>CP126895.1:29152500-30612500 GCA_030440675.1 Furcifer pardalis
CAAAGTGGTGATGTCACAGAACTCAAACAAAATTGTTTGGATTGCCACAAGCTAAAACCAGTGTGGACAGATGAAGAGAATCAGTACAGTGCATTTAAAAGAAGAAGCAGGATTCAAGAAGAATTGTTGTACCATCCCAGTTTTATTCTAAATAGATACAGAGCTTCATACGGTGATGGCAGAAAGTCCATAATAATGTTTGTTTATTCATCTCTTAGGCAGCAATGTGCTACGTCCATGTAGCAGCTCTGGTGGCTGAGTATCTTCTGCGAAAAGGTAGGCAGTCCCCGTTATTTCTAGGGGGAAAAGTAGCCAAGCTTTAAAAATACATCTCAAATGAATAAAACTGTCAGGGAAAGAAGATAAAATACTGTATACCAGGTATGTCATTGCAAAAGATTGTGGATAATGTGTAAACTTACATCATCTGCTCTCTTGAGTAGCGAAAGATTTCCTTGTCTTAAAGTGTCTACCATGAACCATGGGTTATAACAAATAGACTTTTAGAGCATTACTATATTTTGCTCCTGAATCCCAGGTGTTGGAAAAAGCTAGTACAGTAAAACCCCAATTTACGTTAAAAATCCGTTCCGTAGCAATTTACGTAACTCGGTTTTTTACATAAATCGAGGCATCCCCATAGGGATGCATTGAAAAATTAAAAAATATATTACAAAATGCAATTTAAATGTCGCTTCTCCCTACTTTTTGCATGCTGCTGCTTCCTCCTGCCCGTTGATGGAGTGGGAACCGACGCTGCTGCCCCTGCTGCTTCTACAGCTCTGGTAGAGTGTCAGGGGCACACCCGTGTGGCTGCACTCCCCCATCCAAGGCTTCTGCGGGGCTCCGGTTTGGTTTGGACAAGCTTTGGAGGTAAACCACTCCCTTCCCCTCTTCGTCTAAGGCTTCTGTGGTGCTCTGGTTCCCTCCGAAGCACTGGAGCCCCGCAGAAGCCTTGGACGAAGAGGGGAAGGGAGTGGTTTTTAACTCTGAAGCTTGGACAAGCTTGGACAAGCTTTGTAGGTAAACTAATCCATTCCCCTCTTTGTCCTTGACTTTTGTGGGGCTCTGGTTCCCTTTGAAGCACTGGAGCCCAGCAGAAGTCTTGGATGAAGAAGCAAAAACCGGAGCTTCGGAGGTAAACTGCTGCCTTTCCCTCTTTGTCTACTGTGATTTAATCCTAAAGAGCAATTTGATTTAATTGTGTTATCCTATAGTGAAATCTGACTTGTTATTAGAAAGCCTGTTCAAAGTTGATACTTTGGGTGTAACATTTACATATCCTGTCTATCCCTTCCCAATTTTTTTTAACTTGAACATGATTATATTGCTTTAACTAATAGTAAGCTATCAATAAATCAGATAAATGAGTTGCTAGAATATATTAAAAGAAAAACTTCATGTATGTAAAAGAAAAATATATCCATAGCTGAAAATAAAGCTAACAAAAAACAATAAATATATTATAAATACCGCATGGTACAGGAGAGCAAGAAAAGAATTAGGTTGCACTTCTTATCCTCTGCAGTTTTGTGCAAACCTATATTCATCTGGTGTTCTTTATGGCAAAACAGCCACCTTTCCACAGATTCCTTCAGTAGTTATCACCCAATTGTTGCCCAAAATTATCACCACCTCGGTCAAGAGTTCTCAACTTTTTTAAGCTGGGTCATGCTCCCACGGATAGCTTCGTGGGCCGGATGGCTATTTTGCCCTTCCTCCGCCACATGGCACTTCCTGGTGTGGTGGAGACAGTGGGGAGCCACATGAAATGGTGCCGCAGGCCACATCCAGCCCACGGGCAGCAGGTTGAGAATCCCTGACCTTGATAGTGATTACAAACAGTGATGGGATGTCAAAAATTCTACTACCACGCCATGACGTCACGGACGTCATGGGCGTGGCCAATGTCATGACGTCATGACGTCATGGGCAGAGCCAACGTCATGACATCATGACGTTGTGGGCAAGGCCAAAAAAAAAATAAAAAAAATAATAAACACGCACACAGACCCGTAATTAACTTAAAGAAATAAAATAAAGAAATAAATAAAATAAAAATTAAATAAAAGTACAACCACCCACCCAAAACACAATTAAATCACCCACCCACCCACCCAAAATATAAAAGCCTCACTTACCTTCCGTGGCCGCAGCCAGAGCCGGGCCGAAAAGGCAACGGCCCGAGGAAGCTCCAGGCGCCCGACAGAAGAGGATGCGGCGGTGGCAAGCCCCGCCGGGTTTACCCAGGGCATGGGGGTTTGTTGGGCCCAAGACCCTAGGACGGCGCGGGCGGACGGCGCGGCGCGGGCAGACGGCGCGGCCAGGCACCAACGTGCCTGTGGGAGCCAGGTAGCCGGCTAGGGGAGGTGCCCTTCTCTTAGGGCTGCCGCCGCTGCTGCCGGAGCCAGTCTGCTTGTGTTTCCGCAGCGAGAGGGAGGACGAGGTGAGAGCCGGGGTATGTGTGGGGGGCAGCTCGGCCGTCTGGAAGCCTTCCTGGTCGGTGTCGAATTGGGGGGGGAGACCCTCCTCTTGTCTGCCACTCCCGCCATTCAGCCTCCGGCAGAGCGACGAGGTCGTCTCGCCCGCCCTGCCACCCGTTTGTCCTCCCTGTTTCTGCGGGGCAGGGTGGCCTTGTCTCCCCCTTGCGAGGCTGGTGGTTCCCACCCTGACCCTTCCCTTCTCCGAGGGCTGCATTTTTGCTGAAATGTGAAATTCAGTTTCTTCTGTAAAGTCGGCCCTAGTGGGCTGTAGAGCTGGAGGCTGGGAGGGGGGAGATAAATGAATGGACGGGGAACCTCCCATCCAGCTTCAGAAGATTTTTTTAAAAAAAATTGGAGCCATTTGGCTCCAATTTAGTGCGCATGTCCAGAAACTCAATTTGACGCATGCGCAATGCGTCAAATTGAGTTTCTGCGCATGCGCAGTCAATTGGAGCCATTTTAGCTCAGATTTTTTTAAAAAAAATTCTTTCGGTGAGGCGTCCGGAACCGGACGCCTCAAAAGTGGACTCCCCTCCCGGAGAACTCTCCGGGATTAGTCTTACCGGTTCCAGAGATCCGTCTGGAACCGGGGACATCCCATCACTGATTACAAAGGATTCATGTAGCTGTCTTCTCCCTTTGAACATTATTGCAATATCAAGGACCCACAAGGAAAAAAGCCTTTTGTACAATTGCTTTAATACTTACAAGGTGCCTTTATCATATCTTCTGTGTACTTGAATATACATCTCTCTAATAAGTGGCTCAAGTGGCTAAGACGCTGCCTGAAAGGTGAAAGGTCAGCAGTTCGATACCTGAATACTGCAGGGTGGAATGAGCTCCCGTCTTTGTCCCAGCTCCTGCCAACCTAGCAATTCGAAAGCAAGAATTTGCAAGTAGATAAATAGGGACCACTTTAGTTGGAAGGAAAACAGCGTTCTGTGCACTCTGATGTCTAGTCATGCTTCCCACATGACCACGGAAACATCTGTAGAAGCGGACAGTGCTGTTTCTTCAGCTATGAAACAGATGAGCACTGAACCCTAGGGTCAGATAAAACTGGCTTTCAAGCAAGGGTGACCTTTACTAATAATTGCTTTAAAATGCTATCATAAATTAATTGACATATATACCGGTAAGTGCTCCCTCATTGTCTAGAGCAGCGTTTCCCAAACTATGTTCTGCGGAACACTGGTGTTTCAATGAAGTACGTCAGTCTTTAAGGTGACACAACCTTTTGTCTTTTTTGTTGTTGTTTTGTTTACTCTTGAATATACCTAATTTTGTTTACTCTCTAATGTAACTGAAAAAATCCAAAACTATATTTCTATTACCAAAACCAAAGTGTTCCGTTAAAAATTTAGGTGTTCTACAACAGAGTAAGTTTGGGAAACACTGGTCTAGAGTTTTAAATTGGTGATCATGGACATACTTAAGTTCGATGTCTTGCTAGTAAAGTCTAAAGTGCATTTAGTCTGAAGTGCCAGCATCCTGGAACATAAATTCTGAGCAGTCAGATTTTTGGCCAGAATAAGCTACTGGTTTCTGCTGCACTTTTTTCGTGTGTTTGTGTGTCCTCTTGTGGCAGTCAGTTGCATTGCTAGTAGTTTTATGCTCCCACTGTCAAGTAATAATGCTTTATTTTAAAAGCACCCTTAAGTTAATGAAGCAGAAGTCACATGAAATTAAATGTGTATTTGTCTGTAGCTGTCATTCTTTTTCAAATGCCTCTGTGTGGTTTATACCTTTGACTCCAAATGGAGGGACCTCCTAAGAGGTGTGGGGAGTGGGCCAGATGGGCCAACTCGGTCACCTGGTTCTTTTAAATATTCCACCTCTCTCCTCGCTGTATGTGTTTTAATTGTTTTTAGTTGTAAAGCCGCCCTGAGTCTTCGGAGGAGAGCGGGGTACAAATGAAATAAATAAATAAATAAATAAATAAATAAATAAATAAGATTCACCTGTATGTTTCTCTCCTTTATGAACAGGAATGTTTAAGCAGGGCTGCATAAGCTTCAGAGTAATCACCCCAAATATAGATGAAGAGGCTTCAATGATGGAAGATGTGGGAATGCAGGATGTTCATTTCAATGAAGTACGTAAATTCACTTTATGTGTACAGTATTTTAATGTAATTATGTTATACATTAATTTTAAGTTAATTTCTAAAAGTTCTATGCTGTTTTCTAGTCTGGAGTACTGAAATCATCACATGCACCTTTAAAAATGTCTTTTAATTCACCCAAAACAAATATGAATAATAATAAAAAATACAACTTTATGCACTATATCTCATGGTGGAACAATGATGCCAATAAGGAAAGGAATATTATTAGTCAAATAAATCATAAAATTGCTTCAATTTAATAAAGCAAAACAAAGCGGATCTAATCACATTGCTACATATTTAGAACTTTGTATTTATAGATTATGCAAAGGTGTTTATTACATATACTTTGCTACTCATGCTTTCTAGTTCGGTGGTTTTATTTTATTACATTAATCATATGAACTCTAAACCCTGTTAAAGATGTAAAGATATCCTAAGTATAAATAAGGCAATATCAGGTTTGATGGTAATAAAAGAAATTGTACTTTTGTTCTGCAGTTAAACTCATGCATATGATTAACTATAACTTGGCTTTCTATTGCTAAATTACTGAAGGCAACACATTTTGGACTATTAATTATTTCTATTTAGTGAAGAAACATAGTGAAAAATCTATTTTATTATTTTAATTTAACATTGCCAACGTACGTTGGATCATGGAGAAAACAAAGGAATATCAGAAACAAGTCTATTTCTTTTTCATTGATTACACTAAGGTCTTTGACTGTGTGGACCACAACAAAATGTGGCAAGTAATTAAAGAGATGGGAATACCAGAGCACTTTATATACCTCATGAGAAATCTGTACATGAATCAAGAAGCAACAGTTAGGACAGAATACAGAAGGACAGAGTTGTTTGGAATAGGAAAAGGAGTAAGACAAGGCTGCATTTTGTCACCCTGCTTATTCAACTTATACACTGAGCACATAATGTGCAATGCAGGGATGGAGGAATCACAATTTGGATTCAAAATTGCTGGGAGAAACATCAACAACTTGAGATATGCAGATGATACCACCCTAATGGCAGAAAGTGAGGAGGACTTAAAGAAGCTGCTGCTTAGGTTGAAAGAAGAAAGTGCAAAAGCTGGTTTGAGACTCAATACTGCATAAAGAAAACCAAGATAATGGCAACAGGCCCTATCAGTCCCTGGAAAATAGATGGGGATGAAGTAGAAGCAGTGACAAATTTTACATTCTTATGATCAAAGCTCACTGCAGATGGTGATTGCAGCAATGAAATAAAAAGACGACTGATTCTTGGGAGGCAAGCGATGAGAAACCTGGGAAACGTAGTTAAAAGTAGAGACATCACATTGCAAACAAAAATTGTGTCTAGTCAAAACATTGGTATTCCAGGTGGCAATGTATGGTTGTGAGAGCTGGACCATTAGGAAAGCTGAACACAGAAGAATAGATGTCTTTGAGATGTGGTGTTGGAGGAGAGTTTTGAGAGTCCCCAGGACAGCGAGGAGAACAAATAGGTCAATCTTAGAAGAAATCAACCCTGGCTGCTCCTTAGAAGGTCAAATAGTAAAGATGAAGCTAGTGTACTTTGGACATCAAATGTGAAGAGAGGATTCACTTGAGAAAGCCTTGATGCTGGGAAAGATGGAGAGCAAAAGAAAAAGGGGGCAGCCAAAAATGAGAGATAGCTAGATGGTATTGTGGACACAATGGGCACAGAACTGAGCGAGTTGAGGGGGATGGTGGAGGACAAGAGTGCCTGGTGGACAGTGGTCCATGGGATCGCAAAGGGTCGGAATCGACTGTGCGACTGAACAACAATATTTAAAATGTTTTATACCTGACAGGTTATAAATAAACAAATAAAATACATAAGTAAGTTTTTAGTGTGGGTGCATGCATACATGGTATTTATCCATTTTGCTGAGTGTTTTAATGGCCCAAATCTAATGTTACACTTTTGGAAGTTGATGACATCACCAGTGAGGAAATTTTTTGGTAATTAAAAGATTTCTCCTGTGGCTCCCACAGCTTCCATGCAGTGAGAAAGATTACTCAACCATCAAAACAAACCATGAAAATCTCCTGCTGGCAATATTATCACCCTTTGGCAAGGTGTAAGTTACACAATAGGATCTTGACCATTGTAACACAATTCATTGTTGTGGGAATTAGCCCTTGGATTTTTGATTATTTGGGCTGCATATTCCGTAATTCCCCATTCTATGAGTTCCGTTTCACATACACCCAAACATGTCTCAGCTGGGGAATGGCCTAAACTAGAAGGTTGTGTGGCCTAACTTCCTGCCAAGAAGGGAAGCTCTCAGGTAGCAGTGTAGCACCTTCCTTTCTGAATAGGCACCTAGCTAGGCCAGAAAGCATCCTAACCTAAACATTTCTCCCAGGGGAATCAGGTAGAATTCTCAGAATGGAGATTTGGTTCGGATTTGTGGCTCAAACAATCCAAAAAGCCCATGCCTACTGAAAATTAAATTTGTTTTACTGTGCAGTAACTAAATTTAGGTTGCTGTGGGCTGTTCTCTTTAAAGAGTAAAAAGACACCATGTTTGTTTATTTCTGCTTCTGTAACTAGGATGTACTGATGGAGTTGTTAGAGCAATGCGCAGATGGTCTGTGGAAGGCTGAACGTTATGAATTGATTGCTGACATCTATAAATTGATCATTCCTATTTATGAAAAGCGGAAGGATTTTGAAGTATGTAATATTAATTTATGAACGTTACGATGGTTTCATTTAATACTAGATACTGTAGTTCTGTTTTGTATTAAAATTTGAAAGATATAATTGGTCCCACTTGAGCTGAAATGAGTCACAACTAAGCCCTAGTAAAATTAATGAAACTTCAATTGGTTGAAACCAATTTGTTCAATTTGTTCCTTGTTACATCTGACCTCAACTGACTAGCATCAAGTTTCCCAAATGTTTGCTACTTTCAGTAATTAAAAAAATTGCCATTTCAAAATGGCTCAGGCTTATTTTATTACAGGATAGTAATAATTTATTCTGATACATAGTACTGTCATTGGGTTTCTACTCTTCCTTTGTCAATAGATTAGCCAATTAGGTTCACTTTCAATATCCTCTGTTGCCAATTATTTTATTTTATTTTAGTTAATGATGTCTTTGTTGGTGGTCGGTTTTTATTTATTTTGTTGTCATTTATTTTCTGTTTGTTCATTGCCCAAAGTGGGATAACACCCACATGGACGGTATATACATTTAATTAATAAATAAATTCTTTTTTAAAAAAAAGTCAGATGTTGCAATTCACAAAATTATGTTTCCTTTTATTTTCAGAGGCTAGCTCATCTCTATGACACATTGCATCGGGCTTATAGCAAGGTCACAGAAGTTATGCATACAGGGAAGAGATTGTTAGGAACCTACTTCAGAGTTGCATTTTTTGGTCAGGTGAGCATTGTTCACTGTTGTTGTTGTTTTTCTCAACTCTAGCTTGGCAATGTAGCCATTGTAACTACATGTAGTAAGTAGCTATATTGTGTCTTTCTAATTGCTTATAAATTGATACTAATGAACTATTTATTCAACTGATAACTGTATTCTTAATGGGAAATCTTTTCATCAGTAAAATTTCTGCTTTTTCTTTTTCTTTTCTTTACTGTTACTTTCTTAAGGCAGCGGTAAGTTTTCCAATAATGGCAGTTCATAGTTATTTAATACATACATACTTTGGTGCTTTGACATACTATGTCTTTTTAATGTCTTTGTAACGATTTATGAAGATAATATTAAATTCCACCTTCAAAAGAAAATAGCATGTTTTGTCTTTGCATGCTTATCCAAGGAATCATATTTCTTGCTGACTGTATGTATCATTTGATTTTATCCTAGCAAAGTAAATTTGGGGGAGTATATTTGTGTATGTGTGTATGTATTCAAAGAAGAAAATCAGTTTTAGTCACCTGAAATAGAGGGCACTGAATTGTACAATTCTAGTAACATAACATTTCGTTTATTCTGTTGTTTCTTATGGTTGTAGCAATACCAGTTTACAGACAGTGAAACAGATATGGAGGTAATTAAATAAATTGCTTTACAAAGCAAGTAATGCAGTAATAATTACTGCATATGAGCTTAGTTTGACGTGATTTTTTTTTGTCAGTCTAGTCTGCATTCTACACATCAGGAGTTCTCAACCTTTTAAAACCAGGGCCCGGGTCACAATGCCTCAGACAGCTTAAGGGGCCGGACGTCCATTTTACCCTTCCTTCACCACATGGTACTTTCTGGTGAGGTGGGGGCCCACATGAAATGGTGCCATGGGCCTCATCTGGCCCACAGGCCACAGGTTGAGAATCCCTGCTATACATGTTATGTTGTGTTCCTTGCACTATTGTCCATTTCATCTTCAGACAGAAATATTTATTTTGTTAACTTAAGCCATTAACTTATATTTAGCTTTTTAGATTGAATGTGTGACCTGTTTCACCTTCCATTGAACCTATTTTGACTTTTTTGGGCTTTGGAGAAAATAAACAACAAATATGTGTACAGTTTTGCAAAAATATAAAGTAGGTTTGTGTTAAAATTGAACTTGGTTTGTTTTGTGCTACTGTTCTCAGAGAGGACTAGCATACTGGCATGTGAAACAGGCATATGAAGAATCGGTATGGAAGAAAACGGCTGACCCTCAAGCCAATAATTTTGACATTTCATGTAATTTTAATAACATTCTCTAAATGACTTTCCATTTCACATGCACCTATACTGTAACAGCCGTCTTCTGGTTTTTATTCTTCAAATTATTTTATTTTGCTTCATACTTGATGTTATACAGTACATCACATAACAGTTATTTTTATGTTCAGAATTTCATTGTTGTTTTCCTTTATTTTTCCTTAAAGGGATTCTTTGAAGATGAAGATGGAAAAGAATATATTTATAAAGAGCCAAAACTTACGTCTCTTTCTGAGATCTCTCAAAGGCTACATAAACTGTACTCTGATAAATTTGGATCTGAAAATGTCAGGATGATACAGGATTCTGGCAAAGTAAGATGATAGATAAGCAAAAAAGAAATTTATGTGAACATAACTTGATAAAAGCTATATAATGATGTAGATCAATGCAGACAAATTATCTCAATCACATATAATTTGAAAAGCCCTACATACTTATAGTTCAGATTTTGATTCTCTCAAATTTTTAAAGGTAAACCCTAAGGATTTGGATTCAAAATATGCCTATATTCAAGTTACCCATGTAGTTCCATACTTTGAAGAAAAGGAATTGCAAGAGAGAAAAACTGAATTTGAAAGAAATCACAACATCCGTCGCTTTATGTTTGAGATGCCATTTACTCAGCTGGGTAAAAGGCGAGGTGGCGTGGAAGAGCAGTGTAAACGACGCACCATTCTTACAGGTACAATCTTCCATTTTAGACTACCCATAAGCTGTTTCCATTTTCTTCATTATGAATTAAATGTATCTTTTATCTAAAAATGCCTCCGAGAAAGTGTTTTTGTTTTGTTATATGCTGAATGTTTTATATGCTTATGAAAATATCAGGCCATTGTATTTGGCAGGAAATTAATGTATAACTTTCAGCTTAACAGAGCCATTTGATCTACCCTCAGATCGATAGGTCTTTTACAATTTGAATAATAGTGTCAGTCTGTACTGCATAGAGAAGCTTAACCTCAGAAAGGAAGGAAGATAGATCATATATCCGCTTCTTGAAACTGCAGGTTTCCTAAAACCACTACCCTTTCAGCTTGCTCAAATAACTTCTAGCCTCAACAGCTACTTCAGTTTGTGTAGAAACACTTAGGAGACTAGCCATGCAAGTTTGCTTGCTGTCCCACTTATTGGGTCTTTTCAAAATGTGTGAACTTTATCCTTCAACTGTATTTAGCCATAGATTATCACAATAAAACACAATGGCCCATAGATTTCTTGCCTATTTACACTAGTGTATCACAAATGATATAATTTTGAAGTTTTATGATTCAGCATGCAACTGATAATGTCTAAAATGATTTCTTAACTTAGGGCAGTTTCACTTCAGATGTTATATTGCTTGCATGGGGGCAACATTCTGTAAGTTATTCCAATTCGGTTTCATAAAAGGGAGTATAAAAGTAATGGAAGAAGATCAACATTAAGAAGTTGAAATTTTAAAATAAAACTCTCTATATTTGGGAACGTTAGGTTTTCTCTTTGCTACTACAGCAAAAAGAGCATCCCTATTACTTTCAAATGCCTGATCATCTACTACTATTATCTGAGGTGTCCTGTTGAGTATGTTGGGCAGTAATACAAAAATGGAATATATACATGGCTGTATACATTTGGGCACTTCAGGACATGGTGTACAATGCTCTCAATTTGAATGCAATCATAAACACAGATTTGATTTGATTTGATGGAGGTATACCTATCACATTTCTCATTTAGGTAAGCAGATACTATTCCTGAAATATTAATTTAGCATAAGCTGTATGGGTCTGGAGATAGGTCAGAGTTTGAAAATAATTGGCCCAGGATTTTTTATTTTTTTATTTTAACAAGCCAATGTTAGAATGAGAGCCATTAATTACCTTCCATCTTCAAGAGCTGAGGGTGGCTGAGAACTCCTACAGATGAAACTGAGAGTAGAGGTAGAAAAGCATAGCTTGAATGATTACATTAGGAAAAGTGAAGAGCCTTTGCTTAAGGAAGTTAATAAATGAGTACAGTAATACCTCATATAACATTAGTATCGAATAACACGAAAATCGCATAACATTAAGGAATCTGGGGGGAAGAATTGCATCGGGTAACATTAAGATCCTATGGGATGCTTCAGATAACAACCACTAAAGCCTGTGTGGTTACAATGTATCTCTATGGACCCCATAGGATTTTAACATGCATCAGATAACACTAAAAATCGTATAACACCAAGACTTGTGGAACCAGGTTTAATGTTATCTGAGGTTTTACTGTACTTCTGAAAACAGTGAAGCTGAAAGCTGAATACAGAAAGGAAAGGATTGAAAGTTGAGCTGTTGAAAACCAAGCCTATGCATGGTCAGTACTTGAGTAACATAGAAAGAAAGGCTGACCCAAAGATGACATGGGGCTAGTGAAGAGCAGGAGTGTTGAAGAATGAAATTGAAGGATTTGTCTTGGCAGCTCAAGAACAAGATTTGCCAACAAATTGCATGAAGGCAAAATAATTTTCAGAATTCACATTTGAAATTTCTGTACAGTATATTACAAAGGTACACTCACCAGAAAACGGAACTGGTATCAGCTATAGCTTTCCCATGAGGCTAGTACCTTGGAATCTAATAAGTTACCTTGGCCAAATTTTACTAGCAGCATTCTGTACTAATTGAAATCCCAAAGTGGTTTTCAGGGTTAGCCCCAAATAGAGTAATCCACATCAGATTATAACTAGTACATATGAGACCATGACCAGTTCTAACCATACTAGGAACATGTGCAGCTGGTCTGTCAGCTGAAGTTGGTTGGGCTCAACATTATCTTTATTTCCAGTATGCTGATGGGTTAGTTCAGCAGGAAGTGGTGTCTCACTCCCCAGTTTGAGATGAGGGATTCCACTTTCAGTTTAGATGAAAAGTTGCCTATGTTCCACAGATTGAAAAAAATCAGAGCAAACCCTTATTCTGAATAGTACTAATCCACACACACCCATATGTTCCAAGAGGTTTGTGCGTCATTTGCTACCCAAAAGAAGCACTCACCTTCTCTGTGATTGTAGCAAAATTGATGGCTTAATAATTAAAAGCAAATTGAACCATGAACCACTTTGTGTTTATTACATGACAGCATTACTTGTTAGCAGTAGAAATATAAATCCAATAAATAAATAAATATTTCCAGTCAAAATTTCATTTCTATAACTAACATACATATAGTGATATCTAATTAATATTATTGTAATTAAATGAATAACTAGAATTTTATTCTTAATTATTATCTTTCTACAGCTATACATTGTTTCCCTTATGTAAAAAAGCGGATTCCTGTAATGTATCAACACCATACAGATTTAAATCCAATTGAAGTTGCCATTGACGAAATGAGTAAGAAGGTTGCAGAGCTCTGGCAACTTTGCTCATCATCCGAAGTTGATATGATCAAACTTCAGTTAAAGCTGCAGGGTAGTGTCAGTGTCCAGGTAGGTATTAAATTTAGTTTGACAGAGAGATCCTTTACATGCAACCACATAACAGTCTCTCTTCTCTCTGAACTCTGTCTTTTGCCTCTAGCACTGGTTAAATTAAATGGAAAGCTAACAATCTCTGGTGAAAAACAATAGTGGACTTGGACCTTTTGCAACTTGAATCCAGTTTTCTACTGATCTGTGTGTGCATCATGAAATGTTTCTTTAACTTTGAACCTTGCATCATAGAAAGTGTCTTTATCTATAGCCCTGATGTAGCATCATTCCTCATGGCATTCTAAATTACAGAGGGTACCTATGTACAAAGAGATGTCTGACCAATGCAAAAGTGATGTTCTTGCAGGGCCAAGGAATAGGGAAAGGGAAAGGTCATCCTTGCTCAAAAGCCAGTCTTATCTGACTCTAGGGTTCAGTGCTTATCTCTGTTTACAGCCCAAGCGTCAGTGTTGTCTGCGTTTTGCATTTCCATGGACATGTAGCAGACATGACTAGAAGCCAGAATGCATGGAATTCTGTTTACCTTCCCACCAAAATGGTACCTATTTATCTACTTGCTATTCCTTGCTTTCGAATTGTTAGGTTGGCAGGAACTGGGATGGAGATGGGAGCTCACTCCATCGTGCATCATTTGGGTCATGAACTGCTGACATGTTGACCTTCCAGTCATCACATCCAGCGTCTTGACCAATAAGCCACTGCAGTCCCATAGTTCTCTGTAAATACTATCAAGACATATCAGAAAACAAAACAAAATAAAATAAAATAAAAAACACTGTAGCACTTTAAAGACTAACTGCTATATTTTCATTGTTTGCTTTCGTGGATCAAGTCCACTTCATCAGACAAAGAGTGAAACTTACAGGCATGTTCTTTATATACCAAATTCAGGGGCTCAAAGGGAGAAGGGGTGTGGTCAAGCAAGATGACAGACAAGCAAGCACAAGAATGCAGTTTCACACAGCCATTAGCAACAATAGATTATTCAGATAAACTCTAAATGACTCCCTTTCAATCTCAAGGTTGCTGACAAAGCCCATTATGGTTTCTGATCAACTTGTGACCTGCATGGGGGGGGGGGGGGAGACAAACACCTGTACCTGGTTTCCCTCCGTTATACTAAAGAAATTGGCAGGAAAGTTGTAATATAAAATCATATAGTAATATGTGTATCAAATTTGATAATGTCCCAGAAACCCTTCACTAATATTTAGCCCCCTGTAATGGATATCTAACAGATGGATGTATTTGATTTCTGCTGTCTCCCTTTCAATCCTAGTTTTGTAATTTCTCTGTTCCAGAATTGCAATTTTCAGGTCTTGGATAGAGTGTCCAGTTAGATTGAAGTGGTTTGAGACAGGTTTCTCCATGTTGCCATTCTGAATATTTGATTTGTGTCCATTAATTCTTTTGCATAAAGATGGTCCTGTTTGTCCTACATAAAGCACTGATGGACATTTTTGGCAAGAGATGGCATAAATCACATTGGCAGAAGCACAAGTAAAACTGTCTTTAATGTTGTGTGTGGTGCCATTGGGTCCAGTAATACTGTTTCCAGAGCGAATGTGGGGGCATAGTTGACATCTGGATTTGCAGCAGGGTCTAGTTCCCATATCTGCTCCACTTCTGTGTTGTCTGTTGTGTGTCAGTAGTTGTTTGAGATTGGGGGGTTGTCTATAAGCGAGTAGGGGTCTGTCACCAAGGGCTTTGGAAAGTGAAGCACTCTTGTCCAAGATGGGTTGGAGATCCCTCATTATGCATGTGAGGGGTTTAAGATGAGGGCTGAAAGTGACAACCAGGTACAGGTGTTTGTTTGTTTTTTCCCTGACATGCAGGTCACAAGTTGATCAGAGACCATAATGGGCTTTCTCAGCAACCTTGAGATTGAAAGGGAGTCATTTAGAGTTTATCTGAATAATCTATTGTTGCTAATGGCTATGTGAAACTGCATTCTTGTGCTTGCTCGTCTGTCATCTTGCTTGACCACACCCCTTCTCCCTTTGAGCCCCTGAATTTGGTATATAAAGAACATGCCTGTAAGTTTCACTCTTTGTCTGATGAAGTGGACTTGATCCATGAAAGCTAACAATAAAAATATAGCAGTTAGTCTTTAAAGTGCTACAGTGTTTTTTATTTTATTTTGTTTTGTTTTGTTTTCTGATATGCCTGAACCACAGACTAAAATGGCTACTATTCCAAAAAGCTATCAAGACAGTTCCAGTTCCTGGCATGTTTTTTGTTTTATACTCGGAGTGAGAGGTATGAAGTAAAACACTTTGATTTTTTTTTTAATTTTGCCCAGTATAGAGGTTATAATAAAATTTATTTTAATACTATTCCAAGGAAAAATAACATTAATTGACAACTGTTCATGTATTTTATTAGGTCAACGCTGGACCCTTAGCATATGCCAGAGCTTTCCTGGATGATACAAACACCAAAAGATACCCAGACAATAAAGTAAAATTGCTGAAGGAAGTTTTCAGGTAAACAGTCTTAAAAGTTGATTGTATTATTTATTGACCACCTGATGGTGGAATCACTCTGAGATATTTTGTTTTTGTTTATTACAATTCCAGAAAATTTGTTGAAGCTTGTGGACAGGCCCTAGAAGTAAATGAGCGGCTTATAAAAGAAGATCAGATCGAATATCAAGAAGAAATGAAGGCTAACTATAGAGAAATGGCAAAAGAACTTTCTGAAATTATGCATGAACAGGTACATGCAGAATCTTACCTATTTATTCAGGATAGCCTCCCTAATAAAGTTAAGAGAAGTTAAGAAGAATATTTACCAATGATTTTTTTAAAAAATTCCACATTGTTTATATAATAAAAATAGGAACATTCTAAATATATTCTTTATAGATCTCTTCTCAGTTTATATAGCAATATTTTAAGTTGGATTAACCAGCCAAGAAAAAGATCATTTGAGTTTTTGTTTCTGCTTACAATTTATTGTCTTTGGCTTGCTTTGGATATTGCTATTCTACTCTTTGTAAATAAAAAAATCTTCAGAGAGGGATATCTATATACAGTATCTGTAAAGCGCATGTCTTATTATGGATTGGAAACAAACAGCCATCAAAGCAGAAGGTATTAAAATACTTTAGAAGCCTGAGAAAATAAAAAGAGATCGGCCTGTCCTGTAAAGATTGGAATGAATTGCTAGAGTGGGTGCTTTCCAAAACTATCTCAACTCCAGTGACAGGGAGTGGAAGGTCACCAGTAGACTACCGTAACTGAGAGGGGTGAGAGGTAATGCATATAACCACTCTTTTATCTAGCTCCCCTGGTGGCTTAGTGGTTAAGACTACTACTACCTAGGACATAAGTGCATTAAGTGACTAAATGTTTGGCAGTAGAACCTTGAGTTGGAATTTGAAACAAACTAATTCTTTTAAATCTCAGTAAAGAATGATCATACCAAGCTGTTTTGTGGAATGCTACATTCTATAATAGCTGCTGTAACCCTTCAGTGAAAATATTTGATCACTTATAAATTGATCCTTCATACTTATTTCACACTTTCCTGGGAACTGTCCATCTGCAGAGCTTCTGTCTTGTTGATATTCATTCTCACAGTATTTTTGCTGAGCAGAAATTGAGTTATCTGATGCCAGTGTACTTACTTAACTCAAACCAGAATAGACCCATTGAATGAATGGAATTTACATACGTATCCATGAGCTACAAATTTCCCGTTAATTAAGTAGGTGTGCTCCGGTGAGAGCTGAATTTATATCGCCGGAGCTACATCCCACATTTGAATGGGTCTCTCCCAACATTTTGATATACATGTTTAAAATGCCTGAGCAAATGAACTCTGCAGGCCTCCATAGCACAAATGTTAAGGAGTCAGATAAAAAAAAACCCAACATTAAGTTCTGGCAAACAATTGTTCCCCAAATCCCAGAGCAAACCCGTAGGGGCACCACCATACTCATAACATTTATGAAGAATTTACTTTATAATTAATCAGAGTGCCCACTATATGTGGTAGATTAAGACCCTTCTCCCACTTTTATTACATGCAAATGTCAGTGAATGAAAATTAAACCATGGAAGTAGAAAACACAGAGGTGAGAAGCAGAGGCCCAATACTTAATAAAGCCTTTTTTGCATAGCACACCCTTACAGGATGCTAGGCCATAGGCATAGGATAAACAGTTGAGATAGTTTTAAAAGTAAAACAAATAAGGCATATACCACTGTTGTGGTGCAACATTAGATTGTATCAGCATTATAGTATCAGTATGTTAAGCCATCTCAATGATACATGCATACCATCAATTCCTTAATTCAAATAAGAATTTATGTTGTGACTGTGTTCCAGCAGTGCATAAACTGGGTATGTATTCAAGAATTAGTATGTATGCTCGTTATTCTATATGACAAGTTCTGTTTAAGTCTGGAGTTCTTTTGTGGAACTTCAGATTAGAATGATTAGAATGGAAATCAACTCTTAAACTTTAAGAGTAAGTTTAATTGAACTGCTAATTCTTGAACTGCTGAAACGTCCATTATGCTTTCTTTTAAATGTGTGTTAAAAAGACTGACTACTTGTTCTGCTAGAAAGTTTTGAATGCTGTGTAGAAGTCTTAATGGGCATCTCTCTTTCTTCCTTCCCTTCCCCCTATGCTGCTTTGAAAATATGATCAGCTGGGATGGTAATGCCTTTTAGTTTCTCTTTCCAATTACGTGTTGCCTTTTGATTCCATGGTGTGAAATAAAATATATTACCTTTTAGGTTGTAGTGCAGGTGAAGATTTGTTGTCTTTGTTTTAATAAACAAAATAGTTGCCCATTTGGGTAGCTGTGTGCCATGCTAGACCACGGTTTAATACAAGTGTGATAATGAAGAACCGTGATGGCAAGCCTTGGCACTCCAGATGTTCTTGGACTTCAATTCCCAGAAGCTCCCATGAATCCACATGATTGGATTTACTTCAATTCATTCAGCCCGTGCCGCCCTTGTCACTCCTGTAAGCAGAAGTAAATTGTGCCCGTATGGGGGTGTTTTACTTCCGCTTTCAGGAGCGACGAGGGTGGCACAGGCCGGATGAATCGCAGTAAACCCATTTGTGTGGATTCATGGGGGCTTCTGGGAATTGAAGTCCAAGAACATCTGGAGAGCCACGGCTCGCCATCATGGATGTAGAAGCAGGAATGAGCTGTAGTGACCTGAGGCTCATGTCCCAGTCCTGTGGTCAATAAAAGTTGAGAAGCTTTCCCTTCAACTTTTCATTAATCACAGTTTGTCATGTATGAATCAAAAGGAACAGTTTGACATTGGCATATTTTAAATGAACCGTAGTGCTAATTAATCTCAATGAATTGGATATGCAAAAAGGACTCAAGTCCCCGGCTGGTTCAACTCATTCTCTCTTCACGTATGTCATGCTAAGTCTTAGTTTAAGGTGACATAGAGAGGTGGTATTGCCTGCCATATTATTTTATAATATTAACTTTTTCATCCAAAAGGAGAATCATTTGTTATATTGTGACATAGAAAAATAAAAGATATAAAACAGATACATAAAAAAAGAATAATCTGTTTTCTCATTAATAAAGACATTCCAATACAGTTGTGAGTTTTAGCTTAGTATCTTTATTGTATACTGTTGCTTGTTTAGAGGAGCAGCTGATGCTGAAGAATTAATATTGATTCATAAGAAGTGACCTGACCAAACTCACTCTTTTGTCACTTGATGCTTGTACACACTTATTGGGAAATATGTTCCATTTAAGTCATTGGTTCCAAGTAAATATAGCTGAGCTTGATTTCTCAAGTCACTTTGTTATATTAAGTTTTATTAAGTGCTGGTTATTACCTTTAAAGCCCTACATGGTAGTGGGCCAGGATACTTAAGAGACCACCTCACCCCAAGAACATCTGCCCGTCCCACCACAGTGGATTGTAGAGGCTCCCTAGTTGTTCCATCGGCCAGGGAGGCACATCTCTCTGGCACCAGAAGGAGGGCCTTCTCTGTGTCTGCTCCGGCCCTATGGAACCTCCTGCCTATGGAGCTACGTCTCCAGACAGAGTTGCTGCCCTTTAGGAAGAATCTAAAAACATGGCTGGCAGGACAGATATGGGGTATGGAAGGTATAATGACCCCAGCACATTGGTTGATCTGAGCCCCTCTCTTTTTTCTACTTTTAACTAGTAGCTGTAGCATCTGGTGTGTTTTTAATCTGTTTTTAATCTTTTTCAGATTTTAATTTTTAAGTTTTAAAAGTTTTAAGGTTTTTAGATGGAAGCTCCCACTTCCTAATTCTGGGCCTTATCTGCCCAGGGAAGGAAAAGACTAACGTCCTCTGGCCGGAAGGAGGAATGGATTTTAGTTGTTTCTGTTGTGTGTGTGTTATTGTTGTTTTGTTTTTGTTTGTTTTTTTTCCTGATTGTAAACCGCCCTGAGTCGCCACAGCGAGTGGGCGGTGATATAAATCTAAATAAATAAAAAATAAATAAATAAATTTGCTGACCTCACTTAAAGTTAGGTGACTAGTAGTCTTGTCCACACTTCGATTGGTAGCCAAAGCAAGAGTCCAAGGCGAGGTTACAATTTTGATATACGATCCTTTACCAGCAGTGTATAAGAAGTATTTATTCTTTCTCTTTTTCCCTTTAAGATTGCTTCCGTGGAAGAAAAGACCAGTGTCATGTCAAACTCGCTGCACATTTTCAATGCCATTAGTGGGACACCAACAAGCACAACAGTTCATGGGTTACCCAGCTCTTCCTCAGTTGCCTAATTGTTTTGTAAATGAAAGTCCCACTAACTGGGAGCACAGATGTCTTGATGATTTGCAAACTCAGGATGAAAGACACATTTGAAAAAGAGCTGTGCAGAGTGTAACAGTTGAGATTGCTTAAATCTTTGGATCATCAGGGATAGGGAAATAGTAGGTGGTAGTTTTGAAAAAAATATGCACATATTTTTATATTCTCCTGGCAATACTAAAAGTTATCTGTGCTCACATAGGTGAACAGAAGCTCAGCAGTGTTTGAAGCAACTTTCTTTTGCTGTAATGCTGATACTATAAGGTAAATGGCACAATATAATAGGTGTTGTGGAATGTAAATTTTGCAGATACAAACCATATGTATATGCATTCTGAATGATAAAAAATGCAAACACTATTGGACTAAATTAGCACTAATTAGGGTGTTAACGTTCATGGAAACAGATTTTTGTTAACAACTATGCTCCGTTTTTATACTTGTTGGCATTTGAGAGAAAACAGAAACATAAAATTGATCAAGCACTTGTATTGAACCAAAGTTCACTATATAACACTATCTAGTAAGCAAGAAATGTACATCTTTGTTAATATAGCTCATAAAATCTGTACATACATGTATTGCATTTCTAAATATTTTTAGTATTCATATCAGCTTTCATCCTTATACAATTGTGACAAATCCATGTTCATTCCAAGTAATGCTCTATTTTCTTTTACACTTGTACATAAATAAGTGCAATATGAAGTTGTATACAATTTCTGTAACATTATGCACTGTTTTTAACAAGAAGACATCATTTTTTGCCAAAGTGATGGAGTATATATAAGTGATGGTAACTACTGTGGTAAATGGTGATGTAATTTAAGCTTTTGCTATATTGTTTTAAGACATGAATTAGTAATTTTATATTTGAAAAAGAGAAAGGGTTTTAATTTTATTTAACTGGAATCACTGTCCTGCTGTAATAAAACATTGCATACTACCTTGGTATTTTAAAATTTTAATTTATATGGAATATAAATTAAATGAAATAAAAAGGCGACTGATTCTTGGGAGACAAGCGATGAGAAACCTGGGGAGCATAGTGAAAAACAGAGACATCAAATTGCAAACAAAAATTCACATAGTCAAAGCAATGGTATTCCCTGTGGCAATGTATGGTTGTGAGAGCTGGACCATTAGAAAAGCTGAATGCCTTTGAGATGTGGTGTTGGAGGAGAGTTTTGAGAGTCCCTTGGACAGCGAGGAGAACAAATAGGTCAATCTTAGAAGAAATCAACCCTGACTGCTCCTTAGAAGGGCAAATAGTAAAGATGAAGCTAAAGTACTTTGGACATCAAATGAGAAGACTCACTTTAGAAAGCCTTGATGCTGGGAAAGGTTGAGGGCAAAAGAAGAAGTGGGCGGCCAAAAATGAGATGGCTAGATGGTATTGTGGACACAATGGGCACAGAGCTGAGCGAGTTGAGGAGGATGGTGGAGGACAGGAGTGCCTGGCGGACAGTGGTCCATAGGGTCGCAAAGGGTCGGAATTGACTGTGTGACTGAACAACAACAACAAAGAATTGGATCATTTTATTATAAAGCAAGCAGGGCCATTAAACATTATTTTCATAGATAGGATAGTTTTTACTTCATATAAATGTGATTTCATAAATATACTTTCTCCTTTCACAGAACACATTGTTTTTCAAAAATAATATTTTCATCAACTTGAAATTCAGTTCAGAGTATATATTTTGAATACTTTGTGTGTGCCACATAAATGTAACAAGGGAGTGAATAAACTCTGGCTATTACTTAAAATAACCATGTGAAACCATATGTAAGTGCAACAGTTTCCGCAAAATCTCTTGAGCTCTACACGCATATTCAAAGCCTTGAACAATTAGAATTGTGTGAGGATGAGTTTTGCACTCCCGCCTATTGTGTCTCACCACTTAAGGTCAGTCCCATTTTCATATGACTAGAAGTAACAACTCATACATCTATTTTTCCCCCAGCATATGTTCTTTGGTATAAAATGTGCTCAAACCATAATCCATACATGTGAACTTACATGCATTTCATTCCACCCATGCACAAGTGTTTGCACATTTACAAATGACAAGCTTTACTAGAGGTATGGTGTTCATGCACTAGATTGATGAACTGTATGGATTTGATTTCCTTCTGCTTCTTCCAGAACAGAATTCTGAATTCAAGATGGTGAGTTAATACCTTTCCTAGTTTATAATGAAGGATGTGCTCATTTTTTCTGTTCCACAATGCCTTCGCTATTCATTCATTCATTCATTTATTTTATACATTCACTTAATTTCTCTGTTAACCTTCCCAGCAGGAAAAATGTATGGCAAGATAATAAAAACAAGGATGAGACCAGTTATAGAACCACAAGTAGTAGAACAGATAGGCTTCAGAAAAAACAGAAGTAGTACAGATACAATTTTTACACTTAGACAACTAATAGAGAAAAATATAGAATACAGCATAACAACATGCATTATTCAGATGATACAATATTACTGCCTAACAATTTGGATGCTCTGCAAATGATATTTGATCAAGTCAGTAGGTTCTTCTCACTGCACCACTTTTATCATTTTTACCTTGTAGGATCAGTTGTGACAATGTGTACTTTTTGTTTCTCACATGCAACCAAATACTCTAGCTTTCTGTATTGTTTGCATTTTATAATTCATTTTTATTCATTCTTAGTACTTCATCCTCTCAATCCAAAAAATTATTCATAGTTGTTATGTGCTATATAGTTAGTTCTGATTTATGGAGATTTTATGAATTAGTGATCTCCAGAAAGTCCTATCTTTAACAGTTCAGCTTTTGCAAACCCAATGACATGGCTTCCTTTGTTGATTCAATCCATCTTAAATTTTGGTCTTCCTCTTTCCCTGGTGCATTCCACTTTTTATAGCATTATTACCTTTTCCAGTCTTATTAAAAGAAATTCTTAGTATTCACCATAAATCCATGCTTTTGAAATGCTGATATTCTCTTTGTAGTTTGTTAAAAGTCATGATTCCATGCCACATCGCAGCATAGCATTATGCAGTGTACATTATCCACAAGCATTTTAAGCTTTTGTTGTGTATTAAAGGCTTCATTCTAACAAAACTGCTTTAGAGCCTTTCTGTTCTGATTTTGTTATATGGCCATGATCCCACTCTTCATTCAAACAAATTGCAAGGTACAGTACTTATGTATGCTAAAATAATCCACTTTTTTATTTTGGGGCATATAATTCCATTTCTTGAGCTTCTTGCCTACTACTGATTATTGTTAACTTGGTTTTCTTGACATTCTTTTTTAGATTATGTTCATCACTCATATCATTGACTTGATCAAGTATCATGTGCAGATCATCTAACATTTTGTTAAGTAATAAAATTGTATCAGCTGAATAATGCATGTTGTCTGAAACGTCCCCATCAACAATGGTAGCTGTAGTTTGAATTAGCAAGTGCTTTTCTAAAAATGTTCTATGACAGGAGTTCTCAAAATTTTCCAGCTATCGGCCAGACCACACACCCTCAGACAGCTGAGCAGGCTGAACTGGTGCTGTAAAACGTGCCTGTGACTGTTGTAAATGTGTCAATGACAGCCGTGGACTCATCTACACCTGTAGTAAATGTGTTTATGACAGCCATGGACTCATTTATGGCTGAGTAAACGTGTTTATGCATACGTAAATGAGTCCTCAGCCAGCGGTAGGGGCGGCTGGAGCTGGGTTGGGAGCTGGATTATTTGGCATCACAAGCCAGATTCAGCCCACAGGCCATAGGTTGCGAACCCCTATTCTATAACAATAACTTGAAAAGCTGTAGCCAGAGTATACATCACTGCAGTACAGCTCTTTGTATTGCTTTGTCCTCTTTTATCTGATGTTCAACTTTCACTTCAGCTGGTTTGTAACAGCTATATGCTGCCAATTATACTAATCTCTTTGATTAATATTGTGCTTACCAATAGTTCCATCAGCTAGCCATGTTAATTGTAATCAATATTTTCTTATAGTTATTACATAGAAACCTACATGTTCCTGCCACGCCAACTCTCTCAAAATACATTTAGGCAGAATAATTCCTCTTTTCAGATTTTCCTATACAGTATTGTAAATCCAAATTGCATCAGCCAAGAAACATAATATGTTTGAACTTTTTAGGAAGAGGAGAAAAAAATATTTCCAATTCACTGTTCCATAGTTCCTTCTATATCTAAAGAAGATTTACTTATTTTTATGTCTAGACATTCCTCACAATAAGCTGAGGATAATGACATAAAACTGCATAAAACAGCAAAACCCTTGTGCAGTTGTACCTCGCTTAAAGAGCATGTGTTCCACATGATTGCTCTTTAAGCGAGTTTGCTCTTTAAGCAAAACACCATTGTAAGTTACCAATTGTGACTTCTGGTGGGGGGGGGGGATTGCAAACCCCGATTTATTTGTTAAGCAAGTTTTTTGTTGGTTTTATTTGTTAAGTGAAGCGAACATTCAGAGAAAATTCTGCTCTTTAAGCGAGTTACTCTTTAAGCGAGGTGCTCTTTATGTGATGTTTGACTGTACTTAATTAAAGTTAGAATTCTAAGTTCACAGCTGCATATAAAATACAATAAAATAATCTGTGGATCAACATCAAACTAATTCATGAACAGTTCATGCCCTATATTTTTTAGTACTGTAAAAAATTTTGCTGTTTCAGTAAAAAAAAAGATAATGTTTTTACTTTAAAATGGGTGTCCAAATGCACATGACTTGCATTAAAATGGGAATGGGCAACTGTGCCCTCCGGATACCATCTAACTTGCAAGTCCTATCTGTCTTTGCAAGGAAAGCCAATTGTGAAGAATTATGAGAGATGGAGCTAGAAAACATCTGGAGGCCACAGTTGCCCACTCCCATTGCAGATTTTCAGCTAGCACCTTAAATGACCACAGGAAGGTCCTAATTAATGTAGGAAATCATCAAAAGTAGCCATTCAGTTGACCTCCTTGTTCTGCAGAATCCGAATAGTGCCGATCCTTATGGCAATCAGGTATGAGGACTGTCCTGCGAATATAATGCACTGGCCCTTCATCTGCATTCCACATTGCAGCATGCCACCCATACTACTGATCCAGTTCCATGAGTCACTTTCTGGTCTTGAGCCCTTTTGGCACATAAAGTCCTAATCGGCTCCAGGCCCCCGGTGTTGATGAAGCTGCTGCCCTCCATCAAGATGGATTCAGTTGACCAGCTGGTCAAATTGACCTAATATTTTCTGGTCAGCCAGAAGATTGTGCCACCATTCCTGGGAGACTGCTTTCTGCCACGAGAGATTGATGATAGGTGACACTATGTGAAATAAACATCCATTAGAGGAACTGAAGAAGTAGGAGGTAACACCCAACAACCAGTTTTGCCTGTCTAAATGTACAACACTTCAGAGGGTGTGTTCTTTCTTAAAATGTGTAATTGAACCTGGGAATTGCAGAAAGAGCTATAGTAATACAAGGAAGAGGTTAAGGTACCTGCATGTGTTACAGGTTTGGATCTCAGCAGTTATCCTAATAATCCGACAGGTTTGTTAGCAGCAAGTGTAGCATTTCTGTTCATTAGTTTGCTATTTTACCACAGTTAAAGCATTTACAGTTCACAAAAAATGCACTTTGTTCATGTGTACAGGAGAAACCCATGTTAAAAGAGTCTTCAGCTTGGAAAGATATTGCCATTATTGTATTTTATTTATATACTACCCATTGAGAGAGACAGAAATTCCCAATCTGGGCAGTTTACAACAATAAAATTAAAATACAACACAAACAAAATAAAAAAACTTAATCTTCTCAGCAACAGCAACATAATATAAATAAGAATTATAACTATAAAATTTCAAACAAAACTGTGATCCGGAAAAACAACAGAATGCAAAACAATCAAGTGGGGAGATATCCTTATACAAATAATGTTGTTTAAGAATTTTTTTAAAAAAAATCTAGAAGTGACGCTTGATACATTTCCACAGGTAAACTGCATAAGGTCGGTGCCACGTCCATGGGCTGCAGTGGCTCAGTGGTTAAGAATCTTGTATTGTTACCTGGAAAGCTGGCAAGTCAGCAGTTCAAGACACGGGTACTGCATGACAGATTGAGTACCTGTCTCTGTCACAACTCTTGGGGACATGAAAGGAGCCTCATTTGAGCATTCCCTGAGTGGAGTTTCTTCTGCAAAAATCCCTTCAGTCCAGAATAATTTCTGACACTAAATTATTATTACCACCAAGAAGTCTCTCTTCCTAGTTATAACTTTCTTTGACACTTTTAATGTTGGCACCTGGAGCTGCATACTCTGAGACAATTAGATATTAGAAGCAGTAGATCTTTGAAAGAGATGTTCTGCCAGGCAACAAGGTCCAAAACATTTAGGACGTTGTATGTCAAACCTTGTGCTTGATATGGTGTGCAACAGGAAACCAGTGTGATATGATTACATTTTTTCACTCCAGAAATCAACCTGACCATTCCGAATCCTATTAAGATTCAAACTGAATGTGTCAGACAAGACTCTACTCTATTTGGTGGGAGTGAGTCATACCTTGTATGAAGAATGTCAACCAGGGCTAGACAAAAAGTGTGGACTTGAAGTTGGGATGAAGAAGTTTTGAATTTATTAAGTACTTTATGTATAGATTCAGATAGTGTCTATTCTAGGAAGAATTAATGAAGGTATATATTAAACTTTCATAGCTAGCTATTTTGACATTGTTAATTAGCAAGAAAAAGCAATAAATGAGTTCTGCGTAATCTGTGAAGAAAGCAAATACACTGCTGAAGCAACTAACCATGGCCAGTTTAAAACTAATGACAGCCACTTTCCTGATCATTGCAAGGATGAATGAAGACCCTTATCAGTGTGGACTTTCTGTACACCTGCCATGAATCACTTAAAATGTGGTTATTATTTGTTTGTTCAAACTTGTATGCAGCCCTACTCGCAGAGCGACTCAGGGCAGCTAACATAGTACTGCAAAATAACACAACATATTAAAACACCATAATCCCAACAATAAAATTCATCTCTAAAACCCAGAACAGTCCAGTTAAAATTTTAAAAATTTAAAAAAATCAAGAGAGGGGGGCAAATTATCGAATCAGCCAGCAGGCTGGGGTTATTGTGTTACTATTAACCCACACCTGCCCCACCAGCCATGTCTTTACACCTTTTGTGAAGGGCAGCAACTGTGTTTGGAGATGCAACTCAATCGGCAGCAGGTTCCATAGGGCTGGGGTGGACACAGAGAAGGCCCTCCTTCTAGTACTAGAGTGATGTGCCTCTCCAGCCGATGGAACAACTAGAGCCCCACTCTGGTCCACTTTGGTGGGACAGACATATGTTCTTGGGGTGACGCGGTCTCTTAAGTATCCTGGCCCGCTACCATGTAGGGTTTTAAAAGGTAATTACCAGCACTTTGAATTGCACCCAGAGGCATGTTGGCAACCAGTACAGCTCCTGGAGCAGTGGTGAGGCACATGCACAATTCCCGCATCCCATTACCACCCAAGCAGCCACGTTCTGGACCAGCTGCAGCCGCCTAGGGGTGTGGGTTCAAATCTCAACTCATCTATGAAAGCGTACCAATATCTAACTGGTAAACAATCCTTAGGACTCTAATAAGACTTTCAACGCAAGTGAGATGCTTAAGGAGTGATTTTACCAGTTTCATCCTATCAGTGACTTAATATCTGAGCAGGGATTCAAATCTGGGTCTCTGGGGGTTTAGTCTATGCCAGGGTTGGGAAGCCTGTGGCCTACTAGATTAAGTGTGGCCATGGGTTTGATTTTGTTGTTGAAATTAAGTACATAGTAAGATTTTTACAAAATAGTATACATTTTTAGTATCTCTAAAGTTTCTTAAATGTGGCTTTATTAGATTACAGCTAATCTAATGCAGCCTTCAGACAGGAAAAGGTCCCCCACATCTGGTCTATGCACTACGCTGTAGCAAACTGATTAGTACAGTGACCAAAGAACGCAATTTCACTCATATATTTCTTTTTATGGTGTTGTCTTTATATGGAAAGCAATAAAGAATGATTGTCAAAAGAAATAAAGAAAATGGCCTTTATACCTTCCATCTGCAACAATGTTCTCTGCCCATTAATCTTTGGATACAACCCATAACTTTAGTTAACAAGTGTGCTATGAACTACAATCACTTTCTGTTTGTAAAATCAGAAGAGCTGTATATTTATCTTGAAAACAGATTTCTTATAGCACTTACATAACTGTGAGGGACTGCAGTGGCTCAATGGTTAAAAAGCTCACCTTGTTAGCTGGAAGGCTGGCAAGTCAGCAGTTCGAGACCCGGGTACTGCATGATGGATTGAGTGCCTTTCTCTGTCCCAGCTCTTGGAAACATGAAAGGAGCTTCATTCAGGCATTCCCTGAGCAGAGTTTCTCCAGCAAAAATCCTTTTAACCCAGAATAATTTCTGACCCTAAATTATAATTATTACAGTACTTACATAACTTTAGTAAAAAATACTTGTATCTCTGTTAGACGTGCTTGTAGAATGTAGGTTAAGTGGAAAACAATCAGCTACAAGGATCTGGTAACTATGACCTTCTACCTCTTTAATGTCTGGCTTAATTTGGCACAACATATTTAGTTGTGGGTGTTTTTTCCCCATTCTCAGTGCTTAAGTATGCCTGGAAATCTTGCATAAAACTTTGCAGCTTTCCTCCAAAAAGTTGATAAGTCATGATCTAGAATCTTCAAATTTGATTTAAATTTCATTGCTGACAAAAATTACCTTTAAAATAGAGGTCTCTGGAAACTTTTCCAGGAGTTTTTACTGGTATCATTGAAATTTTGTGTCTTCTCTTACATCTTTTTGGCTGTTTTGTTGAGGCAGGAATCTTCATTTCTGATTTTCATTTTCAGAAAAAGCTGAGGAAAATTTATCCATTTATAAGTGGTACTTTATTTCAAAGCAGATGCAGCGAGAAACATATTCTCTACGTAGAATATAGTAATTATCCAAATACTGTTCCAACACTAGATTCCAGTGCATGCACATAACACAGTTTACAGGTGTTGTGTAAATTATTCTTTCTCACGTGTAGGTCTTATTGTAAATCTTAATTCGGGATTTCTACAGAGTACAACTAAATCAACACACTTTTCAGCATATTTTATTATAGAGTGCATACCCTCACCACATTATTGGTATATGACTAAGTGTAGTTCTGTGGTCATTTTCAAATTTATAAATGAATAACCTAGTATGCATCATATGCTTTTCAATCTGGAAGCATTATTCTCATTTTTTCAAAGCTTGACATGTAGTATTAAACATGTTGATCTCCTCACCAACTACAGTACTTCGGAAACTAATACTACAAAATATTCCCTTTTACCTATTGCAAGACATCTTCACCTTTCTAAGATTTTGTTCTTTTAAATATGTATGTATGAGGTTCTCTGTTTGCTATAGCATTCTCTTTTCCTATACATTTTATTTCTAACTATTTTGAAGGTATATTTTATGCATGTGCAAATGTGAAAAAGGATATGGAAGGAAAAATGCATAATTTAGTTACAAATTTAGTATTGCAGGGGGAGGAGCTTGCATAACTAAGGAACAAAATAGTTCTGCTCCAGAATAAAACTATTCTCCATCCAGTTTAATATATCCCAGAATGGTAATGTTATCTGATGGGGTGTAGTGTTAGTAATTGTTAGTGCTGAAATCTGTATGTGGGTCAAAGAGCAACAGTTAGGACAGGATATAGAACAAGCAGTGATGGGGTGTTACCGGTTTGGACCGGTTCGCCCGAACCGGTAGCACCCCATCAGGAGGGGTTGCTGGGTGGTGATGGTAAAACCCCGGGCGACCGGTTCGGTCGTCTCTCCGGCCCCCTCCAAAAATGTTTTTCCGGGCAGCCAAAATGGCTGCCCAGAACTGTGCATGCTTCAAACTTTTGTTTGACGCATACGCAGTTCTATTTTTAGTGCGCATGCGTCAAATGGAGGTTTGACACATGCGCAGACATTTTTAATATATATTTTTAATTTTTTTGCTCTGCCCACAACATCATGACATCAGGTACGCCCACAACATCACTGACATCACAGTGGGGTAGCGAAGATTTTGTCAACCCACCACTGAGAACAAGTGATTGGTTTAGAATAGGGAAGGGGGTACGACAAGGCTGTATATTGTCACCCTGCTTATTTAACTTATATGCAGAGTACATCACACGTAATGCAGGGCTGGAAGTAGCACAAGCTGGAATTTAAATTGCTGGGAGATATATCAACAACCTGCGATATGCAGATGGCAGAAAGTGAAGAAGACCTAAAGAACCTCTTGAGGAGGGTGAAAGAGGAGAGTGAAAGAACTCACCTGAAACTCAACATAAAAAAACCCCAAGATCATGGCATCCAGCCCCATCACTCCCTGGCAGATAGAAGGGGAAGAAATGGAAGCAGTGACAGACTTTATCTCAGGCGCATGCTGGTATATTGGGCAATCAGGCTTTATCACACCTTGCCTCTGGCGCTCTGAGTGCCAATAGCAATGTATGGTATCCCCCATACCCCCCAATAAGTGCCCCTACCACTCCTTGTTCAGTGCCTTCCCATGGTGACCTACACACCCCTGTTTTACCTTCTTGGGATCTAAGATCACTGCAGATGGTGACTGCAGCTATGAAATTTAAAAAATGCTTACTTCTTGGAAGGCAACCAAGACAAACCAAAGCAGCATAATAAAAAGTAGAGACATCACACTGCCAACAAAAGTCTGCATAGTTAAAGCAATGGTATTCCCAGTAGTAGTGTATGGCTGTGAGAGCTGGACCATAAGGAAAGCCGAGTGCAGAAGAATAGAAGCCTTTGAACTGTGATGCTGGAGAAGACTTGAGAGTCCCATGGACCAGAAGGAGATCAAATGAGTCAATCCTAAAGGAAATCAACCCTGACTGTACCTTGGGAGGACAAATACTGAAGCTGAAGGTCAAGTATTTTGGCCACAAAATGAGAAGAGAGGACTCACTGGAGAAGGCCCTGATGCTGGGAAAGATGAAAGGCAAAAGGAAAAGGGGGTGGCAGAGGATGAGATGGTTAGATGGCACCATTGATGCAGTGGGTGTAAATCTGGGTGGGCTAAGGAGGATGGTAGATGACAGAGGAGCCCGGTGTGCAGAGGTCCATGGGGTCGCCAAGGACTGGACTCAACTGTGCAACTGAACAACAACAAAAATGCTGATGTAACTAGTATGGACTGAATTTTTATTTTTAGCATATATGGAATGGCCAGTCTCCTAAAAAAATTATTTAAGATGGTGGGTAAAGACAACATGGTATGATACTGTGGAATCACAAATGCATGGGTACATTAAAGGCACTGTCTTTATTTCAGTGGTGAATTTATTGTTGTTCAGTCACACAGTCGATTCCGACCCTCTGCGACCCCATGGACCACTATCCGCCAGGCACTTCTGTCCTCCACCATCCTCCTCAACTCACTCAGTTCTGTGCCCATTGTCAGTGGTGAATATCTTATGGCTTTCCAGCAATTACTGGAGTACAACTCCCACCAACCCTAACCAGACTATCAACAAGCTTTCCTCCCCAAGTTTAGATGGTAGCCATCAATCATTAGGTTCCGATATATAAGATATAGAAAATAAAATGTATTTTATTGGGCATTATATTCCTTGCAAACTAAATGAACATCAGGAAGGGGGAATTAATACAGTGATTCCTGAAGTTATCAGTTGGCAAGTACTGCTAGTTACCATTGACCTAAGTAATCATCGAAAGGCTCGAAAGAAATCTAAAAAGGAAGATACAGCAGTAGCAAGTGCCACAGTCAAATATGGAATTAGCTATGTTTGTGTGGCATATTTTGTATAACTTCCTCCTCCTCAAATCAGTTCTGAGGTCAAGCCCTTTGCCTCTAAGTATGTGTTGTAATCTAGGTTACAACATAACTGTAGGTAGTCCTGTTTGGAAGCTTTCAGAGTTTCAGGGTAAATTCCAATGTGATGCAAACCAAGCAACCCAACAGCTTGCGTATTTGATAATGTGTTCCACTTCAAACAGTGAGACTGGGTCAAATTCAGCCTTTAATCTTACTGGTTTTTATGGATAAATTACTGACTTCTTGTATGGCTAGGGTACAATTGAAAGACAATGCTGTGGTACCCTGGAACAAGGGTAATGATCTAGTTATTATCTCAGTGAGTTGGAGGATCTGGCTAAGAAGCTAGGAATTTGACTCTCTACTCTGCATCTAAGGAAAAGGTCCATCTGGAATCACCCAGATTACAAGTGGCTGATTGGGTTATATCTTTCCCACTTGTGTGGCATTGGCCAAGCTGTGAAGTGTCACAGACCCAGAGCAACATCAAAAGGAGGGGGATTGGTGAACTACTACTCAGTACTTTCAAGTCTGAGAATGTCAGCATAAATATGAATCAACTTGATGGTACATATTTAATAAGGAAACCATTTCAATTGTTGAAGAATAAAATGTGCCAATTGATTTTTCTGTTTAAAATCTCCAGGATGAAACACTTCCCCTTTTTTCACAATCGAAATGTGAATAGGAGCAATTTTAAAAGGAAGCAAAAGCTTAGACATACATACAAATGAAGTGATCTGTACACATGGATGTCTTCCATTATCAACATTCTTTTTAACTACCCAACAGACCTGTTCCCGGTTTTTAGTAATTTGATTTCTTCTCATTCTGACTTTCACCAAGGCAGGAGTTAGTTGTCCCAAACGCAGCTTTGGAACTCATGACAGACTATGACAGTACCCAGATTCAGGAGTTCCCTCTCTAGAAACTTAGCCACATTACCCTGCTTATCCTTGGGTGGGTGTCCAAGGGAGATACAATTGTGGTGAAGATTAAGGAAAGAACTTGGCAATGGATCCTCCCAATGCTCCAATCCACCTTGACTTGGCAGTTCTCTAGGCAGGGAGTGCAAAATATCCACAAGGCTGGTGACGTAGAGTTGCCACCACACCTACACATATATCAAAAATCCTGATAGCTAGTCAAAGCATGACCTTGCTTTAGTACATTGGTTCCCAACATGGGACATATACCTCACAGGGGTACAGTGGTGTCGCATAGGGGGGCCAGGGCAGCCGGCCCCGGGCAGCACTTTTGGAGCTATGACTACAATTCCCAGAAGCCCTAGCAGGAGCAGACACCAGCATCCACCAGGGGGCAGCAAATTTGCCTTAAGCCCTGAGTAGCTGAAATCCACACAACGTTACTGCAGGGACACTTCAATTCCTAGAAGCCTAAGTCAGTACATTGGCTGATCAGCACTTTGGAGGATTGACTTAGGCTTCTGGAAATTAAAGTCCAAAAATCAAAGGTTGGGAAACTGCTTTAGCACCACAAAACCTCCAAGCCAAAAGCCCAGACAGTAAGTTAGAGATTGTTACATTTTTTATGCCTTAGTGTAGAATCAATGTACAGTACAGTAATTCTAAGTTTTTATCCAATTAGCTTTTAAGCTCCAAAATGGCTCCTGCGTAGGAGCAGAACCCAAAGTGTGAATTCACAGACTACACACTCGAAGAATGACAGTTACTGGTGAGTGAAACCTGTCCTTCTGAGGCACACACAGACTGCATCCTTCTGGGCATTGTGGACAGCACCTTGAGCAAAGCCTTCTCCTCTTAGAGATTGGCTCAGCCATCTAACCAGACTTCTCACCTCTTTTTTCTTTTTTTACATTCAACCACTCATTCCAGACTTTTCCAATCAACATGTGAATTCACTTTAATGTTTACCAAAAGAAAAGCACTTTCTGGCCCTTTCCTTTCACACAGATAATCCTTCCTTAATTTGCATGGCTCCTTTTGATAGCCTTTCTAAATTAGAATAGGTGCAGGTGCTATTTCCCCCTTGGTACTGCTTTGATGGGGACTGCAGATGCTCAAGTGCCTAAGACGCTGAATTTGAAGACTGCAAGCTCAGAGTTCGATACCCAAGTACTGCACAATGGAGGGAGCTCCCATCTCTGTCCCAGCTCCTGGCAACCTAGCAGTTTGAAAGCAAGAAATTGCAAGTAGATAAATAGGCACCACTTGGTGGGAAGATAAACAGCATTCCGTGACTAGGCATGCTACATGTCCATGGAAACATCTGCAGATGCAGACAGCTGGCTCCTTGGCTGTAAACAGAAATGAGCACTGAACCCTTGAGTTGGATACGACTGGCTTTCGACCAAGGCTGACCTTTACCTTACTGCTTTGATGTCCTTTCCAACAAAATAAGTTGTAGGTGTTATTTCCTCCTTGATAATTGGCAGATACTGAGCCCCACCTTCTTGTCCAGCTCTTCCCAGGCAGTCACTTAAGAGCCTAAAGTTTCTATCAGATGGGTCCCATGTTCCATTAGTTCCTCAGTTTCTTCACACAGATATCTTGTTAAATTGTGTAAATCGTGAGCACTAAGTGTATTAAATTTGACCACTCTTGAACTTACTGTTCTTTGTTTCTTTCTCTTAAGTAGTTTTTCTTTAAAACAATTAACAGCTTTGGGACTCTATAATACAGTAATTAGCCCTATGGTGATAAAGTCTTTTGTTTGTTGTTCAGCCGCACAGTCGATTCCGATCCTTTGCAACCCCATGGACTACTGAATAATTCAAAATGAGATGCTTATTCATAATTGTTAGTCATACTTTCATAAGGTTCATGACAATTTGAGTTGTATTGTTCCATTGCCATGTCAAACAATCAGCCTGCTTGTGATGAAAAAGAATAGTTGAGCACAGATTGAAAAGTATACTTTCCTAGATCACAGGTCCTAGAATCAAACAGCCAGTATGGTCAGAATTGATTTTGAATATTGGTTAAAAAAAAGGGGAAGAAGCTCACTATGATGTGACACAATGGTTGACATCTAGTAACATAAAGTTACATTGAATAAGCATGATGATATCCTCAGTCGTGGCCATCTTTCTTGAGTAAAAAGTGTCCCATCCTTCCCCCAAAGGATCCTAGGCTCCCTTAGGATACCTTTAGTCCTGTGGACACCTTGGGGAACCTTAAATGTCCAAAAACTGCTGTCATCCTATCAGAACCAACAACAATTTTCAGATTTTTATGAATGCTCCGCCTACCCCAATGCTATCCTGAAAGGCTTCTCTAGGACCAAACCAAGCCTGGGAACTGGTGAAAGCAGAGAGGGAGAAACCAAAAGAAGAAGGAGACTACAGTGTTAACAAAATACAACTGCAGTTAATGACATCATCAGGTTTATGCAGACTAATTTTATGGATTACTGGATTTCAGCTAGTGGTCTAATTACTGGTTCTTTCAGAAAACAATCCTACTAGCTGTGTGAAGTGACAACCTTAAAAGTTCATGCCTGTCTCACCATATACTCAAACTGCCTCTTTCTTTCCTCCTTCTGCTGCAGTTTGGTTGTTGGACACAAAACTGCTAAGAAGATTTCTGTGATGGAAATGGAAGTGGTTCAGGTCACATCTTGTTTTCCACTACCAGACCTCTCTCTCTCTCTCTGCCATCTGACCACAAGGTTCAATTTATGCTGTGGCTGCTAGGAGGTCCTCACAAGGCCCAAAGCATGTATATGTAGACATATGAATGCCTGTATTTGTTTGTTTGTTTGTTCAGATTTATATTGCTGCCCACTCTACTGGATGTACACATATGCCTAGATATATCAGTATGACATGCCTGATTTGTATTCAGCATAAGATATACAACCTTGCTACAGAATGTAAGGTTTCTTATGCGCACTTAAGATGAACAGTATATGTGATGAAAGTCTGCCTGGACATCCCGCTACAGTAATGGAGTAGACCGTACAGCCAGCAACTCAATGCTGAGTGTTGGACAGCGGTAAGGCAGTAAATAACCTGACTCCCTAAAGGGGTTAATGGCTATGGGCAGATGAGCACTTTTAGACAGAATGATGGCCCCCTCAGTGGAGGAAATGCCACTAGAAACCATCATATCATAATATTCTGATTTCCAATGGCGGAGGAGGCCGTGCCAAATGGACTGGCTGTGAAAATGCACCTTGTTAATATCCTCAAGGCTGCGGCAGTCCATTGCAGTCCCGGTGTTAAATCCTGCATGTCTCATTTCATGTGTGCCACAGGAGATGGCTCCATGATCACAGTGTGTGGGTCACTTCATGGCAAACTGGGATCCACCTTAAACAAATTCATGTCAATGGAATTTTTCCTGTTTGTCATTCTTCTTTAATGAGTCCCAGGAAAAAATGTATATTCAGATGCCAACGATGACAATATGTGATGCCAAAGTCAAATGAACATGTATGCTTCAAATGAGGATGGGTAAAACAATGAGGATGGGTAAAACAAATCTAACCCCCACTCCCCAATGCTCATTCATCTTCTGCAAATGTGCCAGAATGGCCATTTTGTAAGACTACCAGTTTGTGTGGGAATTATGCTTGGTGTTTAGTATTTTTCAGCTTACTGGTTAGGCATGTGAAGTTGCACAGATCTGTAGTTAGCCTCTTGTAATTTCCTTGATGTTTTATAGTCACCGGTAAGGAGTGCTTGAATTTTTAGGGCTGCATGGGGCAGAGCGTAACCAAAATGCATGATATAGCAAAGGGGAAGGTGGAAGTAAATCTTTTCACATAAGGAAACTCCAACTGCCTGTGTTAAATAAATCCTAATGAATGCCATCCTGGGCATATAAATGACTTAATGAAAGTCAGATAACCTGTGGCTCTCAGCCTACCCAAGCAGAAGACATTATCAGAGTTGCACTCCAAAATTGTCTGCAGGAATATACATTCCCCAGTGCAATTTGCACACTGAATAATGTAGGAGTGGAGTGGAGTGTCATGAACCCAGACTGATAAAGATAGCTAATGAATAAAAGCTGGCTCAATAGCTAAGTGAGTTAGGCAGCTAACTACAAAACCAGAGGTTTGGAATTCGATTCCCATGTATACCTTCTGGGAGAAAAGCAGTCTGTATAATCTTGCCAAACTGCACAGTTCCAGAGCAGTCCCAGGAGAAGTGAATGGTAAATCACTCCTCAGTACTCTCTACTTAGAAAACTGTGGAAAGGATCACCACAAGTCAGAATTGACTTGACAACACATATTCATTATATTATTAATGAATCAAAGTGCCCATCACAGTAGCTTTATATCTGAGGTCATATTTTGCCATGCTACTATATACTTCCTTAAGTAGAAGGCCGATTTCATTATTTATTCAGAAAAGATCCATAATTTCCTGAACAAGAAAAGTTTCTGAAGTTTTAAGAAGAAAGCAGGGCTGGTCTTTGTGAAATGGCCACTTAAAATAGCCGAATTGGGCTTCCTGAATGTTTCTTATTAACTGTCCAGCTGTCCCTCACCACTGATGGGCTGAATTGCCTACACCATTGTGATAGTAAAAGATATTGTCCCTGCATTCGTTCAGAAGTTAAATTCCATTCTAAGTCCAGTTGACTTCTGTGAACTGAGAAGAGGAGCTGTCATTCGCCTCAGGTATCAAAAGATTTTGGCAATAATGTTATGTCCTTTACCTCAAAGGTTCTCAGTCTGTGGTCCATGGGCCCCTAAGAGTTCTCATGGACAGACTTCAGGGAGTCCATTGAAAAAAAAAAGTGCATGGAAATGTTAGTTTGACATGTCTATATTTCAAGTCAGGGAATCCATACTCTTATCACAGTCTCAAAAGGAATTATAAAAGATTAAGGACCACTGTTTTGAGTAAGTTAATTTATTTCAATAATAATGACTTCTTTCAATAGTTAAGGTAACTGATATTGTAAAACATTGGAAACACCTTCGGGGGCCAGACAACCATTTTGCCCTTCCTCCACCACATGGCACTTCCTGGTGTGGTAGAGGTGGTGGGGAGACACATGAAATGGTGCCATGCACCACATCTAGGCCACAGGCTGCAGGTTGAGAATCCCTGTTCTATATCTACAAAGAGAAACAGCATCATGAAAAGGAAGTAGCATTTGCATCCAACTTTAAGTATCAGTTACATTATAAAAATATGTCCCTGTCTTTTCTTGTTGATTTGTCTCTTTAATTGGTTCCATTGCTGTCACTTGTGCTATAAATATTCTCATACTGTATTCCTTTGGAATACGTAAAACAGATTTATAAAAATAGGTACAAATCTATTTGCAAAATGGAAAATATACCTACTGTGATAGTATGGATAGAATGATGGACTAGGTCAGGAGATTTTTGAACTGGACAAAGGAAACTCACCGGAAATGGGATGGAACTCATAAAACTGCCCCTTAAATTTCTCACTTACCTTGAACATCTATTAGGATCACTTGATGACAAATAACATAACAAAAATAGATAATACATTGAATACAATGATTTTTTTTTGATCAGTGTTTGATAGAATAACACTGAGCAAAACACTCAATGTTTATAGAAAAACACTCAGTGTTTAATAGAAAAACAAGCAAGTAACATACTTTCTTCAGACACAAACACCAGTAGTTCTTCCTTTTTTAAAAAGCAGAAATGACCAACCTCCAGAGGTCGGATGGATGCACACGTGTCTACATGCCCCTGCACCTACACTCAAAATAACATAAGGCTGATCTGTCCATTTTACTGAAAAATAGCCTTCTCATGCTCACTAGTGGGCAAATTTTGAAGTTGGGAGGAAGGAGGACTTCCTAATATGAGAAGTGGGGGCAAACACGGCAAAATCACCTCCCATGCCCCTAACAGGCCACAAGGGACAGTTTTTGAGAAAATTTTTAAAAGTTACATTTAGGGGCAGAGGATCTGACAGATGCTAAATGGCCACATCTGGACACTAAAGTGGCTATATGCAATTATGATTATAGCCGATGGCTATTTTAAAGGTATCATCTAGTTTGGTCTTCAGTTTCTCTTATGGATATCAGTTACATACACATGAGACAAAGATGTAAGAGAAGGAATTTGTCAGTGATATCATCACTGGTTTAGAATAGTCTCAGGAGTTAATCTTTACCTTTTTTGTTTTGTTTATCTGCTTTATTTATATGCAGCCTTTCCTCTCCCCCCATTGGTTCATGATGAAATAAACTATATAAACATGCAGGATTAAAACCACAATGGGAATCCACAGGCAACAGATCTAAATCTCACAGTCCATGCGTTAGCTCTGAACAGGCTTTCTGTTGTCTCAGTGCAGCAAAACAGATTTGGCTGTGTGATTAATCCCAAGTGGATCAAATTCCCACTTGAATCCATCTTGATGGAGGACAGCAACTTTGTCAATACTGGCCTGGGGCTGAGGAGGACTTTGTGTGCCAAAAGGGCTCAGGACCAGAAAGTGATTCGTGGAACTGGATCAACGGTACGGGTGTCACGTAGCAATGTAGAAGGTAAATAGAAGGCCACTGTATTATATTCTCAGGACAATCTTCATGGCTCATTGCCATGAGGATAGCTAATACAGGAAAACCTCAGATAACACTAAAACTTGGTTCCACAAGTCTTAGTGTTATTAGATTTTTAATGTTATCTGATGCATCAGCCTTGTCTGATGAAGTGGACTTGATCTACGAAAGCTAACAGTGAAAATATAGCAGTTAGTCTTTAAAGTGCTACTGTGTTCTTTATTTTATTTTATTTTGTTTATTTTGTTTTGTTTTCTGAGATGCCTGAACCACAGACTAACACGGCCACTATTCCAAAAAATTACATTAGCTTGGGTATGTAATGATTTACTTTCACATTATTCTCCAAATAGCTAAATGCATTTTAGTAACACTTGTACAGTACTAATGCTTCCTCATAACCTGTAAAGTGACTAATAGGCACTTTTCATCACTGCTGGGGTTTCCCCCCCTCAGGCCATTGAGATTGTCTCCTTACCTGTGAAGTGAATGCAGATCTCCTTCCTTCTTTATTTCACATAATCAACTGCCTTCCTCTAGGTCTTCAGAATTATTTGTTCACCATCACTTTCATCATGCTAAACAAATAATTTCATGAGTGGTATATGGGGTACACAGAAAGAGCCTCCTCGGAGATTGTGGTCTTTTTGAACCACAATCGGGTGTACCCTGAGCAACAGCAATCTTGTGCCAGCTAATCTTTCTCATACTAGGTCAAGCAAAAGGAACTGCAGAATGAATTCACCAAAAGGTGGCTTCATTTCAGTTTTATATCTGACCTAGACATGGAAGAAGAAGAAGAAAAATGAGTGGTATATGCCATACTCTGTGAACAAACAAATACCCTCTCCTTTGTCTATATCACAGACCAGTGGTGTGCTGGACCACAGGGATACAGGGACTCATCCTGGTGTGCCCCAGTGACTGGTGCCTCCCAGAGGCAGGCAAAAGTAATGGGAATGTATGGGATTTCACCCCAACCCCCAAATAGGTGCCCCCCATCACTTCCTGTCAATTGCCCTCCTAAGATGCCCAGCACACCCCTGATCACAGATGCACAAGATTCCTCTACATAATAATTCAATATTTTCTTTAATCTTGCAGGAATCTACAGATTTTCATTATCTTTTTTAATATAATTGTCATTTATCTTTCTCCTCAATAACAACATTTCCTTTAACTTCTGTACACAGAAACCATAAAGAGATCAATTTTCATCAGTTGAAACATTATTGTGTTTTGTACACTCCCTTCCTTAGGAGGGCAAGGCATAGGAGATTGGGAGAGTCTTTATAATTATGATTTTATTTATGATTATACAAAATGTATAACTGTATTAGAATAAGCATGCTGGTCTTACATTATCGTACTATTTTACACACTACCTGCAAAGGCATATGGTTAATGCAAATAAAGTATCTATAATGGAACAGTTTCACAAAACAATTAAGAGATTCAGAGTTTTATTTCACTTTGAGGCTTTAGCTAAGTAAGTGTGTCTTTCTCACACTAGGTCAGGGGAACGGAACTGCGGAATGAAGAAGACTATAAGTACATTTCACATGCTTGTGAGAAAAACTTCCTTGTAGTAAACTTGTCCTTGTCATACACCCACCTTATGACATAGAGTGTCCCAACATAACCCAATGCATTAAATAGAAATGGGGCCTATATGCTACATTAAGAGTTCAGTTTTCTTGGCTTTGACCATAGCGTTGTAGATGACTTTCTTTAAAGTACTTAACTATGAGAGTTTGTTGTTCTGATTTATTCCCTGAAGAAGCCTAAGCTAGTGGGGTGGAACTTTATGTACTGCAAAATCTTCTTACATTGTCTCTACTTTTAGCTCAGTTTAAACCAAGTCCTTATTTATACAGACCTCTGCTGATGAGTAAATATCATCTAGCTTTTCAGTTAGGTAGCATAGATATCTGGACCATTAGACATCTTTCACATTGATTTCTGGAATCTATTGCCTTTACTTTGTGAACTTTTAAACATAGGAATTGACTTGGGGTGTTCTTTCTGTGATATGAACAAAATACAGTAATAATAAAATAATTACATGCTGACATGTGAATTCTGATTTATGGCAAATCTTTTTAGGGTTTTCTAGCTGTAGAATCCTCAGAGGTGGTTTCTCATTCCTTGGAGGAGGACAAGCTCTATCTGTGTAGATCATGAAAAACTTTGGATGATTTTTAAAATGGATGTAGCCTCAACAGTTGGATTTCCTGGTGCATAACCTACACTCTGGACAAGAAGCTACTGTTAGGGCAAAATATGGAGAAATAGAATAATTTCTCTTAGGTAAAGACAGTCTGGCAAGGTTATCCTGCTATGGTAATAGAGTAGACCATACTGCCAGTGACTCACCGCTGATCATCAGGCGGCAGTTAACCAACGACCTCTCTGAGGACTAATGGCCTTGAGTGCTAAAGTCCACAGGGAAGGGTGATGGTCCACAAGTGAATTAAATCCCAGTTGAATCTATCTTGACAGAGGGCAGCAGCTTCACCTGGGCCTGAGGAAGACTTTGTTTACCAAAAGGGGTCAGGACCAGAAAATGACTTGCAGAACTAGATCAGCGATATGGGGGTCGTGCTGCATTGCGGATGGCAGATGAAAGGCCACTGCATTATATTCTCAGAACAGTCTTCATAGATGATCACCATGATGATCAGATTTGGATACAGCAGAATAATAAAGTTTTAACCATCTTGGGTTTTAGAGGAATAGAACAATGCTGGTCACTAACTGTGTAGTTTAACTCTGTCAGACCTTTGCTTGAATGAACAGTGCATGAGCAGAACAACATCATATTTAACCTGGAAACTTATTTGTGTTAAATTGCTACCAATTATTTATTGGTTGATCTTAATTTTTATATGTGACGTTAGTTTATATGGAAATTGCAAAACACCAGGACATACAGAAGTATAATTGCCCCCATTTCATAAATAGCGATAAGAGCTTCTGTGCATAAAAAAATACATATCATGTCATCTAGTAAATGATTGCAAGTGTTGCACAATTATCATAAGGTAAAAGTCCTTTGTACATTCCAACAGTTGCATGAGACACTCAAACCCACCTATGATAAGCAGTTAATAAACAGCTTGAAGTAGGTGTCAATATAACTTTTACAGAAACAATTTACAGAAGGCATCTGCAGAGGTGCTACTTCAGAAGCATAAAATGAGGCAAACCCCCCCCCCCCCAATGTTTCAGCCCTGTCAAGATTATTGCTCCAGAACAACTGTGCTTCTGTTCGCCTGCCCAGTTCCACCTCACATATAGGCTGAAATACCGAAGCTTTGTTATGAATGCAGAAGGCAAGCTGCATAAAATCCACTTGCTCCTAGCTGGCAATTAATGAGTTTCCATTAGAATTCTTGGGAACTCACCTGTCCACTGGTTTAGCACATGTACAGGAATCCAAGTGGGGACTTGTCAACTGTCAGCTATAAGTGACTGAATGTCATGCAGTTTACCTTCCACATGTATAACAAATCTACAGGATTACAGAACCATAATTATATATGTGTGCCAAAAGTGCAATACTCTTGCTTAAACAAAGAATTAGCTGGCCTCTGTTAGCAGTATGGTGGTATTTATGATAATGATCTGAGTACCTGACTGCAGAGCCAGAGGTCAAAAGTTTAGTTCCCTAGTATCCTTCTATGAAAAGAGCTGTCATGTGAGGTTTGGGGCAATCTCAGAGCATCCCCAGAAGAAGAGAGTGGTAAACTGTTTTGGGTTTTTTTGTCATGGAATTGAAGGGTTAATTTTTTGGTCAGTCAAAAACTGTTAATGTTCAGAGCGAATGTGACAAACAACAAACATAACATGTAATAAAGGACATCAGGGAGATTATGGCTTATTTAGTTTAAAGACCATTTAGAGATGAAAAAAAATATTCTGAAAGGGAAAGGGCCCAAACTCATGCCTGTTAAGAGAGGATCATGATGGATTCAAGAACTGTCTTATAGAAAGGAATGAGACATTGATGTTTCTCAGCTACCCAAAACATCTAGAGGGGTTTGTTCTGCAGTAAATTTAGATATAGGTTTTTTTTATTTTGAAGGTGTATGCTTTTTTGTATTTCATTTGTGTGTTTTTGAGCACATTTCTTCTTTTATTGTTGCTTTGATTAAATTTTTGAAGCAACTACTTAAACCTTGCTCATTTTTTGTAAATACTGTATGCTCTTTTGTTTTTCTTTATTTATTTTTAATAAAAGTTATAAACTCCATCCTAGCATTTGGAAATGGAATTTGTCACACTAAAGGGAAATTTCCGATACTATTTCTAGTCTGCGACCACAGGATACAGCCTACCAGGAACAAATTCTGGTTGTTAATATACACTATTTTAATTTGTTAAGAAAAAGAAGTAGCAATGGCAGCTTTTTAACATGAAACTGTCCCTTTGGACCAATAGTCTTAGCCTCTATATATCCTCTGGGTCTTGCCTCCTAACACAGGATAAGGGGCATGAAGAGATGGAAAGATGTTGGAACAGTAAGACAGAGGTGCATTTCCTCAGAACTTCTGAATTCTCTATACCTAGAAAAACCTGGAAAGGTCTACCATAAGAATTGACTTGACAATTATGTAAAAATTATACATAACAAATGTGTTCCTCAACCTTTGGGTTTTGGACTTATATCCCCAAAAACCTAAGTCAGTACATTGGCTGATTGGTGCTTTGGGGAAATGACTTAGGCTTCTGGGAATTGAAGTTCAAAACTCAAAGGTTGGGGAACACTGTCTTAACTGGCAGGCTAGCTCAGTGAGTCAGAGCACCTGGAGCTAGGGGTCAGGAGTTTGATTCTTTACTTTGCTTCCTCCTGGATAGTGAGCCTGTGGCCTTGGCCAAGCTACTTGGTCCTGGAACACACCCAGAAGAAAGGAATGGAAAACCAATCCTGAGTACTTTATACCTAGGAAACCTTGAACAAGGATTATTATAAATTGGGATTAATTTAATCGCATGCTGACTCTTTGGCGATAAACTGAGACGAGCACCGAAGCTTAGTGTTGGATACAATTGGCTTTTGAGCAAAGGCGACCTTTACTTTTACTAATTGTGATTATTGTAGCACCTTAAAAACTAACACATTTATTTCAGGGTGAGCTTCTGCTGATAGCAATGAAGATGGACATGTGTCTGAAAATCTGGATTGCTACCCATGTATTGCAATGAATATGTTAACCTTGAAGGTGCCCCAATAGTTTTCTTGTTTTTGTTCTGTAAGGTTCAAGAAATGACACATCTCTTTACTGTTGGCTTTCATGTCTTAGTTTGGGGTTTTCTGTAGACTCCTTGTTGGGTGCTTACTAGTAATGGAATGCTGGAATTCTGCTTAGGCCTTTGATCTGATCCAAAAGGACTCCCTTTATATCAGTGGTGCCCAAACTAAGGCCCAGGGGCCGGGCACGGCCCCCAAGGCCAATTCATCCGGCCCACAAAGCCCTCGTTGCTCCTGGAAGCAGAAGTAAAAGGCGCCCATTTCAGCCCCCAGGCCTTATTGACCGGCTTCCTGAACCACATGATCGGCCCACAGCTCAAAAAGTTTGGGCACCCCTGCATTATATGAATAAAATGAGCCTTTTGGCTCCTCTGAAAAATCAGGAGTACAGTACAGTCAAACCTTGCATAAAGAGCGTTTTGTTTAAAGAGTAACTCGCTTAAAGAGCAGCATTTTCTCTGAATGTTTGTTTCGCTTAACAAATAAAACCAACAAAAAACTCTTTTAACAAATAAATTGGGGTTTGCAGTACCGCCCACAATTGGTCATTTACAATGGTGTTTCGCTTAAAGAGCAAACTCGCTTAAAGAGCAATCCTGTGGAATGCACTATGCTCTTTAAGCGAGGCACCACTGTATGTTGTTTTTGCATCCACTTTTTACTTTGTGGGAAAGCATGCATACCCAGGAAAGGGTTTTCTTGGCTTCAAAAGTTACACATCTTGTTTTGAAACAATGTTAATCTCATCTAATATCTGTGCAAGATACAGGTGTAGTCTGCCCTGGGTCTAATATGAAGGTAAAGCTGAAATTTCAACCAGAAACCCACACAATCGTTTCTGGGCACCACAGTGTACCTTCTGCTATTTGTAGATAGCAGGAATAACTGAGCTCGCATGAACTCTCCTACTGTCTCAACCTGTTAATCTCCTTCTCTCTCTCTTTTGGTATTCTATTTTTTGCTGCTTTGCTATTCAAGAACATTGAAAAATACAGAAATATCTTTTTACCTCTAGAAACATACTTTTGACTGAATTCTATGTTAACTGTAAGACACAACAATTCTACTGACTAGTTTTGTGCATACAAGCAAAGAAGAAATGACTGGCTATGGAAAAAAATTCCAAGATTACTGAAGTTACTTCTACTCTTTACATTATTACTAACAATATCATTTATGAAATCCTCTGTAAGCAGCTTAATTGTATCTACAGTATATCAGAGAATAAACAAAACAAAAACAAAAATGCTGTAGCACTTTGAAGACTGTTACATTTTAATGTTACCTTTCATGGATCAAGTCCAGTTCATCAGACATGGGAGTGAGGCTTCATGGCAACAATTTATACACTTCAGGTACAGAGGTACAGAGTGATTGGTTAGTATAACAGATAAGTATACAAATCAATATGGCTTTATAAAACTCATAATGGCAGATGATCTCTGGTTGTTATTCGGATTAGTTGTAAATTTCCTCCTTTTTTCAATTGCAAATAGTAGGAGGATACCAAACAAACACCTGGCATTGAACATTTGCAAATGAGCTTAACCTTCAGCATCTATGACAATTGTATAAGTCCATTCTTTGATCTGTTAGTCAGCCTATGTTGTGAATGATAATTTTATTGAAAATTTTCTGTGAAGGTGATATAACATACAACATACATAGCAGCATATAACAACCTGTGTATCAAATTTGACAATGTCCCAGAATTTCTTCCTTGGAGCCACAACAGAGGTACAGACAGAGGAACTGGACCCTACAGCAAACCCAGACCTCAATTTCTACAACTGCACCAGAAACATAATTAATGACCCACTAATGTCATCCATGATATTAAAAGTTCTAAGTTATCTTATACTATCTTATTGCTCAGTGTGGTATGTGCCCCACCACAAACCTGTCATTGACCTATAGTTGTCTGTGCATTGGATGAAATATAATCTATTAAACCTTAGTTCAAATAAACGTTTTACTCTAAAAGGTGCCATAGTATTCTGTGTCTTGAAAGCAGCCACTGGCATCTTGTAAAACAAAGAGAGGTGAATAAAGCTCCCAAAGTTGGTGGAAGTGTCCTTCATCTCCCTCTTAATATGCTTATGGCTACAATGGAATATGGAATACTATATAGTGGAAATTACTTCTTCAGTAAATGCTGATAAGATTTTGTCATAAGTTCTTGGTTTTGCAGCACCCATTTTCACTTATTAAAAATAAATAACACCAGGAATGCATATTAGAAGTTTCTGAATTAGTTTTTTTGTCCCTGATAATGAAACAGGCTGCATATTATCACCCTGCTTATTTAACTCATATGCAGAGAACATCATGCTTAATGCAGGGCTGGATGAAACACAAGCTGGAAATAAGATTGCTGGAAGATCAATAACCTGAGATATGCAGATGATACTACTCTAATGGCAGAAAGTGACCTAAAGCGCCTCTTGATAAGAGTGAAAGAGGAGAATGCAAAAGTTGGCTTGAAACTCAACATCAGAAAAACCAAAGGGTGGGCTGTGATGCGAGCTATGTTATGATTAAGACCAGAGCCGCCATTGTCACCACCACCGCCAGATGCTCCTCTGGCCAGCCTAGCTGAGGAGGGAAGGAGCAGCAGCTGCACTGCCGGGCCAGCTCCAGCTTTGCTTGGAGGGAAATGGACATAATGGGTGGGGTTGAGTTTGTGAAGTTTTTATGTATTATTTTTGAAGTATTTTTGAAGTGTTTTTGTGATGACTTGATATTTTGTAACTGTGATTGGGGATGTTTTGAAATGTCTCTGAAATATTTTTTGTGATGTGATATCATGTAATTGTGATATATTGTTTCTTTGTTATTGTATATTTTGTATACACTCACTCGCTTGGTGAGTGGGGCAGCATACAACAACGATGATGATGATGATGATGATGATGATGATGATGATGATGATGATGATGATGATGATGATGATGATGATGGCATCCAGTCCTATCACTCCCTGGCAAATAGAAGGGGATGAAATGGAAGAAGTGACAGACTTTACCTTCTTGGGATCCAAGATCACTGCAGATGGTGAATGCAGCCATGAAATAAAAATATGCTTACTTCTGGAGAACCTGGCCAGCATAATAAAAAGCAGAGACATCACCCTGCCAACAAAAGTCCGCATAGTCAAAGCAATGGTATTCCCAGTAGTAATGTATGGTTGTGAGATCTGGACCATAAGGAAGGCTGAGCACAAAAGAATAGACGCCTTTTAAATGTGATGCTGGAGGAGACTTTTGAGAGTACCTGGACTGCAAGGAGATCAAGTTAATCAATGCTAAAGGAAATCAATCCTTGGAAGGACAAATGTTGAAGCTGAAGCTCAAGTACTTTGGCCACCAAATGAGAAGAGAGGACTCACAGGAGAAGGCTCTGATGCTGGGAAAGATTGAAGGCAAAAGGAGAAGGGGCAGCAGATGATGAGCTGGATGGATGGCATCGTTGACGCACTGTCAATTTCGTTGACATTGCATCAACGATGCCATCAAGCCACCTCATTCTCTCCTGCCCATTCTCTTTTTGCCTTCAATCTTTCCCAGCATCAGAGCCTTCTTCAGTGAGTAGGGCTGAGTGGGTTGCAGAGGGCTGAGTGGGCTGCGGAGGATGGTGGAGGATACAGGAGCGTGGCGTGTAGCAGTCCATTGGGTTGCAAAGGATTGGACTTGACTGTGTGACTGAACAGCAACAATGAAAAAATTGAACCCTTTATCTCAGCACAGTCATTAAGGGGATAATGACTGGATCTCTCTGCATTTTATATGCAGTCATATTAGCATTAATGTCTAAATCTTGACCTAAAATGTATTAATAATTTAGGCAGCTTGCTATAAATTTCTCTAGAGCTAGTGAGGAAAATTCATTTGTGGCATAGATAACACAAAATTCAGCCCGTCAACCTGTTTGCATGTGTATGAATACGCTATTTATAAGTAAAATCTATATGTAAAAGACATGCTTCTTACCTACTAAATTTTGTTTTTCTTTACTGTTTGTATTTCAAATTAAGGGGGGGATGTATTTTTTGGCTTAGGTTACTCTAAGATAAAATGAAGGAAAGAATGGTAAAGAGGTGTACATACTTTTAAATCCTTATGTTTAGTTTTTCTCTTCCTTCTTTCCTTTCAACTCTCATGTCTCCAAGTAAGCAAACACATTTTTGAACATTTCCCCCTACTTCCTATCACATATCCCCCCAGATAAATAAATGCCCTTTCTGTTTAGATAATGTCTAAAAATCCTACTAAGATATTTAAAACCCACTTCCCCCCTGCCAGCTGTGCTCGTACGAAAGGATGAAACCCAACAGGTATGAGATGCTGAAGAAGCCCGAGAGAGAAAGGCCACCTGTTGAATGTCTATCCAGCAGGATGCTACTCAAAGTACAGGAGTGCTGGGCGGATAAGGGATGGAGGCGAGCCTCCTTGTTACAGTTTCTGTCACCAAGTATCCCAAATATTTTGCTCCCTGCTGCGGTGTGGCTTGTCTTCCTCCACTTATGGCCTCCCAGCTGATTTGGTCTCCCACCATGATTGCCTATGCCTCATTAAATGTTGGGCGGCTGAGGTCAGGGAAAGCAGCCGCCTCCCTCATCCCTGCCTCTCTCCTGCCCTACAAATTGCTTCATTGGGGACCGAGAGACAAGTGGTTGCCTTCCTTCCACTGGCATGTTTCCTTGGCCCCTCAGGAAAAGGCAAGGGCGGAATATTGAGTTCCTCCTCTCCTTCCTCCTTGCCCAGGGAGCAGGGTAGGTAGGGCTTGGAGTGGAGCCAAGGCTAAAGGTTTTAAAGAAAAGCCCTCCCCATCGCCTCCTCTCTGGGACCAGCAGCAGCACCACCAGCAGCACCAGCAACAATGGGTAAGTAAAGGAAAAGTGGCACTGTGGTTGGACCAAGACACTTGTGAAGAGGGAGGCAGGGAAGGGTAAAGTAAAGGTAAATGTCACCCTTGCCCGAAAGCTGGTCGTATCTGACTCTAGGGTTCAGTGCTCATCTCTGTTTACAGCTGTCTGCATCTGCAGATGTTTCTGTGGACCTGTGGCAGGCATGCCTCGCAGGGCCTGTAGCCAGGATTATAGATATTGGGTCAGGAGGGACAAAAAAATTTCAGGAGGGGCAGCAATGTCAAGTCACATATATGGGTTGGGTGGGGGTGGGTTGTTAGCTCAGGAGGGTTTTCGCCCCCCCTGCCTACGGTCCCAACACCGGAGTGCACGGAACGTTCTTCACCTGGTGGCAGGCATGACTAGACACAGAACGCTGTTTACCTTCCCACTGGAGTGGTAACTATTTATCTACTTGCAATTTTCTTGCTTTCGAACTGCTAGGTTGGCAGGAGCTGGGACAGAGACGGAAGCTCACTCCGTCCCGCAGTACCCGGGAATCGAACTCAAACCTTCGAGTCAGCGAGTTCAGCGCCTTAACCACGCCGAAACCGCCCTTTCAGCCAGGGGAGATTGGGAAACACGCTTATTGCTGGGTGCGCCTTTAGGCAAAGAGCGCTTCTCTCTCGGGGAACGCGCGGGGTTTGCGGGGAGAGGGCAGTCGGTCTGTGTGAAACCTCCAAACTTATGAGGGGGGGGGGACGGCATCTTCCGCGGGACCCTCAGGAGGCCTCCGGTTGTTGTGCCCTGACCATTTCCTATATGGGACACTAAGCCCCCCCTGGGACTCGCGGGCAGGGGCGCCTCTTGTGAACGCCGCTGAGGTGGAGAGCGTGAGGGGACGACGCGCCACCTGGCAGCGCTGGAAGCGGCGTGCGTGAGTGTGTGAGGAAAGGAGGGGGAGGCTACATACCTTCCCCAAGCCAGTTGAGCTGGCGCTCTTTTCCCAAGGCATGAGAGAGAGTCTGAGGGGTGGGGAGCACAGGGAGCCGCGGCTCCCTCGCCTGCAATTTGGAAGTACGGGCTGAGGACCAGACCCGAGCGAGGGGAAGCGAGTTTTACCCTGGTGTTGGAGACCACCTTTGGTGTCCGCCCGTTTTTAAATAATTGGCGAGCCGTGCGCGCCTTGGCCCGGAGGCTGGCGCCCCGGGTCTCAAACGCGCGGGGCGTCTGACCCTGTGGGAGCGCAGGCGCATCCGACCACGGGACGAGCGGTGGCCGAGGCGACCCGAGCGGTCAGCCCGAAGGCGACCTTCTCTCGCTCATCGACTTTTGTGTCGGTCAGTGATACTGAAGGTGAGGAAACTTTCTTGCTCCCAAGTGAAAGCAGCTTAAAAGCCTGGGCGACACACACACACACACACACACACACACACACACACACACACACACACACACACACACTGAACTTGACAACTAAAAGGTCAGCAGGTCAGCAATTTGAGACCCGAGTGCTGCCAATGGAGTGAGCTCCTGTCCCTGTCCCAGTTCCTGCCAACCTAGCAGTTCGACAGCAAGAAATTTCAAGTAGATAAATAGTTACCACTCCAGTGGGAAGGTAAACACCGTTCTGTGTCTAGTCATGCCTGCCACCAGTGTCTAGTTTTGCCTACCCGGAGGGGGGTAGCAAGATTGGGTGACCTCTGGGCAGAAGGGTGGCAAAATTGGGTGACCTCTGGGCAGGAGGGTGGCAAAATTGGGTGGCCTTCGGGCAGGGCAGGGGGTAGCAAAATTGGGTGGTCACACCCACCTCCCTGCCCTGCCCCATCAGGTTTTGTCCCTGCAAGTGGTTCAAAGCCTCCCTTGCTCAAAAGCCAGTTATATCCGACGCTAGGGTGCAGTGCTCATCTCCATTTACAGCCTAAGAGCCAGTGCTGCCTGTGTTTGCAGATGTATACATGGCCATATGGCAGGCATGACTAGATCACCCACGACATAGGCTCTGCCCATGACATAGGCTACACCCATGATGTAGGTTCTGCCCATGATGTAGGCTCCGCCCACAGTGTGGTAGCAATTTTTTTCTGCCCACCACTGCCTGCAACATCTCATACACACATACAAAGGATGTATTGCTGTACACCAGGGATTCCCAAACTAAGGCCCGCGGGCCCCCGCCCCTCCAAGAGCATTGGAGAAACAAAACAGCCACTGCTTTGAAGCTGTTGTGACAAAATGTTCACTCCATTGTGCAGGCAGGGCAAAATGGATGTCTGACCTTCGAAGCTGACTGAGAGAGCATGACCCAGCCCACGGCTTAAAAAGGTTGGGAACCAGTGGTGGGCATCAGCAGGTTTGCCCCAGTTCACCAGAACCGGTAGCAGAAATTCCAGCTGGCCCCACCCATCCAAGTTTTGAAATAAAGTAGTCTTAATTCGGGTGCAACGCAGGGCTTTCCCCCTGGCCACACCCACCATACCACGCCCACAGAGTAGGTAGTAAATTTTTTTGAATCCCACCACTGTTGGGAACTCCTGCTGTACACACTTTCCAGGACCAGAGTGTGATGCTGGGCTGGTCCAAGACCAGGCGTAGGCACCAATTAAGCACATGACCATGGGTATTTCAAACCCATATGCACAAAATGGCAGATGGCTACTTGGAGTTTCCCAAATTATGTTCTGTGATTTTTTTGGACTTCAGTTCCCAGACGCCTCAGTCACTAGATTGGTTGATCAGTCCTTTGGGGCATTGACTTAGGCTTCTGGGAATTGGAGTAAAAAAAAAATCAAAGTTTGGGAAACACATAGAGTTAACAACTCTTAAGTACTGCCACACTTCAATCTCTTGGCACGTTGTCTGGACTGAGATTCATTATTGCTCCATCATGTTAGGCAGCACAGTTCAGTGATAACATCATGTGCATCTCTGAGCAAACAAAATGAAACAGGAGGAGGGTGAGGGTGAAGAGGAAATGTTATCTGCATTAGTGTTGGAAGCAGGTAAGAATGGAAACCACAGCCCCAGACTTGTTCCTCAAGGAACTTGCCACTTTTGTGAACTGACAGCTATCCCTGCCCAAGACTTTTTGCTGCCAGAGGGAAATAACACAGTGGCATCGTTCTTCAATCCAATTCCTTCTCACTCTAGAAGTGATTGCTCAAGCTGTCTTCCATGTGATAGCTTGTTATTGAAGGGAAAAGAGGGTGGAGGCTTCTTTTGGACCTGCAGAACCTTGTTTTTCAATATACCTAAGGGAACTGCTTTGACGGCCATAGCGGCCTTGCCAGGAAGAGCTGTGAATGCCTTCTAGCACCAGACACCTGTGGCCTCATTCTTCCCAAAGGTAGGGTGAGGCTTGTTGTGAGGAATAAATTCTAGCCCAGGGAAGTTGATGCCATGACTTAATTTGTTAATCTTTATGCTGCCACAATTTTTTTTTAATTTGCTGCTACCAACTGATACTGCTGCCTCTCTGTAAGTTATGTCCAGATAAGCCTAGGTCAAACTACAGCAGGGCTGCTCAAGATTTTTGTGCCATGGGCCGGACCACTCCCATTCAGACAGTTGAGCAGGCAGGACATGTGGTTTCTCCCCATCGTAAACACTGCCACAAACTGCGGCAGGTGCATTTGGGCATGCATGGGCATGGTTGCGCAGGTGCATTTACGGCTGTTATAAACATGTTCATCTCTGGGGTCATCACTGTGGGCCAGATGGAATGGCCCACAGGTTGCGAACTTCTGGACTACAGGCTCAGTTTTTGCATGTACCTGGATAGATCACTGTACAGCAGTATTTCTCTCTCTCTCTCTCTGGGTAAATTATATATTATGTAATATGTGATGAAACAGGTTTGTGTCCTGTCAGGAAATTTAGGTCATTGATAAGCATGTGTTTAAAAGGCCACATAGGAAAGTCAAAAGATGGGTGAGACAAAAGGTACTGTAGTTCTTTTCCTGTTTCTTCTTCTGGGTTTCAGTTTAGCTAATCAGGCTCTATGACAACCAAGTTGCAGAACAGCATTCTGGCTTAAAAGCAGTCCTGGGTCTAAGATAAAATTCATAAACAACCCCGAAGAAAACAATGCTATTATTGGTCACTGATGGAGTCCTAAGATAATTGTCATGACCTGATGTAACATTATGTGCATGTGTGTGGCTCTTCTTCTTCTTGTGCTGTATCTGATTATTATTATTAGCGATCATCAGGGCAATCAGCTATGAAGACTGTCCTGAGAATATAATGCTGTGGCCTTTCATCTGCCTTCCACATCACAGTTTAACCACTGTACTACTGATCCAGTTATGTGAGTCACTTTCTGGTCCTGAGCCCTTTTGGCTCGCAAAGTCCTCCCCAGCCCCGGGCCAGTATTGATGAAGCTGCTGCCCTCCATCAAGATGGATTCAAGTGGGATTTAATCCATTTGGGGACCATCACCCTTCCCTGTGGACTTTGGCATCCAAGCCATTTGTTTTCAGGGTTGTTGGGTTAGTTAAATGCTGCCTGATGCTCAGTGTTGAGTGGTTAGTAGTATGGTATACTCTATTACTATAGCAGGATAACCTGACCAGACTGTAGTATGGGGTTGATGGCATTTTTTTTCCTGGAAGGCTGGCTAAGTTTTTGACAGCTGTAAAATAGTAATTAAATTAAATTGGTAATCTTTGTCCCAGTCGCTGTATTTCCAAATTGGCAGAAATTGTACCTGTTGAATTTCTTGCCTGCCATACAGATACTGAAAGTTACCGAAGCCAGACATAAGTAGGTGGTGGCCTTACCTGAATAGCAAGTATCATTGCCAACTCTGCAGTCGCCACGCCACCTTTAAGAGTGGCTGATCTGCGTGCCAAACATGGATACTTACAACAAAATATCAATGAAACCTGGTCACCATGGAAATGAAATGTCTGAGGAAAGCTGCTGGAATAACTAGAATGGATAAAATCAGGAATGAGATTATACAGGAAAAAATTGGAATAGAATAAATCTTAAACAATATACAGAGACAACAAATTAAGTGATTTGCCCTTTTGGAGGGAATATCTTGGAATTCCATGCCATAAAAGGAGGTTCCGTCTTAATTATGTTTTATCTATTTTTAAGGTTTTACTGTTTTAAATTTTTTATGAATTGATGAATTTTTAAAGTTTTAACTATTGTATGTCATGGACTACCCATTATGCTAATGGGCTCTGTAAGCCGCCCAGAGTCGGGTCTTCCCGAGTGGGGCGGGGTATTAAATACAAACAAATAAATAAATAAATAAAAGACATATGTAAAAAGAGAAGAACAAACACCACGAGGCAGACACAGAGGAAGATGGAGAGATAACATCAAAGACATATTACAAGAATACCAAATAATGTTGTGGAGGCTGGTAAATGTGTTAGAACAAGAAATTTGTATCTCCTTGGGCACCCAAAGGGTGATAGAAGAAGAAGCAGAAGAAGAGTGTCAACATAGACATGACAACTTTAACCTTTTGACTCCAGTTTATTCAGTGCCTAGTAAAGCCACACAGTCACACAGAGGCAGTAAAACATGTTAGTGCTAAGTTAAGAATATTGAATAAGAAAGTAAATCCCATTGAATTTAGAATTTACAGCATGTTCAGTATCAGTCTGCAAAGAATACATCTCTTACTGTAGAACTGTTTTCTTACTACTACGTGGGTTGGAATAGACCCGAGTTTGCTTCAGTGCAACCTTCCCTCACAGTTCACACAAACTGTATCCATCCTGAGATACATTGGCACCTCTGGCATGATTATGTATCATTGTACACTTTTTACATCAGTTGTGTACTCTGTGTCTGTGAAGAGGAGCTGTCTCATAGCAGTGATGAGCGAGAAGCTCTCTCCCTCTGTCCATGAGACCAATCCCTTGATTTAAAATTGTATCAACCATAAAGTTATGTGCTTCATTGTTTGCTCTCAAGTGACTGATACTGTTCCAGGACTCAAATGCAAAGGAACATTAATGTAACTGAAATTTTAGTTGTTATGTGCCATCAAGTTTCCCCCAACTTATGGAGACCCTATAAATGAGGGGTTCCAAACCTTTACCTACCGGAGGCCTGACCACGCAGTGGCAACGGCACATGCATTGGCACGACGTTTCTGAGCATTTCCCCCACCTCCACTGCTTCCCTTAGAGGAGAGAGGGAGGGAGGAACATTTTTGAGCAATTTTTGAATTTTTTTGCTGCATTTTCACTGCATTTTAGTGCGAAAACACAGCAATTTTGGCATTTTCAGTGGCATCGGGGCACTTCCAACATCAGTAGCAATTCGGCTTGGGAGTTGGATCTCACCTGTGGGCCATAGGTTGTGAACCCCTGCTATAAATGATTAACTGAAATTACTCTATCTGTTTTTAAAATAAAATAATACCCAGGTGCACACTTAGGGCTTTCTGCAAGCCAAGTTTCATATATCTAGGTTTCAAAGGCTTGAAACTATGGTTATGATAAACAGACATACATTCTATTTTATTATTACAGATTAGATTTTATGTTAAAGGAAAATGAGCTGTGATGTTGCCATAAAAGTTTGTTCATAGCTTCAGACTGAGGATGGTAAGCAGTAAAACTTTAGGCATGCTTCCAGATACAGTACAGAGCTCTAGGCCCATAAATTAAAGAGCATTATGCAGCAATTCTTATTTACTCTTCTTAAGATTGTTTTTTTTTTAAAGATGGAATAAGCAATAAGACAACATGGAAAGGTTACAAATGGAAAATAGTGTTGTTTGAATATCCTGAAAAAATTCTGTAAATGGGTCGGCGTGATCACACAATAGAAAACCCATGTAAAGACATCATAATCAACTTCAGGTTGTAGTTGGCTAATTTATGTTTTTGGATTGGCAATAACATATGTAAGGATTTTGTGGCAGTGATGGAGAAGATCATGCTTTCCTGCAAAATGCTAGGGTCAAATCTGCTTATGTTTATAGTTGAGTAATCATTATATGAATGGGAAGAAAACATTTCTCCCTTTACATTTCCCAAGAAATATGGCAATTATATGGAAGGCAAAAAAAGTATATATTTAATTCATTTTCCTCTTGTTTTCCACACTATCCTTTTATTGTTCTTGAACATAAAATTGCATGCATTCACACATAGCTCTTTAGCCTCTAATATGTAGGGTGATCAAGTGGTGGACACACTGATCTTTCACATATATCAAATATTTTGTCTTGATTGTACCACCACAAGAAACTCTAGCTAATATATTTATATCCAGGGGTTTAACTCTAACTTAGAAAGAATTTATACAGTATTTCCACAGATGGTAGGAAGTCAGTGTCAGTTGAGCATAATTTAGGCTATTCTTCATCTTCTGCCCTATCTGAATTTGAACATAGGCGATCCTCATGGCAATTAGCCATGAAGACTGTCCTGAGAATATCATGCAGTGGCCTTTCATCTGCCTTCTGCATCACAGCATGACATCCATACCAGTGATTCAGTTCCATTAGTGACTTTCTGGCCCTGAGCCCTTTTGGCATGCATTCAGGTTATAGTCTTATTTAATACTCTACATATTTGTATTGATTATAATAAACCTGAAAGTTATTTTTTTACCTATTTCTCATTTTTTCTCATAGTCTTAAGAAAGTCAAAGGCAAAAATACTGAGACACAAAATTCATGGTAATGATGTTGTTTTGGCCAAACTTATGAAAAAGCTTTTGAGGCCTGTCCTGCATTTAATTCTATCCATCTTCTCATATATTTGTTTCGCTTATGTTCACCAGTAAACATAAACTTAGTTTACACAAATAGGAAACACACAAAGCTATGCATTCCTAGTATCACTCCATAGCAATTCATATTTTAGCTGATTTGAAATAATCCGTTTCAAATTTCCTGCATCTATGGTGTTGTTTCACAATGTTTCATATTATACATATTTAAATATTGACAGTGTCATTTGCCAATGCCAGAAAGTCCATCCCAGTGAGAAGCAAATTTAAATACTGTTCCACTGTGGTAAAGACAGAAACTTCCAGTCAAATAGTGTGCATCTGCTTTATTCATATCATTTACACCCACTTCACAGGTGGAAAGAGTTTCAAAGTGGCTTTCATATAACTAAAAACAATACAAGGCAGCCCCTGCCCTCCAGCTTAGACTTTATTTTTAAAAAAAGTTTTATGAAAGGGAAAGTTGGGTAACGGAAAGGAAAACAAGAATATTCAAGGATAAGTTCCTAGATATAAATAAGCTGTTACACTTTGGAACTGGATGTTTGTCATTAAACAGAAACAAGAGAAAAAAGGAGCCTAATGTTGCTGTTCTATTCGCTAAGCAGATGAAGTTGTAGTCCTGCAGTTTTCTCTCTTCTGTATCCTTAGTGGAATGACTTCTGGATAACATTAGGTAATGCTCAATGGAATTGGCCCCTTTCTTCTTACAGAGGATGGCTTTACCCTGTTGTGTATGCTTGGAACTCTTATCATATGTTTAGGGCAGGAGTTCTCAACCTTTTAAAGCCAGGGGCCGGGTCACACTCCTTCAGACAGCTTTGGGGGGCCAGACAGCCATTTTGCCCTTCATCCACCACATGGCACTTCTGGGTATGGTGGAGGAAGTGGGGGCCATATGAAAAGACATTGTGGGCCACATCCAGGACACAGGTTGAGAATCCCTGGTGAGCATGATGCTTGGAAATCAAAATATAACTTTATAACTGGGTGCTCAGGTCTTATTAAGTATGGTCAGGTTTTTAGTGAGTGATCAATACTGATGTGTGCAATTGCTCTTGTTTTTAATCATCTGAAATGACATACAAAATCTAACTATTGCAAATATTGAGAGTACACAGATGCTAACTATCTTAACAGAGACTGGGACGAACGTTGCCTTGGATAAAACTTTCCCAGTGGGCGTTTATGCATGGAAGAAGTTGTCTAAATAGATTCTGACTCTTTCCTAAGGTTTTTTTGTTTGTTTGCTTGCAACTTTGGTCAGCACGTGGATGAATTGTTTTATCATCTATAGCAGGCCTTGGGAAGTTGTGATTCCACAAATATTGAAACTAATTCCCATCAGATGTAGTTGCAACACATGAAGTAGTTCATCAATATTTGGTAGGCCAAAGACTCCCCAACACTGACCTATGGAACAGCGAGCAGTACTGCCTGATTTTATGTGCAGGTTGAATTGCTGTTAGAATTATCACAGTTGTAATTATGGTATTTACCAATTATGCTTAGTTTGCAACTCACAGTTCTAAAGAACAAATCCTTCTTGTACTTAAGTGTTATCTGTGATATAGTAAAGTTGGTTACATATTAAAGCAAGAAGTGCTGATATAAGTTCTACTGTCATGTTAACTTTTAATATTCTGAAGTACCACAAGCTTTTACTTCCTTATTTCCAAATTGAAACTCAAGCAGAAAATGAAAAGCTTTAAGATTTCTTAGAAGGAGGCTAATAAAACACTCTGGCAAAAAATTATAGTCTGCTGGCACTTGGATCCCACTGAAACCCTTGGAGCAAGTTTGCTGTTGCTGCTAATTAAAATTCCAGTTATTTTCTTACCAAAGTTGGCTGGATAGCTCAATGGTTTAGGTATCTGGCTGCAGACCTAGATGATGGAAGTTTTATTCCCCACTGTGCATCCCAGGACAGCCAGCCTGTGTAGTAACATACTTATGTGTATTGTTTGTCCAAAAATATATATAAGAAAGGATTGCCATAAGTTAAAATTGATTTAACAACACATAATTACTATTAGTATTTCAGTAGGATGTAAACATGGGTAACTTTAATCATACTAGGGCAATGAATGGCAAGCAAAACCAACCATGGATAATGTGCATGTGTGTTGTTGCTCCAAAGTAAACAACTGTAAAGAGATGTTTGTATTTACCTAGGACAGATCTTACCAACATCTGTTCATGTTCAGGAACCTTCCTATTAATATACAGATCATCAAAACTTCCAGCACGCTGGTACTCATCACTGAGACAAACAAGATCAGCATTTTCTACATCAATAGGTATAGCTATGTTCTTTATGACGCTGGCGACCTTGGAAGACTACAACTTTAAAGAGTTAACATGATAAACAACAACTTTCCCAGAGTCCCATTGTACAGCATAGTTCACTGCGCCCACACAATATGTATTGTGCCTTCCATGCACAATGTTTAGGACTGGAATGATGTGGGCGATAAAAGGCTACATCCAATTGTTAGCCTCAACTTGAGTAGATCCATTTGAATTAACGGGTCTATTTTAACCAGGATTAACAATTGGATTTCACCATGTTTTTTTCACATCATTAAGGGTACTCCCTGCAGATTGTGAACTGCAGCTTCAGAGTAACTTTCTGCATTAGTAAAGGTAAAGGTCTCCCTTGCTCAAAAGCCAGTCATATCCAACTCTAGGGATTGGTGGTCATCTCCATTTATAGCCAAAGAACTAAGGATGTCCGTGTCTGCAGATGTTTTCATGGTCATGTGGCAGGCATGAATAGACCCCAGAGCACAGAACACTTTTACCTTTCCATCAAAGTGGTGCCTATTTACTGTATCTACAGTACTTGCAATTTCTTGCTTTCAAATTGCTAGGTTGGCAGGAGTTGGGACAGAGATGGCAGCTCATTTCATTGTGCATTACTCGGGTCTTGAACTGCTGACCTGCCGACCTTCCAGTCATCAAATTTACCACTAAGCTACTGCAGTCCCAATCTTCTGCATTAACTGGCAATAAATATATTTATTTATTAAACTACATACTAATTATTAAACTACATCTATTCTGAACTGATCGCCAGCATGATGTAGATCGGGGTTGTCAACGTTTTTCAGCCATGGACCGGACCATGCCCCTCAGACAGCTGAGTGGGCTGGATTGATGCTGTAAAACATGTCCATGGCTGTCATAAATGTGTTTACGGCTGTAGTAAATGCATTTACACTTCTGTAAATGAGTCTGCAGTCAATTCCAGCAGCGGCTGTGGGGCAGCTGGAGCGAGGTCAGGGGCTGGATTATTGGCACCGCAGGCTGAATCCGGCCCACGGTTCAAAGGTTGAGAACCCCTGATGTAGATACTAATGGGCTTAGACCAAGGAGAACCAGACTTTAATCCACTTTATGGTGATTAACTGTCTTTCAGTACAACATAACCCATAAAGAGGCTGTGAGGTTTAAAAGGGAGAGACAGGAAGAAACCACACTGAGTTTTTGTTTTGTTTTTTGAAGGATAGTGGGATAAAAAGGAAACTGAAAATATTGCTGAAAAAAGCTTGGTTGTAATAAACTACAAGGAATTATGTAGGTTCTAGATTTCACACTTTAAATGTTAAAATTCCACTGTGGACTATAGTGAAAGTCTATATTACCATACTTCTGAGGATAATAATTATTCCTATTATCTTTAGAATCAGTACAGCCTTTCCAGAAGCAAAGGGGACTATGAGTGACACTAATATGGTGAAAATTTTCAAGTGGTAGCCATGTTAATCTGTACAAGCATATCGGAGAGTAAGCAAAGCAACAAAAAGACAAAAAACATTGAGGCACTTTAAAGACTAACTCCTATATTTAAAATGTGAACTTTCGTGGTCTGGTAAACTGGACTTGATCCAAGAAAACTCATATTTAAATACTTGTATAGGAGTTAGTCTTTAAAGTGTGACAATGTTTTTTTGTCTTTTTTGTTTTTGTTTTGTTTACTCTCTGTTATACTAATTTGGTGAGACAGTGAGGGGAACAGACAATAGCAACATATTTAATTTCGTGCCTTTTATGCATTGTTTACAAATTTACTCATTTAAATGTAATTGTGTTAAGACAACCAACAATGTATTTTAAGACATCATGAAAAAGTGGGGTGTGGGGTTTGGAATTGGAATAAATTGATCCTGTTTATATGTCTTTGTATATACAGTATCAATGTTTAAATTGTGAGACATTAATGTAAATTAATAGGGTAGGTTATTGTTGTTTTGTGTGATTTGGTCAGAATCCTATTGATTATTTATACTGGCAAAAGTGCAATTGCGTAACTTTTCAGTGGGTCTCCTCTAACACCAGATTTCAAATGAGTCAGTTTTGTTTTATAAGCTTTCTTCATTGTCTAGCTTTCATATCTATACAGTATACTGTACATACAATCTTTGCCTTGGCCTTCTGTGACAAATCCTCACACATAAGAATCTTTCCTAGTTCCTACATTGTTTGCCTTCCAAGTCTCAGTCATCTTCTTATTTCTTAGCTGCATCTCCATTTCAACTAACGATTAACCTGAGGTAAACTATTTCAATTCTTCACTGTCAATATTGAAGCTATATAATTATAAAGACATGATTTTTGTTTTCTTAATGTTCATCTGCAGTCCACTTTTATACCTTCTTTTTTCTTCATCAGGACTCATTTCAAGTCATTGTTGCTTTCTGCCAGTAAGACAGTATCATTCACATACCTTAAATTATTGATACATCTTCTATCAATTTTCATTTTTCCTTCATCTGAATCCAACCCAGATTGCCACACGATACGTTCTGCATACAGACTGAACAGACAAGACAATAAAATACATTCATCTGCATCTTTACCTATGAGAAATTATTCTATTTCTCCATATTTTGCCCTAACAGTAGCTTCTTTTAAAATCATGATCTACACAAATAGAACTTTGTTGTCGTCTATAAAGCACAAACCTGTATTTACAAAAATACTTTGTGACATTTATTATCCATAGTTCAGATATGTCAAATGTATTCAATTTGTAAAAGTCAAACTAGTGAATTATCTAGCTTGAGAAGACCATTGGAGCAGAACCAGATGTGATCTGAAAGTTGTGTTTGTGTGTGTTGTTTCCCTTTTTAAGTACGGCAAAGACAATCAAGAGTTGATTACTAAGGATGTGTGAACCCCATAGATTAATTAACAGCACACTCCATGTATTTTATGTGAGATTATTGTGCAAGCAATAAACCTCTATGTCTTTGAATCCTTTATAACTTTTTAATTTGCAACAGTGGTTCCCAACTTTCTGGGAGACGAAGGCTTCATTAAAGTTCCTAACGCCTAATGAGGGCCACATCTTAAATCAAAATGTGACAAAAAATTATTAACCTACTAACTTAGATCAAAAATAAAAATTCAGAAGTCAATGAAGAAATGTTTTCTGTGGTTGAAGTGCCTTTGAAGCTCTGCAGTACACAGGAATATTGGGTCATAGGTACAGTCTAGGACAGTGGTGGCAAACCTATGGCACACATGCCAGAGGTGGCACTCAGAGCTCTCCCTGTGGGCACCCATGCAGTACCCCATCACAGAGTTTGCCCTGCCCCTCTGCCCAGCAGCCCAATGGGAGCACTTCCTCCCTCCCGCCCAGCACAGAGTTTGCTCTGCCCCTCTGCCCAGCAGCCCAATGGGAGCGTTTCCTTCCTCCCTTGATGCTGTGTTGGTACTTTGAGATAAATAAGTGGGTTTTTGGGTAGCAGTTTGGGCACTTGGTCTCTAAAAGGTTTGCCATCACTAGTCTACGAAGATTTAAAATAAATAAATAAATTATAACTCTGAACTACCAGATAGCAGAGTTGCAATCCAAAATAAATTGAATACTATCAGATTTATTTATTAACAAACTCATTGCCTTGAGGTTTAAATCTACAACATGCTAATACTTTAAAAACCGTGGTCCCTCCAAAAAAGGGTAGGTAGAGAGAAAGAGTAAATGAAAAAGCAACCTCCTACTTGGAGCAGAGAGTGTGCCATTAGTTGGCTTCAAATTATATGCAAGATACACATACACATCACTCCCCATCGTCCAAGCCTCAATCATGAGAAGCAAAATGGCAGCCAGGGTAAAGGGAACTTGGCTAGAGGAAGATATGGAAAGAGGAATCCCATAAACTTCCCTGCGTCATCGTTGTAGTAGTTGCTTTTCATGTTGTGTGGCACCTGTCTCTACCACTACAACATACCAAGAAATGAAGCTCCTCATTGCTTCTTCAGCAATAAAGATTTATGGGGGTGTGGTGTTAAGTCAATGCCTAACCCTACTTCTTTCTCATCCAGGATTGGGACTAAGTACTGAAAGGCTTGAGTACTAAATGAGTATTCCATTTTTATTGAATGTTTTATATATTGTAAGTCGTCCTAAGTGGTGCTTGCACATGAAAAGGTGGGGTATAAACAAACAAATAAATAATGTCTCAGCCGAAGGGGCCACTCACTGGGCTCTGCAATCACAGATGCACAAGAAGACTTCTAGCTGGAGTGGGTGGAGTGGGTGGGGGAGAAGATGCAGCAGTAAGCAAGAGAAAAAGTTAGAGCAACCAGTTCTTGTTGAGGAAGGAAGAATGCTTTTGACTGAAGTAGCAAGTTACCATTAAACTTGGAAACTACTTGGAGGAGGGTTATTTGTTTGTTTGTTTGTTTGTTTCTTTGTTTATAAAGGAGGCTTGATGAGTGATGCCTCTGGAATTGTTCAGAATGAAAAACATTTGTAACTTTTGGCAAAAATACCTGGCCTTTGACTCTCCTTCTTCTTCTTCTTCTTCTTCTTCTTCTTCTTCTTCTTCTTCTTCTTCTTCTTCTTCTTCTTCTTCTTCTTCTTCTTCTTCTTCCTCTTCTTCCTCTTTGCAAATTCAGGCCAGATATCTCCTGTACCCGTCCACATAACTGCTTTATCTTTCTTATGCACATATATATCTATCAACGTGGCAATGCACGGAGGAGGGGGTGAAAAAGCTGAGTGACATGGATACCAAAGCTGTTCCTCCTCCTCCTCCTCCTCCTGTATCTGAATTCAAATGTAGGTGATCATCATGGCGATCTGCCATGAAGACTGTCCTGAGAAAATAATGCCATGGCCTTTCATCTGCCTTCTGTATCTCAGCATGACAAACCATACCACTGACCCTGTTCCGCAAGTCACTTTCTGGTCCTGAGCCCTTTTGGCACCCAAAGTTCTCCTCAGCCACAGACCAGTATTGATGAAGCTGCTGCCCTCCATCAAGGTGGATTCAAGTGGGATGTAATCCACTTGGGGACCATCACCCTTCCCTGTGGACTTTGGCACCCAGAGCCATTAGTCCTCAGAATTGTCAGGTTAGTTACCTGCTACCTGACACTCGCCATTGAGTTGTAGGCAATATGGTCTACTCTATTGCTATAGCAGAATAACCAGAGCTCTGTTAGGCAGAAAAGTATCAATAATGCTCAAAATGCTAGTATGGGAGGATAAGAAGAAGGGGGGGGGGGGATGACAGAAGAAATGAGGTTCTCTTGTGGGTTTTGTTCCGTAACAAAAGAAGAAGAAGCTGGTGCAGCTGCAGGCAAGAAGAACAGAGTGGGTCTGAGGGAAAATGCCTTGTGACTAATGGTGGTAAACAAGTAACTGAAAAGCCATTCAGAAAGCATTTGGGTGCTGCATGTGGCCTGTGGTTGCAAGTTGGGGACCCCTGATCTACAATACTGTATAGAGAACTAAACATGTAATATTTGCTATCTTGTATGTATTTCATTAGTTTTTTGACACACACATACACACACAGTCGTATCCAACTCTAGAGTTCAGTGCGTATCTCTGTTTATAGTCGAAGAGCCAGCCCTGTATGCATTTTGCAGACGTTTCTGTGGATATGTGGCAGCACCGAATGCTGGTTAGCTTCCCACCGAAGTGGTACCTATTTATCTATTTGCAATTTCTTGCTTTCAAACTACTAGGTTGGCAGGAGCTGGGACAGAGATGGGAGCTCTCTCTGTTGAGAGAGCTAAAATATAAAATATACAATATAAAGAATATATAAAATATAAATATAAAATATATATATTTTATATATAAAATATAAATATAAATATAAATATAAAATATACAATATAAAGAACCTATTTTGGCTCTGCTTGTCTGTTTATATCTCTACAAAAACTAAGCTAAAATCAATGGATATTATTGTCTTGATTTATTCAGATTGGTTACTACTACTTCTTTTTGTTCATGTTTTCCCACAGAGAAAAATGGAGGCCTTCGAAGGAATGTGGTAAGTGTTTATTTTGTATAATTCAACATTGCTGTTCTTAAAGGGTGGCAGTTTTCTGAAAGCAAATTATCTGTGTTTTAAATTATTTTCCTATTTCTTTCCAGCAAAATTCTAGGTGCTGATTTTCAGCTATGAAGTCTGAAATAATTTTTAATATGGCATTTACTTGCCTTACTTAGTTAAACCAACAAATACAACTCTTTTAACAACTATAGCAAACAGATCAAAGAAAGTTTAAGCCAACTAGTCTTTAAGAGAATATTTTACTAGCCTACTAGTTTTGACTGCAGCCTGAATAATTAACAAAGTTTTGAAAAATTATTATTCGACAATAACTACCAGAATCCGCTATCCCAGAGTGTCCTCTCATTTGGCCTGGAAAGGTTGGGCATCAGGACATAGTTAGTTATCATGACCCAACTGTTAATGCCTTTTCTTTGTTTATCATGATTAGATATATGCCTGGCTCCATAGTGGGATTCAACTGATTAACACCGGTTCGGCAGAGCTGATACCTAATTTTGTTGTTGTTGTTGAGTTCGGCGAAACGCTTGTTAAATTATTTGAATCCCACCACTGGTCTGGCTCCTGAAATACGGGTGCTCCTTAATATTCTCAAAGTTGGAAAATGCATCACCAAAATATGGGACAAAGGAGTGGGTAGATTTCCATAATATTTGCATGTAGACATACAAATAGAAATACAATACATCTCTAACTGTACCGGGGAACACTGTGACTGTGTCATCAATGACTCCTGATGGCACAGTGGTTAAACTGCTGTATTGCAGCCAAAATTGCTAACACTGTAAAGTTTGACTCAGTCTCCCATTTTTCCAAGGTTGGTAAAATGTTGGGGGCAAAATACTAATTACCTTGTGAACTGCCCAGAGAGTGCACTAAGTGCGATGGGGTGGTATATAAGTGTAATTTCCATTGACAATGTGCCTGCTTAGTTTTCTATGTGCTATTGATGGGTTGCATAAAGATAGTTTCTTCTGCTTCCTATGATTATGTTTACTCATTAAAACAGGCTTGGATCAGGCACAAACCTTCAAACAGAGAACACATTCAAACTGAGGGTTTGACTCCGATAGTACTTCAGATAGAAGATTCTAAAGAGGAATGCATGTCCATAAAACTTGCTATACTGATTTTCTGCAATGGCCCAGAGTGCCCTTCAGATCCAGCTATTGACTGCTCTCATACAACTTGAACTGTACTTCTCGCACTGACAGAGACTCGTATGAGAAACAAGGCATAGGATCTGAGTGGCTGAAACAAATCTTATTTTCTGCCTCTTGCAGATAGAAGTGGGGTATTTAGACTCTAGTGCAAAAAGACTTACAAAAAATTAACGTATATGTTTACATACAGTATGTCTATTTTGCAAGCAGTTTTGTCATTCTTGAGTGATATTTTCTCTTCTACATTTTAAAATCATTCTTTGTTTTTGGTCATGTTGGATTGCAGTTTGTTCTACAGCTATATAATTATTGATCTTTCACTTTTTTTTACTCCTTTAGCCCGGGTGTTTTGGCTACCCACTCAGTATCTTCTTCATTGTCATCAATGAATTCTGTGAAAGATTCTCCTACTATGGAATGCGAGGTGATTTTTCTCATTACTTAAATTCAACATGTGTGACTATAGAATGCTTACTCTCTTTACTCATGATCCTATGTCATTATTCCTCCCTACTATAGCTGTGCTTGTTCTCTACTTCAAGTTCTATCTCAGCTGGGATGACAACCTTGCTACAGTCATCTACCACACATTTGTTGCCCTCTGCTATCTAACACCCATCCTTGGAGCACTGATAGCTGATGCCTGGCTGGGAAAGTTCATGTGAGTAGAACTAGAAAACAAAAAATAGTTGTACAAGAGATACAATTGGATGGGATAAATAGATTCAGATATATTGGCTGGGCATGGCTATGTTTTGTGTTGCAAATATTTGTTGATGTTGGAGCTTATGTTCTTAAATCATTCGTGGAACTCGTACCTTTAATTCAGAATTTAGTGCAATTACCTCCAAAATGTCTTAGGTAAAGCCTGCTATAGCCTAATACTAAAAGAAAAAGTAGAACCAGTGCTCCTCACGGCTTGCCAATGACTTATGCTTTCTACAGCTTCATGCCAGTTAGTAATCCATCATACATCTTTTCCCTAACAAAGAAATGCTGTGGTAAAAGACAATTACTCTATTTTATGTTCTATTCCCGTGATGGCGAACCTTGGCACTCCAGGTGTTCTTGGACTTCAATTACCAGAACCCAAAGTCAGCACTCCTGCTGAACAGGGCTTCTGGAAACTGAATTCAAGAACAGCTGGAGTGCCAAGGTTTGCCATCACTGTTCTATTATATGTAAGATAGCCTGTTTTGCTTCTGTAAAGGAGATATATTATCAGGTTAAAAAAGGAGGGCAACTGTAAGTTTGTTTCCCAGCCAATTAGGAAATGTATAATATTTGAAGGATTATGACACCACTTACATGTTTATTAAGCATTTGGAAAAAAACCTGTTAGATTCCACATTTCATCTTGTAGCATAAACCATAATCACATGGAAAGTTGGGTGAGGGGAGATGTCACAACACAGAGTCTTATATAAAACACATTAGCTTACTATTTTTAAAAAAGTGCATTTGGAAAATAACACCAGTAGAAGCTGAAACACAGATAGCTAAATTATATCAGAGAGAGCATGTGCAATAGCCTATTAAATATTATAATAAAGTATCAGGAATGTTTGCCACAACAATTTAAAAGATGCAGAACTCTTACATTGTCATTCCCTTCCATTCATCAGTTCTATTCTGTTTGTGTGGGAGTAACCTTAAATTTACTCGAACCTTTGCTGTACAGTACTTGGAATTCCTGTTTTGTGGGTGAGAGTAGATTCCACACATTATGTCTGTTCTATGTACAAATTCTAGAGTGGCAATTGCATAAGATACAATATAATAATCCATGCAAACATTGATATTCTCATTATGTAAAACTGAGGAGCCTGACAAACAATACCATATTTTGTTCTTACCTTTTCAATATGAAAATGTCATCTTGCTCAGGAATGGTTGTAACCAGTGTTAGAGCATCTGCTTTGCTTGAAGAAAATGTAGGTTTAGTTTTTGATATCTTCAACTAGTGTTTGAAAACCTGATGCTTCGGTTCTAAATAATTCTCGAGCTGGTTCTAATCCATGTACATATGAGGGAAACAATGCCTGGGCCTCTTTAAACACTACATCAACTATGAGAAACAAAACTGGAAGTTTCAAGTTTTAGAAATTGGGGGAAGGCAAACCCAGAAGAGGAATGTTTGAAAGGTGAATCACCACCAGTGTCAATTTCCAGAAGCAGGACTTTCTATTTTTCTACATTTTTCTTTTCTTTTTTCTTTTCTTTTCTTTCTTTTTTTCTTTCTTTGGCAGAACACTGAGGAAGAATCTGAGAGGAACTTGAGACAGCAAAAATGCTGTAGGGGCTACATGTCGCTTGCAAACTGCATGATCATCCCTGCTTCTGGTGCACTTAGTTACTAAGTTAATTTATTGATTTATCTATTCAGGCCTGGTAACTTCTTCTTATAAATCTGTCCCAGAGCAACTGGTGTGATCTTAGAACAGAAACTGGGCTTTGCAAATGAGCCAGCAGTACTGAATGTTCATAAATCTGGTTACAATTTAAAAGGCATATTATATATTACAGCATTTGTACATTTTGTACCAAATATGATGTCTCTCCATAAATGGATATTTCTTTTTGAAAAACTCTTGTCCTTAGCCAGAAATATGTCCTAGGGGGCTTTCAAATACCATGTGACCATTTTAGGGGGTGGGAGTTCAACCAAAAGTCACGGAAAGTCATGGGGGAGGGGGGTTCGGCGTGAAGTCACATGACGCCAAAAAATTTTAAAACCCCAGCCAGGTGGAAGTCCAGGAGTGGGGCAGCAGGAGCCCTTGGGCTCTGGGCGGGACTGTCCTCTGCCGCTTGAGCCAGCGTGGCTTTTAACCCCCCGGCCAGGTGGAAGTCCGGGGGTGGGGCAGCAGGCATCCTCAGGCTCTGGGTCAACCATGCGTCTGCCATTTCTCTTCAAATCAGGGGAAATGGAGAAATCATATGATTTGGGGGGGGGGTCTGGGGGTCGGTCAAAGGTCACAGAAATTCACAGGGGGAGGGGGGTCAAAAAGTGGCCAATTTTAGGTCATGTGGTATTTGAAAGGCCCCTCTATTGAAATCAGTTTGTTTACTTTCAAAGAAACTTGGTTAAGCTTGAGCTGTTAATATTTCACTCAAGTTTCTGGCATATTGAAACATAGAGATTGAACAAATAGGATGTTGAGGATGAGAAGAGCAAAACCATATATGGAAATATTCAACAATTACTCATTCACATTTTTGTTGTCATGGTATATTCCTTCAACCATACAATTCACATTCAAGAAATGATGAAAGAGGGTGTGCTATTAAAATACATCTTCTGTGTGCTTTCTTTATAACAGGACCATCGTTTCCTTGTCCATTGTGTACACAGTTGGACAAGCAGTTTTGTCAATAAGTTCCATAAATGAGCTGATGGATGGAAATCGAGATGGTGCACCAGATAACATTATGATTCCTGTGTAAGTTATGGCATATAATTTCTTGTTTCCACACAAATGGACATTGAGACAAAATTGAGATTCAATGTATCACAAATCTTCTGTTTACAGCAGTTTTAATCATCATAGCCTTGGTTCCTATCTTTACTACTGTATTTGCTGTTGCTCCTATCATATAGTTTTATTCCGTTATATCAATAAAACTGGAAATCTGCTTTGATGGTAGAAGTGCTTCAGTTATTATATTTTGATCATAGTTGGATGTCACTTGCTTCCAGCGTGGAACTTTTGCAATCGCTATCATTTTAGACAGCAAATAACCTATTTTATAACATGTCCCTACAAAGTTATTGCTAGATATATGGAAATTTAGCTGGAAACTTGCCATAACCTTACCTTTTAAGGTAATAATGATATAATAATGGATATGTCCAGGAGGAAGGAAAGACACATGATTCACTGAACTGGTGCTTAGACCACATTCCCCTACAGAATTCTGGATATTAATATCCACTTGTTTAAACCCCAAACACTATTTACTAGGGATCTGCATTTGTGCTGCAGGCTGGACTAAAGCCAGAGAAAGTTGACCAATTACACCAGGCGTTTCCAACCTATGGCCTGCGGGCTGGACCTGGCCCAAGGCACCATTTCATGTGGCCTGCTGCTGCCGCCACCACACCCGGAAGTGGAAGTGGATGTGTTTACATCAGCCGTAAAACGTGCCTGTGAATGCATAAACACACACATTGCTGTCATAAATGTGGAAGTGGGCACATTTACAACTGTCGTAAATGTGCTCACTTCTGCTTCCAACCATGATCAGGCCCACTCAGCTGTCCAGGGAGCATGGTCAGGCCTGCAATGTAAAAAGGTTGTGAACCCCTGGATTACTCTGTCATTCCTTAAGGGACAGCCAGGCCAGAATACTGTGTAGCTACCCTGCCAGCTAGATTGTCCCCACAGCAACTGATGACTAATACTGCAAGATTGCTTGAGACAGAACTTAGGGCAAGGTAGATCGGATGGATGTCAGTGGAAAAATCTTCTGTCTGGTCTCCTGACTCTACACAATTAAAAGCATTGTGTACTCCTTTGGATATTTGCCATGTCCATATTTTCTTATATAAAAGACGATTACTGTATGTTGTATTTGTCTTTCTTCATGCCACCACACACATCTCTTTTTCTCTTCCCTGTAAAAGCATTTTTCAATTTATGCTCATCTTTGAAGATATTGTCTTTGTGCGTATTGATGTATTTCAGCATACTGTGTTTTAATGATGCTTCGTACTATCTTGCTTGTATTAGAAGTGATTCCTGTTGCCAACCAAATGGTTTCTCAATCTTTCTTTCTTTTGTATGCTGCTTGCCTTGCACAAAGATAGCTTACTAAGGTACTGTAATATGTGAATGTTTATTCTTATGAAGGTTAGGCGTGGCCCTTTGGGATGATCACATGGAATTTTAATCCTAACTAATCGCTATATAAATAACTGCATGTCATCAAGTAAATTCACGCTTATGGTTACCCTTTTCAGAGTATTCTAGGTAGAGAATACTCAGAAGTTGTTTACTATTCCCTTCCTCTGGGGGAATCATGGGACTGTGCAGTTCGTTCAAGGCTATATGGGTTGGCTCTTCTCCCAGGAGACACAGCGCATAACTCTCACTTTCTGGTTTTAAAGTTAGATACAGTACTTAACTCTTGAATTATACAGCCAGCACACAAAATTGTCTCTTATTTATTTATTTATTTATTTATTTATTTATTTATTTATTTATTTATTTAGATTTATTATCCCGCCCCAATCAGGCAAACCTGACTCTAGGTGGCTTACAGAAAATTCATAAATTAAAACCTTGAGGTTCGAAATTACTTTAAAAAGGGCAGGAGCTCTGTCTGTAGATGTAACTCAGTTGGCAGGAGGTTCCAAAGGGCCGGGGCGGCCACGGAGATTGTGGATTTGACCAGGAAACAAATCTGTTGGATATGGTAAAGATCTTCTGAGTTAGAATGTCAGTTAGCATTTATTTGTTTAATGCTCTTTAATGCCTGCTCCCACATTCTAAGTGATCCATTATGGATAGATATACTGTACATTGTGATCCCAGTATATATTCTCATTTGCTTGCAAGTGAATCCTAATGCTAGGAAGAGTATATGGCTGAATTAGCTAAGAGTATCCCTGCACCTCAACTCATATTTTACTTCTAAACTATGTTTGTTACTGCAGTGCTTTCTCAATGATCGGCTTGATCTTGATTGCTCTTGGAACCGGTGGGATCAAGCCCTGTGTAGCAGCCTTTGGTGGAGATCAGTTTGAGGATCATCAGGTATGTCGGAACTCTTCCTAGCCTATTGTGTGTTGAGAAAACCCATGGCATTTTTTAATGGAATGTGGTTGTTTGGGAAGAAGGAGTTCTGTTTTTGTTGTTCAGTCGCACAGTCGATTCCAACCCTTTGCGACCCCATGGACCACTGTCCGCCAGGCACTTCTGTCCTTCACCATCCTCCTCAACTCGCTCAGCTCTGTGCCCATTGTGTCTACAATACCATCTAGCCATCTCATTTTGGGGGCAATTTACAAAAGCGAAACTACAACACTGCAAATGATTCTTCTCAGAATCCCATAGATATAGACACAGCTTTTCAGAAGGCATTCCTGAGAGCATCCAGTTTCCTTCTCGTAAGTGTGTGTCTCCCAGTAAATACTTCAGCCTGTCCCTATGAATGAAATTCATAATTTAATTACTTTAAATGCTTAATTCCACATGCAGAAGACAAACAGTTTAACATTCAGTAACTTCTAGCTGGAAATTAAGAAGTCACCCCTCAAGCATGAACTAAGCCAGCAGGAGTTGTACCTCTGAGAATCTTAGTGACAATTCATTAACTGCCAGCTACAAGAGAGTGAATGTTACACAGACTGTTTTTCTGGGGGTTTACCCATGATTTCTCTAACAAAAATGCACCTGACAACTTTACTACTGATTGCCCTAGAATATTTGTTGTCATTCTGGCCCCATTAACCACCTCCTGTCAACCTTAAACCCACCACTAAATGTAAGGATATCTAGTTTGTTGTATGCATTTACAGCAGTGCTTCATAAACATGTTTATCTAAAGCAATCCTGCAATCCTGAATTTTTCCATACATAATTTTAATATGCCACCAAACTCATAGTCTTTGTCCTTTCATCATTATTAAATGAAAGATAAATTAGACATTCATCCTTTATAAAGAAGCACCTAAAGTACACTCTATACTAAATTTATTCTTCTTTGCATTCCAGGAAAAACAAAGAAGTCGGTTCTTCTCTATATTTTATTTGGCCATTAATGCTGGAAGCCTTATCTCCACTATAGTCACTCCAATTCTTAGAGGTAAAATTCTCTTTAATAAATATAACTTCATCTTAGGGAAACCAACCTCTTATTTAATACTTGCCCCACTAAGAATCTAGCATCAAAAATGATTTACTAGCTTTTAATAAATATTTATACAAGAGAACAACCTTCAGCATCCTCTGAATGGATATATGCTTCAAGTCCACTAGCTAAGATTCAGGAAGAGCTTTATGACGTGAATACACACTCTTGAGGGTACGCAAGAGTAAAACCAAATTAGAAGAGAGGAAGGAGCTCACTGAACAAGGAAAAGAATTAAAGGAGGGTATAGCTGAGGAACTCAACCTTCCCTATGTCACTTGGACGACCCTGAACAGCCTGAAGGATGGAGTCTCTAAATGCAATACCAACCTGGTCAAGTGGGGGTTGTTGGTGGACAACAACACGCTGTGTGAATGTGGAGAGATACCGTATCCGGCTCATTTACTGGTCTACAGATTACTAACAGAAACATGTACCGATGTCCTCCCTCTTTATTCCATTGTGCTTTCCCCAGAATTGTTTCTAGTATTCAGTGGTCTTATTGTAAAATGTATCAGGAGATACAGGTGAGAAAAGAGGTTAATGTAAAGGGAGAACTCTGCCACAACTTGAACACACCTCTCTGCTTGTGGAACCAAGGCATTGTTTGGCTCAATGTCACTGGCTCCATAAGGGTGAGGAGGCTGTATTTAATTAATCTGATCATACCAATGTACAAATTTTTTGGCTAAAAACCCCCAGTAGTAGTATTAATAGTAGTATTAGTAGTAGCATTAACAACAACAACAACAACAACAACAACAACAACAACAACAACAACAACAACAACAACAACAACAACAACACCATCACCATCACCATCACCATCATAGAGCAGGCATTTATTCCTTGCTAAGAATCATTGCCATTTGCCATTCAAATCTGAAATGGGATCCACAAGGTTGGTGTATATCTTGAATGTAGGTGAAACATCACAGATAGACATCTGCTCTAAGAAAGTGTTCTTATGACATCTACTTTTCATTTGTTTGATTTAGAACTAGAATGTGGAATTCATGTGAAACAAAAATGTTACCCTCTGGCATTTGGTATCCCTGCTATATTAATGGCAATTGCCTTGTGTAAGTATATCCCATTTTCACTATCATTTTCTTTAATTCTTGTTAGGGAAATTGCAGTGATGTAGTTGTCAGTTAGGGAATGCAGTGGCTTAGTGGTTAAGACGCTGAATGTGATGACTGGAAGGTTGGCAGGTCAGCAGTTTGAAACTCGAATGCTGCACAACAGAGGGAGCTCATATTGTTTGTCCCAGTTCCTGCCAAGCTAGCAGTAAACTACAAGCTGATAAATAGGTACTGCTACGGTGGGAAGGTGACAGCATTCCGTGTGTTCCAGTGTCTAGTCATGCTTGCCACATGACCACGGAAATGTCTGCAGACATAGACAGTGCTGGCTCTTTGGCTGTTTACAGTAATGAGCACCATACCCTAGAGTTGGATATGACTGGCTTTCAAGCAAGGGTGACATTTACCTTTACTAGTTGTCAGTTGTACATTGCAGTTCATTGTTACAGTCCTCACAGCTGTGAGAAGCCATGCCCCAAAAGAGAGCACCCAAAGAGTAAGCCCCCCTACCCATTCCCTATGGAAAGGAGCAGCGCATGACATAATTCCAAATTTGTCAGAATTGTCATGACTGCAATCTTGTCCATCTCTGTTTAGGATTAAAAATTGTTGAACTGAGTGGTACTAGGTTACACTGACCCAACACACAGAGCTTTAGCAGGAGGTCTTCAGCCGGCTGAAATGCAAACTTCAGCTTTGAAGCAGAATGACAGATAACCTTGACAGGCCTTATCATTTAAATTACTAGTGTGGAACAGAAATCTCATCAATGAAAAGGAAAGAAGTATACAGCTGCTGGTTGATTACTTCTGATTACTTCCCTCTTTCTCAATCTTCTTTTATGCTAATACTGCAACTTGAAAGCCTCAGTATCAATTCATGGTTGGGGGGGATCATGAGAACTGCAGCCTCCAAAGAGGGTTTTTGAGCTCTGGATTTAAGGGGGATTCCTTAGATGTAACTCATTCCTGTGCAGAACCATATACTGTATGCTGCTCATTCTGGCTTGCCTACTAGTTCCTGCTTTCAACCACTAGTTACCTACTAGTAGTTGAAAGCAGGCTTGAATCCCATTTGTCACTTGCATGATATTTGTGTGCTCCTTCAGAGGTTGCAACAGACATTGGTGTTCTTTCTTCCTCTCTGCAGTGGTGTTCATTGTTGGAAGTACAATGTACAAGAAAGTAAAGCCTGAAGGTAACATAATGATCGAAGTCACTAAATGCATCACGGTAAGCAATAGACATTACAAGCCAGCATTTTCACAGATAGCAGTGTAGAAGAAACAGAGTGGTTCATTTAACAGGCTAACATGGCTGTCTCCCAAGCAGCTGTCAATAGCATCTACTTCTAGACCAGTGATGGTGAACCTTGGCACTCCAGATGTTCTTGAACTTCAATTCCCAGAAGCCCTGATCAGCAGGAATGCTGACTTGGGCTTCTGGTAATTGAAATCCAAGAACACCTGAAGTGCCAAGGTTCTCCATCACTGTTCTAGACATACAGAGTAGATAAAAAGATGTGGCGACAATGTTGGTTCAATTATGCTAAGTAAAATTCTGTCTACTTATTTATTTGTTTAAAGTATTTAAGTTAGTTAAATTGGGAAACATTTTTGCAATTATTTATGAATATAACAGGCAACAGAGTTGCATTAACAATTGGCAATGGTGTCTTTGCAGTTTGCTATTGGAAACAGATTCAGACATCGTAGTAAACAATATCCAAAGAGGGAACATTGGCTGGACTGGGCTCGTGAAAAGTATGATGTAAGTTGTTGTGCAATTTATACTTATAAAAAAGGAAAGCAGAAGCAATGATGAAAGTATTGTGGTACCTTTAGGATTAATAGATTTATTTTCAGTGTGAGCATTCTACTTCATCAGGCACATGATATCCAGTACTGAGCCACATTGCTTTCTTACACTTCTTTTCTTTCTTTATGGTTTTACTTGCTGCCTTCTGTATGATGTCCCGAACCTCCGTCCATAATTCTTCTGTTACTCTATCTATCAAGTCTAAACCATTAAATCTGTTCCACACCTCCACCGTGTATTCCTCAGGGATGTTGTCTAGGTTATACCTGTGTGGCCTAATAGTTTTCCCTATTTTCTTAAATCTAAGACTGAATCTGGCAGTCAGTAGATTATGATCTGAGCCACAGTCTGCTCCAGGTCTTGTCTTTGCTGACGGTATGGAGCTTCTCCATCTTTGGCTGCAGAGCATGTAATCAATCTGGTTTCAATGTTGGCCATCTGGTGATGTCCATGTGTAAAGTCACCTCTTGCTGGAAGAGGGTGTTTGCTATGTCCAGTGTGTTAGCCATCGTCCTGCTTCATTTTGTGTTCCTAGGCCAAACTTGCCTGTTATTCATTTACTTTTTGACTTCCTACTTTGGCATTCCGATCTCCCAAAATATCTGGTAGTTGATGGATATTATTTAGGTTGTTGTCTTCTAAGTGTTGAAGAAATACCAGAAGGGTGTTAGTTGTGTGGCTTAGCAACAGGTCATGTTTTGTCTATTTACTTTTGCATTAACATTAGTTACATAGTTACATAGTAATATAGGTTGAAAAAGAATAATACAGTACTGTATATGTAATAAATTATATATTATGCACTTTATCATATTTTATTATGTGCTTGCACTGTCCAATCCCACCGCCCCATTTACCAATCTATGGAAAAATTGCTTAGTATGAGACCGGTCCATGGTACAAAAAATATTGGGGACCCCTGCTCCAAAAAAAAACAAACAAACCACAAAACACTGGGCTTTATGGAAATAGCCCTCACTTCAGCTGTTTTCCTCTCATATCTCTCTGTATAAATGTTTCTATGACAGCCACTTTGAGATCAATGAAATAAGTGACCTGGGAGGTTACAAGGTTCTAATCTGGCTTTTGTGTTGTCATTTTTGCATTCATTTATTCATTGCACATGATAATAATAGTATCATCGCTTTGAAAATTCATTACTTGTGCCTCTGTGTATTGTCACTTGGTTCCTCCCTCACAACTATGTATATTATGTATATAAATCTGAGGCCTAAGCATTATACTCCCATGTGTCTAAGGAAGGGAGATGTAATATGCAAAAGTTCTTTCTGGAATACTTTTGTCTTACTTGCTGAAACAGAGCAGTTTAGAGGCTTGCCTACGTGAACATTTTGCCTGCTGTTTGGAGAACTGCAGGGACAGGTTGTTGTGATTTTAAGATTGTGATCAGGCAATAGCATTCCTGTTCTGTACCTTTTTTGGGCCCTTAAAGGAGCTTCTACTTTTCTGGTGCTGGTAGGATTGCTCTGGTTTGGATCATTTCAGTGAATGTGATCACTGGAACCTATCCAAAACATGCCTTCCCCTTTTAATTTGCCAATACAGTACTGTGAACTGGCTTAGTAACTGAATCACTTTAAGACACTGTATTGTCAAATTAATTACCTTCCCTGCTTAGCAGAGTGTAGGAGAAGCAAGAAATATAATTTTTGACTATTTAAAAATACCACTGATGTTTTATGTAAGATTTTAAAAATCCCCTTAATCTCACCAGTCAAGAAACTCTTTGCAATTGAATCCATGGCAGTGACTTAAATAGTAGCTCTCTGTTGAGCAAAGGACATGGTTATTTTGTCCAGTGTATATTGCTAAGGCACAACATTTCTTTGATTTAAATTTATTTACTTTCTTTTTAAATTTCATTTGCATCTCACAGTATGGAAGCCAAGCCAGCTTACAATATGAAATGAAAGAGATGCTATTTCATTTCATTTATTATATTTATTTTATTTATTAATTATATTATATTTTATTATATTTTATTTATTATATTTGTATGCCGGCCAATCTATCATGAGACTCAGGGCGGCTTAAATGCATCACAAAAATCTTCAATGATTATGCTGTTAAAAATATAACAGCATACAAAAACAAACAGCAAGCAATACAGTCAATGGAGATAATAGCATACAATATGATAAAAAATGAAGAATATACAGGGGCCCCAGCAGCCACAGCTGCATCCCATCCCATGACGATGGTGAAGGCGGGGGGGGGGGGGGAAGCAACTGAAGTCCTCAGTCTGGTGGCCCCATTGTCTTTTCAACCCTCTGGGACTGGGAGGGCAGGGATGGCAGCCACAGCTGCATCCCATCCCCTGCTGATGGGATGCAGCTTTTTTTTTTTAAACCTATCTGGTATAGTATTAAAGAAAACAACTTAAATAAATTGTAAAATTAAAAATAAACTAAATTTAGCACTGATTTGTCCACGTGTCTTATCACATCCCCTTATGCATAACTTCTAAGTTCAGTGGTAGATCATATTAAGAAGTTATACAGTCAGTTGGAAAAGCAAAAACCATCAAAGAATGTTTGAATCCACAAATTTTATTGATTCAACAAGTGCTGAAGGTTCAGGTTAATTATCAAAGAGCCTTGCATGCAAACATCTTCTTGGACCTTAGACATCTGAGTCATGCTCCATCAAATATAGGACTGTATATTTACATGCATGCAAAAGAAATAAGGAACAGTGTCAAGGCCATTGACAAGGCAAATTAGCAGGGTGTGTTTCCCCATGTTCTCTCCCCCTAATCTCTTCTATCATTAATTTGCTTCTAACTAGGTTTATATAAGATAACTGGTTTATATATGATTTTAATGTTCCACTCTTATTTGTATTTTCCTCAAAATAGTTCTGATTATAGCCAATAGACAGAGGGTACTTTAGGAAAGGATGGAGAAAGGAAGGCCAGGGACCTCTGCCTCCCTCTTCCATTGATGTAGCAGAGTCATGGGTCACTGGGTCAGGACACAGTAATGCTTTGTTTAGCAGGGATAGTGGTGCAATCTGCCATTCCCTCATACCCTTCAGGATTCCATGTTCCTTGTCAAAAATATATTGTTGTGAAGTATCTCTGCTGCAATGCAAAAGTGTTTTAAGTGGCTGTTGTGATTCATTATTTCTACAAAATCTGCTCCTTGTAAAGATGAAAACGTCTAGAATGGGTTTGCTAATACTGTACGAGTCAAAAAGTTTGCAATGTGGTTTTGAATTTTCCTATGGATACAACTATAGGAACTTCTATGCTGAGCATCCGCACTTCAATCTTTATGATTCCATCTCAGGTCAGCAATCTACAAATGACTGCTAAAGCATTCTTCTTCTACCATTACTCCTCCTTTCCCCCCACTTTTCTTACCTATTGAGTTGATAGCTAGTGCCTTCTGTTAAAAACTTGAAAACTGTTGTCATTGTATCTCCTAATCAGTATATGAAGAAACCTGTCATTTTACAGATACAGTATTATATTTTAATTAATTTTAAAAATATATAATTTCTTTATTTTTTTAGAATCGACTTATTGTCCAAACTAAAATGGTGTTGAAGGTGTTGTTGCTATATATTCCTCTCCCCATGTTTTGGGCACTTTTTGATCAACAGGTAACTATGTGAAAGATATTAAGAACAATCTCTTTAAATGTTTATAAGCTTATTGTCATACTTCTTCTCACATATAGGTCAAGATATACCAGTGGTGGTGAACCTATGGCACATGTGCCAGAGGTGGCACTCACAGCCCTCTCTGTGGGCACGCACAGCATTGCCCTAGCACAGAGTTCGACCTCCCTCTGCCCAGCAGCCCAATGGGAGCACTTCCTCCCTCTCCCAGCGCAGAGTTCACTCCATCCCTCTGCCCAGCAGCCCAATGGGAATGTTTCCTTCTTCCCCCAGTGCAGAATTTGCCCTGCCTCTATGCCCAGCAGTCCAATGGGAGTGCTTTCTCCCTCCCCCCAGCACAGAGTTCGTCCTGCCCCTCTGGTTCACTATCACTGAGATATAACCTTAAATATACAGTTATAAATTTTAAATTTATGCAGCTGTAGTTCTGTGCTAATGCTGGTAGAATCATCTGTACAGTACTTGTAAAATAAATTATCTAATATAACGTGCACAAGAACAGAGTGTATTCTTAACTTGTGATCATTTCTTCAAATAGCAATTATCAATAAGCCCACAATCCTGCAAAATCTTAACATTGGCTTTTCTTATCATTGGTTACCATATATACTTGAGTATAAGCCGAGTTTTTTAGCCCCAAAAATGAGGTCCAAAAATAGGACTTGGCTTATACACGGGTCAAAAACCACAAAGGTCTAAAAATATGGTTTTTTTTTTTTGAGTGATTCAGGCAGTTTAAAAGTAAGGTTCAGCACTTTTTGTGGCAAAATGGCTGACACGCAATTATCACAACTGGTCACATTGAACATTCATTTCTTCCACTCTGAAGTTTGTTTTCAATTCATTCCTATGGAGAAAGAACCTCTACAATGCAATCTTGTCCCCCTTCCAAACTGGTGTGGAAAAAGAAAGGATTTCACTTAGGGGCCTTTCCAATACCACGTGACCTAAAGTAAGCCACTTTTGACCCCCCTCCCCCCTGTGACTTTCTGTGACCTTTGACCGACCCCCCCAAACCCCCAAATCACATGGTTTCTTGGTTTTCCCATATTTAAAGAAAAACTTCAGAAGCCTGCTGCCCCACCTGGCCGGGGGGTTAAAATTTTGGAGTCATGTGACTTCACACCGAACCCCCCCCCCCAATGGCTTTCCATGACTTTTGGTCGACCCCCTTCTCCCTAAAATGGTCAGGTGGTATTTGAAAGACCCCTTACCTTCGAGTCTTTGTCCCTGATCCATGTGGCCAAGATGGAGGGAGGAAGCCATGCTTTTTTCTTGCAGGCAACCCTGCCTCCATGCAATTGACCTGCCCACCCTGTTCCCCTGCAGTGCCAACACTGGTTGGGTGATGCAAATACAGTACAGTAAAAAAAGCTCTAAATTAATTGATTTTATTTATTTTCATGTATTTTAATTACTGAAACTCACTAGCAGCTGCTACTGCATTTCCCACTCTCAGCTTATACAGTGCTTGGGTCAATCTATTTTCCTGGGTTTTCAGGTCAAAATTAGGGACTTTGGCTTATATTCGGGTCGGCTTATACTCGAGTATATATGGGTCATTTATTTGTGAGTTTATATGAGATCTAGAATATTTCATCAACACAGAACAATCTTAATTGAAGTAGTTTCATGTGTTACCATCTTTTCCTTACAATAATAACCCAAAGTACATTAGTAAAGTGTTTTTAATATTCTTCTCCATAATTCGCAATTCTTAAAAAGGGAATAACTGTGCCACTCATAACTTTTCAACAGACACCTTGGTCTTATTAATATCACCACTCTGTTACGTAACATGAAAGATATGATAACTGGGAGACATACTATCTGGTTCCAGCTACTGGCCAGTTCTGATTTTGTGCATGGGGGATATTTCTAAGACCTACCATGGATACCTGAAACCACAGATAACAGCAAACTCTATATTTTACGCATATCCCTGAATCATAGAAGCAGGGGAGGGGTTTAAAATGCCTCTGTTGTTCTACATGAGTGCTATCAATGTCGCCTGCATTTCTTGTAAACATTCCACTGCAGACAGTGGCCTTTAGTGGCCAACTCTGGTAATGCACCAGGTCATATAGCATTATATTGTATTATGTGTACAGTACATACATTCAATGGTTTTTTAATGGAATATTTTTAGAACCACGGATAAGTAAACCCAAGGATACTGAACCGGTGGATGGAAGGGTGACCTGTATATAATTAGAAAAGGGAAACAAAACAGTACTTCTTAAAACTAAAGATAGATGTGAGAATAACATAGAACTTTTAAATTTCCTTCCCAAATGTTCCAATGCTCCTAAATGTTCTTTAAAAGTAAACTTAAAAAGTAACTTTTAAATGTAACCAGAAAACATTTCTCCTACTAAAAAGTGATTATGTAACTACCTGCTGCTCTTTAATTTAATTTTAATTTTAATTTAATTTTTGCACTTGTCAGGAAACCTGACTCAGGGCAATCAGGAAACCTGACTCAGGGCAACTCACATGACAATCAAATACAGTAAATACAGAATAATACAATATACAAAATACAATATTATAATAATAGGCACAACCAATTAAGAAAAATTCCCAAACAAACAACAAACTTTGTCATGTTGTTGGTTTTTTTTATTACTTGTAAACCCTGAGTCACTTTGGTGAGAAGGGCGGTGGAGAAATAAGAACAAATAAAATAACTAACTAAATAAATAAAGTCTGGGGGTGGAGCAGCAGACATACTCAGTTTCTGGGTGGGACCCTCCTCTGCCGCCCGAGCGAGGTGGTTATCCGGGGGTGGGGTGGTTGTTGTCCTCCGGGACTTTTGAAATACAAAGTTACAGCTTGTTTCCCTAAAAGTAATGAGGGAGTTGTATCCAGTTTACTTCCTAGTTCTACCCTGTTCTATGTAATTAGCCTTCTTTGTTAAGATGTGTCTAATTTCCTCTTTTGAAGGGATCACGGTGGACATTGCAAGCCACAACAATGGATGGAGATTTTGTAAGTAATTTCTTAAACTATTGCACTATTGCACCTTGACTGAGTCATAGCTGGGACTTTGAGAAGTGTTTATGGCCAAAGAGCTATGTAGCCCACTAAAAGATCACTTGGCTTGTTCTAGTGCCATGATGATGAACCTTGGCACTCCAAGTGTTCTTGGATTTCAATTCCCAGAAGCCCAAGTGTCTGGTAATCCACACGAATGGGTTTACTGCCTTTTCTTGCAGTAAATCAATTCATGTGGATTCCCAGAGACTTGGGCTTCTTGGAATTTAAGTTCAAGGACAGCTGGAGTGTTAAGGTTTGCCATCATGGTTCTAGTGCATTGTACAGCAAGTAATAAGTAGGCATGTCCCTGTGTAGTCATTGTACATTGGCATACTTAGCTGGGTTGGGAAGGTGATGTTTTAAGTTTTGACTTGTGTGTATTTTAAAAGTGAAATACATCTCTCTTTTCTCCCTTTCTCCAGGGCCCTGTTCAGATACAGCCAGATCAGATGCAGGTACAGTAAGCACCTACGTTAACATTTTCATCTATTTCTTGTAGATGCTTGAATGCTCTTTGAACATTTTAAACTTTGCCATATTCTTCCTCTTCTCTACAGACTGTCAACCCAATTCTCATTGTTATAATGGTCCCAGTTGTAGATGCTGTGATTTATCCTCTCATTCAGAAATGTCACATAAATTTCACGTAAGTGACTACAGAGTTTTCTGAAATCAGTACCTGGCTTTTGCTTAAAAGCTGTCTTTACTTCTAGTGTGTGTGATAACACCAACCTTATAAAGGTATTGTTAGTTTTGAGAATTATACAAAGCTTTGGTTTAGTGTAATCTTAATGCTAATTGCAAATCAAACTCCAAAATGGGGTATGAAAACGAAAGTACACTGGAAGATATTTAATGAGAAATAGATGTGTTACTAAATAGTAGTCTGCCCATTTTAGATGCCTTGTTAACAACAATTAGTTCTATATGGCAATGTTGCATATACATAGCTAACATATAATTGTATCTTAGAATGCCCTGAATTAGCTCTGCATTTCCCCCTTTTCAGTGCTACAGATGTCACAAATAAGATTGCTACCTCAAGAATGTAGCCTAGTCTTGAGCATCACAGATAATTAATCCAGAAAGGTAATAAATCAGTGACTTCTCTATAACCATTTCCCCCATAGACTACCACAAAATTGGAGCCCTGGGTTCAAATCCCAAGTCAGCCATGGAAACTCATTAGGAGTGTGGAATTGATAAAACTACTCATTAAACATGTCACTGAAAGCCCTATTAAAGTTGCTCTGTCAGTTCCAACTTGACAGCACAGAAAAAAACAACACAAAATTATTGTTAAGACTAGACTTGGCTTCACTATTAGGCAGAAAATAGATGTAAGGTGAGGAGGGGCAGAAGCCCCCTTCCAATATTTTCTGTTGCAAGGTGAAGGTGTGTATGTCACATAGCCTAACTTGGTTCCCTCAAATACCTTTTAGCCTCAGAGCAAAAGCATACATTATAGATAGCCTTTTTTTTAGAGCTGAAAGCATGGTAAGGTTGGAAAGGCATAACTCAGGCAGCGTTTTGTGCTTGATAAATTGGACTTCAGATGAATCCCATTCTGGTGTCCTGAAGAGCAATCACACAACAAAGTAAATACAGTAATTTGCAAATGAGATGAGGTGAGAATAAACCCTACTTTCTACAGTTAAGGAATTTCCTCTTGAACATATGGGCTATGTAATATCTCTTTGTGCCCTGAGATGAAGCAAAGAACGCTGTTTACTGCTGAACTGAAGTAAACTTCAACTGTCATCCTAGTTGGATTTAGTATGTGGGAGCCATCTTCCTTCCCTGTAGAGAATAAAAGACCATCACGTAGCCCTCATGAGGAGACTGTGATGGTTTTATTATGCATAAAAGGACATTGGGCATTGGTGTGGTTTTCACAGACCTCACAGTGAGAATAGGCTTAATCAAGGTTGAAGATATTAGATGAAGTGTCTTTCTAATTGTCAACTGGCTCCTTTTTCTCCTACACCAGGCCTTTGCGGAAGATGACAGTTGGTATGTTGCTGGCAGCTCTGGCTTTTGTGGTTGCTGCATTGATTCAAGTAAAAATAGATGTAAGTAAAAATAGTGTCACCTTTATTCTTGATTTATTTTATCATCAGAATGGTAATGAGGATTAGATTGATAAGGGAACCTAGCAATGGGAGTGAATCATTTGAAGCTGCAAAGAATTGATCAGACATGCAGAGAAAAATTCACTCATTTTAACTTTGGTTCTCAAACTTGCAGCTTCATATATCCTATATATACATATACACACTACCATTCTAAATTGATCCTGGGCTAGATGAAATAATTATCTTTCTTCTTCTTTCATGTCCAGATCAAACCCTGGACTGCCAAAATGAAGCCACTTTTTTTTTTTTGGGCAAACTTAAGTCCTCAATGGTGCCTGCTTCTGGCAGTAATTGGCAGACCAGTAAATGAGCTTTTCAAAGTCCTCCAAGTGATGTAGGGGAGATTGAGTTCCTCAGTTATATCATCCTTTAATGATGTTCCTTGTCCAGTGAGCTCCTTCCTCCATCTTCTAATTTGGTTTTGCTCTTGTCTACCCTCAAGAATGTTTATTCTTGTCATAAAACTTTTCCTGGATCTGAGCCGGCGGACTTGAGGCTCATATCCATTCAGAGGATGTTGAGGGTCATTCTCTTGCTTAGTTCTCTTGGCGTCCACTGCTACTTCTCTCCTTATCTTAGGTGTAACAATACCAACAAGAGTGTATATTTTCAAAACTGATGTAGGTTTGAGGCATCCTGTCACTATACACATGGCTTCATTAAACAGCGATGTCAACTTGTTTTGTGGGTGTGGAATGGATGTGTTCCACACTGGACCAGCATACTCTGCTGCAGAGACACTTGGGGCCAAAGCTGATGTACGCAGTATGGATGGTTGAGTTCCCCATTCATAGTTTGTGAGTTTCCTGGTGATGTAGTTCCTTGTACTAACTTTGGCTCTGGTATTCAGGCATTGCTGCTTAAAAATGAGAGTGTCCTGTCAAGCATCACACTGAGGTATTTTGGTACTGAGTGATGCTGTAATCGCTTCCCTTGCCATGTAACATCCTACTCAACCCTTGCCTCTTGATTTCAAAGGTGGAAAGCACACACTCGATTCTTTCTTGGATTAGGCTTCAAATGGTTGATGTTGTAATACTGTCCTAATTTTTCAAGTGCTCCCATATGTTTTCCAGCTACCTCATCAAAGCTTGAACATTGTCGGGCCATTGCTGTGTCATTTGCATATAGGAACAATTTTGTATTGTGAGGAACTGGTTGATCATTTGTATATATATCTTATACAGCATTGGGGGCAATACACTTCCTTGGGGCAGTACATTCTTCTGCAACCTCCACCTACTGTTCTTTTCATTTATCGTCACATAGAATCTCTGGTTCTGAAGGAATGCCAGTGATCTAAGTAAGCTTGTTATCACTGGTAAGATTATTTATTTTACGGAGCAGAATCCTATGATTGACAGTATTGTACGCTGTAGTTAGGTCAATGAAAGCCACTCCTGTAATTTGCTTTATTTTGAAGTCATCCTAAATGTGTTGTGTAAGGCTAAGAATTTGACCACATCAAGACCTGCCCAGCCTGAAGCCTGCTTGCTCCTTTATGATACTTCATGATATAAATTTGGAAATACTGTACGATTGTAAATCATCTGCTCCTGTGCTAAAAAGGTGGCAAAGCAGTGACCCTGGCCGGTATCTTTTCAGATCATCTGAGTCTTTGCAGAGTTTCAATAAAGCAACAACTCTAGCCAGTCTCCATAATTTAGAAACCTTTAGGTCATCTATGCAGTTGTTCATTAATTGCAGGAGCCATCTCAAAGTGAAGGGACCAAACTGCCTTTCTGCTCTATTCTTATGTTATAGGTACCTGCTGCTTTATTTGGTTTCATGCTTTTATAGCTTTCTCCAATTCAGATGCCACAAAGGGGCTGTTAATTAACATACACCCCTTTGTTCCTTTGGTCAGATGACTTTCCCCCATACTTTTTTGCCTTGTATTTTTCCATTCTTTAGCAACTAGCTATTGGTCTGCTGTTACTTCAGTTAAATCTTCACCTACATTTTAAGAGTTTTCAAGCTTCTCTACTACTGCATTTTGATTTATATCCAGCTTTTTTACTAATGTGCACCATCATGATTTCTGATTTTCTGCTAGAGTCTGCATCAGTTTTTCCCCAGCTTCAACAGTTTCTTCCTGAAAAGGACCTGGTTGTAGAGTGCCTGATACCTATCCAGCAGAGGTTTGATGTTGTCAGTCAGGCCCTGGATTTACTGAGTGTAGCTTCTTCTTAGAATATTTTCCCTTGATATTACTTTCATAAGATGGACACATTCATGATATTTATCTGGGTGCAGGGGGAATCATCTCCATACTTTTACCCAGCTGCTTTTGAAAATTCACCCATTTATTCTTCTTAAAATTAAAACGTCTATGGAAAGGCACTTCCTGGGGTTTCCCTGCAGCATTTACTATGCACATAATGGGTCTGTGCTGAGTGTGTGGGATTGGATCACCAAGAACTTTCATGGACTGTGCTGCTACCTTCTTGCTAACAAAGATGTTGTCCCAATTATATCCCCTCCTCTATCTACCACCATTAAATGATGCAAGAAGTTTAGGATCATGGACAAGATGGAGGTCACGGGTATCTGCCCAAGATACAAGTTGTGCACCATCCTTATTGTTCTGGTTATATCCCCAAGCCTCACTGTGACAATTAAAATCTCCAATAACAAAATTTATTTGGTCATAAGTAAAATTGTTGGGTTCATTACAACTAAAATTTGCTTCTGCCGGCTCATAGACACAGGTAAAAGAGAATTTTGGGATTTGGATGGTGATAATTTCAATGTTGTTTGTTTCCATCAGTGCAGCTGATATTATACTGAGGCCCGGTTTAACAAAAATTGCACTCTCATACTGGTCATGCAGTCTCTCAATCACTAGTTCCATTCCGGTCACTTTGGGTCTGTACCTTGCTGTCACCTGATGTATTTCCTGGAGCAGAAGTATATCACATTTGTATTTATTGTACATGTCCACCAGTAGAGTGCTCTTATTACTCAAAAGTCCCTCAATATTTATTGAGATAATGGTTAAGGTTGGTCTTGACAAAGACCTTTCTGGAGGGTTCCTTTTTAGTTCCTGTGGGTCGATCTGGTGTTAGAAGGATTAGCCGGCAGGTTTGCCATCCAGTGTACATCCAGTTGTATTCACAATCTTTGAAGAGGCTTTTTCTGTGTACCCCATCTGAGTTGTTATAATGTGATTTCCTTTTGTTCTAGACTAGTTAGTGGTAGCAGACTGTGAAATTTATATAAAAATTGGTGGAAAGTAGATGGTTCCTTGTCCCCATCTCTCAGATGCTCCATCTGGGTCAATTCTTCTCAGATATCTTTTGTTGTTGGTTTCCATCATCATCTTCCTTCAACAGTTGTTCCCATAGACCAGGTGTTCTCAACTCCCTCAGACAGCTTTGGGGGCTGGACAGCCATTTTGCCCTTCCTCCACCACATGGCATTTCCAGATGTGGTAGAGGTGGTGGTGGGGCACGTGAAATGGTGATGTAGGCCGCAGGTTGAAAATCCCTGTCATAGAGCTTGGTCAGGTCCTGTGGCAAATAGTTGTGGCTAATGTTAGCAGTCACAAATGAGATGACAATTTACAGATAAAACGACTGAAAGAAAGGAAGTGGATAAAAAATGTAATGATGCAGGGAGTAAATATATAAAGTAGAGGGCACTTTGTGAAAAAAGTAGGAAAGCTGTGTGATGGCAGTGGAGGATTTCTCTCATCAGAATGTTAAGGCAACTCCATTGTGTGTTACAAACATTTCATCATTTCATGATAATTTTTAGTCCATGTTTGACCTCATAGCATTCTTTTCTTTTCTCCTCCTCTGCTGTAGGTAACTCTACCCACATTTCCTGGAGCAAGCCAGTCTGACATAAAAGTAATAAATCTTGGAAATGAGAATGCATATATTCGTTTTAATAATGAGATGATGGGAAATCTGAGTTCATTGGACTCGGTATGTGTTTAAGATAAACTTCAATATTTATCTGCTGAAATCCTGTTGCATTAAGAGTGATGCTGCCACCAGCAGAAGGAGACTTTCACGAATTAGACGTTTCTGCATCTGTCCTGCAGGTTGTCTGCCTCAAATGTAATCATTGTATGTGAGTTGTGGGAATGCCAGGATGGAGGAAAAAGTATTTAATTACTGAAAGTCTACCTATTCACTCCACATGATGATACCAGCATGGGAAGATTTTCAGTATTTAAAAAGTTCCTCCTCCTGTTTTGTGGCTCCCACTGCTTATGTACAAGAACACTGATGATATGTGAATTAGAGATGCTATGGAAATTACTGCAAATCACCCTCTGCCAGTAACATCTGTTTGTTGGCCTTGGTATATGTTGAAGGCATAATTTACACTACAGGATTTTGGCCATCACAATTTCAAAACTGATGTTGATTTTATTGTGAAAATTGTAGACTTGCATTCCTTAACACTGAGCATCAGTGGGAGAGGGCATGGCATATTGTTTCACTATAGTCAAACCTCTACATACAAATTTAATTCATTCCTCGAGGTTGGTTGTATCTTGAAAAATTCTTATCTTGAATTTCCCATGGGAATACATTGAATACAATTTCTCAGAGTAATGCATTGAATTTCGTATCTCAAAAAAAAAATCCTATTGAAAATTCTTATCTTGAACCTGATTTTTTTCTGAGATTTCCAGATATATCTAGAGTTTTTCTTAAATCGAGCCATTCTTAACTCAAGGTTTTACTGTACTTGCAACTGATTTGATAGATAGGATATTTTTTGCACCTCTGTCATTGGGCCAGTCGCTATTTCCAATTTGTTTTTTGATTCCTTTGTTGTTGTATGTCTCTTCTACCCTGGCCACCTTTTCAGAAGCAAGCATGAAGACTTCCTCAATGCTATAAATTCAGTTTTTTGCCCTTTTTGATGACTGTAACTACACTGATAACTGTGGTTAACCTTCTCTTGTCTCTTCTAAAGATACATCCAGAGCAGAGGTGCCCAAGCTATGGCCTGTGGGCCAGATCTGGCCCTGATGCCAATTAATCTGGCCCATACCACCCACACCACTCCTGGAAGTGAAAGTAAAATGCACCCACACATGCATAGAATGCTGCCATAAATGCACCTGCAGCTGTTGTAAATGTGTTTATGACAGCTATGGGTGCATTTATGGCAGGGTTCTGCACATGTGTGGGCATGTTTTACTTCCTCTTCTGGTGGGAAGACCCAGGTGACCAGCCCACTGAACTAGATGACCAGCCTGTGGCCCAAAAATTTTGGGCACCCTGATCTAGATCTTTTTACTACAAAAGGGCTAGAACAGTGGTTCCCAACCTTATTTTGGCGATGTCCCACCTAAGGATCTCTAAAATCCTGATCCCCACCCCCCCACCCATGACATATAATTCCTATTATTCAAAAAATGATATCTTGTTCATGAAACCTAAAAGGCCATTAACTTGGTTTAAACAAGCTTCCAAATTGCTCCACTTAAAAATCAACCCACCCCCCCGGTGGAGCGTGTGTCTCGTTTTGGAAACCATGGGGCTAATGTGTGTACCCCAAGGGAGAGTTGGTGAAACTAGGTCAGTGGCAGTGAATTATGGCACTCCAGCTGTTCTTGAACTTCAATTCCCAGAAGCCCTGATCTTCAGGAGAGCTAACTTGGGCTTCTGGGAATTGAAGTCCAAGAACACCTGGAATGCCAAGGTTGGCCAACACTAATCTCTTTATGCGTTTGTTTTTCTCTGTATTTTGCTATGTTAACAAAACAAATAACCAAATTTCTAACAGAATTTTCTAAATCAGGGGTGCCCAGCAATTTTCTTGTAGTAAGTTCTTTCTTCATCAGCTGAAAACCAATGAACTTACTTTTCTATTTTTTTAATATATTATCACAATTTTTTTATGTTGACAAGAACTGGTGCAGTTTTGAAATACTCCCAGACTACTATCTCATCCATTCTGTATAATCTCATGAGCTATAAAAGAAGTACAGTATTTTTATTTTTATTTGAAAATTATACCGTACATCCAGCTGAGGTTTTCTATACCATGTCATTCTAATCCTGCTTTCCTGCTATTTTTGCTTTATGTGACACAAAGCAAAATCAGAAAAATATGCAATATCAGAAAAATATTCCTACAAAGCTTGCTGCTTCTTTAGGATCTTTATTCCCAATATTATGGCTATAGTAGTTCTGAGGCTGGTAGTTATTCACAAAAGAAAACAAAAATCTTTCTCTTATATTAGAAGCCCATATGAGTATACCATCTCTGTTGTAAAGAACACTAACTGTTTCACTGTAATTTCTCTTTATTTACAGAATGCCTACTTTCCTTATAATACAGAAGCATTAAATCTTCATGGTATTGATATAACCTATGGAAATGAAACTATAAAACAACGATATAATTTCGAGGAGAAAGAACGATACACTCTTGAAATAACAAACGAACGTGGGATTCAAGCTGTGGTGGTACATTTCTTCAATGCCTGTTTAAAAATAGTCTCCGGGGTTCTGTTTTGATGCAATCTATAGGAAATATTGATAAAGAGTACTTGTGATAGAATGTATATGTATGGCTGATTGGAAGCAACTTGAAGAAACAGTAATCTAGTTGCCCAGCTGTAAGCATGTATGGACATTTTAAACGTACAAAACAATCACGGGGGGGGGGGGCATTTAAAACATTTAGGTTCATCTATTGAGCTCAGAATGATGCAGCTGTGCCACCTGGAGGTTTATGAAAACTAAATTCTATACAAGGTTTAAGAGAAGGCAAAAAAAAAAATGAAAGTTGGTACACTCACCATGCTTCTGATTTTGGGTGCTTTCAGAAAGAACTTTTATTGTACAACTTTCCTGCCCGATTCATGGAATTTTAAAGGCAATCAACATATCACCCAAAATTTGTCCTGTTTTCCCTACTACTCTTTCCTTCCCTTTTTTTAGTAGGAAAAAAAGACCAAGAGGAGAACAGTTGTGCAATACTGTACTATTACTTTTATGAGGCTGTAAATAACTTGACTCACTAAAGGAGCTGACGGCTATGGGCAGATGAACCCCTTTAGGTGAGGTCTTGTCCCCCCTCCCCTCAGTGGAGGAAATGCTACTGGAAACCATCATACTGAGCCCAATAGCAAAATGAGCGGAGGAGGAACTCTGGTTCCCAAGAGTCATGGAGGCAGAAGGGGCCATGTCAGATGGACTGGCTATGAAGGTGGACCTTGTCTATATCCTCAAGGTCATGGCAGTCCATTGGAGTCCCGGTGTTAAATCCTGCATGTCTCATTTCATATGTGCTGCAGGAGATGGTTCTGTGATCACAGTGTGTGGGTCACTTCATTGCAAGCTGGGATCCACCTTAAACAAATTCATGCCAATTACATTTTTCCTGCTTCAAAAAAAAATGCATTCTCGGATATGAGTTGCAGCTGCTGCTGCTGACGTAGATAGGCATCTTTCATCTGAAGCAGCTAAAATGTTGACTTGGCATTAACTATAGTTAAAACTAACCTGGGTGACAACTAGAGTAGGTCAACTGAATCGCATGGGATTTGATGAGATAACTCCTCAGTAAATTCCATAGATTGAAATCAACCTATTCTAGTTGTGACTTACTATGCTAAGTAGCATGATTTCAGCTGTTATTTTGCAACAAATTGAATTAATGGAACTGTGATTTTTCCAAACACTGCTCAATGTTTTAGACATAGATTTATTATTTATTTATTTGTCCAATTTGCACTCTAATTATCTCTTCCTCAGCTTGTGGATGGCCTAACAAAAAAACCAGAAGAAGGAAATAATGAGATCAGGTAATATGATTTATTTTTATAAATTTAATTTTAGCAAGACATTTGCATATTAGCATTTGTTCAAATGGAAATAGAAGTTGGAACTAACTATGTCATATCAGTCATAGGGCTACCTTGTTCTTAATGTCCAATACCTGCTGATATTCAGTGCATGACATGATCTAAAGTTGTAAGTTTCCTTCTTTATGTGTTGTGACCTGTCACAAGTATGTGTACACTCCACCCTTTCCAGGCATTGCTTAATTTCCCACCTTTTGTGAAGGCAGAACAATTTGATAATGTGTTGAACACTACTAGGTACCGAGAGGAAGAAATCATTTTTAATTTTGCTGCAGTTTTGTTTTGAATTTATCAAACCACATTTTGAGCTTGAATGGTGGCCATCTTCAATTACATAATTAATAAAGAAAGTATATCGATCATGAATTACTCAGTTGAATACTAGGCCAAGCAAACTATGTTCAACTTTTGACTTTTTGGCACAGAACACATCCTATCATTGCAAAATGGCAGCAAAACTATACACAACTAAGGACACAAAAGGGTTTATAATTAGAAAAACCAAAACAATAATGGAAAGCTCAAAACCCAAATAAACAACAGTCCAAGAGTCTAGAATATTTTTCAAAAGTCAACATGTTAAATTTCCTTGATATCAAAGAAATTTAAAATCCCTTATAAACTTTTTCTTAGTTTTGACTCATTTTCCGAATACATGTGGAAACTTCATGCACAGAAAACTATACCTACAGTGGTGGGTATCAGCAGGTTTGCACCAGTTCGCCAGAACCGGTAGCAGAAATTCTGGCTGGACCCGCCCGTCCAAGTTTTGAAATAAAGTACAGTACTGTAGTCCTAATTTGGATGCAACACAGGTCTCCCCCTGGCCGCACCCACCATACCACGCCCACAGTGTGGTAGTAATTTTTTTAAGAGCCCACCACTTCATACCTGTATTACGATCTATATTTCCTAGCATTCCCCACTGGAGAAAACAAATGCAAAAGCTGCTAAATATAAGTAATGATTTGTAAATTAACTTAAATAGGGATTGTATCTTCATTTGATTTCGGTGTCTATGCTATGTTGCAAATAAACATTGATTCCTTCAAAATTCAACATGTATTTCCCCTCTTTTTTAAAGATTTATAAATAACTTGGCTTCAACCATTAACATCACAATGGGCAATGTTGAGCTTACAGATGTGCAATATTTGTCTGCCACAAACTACACACCTTTCCAAAGAGGAGAGTAAGTATTACTGCTGTTTAACATTGTATTAGTTAGTGCCAACTTTCATTTGATATGAAGTCCAGAATGGGCTCTGAATTTGACTGGAACACTCAATACTGAAAAGAATTGCTTATTTGGGCTACCACTCCTGGAATCCTCTAGCCAGCATAGCTACCAGCCATGTTAGAGAACACAAGAACTATAATGAAGAAAGTAATGTTTTCAAACTCTGGTGGAAGAGATATTTAACTCGTGGTGCAGTTATTAAACTGCTGTATTGCAGCCCATTGTGTAATTGCTGTTGCTCATTTTGCCTGCCAGCATGTTCAAGAACAAAACTATTTCCTTGAATTGCTGTTCTAAGAGCAGGTGACTGAATTAAATTGAAAGAAACAGTGTGGGAAGATCAGATCATAGGGCTTCTTATGTATCTGGTATCCTACCCTAGTACAGTCATACCTCGCATAACGAATTTAATGTGTTCTGCTAGGCTGCTCGCTATGCGAAAAATTTGCTATGTGAATCAGACTCGCATAATGAATTTTTCACTATGCGAGTCAGACTTTTCCCTATGGAAAAACTCACTTAACGAGTTTTTGCTATGCAAGTTTTCCTCATAGAAACGCTTGTTATGTGAGTTTTTCCATAGGGAACAGTCCAACTTGCATAGCAAAAATTTTGTTATGCGAATTGGACCATGTAGCAAAAAACTTCCTCGTTATGCGAGTTTTTCACTAAGCGAAACGCTCGTTATGCAAGATTTGAATGTATAGTTACCTCTAGAATTAAGACCAAAGCATGAATCCAGACAAATGCCTCTTTCCTGCTTTTACACTGTTTTCTTCTAGGCAATTTGATCTCTCTTGTTTTGAATGGTTTGGGAAGGCAAGCAAAGAAAGCTATTTTATACTTTCTAGAAATGATCCTGGTGAAATATCTCATTCTCCATTTTACATGGTTTAACAATTATATCTTTTCATCAGTTGAAACAACATTCTTCCTGAAGATGGATTTCTCTGAAGCTGTGTTTTGGACTTTAGTGCCAGCAGTATATTCAGCCTATTGTTCCATGGCTCTCTCTCTCTCTTTTTTGGAAGGAATATCAATGCTGTCTGCAAGGGCGTGCTGGCTACACTAAAAGGGTGGTGGACAGGGAGTGATGAGGGTTTCTAACCCTAACAAAATATATACATTCTTATTCACCTTCTAATTTTAACTCCCCTCTGTGGATTCAAACCAACAACCTCCTGCTTGCAAGGCTAAATTGCAACCTCTAAGCTACAGCAGCTCTGCTGTCAATGGAGCTGCTTTTGTAATCTTATCTTTGGTGGATGAAGGCAGGCAGAGGAACACGGAGCCCCAATCATTTGCTCAATTGTTCTGGGCATCGCAGCTTGGCTTAGCTCTTTGGATTGACACCCGAGGGGGGCACCATGGTACTGGGGGCCTGGGGGGCACCCCGATGGGCCAGCCCACTATTGGGTGGCTGTCCATAAAAAAAATTATGACCTTTTAGTCTTACATTTAACGTACAGTACATCTAAAATAGGCATGTCTTTTTGTTTTGAAAGAAACACAAGTGGAATGGAAATGTTTTTAATGTTTTCCCTTGTAATTAATTCAGAGAGAGTTCCATTTGCTCTTCATTCATCATGTAACTTGGGTGAAGACTTTTTCTCCAGCAGTGGGTCAGGTCTTCTCAATGACTGCCATCTTATTGACTCAAAATGTCCCAGATATTAGTGGTAATATATGGGGGCCTGTTGTACTGTGAGTAAATAAAATGGTAGCTTCTATAACAAATGATGAGAGATCTGTCCTAAAATGATACAACATTCAGTATAGAGTATGTGGATAGAGGAAATGGTGCCTCCCAGAAGGAAGGCATTTTTAGCACTATTCTTTTGCTTCTTGTAAGGTTGCACCTGAAATGCTCCATAATTTATAAAGAATGTATTTATGCATTTACTTTTAGTTCCAACAGTTCCTTTTAACATAGTTTCATTTATGTGAACTAAATTATGTAGAATTTCTAAACTAATATTTTTTTCCACCCTGTTTTTCAGAAAACACATAATAGTTACCACTGATCTTCATTCGTGTGAAAATAAATCTATGGCATTTGGATATGGCAGTGCTTATACCATTGTAGTACAAGGGGTAAGTTGGAAAAAATATGTCCAAAACTATAAATTCTGAAAGACGAATAATAGTTTTTATCAAAATAAGTCATTTTAAATGCAAGTAGGATATGCTTATACAGCATTTAATAGAGGTGACACAGTGAACTATATAATTCAAGGACTGTTGATTTCAAGTCCTGAAGACCACAAAACAAAGGAAATTTGCCAGCTATAACAGTGAAGAAATATTCCTGCTGTGGCAACCAGCACTTAAGGAATTGCCTCTATTAAAGACTAATTATTTGTAATGTACAGCTGTAAATGTGCCCGCTTTCGCTTGTGGGGGGACATAGTCCGGCCCGCTCAGCTATCTGGGGGCATGGTCAGGCCCATGGCATAAAAAGGTTGACCACCCATGCTTTACACCAGGCATGCCCAAACTATGGCCTGCGGGCCAGATCTGGCCCACCAGGCCATTTCATCCGGCCCCCGACATGGTATAAGAATTCTTATAATTTTATTTAATTTAAAAAAAAATTTTTGGCGGACTTTTTTTTTTGCGGAAGTATCACAAGTCAGTGAAAGGCAGTAATTTGGCAGGTTCCTTCCGGCTGCTGCTTAGTACTAGGAGTTCTGCCGAATCTACTTTAGAATTGCTGAATCACTACGCCAGAGGTGATTTGGTTGTTAAGAGTGGAGAGACAGGCTGACTCCATGCGGCAGCTGAAAGTAAGTGTCCACCATTTTGTCTTAGCCTTCGGCTTATTCAGGGCTGGAGGGGGGGAAGAATGGTTTCTTCTGGGAGGGGGAGAAAGGGATGTGTGTGAATATAATTGCTTTCCCCTTGATTTAAATTTCTTTTTTTTGGGGGGGGGGGAATTGTGAATGCACAAAGTTTTATTTTAATCTACTTTTAATTTTAATGTTAAAATTTAATTTTAATGTTGGTGTGTGTGTGTGTGTGTGTGTGTGTGTGTGAGGAATTTTTTTTATTAAGTTCAGTTTTATAATGCAGACTTTTCCATATGCAGATTTTAATGCTCTCTCTCTCTCTCTCTCTCTCTCTGAGGAATTTTTTTATTAAGTTCAGTTTTATAATGCAGACTTCCATATGCAGATTTTAATGCTGTGTGTGTGTGTGTGAGGAATGTTTTTATTAAGTTCAGTTTTATAATGCAGACTTCCATATGCAGATTTTAATTCTCTCTCTGTCTCTCTCTCTCTCTGTGAGGAATTTTTTTATTAAGTTCAGTTTTATAATGCAGACTTTTCCATATGCAGATTTTAATGCTCTCTCTCTGTGTGTGTGTGTGTGTGAGGAATTTTTTTATTAAGTTCAGTTTTATAATGCAGACTTCCATATGCAGATTTTAATGCTCTCTCTCTCTCTCTGTGTGTTCTCTCTAGGGTTCAGTGCTCATCTCTGTTTATAGCCCAAGAGCCAGTGCTGTCTGCGTCTGCAGATGTTTCCGTGGACATGTGGCAGGCATGACTAAACATGGAACGCTGTTTTCCTTCCCACCAAAGTGGCCCCTATTTATCTACTTGCAGTTTCTTGCTTTCGAACGGCTAGGCTGGCAGGTGCTGGGACAGATGACGGGAGCTCACTCTGTCATGCAGTACCCGGGGAGCAAACTCTGACCACTGCTATTGCTCCTCCTATTACAATTGCTATCCACAAATAGCAAATACTGTACTGTACAGAAAGTCCCAAATGGGATCCAACTTTGGCCTGACACAAAACAGCTTTTTCCCCCCAAGTTGATCAAAACAGCTCGGGGTTTAGGGAAACATTTTATATTTGTTTTTAGATAATAAATGGCACAGCGGCAGGGTAATACTGCTATGTTTTTAAGGGTTTTTAATTGTTTTATATTGGTTTTAACTGTGCACACCACCCAGAGTCCTTTGGATAGGGTGGTATATAAATCTATTAAATTACTCCTGTACCAGACCAAAGTACTTTTTGGAAATTAAAATCCAAAGTTTCAGGTAGGTGGGATTTTAATTAGCAATGAAAAGTCATTAGCCTTATAAAAGATCTGTCAGGAAGCAGATCTTTTATAAGGCTAATGACTTTTCATTGCTAATTAAAATCCAAAGTTTCAGGTAGGTGGGATTTTAATTAGCAATGAAAAGTCATTAGCCTTATAAAAGATCTGCTTCCTGACATCATGGGACACAACAACAGTTCCTTGGAGGCCACAATGAGCAAGCTGGATGTGGGTTTCCAGGAGCTGTCATCTTTTTTAAAAGGACACTTTCCAAAACTTCAGGTTCCATCTCTGTCAGGAGGCAGATCTTTTATAAGGCTAATGACTTCCCATTGCTAATTAAAATCCTACCCACCTGAAACTTTGGGACACAACAGTTCCTTGGAGGCCACAATGAGCAAGTTGGATGTGGGTTTCTAGGAGCTGTCATCTTTTTTAAAAGGAGACTTTTAAAGGACACCGCGAAGGCGGTGAAGGAGGAGGCAGCAAAAGGGGAGGAGGTGGCAAATGCGTCGGTGGTGGTGGCGGTGGCGAAGGAGGAGTCAAGGCTGGGTGGATGTATGTACCATGGAGAGATAGTTCGGCCCTCGGAGTCTCTGATAAAATGTTATCCGGCCCCCGGGCTGAAAAGTTTGGGCACCCCGCTTTACACCAACCTGTGATACAAAATTTTGTATCTAAGCCACAATTGTATGTATACTTTGTATATGGAGCTTCATGAGCAGAGCTTCCAATTCACTTGTTGCAGACAGCATCTCCCTTTATATATGAAACACTGTTCCTTTTAGCAAAGTGAACTGATTTGATTGTTTGGAAGTAATTGCTTGCACATTTATTTGTGTATCAGTAGAGATTTTGTAGGTGATTGTGGTGGCTTACTGGTTAAGATGCTGAACTTGACTGAAAGGTAGGCAGGTCAGCAGTTCCAGACCCGAGTACAGTTTGAAAGAAAGGAATTACAATAAGTACTACTTTGGTGGGAAAGGTAAAAAGCAATCCATGCATTTAGTCATGCCTGCCACATGCCCATGGAAACATCTGTAGACCTAGATAGCACTGGCTCTTTGGAGATGAGCACCGAACACTAGAGTCTGATATGACTGGCTTTTGAGTAAGGGCGACCCAATGTGCCTGTCAGAATTCCCTGAATACAAGCATATGTATTAATGCAATGTGGCTTTCTTTTCAGTGTGATACCAATGGATTACAGCTTACATATGTTGAAGATATTCAACCCAACACAGTTAGCATGGCTTGGCAAATACCTCAATATTTCATTATTACTTGTGCTGAAGTTGTCTTCTCAGTGACCGGACTATCATTTTCATACTCTCAGGTAACTGACATTACAGTCAAACCTCGCATAAAGAGTGCTTTGCTTAAAGAGTAACTCACTTAATGAGCAGAATTTTCTCTGAATGTTCGCTTAACAAATAAAACCAACCAAAAACTTGCTTAACAAATAAATCGGGGGTCACAATCCCCCCCACCAGAAGTCACAATGGGTCACTTACAATGGTGTTTCACTTAAGGAGCAAATTCGTTTAAAGAGCAATCCTGTGGAACACATTATGCTCTTTAAGCAAGGTACAACATTGTCCTGAGATGTCTGTAAACCAGAGAGACCTTTAGATTATTCCCAATTAAAGACTGATAGTAGGGTACAGAAGTGGACTTGTGCCAGCAACGTCAGAGAAATTCTGGCCTCTAATCACACCATAGTTCCATCATGTTATGTGTTTTTAATTGGGGCATGCATTCTCTTGTAGTCTATGCAATACTCTACACAATATTTTCAATGTAGCAAATATTGCAGTTGAGATATCTGAAAAGCTCTTCATTGCAGGATTCCTCATTAAAAGAATCTGTCATCTTTGCTTATCTTATGTATGTTTCTTTAGAATGTTGTTTCCATTTTCACTTTATTTTAGTCTGATGAGATAATATATTGTAATTACTAATCTAAATTTAATTGATTTCTTGTATCTTACAGAAGAGAACTCTTTTTTCTTTTTAAATTGTTCTCTTGTCTCTCTTTGCAATAATGTAACGGCATTTCTATTTGTCTCTATGTGTAAGCAACTGAAAAGAGGATTTTAGGATTCAGACATTATTTTGGTCACCTTTTACTTTTCTTATCCATCTGTACATTTTAAAAGGTTGTTTTTGAAGTGGTAGCTATGTTGTCTGTGCAAGCATATAAGAACCCCCCCCCCAAGTAAATTAAAAACAATGACAAAAATTGTTCAGTTCCTAACTACAGACCCAACTGCCAAAAGCATCAGACTTTACTTTTGCCTCTGCAAACATCAACTTTAACTTAGTTGCCTCATTAGTGGCAGTGCTATTTGCATTTCTTCTTTGCTGCTTTTTAGCAGTTGAGTTGAGAGACTTCTTACCTGGGAGTCTCATCTTCCAACACTACATCTTGTTTTGTTTTTATTTTGTCATCATAGGGTTTTTGGAGACACAAATACTTAGAAATAGTTCTCCATTGCCTTCATCTGGGTAATACTAATTTATTAGTAGAGTATCACAGCTATAAACTATGAATGAGCCTCTGACAGGGTTACTTTCCATTGTTGCTTCCACCAAGTAGTTGTCCTTCAAGAATTTCTGTGCCTTCCTCCTCACCACAGGAATTATCAGTTCTCTTCAGCTGATGCAACTATTAATTCCCGAGGAGGATACTTACTTCTTAGGACCTTTCTACATTAGTCCTTTTGGTCCAGTGTTGCACAGCTTAAAAAAGGTTGCTTGTAGGTGGTGGAGCAAAATGTCATTTAGTGTGATCTCTGCATCCCAATGGCATTTTTTTTTCATCTGGTGATCTTGTTTCCAATATCCTGAAGCAACTGACAAATGGTGCAAGATACCATTAATTGATAATTTCTTCTGATCATCTCCAGTTAGTCAGAGGAAATAACAATTTTTTTCCATACTGCAATTTTACTGTGGCTGCACAGACAATTAGGGGAAATTATTAGTTAATTATATTCTGCTCTGGCCATCAGCCAGATGTTTACACCAGAAGCAGCAGAAAGGCTGCTTACAAGATAGAAGACTAGTTTAGTCCATCCCAAACAAACATACCTGCTTGGAATAGGCTTAAGATAGAGTGTCACAAAATAATACAAAATCTTAATCAGGAGTCAAAAAATGTGGGCCAGGACAAAGTGTCGTGAAAATGGCCCAAAAGGCAAGATATGTGCCAGTTCAGACAGCATTTCGGTTTCTTGTCTCATCTTTGTCTATTCTACCTGCTAATGGAGACTGCCTTTGCGATATTGCTTTCAGCTTTCTTGACATGCTCAAGATTCTCATTATGTTAAGGTGATAGCCAGAATCTTATTGGTTATTTATACTGGCAGAGGTGCAATGGCATTAATTACAGCACTTGATTGCTGCTAGTTAACAAAATTGCACCTTGGATTCCTTGTTGCACACCAATTCATGTCACTGGCTTGTGGCAAGGAATACAAGTGATGACTAGTTAACAAGTGGTAATTTGCCACTGTGATTTGTACCATTGCACTTATACCAGCATAAATAACCAATAGGCTTGTAGCTCTTGGTATACAAATCTTTGTTGTTTTATCTTTGATCCCAGAATTTTGCTCTAACATGTTTCTTAGCCCACTTATGAGCTACAGCAAATAAGTCCATAACCATTAGGATAGTCAAGCTAGATGTGGCACTAAAGGTCTCTTTTGTAAGGATAGGGTTGTTAAAAATACACAGCAAGCATTTTGTGAATGGCACATTCCTAAGAGCTATTTTGTTACAGCAAACTCGATAACTTTACCAAAATTTCAAATGTACCCAGAAGTACCAAAAACGTTGAGGATCCTTGATGTACTTCAAAACAACATGGAAAACAATTAATGCCATATCTTGTTTCTGTAGGCACCTGCCAATATGAAGTCTGTGCTGCAAGCTGGCTGGTTGTTGACTGTAGCTGTTGGTAACATCATTGTCCTTATTATAGCTGGAGCATCAAAACTAAGTGAACAGGTAAGCTACATCAATAATAGTGTTAAAGTTTGACAAACTATATCGCTGCTACAAGCTCTGCTTGTGGATATATTGCTGAATGCTGTGGTGCTAGGCAGCTCAGTTAAATGCCACAGAACATAGGTCTGTTATTGTACCAGAGTTATAGTAGGAAAATAATAGACATTTTAAATTTAACAGATATTTATATATTGCAAATTTATTACAAAAGTAGGAGGCAGATCATGGCAGTTCCCCATTTTTTAAAAAAGGACCTATAATTATCCGAGTTTATTTGAGGCTTCTTTAACAGGTTTCTTTCAGTGCGACTTTTCAAAAATTATGTATTACTTGGTACCACGCTCCAGAGCAACGTCTTTACATACAGTAATACCTTGGATAACGTTTGCATCAGATAACACTAAAACCGCATAACATTAAGCAATCTGGGAAAAAAATTGCATCGCATAATGTTAAAATCCTATGGGATGCATCAGATAACGTTTGCTAAAGCCTGTGCCGGTTACAGTGTATCTCTATGGAGTTTTAACATTATCCGATGCATCCCATAAGATTTTAACGTTATCCAATGCATGCATCGGATAACATTAAATTCGGATAACACTAAGACTTGTGGAACCAAGTTTTAGCGTTATCCGAGGTTTTACTGTATTCTGAAGGTTAATAAAGCTATACTTTGGCCAAACACATGTAGTATTATACTGAATCTACATATTCATGGCTGTTGTAGCAGGGACAAAATGAAATCAGTTTTGGACATACGTAATGAAGTCAGAACAGCATAATTTACTTCAGTAATTGACCTTTCAATACTTTCATTTATAAGGAAGTAGAAAGCAAACTGTGAAAGCTCACATGGTAATCAATTTGTTTAGTCTTAAAAGAGCCATAATATTTTTGGGGTTTTGATGTTGTGGGGTTTTAAGTTCACAATTCTTAGTAATCCTGCATGGTTATTGCAACATGAGTTGTGAAAAATTACTTCAGATATAGTACTTAATACAGAACTTGGGGGATTAGAGCTGTATTTATTTTATTTATTTTATTTTATTTTATTCTTCAAATTTATACCCCGCCTCGCTCAGGCAAGCCTGACTCTAGGCGGCATCATACAAAAACAATACAATATCCCACCAACCCCCCCCCCCATCGAGTCCTCCACAGCCGCCCCAAGTTCTCTCCCCTCGAGGCCGAATGGCCGAGGGAGTCCCCTTTTATCTTCCTCCCGGCCGGTGACGGAGGCCGGGAGGGCGCAGCGGCGGCGGCGGCGTCTGTTGCGCGGCGGCGGCGGCGTTGCTTCGGGCCTCCCCTGGCCAAGGGAGGCCCCTTTTATCTTCCTCCCGGCCGGTGACGGAGGCCGGGAGGGCGCAGCGTCGTCGTCGTCGTCTGTTGCGCGGCGGCGGCGGCGTTGCTTCGGGCCTCCCCTGGCCAAGGGAGGCCCCTTTTATCTTCCTCCCGGCCGGTGACGGAGGCCGGGAGGGCGCAGCGGCGGCGGCGGCGTCTGTTGCGCGGCGGCGGCGGCGTTGCTTCGGGCCTCCCCTGGCCAAGGGAGGCCCCTTTTATCTTCCTCCCGGCCGGTGACGGAGGCCGGGAGGGCGCAGTATTGTTATTATTTGTTAAAAGTACAGTTTTATACCTCTTCCATTATAATTGTGAAAGCAAAATCTGAAATTCTCTACTCAGTAAACAGAAACTTATTGATCTCTATCAAGTTCCAGATAATAGATCAATGATAGCTAACCTTGGCCCTCCAGGTGTTCTTGGACTTCAATTACCAGAAGCCCAAGTTGGTACTCCTGCTAATCAGGGATTCTGGAAATTGAAGTTCTAGAACAGCTGGAGTGCCAAGGTTTGCCATTGCTGTACTACATCCTCTGTAATAAACGTCACCCATAAACCTACAAAATGGTTCTAGAAAGATCCAAATATAGTGGTACCTCGCATAACGAACGCATCGCATAGTGAAAAATTCGCACAATGAAGTGTTCGTTATGCAATGGCGATACCCCGCATAACGATTTTTTTTGCTATGTGGGCTTTTTTGTAACCAGAGTATACCTGCCTAATGGGGACCCCAATTAACGAACATTTTTTTCCCCATTATGCGGAGTATCTCCCATAGGAAACCGCATAACAAACAAAACCGCATAGTGAAAGAACTCCGTAGAACGGAGTTTTTTCATTATGCGGGGTTCCACTGTATCCATACCAAGCAGGAGCAGTTTTTCAAGTGTCAGAACAGGTATAATCAGGAAAATATGCGGAGCAAAATTCTGTTGGGATTTTATGCTGGTGTGGATAATGTTATCATGCAATGGCTAATTGAAGTTCATCAACAATGTGTCATTTTGCTGTTAAAAGAGGTATGTGTTTCATCTGAATTATCTCTGGAATGTAAGCAACAGCTTCCTTTGCATGTCTAATTCTGGAGTCACGTATAACAAGAGAGGGTTTGGGGAAATAAAGTTGTAATGGTAGGAAATACTAATTCATCTCAGTGAGTGTCTTGGGCTAAGCTCCTGATTTAATGACTTCATGTAAACATTTCCACACATTTGTTGGTCATACAACTTAATTCCCAGGACTGTAACACCACCATTGTAAAGTCTGAAGCCTTAAACTCATATCATGCTTGCTATGTATAAAAACAAAAACCCTGCTCTTTGATTTTACATATAATGCATATTCATTCATCATTAGCAATAACATAATGTATAAACGTTCTCCTTTAAAAAGTCCTTTTTCTTTTCTTTTTCAGTGGGCGGAGTACGTGCTGTTTGCAGGTTTGCTTGCAGTTGTTACAGTCATTTTTGCCATTATGGCCTATTTTTATACCTACGTGGACCCAGCTGAAGTTGAAGCTCAGCTTGTGGAAGAGGAAAGGAAAAAATATGAAAAAGAAAAAGCAGCCTATGATAATCCAGCTGGACCTGTTGCACAGACACAGATTTGAGCATAGAGTCAAGGATAAATGAGAATGTAAACTGCCATCCAGTCAACTACATCTCTAGCCTGTGAGCCATAAATTCCACTCTTGCTCAACAGAGGCGGATACGTACACTATCGAGCGACATCATAATGTACACATGACCTCCTGAGGCTAAGGATCAACAAATATGGTTGTCTGTGAAGAAAATGGGAAACCCATACTTCTTGATAAGCAGAATTGTGCACTTTTTAAAACAGGGAGGCACCAGATCTGTATCTAATTGCATTCGCCATGATGAAATGACAAAGTATTATTTTTTTAAATGTTCGATACAAATAATGAATGTATTGTGTGTGCATGTTTGTGAGTTTGTGTGTGTACTCTCCCTGAAAACACATTCCTGAGCCAGCTGAATGTTTACAACCCTGCTGCTGCACTTACACGTCTTCATTTTCTGACACAGGCTTTGCCAAAACTAGATCTACATGGCCATTGTGGTGAAGATGAACCTCATTGTGAAGAGAGAGGAAAAACTGAAATAAAAGTTGGATTTCAAACAATAAGACAACGAGCTTTCTTTCTTAAATGGAAACTACTTCCTTATTACTCTATTGCTTGAGAAATATTAGTACGTTGTCTATCTTCTTCTTCTGCTGTATCCCAATCCAAATATTGGCGATCATCATGGCAACCAACCATGATTACTGTCCTGAGAGTATAATGCAGTGGCCTTTCATCTGCCTTCCACATCACAGCATGACCCCCGCAGGGCCATAGCCAGGATTCTAGATATGGGTTGGTGAATATTATTTCAGGATGGGCAACAATGTCATATACAGTATATATCTGTCATATATATATCAACTACTGGGAGATTGAGAGTGGGTAAATTGATAATTCAGGGTGGGCAAAACTCACCTTAGCCCCCCCCCCCTTGGCTACGGCCCTGGAACGTACCACTGATCCAGTTCCACGAGTCACTTCTGGTCCTGAGCCCTTTTGGCACGCTTTTGTAGCTTTTTTAAATTGATTTTTTTATGGGTTTTTAATGTTTTGGACTGCTGTGCTGTTATTAATGTTGTGAGCTGGCCAGAGTCATTTTGAGTTGGGGGGGTATACAAATTGGAAAAATAAATAAATAAATAATCCATTTCGGGACCTTCACCCTTCCCTGTGGACTTTGGCACCCCAGGATGTTAATTCTCAGGGTTGCCAGGTTAGTTAACCTCCGCCTGACACTCAGCGTTGAGATGTTGACAGTATGGTTTACTCTATTACCATAGCAGGATAACCTGGTCAAACTAGGATATTGTCCTCAGATACTCCATATCCAAAATATAAAGCAGCTTAAAAATATATTGGAACTTGTATAGCATAAAAGGGAGGATGGGTGAGGACCGTGTCGCTGAAACACATTCTTCTTCTATGTCTAGGCCAGACGTGAAATTGCCAAAATGAAGTGACCTTTTGGTGAGTTCATTCTGTAGTTTCTTTTGCCTAGCCTAGTGTGAGAAAGATTAGCTGGCAATACAAAGTTGCTGTTGCCTGGTGTATGCCCGACTGTGGTTCAAAGATACCACAATCTTTGAGGCTCTTTATGTGTATCCGGCCAAAACACATTGTTAGAGGCCCACTGTTCGTCGTCAATAGCCATACTGGCTGAACCTGATGGCACTTGAATTCTGGAGGGGGGCTCCTGTGTTCTCATCAGGGGACCTTAAAAGCAACCTAACGGGATGGGTTTTTCTCTAGACACTTTCCAAAACACGTGGAAATTAAGACTGAAGTAGTTCTACGGGCAGCAGTTTTTGGATTTAGGATGATGATCTGCTTCCCTCCCCTTATTGGTGAGCTGAACAGAAGCTCAACTCCCACAATCCCTGTCCATTGTCCATTGGTGGCTGAAGTATATCTGGACAGCTGCACCAATGTGTTATGTGGTCTTCCTGTGCCCCAGTGAGTATTGTTGCCTTTGGGATTCAGGCTTGTCCACAAATAAACTATATTTAGCTCTTGGGTAGGTTTGTCTACGTTCTTAAATACAAGTAATAGCACCACCACATTTTAAGTACAGTACAGTACAGTACAGTCAAACCTCGCATAAAGAGCGCCTCCCTTAAAGAGTAGCTCGCTTAAAGAGAAGAATTTTCTCTGAATGTTCAAATAACAAATAAAACCAACCAAAACCTCGCTTAACAAATAAATCGGGCAATTCCCCCCCACCAGAAGTCACAATTGCTCATTTACAATGTTGTTTTGCTTAAAGAGCAAACTCGCTTAAAGAGCAATCCCGAGGAACACATTATGCTCTTTAAGCGAGGTACAACTGCATAAGTAATATCACCATTGCAGAGAAAGGATATTTTGTTCTTCAAAGTTACACTTTGTGCTGTGTTTTGTAGATGATTTTGATTAGATTCTACACTCAATGATGAAATTGAAAGAGCAGTGCCTAATCGTCATTGATTTCCAAAGGCCAGTGGTAAAAAGGAACAGGTGGATAACAAAATGTTATTGAGAACCAGAGAAACATTACCTCTGTTAATAAACTTACAACATTGGTCATTCTTGGGAAATATATTTCAGTTCTGAAAACAACCATATTGATGGGATTTAAAACAAACAAACAAACCACAACATTACCCTTGGGCTGAGTATTGCACCCCTTGTCGGCTTGAATTACATAGCAACCAACTTGTTTTTTGCTTGCATACAGAAACGTTTTTATTTATACTTTTAGAGATTTCTCTATAGTTGCCCTCCCTGGCCTTTGTAGAACAGCTTTTTCAAGGCTGTGTGATGTCAGAGGGAGGAGCAAAATGTTCTTTGCTGTGATCCTTGTGTCCACACAGCATTTTGCTTCTCTGATGCAGCAGCTGCACTAGCTCCTCTCTAGCTCCTTTCTTTCTGAAGAGTAAAGGGAACAGGGGGGCTTAGCAAGCTACGCCGGGGGGGGGGGAGTGTTTCTGAAAAGAAGCTAGGAAAACTTTTTCCTAACTTCTTTTCAGAAACTTCCACCTGGCTTGCTAAGGGGCTTAGCGATCCAGGCCGGGGTGTGTGTGTGTTCTTCAGAGAGACTTGGGACCCTTTTCCCAGCCTCTCTTAAGAAGCTCCCCCACCTGGATAGCTAAGCCCCTTAGCAAGCCAGGTGGGGGGATATCTCTCCCAACACCCCAGCTGTTCCAAGCGATTGCATGGGACTGCCAAGGTGTTGGGGAGAAATCGTGCATGCGCATGATATCTCCCCCCAAACCCCGGCAATCCTAGCGATCGCCTAGGACAGCTGGGGTATTGGGGAAGAGATCGTGCACACGCATGGTTTCTCCCCCATCACCCCGGCAGTCCCAGCAATCGCCTAGGACAGCTGGGGTGTTGGGGGAGAGATCATGCAAGCGCACAGTGTCTCTTCCAACACCCCAGAAGTCCCAGCGATTGCCTAGGAAAGGCTGGGATGTTTGGGGAGAGATCGTGCAAGCACATGGTTTCTCCCACAACATCCCGGCAGTCCCAGCATGTGATCGGATCGCCGGTTTGGTTGGGGGGAGAATGGTTGTGAGTGCCCGCCCCCCCCAACCAAACCGCCAATCTGAGTGGAGATCTTTGCCCCAAAGCCTGCAGACCTGGTCTTCAGCCCTGCGGGGTTTGGGGCAGAGATCAACGTTGGGGAATTTGAGGCAAACATTTGCATCGCACAATGTTATGTTAACATTGTGTGCTGCGAATGTTTGCCTCAAATTCCCTGACATTATCCGATGTTAGCATTATGCGATGCAAATGCTAACTGAGGTATTACTGTACTTCATTCTCCAAAGTCCTTGGTGACAGACTTCTACTTGCTTATAGACAACCCTCTAATTAAAAACAGCTATTGACACACAATTAGACTTGCCATAATTCTCTCCCACAAAACCGGGACAGAAGTACTGTATACTTGACAAAAATGGCCAGGTACAAAATAGCCTTTTTTAAAACAAACATAATGACAGCTTTAAAACACTTTTACATTAAATATTTCAATACATAAATGAATTTATTTACAATAATTAAGATGAAACTCACTGGTCACACCTATCGGGTGGTGGTGTGAGGCTAGGATGTTAAGATTTGTATCCAGGTATACTCCAAATCCAATGTGGCAGGATATTGCTCGTTTCATGGTAAGAGTTCAATTTTATTTTTAATAGTGTGTTATAATACACAATGAGTAAGTTTTAAAAATTCAGGACTTCAACATGATTTTTATTGAACTGGCCAGGACAATTTTTCTTACCTTGAATCTGGGACAATTCTGGTTTTCTGGGACGTATGGCAACCCTACACACAATAGATTACACAAAAGCGAAACAGAGATGGGTACTAAACCCTGCTGCAACCCCAGATGTCAACTATACCCCTACATTTGCTGTGGAAACAGTATTACTGGACCCAATGGCACCACACACAACATTAAAGGCAGTTTTATTTGTTCTTCTGCCAATATGACGTATGCCATTTCTTGCCAAAAATGCCCTTCTGCACTCTACGTAGGACAAACAAGATAACCTTTGCGTAAAAGAGTTAATGGACATAAATCAGACATCCAGAATGGCAACACAGAGAAACCTGTTTCAAACCATTTCAATCTACCTGGACACTCTATCCAAGACCTGAAAGTTGCAATTTTGGAACAGAGAAATTATAAGACTAAGATCCAGAGAGAGATAGCAGAATTAAAATACATCCATCTGTTGGACACTCACCACAAGGCTTTGAATATTAGCCAGGGGTTTATGGGACATCAAATTTGATACACAGATTGTTATATGCTGCTATATATTTTGTATTGTGTTATATTATACCACCTTCATAATATTCCCTTTCACAGCATGTCTCATAGAATGTGGGATATGTTCACACAGCAACACAGAAGTTAAATTCATTAGCATAAATTCAATACCAGGTGTTTGTTTTGTAATTCCCCACATTTAAAATTGAATTTGGGAAATTTGGAGTTGACCCCAAAAACAACCAGTGATCATCTACTACTGCCAGCTGTGGGAAGCTGTATTGATTTGCATGACAATGTCATTCTGATTTAATCACTCTAAGACTCTGTATCTGGTGTGTATAAGCTCATGCCTTGCTATTTCATTCCTATGTCTCATGAAGTGGACTTGCTCCACGACAGCTCACATTAAAAATATAGCAGTTGTTCTTTAAAGTGCTAGTGTTTTTTATGTTTCCTTTTGATATGCAGAAAGAAGAAGAAAACATTATTTTGCAACAGAAGCCACAGGAGCTGAAAAACCAGCAACGCTGCCAAACAACATTTCCAAATAGCCACATCAGCCCTGCCCCTCCCCCCAGTAGCGGAGGGGGAAATCAACCACTCAACCAAAATGTTTTGTGTTATTGCTGTTTTAATGTCCTGTCAGCCGCCCTGGGTCACTTGTGAGGAGGGCAGCATAGAAATATGATTAAATAAATAAATAAATAATCTGTTTGATGCAGGTGCCCTTATGAGTTGGGGGGGGGGGAGAGAATATGAATAAGCTCCTGACCTCAGATGTCGACAATTATTGCCCCAGTTTCCCTTCTTTAAACCTTAGGAAAGGGTGAGAGACCTTGCCGATTGATAGAAAGGGTTTGGGGAATGTGGGAAAAAGGAAAGGAGTGCAAAGCAAAGCAATCACACCTATATACCGCCCCCATAATGTTTAGTGCACTCTCTGGGCCAGGGATTCTCAACCTGCGGCCCACGGGCCAGATGCGGCCCACGACACCATTTCATGTGGGCCCCCCACCACACAAGGAAGTGTCATGTGGTGGAGGAAAGACAAAAAAGCTGTCTGAAGGAGCATGACCTGGCCCCCAGCCCAGCTTAAAAAGGTTGAGAACTCCTGCTCTGGGCGGTTCACAAGTTAATTAACATTTTTACCCCAAAACGTGCTGGGTACTCTTTTTACCGACCTCGGGAGGATAGAAGGCTGAGTCCACCTTCTCATCAAGCTAGAACTCACAACTTTTTGGCTGCAGTACAGCAGTTTAACCACTGCGCCCTAGAACTCAGTGTAAGGGTCGGCGCAACCTCAGAGGAGACCTCGCCTCCCTCTCCTGATCTTCCTAGGATGGTAGCAATTATCCAGATAGAGCAGTGGTGCCCAAACTAAGGCCCAGGGGCCGGGTGCGGCCCCCGAAGCCAATTCATCCGGCCCGCGAAGCCCTCGTTGCTCCTGGAAGCGGAAGTAAAACGCGCCCGTATGGGCCTGTATGGGCTTCGCGGGCCGGATGAATTGGCGTCGGGGGCCGCACCCGGTACCCAGGACTTATTCTCTGAACCACATGATTGGCCCTCAGTCCAAAAAGTTTGGGCACCCCTGAGATAGAGGCTTGTGGCTTCTCCGAAAGGGTATGGTGTCAATAGGAAGAGAAGGGGGTGAGAAGGACCAGCTTCTCCGGCCGCAGCCCAAGGCCAGCCGAACCCCAAAAGAAACCTTTTGCGCCGTGGCTGTGCCTTGATTCGGTTTGGCCAAGTAGTGAGCTAGCGAGCTGTCAAGGTTGACAGCGCTCTTCCGCAGCAGGAGGTGACGCTTCTTCAGAAAGGGAGAGAAACGAGCCCTGGCGGCGGAAGCAGTGGTTACTATGTAGTCAAAAGGTTGCGAATTCGAGCCTGCCGGGGACTTAGTCTTTATCCTCCGGAGGTTGGTAAAATGAGTTGCCCAGCCTGTTGGGGGCAAAAATGCTACTTAAAACGCCCAGTGAGTGCACTAAAAACTATGGGGCGGTAAGGTCGCCCTTGCTCGAAAACCAGTCGTATCCGACTCTAGGGTTCAGTGCTCATCTCTGTTTATAGCCAAAGAGCCAGCGCTGTCTCCGTCTGCAGACGTTTCCATGGACCCATGGTGGGCATGCCTCAACACCGGCGTGCGGGGAACGCTGTTTACCTTCCCACCGAAGTGGCCTCTATTTATCTAATTGCAATTTCTTGCTTTGGATCTGCTAGGTTGGCAGGAGCTGGGCCAGAAACGGGAGCTCACTCCGTCATGCAATAACCGGGAATGGCACTCCGTCCTTCCAGTCATCGAGTTCAGCGTCACAACCACTTGAGCCACCGCAGAGAAGTGTAATTGTGATTGCTAGGGGCCGCGGTGGCTCAGTGGTTAAGAAGCTCGCCTTGTTAAGCTGGAAGGCAGGCAAAGTGGCAGTTCAAGACTCGAGTACTGCAGGACGGATCTCCTGCCAACCTAGCCGTTCGAAAGCAAGTCGATAAATAGGGACCACTTCGGTGGGGAAAATATCTCGGGGACATGAAAAGCAGTGGTGGGATGTCAAAAATTTTACTACCCCACCATGACATCATCATAGTGTGGGCGGAGCTAACATCATGGGCGGAGCCAATGTCATGACATCATGATGTTGTGGGAGGGGCCAAAGAAAACAAATTAAAAAATAATAATGATAAAATAAAATAAAATAAGCACGCACACACACACACCTCAACCCACCTACCCACCCACCCACAACACAAACCTGTAAATAAATAAATAAATAAATAAATAAATAAATAAATAATACATTAAAATACACCCACCCACAACACAAATCAACCAGAGCTTTTAAATCAGAGCTTAAAGCTTATTCTGGCTAATCTTTCTCATACTAGGTCAGATGGAAGGAACTACAGAATGAACTCACCACAAGATGGCTTCATTTTGGCACTTTTCAACAGTTAAAGAAGTTAGGTACTACCAGTAATTCTTTGTCTAACCAGTTCTCTAGGATATCTAGGGGAGTAGGCTATAGGGAGCTTCAGGTTAGCAGCTTCTCTTCCTCCTCCCCTCTTGGGAGGACAGCAAGGAGGCCGTGCATATGCGCCAAGCACTGTAGGGATGCATGCACACCAAGTGCTTGGCGCGCATGTGCAGTGGAGGAACCAGTGAAAAGGTAAGCCCCCCAAAAGCTGCAACCGGTTCTCCAGGACACTGGGAAAAGTTACTACCGGTTCTGGAGAACTGGTGAGAACCTGTTACATCCCATCACTGAAAAGAGACTCATTCGGACATCCCGTGAGTGGAGATTCTCCAGCAAAAAACCCTTTCAACCCAAATTAATTTCTGGCACGGAATAATAATAATATTATTATTAAGGTCAAGATGCAATCTATCAGAAAACAAAATAAAAATAAAATCAAAGACTTGATCCATGAAAGCTAACAATAAAAAATACAGCAGTTAGTCTTTAAAGTGCTACAGTGTTTTTTTTTATTTGTATTTTGTTTTCTGATATGCCTGAACCACTGACTACTATTTCCAAAAAAATTTCAAGGCGCACTCTGTTGCACGGAAGCCAGCCGTATCCGACTCTAGGGGGGGGCGGTGCTCCTCGCCGCTCCTCCCCGCCTCCAACCCATCCACCCACCCCGGGGCCGAGGCAGCAGCTCCTCCTCCTCCTCCTCCCCGCTTCCCACCCGGCTACCCTGCGCGCGCATTTCGCCCTCCTCCTGCGTTCGCACGTTCCTTCCGTAGCGTGTTGGTGGGAGCCCTTGCTGTGGCTGTTCTATTTTTTTTTTTTTTGGGGAGGGGGGGGCGTGTGGTCGTGAGAAGGCAGAGGTGTGTGTGTGTGTAGGTGGGGATGGCGCTCAGGTGATATAGCCCTTTCTGCTCCTGGAACGGCGCGGGGAGAGGAGAGGAGCGCGGGCACGCGCAGGCAGGGAGAGCTGCAGCCGCCGCCGCCGCCGCTTCCGTCATCATGGCTCACTCGCCCGTGCAGCAGCCTGGCCTGCCAGGGATGCAGGTGAGGAAAGCAAGCAGCCCCTCCTCCGGGTCCCCCTCCCCCAGCCCCTCTTGGGGCGCCTTCTGTGCTAGGGATTGGAAGCTGCACCCCCCCCCCCCCAGGGCCTCCCCGACCTCGAAAGGTGGAAGAAGGAAGGGCGTGCGGGTGGGTGGGGGGTGGGTTTGGTGTGTGTGTGTGTGTGGGGGGGGTAGTAGGGGTTATTTTCCCACGCTCCCCCTCCGGTTTGTGGAAGGGGTTCCCCCCTTCCTCCTCTTCCCCCTTCCTCCTCCTCCTCCTCCTTGGGGCGGTTGTTGTCATTGAGAAGGGCGGAAGCACGAGGCGAATGGAGAAATGGGGTGGGGTAGGGGGTGGCCCAGGGGGGCTTTTTACGTGGGGTGTGTGTGTGTGTGTGGGGGGGAAGCCCGGGTGTGCCATGGAGTAGCCACTCGGCAGGGTCACAACAGGGGCTCTTGCTTCCTGTGGGGGGTTGTTGTTGTTATTATTATTATTATTATTATTATTATTATTATTATTATTATTATTATTATTATTATACAGTAATACAAGTAATACCTCATATAACATTAGTATCGAATAACACTAAAATCGCATAACATTAAGGAATCTGGGGGGAAGAATTGCATCAGATAACATTAAGATCCTATGGGATGCTTCAGATAACAACCGCTAAAGCCTATGTGGTTACAATGTATCTCTATGGATCCCATAGGATTTTAACATGCATCAGATAACACTAAAAATCATATAACACCAAGACTTGTGGAACCAGGTTTTAGTGTTATATGAGGTTTTACTGTATTATTATTATTATTATTATTATTATTATTATTATTATTATTATTATTATTATTATACAGTAATACAGTACCTCATATAACATTAGTATCGAACAACACTAAAATCGCATAACATTAAGCAATCGGGGGAGGGGGAAATTGCATCGGATAACATTAAGATCCTATGGGATGCATCAGATAACAACTGCTAAAGCCTGTGTGGTTACAATGTATCTCTATGGATCCCATAGGATTTTAACATGCATCAGATAACACTAAAAATCGTATAACATCAAGACTTGTGGAACCAGGTTTTAGTGTTATATGAGGTTTGACTGTACCTCATATAACATTAGTATCGAACAACACTAAAATCGCATAACATTAAGCAATCTGGGGGGGGGGAAAGAATCGCATCGGATAACATTAAGATCCTATGGGATGCATCGGATAACAACCGCTAAAGCCTGTGTGGTTACAGTGTATCTCTATGGATCCCATAGGATTTTAACATGCATCGGATAACACTAGAAATCAGATAACACCAAGACTTGTGGAACCAGGTTTTAACGTTATCCGAGGTTTTACTGAGTAATACCTCATATAATATTAGTATCGAACAACACTAAAATCACATAACATTAAGCAATCTTGGGGGGGGGGGAGAATCGCATCGGATAACATTAAGATCCTATGGGATGCATCGGATAACAACCGCTAAAGCCTGTGCGGTTACAATGTATCTCTATGGATCCCATAGGATTTTAACATGCATCGGATAACACTAAAAATCGGATAACACCAAGACTTGTGGAACCAGGTTTTAACGTTATCCGAGGTTTTACTTGTACAGTAATACCTCATATAACATTAGTATCGAACAACACTAAAATCGCATAACATTAAGCAATCTGGGGGGGGGGGAAGAATCGCATCGGATAACATTAAGATCCTATGGGATGCATCGGATAACAACCGCTAAAGCCTGTGCGGTTACAATGTATCTCTATGGATCCCATAGGATTTTAACATGCATCGGATAACACTAAAAATCGGATGACACCAAGACTTGTGGAACCAGGTTTTAACGTTATCCGAGGTTTTACTGTATTTGAATTTCTATACCGCCCTACTTGGCAGAGCCAACTCAGGGCGGTTTGCACACATGCATAATTACAGTCACAACATATCAATAAATCAATAGTCAATATCAAATGAAAATAGTCAATAAATAGTCAATATCAGTATCACAGAACATCAGCACATAAACATCATTACAGTAAAAGTAATTCAATAAACAGTAACAAAAAAATTCAATAAACATCAATATCAAGCAGTAGTTAAAAAAATTTCCATATCTCAGTCAAATTCACACAAAGAGACAAAACTAAGGTGGGGGAGACTGAGGAAGGGGGAGGGTGGCATGTGGACCCCCCCCCCCCAATCGTGCAGTTTGGTGTGCGATCCAGATCGGCTACTTTTGAACGTCGGGCTGTTTTAGTTGGAACACTGAATGATGAAGGGTAGTTGTGTTATAGGGCCCGGGAGTCTTGCAAAGCAAAACAAAACCAGACAAAATATCTTCCTGGTTTTGATTCCCTGCAGTTAAAGGAGAGAGGAGTTGACCTTCAGGGTGTCCTGCGGTGCCTCTTTGAGCAAATCTCGGGATCTGAGCAGGGGGACACTTCCTATAGTGCAATTATAGGAAGGTGTGCCTCTGTGTGTGTGTTGTACATCCATGTTACCAGACAGATGTTGAGATTTGAGTTTTCCAGTTCATCCCAATGGCTTTTGCTAGCAGGAGTCAGAAATGATAAGTCACCACTGTGGTGGTATCCTTGAGATCTTTGGGGCATAATAATAATAAAAATAATAATTTGGGATCGTTTTAGATATTAACTAGTTGGTGGTAAGTAGAGAAGGCTCCCTCGTGTTCTTCTGTCCTGCTTTATGCACTAGTGAGGCTGCTGTAACCAGGGGGGAGTGGTGGCAGCTAAGCTGTTATTCCTCAGCTCCGGCAAGAGCGACCTCTTAGATAGGCAGAAGTATTCTGTCCTTCACTGATTGCAGCATTGAACGAGTTTATCTTGTTTTGGCTAAAATGGTCGGTCAGTGGTTGGGTGGCTTCCACACGTCAAGGCTTACTCATCTAGGGTTAGAAAACGGAGGGTAAAGCTGGGTGGAAGGGAACCAAAGCAAAACTGTACCAGCAACATTCAAAGAAAGTGGCTTCCTCGTTCCTTAGCACTCTCCTTTAAGTGCAAGAACGGAGGAGGAGTGAAATATTAAAACTGCATCGTGGAGAACGCTTTAGGGGTATATATGTAAATATATATTTCTGTTCATATGAGATCTTGTAAGATTTCCTGGTGCCAAAACAGAACAAAGCAAGCAACATTCAGAGCAGTGAGTTGCTGGAGAAGATAGGCCACCCTTCAGAACATACACACATAGAGCATGAGGTCATACAGGGAACTCAGATATAGGGAACTGTAGGTTGAATGACAGAGATTTGTGCCTCTTTAAATGACATACTTTCTCAAGCACTGGGTGACTCTGAGTTTCTTAATTCTAGTTGACATTTCCTGTGTACAGGCAGAAGGAATCAAGTTGACGGCAACAGAGGTGGAGAAAGACAGCATAATTATCTTGGAGTTTTAGAACCTGGGAGCACTGGAAGTTGGTTCTACTGCTGTTGTGGTGTAGAGGTCCCAGAATATCTATGAATAAAGAGAAGCATTGGGTGGTGGGTTGTATGGTGATTGATAAGGCCCTGTTTGGTATCTTCCAGTTGATGCTGGGAAAGGTGGAGGGCAAAAGAAAAAGGGGGAGGCCAAAAATGAGATGGCTGGATGGTATTGTAGACACAATTGGCACAGAGCTGAGCAAGTTGAGGAGGATGGTGGAGGACAGAAGTGCCTGGTGGACAGTGGTCCATAGGGTCGCCGAGGGTCGGAATTGACTGTGCGACTGAACAACAACAAGTTTCATTTCACTACTTGTGCATGTGTTCTTCTGTTCTTAGACACACAGAGAAATTGTGTTTTTGCTTCTGTTAGTTTTGTGTGACTGGAAAATCATCACTTAGCGCAGGGGTACCCAAACTACAGCCCACGGGTGCGGTCTACATGGGGCTGCCCTTGATGACCATCCAGAGGCTTCAACTGGTCCAGAATGCGGCTGCCTGGGTACTGATGGGGTGTGGGCGGTATGCACATGCCTCGCCTCTACTTCGGGAGCTGCACTGGTTGCCAGTTTGCCTCCAGGTCCAATTCAAGGTGCTGGTTATCACCTTTAAAGCCCTATATGGTAGTGGGCCAGGATACTTAAGAGACTGCATCCCACCAGAGCGGACCGGAGAGGCTCTCTAGTTGTTCCATCGGCCAGAGAGGCAGATCTCTCTGGCACTAGAAGGAGGGCCTTCTCTGTGTCCGCTCCAGCCCTATGGAACCTCCTACCAAATGAGCTACGACTTCAGAGGGACTTGCTGTCTTTTAGGAAGAACCTAAAAACATGGCTGGCGGGACAGGTATGGGGTCCTGGCGGTACCATGACTCCAGCTCGCTGGCTTGTTTGAGCTCCCTCTCCCCCCTGGTCTTTTAATCTTTTTGATCTTTTGTTTTTAAGTTTTTAACTTTTTAAATTATTATTGGGACCTGTGGATTTTTATAAATTTTAAAAACTTTTTAAATTTTATAATTGTTAGTTTAAAGTTTTTAACAATGGGTTTGGGTTGCGTTTTATTATGCTTTTATGATGTTGTAAGCCGCCCTGGGTCGCTCCGGCGAGAAGGGCGGTATAAAAATGTAAATAAATAAATAAATAAATAAATAATCCTGCCCACACCACTCCTAGAAGCAGAAGTAAAATGTGCATGCACATGCACATAATGTGCCCATGCATGTTTATAACGCTGCCGTAAATGATGCATTTACGACAGCCATGGGTCATTTGCAGCAGCGTTATGTACATTCATTGGTCCATTATGTGCCTTCACATGTACATTTTACTTCTGCTTCCAGTGGGAGGAATCATGTGACTGGCATGCTCAACCACACGACCGGCCCGTGGCCCGAAAAGTTTGGGCACCCCTGACTTATCCATATCCTGAAGAGAAAATGTTTAAGTGTCACCAATAGGGTTGAATCCTTGGCACGGACATTGCTGCGCTTTTCCTCCCCACCCCCCAGGCCCTATGCGACCTGTTGCTGGTCCAGTGACTTTCTCTTTCTGTTGTGTAGGCTGTACCAGTTCTGTTACCTGCCCTACTTTTTTCCTTCCTTTTGAACTTCAATGGTAATACTACAGTGGTTTAGTGGTTAAGACACTGAACTTGGCGACTGGAAGGTTAGCAAATCAGTAATTCGAGACCTCTGTCCCAGCTCCTCCTAACCTAGAAATTCAAAAGCAAGAAAATTGCAAGTAGATAAATAGGTACCATTTTGGCGGGGAAGGTAAGAGCGTCCATGTACCTTGGTGTCTAGTCATGCCTGCCATATGTCCATGGAAGCAGATGCAGACAGCACTGGCTCTTTGGCTATAAACGGATTTGAGCACCGAACCCTAGAGTCAGATACGACTGGTTTTCGAGTAAGGGAGACCTTTACTAGTACTATCTGGCATTGCTTCCCCCAGGACATTTTCTCCCACAGGTCCCTGAACAGCTGACATGGAAGGGACTTAAATTTATTGGGGATGAGGTAATTTGATGGCTTGAGTGGAAGGGCCCCCAAGGGCTACAGAATGGTTACATGGAATGTATAAGAGCTGATATTAGATTCCTGGGACAGAAAATGGTGTATAAAACTCCAGTTGTAACTGCAATGTCTTTTGATCACCTGGGTTAAAAACTACAACTACTGGATTTGTAGAATATTTATTTAACATAATTGTTACGCCTTCTTAAGTGTCAAACCTGAGTAGATAGTCCTTTTTAGTTATGGATAAAGTTGCACCAGTTGAAAAATTTTAGGGTCCCAGGTAGAAAACATTTTATGTAGGAAATTCACAAAGTTTTCAGTTTAAAAAAATTCATCTAATATACTTAGAAACTTTTGAAATATTTGTTTTCGTATTTTAACAGCGTTTCCCAAACTTTGATTTTTTTTTTTGGACTTCAGTTCCCAGAACGTAGCCTAAGTCAATTTCCCCAAAGCTGTGCTGTGCAATGTGCTGACTGAGGCTTCTGGGAACATAGTTTGGAAGATTATCCTAAATCTATCTAGGAAAATCTAAAAAGATATAGAAAAATGAAAACTACAGTGTATATACAATAACATCTAGACCAGTGGTGTCCAAACTAAGGCCCGGAGGCCAGGTGCGGTCCCTGATGCCAATTCATCCGGCCCACGAAGCTCTCGTCGTTCCTGGAAGCGGAAGTAAAATGCACCCTTACGGGCGCTTTCAGCAGCGATGAGGGCTTCGTGGGCCAGATGAATTGGCGTCGGGGGCTGCACCCGAGCCTTAGTGACTGGCTCCCTGAACCACATGAGCCGCCCACTGCCCGAAAAGTTTGGGCACCCCTGATCTAGACACAGCTTTCCTTTAAAGGAATGTATTCTGAATGGTGAGAAGAAACTACAAAAGTCCTGAAAATGATAGTACAGTAAAACACCGGATAATGCTAAAACTTGGTTCCACAAGTCTTGGTGTTATCCGATTTTTAGTGTTATCCAATCCATGTTAAAATCCTATGGAATGGATCGGATAACGTTAAAGCTCCATAGAGATACATTGTAACTGCACAGGCTTTAGCGGTTGTTATCCGATCCATCCCATAGGAACTTAACGTTATTCGATCCAATTCTCCTCCCCAGATTACTTAACGTTATGCGATTTTAGGGTTACCTGATCCAATCGTTATCCGGTGTTTTACGGTACTGTATTCCATTGGAACATTCTGATTGTATTTCTTCTAGAAAAATAAAACTGTTTGATCTGTACTTTTCTGGTTGCCTCATTAAATCTAAGCAAGTGTGTCCGTGTCACTACTGTACATGCAAAAATATTGCCAGTTCATTCTAAACCTGTGTTCAAAAACGTTTACAATCTTTCTGTTTCAAAGCTACTGCTGCCTTGCCTTTACAATTAGGTTACAATAATCTCTTTATGTCATGGATTTTATTATATGTCAGGTATTGAGTTCACTTGGTTTCTTGTTTGCTAGCTGCTTATCTACTGTGTTCACTTATCTTTTAATTCCTTTGAAGTGCACAAAGATTCTTAGGCCATGAAATTATTCCCAAGTATGCCTGGCCATGATGGACCTTTAAAAAAACCCTCAAAAATAAGCCTGATAACTCTAATGTTTGGGAAGTTTCCAGTCTTGCTTGCTAGACAGTTCTTCTCATCATAGGAGATGGATGGCTACCAGCTCATACAGCAATGCTGTGAAGCTGAAATATAAACACTTTATGACTGTTTATTATAGAGACCTTGACCACCCCATTTGTCAGCAAAGTATTTCATAGTTGCAGTTTAATTTGCAAAATATATGGGAATAAGGGAAATTGGTATAGATTTCCCATTTCTTAAAAACTCCATTGCAGCGATTTTTTTTTGCACATTGTCAGGTTTACTATTTTTTGATCAATGAAGTAAGAAAGATGGTATTTAAAAATAGTAAATGTTTGAATTACTGTATATTCAAATGCAACACATTTTAAATTCCAATACAGTATATGGTAAGTGTAGTACAAAAATCTCTAGATCAGGAAAACCAATTTTTGTTGTTGTTGTTGTTCAGTCTGCAACCCCATGGACCACTGTCCGCCAGGCACTCCTGTCCTCCACCATCCTGCTCAACTCGCTCAGCTCTGTGCCCATTGTCTCCACGGTACCATCTAGCCATCTCATCTTGGGCCGTCCCCTTCTTCTTTTGCCCTCTACCCTTCCAAGCATCAAACCTTTCTCAAGTGAATCCTCTCTTCTCATTTGATGTCCAAAGTACTTTAGCCTCATCTTTAGAGTAATTGTTCATGTAATTTGTGACAAATTCTTTATTGCTCAGAATCAAGAAAACTATCCCCATAGTTTTTCTAGGCTATGTTCCTTTCCGCCCCATACATTCTAGACTGCTTCAAATTTTTAATCTTGATGGCTGGTAATAATTTCATAAGTAGGCCATGATTTGATTCTGATTTGGACCTCTGCTGCATCCTTATAATTTGATGCATTGATAAACTCAAATCTGGCCTATGTGTAAATCTCACTTTTTAGTTGTCCTATTTGATTTAAGGGCTCCCCTCCCCCGCCCCATGTTACAGAGTAGACTAAAGAAAAGTTTACAATATAGGTAGAAGTGTTCATATTCTAGCAGCTGTATTTAAGTTTGGTGACCCAATCTGGGACCTATACACACACTGTATACCTAAATGCACCCTTGAAATGGTGGAAGGCATTTTATAGCACTCTAATAGCAAAGCAGAACTGTCTGAATGGCACAATATGTATTTCTGTATTTGCAACATGACATACCGTAATCACTGCATGCATGTGAATGCTGCAGTGTAATAGCAACCGCCAGCCTATGTTATAGTATGTTTGCATGTGTTATGACAATGGACTTATGGTCACTCAAAACAAGAAGTGCTTGGGTGACACTTTCTGATATTGCATCTTTCCAGTTCTGACAACGAGTCAGCTCACATTTGCATGATTCTGGCTAGCTGGCAATTCTAGATTGATGGCACTGTGAGAAATGCTTCTGTGTGTTTGTTTCTGATTTCTTTCACCCACAATTACAAGATGCAGTCATTAAACAAGGGAGATGTGACTTTCCAGATCTTTTAAGGTTGCAGTCCCCTTCGCTCCTGATCTTTGCCTATGCCAGCTATGACTGATGGCAGTTGTACTTCACCAACATCTGGAGACACCCATGTTGTCTTTCCAGCACTAAATATCCAAAATAAGGGGGGCAGGGAGAGATATGGACTTCTTCTTCTTCTTCTTCTTCTTCTTCTTCTTCTTCTTCTTCTTCATCATCATCATCATCATCATCATCATCATCATCATCATTATCATCATCATCATCATCATCATCAATTTATATGCCGCCCTACTCAGTAAAACCGACTCAGGGCAGCTCACAACATACAATCAAATACAATGTTACAATTCAGTAGAACAGCATAATGTCACAGTATAATCAGATATCATACATCGATAATTCAAAACAAAATATCATAAAATACAATATAATAAAGTAAAGCCCCAATATACGTCATAAGGTGAATTTCCTACATAAAATGTTTTCTACCTGGGACCCTAGAAATTTTTCAACTGGTGCAACTTTATCCATAATTGAAAAGGACTAGCTACAAAAATATTATGAAAAACATAGGAACATTACACAAAATATTACAAAGGAAAAAAAAGAGGGGTTTACAAAAAGGCTGGGCAAGCACAGGTAAGAGCCTGTGCAGTTTTAGAGCTGCCAGCTCCCTGCTCGGCTGGGACTTCTCCCGGTCGGACTGGCCACAGAACTCCCTGCCCCAGCCACGGCCAAATATACATGATAAACACAATTAACATTTAAAAATGCACATAACAATAGCAAACATTAGTATTAATTGGCAAAAATTAGCAAACAAAATCCTTGCCACTCAACGGGCTCATACGAGGGCTTCAGCGTCCAGTCTTGAGTGCCGGCAGGCGCCAGCTCTTGCAGTTTTTAAAGTCCCCCGCTTTGCAATATTTGTTTTATTTCCATCTTCTATAGACACTATTTATAGCCAGTTGCAGTCCTTTTACCAATAAGTACATGTACCATCTTATAATTATAATTATACTCAACTAAAACAGTTTTATAAATTTAGCAATTACATTAAATCTAGTATCATTCCCACGTAGAGTGAACTCAGTGACCAGAAGAGAACTTGTTAGTTGTATACAACTAGTGTATTGATTTCTGTGATCAATTCTAAATAGACTGGATTGGGCTTCAACCCAATGGGCAAAATCCTGTTATTTAGCATAGCATAGTAAGATAGAGGAGGTCCATTTGAATTAATGGAACATATGGAGTTGACTCACTGAAACACCCCACCCTGTGATTCAGTGCACCTATTCTAGTATGACCTACTATACTAAGCAACAGGTTTTTGGTCATGAAATGCAGGTTTGTCTTTTTAAGCCTTTTATTGACATACAGTACCTTGGTGTATCACTTGGAATATTTCAGACCAGGAATGGGGAAGTTTCAGCTGCATTGGTATAGTCTTGATGATATTGAACACTTCATAGATCATTATGTGTAGTGAACTGTGAGTTATAATTTAAATTAAAGCTTGTAGTTATCATCGCCATGATGCAAGTTGTTTTTTCTTTTCTGTATTGATGCCAGAATCTGAAAGCAGACCCGGAAGAACTTTTTACAAAACTGGAGAAGATTGGCAAAGGATCATTTGGTGAAGTTTTTAAAGGAATTGACAATCGAACTCAAAAAGTTGTTGCTATAAAAATTATTGATCTTGAAGAAGCTGAAGATGAAATAGAAGACATTCAGCAAGAAATCACCGTGCTGAGTCAGTGTGACAGTCCATATGTTACCAAATATTATGGATCCTATTTAAAGGTAAAAGGTTTTCTTCATGGCAGAATATATTATTATTATATAATTTAAAACGTGTAGGTTTTTACAACTTAAGATGATTGTTAAATAGAATAATCACTTTTAGTGGAAGAATAACTGCATTGAATGCTACATAAATTGGGTGATTTTTCTTCGTGGTGCATTGAATGCATTGAAAATAAAAAAAAGTCCCGACTGGACCAAAAATAATCAAAAACATTCAAAAAACCACAAACATCCAGAAACTGCCATACACAATAGTCTCAATCCCCCACCCCCAGGGAAACAGTCCCTATCAGACCAAAACAAAAAACTGCAAAAAAGATTTTAAAAAAGAAAGAAAAAGAAAAAATGTCAGACACAATTGTCCCCCATCCCCACAAAAGCGATGAAGCAATTTCCTTACCTTTTCCATGCCATTTGGGGACCTTATCCACTTGGTTCTGACCTGGGGGAGGAATGTGTTGAGCCCATTTTATGTGCCAACTGGCATCAGGTGAGTTTGGGGACCTTATCCACTTGGTTCCCACCTTCCTCAGAGCTTTCTGGGCAATGCTACAGCTGAAAATGCATACCTTCCTAGGCATGTGCCTGGGGGAGGTGTGCGTTCCTGACTGTAGTGCTTCCCAGAGAGCTCGGAGAAAGTTGGGAACTGGGCGGATAAGGTCCTCAGACTCTCCCGGTGCAGGCAGGGGCAGCGAACAGTCGAGAAATAGCAGCAGAAATGCTGCTGCTGCCACTGCCGATGGCACCTCCGCAGCAGTAAGCGCTGTATTGCAACTTCAGGTGGAGGGGGTGGGTGTCATTTTAAACTCTAAAGTGGAGATGGTGGCCATTTTAAACTCTAAAACGGTGGTGATAGCCATTTTAGAGTTTAAAATAGCACAATTTTTGGTTGTAAGCCGAAAAAAGCACATAAACAGGGGAATTATTTTAATTAAATTTGCTGTTGTAAACCGCGCAAACTGAACCCAGGGCTCTCGTAACCCGGGGTTATACTGTACAGCATAAGAAAAACAGTTGCACATCTAACCTAGAGGATGCTCTATTCCTGTCTCTTCCTCCTATCCTACTCAAGATTAGGTTCAGTGTTATTTTTCAATAAAGAACCACCTACAGAATTACCATATATACTCGAGTATAAGCTGATCTGAATATAAGCTGAGATAATGTGCTTAATTTTACCTGAGAAACCAGGAAAACTGATTGACTTAATTATAAGCTGAGTTTGGGAATTGTAGCAGCTACTAGCGTGCAGGAGGGAGGGAAAGAAAGAAAAGTCAGAGAAGTCCGCTGCTGAGCCTGTCCTCCTTGCACAGAAGGAAGGGAGGGAAAGAAAGAAAGAACCCAGAGAAATCCAGCGCAAGCCCTGCTGTACCAAGAGGCAATGGGGAAAGGACGGGTGAGGGAGATAGCTCCAAAAGGAGTGATTTGGGGGGCCCCATCGCCACTGGCTGTCAGGAAGTGATGGGAGAGCGAATGGGTGCTGTGGGATGAGGGGAGCCCATTTCTTGGGAGGAATGAGGAGGAAAGAAGGCTCCTTTGAAGTCTGTTACCCCCATCCCACAGCTGTTGGCTGGCAGGAGGCAATGGGGGAAGGATCTGGTGAGGAAAATGGGTCCAAAAGGAGCACTTTCCCCCCACTGCCACCGGTTGCTAGGAGACGATGGGGGAATGTGTGAGGAAGATCACTCCAAAAGAAGCTCTCTTGGTTCCCCCAGCCCGACCCCAGCACCACTGCATGTCAGAAGATTACTTAAGTATAAGCTAAGTCTGCTTTTTTCAGTGCATTTTTGGTGCTGAAAATATTGACTTATACTTGAGTATATACTGTAAGTTGATTGAGAAGAGTTCTCAGCTTTAACAATAAGAGGTTATGCTTGAATGTCACTTGTTCCAGTTTACAGCACAGCATATCAGTCTGTTGCATTGGTTGACTTCTCATTTTGCACCTCAGATGCATGGTCTGTCCTTAGCAGCTTTAGAATCTGTCTTAAACAACTGTAGGGATAGCCCAGGAATTGGCACAGCAGTAGTGCAGAAAGGTAGTTAGAACAAATCAAGGAATATCGGAACCCTTTGCACTAACATCTGGAGTGAGACTGGGAAACATAGTATCGCCATTATTTATCACCTACATTAGAACAGGGGTGGCCAAACTTTTTGGGCTGTGGGCTGGTCATGTGGTTAAGTGGGCCAGTCGCATGGTTCCTCAAAGCAGAAGTAAAACACGCTCGTGAATATGCAAAATGCTGCCGTAAATGCACCTGTGACTGTCATAAATATGTTTATGACAGCTGCCGGTTCATTTACAGCAGCGTTTTACGCTTGCATAGGTGTGTTTTACTTCTGAGAGCGGTGTGGGTCAGATTATTAGGTAGTGTGGGCTGGATTTGGCCCACAGGCTGTAGTTTGGAAACCACTGCATTTGAAGATGGAGGAAGTAGCTCACTGGACAAGGAACAACATTAAAGGAGGATATAGCTGAAGCTCTCAACCTCCTCTGTTTCTATGGAATGGGTAAAATATTTAAAAACACATGTCAATCTGCCAGTTTCAAACATTGTCTGAATGCTGAATCAGTATGGGCCATGATGACTCTTCCTTTGAAAAGACTCTTCTTTTTATGTCCCTAACTCTATAGTTAAAGGAGGCACATATCAATCTGTAATGCTAATGATTGGTTAGATTACTCATCATGTTTATTAAAGAGACATTGTGGTGCCCTGTAGACATTTGCTGAGTAAGTTGCAACTTATTCCTTAGATACTGCAGGTATAGAAGTTAGGGGTCACCCTCACTGGTGAGGTAAAACTGCAAACCCCTTCATTGTCCAGTTGATTTAAAAGGACTGTGAATATTTTATTTACTATTTGACATCCTGTATTTATAAGGAGGTATTACTGGTTTGTTTTCTTGTATTAATTCCATGAGGATTTTCAAAAGCAGAGAAAATGCTGAGACACTCTAAAGACAGCAGGATCCTATCTAGATACCAGACAGTGTTATAGCTGTAAATATTCGCATTCAGCAGAAGCCAGTGACTCATATTTAACCTTCAGGCTTGAAAATGGAAACACTCATCTTCATACCCAGTCAGTTGAACTCAACCTGTCGGCTCATAATGTCTGCAAAAGGATTACTTTGGACTCTTCAGTAGTAGCCACGGATCTGTCAATGGCATGCATTGAGGAAATCAACCAGATTGTGTTGGTCCTGATGATATTTGCCAAAATTTTGGAACAGCGAGAATGGGGGGAAGGGGAGGTAAAATCTGAACAGCCATGAACTCTTAACCAGGCACCCTTCAAAAGAAATGCCAGCAGGGAAGGGTAACAGAAACAAAGTACAGTACAGTAATACCTTGGATAACCTTTACCTCGAATAACGCTAAAATTGCATAATGTTAAGTAATCTGGGGAGGAGAATTGGATCAAATAATGTTAAGGTCCTATGGGATGGATCGGATAACAACCACTAAAGCCTGCGTGGTTACATTGTATCTTTATGGAGCTTTAATGTTATCCGATCCATCCCATAAGATTTTGACATGCATCGGATAACACTAAAAATCGGATAACACCAAGACTTGTGGAACCAAGTTTTAGCGTTATCCGGTGTTTTACTGTACATATTATTAACCACCTTTAAGACTGACAGATTTACTTCACTTTGAGCTTTCATGGATTACAGGCCACAGACATGGGGAATACAGTATTTAAGGCTGCAGGTTCATATGTGTAGTGGATGTGGTTTTTGTGCACCAAGTGGATAGAAAGATGACAATTGCAGTAATACTACTGAACTTGTCAAGTGACCATGGCATTAACATAATGAACGTTTGTAGTACAGCTGTACCTCGCTTAAAGAGCATAATGTGTTCCACAGGATTGCTCTTTAGGCGAGTTTGTTCTTTAAGCAAAACACCATTGTAAGTGACCAATTGTGACTTCTGGTGGGGGGGATTGCAAACCCCAGTTTATTTGTTAAGCGAGTTTTTGGTTGGTTTTATTTGTTAAGCGAAGTGAACATTCAGAGAAAATTCTGCTCTTTAGGTGAGTTACTCTTTAAGCAAGACACTCTTTATGCAAGGTTCAACTGTATTGATTATACAGACATTCTAGTAATAGGCAGAATAATTAGGTTGCCTTGTTTACTAGCAGACGGTAGTTAAGTTTTAAGACAAGCTAATGACAGGAATATAAGAAATCAAAAGAGTGGATAAAATTGTCAATTTGGGGAGTATGTTAAATAAAAATTAGGGTCCCAAGGTCGAGATTAAAATACAAATAGAAAAAGCAACATCTACCTTCATAAAAATGCGATACCTGTTATGCAATAGAGATCTAACACTCGCTACAAAGATCCGAATAGTGAGATGTTACATATTTCCAGTGTTGCTATATGGAGCTGAAGATTGAACATTGACTAAAGCATCTGAAAAGAGAATTGAAGCTTTTGAAATGTGGATCTACAGATGGCTGTTAAGGATATCATGAATTCATTGTGTGACTAATGTAGAAATATTGCGCTGGATAGATAAAGAACAATAACTCTTTAAGACCATTAAGCAAAGAAACTCCAGTACCTTGGCCATATCATGAGGAACATTGTCAGAGTCCGGCCCTGACAATTGGCGTGAAAGAATTGAGACTGCAGTCTTGGATCTGGTGCTTAAAAATCAGTCTGACTCTCTCCCTGGAAAACAGATGGAGAAGAAGTAGAAGCCGTGACAGATTTTACTTTCTTGGGATCAAAACTCACTGCAGATGGGGATTGCAGTCATGAAATAAAAAGGCGACTGATTCTTGGGAGGCAAGCAATGAGAAACCTGGGGAGCATAATGAAAAGTAGAGACATCATATTGAAAACAAAAATCCGTATTGTCAAAGCAATGGTATTCCCTGTGGCAATGTATGGTTGTGAGAGCTGGACCATTAGGAAAGCTGAGCGCAGAAGAATAGATGCCTTTGAGATGTGGTGTTGGAGGAGAGTTTTGAGAGTCCCCTGGACAGCGAGGAGAACAAATAGGTCAATCTTAGAAGAAATAAACCCAGAATGCTCCTTAGAAAGTCAAATTGTAAAGATGAAGCTAAAGTACTTTGGACATCAAATGAGAAGAGAGGATTCACTTGAGAAAGCCTTGATGCTTGGAAGGGTCGAGGGCAAAAGAAGAAGGGGACGGCCCAAGATGAGATGGTTAGATGGTATTGTGGAGACAATGGGCACAGAGCTCAGTGAGTTGAGGGGGATGGTGGAGAACAGGAGTGCCTGGCGGGCAATGGTCCATGGGGTCGCAGAGGGTCGGAATCGACTGTGCGACTGAACAACAACAACTCTCTTTGAATTTCTCTGCGTGTCTTACTGAGCCACCAAAAAAGGGGGGTTTGGTTACATCAGAAGAATAGGAGTGGTTAACATTGGAAGGGTGGGACACACCCATCTAATTACATTACATCATTACAAAACACATTTATTTAACAGCGTTTCTGCCTTGGAATATATCTTGCAAGGTTAGAATTGTTCATTAGTTAGAAATTCAGCTAGAATGCTTATCATATTGTACACAGTTGCAAATAAGCCTCTTGTGGTCTGGACACATCCCATTATCGCTAGTTTACATCCTGCATACGTCCTGATCAGCTATTTCTGTCACACAGTTACAAACAGCATTAGCAGAGCCTGACAATTGATACATAGGCACAAATACAATTACACAGGTCTATGATCTATAACACAGGTACATATAAGGTACAATTACAATTAAGGCTACAAATGAATTTCCACAAAGCAGTTACCCTCAGATCAGGCTTCAGAAACTTGCTAGTATTTTGGATATGTAGTAGTATTTTGCCACAAGGTGGCCCTCTGTTATCAATGTTTTCTGCAGCAAAGGGTTGAATCCATTATAGCAGGAGTTCTTAACTTTTTTAAGGGGTGGTGGTGGCTGGGTCACACCCCTTCAGACAGTTTTGGGGAACGGATGGCCATTTTACCCTTCCTTCACCACATGGCACTTCCTGGTGGTGGCCATAGGCTGGTATGTTTTTTTAAAAAAACTAATGTTTGGATACAAAGAATAAAATATGTTTTTCATTCTGGCCCATCTTTAAGGTTCATTATAAGTACACTATTTTGAAGTATAATTTGCAAATTATATAAATTTTTAATGTTAAAACAGTATCAAATTATTTCTTTGACTCAGGAAATGAGACATACCCCACAGCAGAAATCCACTCATCTATTGGTTAAACAAATATTTTCTTCATCTGGGAAAACTATTTCAAGGTGATATGAAAGCTTCCATCTTATGATCTCCACGGAGATGCATAAGTAGCCTTGATTTAATTGTATTAGGCTGAATATAGTACACAACCTTTGTACCAATACAATTATCATGCAAATTGAGGATGAGGCCCCAATTTCAAACTTTGGCATACTCCTTTAAAACTTCCAAATTGGCTTTGCTTTCTTATTGTACTAAAGGTATTACAGCTCTTTGATTTGCGTTTACCACCTCAGGAAAAGTTACTCAGTCATCCCAAGTGTATTCTACATTGCCTGTTGAGGAATGCACCTTTTGTTCTTCGTGTTTGAATGGATGAAAATTGTAATGAAAAGGACAAGTACTATTTGCGAAACTGGAATGTTTAATGTGATTGCAATGTTCTTTTACTACAAGGATATTTTACTGCAGCTTGCAGCTAAGGATAATATTTAAGCTCTTCTGTACCTCGTTTCAAAGGGAAGCAGAACAAAAGGGAATAGGATTTATTAGGATACCAAGAGACTTCAAAGCACAGAAGTACTTCAGAAATGTTTGCTATCTGATGTTTCCTTGTCATTTGTACACCTTGTCTTAAGAGTGGTCTACAGTAGAGTGTCTGTTTTTCAGAGAGCTTTTGAGAAATGCCCACTAATTCCCAAGATTGCATCTTTACCTCTTAAAGCTATTGGCGAAGTTAATCCAGTTCTTGGGAGGAAGCTTTTTCATGGTTTAAATTATTAAAGAGGCCCTGTTGCCATACGAATTTGAAACAAAAAGTGAGCTTGGATTCATTATTCATGTTCAGTATCTTTTTGCTGTAGGTTTTCTTGTGTTCCTCAGAAATGTACTTCACTTTTTTTTAGCTGCCCTTGACATCATGAAAGGAACAGAGTGGGTATCCATTTTACCCATTTGTTTGATGAAATGCTCACTAAATGAGTTTAAGGCTTCTCATAACACATCTCTGCTGAAAACAGGATTTCTCTACTTATCTTCATTTATAGTGCTGCTACTTTTTAAAAGTAGTGTAGTATTGCTACTTCTTCTTCTGCCATATCCAAATCTGAATATAGGTGATCATCATGGTGAGCAGCCATGAAGACTGTCCTGAAAATATAATGCAGTGGCCTTTCATCTGCCTTCCGCATCACAGCATAACACCTGTACCACTGATCCAGTTCCATGAGTCACTTTCTGGTCCTGAGCCCTTTTGGCATGCAAAGTCCTCCTCAGCCCCAGGCCAGCATTGGTGAAGCTGCTGTCCTCCATCAACATGGATTCATGTGTCATTTAATCCACTTGGGGACCATCCCCCTTCCCTGTGGACTTCGGCACCCAAGGGTGTTAGTCCTCAGAGTGGTCAGGTTAGTTAACTGCCGCCTGACTCTCAGCAGTGAATCCCTGGAAGTATGGTCTCTTACAGGGGTTGGCAACCTATGACCCATGGGCTGAAATCATTTGGCCTCCTTGCCTTCGCTTCCACTGCCTCCTCTGCCGGTGGGAGTAGTGTAAAACACACCTGTGACTGTCGTAAACACATTTATGGCAGCATTTACAGCAGGGCCCCCACAAGTCTGGCCCCCTCAAATGTCTGAGGGAGCATGACCCAGCCCCTTACTTTTAAAGGTTGGCAACCCCTGGTCTACTCTATTACCATAGCAAGATCTCCAGATGTCCTCTTTTAGCAGCCTCATGTGATATTAAACAACATTGGGGAGATGATTGAGCCCTGTGGGATCCCACAGTTGAGAATCCATGGGGACAAAAGAGCCTCCCCAAGCTGCACTCTTTGGATTCAGTCCTCAAGGAGCAGAGCCAGTCTAATGACAGGCCACCAGTCCTCAGCCCCAGAAGGATACTGTGGTCAGTGATATTGAACACCATTGAAAGATCAAGGAGACCCAACAGGGTTGTATCCTTCCTCCTTTGGTTTCCCTTAGAAGGTCATTGTGCCATGAGCCCCATCCTGTCTCAGGGCCTCAACATAGCCTGAACCAATACTGAAAGGGATTTAGGTCTTTGATCTCATCCAGGTGCGCTGGCAGCTGGTCTTGAATGGGGCTGAGTTCCTAAATCACCTGATAATGGTAAAGCTTTTATAGTAGTTGAAGCAACCTAGTCTCATGTTTTCTCACCCTTAAATTAAATATCTTTCTGAAATCTTTGTTTCTTATCTTTGGGAAGGGGATGGGAATCAATTTTGTTCTCTATAAAATGTTTTACTATCAGATCCTTTCTGAGCTTCCTATTTTAAAAAATAAAAGTGACAGGGGCTGAAAAATCCTAATAACTTTCCCTCCTGTAGATTATTTCAAGTTTCTAAATTTATTGGATTGGATCAGTACCATGGGTTTCATCATAATTGTATAGAATTTTCCAGTTACACTTCAGCAGTGTGAAGTATAGCGGGAAAATTAGCAAGCACCATCTTCCCTGTCAAGTTTAAATAACATCTTTCAGCCAATCCACTCTAATGTGTGGCACTATTTCTAATCTCCTAAATCTCACCTGCATGGTAGACGGCAATTCCTGTGGTTTCTTCTCCTAGGGCTTAATCTCCCAGTTTTGTTGAAAATACTCTTATTTGTAGATACATTTTGCTGTCTTACATGAAAGATGTTTTTATCTCCTTGATTTAAAAAAAAACCCTGTTAAGGTATTCATGAGGTACTGAGGTGAATAAACTGAGGTAGATAAGAAGTGATACACTTATTGGTTGCAAACCATCTTTCCCCTGATACTCAGTTCACATGATGATATAATTGTGTCCCAGAGAAAAGGGGTGATTTTGTCCAAAGGCAAAAATATGTACCGTAAATTAAGTGCTTGATACGTATGTTATTGACTGGATAGCTCAGTGGTTTAGGTATCTTGCTGCAGCGCAAGATTGGGAGTTTGATTTCCCATTGTGCATCCTGAGAGAAGAAAGCCAGCCTGTACAGCTTTGGCCAAGCTGAACAGGCCCAGGAGACCCTCAGAAGAAGGGAATGGTAAACTACCTCTGTGATTCTCTGCTTAGAAATTCCTCAAGGGTTACCATAAATTGAATGAGAAACCATTTCTGTGTATTCTCTACCTAGAATATCCTGGAAAGGGTCATGATAAGTCAATATCGAGTTGACGGCAGAAACTGTTATAGCAGGCCAGATAGCACAATGTTTTAGGCATCTGGCTGCTGAGCCAGAGGTTGGGGTTTTGATTCCCCACTGTTTCCTGGGAGAACAACCAACATGTGTAGTCATGGGCAAACTGCACAGTCCTAGGGCACTCTCAGAAAAAGGGAATCGTAAACTACTTTTGTGTATTCTCTACATAGAAATCCCTCAAGGGTTACCATAAATCAGAATCAACATGAAGACATGCAATTATTAATTGAGTATGTTGCACATTTGCTTTCAGTGTGTGTAAATTCAAACTGTTGTGCCTTGATGCTGTGAAAGGTGGAGGGCAAAAGGAGAAGGGGGCGGCCATAATGAGATGGCTAGATGGTATTGTAGATGCAATGGGCACAGAGCTAGGTGGTTTGAGGAGGATGGTGGAGGACACAGGTGCCTGGCGGGCAATGGTCCATAGGGTCGCAAAGGGTCGGAATTGACTGTGCAACTGAACAACAAAATTCTATTGAACACTGTGTGAAATTCAGGATGAGTAAACTGGTTGAACACCACAAAGATTATGTTGAGGGAGTCTCCTAACAATGTGATGAAGGGAGCATGTAAAATAGCATGCATAATACATTCAAAAATCATGTTGGGTTACATGTAGTAGATTGTGGAACTAATCCGTAATCCAGTATAAAATCCGATGTTTTCTTAATCTTGTTAATGATCCTTGTAATATTGTCATGAAATGTCCTGGTTAAACACATCATTCATTCTTAGTTGAATCCAAATAACCAAAAGCGCTACAGAATCTACAGGTAGAAGGCAACAAGTGTGGAAATGCACAGATATTTGTCTGTTAATTGTTGCTTTGGGTTTACTAACTCTGTTACACAATGCTCTACATTATTGAATGAAATTGTGAACTTCAAAATGAGTGTGTAGTGGTTCTTAGCATTAAAGCACTTCTGTAAAATTTGGGTACACATCTTTCTAGAAAAAAAGGTGTTGGGGATGTCAGGTTCTGCTGCTGTCCACGGCCTTTCCCCAGCCTTCCTCTCTGGAGCTGGAGAAAAGAATCAAAGTTATGTTGTGTAGAGGCTGGTGTGGATTATTCACAGAGCGAGTCTGTCAGATTCATATTGAAGTTGAAGAAGTAGGGGTGCATCTTTCTGCAGCTGTTTTGTCATGAACACTCTGAAGCTTAACAAAACTCAGTATGTTTCCTGCGTTCTTATTAAGCACAAGAGAAAGGTTGGAAGCTAAATGTGCTCTCTCTGGATCTGTGTGTCTTTGGATGGAGATATGAACTGGGCTCAGAAACACATAAATAATTGGTTGATGAAGAAGAGGGGAAGGATAGAGATTGTCTTCCATGTGATGTCACTTGGTTGACTGGCTTGACCCTATTGACCAATCTGGCTCTCAGGAACATTATGGTGTCCTATTTGCAAACTGAAACATTTAAAATCCAAATTTATTTTGTTGTACTTTTGATCAAAAGCACCATGCATTTTGTAGTTGAGCTAAAAGGACGCCTGTGCTATTTGTTATATTGTCTATATGTTAATTATATTGTTCTCATTCACTTGGCATTTTCAGTCTCCCAGGTTTTCCACATGTGGTTTAATGGATGGTTAAGATGAAACACTTGTTAACTATATATTTAAAACATAAATTATATTAAACAATAATTACAATTTCTTTGTTTGTTTTGCTGAAACTTTCTCTGTACTAACAGGATACAAAGCTGTGGATAATAATGGAGTATCTTGGTGGAGGTTCTGCCCTTGACCTTGTAAGTAATTTGCTCTTATTAGTACAACTAAATGCTATTTATGCTTCTCCTGGATTCACTCCTGTGGCCATTATGGACACAAAACCAAGAAGTTCACAAATCTGTATAAGTAGCGCTGTAAGGAAATGAAACAATATACTTGAATGTTATAAAATTAGTAGTTTAGCTGTATGGGGAGGAAACATTCAATGACTGAATAAAGTTTGGTCAGCAGAGGAGTAAATTACTTCTGGAGGAGAAGGAAAAATACCCTCTAGGTCTCATCCTGCTTCAAGGAAATGCTTGCATCATCATTTGCACTGAATTACCACTTCCATAATCGGTGTGGAAGACTGAGTTATATTTCTCCCATATCAGATTATCATGACATCTTACACATGGAGGGAATGCAAGCTTTTGTAATTTTTTGTGGTTATTTACATGTCTAGTTCTTTTTTCCTTGCTCTTCAAAAGTTTAATACGCTTGAATAAGTAACCATTCTGAAATGCTTAAATTCTTGGATAGCTTTAGGAAAAGTATAAATGAAGATACAAGAAATTAAGGCATAAAATATTGGACTTTATCTTCCCCCCAGTATTCATCTTCCCCCCATCATCCCAAGGACATCTGCCTGTCCCACTAGAGCGGACCGGAGAGGCTCTCTGGTTGTACCATTGGCTAGAGACTAATCTCTCTAGCACTAAAAGGAGGACCTTCTCTGTGTCCGCTCAGGCCATGTGGAACCTCCTGCCAACTGAGCTGCGCCTCCAGGCAGAGCTGCTGCCCTTTCAGAAGGGTGTAAAAATCTGGCTGGCAGGTCAGGTCTGGAGGCACAACGACCTCAGCCTGCTGGCTGGTTAGATCTCCCCCCCCCCCGCTCCATTAAGTTTTTAAGTTTTAAATCATACAAAGATTTAGTCGTCGTTTTAATTGGTTTTAATTATAGATTTTAAGAACCTTTGGAATTTTAACCTATATTGTTCTGATGTTTTTAGGATGTGTTGAACCGCCCTGGGTCTCCTTCAGCGACAAGGGCGGTATAGAAATTTAAATAAATAAATAAACAAACAATAAATTCTCTGTTTCTGTGACATTTTATTCTGAAAATAATCAGTTGTGTTTCTTCTAGTTAGAACCAGGTTCTCTTGATGAAATCCAGATTGCTACAATATTAAGAGAGATTCTGAAAGGACTTGAATACTTACATTCAGAAAAGAAAATTCATAGAGATATTAAAGGTAAAATGATAGGGCCTTTGTTAACATTTCAAATATGCAAAGCTTAAATATTGAAACTGCAATTTTTCCCTCCAAACCTTTTTTTTTAGCTGCTAATGTGCTACTGTCTGAACAAGGTGAAGTCAAACTCGCAGACTTTGGTGTTGCTGGACAATTAACTGATACACAAATAAAGAGAAACACCTTTGTAGGTACACCGTTTTGGATGGCACCGGAAGTTATAAAGCAGTCAGCTTATGATTCAAAGGTAAGTTGGATTGCATACACCCCACCCCCCCCAAAAAATTCTTTTTATCTAAACCCAATGTTATGCTTGGTTGTGTTTGGTTGTGTGTGTGAAAGATGGCAGTGGCGGTGTTTCCATGACCAGCTGGTGGGGCCACATAGCTGTCTCCCCTACCCTTAGCCTGACTGGTTGAGGGGAAGTCCGGTGGTGGAAGCTGCAGCTGCAGCAGTGTTTTTGTGGCCGGCGGCTGGGCTGCACAGCTGTTTCCCCTTCCCTGAGCCCGACTGGCTGAGGGCAAGCCCGGTGGTGGAAGTGGCGGCCGCTGTGGCGTTTTTGTGGCAACAAAGCCTGAGCACCATGTCTACCGATAGTAGATTTTGTTTGTCAGAAATATATGCACCAGCTGTGTCTATCTTTTTTCCTCCCTATAGGGCAGACCTGGTGTCTGGACAATTCTACTCTTGACTGAAAATGTCGATTCTTTCTCTGCTCCCTTTGCCCTTGTAAATAGGTGTGTGTAATAAAGTAAATGAGCTTCACTGCTCATCAGGTTCTTTTTAGGAAATTCACCAACTTGGGCACGTCACAGTTGGGTTGTTATTGTGTAAGAAAACATTAGCTTCTTGGGAGCTGTGTGGTAAGTCATTTGCTTGCCTTAGTTTCAGGAAGAAAGGGAAAATAAAACTTGTAGCCTGTCTTAAAGCAACATGCCATTGAATGTTTATTGTACACTTTTTTTGGTCCTCAATAAGTTGAATTGCTGTTACTTTCAGACACTCTTAATGCAGTCAAATGAAATGTAGAAAGCTTGCAGCTGGTTTCAGTAAAATGTTGGTGTCTATTTCTAGGTATGTCTTACCATACTTTGACCTGTGTTGCAGGCAGATATCTGGTCACTGGGCATAACAGCCATAGAACTTGCAAAAGGGGAGCCGCCCCATTCAGAGCTCCATCCCATGAAGGTTTTATTCTTGATCCCAAAGAACAATCCACCCACGTTAGAAGGAAACTACAGTAAGCCTCTCAAGGAGTTTGTTGAGGCCTGCTTGAACAAGGATCCAAGCTTTGTAAGTTTTTTTTTGTCTGGTCCTCTTTATCCCTCACCCTTATTGTTTTGAGACTGTCTCTTTAAATGCAAATTGGGTACATCTTGAATAGTCTGCATATTACATGTCATGTCTGTACTAGTACAGACTGGCAATAGCAAAAGTCTTATTTTCATACTACAGTTGTACCTCACTTAAAGAGCATAATGCGTTCCCCAGGATTGCGAGTTTGCTCTTTAAGCGAAACACCATTGTAAGTGACCAATTGTGACTTCTGGCGGGGGAGGGGGGATTGCGAACCCCAATTTATTTGTTAAACGAGTTTTGGTGGGTTTTACATGTTAAGTGAAGCAACCATTCAGAGAAAATTCTGCTCTTTAAGCGAGTTACTCTCTAAGCGAGGCACTCTTTACGTGAGGTTTTCTGTATGTCTATTTGTGGGGACCTTTGAACTACTCCCACATATCTTTTGTTTTAAAAGGCATAACAAAATGCACAGGCTTTTGGGAACGTTGTCCCCTCTTCAAGTGAAGCCACATGGATAGCTTAGTGAGTTAGGTATCTGACTGCAGAGGCAGAGACTGGCAGTTCAGTTTCCTGTTGAATCCCAGGAGACCCCCAGCCTTTGTGGCCCTGGGCAAACTGCACAGTCATAGGGTGTCCTCAGAAGAAGGGAATGGTAAACTAATTCTGAGACCTCTCTTAGGTTGACATCCTTGCTTCCCAGGCTTATGCAGTGGTGGGGGCTGTTGGTGGTGGTGGTTCATGTCAGGCCGGGGTGACAAGAAAGTGCAATGGAGGATGAGGAGAGGCTTCCACCCTCTTAGAATGGGCCAGGTCTTGACCTTCAGGCTCTTAGTGCTGCTGGGTGTGGTGGTGGATTTCTTTCTTTGTCCTTCCCCTGCCGGCTACATGGCATGGGCAAAGGAGGGGGTGGTGGCCCAGGGTGACCTTCTCGGCCATGAGCTCAGGCAGTAATTCTTTTTGAGCACCTCATATTTGACTCCTCCACCCACAAAGCATGTTGAGAGGAATGTTCTTCTTGCTGGTTTCACTTAGGTCTCTGATACACTGAGTGCCTCAGTGACCAGGTGGACACATAGAGATTTGCTTCTGCTCTGTCTGTTGACATCTTGGCTGGCTTGCCTTCTCTCCCCTAGGCGTTGGCCCTGAGTTTGGTTCCTCATCGCCTCTACCTTTCCAGCCACTATCTCCATCTTGAAGACAGTGAAGTAGTAGTTCTTAATGGGGCTTATTTCCAGGATAGCAGCTAAGAAAACTTAATTCAGGAATATATGGTCTTCTGGAAGTTGGTGGATTGCCTCTTCTTTCATTTTTCACCATAAGCTCTGTGAACTAAGGATGGTGGGAAGCCATCCAGTAACACTTGAAGGGAGGTATGTTCCCAAACCCTAGAGTAAAAGAAGCATCTTCTCCTATGTGCTAATTATGCACTGATGAGAAATATGCATGAACCTATAGTCTAAAAAATGACTGAGGTCCATCTTTTTACCTATGGCTATTTTAATTGAGTAGTTCAATGCCCCCCCCCAAAGGAATAGATACAACTAAGTTGTTATTGGTGCCAAGTTGATATCTTTTTAAAAGAATATGACCATGCCTGATTCTTATCTTCAGTAAATGTACTGTATATGTATGTCCCCTTGATAGCTGAAATATATTTAGTAAATAAATTTATTTTTATTTTAAAGAGACCAACAGCAAAAGAACTCCTGAAGCACAAATTTATAGTACGAAATGCAAAGAAAACCTCTTATTTGACAGATCTCATTGACAGGCATAAAAGGTGGAAGGCTGAGCAGAATCATGACAACTCCAGCTCTGAAGATTCAGATGGGTAAGCGTGTTTTTTTTTATATTTTTCTGTTTTTGGAGGAGGGGAGAAGGAGAGAATATGTCAGATAGAGTTGGTGAGTTATCATTTAGCCACCATTTAGGACTGAAGAAGGGTAAGATGCCGTTCTTGAAGAAAGTGGTTCTCTGAGCTTAGAGGCCCATAACGTCCCTTTTCATTAATTCAAAAACCTACAAGCTGTGGAATGTTGTTTCCTCAAACAGTTAAGGGGATGCTACACAGCTTACTATTTTTCGGCATTCCTTACTGCAGCTCATTTCTTTTGTTTTCTTTTATGGAAATTGCAAAGCAATGGAAAAGCAAACAGATAAATTACTTTTAGATTGCCTTAAGAGTAATCCCTTTGTGTGTTTCTCTATGTCTCTGATTACTTAACCATTGAGGGTATTATCCTGAAAAAGAAAGGTAGAGAAGTAGGCAGTCATGTAGGTACATGACCGCTCACAGCTGGCACCAGCAATACCCTAAAATACCTGGCATAGACTTGCAGCTGAGAGATCTCATAGACAGTATGAAAACACTATAATTGTCAATCCCATAACACTATAATAGTCAATGTTATGGGTATTTTAAGGGTTTTAATGTTTGATGGTTTTTAGATCAGTTTCTTGAATTTTTTTTGTTATGGAATATTTTTATATTTATACTTGTCGCCTCTGCGAGAAGGCAGCAATACAAATAATAAATAAATAAATAAATAAATAAATAAAGTGTCCATTGGCCATAGTCTCTTCTTAGTTCATCCCAGGAGTGCTTTATTTGTTCATTACCAAACCATGTTTAGTGTTTACCTTTCAGAGGGAACTAGGTAATGAAGCTGTGGTGTGCCTTTACTAAAAGTGTGGGTATGAAATACTGTTGCAAATGTAGATGATATATCCTATTATCCAGTCTCTCCCTAGCTGCTATTGTGGATCTCTTATTACTTTGCTCCAGAGCTCCAGTATACCAGTCACAAACAGGTGGTGAAGTTCTTGCATAAGGCCATTCTTATTAAACCATTTATGAATATTTGACCCTTCACGTGTATATTTGTTGTTTATTACATTTATAAATGTATCCCTAGTGTACTAAAGGTTGAATATACATTCCAGCGCCCAAGAAAGGAGATGCCAAAGATTGCAGTAGGACTTTTGATTTAATTTTGTATATAAACAGGCTGTTGCAATAAAAGCTTTTTACCATATACGGAGCTAGAAATGTGTGATGTTCAAGCTGGATTCCAAAAAAAGGAAAAAGTACTAGAGATCATATTGCAGTCATTCAGTGGATACTTGAGTGTACCAAATAATTTCAGTCTATGCTTTATTGATACTGCAAAGCTTTTGACTGTTTCGTTCATGAGAAACTATGGGTCTGAAAGAAATGGTGGGTCTCAAGAGTTAATTATCTTGATGTGTAACCTATAATGTAGGCAAGAAGTTACCATTAGACTGGAGTATGGAGAAATAGAATAGTTTCCTATGAGCAAAAGTGTCAGACAACGGTGCATTTTGTGTCCTTAACTGTTCAGTCTGTACACAGCATATACAAAAAGTGAGGCAGGCTTCAAATGAAGGAGGCATGAAAATTGGTAGAAGAACCATCAGTAATTTAAGATATGTTGATGACACTGTCTTACTGGGAGAAAACAACAATGACTTGCACGATTTTTAATGAAACTGAAAGAAGAAAGGGCAAAATGCAGGGATGCAGCTGATCATTAAGCAGTCCAAAATAATCACTACAGAAGAACTACACAACCTGTAATGTTGACAATGAAGAAACTGAGACAGTGAAAGATTTTGATACTAAGGTTTGATCATCAATCCAAATGTACTGTATAAGCCTGGGTGCTCGTATCTTTGACCTTAGACTAGGACTTGGATAAGGTTTGCCTTTGACATTTAGCTTGATTGCCCTGGGTCTTGGCACCTGTGCTGCTAGCCAACCATCTGTGTCCTGGACTTTGAAACTTTGGAGGCAAATATTATGAAATTGCAACTATCTTCAGGCACATCATGAGAAGGCAAGACTCTCTGGAAAGGTAGAAGCTAGCAGGAAATGAGGAAGGCTAATCATGAAATGGATTGACTCTAAGGAAAACCACAGGATATAAATTGTAGGAATAAAACGGGGCTGTTGAGGATAGGACCTTTTGGAGATCACTACTTCATAGGATTACTATAAGTCAGAGACATCCTGATGGCACATAATAGCAAGCATATTAAAATGCATTTTTGTTGAATATTAAAATGGCTGGTTTGTTATTACTAATAATAATTAAAATGGCCTGTTGTTTACAAGTGAAGATGATTCTGTTACAGCTGGATAGCAGCACATTGATTGGAGTGTATGAGAGTTGTACACAAGCACACACAACATTTTTAAGGACTTGGTGGTGCAGTGGTTAAACTGCTGTACCACACCCCAAAGGCTGTGAGTTCGATTCTAACCAAGACTCAAAGTTGACTCAGCCTTCCATCCTTCTGAGGTCAGCTAAATGAGTACCTGGCATGTTTGGGGCAAAATGCTAATTAACTTGTGAACCGCACAGAGAGTGCACTAAGCACTATGGAACAGTATATAAGTGTTACTGCTATTGCTACTTGGCTTCCTCTTAACATATTGGTACAGAAAGGGAAAATAGTCTGTAACGTATGATTAATAAACTGTTCCTAATCCCATATTATGGGAAACCTATTTTAGCCTTTTATTTCTAATAGTACTCAGAATTCTGCTGCAATATGCTTGCTCTGACTTGCTCACCACTGAACTTTCCAGTGCTGAATTATAGCAGTTGCTAAATTCATGGGATGTCTATGTAATAATTCTGAAAATTTTTTTTTTAAGGGAAACAGATGGCCAAGCCTCAGGGGGCAGTGATTCAGGTGACTGGATATTTACAATCCGAGAGAAAGATCCTAAGAGTCTAGAGAACGGAGCTACCCAGCTGCACGAGTGGGAGAGAAACAAGGTATGTACTCTTTATTTTACAGACGTTACAGGAAGCCAGAAACCTTTCCAGCAGTAATGAATGGTGTTTGTTTGTTGTGGTACTTTCTAATATGTTAAACCAGGGGTGCCCAAACTATGACCCGTGGGCCAGATCCGGTCCCTGGCACCAATTCATCCAGCCCACACCACCCTTGTCACTCCTGGGAGAGAAAGTAAAACGTGCACTTTTCTGTCTGGAAAGGCGTTCTCTTATTCTAGCCATGTAATCATTTGGAGCAGTGATGTGTGCTGGGAGTTAAAAGTTATATTGATGGATGCCACAGAAACCTGTCAAATTTATAATGTTGAAAAACAATTGTAAGTGTTTCAGCTAACTTGTGGAATACCATTTTTTCCCCTTAAAGGAAAATACCATTCAAAGGCGGCCTTTGTCTCGGTGCTTATCAACCCTTATAGCTCCATTATTTGCAGAGGTATGTTATTGTGGGATTAACTGAGCCTTGTGTTTGGAATTGGGATTGTGTAGAAATGGTGGGGAAAATGCAGAAGGACAAGGGCCATCAAGACTATGTTTATGTCAAAAAAATTGGGTAGAGATTTTTAAAAATAATACAGCCATTAAGATCTTGGAGTGATGGTAGGAGATGTTATAGAGTCAGGGTTAGCTTTACTCAGTAACATGTGGTGTATTCAGAGATTAGTAAATTATTTACATTTATCACATGCTTTTTCAATTAATCTGTGAAACCAGACATTCAGTGCCTGATGACTTGTTTCTTCATACATTTGAACCACTGTTGAAACACTGTACTGCAGGTAGTCATGTCCTTAATTCCTTTCTGATTTTTAGCTGAAAGAAAGAAGCCAAGCTTGTGGAGGAAACATGGGATCCATAGAAGAACTGAGAGAAGCAATTTATTTAGCGGAAGAGGCATGTCCAGGCATTTCAGACACCATGGTGACAGAACTTGTGCAAAGGCTTCAGAGGTAGTAGAATCAACAATACTGCATCTAGCCATAGAACAAAGTAGTCATGTAGTTTTGAATGTTTCATTTGTTACTGTGTGCTGTGCAATTGGATGGTAGTGACTAGGGGCAATCCTCTCTTGTGATTATGAATGTCAGTCCCCACAATACTCCCAAGAATTCCCAGGCAGATTTTCTGGGATTTGCAGTTCACAAAGAAAAATTTGCAGTCCTCTAAATTTCACCCCAACGGCTAAGAACATTACTGATGTTTCCACCATATGTCAAAAATTATTTTTATATTTTAACAATGAAATATAAGCTTAGTCTGTTTATATTCGCTGAGCTTTTGTGCCTGAGTAGAGATTGGAATGAGAATCTCCTAAATCCCAGTCCAACAATGTAATGTTATCCCATGCTGGCTCTCCTGATGGTGGCCAATTACTGTCTTGTGATAAATTGTGAATTCCCATTTGAATATACTATGGATGATGAGTTCTTTTTGTACATATGGTTGTTGCTCATGTGTGAGAATGTTTGTCTTTCTGTTTTAATTATGATAGAACAGTGGTAGCAAATCTATGGCATGAGTGCCAGAGGTAGCACGCAGAAGCTTTTCTATAAGCACATGTGCTGTCACAGGCAAGACCAGCCCAGCTGGCCTCAATGGCATTGCTTCCCCGTCCACCTCTCTCCGCCAATGGGGAGGAGAGAGGGGTAGCTGAAATCCTGCCCAGGAGGTGGTGACAAGGTGACCAGACACCCCCCTACCCCTCCTAAGAGGTGGTGCACCCGCAGGGAGGGCACGCAACCGTGTGGCGCCATTGGCATGCCTCAAACAGCACACAGGAGGCATCTGGTGATGTCACATGGGGCCATGGTCATGCACAGTGCTTGCCCACGCACCATCTCCTCCTTAGCACTCAGTCTCTAAAAGATTTGCCATTACTGTCATAGAATTAAGGTTCAATTCCTGTCTAGTGCCTCAGGGTAGCATAACATCTAAAAAGAGGAAATGTTCCCTCTTTTTTTTTAACAACATAAAATTTGGATTAGACTCACCCTTTCTAATTTTACGTTTAGTTTAAATTTGTATGACCATGTGAGATAATTTGGAAATGGGAGGTTGTTGTGTGTGGTTTTTTTAAAAATGAGAATTGCTATGATAAAATGACAGGAACAATGATTGCTGAGATATGGTGGAATTGTCATACACTCTTCTTGTAATTAGAGCTGCTGTTGATCATAGTGTGAACAAGTCTTTGATGTTCCATATCCAGGACTCATAACAGTATAGCTGTTTGTAATAGGCTTTTAAAAATACTAGATAAATGATAGGTTAGGGAACATTCTAAGATGTGACCTCCCACCGCAATGCTTCTTTGAAGCTTTTCACTTGAAGTACTGCTTGTAACAAAACTGAATTGGAGTATCTTGTCTTAGTGTCCTTTGATTGCTCTTTGCATTTAAGATGCTAATTTTCCTCTCTCTCTCTCTCTCTACGCAGGTACTCAGTTACTGGAGGAAACGCATCATCCCACTGAAGTCTTATTTCTTCCCCTTTTGCTGCTTCAGAGGTACTCCTATAGGCACTGCTCAATGATTGGTCGCTTTCTACTAGATGGACATTTCTGAAGATACAGCCCAGACAGTGTTTTCCAACTCTGTATCGGTTTTTTTTAAATAATAATAATGCACATGTTCAAAGGAGGTGTCTTTTTAAATTTCTGAGATGTATATTTAGGATTGCAGTTAGGAAACTAAAGCTATTGTGAAATCTCAGGTATCTTGCTTCAAGTCATTGGCCTTCAGCTATTCGCTCCAGATGCAGAGAAGAATTATTGCATCCTAATCAAATGTGGGTGCACTAGTCTGTTTTACTTTTTTTGTTTTTCAGTTTCCTTTTGAGGAAAAGAAAAAGATTGGAGGAGAAATGGACTGGGGAGAACTGAGTGAATTCCATGTTTCAGGCTGGGGTTCAAGATGGATCTTGGGTCTGGAGAAGATGAAGGCAACTGCTTTAAGTTGATGAATCTGAATCAGTAAATGTACAATTGACTATGTGTACAGACTTGTATATAGTCACTTTTTTTACTGAAATCTGTTGAACATGCATATGGAGACCCTCTTGTACAAATTGCCATGAGCTTCTGTAGATGATACTAGTGAGGTAAATATTTTAGCCAGGTTTCAACTGTTTAGTATCTTGCTTTTGATATTGGAGAAAAATTAAATTGGTTGACCTTGTATTTGCAAGTCAATTAATAACTAAAACTATGCTATTAAAAAAAATATCATTCGTACCTCAAATGCAGAACTGTTAAAACAGTAGTTGTTTTTTTTTAAAATTCATCTACAGTTGAGCCTTTTACCATGGTACGACTTTGGTTCTTTTAATTTACTGCAACTGTTTCTTTTGAAGTCTTCTAATTGTTGTTCCCCTTTGTTGGTTTTATATCTGTTTAAGATTGTGCCATTCTGACTTTCTAGATTCATTTTAAATAATTTTATTTGAAATTACTCTGAAACCCCCCCCCCCCCCTGAAAATCCTACACAACTAACTTAAATACCTCCTAGATATCTTGGCTGAATAATGGCAATATTGTAAAATGTTGGTCTTAGAAATGGTAGAAACCCAAGCTATTATGTATATGAAAATCTTTAATCACAATCATTGCGGGGGAAATGGTTTTAACTTGGTATCCAAGATCCATTTGGGGGGGAGAAAATTTGTGAGATTTCTTCTGCATTTAAAATAGCAGTCACTGCTGTGGTTTTAGTTTAACATCTGTATATTTGGTTTTTGCATCTTTTTATAGGTCATCCTCTGACCTCTGTATCTCTTGTAATGGGAAGGAACTAGGACATTGTTCAAATATCTAATAGGTCTCTCACTTGGATTTTTCTTTACGAGATGCTTGAAAGTGAGTGAGATACAACTGAAACTGTAGTTAAAATGTAAAAAAGTCAAGAGTTATTAAAAGGCGTGCTTGTCTTTTTCTTTAATAAAAGAACAAGCTTCTGTCACTCACCATGTCTTAGTTAATTTTTTATACTTTGCACTGTTATATGTGAATGGAAAATCTTAAAAAACATGAAAATGAAAAGTTCAGGATAAGACTCTTTTAAAGCCAAAATATTCATGATCCAAACTAGGTTGAAAATATTGTGTTCGTCTCTCTATAAAAACAGGGATAAAAGTAGCATAGATGTACATAATTCTGATGGTGAGGCAGATGAAGAAATTTCTCTTTTAGATTAAGTTTAAGGGTAATCCTCTCATTCTCATTTGAATGGAGGACCAGTGTACACAGTGCTTATAGGCGGGTACTTGTGTCAATCATAAAGCTGCTTCTTGGATCAGGGCATAGTGTTAATAGTGCAAATCACTATGAGAGCAGTTTTCAGGAAGACCAGAAAACCTTTTAAAATGCACCACCAACATACTTTAAGTCAACGGCTGTATAGATTCCTGGCTGGGCTGTGGGTGTGGTGTATCAAAGTGAATCCATTTGAAGCCCATGGATATTTACAGAGGAAATTTCAGTTCTCTGGTTGGGTGCCTATACAGAAATACATGCAATGTAGCAAAACTCTTAAGTCCGTATCCATTTTTAGTTCTATCTGCTCAGAGGCATAGACTTGACAAATTCAAGAAGTGATTTGGTAACAGTCTATTGGTGTGAGACTACCAGATAGACTATCAGAGAGTATCAGATTGATACTTGATTTAAAAAAAGTCCATAAATACAATTATGAAGGTACAACTGCTAGTCCTTGAGAGCAATATTTGATTTAATACAAAAGTTGAAATGTTTGTGCTATTTGTATGACTTGACAGAACCCAAGAAAATGCGATTTAACATATGTTGCTTGGCTAAAGACTTAACAAATAGCCCAGTGTGTAGCCCAAGCTGGTGCATGTTAAATCCATTCTCACATTTAACTCATTTGACTCACCTGCAAGTAAACCTGCATAGGATTGCAGTGTACTAATTCATTGCCCCAAATCCTGTTGCTAAGAGTAGTGAATTACAGTAGATTAGGCCCTTTGAATCAATGGAAATTTAGTGCGTCAACTACAGTAAATTCCATTGATTCAAGTGGACCTAATTCATTTGTCACTTGCTATGCTAAAGTAATCAGTGGAACATCATTAAATCCCTATTGATTCAATAGGGTTACTTTAGTGTAATTTACTATGCTAAGCAACAGGACTCTGGCCATTGTTTGAGATAGAGATACCTTTCAAACTGAGATAGTTAGATACCTTTCAAACGGTAAAATTAGCATTCCTTCCTATTTGTGGTCAAAATTCCCAATTTTTGTTGAGATATATTTTTACTTTAGGATTTGTAATTACTATTCCCAATTTTTCAAACATTTTAGAACTTCTTTTAGGAAAGTGCCACCCCAAAACATATATACTTGTGATTGTCATAAGTGCAGTATAATGCAGCTTTTGGTCTCTTGGCTAGGCTGAGGTCTTTATCCAAAATATTCTTGCTAGAAAGAACCAGACACTTCAACACAAGTGTAGTAAATTTTCTCACTTTTTTTAGTGTTAGCATAATGAAAATGCTAAGCAAACTGTAAAAATAAGCCCCAAACCAGAAAGCTATTTATGTGGATGTATCACTTCATCTTCCAATTGATTAGTTTGAAATCTACTTCTGCTAGAGTTAACACCCTTGTATTTGAGCTAGAAGGTAGATGGCTGTGGTGTTGGTACATAGAAGTTCTGGTGAAGTAGTGAAAGTCTACTTTTCTCACTTTATCAGTAGGTGCCATAGGTTTCTTGATCGCCCAGTAGTTGGTTGTCTTGAGAGTTGCACTTGGGTCTTGTTTTGTTCTTGCCCTTCATATAATGTTTTGTATTTTTGGTGCCTTGCAGCACTCATGTTTTCTAATGGTTTTAGGACCAGTTCACAGGTTTCTGCCACCAGTGGTACCCACCATTGAAACTCTGCACCCCTTTCTCTGTATAGGAGATACTTAGTGGCCTGTTCATATAGATGAATGCTTAACTGATTTCCACTTCAGCCCACCCATTCTGAAGAGGAACCACGGTTGGCTATTGCATGAAATCCCAATACCTATTCCCACATCTTGCCATGTATATTGCTCCAATTTACTGTGTGTAGGCTAACCTGGCCCTTGTATTTCCCCTAGAGACTAGCTGTTGCAGTTGCAAATGCACAATAAAGTGGTAAGTGCAGCAGGGTCTTGTGGTATGTTAAGCACCACAGATTTACTGGCACAGGTTTTCTTGGTCTACAGTTCACCTCATCAGATGACGGAATTGTTTAATAGTTTGCAGATAACCACATAACATGTTGGGGGGAGAGTGACAGTGAGCCAAAAGTCAACTGTAGACATGCAGAACAAGTAGCCTTCCTTAACTTGACACCTAAATATGTTGGATTACAACCTCCATTACCCCTAAAAGGTGTGTGTGTGTATATGACCCTCTTCTAGAGGACAGATACAGGAATCATAGCTGAGTGGCTATAGTGACGACACCACTGGGGGAAGGTTGTGTTAGCAGCTGCTTGTTTCTTTTGCTTTGTGACTTTTAGGCTCTGCTAGTCTTCCTCCCCCCTTTTGTCCTGATAGTGTAGGAAAATGTATGCTATTAAGTTAAGATTCCCCCAAAAAAACCTCTTTTAAATTGGTGAAATAAAATTAGAATTGTTTGAGTGCACAATTTCAACTACATTAAGTTTGTTTTATTGAAACTCCACTCAAATGCATCTGTTCAGATAGGTTCAGGTATTGGAGAAATATTGGCGAATGATATAGGACAGGGGTGGCCAACCTTGGTGCTCCTGCTGTTCTTGGACTTCAATTCCCAGAAGCCCTGATCAGAAGGTGTGCTGACTGGGCTTTTGGGAAATGAAGTTCAAGAATAGCTGGAGTGCCAAGGTTGGCCACCCCTGATATAGGACATAAAATTGGTCCATTTAAGTTACACATAACTGAAGCAATCTATCGTTAATTAAATCAGAAAGTTATCGACTGGATAACTTCCCATCTTAATTCTTATGATAGACCCACACCGTCGACCCAGGCTTTGGAAAGATGTGCAATGCTGAAGGCACCACTGACCCCCCCCCCAAAATAAATAAATAAATAAATAAATAATAATACATAAAGCTAAGTTACTGATTTATTCAGATTCCTTTATAATGAAAGCTAGGTATCATTAGAATTTTTCCACAAATAAAGTTATGATAACAGATATTAAAGGTCTTTGAGTATAAGATTATTTTTATACCTGTTCTTCTGCAGAAGGTGGACCTTATCCTACCGCTCTACTAGGCTATTAGAGGCATTTGTGAAATATATCTGGGGTATGCTTTCCTAATTTGGATTGTTTTTATGGATAAGGAAGCCTGAATTGCTGTAAAAAGAATCTTGCTGGTTGAGACTTGAGGCCCCCTTAACCTGGCACTCTGCTTAACAGCATTAGATAGCCAGCTTCCTTTACAAAATGCACAAGCACACTATTCTTGTGAATAAATCATTTAAAACAAAGACCCCTGTGGTTTGTGAATAAAACAACAGTTAGGCAATACCTTTATTAGGACAATTATTCTGGTGATAACTAATCTTATCTTTTTCAAATGTCTGGTAAATTTTGTCTCTGTATATGGAGACCCCATTTTTGTGAAAGGCCATTCCTTGTTATCAAGCACTGTTTTCTTTAATACTGCTATTTATAAACCTGTATAAAATTTGCTTATGTTTCCCATAAATATATTCTCAATTCCTTGTACATTGCCTCTCACAGAAATAAAGAAATGCAACAAATTTGATGTGTGGTGGGTGAGCATATTTATGGGGGAAATTTACAGGAAAACAGACTGTAAAATTTAACAGAACTTGAAAGGAATGGTAACGGTACTTTTAATATGTCCAGATCCAGAGCATTAATTTTTGATTTGCTTTTCAAAGACATTTTGTGGAAATGTCACCATCATTTGCAAAAGGAAGGTGGGGATGCTTTGTTTTGATATCCTAGAAGTGGTAGTTAGTGAGAGTTCATCCATTGCAACATAATAAACATAAACAGGTGAACGTTTTGAGTTATGCATTAAATATTGTTAGGCCTAAATTCTAATGCTGTTGGTAGTCTCCATTGAGGGCAAAATGACTTACATGGTGTTCCTTAATCTTCATGACAATATTGTCAAGAAGACTGGGGTTGTAAGTGACTTGGGCTCAGTGCCAATGCAATCGTGGCCTTCCGAGCACCTTTCTAGGCATTAAAACAACCCAATTGTCACTTTAAGTGAATAACACTAGGGGTCGGGACTCATTGAAATGGGTGCAGCTTAGTGACTATTGGGAGCTCAGACAGTAGTTCCCTCAAAAGAAGAGTGCAGTGTGAAGGGTGATGCTTTAAAGCCAGCCAAATAATTGTTTATGGTAGCCGTTGTTGGCTGCAACTCTTATCCGAGAATACAATTTCCCCCTGAAGCAGGAAAAGTGTCATTGGCATCTTTTATCAAATCTTTATTACAGTTTCAAGACCAGCGTAGAACCGCAAAGGGAACAGAAGTTAAAATGGGGGAACTAAAATATATCAAGAGACAAAAGATAAAATGAGGGGGCTTTAAAAGGAGCATTTCTGCTCCGTGTTATGGAGGAGTAAAATTAGTACATAGGTCACTAGTATTACAGTTATTACTAGTCTATGCTGTGGTGCAAGTATAATATTTGGTTGAAGGTCCTGACAGGATTGTTCTTCTGATCTTACATGCTGCAGCACAGAATCTGGCAGTGTTGTGGGTGAAGGTGGGTCTTTCCTCAGATAGCAGCCAGTGGGGTGTATGTGCTGTTTGTCCAGCCAGGATACTTGCGGAGCAGTGGAGATACGAACATGTTCCGGATGTCTCTATAGAAAGGGCAGCTACATAGAACGTGTTCTGTGGTTTCAATTTCTCCAGTTACAGGGGCATAGCCTGTCTGACATTGGTGTCCTCTGGAACTTTCCCTCGAGAACCACAGAAGGGCGAGCCTGACAGCAGGCTAGGGTAAATGCCCTCTGATAACTTGGTGTCTCAAGTTGGAGCAGATATGGGGCAGGGGCAACAATGTGTCTCCCAGCCTCTGGAGCCTGGAAGGTAGGGGCCCTGGCTAGGTCTTCTTGCCTTTCCATGTCTAGTGTTCTCTGTTTAATTGCCTGTTTTTGACTCATGGCCTGTATGAGAGGTTGGGAGAGGCCAAGATGCTGATTGGTAGTTGTCCTGGAGAGTTAGAGGCGCCAGGCTGTTGGGAGTAAACAGTTTTTTGAGCCAAAGGTTGAGAGTAGGTATCCACAATCTCACCTTCACCTTTATCATGCCTGTCTCCAGGCGAAGGGTGACATTGGATACACAACGAGAGGTCTGGAGCGCTGCACATAATAATTTAAATTGTACCCTTTCCATAAGAGCCAGGTTGTTAGGTGGTGGTGGTGGGGGGCTGATTCGACTCCATAGAGTAGCTGCGACAGGGTTTTGGCTTCAAATGGTTTGAGTGCAGCTGGGATGAATTGTCCTCCTTTTGTCCTCAGGAATTTTAGTATGGCAACGGTGGACCTCTGGGCTGTAAGAACAGTGTGTGTGATGTGGGCATTCTTTGAGCCTGGGCCTTGGAAGACTACTCCCAAGTACTTAAAGCTGGTAACCTGTTCTGTATTGTGTCCATTTATTCTCCAGGTGTGTTTTTTCGGCCTTTTAGCAAAGAATATCACTTTAGTTTTCTGATTGTTGATCTCTAATTGATTGTTAAGAGTAGTTTGCCAGCAATCTTCTGAGGCCTATTGGCGTCCTAGAGAGAATTGTGGTATCATCCGCGTATGTATATGGGCTTGTCAGCAAGCTTGGGAGGATGGAAGGCAGGGCTTCTTAGATGGTTGACCATATCATTGATGTAGAAGTTGAATAGAAGAGGGGCCAGTATGCATTTTTGCTTGATGCCCTTCTGTGTAGGTACCAGTTCTGTAAGATGTCCCTGTTGGGAACATCTGACTTTGAGGTTTGTGTTGGTGTGGAGAGCGCGGATCAGGTGGAGCTGTCTGCAGTCAGTGGAGGCTTTCTCTAGCTTCTCCCACAGCTTGAATTTAAGGTGGATCCTGGTTTGCCATGAAGTGACCCACACACTATGGTCATGGCGCCATCTCCTGCGGCACATATGAAATGTGACATGCAGGATTTAACACTAGGGACTACAATGGACTGAAGCAGCCTTGAGAATATTATAAAGGTGCACCTTTATGGCCAGTCCATCTGGCATGGCCTCTTCCGCCTCCATGACCATTGGGAGCCAGAGTTTCTCCTCTGCTCTTTTTGCTGTTGGGCCAAATATGATTTCCAGTGGCATTCCCTCCACTGTGGGGACCATCACCCCACCTAAGGGGCTCAACCACTTGTAGATGTTGGGCCTTTAGGGAATCAGGTTATTTACCGCCTCCCAACACTTGGCATAGCATAATATAGGCAATACTATAATCTGCACCTGTTGCTATGATGTAGTGTCCCAAATTTCAGAGGGATATCTGGTGCCTCTTGAACTACAACTGGATAAACATGTTATGAGAAGAGACCATGGATTTTTGCTGTTATAAGATCAAATTACTTACAATGCACTGCATGTTTCCAAATGTAGGCTTGTTCCCAGTTGCAGTATTTTGGGCTACAACTGAGAGTGTGGCAGGCATACATGTGTTGATAAATTACCAGAAGTAGCTTTGGGTGCCACATCTCTACTAATGGCTAGGTCCATGAAGACAATGTAACTGCACCACAAAGCATGTTATGACTGTTTTCGGTATGGTTCAGTGGTGGGCATCACCAGGTTTGCACCAGTTCGCCAGAACCGGTAACAGAAATTCTGGCTGGCTCTCCCGCCCATCCAAGTTTTTAAATAAAATAGTCCTAATTCGGGTGCAACACAGAGCTTTCCCCCTGGCCACGCCCACCAAACCATGCCCACAGTGTGGGAGTAAATTTTTTTGGAGCCCACCACTGGTATGGTTATAGAATTAACAGTGCGATCTGCATTTTAGAACTACGTTTAAAAACATGAATGCTACCACATTAAAGAATGCACATCCTAACCATGGGTCAAAAGCTTCAGCAGCCTGTAGGGATGATTGCACTGATCACACTCTTCTTCTTAAAAATTATTCTCAAAATCAGGGGTTCACAACCTTTTCAAGCCAAGGGCTGGGTCACGCTCCCTCAGAGAGCTTCAGGGGCTGGATGGCCATTTTGCCCTGCCTGCCACGCATGGCATTTCCGGTGTTGTGAACTGCATCCGACACCTGGTCCATAGGCTGGGAACCCCTGCTCAAAATAGCAGTCTGTCAGTATGGCATGACAGTATGTGTACACACACACTTTCTCTCTCTCTGCTGGACTTCTCTTGGCTTTCCAACACTGCCTGCCACTCTAGTTTGCATAGGGCAGATCAGTAGAAGCAGTAACTCAAGGGCTATGAGGAAAAGGGGAGGATGCTTTCACAGCACTGCAGCCACAAGCTGCACACTGTATAGTAAGTACAGTAATACCTCGGATAACGTTTACCTCGGATAACGCTAAAATCGCATAACGTTAAGTAATCTGGGGAGAATTGGATTGAATAACGTTAAGGTCCTATGGGATGGATCAGATAACAACCGCTAAAGCCTGTGCGGTTACAATGTATCTCTATGGAGCTTTAACATTATCCAATCCATCCCGTAGGATTTTAACATGGATCGGATAACACTAAAAATCGGATAACACCAAGACTTGTGGAACCAAGTCTTAGCGTTATCCGAGGTATTACTGTAATCAGCAGAATTGGGTTTGCAGTTTCAATTTGTTGCTCATTTGTGCAGTCTGACTATAGTCCTAAAGCTAGCCAATCCCATTTTCAAGAGATACAATTTTTTTTATTAAAAGGGTAAATTAATGTTTTAGTACTGTAAAACTATAGTGTTTTAAAGGAGCCAAGGTAATTTATTCCCTTTTTCAATAAGCAAATTTTGAAAAAACTGAACACGTTATAGAAAGGGCAGCTCCTTTATGACTGACATATCAGCTACTGGAGCAAGATGTTGACAATGAATTAGAAGCCTTCTATGCATAATATTTAAAGACCAAATTTTCTTCCATTTTATCTAAACGATTAATATGGTAAATGTGGTTGGATTCATACAGTACATAATAAAATTCACAAAAAAATGTATTGCAACCACCAGAAAAAAATCTTATTCTCCCACTTATTCTCCTAGGGTCGGGTTTGCCTGATTGGGGCGGGATAATAAATCTAAATAAATAAATAAATTTAAAGTACTGAGTCTTCTGCTTGGGCTTAACCTGTGCCCAGTGTGAAAAGGCTAAATGTCTTACAGATGCCTTACATTGCTTCCAGAATGAAAACATTCAAGATGTGGAGTGTTCTATGGTACCACTGCTAATATACAAAAATCAAGGTATGACTGACACCACACACACGCACACACACAGAGAGAGGGAGAGGGAGAGACTGGAGTGCTCACTACCTCTCAAAGTACAGTAATTGGTTCCATTGTTGTACTGCTCTAACAGTTAACGAGGGTTTCTTTTCCTGATGTTTCCGTGAATATTTGCATCTGTTCTTAGTGAAATTGTAATTTATTGAACCACAAGTCAGCAGCACAATGGTTGTACCATACAAATATGGTCCTTCTGTCAGGCAAGTTACCACATCTTTTGATATCCCATTTCTCAATTTCCACAAGGACATCTGTACTTAACACAGCATGAATAATTGTGTAAACTGTTCAACTTAGAAATGTGTATGTCTCAGAACACTAGTTCACTGATATGATAGGAAAATGCCACTGGAATCTCAGCACTGAGAGAAAATGAGCCAAATACACAGTGAGTTTACAGTTTTAATTTTTAGAATGAGGATGTGTAGAAACACTGAGAATAAGGTATGAAAGATAACCTCCTTGATTTGAGACTGCTCCTCATGCAGGTCTATCTTGAATGCTGTTAGTGCAGAGGAAGTACATTTTTAAAAAAATTGGCAGTCTTCTCATTAATCACTGAGAATTTGTTTCTCAAACAAAAAGGTGTTCAGTTCTCACGAGAAATACCAAATATGAAGTTACTACAAAAATTGTACTATATTTCTGGTGCAAATATTTTGAGGCAAGAAAATGTCTTTTGGCATTTGGCACTCCGGGGACAATATTTTAATACTGGCACAAGCTAAAAATAAAAAAATCCACACCAAAGGACAATTACAAGACATGAAACTGTCACGTGGCCAATAATAGTAAACAATCTGCTTGAGGCAGTAATCCTAAAGAACAATTTAAAAAACAAAGTTATGTTTTACTAAAATTTAATAGAAGAAAATAAATTCGAATGTTCTCTAGAAAAACAGCAACTGCTGGAATGAAAATTGTGGAGTACAGTCATCAATAAACATGGGATTCTTCGTGGCTTAAAACGCAGATTCGCGAGGCTGGGCTTGTGGCACTTCGGATCACTTCCATCCACCTATATGGAACAGAAAGACAAAAATCAATCTACCTACTGAGCTTTTGAGTGATCTGTAGACCATTATTGACCTTGGCTGCGAACTGCTGCCCATAACATGTCAAAGGCTCCTTGAATTCCCCTCAACCCAATGTCCTGGAAAACTGGATTTATGATGAGCAACTGCAGGCAGCAGGATGGGGGAGCATCCTACTGCAGTGATGGCAAACCTTTGCACTCCAGGTGTTCTGAAACTTCAATTCCCAGAAGTCCTGATCAGCAGGACTGCTGCCTTGGGTTTCTGATAATTGAAGTCTAAGAACATCTGGTGTTCCAAGGTTCACCATCACTGTCCTAGGGTGTCTTCTGATTTCCATCTTGCTACATCCAGCCCAGCTGCTAGAGAAACACAGAAAAAAGAAAGACACATGGGCGTATGTGTGTAGGGGGTCTTCTTCCCAGTAGCCTTCCCTTGTGACCATTAGACCTGGCCAACCTAACATCAGGAGGAAGTTGTAAAGGATTGACCCTGCATGCCTTATGCCATATTTAAATGGCACACTGGCTTCCTGCTTTCCAACCAAAGGACAGGAAATGGGAAAACCTTTGGTCAATGTCATGACAGGGGAAGATTGAGGGGATCTGTACTATAAGAGGCTTGTTTTCACCCTTAACAAGCTGAGATGAGTGCTGAGCGTGTGTGTATGTCAGTTGACCTTTGTGGAACTTTGAAATAATTGAGTTGTGAGGCAGTTCTGTATGGATGTACGTGTGGGTTGAGGGTGAAAGAGGGGAACCCCTCCGCTTCTTATTACCTTTGAGAAAGCCCACCTCTTGTGTGTGGTCCTAACCAATCATCCTATTATTACTGTGTACATTTGAATGATTATTTTTATTTAATTTTAACACAGAAAGGCAGGGACAGGTTTGGAGTACTGGCTGCATGTTAACCCCAGCCTGTTGGCTAATTTGAGCCCCTCTCTCCCTAAACTCTGAATCTTGAATCTTTGAATCCTTGTGACTTAAAGTTTCTGATTGTATCTGCTATTTTTAATTTGTTGACCCTTTTGAATTTTTAATCTGAATTGTTTGGAGAAAAGACTTGATTAATTCCACAGTTGTTTAAAAATTTTTAGTATTTTTTTTGTCTGTTAACCACCCTGAGTCACTTCGGTGAGTAGGGTGGCATAGAAATGTAAATAATAAATAAATAAAATTTCACTATGCAAAGTTTGAAACATTTTACCAAAAACATCAGTTCCTTTAGGTAAATGGTCTTTTGTGTTTTTCACTGAACTACTGAAATCCTTTAACAAATTTAGTTGTATTATCCAGGTAACATGTAGTTTATAACCACCAACGTATCATTATAAATCTGCGGAGTCACTCATGTTACAGATTTATCACTTCTTTACAACTGGAATCATGGATTTCCTCCTTAGCCTTGCCCACCCAGTCAGTTTTGACTCATTGCAGCCTCCAGGAAGGAGGGGGAACTTCAAAAATAGCGCACATCGGGTCTCCTGACCTCCCTAGAGCCGATGCACGCTATTTTTGAAGTTCCCCCTCCTGGAGGCTGCAATGAGTCAAAACGTCAGGATTCAAATCCTGACGTTTTGGCTTGTTAGAGCCTCCAGCAGAGTGGGATAACTTTGGAAACAGCTTGGAACAGCTCCTCTGATCTCCCTGGAGCCAGCAGGGGGGTCAAACAGCCCGAAATGGGTAAAAAAACCAGACTTTTTTTTTACCATTTTTGGGCTCTTTGATCTCCCTGCTGGCTCCAGGGAGATCACAGGAGCCGATCCAAGCTGTTTCTAGGCTTCCCTGATGTCCTCAGCCATTGCAAAAAAGCCAAAACATCAGGGTTCGAACCCTGACGTTTTGGCTTGCTCCACTGGCCGGGGACGTTGGGGAAGCCCAGAAACAGCTTGCATCGGGTCCTCTTTTAATGCTAGCATGGGGGGGGGGGTATTCCCTCCCAACCACCCCCACCCCCAACATTAAAAACAAAAAAATCAGGAGGAAAGAGACATCGTCTCTTTCCTCTGGATTTTCTTGCTTTTAAAACTCGCCGCTGGGTTTGGGGTGAAGGTTGGGGGGGAAATACCCACCCACCCCCGCAAGGGCAGTAACTGCCCTTGCTGGTGGTGGTGGGTATTCCCCCCTGACCCCCCCCCAAACCCAATGCTAATTTAAAAGCAAGAAAATCCTGATTTTCTTGCTTTTGAAGCTGTGAGTGAAGAAAGGGTGAGGGGAATCCCGAGCGCACGTGCTGGGGATTCCCCTCACCCCTTCTTCATTCACAGCAGTACCTCTGTGAATGAAGAAGGGGTGAGGGAAATCCTGAGCGTGTGCGCTCAGGATTCCCCTTACCCCCTTCTTCTTTCACAGCGATTCAGGAGAGCGCTGCGCTTGGGGAGGGGGGGGAATACACATCCCACCCCACAAGCGCAGCGTTACATCACTGTGCATGGGGGTGGGTGGGTATGCCCCCCCCCCCAAGCACAGCAATGACTTCAGGGACAAACGCTTGGTTTGTCCCCAAAGTCAAGCTGACCCTAGGCTAGCAGTCAGGGCTTTTTTTTTTTAGCGTTGTTCGATGTATGCATCGGACAACGCTAAAAACTGGATAACATTAAGACTTGTGGACCCAAGTCATAACGTTATCCGGGGTATTATTGTATACTGAATACCACAGTCAGCACTTACGTCTGATGTTCCCTCAAAGCAGTGGGTTTTTTTTTTAAAGCAGACCACACATTTAGCTGTGACCAATCAAAGCCATAGGCCTGGCCATCTGAATTGACTCTTATCACCAGACTGGTTTGTACAATGAGTAAAATCACAATGGCTTCCCTAGGACCCTGAGCAGGACATACTGTATCCTTGTATAACAATTTCCAGTTATCCGGACTGTTTAAAAAACAAAACAGAGCTTCTAATGGTTTGACTGTATTTGTCAAATTGCTCAAACTGCTGGCTGGGGAATTCTGAAATCTGTAATGCCAAATGATAACTTTTCCAGACTCCAGCTTTTAAGAACGCCTTCCAGCCCTTTTCCCTAGAATCCAATATGACAGAAAGCAGACCTACCTCTCAAACGTATATTCACTCTCTGCCCTGAAGTAGTACACATGGGACTTAAAGTGTAGCTTGAACACATAGTCTTTATGTATGTTCTCAGATTCAGAAGGAATGGTAAGAGAATAACCCAACAGAGGAAGGCTTGCTAAAGGATGATTGTCCTAAAAATGAAAGATGAAAATAGTAATGAGACCAGCAAGGAAGCATTTGGCCTTTACTCTACTGAGTGACATATAAGGGCATTTACAACTGAAACAGTCAGTGACCTTGGCCACCTATGAAGTGGAGTGCATGCTATGACACTGGAGTATCTGGACTTCTTTTTCAATATCAGAAAAACACCATCTTTTAAAGACCCTTCAGAGCTAAAGTCTGCTGTCTGAAAGGGCCCAAGCTCCCTCTCCCCCCAGCTCCTGTTTCACCTAACAGCAACCCACTGACCTCAGGAGCTTTGGCATGGAAATTATCTCACAGTATTGACATGACTGTCTCTGTGTGCATGCTTGCCTACGTGCTGTGGTTGTCGAGCTTCTTGTTGAAACCCTTGTTTTCCCTACCACAGACTCAACAGATTAGTCACTCTAAGAACAGAACATATGTGGAAACAGAAATCTTTTGAGACAAGCACTTGCTTCCACTAATTTTGGCAACGAATCATTTCTTCCTACTGATTTGCTTTAGACTGTGGGTTGATTTCTCTCTGGTTTTTTTTTTTTTTTTTTTTTGCACACAGCATCCTACCACTAGCTAATTTAAACATATGAAATTGAAAACTGGCTCTTTGTTCTTCTAAATATCCTTCAATAAAAAGTACCCCTCAACTTCTGCAAAGAACTGTTCCGGAGAGGGAATTTTAAGCACACATTTAAAGTGGTATCTCCTCCCTTGCCCAATTGACATATGCAAAGCTGATCTTTTGGCAGAATACACCTTAATGTCTTCTGCTTTGGTTCACCTGTTGCCTATGATGCCATGATGTTTCATCCCATGTGTTCCGGGGCCAGTGGTGGGATGTCAAAAATTTTACTACCCCACCATGATGTCATCACAGTGTGGGTGGAGTTGATGTCATGATGTCATGGGCGGAGCCAACACCATGATGTTGTGGGCGGGGCCAATAATAATAATAAAATAAAAATAAGCGCGCACACACCTCAACCCACCTACAACACAAACCCATAAATAAAAAATAAATAAAATAAAAAATACATTAAAATACACCCACCCATCCACCCCAAACACAAATCAAACGGAGCTTTTAAACCAGAGTTTAAAGCTTATTCTGGCTAATCTTTCTCATACTATGTCAGATGGAAGGAACTACAGAATGAACTCACCACAAGATGGCTTCATTTTGGCACTTTTCGACAGTTAAAGAAGTTAGGTACTAAGTCTTTGCCTAACCAGTTCTCTAGGATAATATGCCTTAATGTAAATGTAAAACAGCTGTACCTCCTTAAGGGCTCTCCAACTGGAACAGTAATTGGAACAGCACATGTGTAGCTTATTGATGAGGTAACTCCAAGACTTGGCTTAAAAACCCCAAGCCAGGGTGCCAGGCCTTTTTAGGAACTGTGGTAGTACGTCAATATAGGTAAAGGTATTAAACACACATTAAAATACACACAGACACACCACATCCAAAGGAGAGTCACTTATCCTGGGGAGCAGGCTATAGGGAGCTTCAGGCTGGCAGCTTCTCTTCCTCCTCCCTGCTTGGGAGGTCAGCAAGGAGGCGGTGCATACGTGCCAAGCACTGTAGGCAAGCACAGTGGGGGAACCAGTGAAAAGGTAAGCCCTGAAGGTGGTTCCCCCAAAAGTTGCTACCAGTTCTCCAGGACACTGGGGAAAGTTACTACCGGTTCTGGCAAACTGGTGCGAACCTGTTACATCCCATCACTGCCCGGGGCTCACATTTGCACTAAGTATTAATGTATATGACCTGGAGCTTCTGCTAATGCAGTAGCAGCTTCCAAACTGCAGTTATGTGAAATGGATTCCCATCTTTCTCTCTTTGTAGGAACTGCCACTGGAAAGTCACATCAGGATCCATGAAAGTTACTATTTACATGCTTCAGTTCTCCCACAAGTACCTTGCCAGAAGTACCTTGCCATCAGGAAAAACATAAGGTTACCAAAACAACAAAAAGGTTACCTGGTGGGATTTGTAGAAAAACATGCAGAAGTTGGTGAACACTACCCAGAGCTTCTGCCATCCATTGCTGTTTTTGAACTTTCTCAGAAGGTTTCCAGAGAGCTGGTTCTAAAAATGGAAAACAAAGTGAAAACAAAATAAATCATGTGTAGATGGTAAAAATAAGCTCATGAAAAGCATAAAATGGCATTTCCCTACTTAAATTGGATTACTTTTCCTTTTGACACTTTGAAATATAGATTTTTTCCCTACCATTCTTGATATGAAACTTGCTCATAAACTGATTTTTATAAAATATATTTATTTGATGTTGCCACATTATACACATAAATACAGCACTTAAATTCAAATGGGGAGGCAAAGTAGGAAAATAGGCTTCTGCACAATGATTTATATTATTTACGCAAATGCATTTACTTAGAAATGCCAGGAGAAATGAACAAATTGAATTTAGATTCAGTCATACTTAAATTACCAAAGTTTCCTGTTAAGTCTGTTGTAGATTAGCCATGGCTAACTTAAGTCACACTGAGTCCAGCAAATATGAAATGTAACTGGGCCTAATACATTTACCGGTATATGCTCAGAAATGAACCTAGGAGGTAAGTTCTGTACAGGTCAAGTATTGATCCACTTTCAGTCTGCTGCTTCTGTTTGCTGGCATTTGTTGACACCAGCTGATTTCTAAGTCCTGCCCCATCCTAATACTCTTGAATGAACAGCCAGGAGCCCAGATTCTCTCATTAATTCCCAGGGATGGTCAAGAATGTAAAATATTTTGTGTTTTCAAATGTTAGTTTTATCATGAGACTGGAATACTCCAATTTGGCAGTTGAGTTTGGATGAAAAGTGTATTTTAAATATAAAGAAAATTGCATATACAGTTGTACGTTGACTTACAAATTTAATTTGTTCCTTGGGATGATTTGTATTAAGAAAAAAATCCTAAGCCAAAGTTTAGTGCCCCATAGGAATACATTGAATTCCAAACAATCCATTTTTCTGAGGTCAGAAAAAGCCATTTTTTCCGCTGCTTTGGCAGCCTCCACCACTTCCCATAGTGGCAGGAAGGTGTTCGGAGCATATTCACTCTGTTTTTGGAATTTTTCATAGTGTTTCTGCTGAGATTTGGCAATAAAATGCAGCAGTTTGGCACTTCTGGTGGTTGCGGGGGGGGGGGGGAGGTTCCAGTGGTGCCTGGGTCCCAAATCAATGGATTATAATTCGTAACTTGCAATTTTTGTAGCATGAACCATTCATAACTCGAGGTACCACTGTATCGTAAACTGAATGCTGCAAGCACCTAATTTTTCCATTATGAATTAATGAAAGTACAGTAGTGGCCAAAAGTGGTTCACCTCAAAATTTCATGAGATGTGACCCCCTTGCTCATTTAAGGGACTACTGATAGCAGTAGCAAATAGCTTAAAGTGGCCTGTTTCAAATGCTGACATACAGTGGCTGTTCAGTGATTATGTCCTATCAGATATCATTTGATGAACTATGACAAACGTGATAAACAGACAGTTCAACTAGAAGATACAGTAAAACACCGGATAATGATTGGATCGGATAACGCTAAAATCGCATAACGTTAAGTAATCTGGGGAGGAGAATTGGATCGAATAACGTTAAGGTCCTATGGGATGGATCGGATAACAACCGCTAAAGTCTGTGAGGTTACAATGTATCTCTATGGAGCTTTAACGGTATCCTGTCCATCCCATAGGATTTTAACATGGATCGGATAACACTAAAAATCAGATAACACCAAGACTTGTGGAACTAAGTTTTAGCATTATCCGGTGTTTTACTGTACTAAAAATCTTGCACTGTCCCTGTACGCTTAGTGGGAAATATCAAACACTCAGCTTTTGTCCCTTCTAGCTCTGCAGTTCGAAGATTTCTAAAAATTTTTTTAACATATTTTGTTCTGTTGACCAACATTAGAAGGGCCTCCGGGGAGAAAGCTAAAGGGATACTTTGCATCTGTGTCTGCCCTGGCCCTATGGAACCTCCTGCCAATAGAGTTATGCATGCAGACAGAGCTGCTATCCTTTAGGAAAGGAGTGAAAACCTGGCTGGTGGGTCGGGTCTGGGGGATGGATGGAATAATATCCCCAGCCGGTTGGATGATTTGATTCCCCCTTGCCTTTTAGCTGTAACTCCTAGTTTAAATCTTTTTAATCTGGGGAGGAGGGACCCCAGAGAGAAAATCCTCCTGGAAATTAAGTTGCATGTGTGGAAAATGTTACACAGCCATCATCATGTTCCATAAACTGCTAAACCAAGAGTTGACAAAATGTGTACCATGTTTACTGTACAAGTTCAACTGGTTTTTAATTCCAAGTTCCAAGAAGCAAAGTGGGATAATGTTTATTTGTTACCTTGCAACATACAGAAAGGCAGAAAGAAGACTGCCCTTGAAACTTCAACCCTTCACAGAAATTTCAATACCTCTACAGCAATACTGAAGTCAATCATGGAAACACTGGTATTTCTGTGCCAGCAGACGTGCACTGTAGTGTTACCGCGGTGAGGAGTCTGCCGTTCAAGCGATGTGCGGGATGCATTAAGATCGTCTTCTGATTCTTGGTCTACAGCAGTCTCATCAGGAGACTCTATAAAATGCAAGAAAACACACCTCTCTTGTATAAAATACACATTACAGAAATATCAGGCAAAATGCTCTTTCTGATAAAGCTTACTTTCCCAACCCCTTGAAGTAGCAATGGCTGGGAAATTTAGAGAGTGAGGTGAGATGAGGAGCAAAAAAGGTTTTGTGGGAGAATATCCCACCAGTATGTCATAATCCAGCAAGAAACCATGTACTTTACTTGAGTGTGTTTATTCCTCTGTAACTGCACTGCCTCGGAGTTTTCTGCAAACAAATCAACTTGGCATGCATTTGTTTGTTTTCAACATTTGGATATCAGATCCTACATGGAATATGACTGATTCAGAACTTGACAGTTTTGGAGCATTGAAGGTACCATCTTCTCTGAGTATAGTGTCAAACACTTATTACTAGACTTGCTGCAACTGAATAACGTAAGCAAACGGTCTACATATTTTATTTAAACTAAAACTGTAATCTATCCAACCTAAAATTAAATACACAGAAATATCACCACAAATCCATTATTTTTAGAGTACAACTGAAATATTGATTCAGAGTTTGCAAATAATTCATTAAAATCAAGTCGAATTTATAATTTCGTAAGATTTTCAATACTGAATTTAAAATTTGTTATTTTAATCATTAAATGATTCATTGACTGATCATTAATTTTCATGTTATTTTAATTCATTATTCTGAGGGGGAAATTCAACCTTTTCTGTAATTTTAAATTATTTTTATTTAACAGTTTACAACTTTTACTAATCACAAGGAGCACAATGATTTAATTTTATATAAAGCTCTCTTCACAGTTCCAAATTATGTATCTATATCTCAGTAAAAGTGGGCTAAGTCCTGTTGTGTAGTCATGGCATAAACTGGATATATAGTAAAACCCCTACATACGCAAAAAGTCTGTTCCGTAGGCTTTTATTATTTATTTATTTATTTATTAAAATTTGATACCCCGCCCCAATCGGGAGGACCCGACTCTGGGCGGCTTACATCCTAATAAAAGCAAAACAAAACCTAAACACTCAATTAAAAACATCAGGATTAAAAATCATCAGAGATTTAAAAACAAAACAGAAACTACACCCCAGTATTCCCCCAATCCAACTCAGGAAGGCAGTCCTTATATAAGCCACTTGGTATGGGAACCCACGCTCCCGGGTCCCCAAACCTGACCTGCCAGCCAGGTTTTCACGCCCTTCCGGAAGGGCAAGAGCTCTGTCTGCAGGCGCAGTTCGGTGGGCAGGAGGTTCCAGAGGGTCGGGGCGGATACGGAGAAGGCTCTCCTCCTAGTACTGGCGAGGTGCGCCTCTCTCGCCGAAGGGACAGCAAGGGAGCCTCTCCGATCCGCCCTGGTGGGCCGGACAGATGTTCTTGGGGTGACGCGGTCTCTTAGGTATCCTGGCCCACTACCATATAGGGCTTTAAAGGTAATAACCAGCACCTTGAATTGCACCCGGAGACATACTGGCAACCAGTGCAGCTCCCGGAGCAGCGGCGAAGCACGAGCATAGCGCCCACACCCCACCACTACCCGGGCCGCCGCATTCTGGACCAGCTGGAGTCTCCGGATGGTCATCAGGGGCAGCCCCATGTAGAGCGCATTACAATAATCAAGTCTGGAGGTGACCAACGCATGTGTGACCATAAGCAAGGCATCCCGGTCTAGGAGTGGGCGTAACTGGCGTATTACACGAAGTTGTGCAAAAGCCCTCCTGGCCACGGCTGCCACCTGCTCTTCGAACAGTAGCCGTGAGTCCAGGAGGACCCCCAGATTACGCACCGGGTCTGTTTGGGGCAGGACTGCCTCATCCAGAACCAAAGGTGGCAACTCCTTTGTTAACACAGGACCCCTTACCCACAGCCACTCAGTCTTGCCGGGATTCAGCTGTAGCCCGTTGTCCCCCATCCAGACCTTAACAGCCTTCAGACACCTGGAAAGGACTTCCACCGCACCGCTTGGGTCCCCACGGGCGGAGATGTATAACTGGGTATCATCAGCATACTGATGATACCTTACCCCGTGGGAACGGATGATCTCACCCAGCGGCTTCATATAGATGTTAAACAGGAGAGGAGAAAGTACCGAACCCTGAGGCACCCCATACTGCAGGGGCCTAGGGCTGGACTTCTCCTTCTCCAGGCACACCGACTGGGTCCTGCCCCTCAGGAATGAGGCAAACCAGGACAGCACTGTGCCCTGGATCCCCAGACCCTGGAGCCTACCCAGAAGGATGCCATGATCGACTGTATCAAAAGCCGCTGAGAGATCGAGAAGAGCAAGGACAGACGGTTCCCCTCCGTCCCGCTCTCTCCAGAGATCATCCACCAAAGCGACTAGTGCGGTTTCGGTACCATATCCGGGCCTGAATCCTGACTGAAACGGGTCCAGATAATCCGCTTCATCCAGGACTCCCTGCAACTGCTGCGCCACAGCCTTTTCCAAAACCTTACCTAAAAAAGGTAGGTTGGACACTGGACGGTAGTTGGAAATTATTGTGGGGTCGAGGGAAGGTTTTTTTAAGAGGGGAAGCACCAAAGCATGTGCGGGAAAATGCCCCTCTTTTAGTGAAGCATTGATAATCGCCTCGACCCAGCCACCTGCCACAGACTTGGAAGCTTTTATTAACCAGGCAGGGCATGGGTCCAGTGCACAGGTCGTGGCGCGAACAGATGCAAGAAGCCTGTCCACTTCCTCAGGGCCAACGGGATCGAACCGATCCCAGGTAACATGGCTAGACTGTGCTATGGTCAACCCCAGCTCTATACGATCCACGCCGGGATTCAGCTTCGAGCGGATCTGAGCGATTTTCTCCGCCAGATAATCAGCAAAGTCCTCAGCCGAGCCCTGCCACCCAGGGCCCGGCCCCCCTCTACCGAGGAGGGACCTGGTCACCCGGAACAAGGCCGCTGGGCGATTATCTGCGGAGGCAATAAGGGTGGTGAAGTATTGACGCTTCACCACCCTCATCGCCACTAGGTAGTCCTTAATGGCAGCTCTAACCAGTGTTCGGTCAGACTCACTTCGAGTCTTCACCCAGCGGCGCTCTCGGCGTCTCTTAGCCCGTTTAAGCTCCCTTAGTTCCTCTGAAAACCAAGGAGCAGATCGATCCCCACGGACTCGGAGAGGCCGTAGTGGCGCGATTACATCCAGGGCTGCCGTCGCTCTCCTGTCCCATGCGTCGACAAGAGCCTCAGATGAACCGCTTTGCGGGTCAAGAGGACAACACCCCAGTTCCCTCTGGAATCCTTCTGGATCCATTAGTCGCCGGGGGCGGGCCCACTTAATCGGCCCTGCCTCCCTGCGGCGGAGTCCAGCCCCTAGGAAGTCTAGAGCCACCAGATAGTGATCTGACCATGGCACTGGGGTGATATCTAATTTTTGTAAAGACAGATCACTCTGCCACAGCTCCGACAAAAAGATTAGATCCGGGGTGTGGCCACTGCTCCTGGTAGGACCCTGAATTACCTGAGTCAGGCCCACGGTTGCCATGGAAGCCATGAACTCCCGAGCCACCTCCGAGCCGGTCCCCAACGATGGCAAGTTGAAGTCCCCCAGGACCATCAGCCTGGGGGTCTCCAATGCCAGCATTGAGACCGCCTCGAGGAGCTCAGGCAGGGAATCTGCTACTCTGCAGGGAGGCAGGTACAAGAGCAGGATTCCCAACTGACCCTTAGGGCCCAAACGCAAGAACAAGGCCTCACAGCCCGGAATTTGTGGAGCCGTGGTCCTGGTGACTCCCAGTGACTCCCTAGCTATTACGGCGACTCCACCGCCCCTTCCCCTCTCCCTAGGCTGGTGCCAAATACCGAAACCGGCTGGGCATAATTCAGACAGAGGAACCCCGTCCTCTGGCACCAGCCAGGTTTCGGTGATGCATGCCAGATCAGCCCGCTCCCCTGAAATGGTGTCTTTTGCTTAAATCGGTTTATGTAACTCGAAGCAAACCCATAGGAAAAATTATTTTTTACGTAACTCAAAGCAAGCCCATAGGAAATCGTGTTACGTAAATTTATGTAAATCGGGACATGGTTTTAGCACAAAATCATTATGTAAATAACATTTTACGTAACTGAGGACATTTGTAAGTCGGGGTTTTACTGTAGTTAGACCAGGGGTTCCCAAACTATGTGAGCCAGACCCGGCACGCAGTGATATTTCATCTGGCTTGCTGCCGCCACTCCGGAAGTGGAAGCAAACGTTTACGCCAGCCATAAAAAGTGCCCTCGCATGCATAAACGCGCCCGCAGCTGCGGGGTGTGGTCGGGCCGACTCAGCTGTCCTGGGGGGCGTGGCCAGGTGCTCGGTGTAAAAAGGTTAGCCACCCCGGAGTTGGATTAATTGAAAGTGGCCTATTTTCCCCATTTCTTGGTCTGAGGCTCCCTAGGGCTCTGGTTTGCCCTTGGGAAGCCTTTGAGAGGCTTCCGACAGGGGATGGGGAGCCTTTAATAGTAAAAAAATTGCCACTGAAACACCATGGCTGGGGTTGGGATTGCTGGTGACCATCCAATGGTAAATTCTGATTATAAAAAAAATCCCTACCTCTCTGTCCCAAAGCTTCCAAAAGTTTCCTCAGGACCAGCAGGAATGCTAAGGAGCCACAGAATCTGAAGGGGGCTGGTAGAACGCTTTCTGTTCATTTAAAGTCATTATTCCTAGTATCGGATCCAGTTTATGCAGCGTAACTGCATGCCAACAGGATTTCCCCCAATGTGATGATAATACATAAATGTTAGGGCTTCTAAGATCTGGATCTATTTGTGGTTGCATTGTTAAATGGTGGGTGTTCTTCCATTTCATTCTGAATTCTGCAGGCTTTTCCATTCTGTACTTACTAGTGTCAGGTGGGCTACTGCCCAGGAATTCTGGAGTAGGGCCATTGCAATTCTCTGCCAGGTCAATGACCATCTGTATGTCCTCTATCCATTTGTCCATTTCAGTGCGACTACTGGAAATAAGAAAAGAGATGCTACTGTTATTGTCAGTCTACTTATGTTTAAAAATACTCCTAAGCAGGTTAAGACAAAGTGGTATGGAAACCCACTACCATCTTATTTTATTTCACCTTTCTTGAACACTGAAAAATGTGATTAGACTACACAGAGAGGTAATTGTTGCTTAAATGGAGTGCATCCCCCACTGTATGCATTGTGTTTTCTGGAACCCCTGAAATATGTCCATTCCCAAATAGTACAAATTACTTACCTTGCAGCAACCACTATGATCTGGTGTTGACCTCTCAGTGTGAAACAGTGAGGAACCCCCCATTCCTCTTCACTTTCCTCTATCTGAGGGCATAAAACACAGAGAAAGGTCATTGAATGCTACTTCAATTATAGCAGATTTTGTGGAAATCAAAGCTATGAAATGCAGTTTGGTCTGTATGGTATCAACATAGCAGTGGGAAACTGTGTTATTGCTGTTTGTTTTTTAATACATTGCAATACTAGAGAAATTTTGGCAAGGCATCCAACAGAAATATGTTACAAGATTGCAAACTCTTCCTGCTTCGACTTCTCCATTGAAAAGCTCACAGTTGCTGCCACAGGAGAGGCATTGTCTTAATTCTAGTCAACATCAGTTTTTTAAAAAGATAATTAAAATGGATCTATGTGCATAGGAATTGCATTAGCAGACATTTGACAGCACTATAGCTAATTTCCAATGATGAAATGCAGGAAAATAGTAGTGGATGTCAAACTTACTATTACAAAGTGTATTGTTAAGGAATCCGAATTCTAGGTTTTGCCACAGTTGATTAACTAATTCAACATAGACCTCAGTCAGTGGGGCAACTGTTTCCAACAAACTGGATTCCTACAAAATGATACTACAGTTTAAACTGGATCTCCTAATTTTCCAAGGCACTCAATTATCTAAGCCACGATTTCTCAATCTTGGGCCCCAGATGTTCTTTGACTTCAATTATCAGAAACCCAGATCAGTGGGTGTGATGACTTGGGCTTCTGGGAACTGAAGTTCAAGAACACCTAGGGACCCAAGGTTGAGAAATCCCACAAGCAATACGCTTCTCTGTTAGTTCTAATTTTAAACTCGTCTCTTGAAAATGCTGGCAGCAACTTATGCTTTAGTGAAAGGAAACCATAGTTTTAAAAAACCCACCTGCTCTCATAGTTTGAGAAGTCCAATAGTGATGGGAATCAACCATCAGCCTGGAACAGGGGTGGCGAACCTTGGCACTTCAGCTGTTCTTGGACTTCAATTACCAGAAGCCCAAGTCAGTATACTTGCTGATCAGGGCTTCACGGAATTGAAGTCCAAGAAAAGCTGGAGGGCCAAGGTTCGCCACTGTGGGCCTAGAACATACTTACCATCATACCATAGAGTGGAAGCTGCCCGTGGACTTTAAATTGATTTGATGTCGTTAGGCCTCTGCTTGTGTATAGCAAGACATCATTGAACTATCAAGAAAAAAATCAAGAACCATGTTATTTTAATTCATTTCTTTCAGGGAACGCAACAATTGGTTTGGACATTTCTTAGCCATTTGAAGTTATTTTTTTAATATTTAAAATTGATACATTACTAATAAGCTAGTAGCAGCTGACACAATGAACCAAATTTTTAGTTAACTATTACTGCACTTAATGCTAACAGATTGTGGGAGAAAATGCCACTGGAAACCATCATATTGGGCCCAGCAGCAAAATGAGCAGAGGAGGAACTCTGATTCCCAACGATCATGAAGGAGGAAGAGGCCATGCCAGATGGACTGGCTATGAAGGCAAACCTTGTCCACATCCTCAAGGCTGTGGCAGTCCATTACAGCCCTGGTGTTAAATCCTGCATGCCTCATTTCATATGTGCCGGAGGAGATGGCTCGGTGATCATAGTGTGTGGGTCACTTCGTGGCAAGCTGGGATCCACCTTAAACAAATTAATGCCAATGGCAATTTCCCTGCTTCAGGGGAAGATGCATTCTCAAATACGAGTTGCAGCCACCACCGCTAACAGATTAGTTTCCAAATTCATCTTCTCAAAAAGCCTTATCATTGATTTTCCCGTGTTTTTGCCTTAGCATACAGATTCTAAAAGTGGAAACACTGTTTTACATACAGTATAACATGAACTCGGCATAATGCATTTAATACAGTTCCTGCAGTCCTTCCTTTTATAATCAAAACATATACCGTGTTCAATTCATGGTATCAAATGCCGTATATACTCGAGTATAAACTGACTCGAATATAAGCTGAGGTCCATAATTTTGACTTGACAACCCAGGAAAATAGATTGACCCGAGCATAAGCCAACGGTGGGAAATGCAGCAGCTGCTAGTGAGTTTCTATAATCAAAATACATGAAAATATGGTAAATTGTTGGCGCATCTCAATCCAGCATGGTTTTGGGACCCTCATGGTCACTGACCCGAGTATAATCCGAGTCCCCTTTTAGGGGCTCATTTTTGAGTCTAAAAAACTCAGCTTATATTCGAGTATATATGGTAAGCACATGGGCATGCAAGCCAGAGCTTACTTCAGAAAACAAATTATGAAAAACTTCCTAACTTTGTTTTGAATTATGGGAATCTTTACACATATTTCCTACTGTGTACATTTATTGGCATTGTATCCATTAAATCAACCATGCATCTACATACTTTCCCCATGGTCTTTTTGGGGCACACAGAAAGAGCCTCCTTAAAGATTGTGGTATTCTTGAACCACAATGAGGTGTACCCTGGTAATCGCCACCTTGTGTTGCTGGCTAATCTTTCTCACACTGCAGAATGAACTCACCAAATGGTGCCTTCATTTTGGCAGTTTCATGTTTGGATTAAACATGGAAGAAGAATGTTCTTTCTGCCATTTATATTTTAAAATATACGTATGGTTTTGTGTGTGTTATATTCTATAGAATATATTGCAAACCCCTTCAATGTATACATTTTCACAGCACAGTGTTTTTGTAGTTGAAATTCTTGATTTCATAAAAAAAATTATCCCTAATCATACTGTGTATAACTATATCTTATTATTCTCTCTCTCTCTTTTTGTATTTTCAGAATCTGGATATCATCATGGCTAAAATCATTTTGGAAACCAGCTCTGACCAATAGGTTGTTGTGTTGTTCCAAACTGGTCTCCCTTCATGCTTCAGCTAATATATATATATTTTATACTTTCTGCATTTCTTTTCTCATTTACAGTAATACCTCGCATAGCGAGCATCTTGCATAGCGAGCATCTCGCTTAACGAACAGACTTTTCCCCCAAAGGTCTGCTTCATTGAACGAGCAAAAACTCGCTTAACGAGAAGCTTCGCATCTGCGGGGTGTTTTGGAACGCTGTGGGGGACTCCCCTGACCATGTTCCAAAACGCCCAGTGGATGGGCGGCACCTCTGTGGGGTGTTTTGGAACACGGCAGGGGAATCCCCTGCCGCATTCCAAAACACTCCGCAGATGCACGGTGCAAGTCAACAGGGGGTTTGGGAAGGGTACTGGAAATGTCCCCCCACCGTTTGCAAGCGCCCTGTTGACGCACACTCCTCAGCAGTGGGGCACTTGAAAAGGGTGGGGAGACCTTCCCAGTACCCTTCGCAAGCACCCCACATGTCAGCGGGAGCTTGTGAAGGGTACTGGAACGGTCGCCCCAGATGTGAGTGCAGGTTTGTTTTGGAGGAGATCTGACAACCCGACCTCTTTCCAAACAAACCAGTGCTCCCAACGTCTGAGCTCAGGTTTGTTTGGGGGCGGGGAATTGGGCTGCCCACCTCCCCCCAGACAAACCTGCGCTCACACGTTGGGAGCGCAGGTTTGTTTTGGAGGAGATCGGACAACCCAACCTCCTTCTAACCAAACCAGCGCTCCCAACGTGTGAGCGCAGGTTTGTTGGGGGCGGGGAATTGGGCTGCCCACCTCCCCCCAGACAAACCTGCGCTCACACGTTGGGAGCGCAGGTTTGTTTTGGAGGAGATCGGACAACCCAACCTCCTTCCATCCAAACCAGCGCTCCCAACGTGTGGGGCGTTTGGGAAGAGTGGGGGAACCTTTTCCGTACCCTTCACTAATGCCCCGCATGCACGCGCATGTCAGCAGGGAGCTTGCGAAGGGTACTGGAAAGGTCCCCCCAACCTTCGCAAGCACCCCCCTGCTGCGGAGCATGTGTCAGCGGGACACTTGCGAAGGGTGGGGGGAAATGTGTTTCACTGAACGAGTAACTTGCAGAACGAGTAACTGCATGGAACACATTTTTCTCTTTATGCGAGGTATTACTGTATTATGATTCTATGGCTAAAGAGCAAGCGTTGAATGTGGTGTTATGTGCCTTTCTGTTTCTCCCATAAGAAACAGAGTACACCACACTCTTCTTATTACTGTTCAAATCCAACCCCTTCTGTCAATGCTCTTCCTCTTGTTGTTTGACATCTATTGTACAGTTAAGTTTAACTTCTCATAGTGCTGGCCACTTACCAGGAAGAACATCCGCTGCTGTAGGCCTTTTCCAGACAACTTACTAAGGCTACCCAGCCTAATAAATTCCTGTGTAGAAGAAGAAACACAAAGTATGAAGAATCACTGCTTTATTCAAAAAATATATTTGAAAGTCTGGAAATGTTAAGGTTGCATTTCTAATTTAATTTTGTTAGGAATGCACATATCTCTAAATCAAGTACATTTCAGGGGTATCCACTGGATCACTATTGTCTTCTGGTTTGCTTAGGGCTCTTGCTATTGCAACTTCAGCAGAAGGTTCCACCCATGGGCTCCTCCAGAAATTTCAGATCTCAATGATAAAATGGAAGAGTTTGTGGTACAACTCTTCCCACAATACCCTTTCTCCAGGTGTGGGGGGAAGGAAACACCTTGTGTTGATCCATCTAATTTTAAGGCTACCAAAGTCCAACAAAAAAAAGGCCTTAATGTTTTTATGGTAGTCTGGGATGTTTTACTTCATTTTGTGAAGCTATCTAGAGGGACAGGATATCTGCTTACTCTCAACCACGCATACAGATGCACAATCATAACAGTCTCAATAACAATCTCAAGTCAAATGGATCCATTTATCCACTCACCCACCACCCTTTCTCTTTTTCATCCAGTGATTAAAGGTGACATATGTGGCTCTCCTCTTCACTTTATCCTCACAAAAACTCTCAGTCAGGTTGAGCCGAGAGAGAAAGTAACTCAGCCAAGATCATGCAATAAGTCTGTCTCATGGTCAAATGGGGACTTGAACCAGGGTTGCCCAAATCCCCTTGTCTCACACTTTTCTGCCATACAGAACTAGAGGAAACATACCCTTTATTTCTGTAATGAATCTGATCCACCCAATACCATGTGTTTGAGGCACACAAGGTTTTAACAAACAGACAGACAGACAGACAATGAGATTGATCCAGGATTGGGTTAAGGGCAGCCTGTGGGGTGCATCATTTCTCCCAAGAAACACTTAGAAACTTAAACAAGGACTGATATCTGTTTATATAACACATTACATGCTCAGAAGCTTCTGGATGCATGATTTTCCACCGGGGGGGGGGGGAGAGCAGGTCAAATTTTGGGGAGTGTGTCATTGATCACTCATTAAATTACAAGGAAGACCAAAATTACTTCAGACACTTGGAAGGTCCCCATCTTTGAACTAGATTTTTTATGATATTTATGATAGGTGTGTTGACCCAGTGGAGCATTCAACACCACTCATTTGCAAATCTCACTGTTGTGTCATGTTATAAATGCTTTTTGAATACCCCTCTCTTCCCAAAAGAGTTTGCTTTGCCAGCAGTTGCACAAGTGGCAACTACCTGGGCCTTGCAAGCAGTTTACTCAGAACAGCTCCAGGAGCCAGGGATGGGCAAATGTAATCTTCTGAGTGTTGATGAACTATAGTTCCCATCTTCACTTATCACAACTGTGGCAGCTAGGGCTGGTGGGAATTGCAGCTCTGCAATGTGTAGAAAGCCACATTCTACTCACACAAGCTCACGAGCTTTGGTCTCACTAAGCTAGTTCTTTGGGTCTTAGCCTCCTGTACTTCAGTACAATAAAACCTTGCATAAAGAGTGCCTCGCTTAGAGAGTAACTTGCTTAAAGAGCAGAATTTTCTCTGAATGGTCGCTTCGTTTAACAAATAAAACCAACTAAAAACTTGCTTAACAAATAAATCAGGGCTTGCAATCCCCCGCCCCCCAGAAGTCACAATTGGTCACTTACAATGGGGTTTCACTTAAAGAGCAAACTCGCTTAAAGAGCAATCCTGTGGAACACATTTTGCTCTTTAAGCGCAGTACAACTGTACATCCTGCCAACCTAGCAGTTTGAAAGCAAGAAATTGCAAGTAGATAAATAGGGACAACTTCGGTGGGAAGGTAACAGCGTTCCGTGTCTAGTCATGCCTGCCACATGACCATGGAAACGTCTGCAGAAGCAGACAGCGCTGGCTCTTCGGCTTAGAAACAGAGATAAGCACTGACCCCTAGAGTTGGATACGACTGGCTTTCGAGCAAGGGAAACCTTACAACTGTACAACTAACCTTCATCAGTTTAGCTGTTTCTACAAACACAATTCTTTGTGCCAGTCTATTATCACTAGGAACACTTTTATACCAACTATGCACACAAGAACTCCAGTGTGCCAGCTGTGGAATCTCTGTTTGCATTGCAAACTATTGTAGGACACATTTCAGCAAATGCAGTTTTAGCAATCTTACTATGCTTTTAATAATGAGTTTATATCGAACTTGCCTTTATTCTCTGTGTTTGTACTTTATTGTATGCTGTATTATAAAACACCCAGAGTAGCCATTTACTAGATGGACTCTGTGTGTGTGTGTGTGTGTGTGTGTGTGTGTGTGTGTGTGTGTGTGTGTGTGTGTGTGTGTGTGTGTGTGTGTGTGTGTACACACTGCATTGTAGGGAGTGCAGTGGCTCAAGTCACTAAGATGCTGACTGGGAGGTGGAAGGTCAGCAGTTCGATTTCCGAGTACTGCAGGACGGAATGAGCTCCTGTCTCTGTCCCAGCTCCTGCCAACCTAGCAGTTCGAAAACAAGAAATTGCAAGTAGATAAATAGGGACCACTTCGGTGGGAAGGTAACAGCGTTCCATGCGCTCCGGTGTCTAGTCATGCCTGCCACATGACCATGGAAACGTCTGCAGAAGCAGACAGTCCGGGCTCTTCGGCTTAGAAACAGAGATGAGCACTGACCCCTAGAGTCGGATACAACTGGCTTTCGAGCAAGGGAAACCTTTACCTTTACCCACGTAGGTATGTATGTATGGCAAATTATCACATGAGGGATACTGATTCTATACCTGAGAAACTACTGATAAACCACACCAAGTTTTCTCGGAACTGTTTGAAAACCATGGTCTTAAAATATCCCTTTGCTGAAAGTAGTAGAAGAAGACTGCAGAGATTGAACTTGTTAAGAAATTGGTACACTTAATAGAATGTTTAAGTTTATATGCAGGAGAGGCAGACAACTTCTCACAGTCTGGTAGCTGCATATTCTACAGTATGGAGAACAGCTGCCACACTAAAATTACTATAGGTATGACTGGACCAAGGAGACCATAGGCTTTACAGATCCAAGGATTTGAAAGAGAAGTTAGAGTGCACCTAAGAAAGAGACTGCAGAGCGACGAGGTGGTCTGTGGGACTGCCCTGATTTCACTGCAGGAACTAAAATGGTCAGGGAAAAACCACACACATCAAAGTCCAGGATGCAGTTAAAAAAGGAAAAGAAATTGTAATGAGCAATAAAGACGAACCAGAAACAGAGTTATGACCACCTGACATCATTTTAAAAATTAAGAAGTCAAAATATGTCTTAATTTATTTTGTACTTCCATGTCAGAATAGCAGTGGATTAGCAAGAGAGGATACATAAAACGCCTTGCTGATTAAATGCTTGGAATTAAGGATAGTTGGCCCTCTTCAAAGTACCACTTAACATTACAAGAACTTCCCCATGTGGCTCCCAGCAGCAGAAAGACAGTGTGTGGAGCAGGAAGCACCATACTTCAAAGATCACTGCAAATGATAGGCGTCACACTTCCTTCCTCCATTGTGCTTTTAAATAGTTTCAAAAGTTCTTTGAATTCAAAATTTGCTTTACTTTTTTTGTTTTTGTTTTAATATTATAATTTATTGGCTAAAATCCTGTTGCTTTAAAAAATTACTACCACATTGTGGTGGTAGCATGGTAGGTGTGGCCAGGGGGAAGCCGACCTCGCGATTGAGGTTTTTTCCTGCCCATTTCGGGCTCTCCGCCACCACTGCCACTTCCGGGGAGGTCAGGGGACCCGATCCGCACTGTTTCCAATGTCCCTCGACCTAATGAGTGCTCCTACAAGGCAAAACCTACAGCTGACGAATCCAGAGTTTTGCCTTGTAGTAGTGCCCAGGTAAGTTGGAAACCATGTTCCCTTCACAAGCAAAGGGCTATCTGACACTGGGATAACCCTTTGCTTGTGAAGGGAACCTCTGAGCCCGCAACTGCAGGGTGCCTGGAAAGCCGACGGGGGCTTCCCCGTCAGCATCCCAGCCACCCCACCCCTGTGTCCACAGCATCGTTTTCCGATTTTAGCGTTATCTGATGTAATTGTTATCCGAGGTATTACTGTATACAATCTATTTAGCAGATGCGAGGTTCCAGATTTGCAAAAGGGCTAAAAATGTCCTGAATCTATTTCTGATTTTTGTCTCACACAGTTATAAAGGTTGTAAGTTATAAAAACAGTTTTTTTGCAAATACTCAAAATGTTGTCTTTTTTTGTTTTGCCTTGGAGTCAAGAGAAGTAGGAGGGAATCTTTACACCAACAAGAAGACAATAAGCTGAATTAAGTGATATAAGTTACAAGATATTTCTAGTGTGGTGTTAATGATATTTTCAATCAATTGCCCAACGTCATATAAGGTAGTACAATTCAGAAAAAACATTTAAAACCAAATTCTTTAACTAAAATTGAAGTTCATAAAACCAATAGGAAAAAAAGATATAAGGAAACAAATAGGAGTATGATTTAACTCTACAGTATTCTACATCTGTGCTGTTTCGCCTTTTCTGAAGTATGTTTCCACTGAGAAAAAGCAGAAGTAAAATTAGAGGGCCAGTCTACACATTCAGATAAATCACACGGCAAATCCCTGTTCCAGATATTTCTTTGATAATCACCAGGCTGTCTTTAATCCATCTTTTTGCATGAAGGGATAGACAAAGCGCTGGCAATTCCAGACATTCTTTAGATCCCTTTCAATATCAATCAAGGCTTAGTTTGGGTACTTAATCAGTCTTTGTCAGCTGGATGGACAACAGAGCTATGAGGTGTTACTGCTAGTATAGGTCTAAGACCACAATTTTACAGTAGTTCTAGTGCAGCACCCTTGGAGCTTGGGAATTATTACAGTCCTCAGGTTCTGTACAGCATAGGGCAGTGATGGCAAACCTTGGTGTTCTTGAACTTCAATACCCAGAAGACCTGATCAGCAGGAGTGCTGATTATGCTGACTTGGGGTTCTGGTAAGCCCAAGAACACCTGGAGTTCCAATGTTGGCCACCACAGTCATAGGGTTTACTACATGAAACTAATGAGAGAAGTAACTCGGTAACTGGGTTGAGCTGGATAATGTCAGCTAATTTGGTTTCATTCTTCTTTCTGAAACTATCCTCTTTCATACTCTCCTGATGCAGAACAGCCTGTGAAGGTGTGGAATTGACATCTGGGTACAATGGCAGCCTGGATGTGCAGATACAAGAGAACCACTCTTGATCCACAGGAATGCTGACTTGTCCTAAACAGGGTCACACTCTCTTTTGAGGCCTACACCAGGGGTCAGCAAACCTGGAGGTGCTCTATACCCACTGATCAAGGCTTCTGGAAAATGAAGCCCAAGAACATCTATCTGGAGCGCCAAGTTTGCTGACTCCTGGCCTAGGCCCATAGTCCAGGGATACAGCTACTGGGACGAAGTGTGCTTTTTTACCAACCTCACACCACATGCCAGTTGAACTTCTTCCCAAATTATGCAGATCTGGCCACATGTCTCAGTCACATCCAAATTAAATTACAGTAATACCTCGGATAACGTTTACCTTGGATATGCTAAAATCGCATAATGTTAAGTAATCTGGGGAGGAGAATTGGGTTGAATAACGTTAAGGTCCTATGGGATGGATCGGATAACAACCGCTAAAGGCTGTGTGGTTACAATGTATCTCTATGGAGCTTTAACGTTATCCGAGGTAAACTTGGTTCCACAAGTCTTGGTGTTATCCGATTTTTAGTGTTATCTGATGCATGTTAAAAGCCTATGGGATGCATCGGATAACATTAAAGCTCCATAGAGATACATTGTAACCGCACAGGCTTTAGCAGTTGTTATCCGATGCATCCCATAGGACCTTAAAGTTATTCAATCCAATTCTCCTCCCCCCCCCCGATTACTTAACGTTATGCGATTTTAGCGTTATCCGAGGTAAACGTTATCTGAAGTATTACTGTACTGCCAACCACTCTTATCTGGTGTCGTATTTGAAAACTTGTGCAGAACAATGTATCCTGTTTAACCTGCCTTGGCCTGCAGTTGGTGCTGGTGATTAACTATAAAGTCCTAAATGGCTTGGACTGGGATGGAGGGGGGACCCTACAACTACAACAACAACAACACTGTTGATTTTCTCATTAATTACAATCATCTGGAGAAGCCTTGCTTTGTATTTCAACATCAAGGGAAATATGGGTGGCTTTTAAGTAGCAGCACTTTGTTTGTGCAATTTCCTCCCCAAAAGGGATCTGATTAATTTACTTCTGGGCAAGCAGCTAAAACTTTTCTGCTTTCCCAAACAGTTTGTACATTTTAATCTTGCCTGTTGCAAACTCACTTATTTAGCTATATTAATTTTGCTCATTTTAATGTTCTCTGGTTTTAAATGGTGAAGTCTTATTTATTTTTTTATAATCTGCTCTGGTAGCCACTTTTAGGGATCAAAGATATAAATACTGCTGAATATTATATGCAGTTCATATTTTACTTGCAGTATAATATGCAAGTATAATATATGCAAATTAAACTGCAAGTAAAATATGGTCTATAAATAACATATCAGGGGAATTTAGATGTCCCACAGTTGAAAACATTCTTCTCCTGGAAAACTGTAATACAGTGGTACCTCACTTAAAGAGCATAATGTGTTCCACAGGATTGCTCTTTAAGCGAGTTTGTTCTTTAAGCGAAACACCATTGTAAGTGACCAATTGTGACTTCTGGTGGTGGTGGTGGGTGGGGGATTGCGAACCCTGATTTATTTGTTAAGTGAATTTTTGGTTGGTTTTATTTGTTAAGCGAAGTGAACATTCAGAGAAAATTCTGCTCTTTAATCGAGTTACACTTTAAGTGAGGCGCTATTTATGCCAGGTTTGACTGTACTGTACTAGAATTCTAGTCAGACCTTCTTAACATGCAAATTTTATAGCTTCAAGATGAAAAAACACACTGTCTGTAAACATGCATTTTGCAGTATACAATTCCCAGAAGGGGTGCACTGCATTGTTTTATGAACTGGCAGGCTGTTTATGCATGGCAAAAAAAATGCTTCCTTGCCCCCACCCCCTATGATGATGTTATGTTTTTAAAATATTTTTCTTATTCCAAGCATTATATCGCCACTTACCCTTCCCGGAATCACCAGATTGTCAATACCTATCAAATCCTTTTTCAGTTCATGTAGTTTCTGGAAGTTTTCCATTTTCAGCATACTGCTATGAAGCTGAGCCACCATTTCTGAAATCTCAGCCAGAGCAGCTGGGAAATGAAAAAATCAGCATCAACAGAGAAATGAAAACTTCCCCTTGCTGCAACAACATTGAAGAGACCCCACCCTCACCACTTGAAAAAGTGATTTTTTAAGTTCCAGCTGCTTGGCTCCAACAATTTTACAGATTTCTGTGATTTGTCGATTTGGAAAATAACATTTCCTAGTTCTTCCATGTGATTCTGTTACAATTCGGGCAACAGATGAGTTTTACCAACTCTAAAATGAGAAACAAATCCAAGAGGCTTTAGGGCCGTGATGATGAACCTTTTAGAGATTGCAACCCAAAACCCACTTATTTATCACAAAGTGCCAACACAGCAACAGGAGAAGGAAACACTTCCATTGGGCTGCTGGGCAGAGGGGCACGGTGAACTCTGTGCTTGGGGGAGGGAGAAAGCTCTCCCATTGGGCTGTTGGGCAGAGGGGCGGGACAAACTCTGTGCTGGGTGACTGCATGGGTTCCCGCAGAGAGAGCTCCGAGTGCCACCTCTGGCACGCGTGCCATAGGTTCGCCATCACTGCTTTAGGGCCATGGTTCCCAACATGGGGCACATGATTCACAGGAGGGCAATTCAAGAATGAGTTAAACCAAGTTAATGGCCTTTTAGGCTTCCTCTACATGAATAGGAATTCACTTTTTGTATAATAAGATTTATATGCCACCGGGAATGAAGGGATCAGGGTTTTAGAGATGCTTAGGTGGGGCATGGCAAAAAAAAAAAAAAACACGGTTGGGAGCCACCACTTTAGGGTTTCTGGTGACAGTACTGCATTTACAACAGACCAGTCTTCAGTCAGAGATGGTACTTTTAAATTGTTTATTTGTTTTAAAGACAGAACAGTGCTGCTCACTGTTCTTTTTACATGCCCATCTTCCTTAGCTGCTTTGGGGAAAGTTGCAGTCCTGCCGATTTAGAAAACTGGGCAAGAAACTGGGAAAGCAGCACAGCATGAAGATGAATTGGCACACACAATATGAAACTACACAATACCATCAAATAGGTAGCATGCAAAAGTTGGTAGGCCCCTCATCTTGGAACGATCTCCTTATTGATTTCCACCAGGTCTTGTCTCTTGGTTTTCAGAAAATATCGCAGACATTCTCCCCAGTAGAGAAGTTTTATTTTAGGCTTGTTTTTATTTGATGTATCATTCCCCAAACTCTTATTTTGGGTGGGGTATTTTGTCTCTGTGATTATTGGCTATTGGTGGCTGGTTAGCTATGCAATGTTTGTTTATTATTGTGTTGGAAATCACCCTGAGTAGGGGTCGCATTAAATCATATGGTATATGTCAAAAATAAACAAGTGACGGCCCCTCCCTTTTTATTTACTAGTATGCACACATAAAGATTGGGACTAGCGAGTATGGTTACTGGAGGTTTAAAATTCTCCATTCTAGTGGTATGTCTTCCTAACTTCCTCTCCTTTACAGGGACAAAGAAAAATATATCCACAATTGGAGCTATTTGAACCTTTTAATTTTTTTTGCTTCCTCAAGTGGAAAGGGGGAATTTGAGAAAAAGAAGCATGAAGCTGAGCAGTACACTTTGTATTTAACGCATTTTGTAGTTCAACCCACAACCTCTATAATAAGATGAAAGATCTGACAAATATAATTGGCAAAGTGAATAATTTCTGGTGCTGCTTTAGCTTTTATCTCACAGTGAAACTATAGCATCCAAGCATATCAAAGAGTAAACAAAACAAAACAAAAAGACAAAAATGTTGTGGCACTTTAAAGGCTGACTGCTGTATTTTAATGTTAGCTTTCATGGATCAAGTTCACATTGTCAGATATAAGACATTTTATGCCTGATGAAGTGGACTTCATCCACGAAAGCTAACATTAAAATACAGCAGTCAGCCTTTAAAGTGCTACAACGTTTTTGTCTTTTTGTTTTATTTACTCTCTGATATGATTAAAACACAGATTAACATGGCTACCATTTAAACAATTATAATTTCAAATATATATTTTTCTTAATACACACCTAGAAGAATCCTCAAGGAGACTTAATTCATGCCACAAAGTGCAGTTTCCCCAGTTTATAAACTAATCTTTCTTTCCTACTTTGTGACTTTTAAGCTGAAGGCCTGCATAATCTGGCAGGCCCTCAGTTTTAAAGTTGCATATTAGGAAAGACTGCTATGCCCCCTCATGAAACGTACAGCACAAACATTTTGCAGCATTTGAAAGAAATTGTTTGATTCAGCATTTTAGACTTATTTCAAGAGTGGACAGATTGCTTCAACTCTCTGTTTAATATCTCAGATTTTAGCTTTTCCATCCACCAACAACCAAATTATTCTGGCTGGCTGCCCAGAACTATCACAAGAAGCTTGAAAGTTTGAATTGATAATGTCTGCAAACAATGATCCGTTGCTTTTTAAATAGATCCAGTGTATCTATTTCAAATCTCTTTCTAGAGAGGCTGTGATTCAGGAGCATGTTTGATTGGTATGGTTGAGGCACTGATGCTATTAATAAAGCACAAGTCATAATCCTGTTGTGCTGACATAGCAATTGCTAGGCATTGTTTTTCCTTACTTCTGCAATTTGCATAACTCTATGATATTTCTCAAAAGAGACTGGAATTAAAAGTTTAGGTTGAAATCCTATACAGACATACTCGGAAGCAAGCCTTAATGAGCCATTCTGGAGCTTACTTTGGAGTAGACATGCATAAGAGTGTTCCATTATAAGCGTAACTACATTTACATGTTAATTTATGTAACTGGTAGCCGCGTTAGTCTGTGTAAGCCTATCAAACAGGAAACAAAACTAAACGAAAAATAATGTAGCACAGAGTTAGTTTTTAAAGATCTAACAAATCAGGGATTCGCAACCTACAGCCCATTGGTCAGACTTGGCCTGCGACAGCAAATCATCCAGCCCATGGCGACAACCCCAGAAGCAGAAGTAGATGCATTTATGACAGCCATAAACATGCCCATGCAGCAGCGTTTACAACAGGGGAAACCATGTGTCCGGCCTGCTCTGCTGTCTGAAGATGGGTGGTCCGGCCTGTGGCACGGAAAGGTTGAGAACCCCTGCTACAAAGATTTGCCTTTATTTTTTGATTTTGTTCTGTTATGTCCCCTTGTTAAATGTATTTATAGAACCGAATCTCTCAGCACTTTTCTTCCATGGAATGCAGCTTCAGAGGGAGAAGCAAGCAGTCCAGGAGGCAGATGTCTAACCCCGTCTTGTCTCACCCAGATTACTTCCTCCGAGAAAACAACAAGAGGCTATTGGGGCTGAGTTACACACATTGATAACTTAAGAGATTTAGAGCCACTGGCACCAGAAGCCATCCCAGAATATTCACCTCTGGAGTCCCTGAAGTCCACATGATTTGGTGGATAATGTTTACAGAGCCTCTCCATTATCTGCTTGTAGTGCATAAGCCTGTGCAGAGGCTTGAGAAAGAAGGTATTGAGGGGCAGGTAACAGACTTTCTGCATTTCAAAGTCCCTGCACAAGGTCTCCACCTTGCGTGAGGTCTTTATTCCATTCTCCAACTCAGTCAGAATCTCACTGTGTTTCCGCAAATGAATTGTCAGTTGCTAGAGGAAGAGAGAATGCATGTTAAAAGGGGATCTGTTGATCATATTCAAGGCCCTGGCCACTTGCAGAAGAATGAAGAAACAACACAACAAACCTATAAACCAAGCACCATCACAGCACAATAAGACAAAATGTTACAATGCAAGAGATACAAATGCAGTTTCTAAATGACTTTTAAAGGGGTTAAAAGCATGATAGAATAGGAAGGGGCTTGCCTGGTACAGAAATGTGGTCAGAGTGGTCACCAGCTGAGCTCCTCCACCCCCAAATAACATTCTTGATGTGGAGTATCCAACTGGGAAGGCTTGACCTTTGGCCAACATCTGCCTTAACCCAGGAGAGGATATCCACAGTGATCAGAGTCACTGGTAATAAACTAGAGATTCACAAGGAGTTGAACTACATTGCTATCATATTAAATGATGTCTTAGTTGTGCTGTCTTTATCTGTAAACATGGCATAAATTATTATTCAGTCATGTAAATTATTTGCTCAAGGCATCTAAGGATACCAAATCTTCTTCCCTAAATCAGGAGCAGGGAAGCTGTGACCTCATTAGGTATTGCTAGGCTGCAACTCCTATCAGCACCAACAAGGATGGACAATACCAAGAAAAGATGGGAAAGCTGTAGAGCAACATTACTTGAAGGCCCCAGCTCCATGAAGTTTCCTCCCGCTGGTACTCTTGACATGTCTGGATGGCCACTAACTTCAAAGGTTTGGACCATCATAAGGAATAGAAGCATTTATGGTGTGATACCTTTTTCTGTAGAATGCTCCACTTCCTGTAAGACTCACATTTAGGAGACCTTTTTGAAAAGGTATAAAGAAGCCTTCATCAAGTATTTTGGCCCCTGACCATCTCCAACACTGCTGTGGGGATGTTTTGTAGATGTTTTAGACCAGAGGTTCTCAATCTTTCAAGTCAGGTGCTGGGTCACACTCCCTCAAACAGTTGGGTGGGCCGGACTGGTGCTTCAGCCAGCGATGGAATCAGCTGCAGACTCATTTACGGCTGTTGTAAACACGCTTACAACAGCCATAAATGAGTCTGTGGCTATCGTAAACATGTTTACAATGACCGTAATTGAGTCCATGGCTGATTCCAGCAGTGGTGGCTGGAGTGAGTGAGGGGACTGGATTATTTGGTGCTGCAGGCCATATATGGCCTGTGGGCCATAGGTTGAGAACCCCTGTTTTAGTCTGTGATAGTTCCCATGCAGTATTGCTTCTCAGCAGCCACCAACTGGTTCTGTCACATTCACATTAACTCTTAATGCAGTGGGTTCTACATTTGAACAGGTGCTTATAAGCACAAATTGGTGCTTCAATATAATTGTACATATTCTGTATCTCAAAAAAAAATCTCCTAAAGGAAACCGGTATGAACTGATGATTATCTCAATTTGCTTGAATAAATACACACACATTAAAACCTGTTCTTGGTCAGCATCTGGAATGTTACTTTTAAGAAGAATGGCTATAGTCAATGTATAAGACATCCATAACTGAGCAGAGGAGGATGTTCTGAAATCAAGACAGAACTCTGCAAATGTAGTAACTCTAACTTCACTGATTTTTTTTTTGTTTCAGTGAGAAAACACAGCAAAGGCTACACTATTAGTCAAAAAAAGGGTGTAGGCACACATGGTTATGGGGCGCATGCACCTCGCATTTCCATTCATTCTGTACCAGGGATTAAGGCTATAAAATTACTCATACCTTCATATTCTGAATGTTTTTCAGCATAACATCCCCAATTCTTTGGTAATCTCCTTTCAAGTGGGCATTAGAACGGCCTTCCCTGCCAATGAAAGAATTATCCATGTCAATGTGAGGCATTTTAACCCATATCAAGAGAGAGACAGAAAATAAGTACACACATATACTGTACTTAAAAAAATTTTTAAATAACAATTGAGAATGAAACTTCTTAATCTGATCCTTCTTATTGAAGTACACAGTCTTATTCACAACATCTTATATATGTAAACAGGAATACATTTTATATAATTAAATCATTATGGGTGGTGAATTATCAAGTACACTGAGGGCAGAGAGATGGAGACAGAAATGATAGATTGTGCAAGTATAGGTACACCACCCTCCATAATACAATGGCTAAAAAAATGGAAATTAGCTCAAGAGACAAACAAGAAGAAATCTTACACAGTAAGTTGGCTCACAAAGTTGCATGAATATCTTTCATGTTCCGTTAAAAGTGTAAGCACAGATTACCCTGGGGCAGTCTGGAAGAATTGGCCCTGAAATTAAGGTAAATGTCTCCCTTGTTTGAAAGACTCTAGGGTGCAGTGTTCATCTCTGGTTACAGCCAAAGAGCCAGTGCTGTCTGTGTCTTTAGACGTTTCCATGTTCATTTTTAAAAAACCATCCACAATTTTCTACATGTCTTTAAACTTTAAAAATATTTTTTTCACTGCAATTTTCTTTGTGATAAACATAATTTATTGAATGGTATATATGGGAATACAGTAATAGCTCGGATAACATTTGCATCAGAAATGCTAAAATCGCATAACGTTAAGCAATCTCGGGAGGGAGAATTGCATGGAATAACGTTAAGATCCTATGGGATGCATCGGATAAAAACTGCTAAAGCCTGTGTGGTTACAATGTATCTCTATGGAGCTTTAACGTTATCCGATGCATTCCATAGGATTTTAACATGCGTCGGATAACACTAAAAATCGGATAACAGCAAGACTTGTGGAACCAAGTTTACCTCGGATATGTCCGATCCCCACTCTGGAACAGTATCTCAAGCACTTGTGATTTGATGTGGAGACAAACATGTTGATGTCCGGTTCCCTTCAATGAATCCATGTTGGTGGAAGACAGTGTTACTGAGTTCCCACTTGGGGGTCACTGCCTGTTTCCAGCTGAGGTGATCCGTGAGGGTGTGTTTCCTTCCCTCTAGGTGCACCCATATCAGGAGGATGTGTTTCTCGAGACACCATTCTCACATCTGCACCGCTAGGTAGAGGAATTGCATTGACCTTGTTGCTTCTTGTTTGTTCAGATGTGCCAGGGTGGTTATGTTGTCCTCAACTACATTCCCCTGGAGGTTCATTTCAAAGATTTTCAGGGCCTTCCAAATGGCCAATGATTCAAAGTAGTTTATGTGTTTCTGTTTTTCCTTGGTAGTCCAAATGTTGTCAAAGGTGCCCAAACTATGGCCCGTGGGCCGGATCCAGCCCCCATGCCAATTCATCCAGCCTGCAAAGCCCTTGTCGCTCCCAGAAGCGGAAGTAAAATGCACCGAAATGGCCCCTTGAACCACATGACCAGCCCGCGGGCTGAAAAATTTAGGCACCCCGGTGTAGATTCACAGAGACCACGAAGAAGGAGGCAGGGAACATATCCACAACTAAAGTGATCAGTATTGCGAAAACATTAGCCTCTAGTGGTTTGGGGACTCCACAGAGGATACAGCAGAGAACTGCAGGTTGTTCACCTCTGATCTAATGGACTATGCTCAGGAATACAGGGAAGCATAGCTGAGATGTTTAGGTGAAATAGGATATGCTAAGGCAGGAAGCACATCTGGTTAAATCTTTGTCCCACTTGAGATTTTAATGAGACAGAAATAATCCACAACCAACTTGTGTTTACAAACCCATGGCCTTAAACAATCGCAGTCAATGACACAGTAGAGGTTGTATCCTTATTTCCGTCCAACTCCCCCATCCCTGTATTTTTTTAAGCCTGTAACAAATACAGCAGCATTTTCTAGTTGCACACTCATAAGTCTGAAAGTTTATGGCTTTCATTCTTTATTCAAAACTAATGAAGCTCTTCAGTGGTACTTAGTGATAAGTCACTGGGGAACTTTAGCAGAAGGCACCTCTTGCAAACTGCCGCTTGCTGTTTTCTAGCAATTCTGCTCATTCAGGAAATGGTGTGAACCAAAATTTGTAACAATTTACAGGTCTGCCTTGGGGTATTTTAATTGAAAGCAAAGTCAGTTACAAACAGCAGATTTGTTTCTTGGGTCTTTGACATAAATGGTATGTTTCATCTGGGGAAATCCAATGTGCTATTTTCCTTTAGCAAATGCTTTATTCTAAAGTAACCCTGCACCCTGGAAGTGTGAAACATTAGTTTTCTAGTTTCCCTGTTATTATTACACTAGTACCCCGAATAACGTTATGACTTGGTTCCACAAGTCCCGTCGTTATTCGGGTTTTAACGTTGGGCGATACATTGAACACACAATGTTAAAAAAAGCCCTGTTTCCCTGGAGGCTGCAGGAAGCGAGAACATCGGGATTTGAATCCTGACATTTTGGCTTGCTGCTGCCTCCAGGGAGGTGGGGGAACTTTGGAAACAGCTTGGAGCGGGTTTCCCCACCTCCCTGGACCCGGCGGGGGGGTCAGAGCCCCCAAAATTGGTAAAAAAAACGTCCGTTTTTTTTACCAATTTTGGGGTTTCTGACCCCCCCCCCCCGCTGGGTCCAGGGAGGTGTGGGGACCCGATCCAAGGTGTTTCTGCGCTTCCCCGACGTCCTGAGCCAGTGCAGGAAGCCAGAATGTCAGATTTCGAATCCCGATGTTCTGGCTTCCTGCACCGGCTCAGGACGTCGGGGAAGCCCAGAAACACCTTGGATCGGGTCCCCACACCTCCCTGGACCCGGCGGGGGGGTCAGAAACCCCAAAATTGGTAAAAAAAACGTCCGTTTTTTTACCAATTTTGGGGTTTCTGAGCCCCCCGCCGGGTCCAGGGAGGTGTGGGGACCCGATCCAAGGTGTTTCTGGGCTTCCCCGACGTCCTGAGCCAGTGCAGGAAGCCAGAACTTCGGGATTCGAAATCTGACATTCTGGCTTCCTGCACTGGCTCAGGACGTCGGGGAAGCCCAGAAACACCTCCAGAGAGATCAGAGGACCCGATCTACAGCTGCAGGGTGGCTGGGGAAGCTGACGGGGACTCCCTGTCGGCTTCCCTAGCCACCCGCCCATGCCTCCGCAGCTGTGGGGTGGCTGGGTAAGCCGATGGGGGAGCCCCCCGTCAGCTTTCCAGCCACCCCACCCCTGCCTCCGTAGCTGCAGGGTGGCTGGGAAGCTGAACGGAGAACCCCGTTCAGCTTTCCACCCACCCTGCTGCTAAGAACGACTGTTTCGTGTAACGTTAAAATCGCGTTACTCGATACAAGATGTTTCCGAAATTCTTGTAACGTTATGCGGATTTAACGATATACGGTACTCGCGTTATACGGGGTATTACTGTATTTTTTTGAACTTCTGAGCTGACTGAAAATAATGAGGTGAATGAAAAAGTTGAATGACTTTACCTTCTGGTACAGCTTTTGTAAACAGAAAATATTTCTTCCCCTCAGCACCATCTCATGTCAACGTTTGTTCACTGGGAATGACTAATCCAAATCTTTCCCTTTTTATGTGTCCCTTTTTGCTTTAAACATGAGTTCCACTGCATTCTAGGCAAGCATATACATGCCTATGTAGCAGTAAGTTAAAACAGACTTACTTGCTAGTAGCCATTTCTAGAACTACATTGTTGTGTGTGTGTGTGTGTTATATGCCAGCAAATATGGTAATTAAATACTAAACATGTTGTGTAATCACATCTGCAGCTGCTGTTCAATCTGAGTAGTTTGAAAGCTTTTGATTAATATAACCTGTTAAAAGTGGCAGTTTTACGATTTCACGTCTGTATTTAGAAAATACAGTAATTACATTTTGAATGTGATCACTGTGATCTTTTCCAAACTTTCAGAAAGTGAGATCCAGATTCCAATGCCACTGGAATGATTGTTTACTAGGCTGCTGTAATTCATATATTAAATAAAAGTTAATGAGCAGGAATTTACTACCAAGGATTTATAGGCATAAATCAATAGTAATATTTTGGCCAATATAGTTTTAAGTTGTGTCTAATTGAAACCATTTATTCACTCTTCCATCTCAGAAGAGTGGTTAAGTACCTCTATGTAAAATAGGAAGGAAAAAATGGAAAGGTGAGAACATTTCTGGAAATAGGAGCTGGACTTTTTCTTCTCTAAAATATCAGCATGTCTCAGAATTAAGAGCCTGTCCAGACAAGAACACAGCTCACTATCTGGATTGTTGTTGTGGTGGTTTTGTTTGCATCAAATTGGTGCCTGCCGTGTGTTTTGATTTAAAGCGCTCAATCCCACTCCTTTCTGGCACAGTTCTAGGGCTACAGTTGTTGGTTGTTGGGTTTTTTTGCACACTCCCAAGTATCCTGTTCTGTGGTCTGTGCCGTTTGGGAATGAGGGCAACCCCAATACAGAAAGAATTTCCTTGACATCCTATGGATACAAGACATATTTTCTTTTTCTGTTACACTTGAAGACCCTGTTCAGGAGGTAATCCTTACTTCCATGTCCTGGAATTTTAGACTCATGGTCTTTTTGCCCAATCTTCTTACCACAGAGAAGTGAATGACCGAACTGAGCTCCGTTTAATCTTTTAGGTATCAAACAAAAATGCTCAACTCTTTGCTGTGAGGGGAAAATGGGGAAGGTGTGAATTTTCTCAGTGCCACTGCTATTTCTGCCTGGGTACAATGGATGTATGTTGCGGGGAGGCATAATTTGACCAGGTTGTCAATAACACTGAAGATAAGAAGAGTAAAACCTTTTTATATTATCTCTCAGTTGTCGTGAAAGATAAAGATTTCATAAATAAAGAAGACTATCATTTACATCAGTGGCTTGAAGTATAATTGCTTCTGCTTCTTCAGCTGCCGTATCCGTTCCGGATATTGGCTATCCTCATGGCAATAGTCTTCTTGTTCTTAACTCCTTGGAATAGTTCTTCCGAGGTCATGCCATACAAGTCTCTCAGGTTCTTCAGCCATGAAGTTCGTCTGTGTCCAGGGCCTCTCTTCCCAGGGATCTTTCCTTACAGAGTGAGTTCGAGTATTCCTCATGGTACGGCCAAGGTATTGGAGCTTTATTTGCTTAATGGTATTCAACAGTTTTTGTGAGCAAACCCCCAAACAACCATGCTACCCTTCAACTCAAATACAGCACAGGGCCTCTTTTCATAAAAAATAAGTGTATGTATTTAGGAAGAGTGGGAATTCAATAGGAAGAAGATTGACTTTTTGGGCTTCCACTCTACTTTGTAAGCAGAGCCATCTTGCAGAGTCTAAATGATGGAGTGTGCAAGCAAGCAATTAATAATGTTTTTGTACAAATGCCAGTTAAGAGTACAGTAAAACCTCGGATAATGCTAAAACTTGGTTCCACAAGTCTTAGTGTTATCTGATTTTTAATGTTATCTGATGCATGCATTGGATAACGTTCAAATCCTATGGGATGCATTGGATAATGTTAAAACTCCATAGAGATACATTGTAACCAGCACAGGCTTTAGCAAACGTTACCTGATTCTTCCCATAGGATTTCAACATTATGCAATGCAATTTCCCCCCACACCAGATTGCTTAACGTTATGTGGTTTTAGCGTTACCTGATACAAACATTATCTGAGGTATTACTATATATACTTTTAAAAGCTAAACAGATGGGGGGGGAAATCACATTTAAAGATGAGGAATCGTGAGCAAAAAATCATTTAAATTAACAGAACAGCTAACATTCTTACCATAGCGCAAGGCGCTGCTCTATTTCCTTCAGAAAGTTAGTGTGAAATTTGTGCAAAGGTTCATAGTTGGCAAAGATAAGATTCTTCAGTGTTTCTGGCATGCAGTCATCTTTATTTACTGTGCTCTGGAACCACTACAGAGACCAAAAAGAGTAATAAAACAAACAAACCCTTGGACTGATTCATTCATTCATTCATTATATTTCTATACCACCCATTTGGGTGGTATCCCACTCTGGGCGGTGAACAGATAACAAATCACAACAACACACAGCAGATCAAAACAACAACTGACAACCATGTCTGCATGGAAATAAAATGCCACATGCCCTTCTTGGCATCCCTCTCTGGAAACAAAGCAAACTTACACATTTGCTGGTATTAGTGACAAAGAGCACCATATCTAATGGAAAAATAGACACTGCATCCTTCATTTATCAAGAAAGTAAACAAGTTCTGACACCTTCAAGCTGGTATTTAAATGAAAAATATCAAGAAGCTTAAATTTTTATTTTATGTTCATTATGCCTTCCTCGATCAATAGTAGATTTTTTTAGCTTCTGCACAGATAAAGCTAAGTCACTTGGCTAACATGACTGTTATTAATCACATTAATTACTCAGAGCCAGTTTGCTTGCCTTGTGCATTAGAAAACACAACACTCCTATGAATTGTTTCTGTGTACACCATATCAAATTGTTGCCACCAAGAGTAATGATTTATATGATTTATTTAAGTGGGTAAAATATAAATTGAAATAATAAATATATAAACAAATAAATAAATATGAAAAGTTACAGGCTATATTTCAATGTTTGAAAATTGGGGGGGGGGGAATCCCTGGAAAAGAAAAGTTTGCCATCATATCTCCTGGAGGATTCTGGACATCATTTATATCTGTCACTAGGGGAAATAATATAAATTTTCCATGGAATGAATTTCTGGGGACACTAAGAAAAAATTGAATTTGGAAAGAAAATTTGGGGAAATGTTATCTTTATAGTCTTGCAGATTTTTGGCTTCAGCAGACTAAACTTCATTATTTTTCAAGTCACCAAGGTTTGGGATTGTGTGTTGTTTTTAAAAAAATCATCATTGGCTTATTTGCAGTCTGGAAAAATGTTGGATACAGCTCCATAAAGACTGTAAATATTAAGCTATAAACGTTCTTTTTGATGGTCTACAACTCTCAGAATCTGGCTATGGAGTTGTAGTCCATAGGACTACATACATTTTTCATACTTGGTCCCACTTGTCTAAGCTGTGCATGAATTAAGCAGACATTCTTCAAACCGAATAAATTTCTGTCAAATGTTTCTGAAGTTTTCATGACAAAGTTATAAATTATAAAATAAATTATAAAATGAACAATGTGTAAGCAACAATGTGTCAAAATCATCCATAACTAAAGCAGAAAAGTTGAAGTATTATTTAACAACAAAACAAATGAACAGAAGACAAACAGAATTTAAATAATTTTTTTTCATGAGTTACTAAACAAACATACATACAGTAATACCCCGGAAAACAATTGCATCGGATAACGCTAGAACTGGATAACGATGAAAGTTTTGGAAAAAACTTGCATTGGATAACAATTCTGGATAATGATTCTTAGCGTTATCCGATGCAATGGTCTGTGGGTGTGGAGTGGTTTGGGTAGAAGTACCCAATCCACCCCCTACCCGCAGCAGTCTCTGCGACTGCAGTAGGCTCGGGGAAGAGCACCCGCCTTTTCCCCCGACGCTGCTGCAGTCGCAGAGACTCCTCATCTCTTTCTTTCCCTCCCTGTATTTAAACTACAGGGAAGGGGGAAATAGAGAGACGTGATTGGTTCTCTAGAGAACCAATCACATCTCTCTCTTTCCCCCTCTCTGTAGTTTACATACAGGAAAGGAAAGAAAGACACAAGCAGTTCTCTCTCTCCCTGTAGTTTAAATATAGGGAGGAAAAAAGATGTGATCGCATGCATCGGACGACGCTAAAAATCGGATAACGTCATGACTTGTGGAACCAAGCCATAACATTATCCGGTGTATTACTGTACATACATACGTACGTACGTACGTACATACGTACGTACGTACATACGTACGTACGTACGTACGTACGTACATACATACATTGGGGATAAAGGGGGGGGAGAGAGAGAGAATTTAGATAACAGAAAATCTCAAGCTGTTATCTGTCACTTGAAGACAAATGGATGGTGCAATTAGCCACTATATTATATATCTGGAAAAAGTAAACATACCGATGTGATAACTTCAAGGTCTTTCATGTAAGTTCGTTCTGTGGTGGAAACCTCCTTAGCAATGAAGTATGCTTTGTCAGTTGGAAATCTCTAGAAACAGCAAGAAAGAAAGAAAATAAGTTGTCTTTATTATAAGGGCAAGCTCTTGTACAGAAATTAAAGGACAAGGGGGAAAAAACAGTGAAACTATCATAAATTAAAGAGCTGTATATAAAAGAGCCCATGTGGTATATGGATAGAATGACTGCCTTAGAAGACCTGGGTTTGAATTCCTGTTCAGTGATAGAAATCCACTGGAGAGTGGCACTGATAAACCTCTCACATAGGGTGTAATCAGACAGGCATTTAGCTCATTGTTTGGTCTGTTGTGAGGCTGGGTTGACTTATTCCTTTTTTAATTATCACACAATATAATCACTGGAGTGGACCAAACTGCCTCCAAAGCATTCTATCCACACCCTTCTGAATCATATCAGTTCTACTTTTTTGGTGCAGGTAGGTTTGCTCTGTTTTGGTTCATCTCTAGTACATGTGATTGCTAGAAACAGACCAAAAGCAAGCCTTCTTGCTGTCAAGATTCTATCTGGTTGGAATTTCTGATACAGTGAAGTGGCTTAATAAGCAAGCCACTTCAGGATATCAGCAAAATGAACACTTCCTCTGCTCCTCACTGGAGGGACAGAGGAAGTGAATGTTTTTAGACTGTAGTAGATAATCACTGATGTGCTGCATGAGTTATAATTTTTTTTAAAAAAAACTTCTTTGCTTTGTCTGAAGGGCCAGTCAATTAACTGATTCAGCTGTGGTCAGTTTCTTGAGTAGCCCATCAATTTTGGCTCTAGTACACCTGCTTTTGGCTTTAGCCTTATCTAGGGACTAGAGAGAATTTCATTCACTGCATTGTTAAGTGAATTGTCATCATTTGTATTTCCCAAACAACTAAGTGTTTGGAAAATAGCAACCATCTGATTATGAACTTCTTTGACTTTTATGACCTAGCTCTCTTCTCAAAATTAGGCACCGAGATGCTTTTTGCCATGGAAAGTAAAACATTAATGCATGTTAATGTACATAGTGCATTTTCCTAACATTTTCAAATGGATGCAGAAATGGAACAGAAAGGATTTATAATCTCATTATTCCTTCCAATGCCAGCCTGCAATACTGGCAGCATTACTTTAAAGGAATGTAGTGAACACAAAAAATAGTCCTCCAGTTCCATTTAAAGGAAAAGTCAATATTTGAATAGCAGAATGTATTGGTTCATAAGCTCGCATCTCCATCCCAGTCCCAATACCATCAGGAATTTGAAATGTCACCATTTCAGCCCCTTAGATGGAACAAATGGCATACAGTGGTAAGTGTTATTAATATGTCAGCTCCTAAGCTTGGTTGGGAAAGAACTGCTAGAAATGAAACCTCAGTTATTCTATCTATACTGAATGTCAAAACCAAAATGACAGTCATAATTGGTACCTTTCTCTTGACCTCCTCTTCATCATCTGTCCGGGTGCCAGTTTGGTCATTCAGCAGAGGGCTGACCAATGGAGATGCCTGTCTGTTATCAGGGCTCAAATTAGGAGACAATGTTGTATTTGCCATGGCTGGTCCACTTTGGGAATTGATTGACAGCTCTGAAAGGTGAGGGCTACCAGCAAGTGAGCCTGCTGAAGGAACAATATAGTGAATTTCAGAAATATTGCCCTCACTATACATGCAAATTCCAAGATCTTCAGTCTTTTCAAAAGGAGTTTGGTTTCAACACATTCATTGAAACCATCACCATTTGAAAGTGCTACACTCTTTTTGAGACTAATTCTGCATCAATTTGATATAGCTACGTAACTAACTTGAACAAAATTAGCACTGTATGGGTAGCGATGGCGGGGGGGGGGGGGACACCTGCCTGTTCTATCAACTGCTGTCTTCCTGATGTGATGTATCAAGTGAGAACTGCTTCAGATGAAATAGCTATGATGGATGAATTAACTTTTTTAAAAAAAAATCAATGAAATGTATTTCTTTTCAGAGAAACATAGACTCAGCATTGATAAAAGAGCAAGGCAATGTTCATACTTCCCTCCCCTACTTTATGAAGTTTAAAATTTCTGGTTGCAAGTTTCAAGAAACAACATTTTCCCAAATCCACATAAAAGAAACTGACTCATAATGTAGACCAAACTGTGGTTTCAGATGCTGCATTGTTTATTAAGAACTGTGATTAGAAAAAAAGAATTCGGGGGAAGAGAAAATTCATTATGGAACCCCAAAGACTAAATTCAATTGCTAACTCCTACTAAAGTGGTTCTATTAAATCACTGGGATGAAAGTGTAAATTTACCAAGTTACTACTTAATCTATTCCAGCTAGAACAGTAACTGGATTTAAGCACATAATGGGAAGCTTTTAATTTCTTCCTCAAAGGGAAGATGGAGAGGCAGAGGGAGCTCATACCTCTAATAGCATGGAATCATGGTTTAGCACTATGTCTTAACTGGAAGAGTTATGAGAACTTTTTAATAACATTAATGTATGATCTACAACACTCAATGAAACAGATGCACTCTTTCAGTGACCCTTTTTATCTCACATGCATGGAGAAATTCAGTTACAAAGCTTATAAGCTATTCCAGAGCTCTATGTCCTGCCCATACTGACTCTATACTGCCTTAGGATGTGCTTAATTACCTGATCTATCCTTGAGGAAAAAAGTGGGGAGTAAGGTTCATATCAGATGGATAGGGCAGGCTTACTCAGAATAAATGCCACACCTAGTTTCAAGCAATACCTTCTATATGTTGAGCACAAGCCAGAAGAGAAGCACTTGCTCACCCTGCATCAAGTTGTGTGGGAGGGAAAAATCATGTCCAAAGAGGACCTCTGTCAAAATGGTTAATTTTTGGAGTGTTTTGTCATTGGATTTAGTACACAAACATATATACAATGAAACAGTTACCTACAGTTACTGGAATTTTTAACCCTCCTACAAACTTAAAAATCTACCAATGCAGATCTTTGAGATTACATCACAAGATGCTAAGCTGTTAGAAAGACCAGAGACTAGTGGTGGTGATGGGGAGTTGAACAGCTACATCAAAGTCACATCTAGGACAAAGGGAGGAAACTACTCAGGCCCTCTTGCTACTTACAAGAGAAATGAGTACAGTGTACCTTGTTGAGTTACTCCGTGTTCCTTTGATTCTTTTGGGGTGGAAGTGCTGACATTACATTCATACATAAAGTGTTACTTTAAAAGCATGTAAAAAACAAAGTTGTCAAGCCTCAATCAACAGAACAAAACTACAATAGTACACGGCAGGGGCTACAAGAAATGCAACAATGAAAAATGATTACAAATCTGTCCCATTCTTGGGGAAAAGCTGATTACTGACTATGCAGGAGCAAAACATTAAAATCTTGCGATCATGATGAAATAGAAGTTAAGCTGACACACATTATACAGTACATGCCTAGACACATACTTCTACAACTCTTGGATTTTTTCCCCTTCACATTTCCAAAAATAATCTTGATTTAAAGGACTGTATATGCTTCCAGCCATAACAGCTAACAACAGATAGAGTTAAAACATATGTGAAATGCTTGTAAGGCCACATGCTCAAAATGGTAATCTTTTGCTGCAGACAAACTGCCAATATATCTTGAGAAACATCAGTAATATTTGGCAAAATACCAAGTATCTACATACCCAGAGTAAGTGCAAAGTACAGTTTATAGAATTTTGAGCCACCCCAGTGAAACACATATTTATACTGCTGCCATCATCAGCATCAAACTGAATACTATATGTCTACAAAACCATGTCAATGTTACATGCTATTTTTAGGCAGATTAAATGTGATATCTGATTTAAAGAAATATTATCTTTGTTGGTTATAATTCCTTAATAAAATGGATTTAAATGGATGCCCAGGAAAATCTTAGAGAAAAATCACAGCTTGTTACACAAATGTCAATTTTATTGACACTAGCACACAATCATATACAGTAAATTCATAATAAAATGAATGCAGTAGAAGAAAAAAGCAGCAGCAAAGAGGCCTTCGGTAATTAAATTGCATTTTCTAAGTTTATAACTGGTATGCTTTCCAGAGATACCTATAGAAATGATGCTTTTATCTCAAATCTGAAGCAAAAAATAGAAATTCTGGCACTATGACAGAACATGAGAACATTACGATCTTTGAGTGATGTTATGCTCATGTCAGACACATGCACTTAGTTTCTACTTTCTACCATTTACAGGATAGTCTAGTTAGAACTTACTAAAGGGAACGTTATGGTGAACAATGCCACCTTTTAAATTCCCCTACAACAGATCTTTCCACTCTGGTATCTTCCAGATGCGTGTGGGACCACAATTTCCAGGATAGTTGTCATAATTCTGGAGATTTACACTGCAACTTGATTCAGATATCTGTCAAGCCCCACATAATCACTCAAAGAAGTGTGTGTGCACATGAACAAATTTACAGAAAGCACCTACATATATGGCTGCCAGAATGTATATAGCCTTAGTTGAAAATGAATTAAGAATGGATGCTTAGTAGTAACTGATGCCTATCTAGCCTGGAATTGTACTAAGGATGGGAAAATGTTCATACCAAGCCAAGTCCCTCAGCACTTTCATAAGAGTATCCAGTGAAAACTTTTATAAGAGTATTCAGTGAAAACTTTTATAAGAGTATCCAGTAATCATTTCTAGATGATTACTTAAATATTTAGCACCTGTCAACCTATCAGGAAAGGAGAAGATTAAACAAATGTAAACCTGAAAGCTAATATTAACAATGCTATGTGTTCAAGGTAACTATAAAGGTGAAGGCCAAAGGTTAAACAGTAAAGTAAATAACAATGCTTCCAAAGTTGCACATCATGATTCAAGTTAAAATCAGCCTTGCCCTTTCTGAAAATTTATCTTCTTGCTCTCTTCAGATCTAGCATAGAGAACTTGTTTGTGATATTTAAAGCTGGTACAATATCATCTTACATATATTTATCTGTATTTTGTGCTTCCACTTGAAAAGCCCTGCCAGAGAGCTAAATCCCATCCCTGATTGAATGGCACTTGGTCAGTCAAACTATATGTAAGACTTACTGATTCACTGGCTCTAATCCAGCTGGATTAATAATTGGATTTAGTCCTATAACTATAAGGGAACATGTGAGAAGGCTCAATAGTTAATCAAAATGATACTTCCTGCAAGGAGTTAATCACTATGGAGGAAACTTATCACCAAAAACTCAGTGATGCCTTGAAAATTTCAACATCTTTTTGAAATTAATATTTAATCTTGAGAAGTTTAGATTGCTAAACCAGGTGTAATTACACAAAGAACCGCAGTCTCATTGTTTTATGTCATTATAATACATTACAAGTCAAATTTGTTAACATGTGTAACTAATCCTTAAATGGATTCTTAGCCTATCTAAGAAAACTTGTTAATGTAAGTTTATGATTTTATTTAGACTTCTGTAACTAAGTAATTTACATCACACTAAATGAATGAGAATACTTTGGAACATTTCTCATGAATAATTAAATTCAGATTATTTCACATTAGACTTGGTATGCAATAGAAATACAAATGCAAATGTCTCCAAAGCAAATCAACGTACAGTATTCTATATTTCTCATATGATTAAATGGAGAGTGTAAGCAATTTTAGCTGCCAGTCAGTATACAGATCAGATGAAAATCAACTTATGTTCTTCTCATTCCTTTCATCATCATCAATAAAACAAAGTATTTCTGAATTAAATATTTAGACATCAGTGCAAGGTCCACAGAACACAATCCATTTGTCAATAGCTACTCTTAATTAAAAATAACAATGAAACACCAACTTAGCCATAGGTGGTTTCTGAATCACTTGGGGGAGGGGGGGATTTCTTGAAATTTTGATGTACAGAGCTCCGCATTCCATGAGCCATCCCAACCTTAGGAAAATCCAGGCCAATTTCTTTTTAAAAGATTGAAAACTGATACCAAATTCAAATTGCTTTGAAAGTCAGAGAAATGCAAATATCCTCCTCAGGATAAAAATATTTAATACCTATGTCTTTAAGCTAAGGAGGTTCTCAACAGTTTTTCAGTGATTAGAATGGATTTGAAGTACTGTACTAGTTAGCTTTCCCTGAGCTTCTATTCCAAACCAATAAAAGAGGAAACTGAAGGAATTGCATCAGAAGAAAGGACATTATGAACAAACTTGTAATTCCCACCTCCTCCAATCCTTTCTGGGACTCATTCAGGAACAGTAGGGGAAGGAAGGGAAGAGAACTGAACATTTCTGGGTAATTGTATATTCTGTTCCTAAACCAGGAGAACAGTCTTCCTAAACAGAAACATTTCAGAAGGGGAAAGGGGGCTAGTCTGATGCAGCAAAAACAATAAAAATTGTGTGGCCACAAAAATCTTTGTTGTGTTTCCCCATGGAGAATGCATGCATATTCACAGCTGCACATGGCCCTTACACCCTTATAAAAAGGGTGAAAAAGATAAAAATCCAAGTCTCTCCTTTCTTGCAGATTTCAGAGTTTTCCTTTCAGCCAGTTTATTGGGTGATATGTTATCAAAGGGGAGCAGAATCAAATAAGCCATTTCTAAGTGAATGTTCCTTATTATAGCAAGAAACAATTATTTTTAAATAACCAACGATGATACAATTCCAGTAAATGATACCACGGGGGCGGAGAGAGCAAAAAAAAAGTTTTTCTTGAGTTATTAAGGTTGGGTTCACACAACAAAGGTAAGAGCGAGTGATTTGTGAAAATGGTGCGTTGTCCCAAGGAACTTTGTTCATTTTTTTACTTGAGTCAAACATTCCAGCCAGAAGTTGGATAGCATATAGAAGGGGGAAATTTTACAGCAAGACACCAGTAAGAAAGGACAAAAGGTTTCAGTACAAGCAATAAATAAGCAAATCAAAATTAATGTCATGCATACACAGGTAAATAAATAATGTTGGCGTGACATGCTTACAGATAATCACCATGTTCAGCATTAGGTTTAATAGCCAGGATCCCCTCCTCTTGGATACAAAGTCCATGCTAAAGTGATATAGAAAAGCATTAACCAGCGGCAAGCACAAAACTGGACAGTAACTGTTTCGGTAAACCAACGGTACAGTGACTTTTGAAGAAAAATGACATTACAAACAGCAAGGTTAAAATTGGGGAATTGAAAAGATATGCACTGTTCCTTCTTCCTATCTTTTTTACTTTCTATTACTAAAAAAACAGGACAGAAGAAAGAGCAGCTAAACCTGACAACCCTATAAAAGGTTACCCACTCAAAATAACATGCAGTTAAAAACAACTATTTGTAAGCTCGTGCTACAGCTACTGCCCATTTTGGCTGACCAACTCTCCAAGACAGCAGTGATCCTGCTTAAAAGCAATTTTGCTACCAATTCAATTATTTTACATATTTTCTTTGCTGGAAAATGAAGGGCAGAGTAGTTTTACCTAATCACCATGTGGTCTGCTATTTCTACGAATAATCACCTTTGCCAAATGGTTTCCAACATATGTCTTTCTACTTTTGAGGCCCACAAAGTTAGGCCTCTGTGTTTAAAAGACAGCAGGATCACGGGAACAAGATGATCACGCCTTTTTCAACGGGAACAGTTCTCCCTTTTTCTACTGTACATGGGGTAGCGTAGCAAACAGTGCAAAGAACAGATGATAGATTCACCATGCTTTGAGTACAAAGAAAGAACAATGGGGAAAGAAGTTTTTTCTTCCATAGAGGTACATGCAGGCAAAACAGTGTATACAGTGAATGCCTTTAAAAAAAAGCCTTTAATAACATTGTTAAACAAATGACAAGAATGAGAATGAAGATCCCAGCAATTTTTGAAAGAACCTTATCTTATTTTTGCAGAATGAGATTTGTATTTCAAATCTGAAAAGTGTTGGATGATGGGGGGTGGGGGGAGCCAAAGAATACCTACCTCAGCTATTTGTTTGTAATTCAAGTCTCTAACAAGATAAAACAAAAATGGGGAAAATAGGAACTGTATTGAAGTATTTTGTCCCCTTTATGAAAAAGCAAGAGCTCTGGCATAAGAAAGTGGTTCATGCTTTAATTTTTCCAGTCCAGTGATTAAGATATCTGGGATTCCATTAAAATATATGAAAGATGACATGAACAATTACTTGCAGATACCACTGTAGCAACAACTTGCTATGAAAACCTGCCCCTTACTCTCTATGTGCAGATAAAACAGAACTTTTGCTGTCTCCAAAACTTTTTTCCTTTGCCTTTCCAGCATGATTTCTATTAATCTTGTCTGAAAAGGTAACACGAACATTAACTGTAATAACATAAAAAGCACAACAAGTGAAACATCAATGAGCTTTCTCTAATCTGTGATATAGGAAGCAATAGGATTAGATTACCAACCTGTTAAGCAAAAATCAGCAAAACACATGCACATTGTTTTTATGAGAAATATACTTAACCTCTGCAGGTGTTTTACTTTACTCCTTGTGAATGCCAAAAAAGAACAGATGCTTGGTGCTGGGGTGGTGGTAGTAGTAACTTAAAGTATTGTAGGGGGAATAAAATTACCTTGATCTTCTTGTACTATTGCACAGAATTTAAGAGAGGAATCTGTTACAAAAGTGTCACGATTTCTTTTAAAAATGAGAGGCGAGGGCATTTTTGGCCTTCTAAATGTTCTGGATTACAGTTCCCAGAAGCCTCAGTCAGCATGACCAATGATTTGGCATAATGTCAAATTTAAGTAAACATGGGCATGATGAAAAAACAGATGCTTCTTGATACAGTCATGTTTTATCAACACACCAGCTTCCCAAGCACTGACTCTAACATAGCTACCCTTCTGCTCTCATTCATGCATTATAAGCAAATGTATGTGTTTAGGTAGATTGTGAAAGAAAAAGTACTTTGCAAAAGTAAAAACTGAGTCCCACTGAACTGATCTGCAGCAGAGATATTTAAAAAGCCCTAAAGAGACACCAAACTACTTTGAACAGATCCAATCTTGTCTGCTTTTACCAAGCTGGACTGGGCCTGGTACAGGAGACCAGCTGGAAATACCAAGGTTCTCCAGGTAGGGTTAGGAAAGAGAATTCATTCTGAATCCTTGAGGAGTCACTGCCAATAAAAATTCAAAATGCTAGTAGGTTAAGGTGGACCAAAGGTTTGACTCAGTGTGAAGCAGTTTCTTATGTCAGAAGGATAACATGTGAAATCCAGAAGATCAACATTTGCTGGGATAAATGGCACTCGAATGGAGAGTGAGAATAAATACTGGTCGTTATGCATAACCTTCAAGTGACATTACACTTCACAAACTGACCAGTGAATGTACATCATTCTCAAGTGAAAAATACTTAACTGGATAATGTATGGAATATGTCATCTATACTGTCAAGCTCTGCGCATATCTCACAGCATTTAGATATGCTAAATCTCATTTATGCTACTCACTTTTGCCCGTTCTCTACAATGTATTGTAATGTATTGTGAATGTACACTATGGTGCATTCTTCATTCGGTTCTTATTAACCACAAAATATATGTTTCATAAGCCATTGGCCACCTCTAACAATTAGAATATTAACTGCTTTTACAAAAGGAAAAGAAGACCCTAATCTACCTGATGATAATTAAAATATCATTGGAACCACAATTTCTACGTGAACCACCTGAAAGCTTAATACTTTACTTTGCAACACCATTATTTCTACCATCTATTATCATAATAGGATAACAGCAGATGTAACAATAGTACGCTTCATCTACACTTTCTAAACATGGTTTCTATTCAATTATGTTTTAAATTAAAACATTCAGATATTAAAGGCAATGATTGGACAAGCCATTCTATACTCAAAATAGTGATTCTCCTCTGAACACAATATGAAATAAAACACTCCTTTTAATATATTAGCCAATACTGCTGTCTAATCATAGTCACAGATGCGATTACTTATCTTCTGTATGGTCTACTCTACACTAATATCTTAACTGCATTTATGTCTACATAGGAGTATATATTTGTACATATATACGTACATACACCATTCTTATAAAGGCGTGGGAAGGATGTGGCAAAGGCCTTTAAAAACACCTACCTAATCTTTCGGGCTATTGTTAGATGCCTGAAGCTCTCAGCTCCTTTTAAATAAACCAACATTCTAGCCCTCATGATTACAAAGAGAAGTTTGCTTATATAATAGTAAACATATGTGATGGATTCTTTAGTGCAAACAAATGGTCTATCCTTAATCTATGCTATTCCAAGAACATCTGAAATATTGACAGTGTCACACAACCCTAACAGAAACATGATCTAAATATCTGTACACTTAGAAATACCACTTAACATGTCTGATTCAAGGCATCAGAGGAAGTTATAAAGATTTCTGTTTTGTAATATAGCACGTTAAACTATTAAAATACTTGCTAAGCTTTAACATCCTGACCATGTTTGCTTACATGTGGATAAACAAATGGTCAAATTCAACTATTCAGCCACCGTCTGCTCTATATTTTAATTTCAATGCATACCTTTGGGTATACTTGCTTCTAGCTATTACAATAATTAAATGGATATAATAATAGTTTTAAGGCTATAGGCAAGTAATGGGTATATCTTGCCATCTGGATATAAGCCTTTATTACATGCAAGTTTTCTGAAATACAAGGTTTCATTTTGAAATACTGCATTTTAGCTATTTCTTCCAGTTGTTGTGTTTAGATACCTGCAATCTGTATCTATTATACAATCAAAAGATAAATGTGATTTAAATATTCTATTTTAAAAGGCTTGGGAAGTTACTTTAATAATTAATTCCTGTTACTGATTATACTGTTGTACAAATAATAATTTCATATCAGAAATTATTCTGGGTTGGAAGGATTTTGCTGGAGAAACTCCGCTCAGGGGACGCCCAAGATCTTTTCCCACTGAAGTGGTTCCCATTTATCTACTTACAATTTCTTGCTTTTGAACTGCTAGGTTGGCGGGAGCTGGGGCAGAGACAGGTGCTCAAACCATCGTGCAGTACTGCTAAGAGTATGGCACAAAATTTTAAAATATCCTATCAAAATATCTCTGAAATTACTTTAAATCTTTGTCAACAGTTAAAGGAACTAGAAAAGGTTAAAGTAACTTGGTTCTTGCTTAATTGGTTAATTATAAAAATATAATTTTCTTATACCCTTTTTATCCAAAAAGGGAGTAGGGCAAAATGACTTGCAACTTAGTGTTTACAAGCTAATTTTTCATTTATTTTTCAAAACTTGCATCTTCCATTTCTTCTGCCACTTTCAAATGTCCAAAATGGGAAGGGTAAAAGTTTCAGCCTACAGAATAAAAACTCATATTTATACTTTCAGTACATTAATAATTTGTGGGGCCGATGGCTGATAGTATGATATCATTTTTTTTTTTTTTTTGAGATTTGATAATAAATGTAAAATCTTCTGCTTTCTGACTGCAGTGTAAAACTTTAAACGGAGGCACTGAACAGAAGGCTCTCCCTTGGAAGGAGAGAAAAGCACATGTGTGTAACATCACATCAAATCTTGTTGTTTTGCAAATGACAAAGGCTGCAATCCTAAATATACATATTTGGGAATAAGTACCACTGAAAACACTGGGAGTAACTGCTACAGAAAACATGATAGCCCTGTATTTGCAAGTCATTTCTCTAACTGCAAACATTTCATTAAACATTTAACATACAACTACAGTACAGATCTTTTTTCATTATATAAAAAATAATAACCAACCACCGAGATTATCATACCAGGGTTCCAATCTCTTGTCTTTCAAAAATTATAAGATACAATTAGATTTCACTGCAAACTATAGCTGCTCCTACTAGAACCACCTCTATCAATAGATCTTTTTACCTTTTCAAGAGGCCAGCTTTACTACTAAAAGGTTGCTCTGATTTACCTGTTACTCAATTAACTTCCGTTTAACTGATTATATGATTGCAAAGGACCTTAGTCTAATCCTGGTAGTTCTCTTCAGGTTTCTCAGCAACTAAAGACATGAACCCCTTCTTCATCAGTGAGGCCCAAAGACACATCTTCCACTTCCTCATCTAGTTGGAGGTTGCCAAGGGAATATTTGTTCTTAGACACAGGAGATGAATTCAGCACAATGGAATTCCCAAATACAAGAGGGTGGGTGAAAGGATTAACCATCTCTGAATCTGAGTCACTAGACTCTGTACCACTGCTTGTAGAACCTTCCATTATTTGGATAGTAGACATATGGTCCATCATGCCTCTTGGATACAGAGACTGGATAACTGGGCTTTGTTTTGAATGGCCAGCCACTGGCAAACCATTGACCATACTTTTGCCTTCTGAAGGAACCATTTTAACCATCCCTCTTTCATAATACCTGTCTGGTCTATAATCCTGACCTGGAGTTGAAGACACCTGACTCAAGATGAATGGATCTGTTTCAGATCTGTTGCATGCATTTGGAAGCATCTGCAGATGTGGCCTTCGTGACACTGGTGAACACCTGCTATAAGCAGGGCAGTCGAATGAATAACCATCCTCGTTTTCACTCCTAGCCCTGCAGTCATGCCCATTTTCAGAGATGTAGCTCTGACATTCTGCTCTTCTGAAACTCATGTGAGGACTTGACCCTTTGCTACTAGAAGGCAAAGAAGCAGCCAATGGAGTACGAGTCCCAGGATCCCTAAACATTTCATCAACTAGAGTGCTGTGTCGTGGAACTCTGGGACTCCCACCAACATAGAAAGATCTGCTAGTAGAGCTCCCGTCACTACAATCCTCAATGGCATGGTAGGATGCCTTGATAGAGGAGACTGAGGAATCCCTATGCCTATTTCTATTATGATTTTCACCTCTGTAATCAATATAGACACCACTGGTCGAATCACCCTCATAATTGTCATTTGTTTGGGAATATGATCGTGTTATTTGCCATCTGAGGAGGTCATACTCGCTATCTACATCACTGCAGTCAATGAAAGGAATTGACGTGCTACTGCCACAAGCAGCTCGGGATGCAGGACCTGTGCTTGGTTGCTGCGTCTGAGGTCTATTGTGCTGTGCTCTGTCCTGGGCAACTTCTTCCTCCTCCTCCATTGCTGTCAATGCAGCACCATCCAACTTCCTGCCTTCTTTCGGGCTCCTACTCAGGGAAGGGGCGGTGAGCTGTCCATCATCTTCCACTGAAACTTTTAACTCTTTTCCCTGCCGACAGCTTTGCACTATTGGAGAATCAACACCATCTCCATATGTAGAACTGCAGCTCTATAAAAAGAAAAGGAGGAAAAAAGAAACAGCTGAGGTTTACAGCAGAAAGAAAGGAGAGATATCAGCACCAGTTTCAACATCAAGTATATTACAAGTGCATCTCAAATTATAAAGGAGGAGTTTCCAAAGCTGTTAAGAATCTGAACTCAGGCAAGAGGCTAAGTCATATAAGGCCTTCAAAACTCAGGAGGCGTTCTGGCAAACAAGACAGGACCTAACTTATTGGTACAACACATGCTTTCAAATTGCTTTATGTCAAGTTTAATCCCCAGAATCTCCAATTAGACAGCAGATAATGTGGAAGGCCTCTTCTTAAAATCTAAGAGTCAGCACACCAGATATTGAGCGGTATGCACAAATTCTCTGATTTGTATGGAGGAGCTTCCTATATTTATTTGAGAAGATAATGGTATATGAAAGCATTGAGCTGGACACAAAATTCACAGCTGGAAAAATGTGCAGCTAGAGCTACCCCATTTTCCTGAGTTGCTCTCTATTGATTTCCAAATGCAGACTAACATCTCTTCCATTTGCCATAATCAATTTAGCATTATTCTGGACTGTGGTTTCTAATCAAAAATAATTTATAGGACTAATTAGTCTGCACATTTAAACATTTCGTCCTAACACTGACATGAAACTTCAAGTCATTTATTGGAATTGAATTTATCATCAAGGTTAGAAATGCTGTGATATTCAGCAGGTGGAAGACATGAAAGCCAAACAAAGGTGGTCTTTGCAATGGCAAAGGCGACATATTCCTGAATGATTCAAACAAGTATTCTATAAAATAAATTATATTGTGTCAAAAGAGTTGAAGTGCAATATGATCCAACCCAATCTATTATCCATCTCAACTATGTGGGAAATTCCCTTTTGAAGCAAGCAGTTTTAGGGAAAATACCTATAAACTATTATTATTATTATTATTATTATTATTATTATTATTATTATTATTATTATTATTATTATTATTATTATTATTATCATCATCATCATCATCATCATCATCATCATCATCATCATCATCATCATCATCATCTCAGAAAAATATTTTTTCATGCTGTGTAAACTGAAATTCCATCAATAACTCATCCCCTCCCCCTTTTGAGCTACCTCTGAACAACCACCCTGTGAAGGGTATAATGACATTAAATTGTTAGCAGGTTGGCCTTCCGGAGTTTTATTTTTCTCATGAAGAATTATGAAAATCAGCTGTAAGTGAAAGCAGAATGGGATTGTTTCCATGGTTCATAAAGATGAACTTTAACCCAAGGAGCTTCTACCTATATACTGCTCTCTATTATTTGTCATGTAAAGCAGTGTTCCCCAACCTTTGGGTTTTGGACTTCAATTCCCAGAAGCCTAAGTCAGTACACTGGCAGATCAGTGTGCTTTGGGGAAATGACTTAGGCTTCTGGGAATCGAAGTCCAAAACCCAAAGGTTGGGGAACACTGATGTAAATCATAAATTTCTGCCTAGAATCTGGGTGGGAAGAAATCAAACTTTGATTAAACTTTATCAAAGTATGTTAATTTTATACAGCAAACCTATGTTTTCATAATTTATTTGAATTCTTCAATTTGTGATATATACATTTGCCGAACAGACTATATTCATCTTTTTATTTGTAAGGCTTGTCTACGTTAAATTTTCTCCAGCACTTACACTTTTTGTTCATTCAAAAATCAGAGGAAATGATAAGGTTGCTTCAAGCTACAGTGTAGCTCTTCATTTGGCTGTGTGCACAATACTGAATAAGGCCTGGCTGAGTCAAATAAGGTTATTAGAATTAAGTTTGGAAAAGAAGGAAATAAAACTGACTTCTTTTGGCACCTCTGAATGCTGTTCTGAAGGCTTTGCAGTCAGGCTCCTAACAGAGTGGATCTTGCTGTGTTTCCTGGGGAGGGGAAAAACACACACAGTTTGCAAAAGGGTTTACTAAAAATCTTTATACTGTACTGTTCTCCAGCCCATTGGTAAAGCATAGCAGACAAATATGCATTTGCAGAAGATCCTCCTTTGAACAGATCTTCTTGCCCATACATTTATATGTACAGTATATAATTCTCCAACTGTATATAGTTATAATATTTTACTGAAAGTGTTATACAAACTATCAGGGAAAGGAAAAGAACATAGCGGTAAAGCGGTGACCCTATCACTGCAAGAGATGATTCAGAACACAGACCTGTTGCTAGGAGCACTATACAGTCTAGCAAAAACATTGCACTTACCCTGTCATAGATGGGTTTGGTAACAGATTTGGCAATCACACTCATGAATCCTCCCTTCCATTGTCTAATACTGTCAGCTGGGACAGCTAGTGATATAAATGTGCTCTCTTTTACTTTTCTTTTAAAAAAAATTGGCATAGGGAATTAACTAAGTACTGTACAGCAATTATCTCCTTCTATATAGGATATGAAAATGAAAAGTGACAACTTGCTGTAATGGCTGTTCCCACACAATGAATAATACAGTATAACTCTATTTGGCTGTGCAAAACCCAAGTTGCTCTTAAGACGCAAGCAAGGAATGGGACTAAACTGCATAGCCTAGGGTTTCCCAACCTACAGCCCATGAGCTGGCCCTGGCCCCCGACACCATCCCATCTGGCCCATCACTGCCTCCACCGCACACGGAAGTGGAAGCTAGCACATTTACATCATCGGTAAAATGCACCCATGCATGTGGCTGGCATAAATGTGAAAGTGGGCAGATTTATGTCAGCTGTAAATGTGCCAGCTTGCACTTCTGGGTGGCATGGTCTGGCTTGCAATGCTGTCAGGCCTCTGACAGAAAAAGGTTGGCCACCCAGGGCATAGCCTTTCCCTGAGGTATAAGCACTACAATGACCCAGATGTTTGCACATAGAGCATGAACATCTACAGAACATCTGTATGTGACTAAGCTTCTCTTCTGCAGACACATTCTTTGTAAGTACACAAATACAGCATGAGTGTGTGTATATGTATGGTCTACATAAGATGCATAATACTAAGGAGGGCTGGGCTATGTTATGTGTCCTGGCTTCAAGCTGGTGTGTAGAGATTAAGTTGAGTTTGCATGGTCAAATAGGGCTTACTTTTAATGATTCAACAGGAAATTAGCAACCAGGAGCTTAGAGCTTGAAATAGTTTCTGTACTGCAATACCTAGAATTCCCTCAGCCAACATAGGAGATTATGAATGTTACAGTCCAAAAGGTAACATTTTTCTAAGCCCCGTAGAAGCTTTTTACTAATAGTGAATTACTGACACAACACAAACAGAGGGAAACAAAATTCAATACAGTTAATTAGTAATGAAAAAGTGCCTAGAGTGTGTGTGTGTGGGGGGAATTCTTAGTATACAGCTGGAAACAAGAAACTATATAGTAGGATGGAGAAATGAAAGATCACTTGAATGTCTTTAATGCCAGGACACACCAACCAATCAGTATCTGAATCCTGAAGGAAGTATCCAACCAGTTTCTACAAGAATCTGAGAAAGTATGGCAGGCATATCCCTACACAAACCATCCCATTCCAATGTATAAAATAATATCAAGACAACCAATTTGATGGATGAACTTAGGGAGGTAGATACAGGATTTATGATCTGTACAACAATGGTACTCAACAAAATGAGTACAATACATAGCATGTTAATGGGCTTAAGGACATCATAGTTTCAAGAGATGCAAATTAGTTCTTTCCTTGGAATGCGATCTGGAAATCTGAGAACACTAAGATCAAAGGTAGAAAGTCTAACTAATAGAATAAAAATGCAGAAAGGAATAGAAATAGTTTGCAATTGTTTTTTGTTTGTAACTGTTTTTGTTTCATTCTTTTTAACATTTTTCTTTTTTTTGTTAAATTCTAATAAAAATATTTCAAATAAAAAGGAATAGAAAAATCAAACATATTTACAGAAGTGTAGTACCCCTTTATTGTCTATTCTTGTGACAATTGCTACACTTATCAATCTTCACAACAACAATGAAAATTTTGGAGATATTTATTTTGATATGCAATATACTGCTCAAATAAAGTTAATCAATAAATATGTATAGCAAAAATAGATAATTAACTGTGCTGTTGACAGCATATTGACAACACGCTGTTCTCCCATTCACTTTCTTTCTTAACCCTCTTCAAAATGTAAATGTTTAATCATCTGGTTTTTTAAAACTGTACATGATGCAAAAGCAAAACTAAACTAAAAGCAAAAATCTTAAAAGCAAACAAACCAAGCTAGGATGGAATATGATGAAATCCTTCTAACCTTTCAAACTGTACTTTTTTGTGTCCTCCTTCTTTTACATAGTCAAGAACCTGCTTTTGAGTTCGGCCACTGGAAAGGAGAGAAGAAAACAAAACAAACAGCAGCGTTAGTGTTGGCAAAATAAAAGGCTCTTACTAAAATACACTCATCTCGAATCCCATATCCTTATTAGGGAAAGATCCTGACACTAGGATGACCAAGGGCTACTAGAGATTGGTAATGCATGTTTCAGAAAAGGTTATAGTCACTGTGAGGATGCCAATTTTGCTTCTAGCGCCAAGTAGTTTATCCCATTCATGATGTGTATAAGTACTCAGCAGAAAGAGGACTGCTGATCATTTACTGAAGGTATCCTGTTTTTCACAGCATTGCTCTAACAACCACGACATAACAATCTGACTCTTGGATTACTGTTTTGCTTACTTGATTCAGGCTGCAACTGCACTGGTAAAAAAAATATGGGAAACATTCATTAAAATGCATACATCCAGGACCTATCAAACTGAACGTATAGTAGGTGTCTGGCTCAATAAATTACATGGCCTTTTTGGGTTGTTTTTCTCCTTTCTTCAAGAAGAGGATAACTTTCAAAATACAGCCAAAAGATTATTATTTTTTAATCAAATGGAGGGAAACATCTAGGACGGTCCACTTTGAGGTCCACTTTTTTCAGGTGTCCAATATCGATTTGTCATCACTTATCTATTTAAGCACAAATCAACCAAACTTTCAAGTGTATATATTAGTATCCCATGTGTGTATACGGTATATCTTTTACAGCATTTGTGTAAGTTACTTCAGGAAATCAAATGGTCTGTTATCACATATTAAGGCAGGCTGCATTTTAACATGGTCCAGACTTTTACAGAGATGAACATCATCAACCCACTCTGAAACAGTTTGCACAAAAGCTGAACCTCTGCACTATCACCTGGACACTATTTAAGAGCTGAAAGACTTAAATGTAACTTTACATCACATAAGCCTTGTTTTTGCCTTTGAACATTGTCAGGCAAGAAGTGTACTTAAAAATAAAATAAAGGTATACGGCTAGGTTTAAGCATTCATAAACACAAACAGAAAACACTGACTATGGAGTTAAGAACTCAAGACCCAAATACTTGCTGAAGACTATTTTAATGCACAGGCCATTTCATACATGAAAAAATTCTTAAAAGCATATGAATTCTGTGGAACAAATTCTGTTTTATACTTCTCATCATTACAAAAGATGACTGTATATTATAGATTTGATTTTTAAAAAATTGCTATCAAAAATCTTTTAATTCACACAAACAAACTAAAATGACCAAAAATCAATACACTAATGCTAGTACAGTATCTGGTATGTCATACGGATCTTAGTTTTTTAATTTCCCTTGAAGCAAAAACTAAACTAAAAGCAAAACTCTGAAAAGCAAACAAACCAAACCAAAGGATGGAATATGATTAAGTCCTTCTAACCTTTCAAACTGTACTTTTTGGCTGAAGATATATGGTCTCATTAAGTCTCTTCTACATTAAACCTCAAGGTAGCTCAACTATGGCTTAAAATCATGGGTAATTACTTAAAACTGAATAGAAAACATTACAATAATTCCCAGATTCTTGCCTCAAGTTCATATATCCAAAGAGACCTGTATACATTCATCAGATAGACCAGTGTTCTTAAAAGTTGAATAATGGTTGTGTAAATTGCGAAATGACCCGTGGTGGGCAGCAAAAAAATTTGCTATCACACTGTGGGTAGAGCCTATGTTGTGGGCAGTGTCTACACCATGGGCGGAGCCTACATCATGGGCAATCTAGTCCTGCCTGCTATATGGCCATGTATACATCTGCAAACACAAACAGCACTAGCTCTTTGGGTGTAAATGGAGATGAGCACTGCACCCTAGAGTTGGATATGACTGGCTTTTGAGCAAGGGAGACCTTGAACCACTTGCAGGGAGGTGGGCGTGGCCACCCAATTTTGCTACCACCTCTGCCCGAAGGCAACCCAATTTCGTCACCCCCTGCCCAAAGGCCACCCAATTTTGCTCCCCCTCCTGGGGGTGGGTCCAAACCTGTTGCTGCCCACCACTGGAAATGACTAATAGTTTTGTGGATACATTTTTTAAAAAGGGAAAAAGCATTCTGTATGGTACTCAAGTTATTCAAATGAGATTTCCCTTCCTGCTCTAAGTACTGTATTGACAAAGTATAATCAGTAAATTGATTTTAAAAATCTTCAATAAAAATGCAGTTTTCCTTTTCTTCAAGGAAGCTGCTTCCATCAACACTACCTGACTGTTCTAAGGAATTAAATAAATAGAATTCTGTCTCTTTTGTCAAGAGAGGGGATTGAAGAAATTGGAAACAAATGGGCTGGGAGACAGAGAGATTTCAATTTTCAGTTCATAACATAGTTTTAGAGGCAAGTGGAACACTATTATTGTTTTTCTTCATAACACTTCTAAGTGTCATTGTTTTAGGCCTCTAATTTAAGAAAAAATAGAAATATACAGTTAAAACAATTTCCATGAAAAAGTAAAACACATCAGGTGAGACATATGATCATATGAGAACATGTGACACTGTCTCACAAATTTGATTTTCTCTAAAGCCTGGCTAACAGCAGCTTCCTAATCAAGCCTGCAAAACAGTGCCTGTCCAAATCAACCAGGAGGGATTTTTGTCTCTGTGAAGGTTTCCTTAACAGAAAATGCCAGAGAATAGTACATTCTCCATAGAAAGTATATTGAGCAATTGCTCCTCACTTATGTGTTATCAAAGCAATCCAGAACTTTTGAGTCTCAAAAATTATAGAATCACCGAGTTGGAAGGGACCTTTTGGGCTATCCAGTCCGATCTCCTGCTCAGTGCATTAATCTAAGAATACTTCTCTTAGACTTAAAACTATCCAGCAGGCAATGAAGTCATTCTTTACCATTTAAAAGATGCTTCAGGTCAGCTTTTATTATGAGACTGAATAATTTCTGAAAGATGTAGTGAAAAGTGTAGAGATCAGCAGAATTGACTACCACAAATTACATGCTTGAGAAACTGCATCCTCAGCTATCCCAAACAGAAGCATGAAAAACTCAGTACGAAGAAGAAACTTCATATACTAGTCAAGCTGCAGATATGGCAGGAAAGTACAGACCAATATATGTGATGAGCCATAGAGCTGAGACAGCAAAACAGATACATGGACATGTCAGTTGACCTTTTAATTTGACTTTTTATCCTGCCTTTGATCAATAGCACAAGGTAATTTAAAAAGAAAAAAGAAATTCAGACATAAAAGATACCTCTGCTCTCCAATGAACAGATTAAAAACCTCCAAAAATTTAGCTTTCTGCTACCTAGATGATATTGGGAATCTTGCTCCTGTACCTGCCTCCCTGCAGCATAGCAGATTCCCTGCTCCTTGAGGCTGTCACCATGTTGGCATTGGAGTTCCCCAGACTTATGGTCTTGGGGGACTTCAATTTGCCTTCATTGGGAACAGGCTCGGAGGCAGCTCGGGAGTTCATGGCTTCCATGGCAGCTGTGGGCCTGACTCAGGTAATTCAGGACCCAACCAGGAGCAGTGGCCATACCCCGGACCTGGTTTTCTTGTCAGAACAGTGGCAGAGTGATCTGAAATTGCAGAAGTTAGATATTAGGCCTGCACCATAGTCAGATTACTTTCTGGCGACTTTGGACTTTCTGGGGGCTATGCTTTATCGTAGGGAGGTAGGGCCTATTAAATTGGCCCACCTTTGGTGACTGATAGATCTGGATGGATTGCAAAGGGAACTGGGGGATATTCCTCTGGATCGGCGATGCAATCCACCTGAGGCGCTTGTTGACCTCTGGAACGAGAGAGCAACGGCGGCCTTGGAAATAATCACTCCACTACAGCCTCTCTATGCTCGTGGGCACAGCTCATCCCCATGGTACACGGAGGAGTTGAGGGGGCTAAAATAGGCAAAGAGACGCCAAGAGCGCTGCTGGGTGAAGACTCAGAGTGAGTCTGACCGAACACTGGTTAGAGCTATTAAAGCCTGCCTGGTGGCAATGGAGGCGGTGAAATGTCAGTACTTCACCGCCCTCATAGCCTCTGCAGATAATCGTCCAGCAACCCTATTCTGGGTAGGGTTACCATATCTCAGGATTTGTCCTGAGATTTCTTGCTCTTTAGAGCAGGTAATCTCAGGACAAATCCTGAGATATGGTAACCCTAATTCTGGGTGACCAGGTCCCTCCTCGGTAGAGGGGGGGGTGTCTGCCCCTGGTTGGCAGGGGTCTGCTGATGCTTTTGCTGATTATCTGACAGAGAAAATCGTTCGGATTCGTTCGAAGTTGAATCCCGGCATGGAAAATGTAGAACTGGGGTTGAGTGATGTGCCTATTATAGTCAACAATGCCTTTCAGTATGTGGTGACTATTTTTGAAACCACATCATAGTGTGATCTTCCTTGGCTTTCCTTCCTTGGTGGGGCACCAACAAGGTGCCATGCTGGTCTTCGGACAAGGCCTGGCTTCTATGGGGTGGCCAGGGGGTTACCTGAGGGCATGCTGGCAAGGGCTTCATTGGCATCAATTTGGACTTCCAACAAGGCCACACTGAACTTTCGGGAGGGGGAGGGGTTTTTCACATCACAGCCTTGTTGGAGCTCTGGGCAGTGGCAACAGAGGCACTGCTGCTGCCCAGGACTTCAACAAGACTGTGATGGGGACTTCCAAAAAGGCTACAGCGTCGGTCTTTGGACAAGGCTTCTCTGGCTTCTCTGGGTGTGTGTGTTACCTGGGGCCTGGCATATTGGTGGGGGCTTCTCCAGCCGTCGTTATCAATTGGTGGTGCATATGAGTATGCAGAGTTTAGAGGATGCATTGACGTCATGTGGGTGTGTGTGGACCCACAGGACGTCACCGGTACATGTGATGGCTGCCCCATCCCCCCCTTTTTTGGGCACTTGGGCCTAAAAGGTTCACCACCACTGTTGTAGAGAAACCGAGGAAATTCAGAACATGAAATTTATCGAGAAAATCAGGTTCTTTATGAATGCCTAGGGAAAGCTGGCTGAGAAGGTAAGGGGTCAGCACCTGCTAAAGAGAGAAATAACATCTGCTTATGTCTTGTCAGAAAGGACATTAAATAGACCTAAAACTTATATCTTGTTATGTATCACAGCCAGTCTGTTTCTACCCTGAAGACAGACAGTTGGAAAAGGATTATAGCTGCATTCAGGGGGACAGAAGGTGATTTTCTCATAGTAAAGATTAAAATGAATTCACATGTTGATTTGAGAAGTCTGGAATGGGTGATATGATGTATAAAAAGGGAATCCAAAATCTGGTGTAGAGGGTTCGGGCTGTTTCTAATGGGAAGCCTTTGCTCAGCTCCTGGCCTGCGGTGCCTAGAGGGATATACTCTGTACATGTCTCACAACTATACTGACTCTATGCTAGAAAGTGAGTATTAGGTATATTAGCTGATATTTTTTAAATAGTAGCCATGTTAGTCTGTGTTTCAAGCATATCAGAGAATAAACAAAACAAAGACGTTGTAGCACTTTGAAGACTAACTGTTATATTTTAATGTTACCTTATCTTCTGATGTATTTCTTGACTTGCTTTTGAATCAAAAGTACATTTGATCCAAATGCTTCTTTCAAACTTTTTGCTTTTTAACCTTTTTGTGTGTGCTTCTTTTAATAAAATATAAAATCTCTTGAAACAACTGCCTGGGTTTTTGGCTCAGAGGGTTTGTGGTACTAACACTAAGTCTTGCCTTTACCAGCTAACAGGAAAGTTTAGTACTTTTTTTATGAATGTAGTGGCAGCTCTATCTTTTAAGGTAGGTGCACTGGTCCTAAGTGGACTTGTGGGGGTTTTTTTGACTCTCTGGAAGCACCGCCAAGTCTAGGTAAATTGGAGTGTGGGGATATCTGGCACCAAGTTGGTTCCATAGTTTTCCTCATGACTGACTATCCCGAACTCATCCATCCCAAGATAAGACAGGTAACATGGCTCAGTAGTGAGAGAAGGACCCCTTGAACCAAGTTATTATCGAACATGACAGTTTCAGGATTTAGCTACCACAGGGAACTCTAATTTAACAAAACCAGGCACACAAGATGTGAAGGGAAAGAAAGGAAGGGAAACAAGTTCATTTCTACTATGGCAAACCACATTCGTTACAACAAAAAGATTATGTCTTAATCAAGCCTGTACCACACTGTGGGTGAATACAGTTCTCTCATGAATTAATACAGCAAAGAAAACTAGAAACAATTTGTGGTATATTAGTGTGGGGAGCTCATACCAAACTTTGGGGATAATGTGCCCCTCTGAAGAAAAATATATCCTACCTGAACCTAAAGGATGATCCTCTAGTAAAAAGAACAGGTTTAGGCTTTGGTTTGGGTTCCTCAAATAGTCTGAAGAAGGCATGATGTTCTACACAGATCTTCCAAAAGGCCTTGCAAAAATCCCGGTTGGCCATTAAGAATTCTAATGTGTCCTGGAAATTACTCTGGAAAAAAAAGTAAGCTTAATACTAGAATTAGAAGCGAAAATACAAATTATACAGAGTCACAGTGAAAGGGCAGGTTTTCCCATGCAAACCTTTGGCCTCTCCACATTTTCTCATGTACCTAAGCTTCTTACCTTATGTTCAAAATACTTATATTAGACTGTACAAAACTGAGAGGATTTGAATAGCACACATTCAAGGCAAATGATAAAACTGAAATGTGTATACCTTCTTTAATTATTTGCACTAGAAATAAGATAATATTTCAATCTGTTCTTCATAATAATTTCACAAACTGTACAGCATCCAGAAAGCAAAGGAGCCTCCTGAATTATACACTATATTGTTTAGGGTGTAAAAAGAGAACACATGCTTAGCAGCAATGTTAATTATGTATCATTACAATGGAAGTATACTGTATGAAACCCTTCAACTATACCAAGCTGACTATCACCTTTTCTCTAAAACAGCAATTCTCAACGTTTTCAGCCTCCAGGCCTGACCACATGTCCTGGGCAGCTGATCAGTCTGGTCACGTGGTCCCTCCCACCCGGAAAGAGAAGTAAAACGCATGCCATGCATGTGCAGAACGTTCTGCGCATGAGCAGAACGTGTTTTACTTCCACTTCCAGGAGCAGTGAGGGCATCGGGGGGCGGATAAATTGGTGTTGGGGTCTGGGTCTGGCCCATGGGCCATAGGTTGCGAATGCCTGCTCTAAAATATAGCTTAATAATTTCTATTGCTGACCTAATTCATCTTCCCCAAATCCTTTAATCAGAATTGAGGCTAGACACGGATTCTGGCAGGATTTTAGAATGGTGAGAATTTCACAGGTCACAGAGGCTGAATGGAAACATTTCCTAAAATATGGTCTTCTGTATTACAAACTGAGACAGTGTTGAGAAATGTATGGTCCTCAGGTGCTGTTGGACTACAACAGTGCACCCAATGGTAAAGCATAGCAAGAGTCACAGTTTGACACAATTTTGGAGGACCAAGTGTAAAAAAACCTCCTTCGGCCTAGTTTCTACTATATTGGTAACAAAGTATGTGATCTACATTGTTTTGGAACAGAAGTGTGGAAGTATGTGAAGAACAATTCCCTTCACATGGAAAAGTAATTGCTGGGGTCCTGGCGTCATTATCACACATGCCTCTAACATATCCTACAGTGCTAAAGCATTGTTTTGATGGTTCAGTGAGAACTCGTGCATTTATACTCTGATATGGTTAAAGGAATTTGAAGCTGATATAATTTGAAGCTGAGAGACAGTGCCCAAAGCAGTTGAAGTGAACATTCATAGCACAAGGAGGACTTTAATCCCTCAGATGACTAAGCAGGTCCTATAATATAAAAATATAAACACTCGCTAGAATCCCATTATTTACACCTGTTAGTGTGAGCCCAAAAGCTTAAAACTCAGAAGGGAACTGCTGCTAGCTGAGACATTGGCTGATGTACTTCCTGTCACACCTCTGTCATGTGACAAGATACACAAATGTGAACGTAACTAATACTGAAGATTATGCCCTTCATTTTGAGATGGAAACAGTCAACAATAATAGTATACCAGTATGAAATTAGAGAATCTCAAATGAATTTATCATCTGTGAGATGAGTAAAGTTGGAAGAAATGACCTTCTGGTGAGAAAACAAGGATCTACCTCTTACGTTACAGCCCAAAGCCATTGGCTGGAGCAATATATCTACTCCTGTTCAGAGCATGGAAAAGTTACTTTTTTGGGCCACAGCTCCCAGAATTTGCCAGTCAGTAAGCTATTCTGGATAATCCTCAGATTTCTAGCTATTAAAATTGTTTTTCCAAGCTCTGTCCAGAATTACATGTAGAAATGAAAAAATGGTTTAAAGTACCCAATATGAAAAAAAAAAACTCAATTGGAGTAATTTATCTTAAAATTATATCACGGAGCACTGTGACTTCAAATTCCATTCCATCATAATATGCAATTCCAAAGACTTACATTTACATCTGGCCGTAACTTTATAAGAAAACGCTTCCTCTTAAAACTCAGTTTTCGAACCTTAGCCCAGTTGAAGGCATTGATCTTGGTGTGACCCTAGATGACAAATAATAAGCAAAAAGAATAAGCATGAATGCTTCCTCCCCCCTCCCCCCTGAAAAAATGGCTTGTGACTCACTCTTCCCCAAGGACTAGATAATAATTTTGTGTCAGAAATTATTCTGGGTTGAAAGGATTTTTGCTGGATAAATTCTGCTCAGGGGATGCCCAAATGAGGCTCCTTTCATGTCCCCAAGATCTTTTCCCACTGTAGTGGTCCCTACTTATCTACTTGCAATGTCTTGCTTTTGAACTGCTAGGTTGGCAGGAGCTGAAACAGATTATGGGTGCTCAATCTGTTATGCAGTACCGTCAAACCTTGCATAAAGAGTGCCTCACTTAAAGAGTAACTCGCTTAATGAGCAGAATTTAATCTGAATGTTTGCTTCGCTTAACAAATAAATTGGGGTTCACAATCCCCCCCCCCCCGAAGTCACAATTAGTCACTTACAATGGTGTTTTGCTTAAAAAGCAAAGTCGCTTAAAGAGCAATCCTGTGGAACACATTATGCTCTTTAAGCAAGGTACAACTGTTCTCGGGTCTCAAACTACCGACTTGCCGACCTTCCAGCTAACAAGGCAAGCTTCTTATCCACTGAAGCTCCTGAAGGACTAGATAATACACTCGCAGATAGATGCTGGTGTTCTAGGAGATCTTGAGTTTCTCAGTTATGCCCATGTCAACAAAAAATAGGATTAAAAACCCTCTGCAACAAAAGTTAAAGGATTCCACAACATGAAAATGAATTGTAAAGTTCTAGTAGGCTTCATTTCATGCAACTTTTTATTTATCAGCTAATTTTTTATGATGAGAGCCAGTCGCATACCTGAAACACCAGTATGCCTGTATGAGCCACTGCTAAGTTGATCTTAGTTCCTTCTCTGTCCTTGGCTGGATGCAACCGAATTCCATACATTTCCAAACGACGGGCAATTTCAAGTAGCTGAAAATCTGATTCTGCTGGTGTTTGGCCACTAAAAAAAATGATAATTCATTTGATATTTTATAAAAATAAATGAAGAACCATTTGGTTCATTTCCAGACAGATGTTATTTTCTCTACAAAGTTTCACACACAGTTATTCTATGTGAAACAGTTTCTAGCAGCAATTCTAGTGTTTGCAGAACCTAGCAGAAACATTTTAAAATTAACACTACCTGTGTTATCCAACTCACATGTCTACTGGAACTTTTTATATGCTTAGCACTGTGGTTTCAGATGTGTGTGTGCATGCGAGAGAGAGAGACACACACACAAAACAAACTGGAAGTGCAACCATTTCTAGACCCTATTCTTCCATAACATGACTTTGTATTTCTTCTTGGAAGATGTGTAAAACAGAACAAGAATGAAGAAAAGATTTGTGGCATCTTAAAAACAAGACAGCTTTGGGAGCTGGATGGCCATTTTGCCTTTCCTCCACCACATGGCAGTTCCTGGTGTGATGGAGCCAGGGGGGGGGGCACATGAAATGGTGCTGCAGGCCACATCCAACCCATGGGCCACAGGTTGAGAATCCCTGAGTTAGCCTATTACTGGAATTTAAACAGTAACACTTACATATGATTACGATGAAATTCCATGATTTTGTCTTCTAATGCATCTTGCTGAGGTATATACTTGTTCTTTGCTAAATGTTCACGATCAATGGTTTCATCAAAATCCCCTATCTCAGCTAGGGAGAGAAAAAAATCACACAAGTTCAGTGGATTCAATCTAGAGTCACTTAACACAAACATTCAAGTCTAGGAAATGATCTCAAACTCTCTATTGCAGTGAAAAGATTTTGCAGATAAATATATACCTGGACGTTGCCAATTCAGACCATTAGTAATATGATTTCTCTCTTACTCCAAAGAAGAGACAAAGTATTTTATTTTCAAAGTAACTCCAGAATCTAAAGGAAGCATGGATACTATTTAGAACAGGCGATTGCAACCTATGGCCTGCGGGCCTAATCCGGCACATGCATCTCATTAATCCAGCCCTCAATCGGCACCCAGGCACCTCCAGACCTGCCAATCAGAGCCTTTATTCGGCTGTTTGCACAGCATCTGCAGCTTCCCACAGCAGCTGGAGACTTTTCAGAGCATAACCACTCCATTTGGGGACTTTTCCTCCACTTCCAGGCTCCATTTTAGCAGCTTAAGAGTGTGGCGGCTGGCAACTTCCTGGGGTGGGCGGGGCTTACATCAGTGCTTGGGTTCACATCATGAAACAACCCAGGCACTGACGTAAGCTCTGCCTGGTCCCAGAAGTCCCAAACTGCTGCACTTAAGCTACTGAAACAGAGTGGGGAAGTGGAGAAAAATTCCCCAAATGTAGCAGTTATGCTCCAAAAAGCCTCCCGCCATGCCATGCAAGAAGCTGTGAAACCAGCGTGATCACCATTGCCCTGCCACCGAAAACATAAGCAGTGGGCGGCAACACATCTCCAGCCCGCACAGCTGAGTGCGGTGGTGGAAAATGCCCCATGGTGGGAAAACATTGTGAACCCGATTTAGAGATTCTATGAATTCAACAGCTAGGGAGACAAACTTGGAACAAGTGGACTAGGCTAAGCAAAAGTTCTTTACTGATGTTTTCCAACCTAACGTTATATTTTGAAACCAGGACAGGAGGCAGTACGTTCAAATGGATGGGAGTGTATGTCAGTTGGCAGCTGTTCTACTTTCTCTGCCCTAAACATCACTTATTTTTCTCCATTGATCTTCCAAACAGAATTCCTAAATGCAGTTATACCTCGCTTAAAGAGCATAATGCATTCCACAGGACTGCTCTTTAAGCGAGTTTGCTCTTTAAGTGAAACACCACTGTAAATGACCAATTGTGGGGGGGATTGCAAACCCCGATTTATTTGTTAAGCGAGTTTTTGGTTGGCTTTATTTGTTAAGCGAAGCGAACATTCAGAGAATATTCTGCTCTTTAAGCGAATTACTCTTTAAGCAAGGCACTCTTTATGCGAGGTTTGACTGTACTGAAATTCCATTAGCAGCATTTCTTGCATTACTGGAAGGGGGTATAATTGGAATAAAATCACATTCAAAATGCTTACAGGTATGGAAGTGTATTTTTGTCTTTTCTCTCTTTCATCTAGTCTCTATATCACTCAAAAAGGACAACAATTCTGAATTTCAATAATTTCTTCTTCTTCTTTAGATACCATATATTCCAGCATACTTCCCATTAAATAGTATTTGGTGTGCCTTCTAGGGAAGGCCCTCTGATCTTTTCTCACCTAACCCAGGTATTCAAGCATGCCGTTACATACCTGATAACTGAACAATGTCATACAATGATTAGGATGGTAAGAATGAAAGCAAAAGGAACCTTCTGATAGGACACTTTATACTGTAGTTCATAATCTACTGAAAATATGTTCACGTATCAGATTTTGCTTCATATCTGGCAGCCAAAACCTTGATCTTCATAAGGGTTGAGGGAGTGAACACACTTTACTTACACTGTACAATGTGTGAAATTAAAAGAGCAGCACTGGTGTCATTACAGGTAAGTCTTCCTTGTGCTAAATCCTGCTTCACTTGCAGTGCAAATAAGTACCTGTGAAGACACAAAAAAAGAATAAGTGAATGGAAATTGGGTTGTTGTTGTCCCTTCCATTTGAAAAACTGGCATGGAATCATGTAAGCAATCCTTTTCCTCTCCTTAAATTTTAGGGCTAGCAAAATGATGAGCCAACCAGAAGTCGAACCTAGAATCTTCTGGTTTTGATTTACCATCGAAAAGAGCTGTAAAATCGAAGTGTTTCCTCACTTCTTGTGAATTTGTTCCCCAGAAATAGAGAACCTGTCTATGAATTGAGAAAGGCCTTTTTGTAAGTATCAAGAAAGCAATCCTGTTTTGGGAATGCCCACGCTAGGGAAGTCTGACTTGTGCTGATATTTTAATGGTTTTGCTAAGCAGTTTGCCCAAGCATTTTAATTCTTTGCTATTCCACAGAGTATTTACTGTTCCTTTTTTTCCTCTTCATTTTCTCATGATAAATTTTTATATATCTGAACTTTTCATCCCAATGTATAAGAACATTATACTAGTGGTTTTTATTTTGTTTTGGTTAGGACTGTTTTCTACTAATAGAAAGAAACCAATAATGGTCTCTTTCTATTACAGTAATACCTCAGATAACATTAGTATCGAATAACACTAAAATCGCATAACATTAAGCAATCTGGGGGGAAGAATTGCATCGGATAACATTAAGATCCTATGGGATGCATCAGATAACAACCGCTAAAGCCTGTGTGGTTACAATGTATCTCTATGGATCCCATAGGATTTTAACATGCATCGGATAACACTAAAAATCGTATAACACCAACACCTGTGGGACCAGGGTTTAGTGTTATCTGAGGTTTTACTGTATGTGGATATTGCTTAGCACTATGGATTATGTGGATAATGCTTAGTACTATGTAGGTGGCAACTGTTTGAGAAAAACTACATTTTTGTCATTGGGCCTGTATATACCAATCATGGATGAATTTTACAGCAGAAACTGGACAGTCTAAATCTCCTTCAGAATGAATTCTAAGTCCTCTGTAATAATCTGGGCACTTCTACTACCTGTCCTCTTAATGAAAGGCAGGTGAAAATGGATGGCAACACTAACCTTGTTAACTCCTCTTGTAGTTGAGTATGATCTGGCGGGAAAAATTTCACCACAAATTTTAGAAATACATGCTTAGGTCCTAAAAAAAGGAGGAAACAAGGAGGAAACACTCTTAAATGATTGCATCCTGTCACATGCAAATCCTGTACAAATGATGCACCCATATATTTTGCAACTTTAAAGGACACACAGGATGTTTTACCACAGTACAATTAAAAGCAACATTGAGACATTTCCCAATACAATCTAGCTACTCTGGAATGACCCCTTGAGAAAGTCCTAGCCTGCCGCCACGTAATGGCATGGCTTAATACAGGACCCTATATTAACTCTCCTCTCCCTTTCATGCCAGCTATGATCACAAGTTCTGTGGGGAAAGATGCAGAAAAATCTCCACTTACAGTCAAATATGGCTTGAAATACTAGCCCAAATACAACAAAACCCGCACCACCGCCTTTACCAGACTTTCGTCCAACGTCCCCCAGATAGTTATGTTGTGTATTGATAGTTATGAGGTATTTTGATTTATTGTGTATTGATCTATTATATTGTAACTACTGTACTTATTGTTCTCTTATACTGTATGTCACTGTATTTTTCCTGTATTATAAATTTGATATTGATGGATTCTGTGAGCCACCCTGAGTCGGATTTTACCGAGTAGGGCAACATAGAAGTCTAATGATGATGATGGCGACAATAGCGATTATCCCTATGGGATGCATTGTACAACGATTATCTCTATGGGAAAAATTGTACAACAAAAAAAAAAATTGTACGATTTCCCCCATAGAGATGCATTGCATCGTATAACGATTTTAGTTGTTATACAGGGCACAATGGTTTTTCAAAGTCTCGTTGTTGTATGATTTAATTGCTTTAAGAGGGGTCTGTTATGCGGAGTTCTACTGTACTGACATTAAAAGACAAACTAAAAGTTCCTTAAATGTTGGATATCTCCATCCGCCTCTGAAAATCATGTCCAGAAAAGAACAACAATGGCTATCTCCCCTAAATTAGACTGGAGTTTGTTGAGGAGAAAGGTTCCATCTGCCCTTGCACTGCCTTTATTATGAATCCTTTAAAAAGCATATATATTCATGAAGTGATAGAATTTGTGAGGATATCCCATTCTTCTTCTTCCATGTTGAGGCCAGATGTGAACTGCCAAAATAAAGCCACCTTTTGGTGAGTTCATTCTGCCTTTTGTCTGACCTAGTGTGATAATGATTAGCCAGCACAAGGTGGCCACTGCCAGGGGTACACTCAATTGTGGTTCAAAAATACCACAACCTTCAAGGAGGTTATTTCTGTGTACCCAGTAGAATACCCAGTAGAAAGTAGAAGAGTGCACGCTTAATGGCTAATTCCTTCAAATATGCAAAACAATTAACCTTTTACTATACTGTATATATAATGTCACTGAGGGGAGAAACTAACGTATCCTTATCTTTGAAGCAGAAATCACGGAATCTTGCTTGCATGCATGTGTGTGCACATGAGGATTAACTAACTACACCAGGGGTCAGCAACCTTTTTAGGTCAGAGGCTGGGTCACGTTCCCTCAGACAATTGTGGGGTTTGGACTGGTGTTCCCGCCGCCATAAATGCTGCTGTAAACACATCCGCATCTGCTTCTGGCGGCGGCAGGAGAAACGGCACAGGCCAGATGATTTGGTACCACAGCCTGGATCTGACCCACGAGCCGTAGGTTGCCAACTCCTGAACTACGTGCACACAAATTATCACCTAAAGAGAATTGACCATCTCATTTGTACAGACAGGCTGTTAAGCCTCAGGTATAAATTTCTATACTACTTAGCCTCCAGTCTTTCCAACTGTGACCCTTATATCTTGTTGAGGGGGAGATGGCACGTGGCACAATTTCCCTTGTTCATTCCTGATACCTGGATTTTTCTTGGGGGGGTAAGCAAATGTTTTTGTTCACGACAGCCTATTTTGAAGACACATTCAAAAGATCTGAACCAAGAAAATTTCAAAATTTAAATGTAACATGAAATACAGATGTTGTCTGTCACTACATATAAAATAAACAAGTAATTTCTTGAAGTATTTTGAAAACAGTTTTTGCAGAAAAGGAAGCATCTCACCAAGCATCTCAAACACAAAATAATGCACAGCATTTAAAAGGAACTAGGAAGAATCTGCTGTAAATCAAATAAGCTATGGCATGAGCTGGAAAACATCTATCTTGGGTCTGTCCTAGCTGCTTGATGAGTAATAGGAAATACACTTTTGTTGCTTCCTTAGCTCACTTGTCTAGCCTCCAATATTGCTAAATATTGATATGAAAATGCAAGCATCAAACTATTGAAAATTGAATGTGTAAGCACCCATTGCCCAAAGCCAAGAGCACAAATGAAATCCTGAAACTGATAATGGACGCTGGGCCTATATGTTTTGGATTTAATAAATGGAGGTTTTCTTATTAGCTTACACTATTTTTACATACAAGAGGCAGAGCAGGTATCTCAAGATAGGCAAATAGAGGCAAGCCTTTGTACCTCTTTTCACCCAGCTGAAGCACAAGGCTTATTTAATCTGAGCTCACTTTTTGCATCATAAGAAAACTGTTTGTACATACTTCTGATCTGTTTCACAATAGGTTTCAGGAGATCCAGCCACACCTGAAAACAAAACAAAAGAATTATTGTCCATGCAAATGTAAAAGAAATATAAGGCACAAATGAAGATTAAACTATACAATGTATGCAGCAATTTCCACTACATTAACAGCTAGTCTCGAAGGCAGGGGTGTCCAAATTACGGTCCATGGGCCAGATCCAGCCCCTGGCACCATTCCGGCCCATGTCACCCTCACCGCTTCTGGAAGTAAAATACACTCACGCATACGCAAAATACTGCCATAAATGACACACAGTTGTCATAAACTCATTTATGACAGCTGCAGGTGCATTAATGGCAGTGTTATGCGCATACACAAGGATGTTTTACTTCCAATTCCAGTGGAAGGAACCACGTGACTGGCCTGCTCAACCACATGACCCGCCCACAGCCCAAAAAGTTTGGGCATCCCTAAGCTATCTGCCACACATTTTATATTTTAATATTCCCATTTATTTACCAAGAGAAACTAAATAGCTAAACTGTAAATGTGCATCAACCTTGGAACGCTCATGTAGATGCAATAAGAAAATTCAAAATGTGAAAATTTTAAAAGAAAGCAAAACATCAGCTAAGAATGACCCGAGTAGTCACATAAACCTATCTAATCAAAGCAAGATGGCTTGGGATGTTTCTCCCAGGACTCTATTCTGTACTTATTGAGTAATATAGCGTACAAACTGCACAATAGAAGAGCACTCCAGAAAAAAAATACGGCAATTTCAGAATTTACAGAGCTTGAAAAGATCAGTCTGCAATCTTTCATAAAGTTAATCAGATGTAAGCTTCATTGAATTCAATGAGATTTGTTTCTATAGCTATATTGTTTTAAAAAGCCATGTAGCCATTAGTCAATGCATATAATAAATGCACACATATATTACAGCCATGTTTGACTATCTTCACATAACTTTTACAACACAATTCTCTGTGTGTCTAGACCGGGGGTGCCCAAACTTTTTGGGCCACGGGCCCTTTACTATGGCCCAGGGGCTGGATCCAGTGGTGGGCAGCAAAAAATTTCACTACCACACTGTGGGTGGAGCCTATGTCATGGGCGGAGCCTATGTCATGGGCAGAGCCTACATCATGGGTGGAGCCTACGTCATGGACGATCTAGTCATGCCTTCCATATGGCCATGTATATCTCTGCAAACACAGGCAGCACTGTTTCTTAAGCTGTAACTGGAGATGAGCACTGCACCCTAGAGTCGGATATGACTGGCTTTTGAGCAAGGGAGATCTTGAACCACTTGCAGGGACAAAACCTGATGGGGCAGGGCAGGGAGGTGGGCATGGTCTCCCAATTTAGCTACCTCCCTGCCTGAAGGCCACCCAATTTCACCACCCCCCTGCCCAGAGGCCACCCAAATTTGCTACTCCCCCTCCCGGGGTGGTGGTGGTTCGAACCTGTTGCTGCCCACCACTGGCTAGATCTGCCCCCTGACCCCAATTTATCCAGCCCACGAGGCCATTGTTGCTCCTGGGAGTGACGAGGGCTATGTGGGCGGATGATTGCCGGTGGGAGCTGGATCCAGCCCCCAGGCCATAGTTTGGGCACCCCTGGTCTAGACAGAAACAAAGCCCAATGAGTTTAGTATGTAGAAAGAAAGCAATTATTTTTCTTGCAAATTGAAAAAAAAAGTTTTTCTTTTCTTTTCTTTTTTAAGAAGAACAGACATCTATCTTATATTTGACTGTGGGCAGACTTTTAATTAGGCAGCATAGGAAACATGTTCTTGTTATAGAACAACCACAGGCGAGTAAAACATTTTAAGGGGTTTGTGTTTGTGTGGTGTGCATATGTGTGTGTAAGAGAGAGAGAGAGAAAATATAATCTGTTTAAACTATTATATTGTGAACTCCAAAATGGCACTTTGACTTCAAGAAACTGTATGCCAAGTTGTAAAAATTCATAAATTATTCTTTCAAGCCAAGGCAGATTTTTTTAAAACAAGTTTTTATAATTGTATTTTGTAGCTAGTAAAAAAACTTCCATGCCTTGGTCATTTATTTATTATCCAAGTGCAGCGCAGAAAAATATGGTTTTTCAATTTTTTAAAAACAAAAAGATCTTGATAATCTTGGCATTCTGTTAACTCTACCTCTTGTTATTGAACTTCACACTTGGCACCATGAAAAATATCAGCACCGCCAAATGTCTGAAATATGGGACTAAAACACAATGAAGCTACAAATGACTAGGCATGCTTCTCAGAGTAGGTGGCTCTATACTGTTATTTTTGGCAAAAGGTTATTTATTTAAGAGAGCAAAAACCAGTTCAGTAATGAATGATTTTTAACCTAGCCAAAAGTTAATATAAGAAGTTCTTGGCATAACAGAATGTCTATGTCCCTCCTTGCTAAGCAATACTCTGCCAATAAAAATACAGTAAACTGAAGGGCAGTCATAACCAAAGTTTTTTTTTTACTGGCATATAATTCTGACAAACCATGCTGCAAAATACTCAACTCTCATGATACCCAAGGCCGGATTTTCCTATAGGCTAACTAGGCTTCAGCCTAGGGCCTCAAGATCAAGAGGGGCCTATATCACAGTAATGATGTATTTTATTATCTCTCATGTAATTTACAAACTTAAAAATGGGAGGTGAAAGGGCCACGTAAGTGGAATAGCCTAGGGCCTCTTTTCATGTAAATCCTATAAATTGTATCATCAGTGCCCAATGATGATACCATTTATCATGGTATCAGTATATGTCTACATACCATCTGAATAAGTGTTTTCATTCAGGAAGACTAAGGGAAACAGTTTTCTCTTTATAAAATGTTTAAGTTCTTTTAAAAATAAAAATTTATTCTATTAAGGTGTGTATGGGTAAATACAGTCATACATGTTACATCACACATTTCTTTAGCTGAAAAGAAAATTGAAATAATATTGTACAAGTCAAACCTCATATAACACTAAAACCTGGTTCCACAAGTCTTGATGTTATATGATTTTTAGTGTTATCCGATGCATGTTAAAATCCTATGGGAGCCATAGAGATACATTGTAACCAAACAGGCTTTAGCGGTTGTTATCTGAAGCATCCCATAGGATCTTAATGTTATCCGATGCAATTCTTCCCCCCAGATTCCTTAATGTTATGCGATTTTCGTGTTATTCGATACTAATGTTATATGAGGTATTACTGTACCAGTATTTTATAAACTCTGACTAAAAATTACATAGGAACAACATTAAAGGAGGATATGGCTGAGGAACTCTACCTCCCTACAATCACTTGGAGGACCCTGAATAGGCTGAGAGTCTGAGTCCATAAACACAAGACCAACAAGCTCAAGTGGGTGCTGCTGGCGGAAAAAAACACACACCGTGAATCTGTCTCATTTGCTCGTCTGCCGATTACTGCCAACAACACGCACTGATGAAGACTTAGGTTTGGCCAACAGTAAAGACAAGAAAGTGGCTTTATTTTGGCTGTCCAGGGTTTGATTAGGACATGAAAGAAGACTAAAAATTACATTTTTGTTGTTCAGTCACACAGTCGATTCCAACCCTTGGTGACCCCATGGACCACTGTCCGCCAGGCACTTCTGTCCTCCACCATCCTCCTCAAATAGCTCAGCTCTGGGCCCATTGTGTCTACAATACCATCTAGCAATCTCATTTTGGGCCGCCCCCTTCTTATTTTGCCCTCCACCCTTCCCAGCATCAAGGCTTTCTCAAGCGAATCCTCTTTTCTCATTTGATATCCAAAGTACTTTAGCTTCACCTAATTCTAAAACTGGGCTAGACAGGCCGAACTTTAAGTCTAGTTTCAGTACCAGACAAATAAAAATGGGAAAGAGTTTAAATATAAGTGCTACCTCCTCTTGGTCTTATTTTAAAAATATATAAGAGGAAATCCTTTCAAGGAATCAATTGTGTAAAAAGCTTCTTCAACTTACCGTGATTTTCTTATGATCAAGAAACTCAAGGCCAAAATAATCACCTTCAACCAGGTTCAAATGATTGCAGACCACATCTAGCAAAACCTTCCCTGGAGCTCTTTGCTGCAATAAAAACAACAAAAAGTTAATTGTCTTCTGCCCTCACAAATAAGCCACATTTTTCTCAGAAACACTTTATAAATCAAAAACATCCTGAGATCTCTCACACAAATAAACATAACCTACAATTCATAAACAATGATGCTTTCCTGTAAGCACAAATAATTGCTTCTCTTTTGGATGTTGAAACCTAGGGGCTTTAATGTAAATTTCTTCTTTGAAACAAGTTACTGGAAAGGAAATGGGTAGGCATTGGTGTATAAAGCAAGCAATGTGCTCTATTTCTTTATGTAGAACAATGTGGCTTCTTCCCTTTAAAAAACGTTAAGGGTAGATGACAGTTTTAATGGCCAGAGTCCTATTACAAAGGAGTACATTTTAGCATACCAGTTAAGAGCTATCATTATTTTTCTTTGCAACCATACTCTTACCCCCAACCCAAGCCAAAGACTTTGGTTTCCCGGAAGCTGCCCAGCGGGTCATGGGAATAACGCCGCCAGATCGCTAGTCGGCATCATTTATGGTCGGAACTATGATGGTAGCTGATCTCTGACTTTTGTTCTTAATTAATTAAAACATTATTGGGAAATGCTTTCGCTCTGGTTTGCCTTGCACCTGTCCAAGAATTTCACCTCTAGCGGCACAATACGAATGCCCCCAGCAGTCCCTCTTAATCATGGTCGTTCTTAGTTGGTGGAGCGATTTGTTTGGTTAATTATTTTTCTTGTTGTACATCAGGTTATGCTAGTCCTTTGTAACAAAGGGAGGGGGGAGCACAGATTTCCTAAATAGTGACAATTCTCTATTGAAAGTTACGCTGCTCCAGTTGCATGATCAGGCATATGCAACAGGTTTCCAGCCAATGTATCAGCAAATTATTAAACTACAGTACTGTATTATATAGTCTGTATATATTTAATAAGATTCTTTGTAACTGGGAAATTCAAATTAATTCTCAGCCTTTTCTCTGCTTATAATAATTCCTATGAAAAATATTTAAAACATTTAAAATTAATCTATCTTGTATTATTATGGGCGAGCGCACAAACAAAAGGCTTCATATATGACTTACAGAAAAGTGCTACTAATGACAGAAAATGCCAGGAACATATCAATCCTAACCATGGAAAGTGGTCAGGAAGTAAGCTAAGACATTTGTTAGCACACTAGATTTTACATACATGCATGCATATTAGTATTATCACTATTAAATCTACCATTAGATTCACAGTTGAAGACTGGTATAAATTTAACAGTTCAAGACTTAACTAAGGACCTAGAACTGTTAAAGTAATGTCTAAGTATATCGACAGTTCCTAGTAAAGTTTTTTTTTGTAAAGTTAGGTTATTCAAATCCAATAGATCCAAAATTTCCAAATATTTAGGGTAGTGGTGGCGAGCCTATGGCAAGCATGCCAGAGATGGCACTCCTTGCCCTCTCTGTTAGCACAAATGCCATCACTCCAGCACAGATTTTGCCCACCCCTCTGCCCTGCAGCCCAATGGGGATACTTCCTCCCTCCCTCCAGCACAGAGTTTACACTGTGCTTCTGCCCAGAAGCCCAAATGGAGTGCGTCCTCCCTCTCCCTTGCACAGTGTTCACTCGGTCCCTCTGTTTGGGCACTCAATCTCTAAAAGGTTCGCCATCACAGATCTAGGGAGTCCTTTAGGTATTGCTCCAAGGGCTCTGATCACTATTGGTATAACAACAGATTTCTTTCACAATAAATGCTCAACTTCAATTTGCAAATCATGAGATTTGCAAAGAATTTTCAGTCTTATGGAGACCCAGAGAACCACAAAATAATTCCACATTCTATATGTAACGTACTCCTGCCAAATCAAAACTCAGTCACTCACCATGCATACTAATCTATACAGTGGAACCTCGTTTAAAGTAATTAATACATTCTCTGGGATGTTTCTTACAGTGAAAATTACTTTAACCGAATTTCCCATAGGAATTCAATGAATGCAATTTCCCATAGGAATGCATTGAAAATGAAAAAACTTTAAACAAAATGCAGTTTCCCATAGGAATGCACTGAAAACCAATTAATCAATTAATCCGTAAACTGAGTCACTATTTTCTACGGATTTCCTTTTGTTGTGCGATTTTTATGTTAACCAAGTTGTTTGTTAACCGAGGTTCCATTGTACATGTTTGACAGATATATAGGTATAGATGAGCATGCATGGTGAGGGACTAAGTATTGAGTGGTAGTCTGTTAAAACCATCTGGAAGAAAGGATAAAACTCTATTCTAATTTATTTGCATGATACAGAGATACAGTTGAGCAAATAAGGAGTGGCTATAGGAGGAGGAACAGAATACAGCTGGGTCAGCTTTAGTTAAGATTAGTTAGAATTGTTAAGCATGGTTAATATGAATTATTGTTCATGTGTTTCAGACAATTTGCTAGGCATGGACATTCTGGCAATTTTACAAGCCAAGGTGATATCCCTTCCAAGTTCAAACCCAATATGCAACAATTTCTTTACCAGCTAAGCCTACCTATCATAGAAGGAGAATCTGCAAGAATTCAGAATTTACAGGCTTTGTCTTTAAGAAGACCATCCTTTTTTATGATAATGAAAAGGGATTGATTCACCAGGTCATCAAGAACTGAAAACTACAACTCAACATTAAGCCAACTGTCCTTACTATTGTTTCTGTCTACTATGAAATAAAGCATTACCTTGACAACAATTGAAAGAATTTTAGGAAAGATAGAGCTCTACTTAGCTTGGTTTTGAGTTTTCTTGGAAAGATATTACAACAGAGGTTCACAACCTACTGCCCATGATGCCAAATAATCTGCCCCCTGATCTCGCACCAGCCATCACTGCAGCCACCATCGCCGGAATCAACCATGGACTCATTTATGGTGAGTCCGAGGGTGTCATAAATACATTTACGTACTACAGCCATAAACGGCCATTGTAAACATGTTTATGACAGCCTTGGATGCGTTTTATGGCATCAATCTGGCCCACTCAGCTGTCTGAGGGGCATGGTCCAGCCCATGGCTGAAAAAGTTGCAAAACCCCTGTACTACAAGCTCTTATAACCCAGAAGCAGCAGTGAGACCATCGTGAATCATTCTCAGTTTGCAAAAATATGAAAGATAAAGGTGCACCTCATAACTGAAAACGTTGTCACAGATTAAGCAACGAACACATTGCTTTCACTGATACTTGCAAAATTGAGACCTGCCCAATGGTAGGAAGAATCCTTGTGGAAAGAGTGCAACAATGAGTGTTGGAATATTCAGCAATAATACTTTGATTAAAATACTAATTCTTGTTGACTAATAGGGGTTAAAAAAAAACCTTGTTAAGCTCCAGGAGTTCACATATATAATTTAATACAACCTTGAATTTTTTTGAATAGTAGCTGTGTTAGTCTGTGGTTCAGGCATATCAAAAAACAAAACAAAACAAAATAAACAAAATAAAATAAAATAAAAAACACTGTAGCACTTTAAAGACTAACTGCTATATTTTTATATTTATTTATCAGATGGAGTGGACTTGATCCACGAAAACTAACCATAAAAATATAGCAGTTAGTCTTTAAAGTGCTAGTGTTTTTCATTTTATTTTGTTTATTTTGTTTTGTTTTCTGATATGCCTTAATACAACCTGATTTTAAAATTTAGATTCATTTTCTAAAATGCTATTTTCAAAATAGCCACATATAAGTTAAATAAAGAAGTGACGTTATATTTTTTTCTTCCAATTTTTTTTTTTGGCAAGTATTGAATAAAGTTTATCCCCTGGCCCCAAGCTGTTCAGAAGCACACTATCTCCCTTGTTTCTTCACAGGGGCTGAAAAGAGATTCAAAATGCTCATTAAAAATACTTCAGATTGAATTTCATAGTCCACAACTTCTGGAGTTCAATATAATAGTGCCATTCAGATTAGTTAGCTATGCAGCAAACACTGTGTAACGAAGGCCTCCCCCTGAAATGTGCCTCCAATACCAGATGGGGGAAATGTTCCAGTTTTACTGCTGTTGGATTTATTTTATAGGCAGTTTATAAATTGACAAAATGTTCATAAATAATAGCCGCAGGTTTCAGTCAATGTCCACTCCCCCCCCTCACTTCTTCCCCTTCATTTGATTCTACCCTAATCCACTCTTTACTGAAATTATCAAGACAAACTAATTACATTATCAATGTAGCAGAGCATTTAAGGCACACTACTGAGGCTAAGATAAGATATCACAGTGATAGTGTGGCTGCTTGTGAAAGCCACAGTCCTGTGATTTCCCCTTTTCTTCTGCCTGTCTCCTCCCAATGTAACATCCAGTAAACTAAAGCAAAAGCTGGACATCATTAACCTGTGGGTTTTTCTGAAAGCAGAAGGTAATAAAGCTGGCAACCTCTCTTCTGTTAAGGACTGCATTCCATTATCTCCCTGGGGCCACATGCCAGTGCAGTGGGGCAGTAGCCAATGGTACGACCAACCAGAATCCAAAATGGGCAGGACTATCAACCCCTCTCTCTATTTATGTCATTACACTTTATTTTTGTAATTTCCCCCTGGTATTTCTGTCTGTCTCCTCCTCTGCCTCCTTCTCTTTTAGGCTCCAGGCAAAGGTGGGTATCTGGGGGTGAGGTTTTTTTTACCAGGGATCTTAATGGTTCCTAGCAGAGGGATGCAGAGTCCTTTCCCCAAAGTAGAAATATAATATCATATCTAAATAAATAAATAAATAAATGTCACATACTCTGCTTTACTTGTACATGAGGAGATACTAGTGTCCACTGTTTAGAGTAGGGATTCTCAACCTGAGGTCCACAGGCTGGATGCGGCCCATGTTGATGCCATTTCACGTGGGCCCCCACTGCCTCCACCTCACCAGGAAGTGCCATGTGGTGGAGGAAGGGCAAAATGGCCATCCGGCCCTCGAAGCTGTTTGAAGAAGCATGACCCAGCCCCCGGCTTTAAAAGGTTGAGAACTCCTGGTCTAGAGAGTCAATGCTTTGGTATCGATAATTTCATTAACATTTGGTAAACAAAGAAATAGAGAATAAACTGAAAGGTTTAGTGGAAAGACTCATTTCTGCTCTTTAGTGCCCAAAAGACACACACACCCCAATTTGGGGGGGAGAGAGAACAAAAGTGTTGGTACCAGAGGAGGTTTTCGAACCAACATTTTTGGAGCTGCTCCAACCTGTCTCAGAGCTAAGCCAAGATCAGACACAAAACTAGGAGGCAACATTCAGGTTTTCTTAACAGCTACCATAAGCATTTGTGTTATCTGATAAGCTTGGTATGTAATCTTGTTTTAAAGTTAAGAAATATCTTGTTGGCTGAGTTGGACCAAGGTTCATTCAGCAGTACTTTGCACAGGAAGGAAAGGCAAAGCCAGAACATGGAAATTTTCTTTTCTGGATCATAATTTCCAGAATACTCTTTGACTTTTGTGTCCCAAACTGACTGAAACTGATTGTTCAATAGTCTCGAAAACTCTTCACAGGGCACAACCCAGCAGAGACTGGCCAGAGATAAGATGTTGTTTCATGCTACCAATATTGAAATATCAAATGTTAAAATTATGATTTTTGTAGCAAAACAGTATCTGTAGAAATGTTCTTCCATGTCATTTCTTAAAACTCTTTTATTTCTTCCAGTGAAATTGAGGTGTAAAAAACGTTAAAGCTCCATAGAGATACGTTGTAACCGCACAGGCTTTAGCAGTTGTTATCCGATACATCCCATAGGACCTTAACGTTATTCAATCCAATTCTCCTCCCCAGATTACTTAACGTTATGTGATTTTAGCGTTATCCGAGGTAAACGTTATCCAAGGTATTACTGTACATAATAAACTCACATTATTGGAGATGCAAAGAGCAAGTGATGCATTTCTTCACAGATGATGGCTGATCTAGATGTTTATTGTCATTTCTTAAATCTAGAAACCTAGGTTTGCTACTAGGCAGGTGCAAAGAAATATGGGAAAGGTACTCTTCTGCTGAAGAAACGGCAGGTAAGAAGGGAATTGCTAAGGCTTCTTCCCATCCTATGCTTTTCTCATGCTTTCCCTCCCCTTGTAGTTTGTCCTCTAGCAATAGTTTTGAGTAAGACCTCTCTTAGGGAACAGCACTTGGGACAAAGAGTTTAAAGGGCAAAGTGGCAAGCAGAAGAAAGCTCAACTTTCCATCAATTACTTCACTATGAACTGTGAATTCTGCTATTCCTCTCATCCTGCACAGCTTTGGTGGGGGATCCAAAGCCTAGTTTGGCTGTGTCAGCTCTACATGGAAACAAGAGATATGATGTGTTTTGTCAGGTATGCTGACTACTGCTCTTAATGTTTCCACAGAAAACTCCAATCAGAAAGTGTAGCAGGTCCTCTTCCCTATAAGGCCTAGTGACTCCTATACCCAGTAGAACGCAAAGGCAACGAAGATGTTTCAGACTGAAGGCATGAGCTGTTGACAAAATGCAACAGCCTCAGTTTAGTCATTTTTATTTCTAGAGACAGTCTAGCCTTTACTTGATATAAAACCTGCTTCTTTGTCTTCTTGGAGGTCTACGGTATTTGCAAAGCATTCTCCCAAACTCAAGGTAATATTTTTCCCTCTCAGCTTTTTTCCACTGTCTGACTTTCATTGCCTTACAAAAAACATATGGAAGGTTTTGCCCTTGCCCTTGGCTGGCACAGTCTGGTGCTAAAGGATCGTTTCTAGTTCTTTCACAGCTGCCCTTCCAAGCCTTCTGATTTCTTGGCTGGAGTCTTTATTTGGACAGTTGCTTTAACTGAAACACACACACAAAAAATCTTGGGCCTCTCCATTGTCAACAATAAATTTATGTAATTCTTTTGTAGTAGTCATGGTTGTTCTCTTCTTAATGATCAACCATAGAACTGCTTTGGATTTTCTTCTTCATTTTTTGTTAGTATTTCTTTCATGTAATTATTTTTTGCCAGTAATATGATGCCAGATATGTAATTTAAATTACTAATTTAAAAAAATTTCAATCCTCTTTTCTTCTTCTTCTGCTGCTGTATCTGAATCTGAACATTGGCAATCATCGTGGCAATCAGCTATGAAGACTGTCCTGAGAATATAATGCAGTGGCCTTTCATCTACTTTCCACATCACAGCATGACACCGTACTACTGATCCAGTTCCGTGAGACACTTTCTTGTCCTGGGCCCTTTTGATGTGCATAGTCCTCCTCAGCCCCAGGCCAATATTGATGAAGCTGCTGCCCTTCATCAAGATGGATTCAAGTGGGATTTAATCCACTCGAGGACCATCACCTTTCCCTGTGGACTTCAGCACCCAAAGCTGTAAGTCCTCAGGGTAATCAGGTTAGTTAACCACTGCCTGACACTTGGCATTGAGTCACTGGCAATAGGGTCTACTCTATTACCAAAGCAGGATTAAATTCACATAAAAAAATTTATGTGAATCTAATCCAGATCACTATATAACATATTGTACATTCATATTATGCATCCAGGTCAAACATCTGTCTGACATCTTTGCCCAAGTGGAAGTCATTCCGTTTCTCTGTATTCTGCCATTATTGTAGCCTCTTCTCCAAAGTATAGGAAGTACTGTACATCAGAACAATCAAATACTGTATGACACCTCCATTTCTTTTACAACAATCCAAAGCTTTTCATGGGCCATATAGCCATAGGCTTTACTGCACTTTATAAGTATACTTTGCTTAACATACATGTATATGTATCATTAACAGTGCATGAAGATAGTCTATGTTTTGTTTTGGTTGTTTTGTGGGGTTATATTTTATCATTGTTACTGCACTGTTGTTGTTGTTTTGATTGTAAGCCACCCTGAGTTGCTACAGTGAGTGGGCGGCAATATAAATCTGAACAAATAAATAAATAAATATAAGGCACAAATTGATTTTCCCCCTGAATTTTTCTAGTTAGTACATGTTAATAATACAATCCCTAGTGGCTCTTCCTTTCCTGAATCCTGCTTGAATATCGGCATTTCTTGTTCCATATACAATAGCAGTCTTTGTTTTAAAATCTTGAGCACGACTTTCTTTGCATGGGAAATATGCAGTATAGTTACTGAAATTGGGGAGGGAGGCTTTCTTGTGGATGGGAATGTATAATAGATATTCTTACTCTACGAGCCATTGATTCATTTTTTGTCTTGTTTTTCTCAGGATTTTAAGAAATTCAGTCGCTGCAACTTGAAATAAATCTACTTGTACAGTATCTCATTTACTCCTGGTGATTTATTTTTTTCCAATGGCTTTGTGAATAGTTTTCACTTCACTTTCTAAAATTCCCCTTGCATCTCTTCTGTACAATTCATCAAGATGTTTCTATCTTCTCTTAATTGTATCCTGATCAGACAATATACCCCCCTGTTTAGCTTTCAGCATTGTTAATCTAGGTCTAAATTTCACTTTTATATAGAGAAGAAACCTCCTGGTTTTCCTGTTGTTCTCCTATGTCTTTGAAAAATACTACAGTATATTATTTTATTTCTTTGTAAGAATTTGCTCTTTCATGGAAATAGGTGAAAATCAGCATTAAGGATTCTGACTCTGTCTCAGGGACATTTTTGAGAATGCATGAAAACTCAAATGAATCTACAATACTCCTTCTTACAAATGTTAACAGAGATCTTGTATCCGGGCATGTATAGGGAGATTTAAAACCACTCTGTCTGGATCTGTTATGAAGGGAGATACAATAAAATATATTGACATTCTTACCCAATGATGGACCGGGGGGGGGGGGTGTCATGTACCACAGTGTCCCGTAACATACCAACAGTCCAAATTAGTTAGCGTTCACAGAAGCTTTGTTAATGGCTTCTCAAACTACCAACCTCAGGAAATAATAAGAAAAAGGATCTCTCTCCAACAAGATATTAAAGGTAAAGGTTTCCCTTGCTGAAAAGCCAGTCATATCAGACTCTAGGGTTCAGTGCTCATCTTTGTTTCAAAGCCAAAGAGCCAGCGCTGTCTGCTTCTGCAGACATTTCCATGGTCATATTGCAGGCATGATTAGACACCGGAGCGCACGGAATGCTGTTACCTTCCCACTGAAATGGTCCCTATTTATCTACTTGCAATTTCTTGCTTTAGAACTGCTAGGTTGGCAGGAGCTGGGACAAAGACGGAAGCTCATTCTGTCCTGCAATATTCAGGAATTGAACTGCTGACCTTCCGCCTCCCAGTCAGCATCTTAGCCACTTGAGCCACTCCAGTCCTTAACAAGATATATTAGCCCAAATAACACATACATAACAATGAAAATTTTATTTTTAAAATTCAAATAACAAAGTTGCAACCTATCAAGTACATCTTTGAAAGTTTCTACATTTCCATCCCTGAGAAAAGTCTGAAAACTTTCTCAACTTTCATTAGAACTCGCAGTGACTACTGAATTTACCAGCAAAATTCTCTCACGTCCCGTATCCTTCTTCATGTTGCCAATTGCTTGGTCTTCTCTGGCATACTCCTACATTTCTGTGATATTCTTTCAGGCTCACAACATCTGCTGTATCTGACACAGCACTCTATGCAATTAAAAATCTCAGTCACACATTAATCCTCCCCTCCCCTTCCCCAAGTCAAAGTGCATTGCTGCCACAAGGGGCATAAAGCTTTTAGAGTTTGACTCTCTGGCTCTCCAGGCTGCAGGATTTATTAGCTTCTTTTGGTTCTGCTAAACAGAAGTCAGTACAGTCAAAAGAAGAGGAGTGTAAGGAGTTTTCCAAATATTTTCTCGTACTAGAGAAAGATAGTCTCTTATACCTGTCTTCCCCCATTCTTTGTGACAACATTTCAAAATTCTTTTAACACAATCCAATTTAAAAGGCTCAATGCAGCTTACAATATAAAAACCACCCAATAAAATGTTCAGTTAAAAAATAACCAAACTTTTAAAAACCTCTTTCCTAGTTAAACAGATTAACCATTTCCCCTGGGAACATAGGCCAAACATTTCTTCAGCACTTCTAAAAGATGTCCAGATATTGCCAGGAAAAAAGTGTATGACAGTTAAGAGACAATCACAGCGAGATCCGCCTGAACTTTGCACACAGACTGGTTAAACAGTAAGAGGTGGTGAAAGGGCCTGAATGAGACTGATTAATGAGCTAATTTCTAAAGTATTCTCAGGACACAAATATTTTGATTGGAGCAATTTTTGGGATGAAGTGTTCCCTCCATCACAGAAGTCCATGAACTGCCCTGGACTCAAGATCTCTTTGGGCTTAAGCTGCTACTGACAAAAGTTCCCTTCAAACAAACCACATAAAGGTTCAGTCTGAGGAAAAGGAGACCTTTGGCACCTTTCAGAAACTCATTTTACAACCTAAGCCTTACCTCCTGGAAGGTACTCTCATATACGCTCAAAAATGTTAGAACCTCTAAACCAGTTTAGAGACCAGTAATCTTGTCGCTGGCACAGTTCAAAATCTTTGACAAACTGAAAAAAATCATATTTCTGTGTAAACAAAAGGTATCCATTGCTATTAACATTGTAGTGTTTATTTTGTTGTGAATATTTTGCAAGATACAGTACACCGAAACCGTATGAAGACATTAAAGAACCCTGGCATATTGAGTACATCTGGAGTTAATTATTTTCTCTCATGGAACTAAAAATAAAAGGTATAAATGCTATTTTGCTCTTCAGTCATATAATTTAATTTGTGCTCAGTAAACAAAGTGTAGTACATAGAGTGTTGAACTCAGAAGACCTAAGTTCAAATACCCCACTGGGCTATGGAACCTCACAGGTGGCAGTGGCACCATTCCTTAAATATCTCCCGTAGCTCAGAAAGCTTTCTAGGGTCTCTGTAAGTCAAAACTGACAACAACACATAATACAAAAAACCAATACCATCAATTTGAGAAATATGGTTCAAATGTTCTAATGGGCTTTTTTTTTTGTGGTTTTCTGGAGAGCAGGCTGAAGTGAAATTTAAAAATGTTATTTCACTTGGAAGATTTAAACAAGAAGGACTTTTTTTATCAGAGTTCTCAGTGGCGAAGTGATTGAGAACTGCAAAAATAGCCTCGGAGTTGATATTTGGCTAGCAAGCCACACATTGCTCACCCTACTTTAGAGCGCAGTTCTTACTTTTTGTTACATCTTTTGCTTTCCTCTCATGGAAAAGTCAAGGGTTAAAAATTCAGCAACTGAAACAGATGAACTTTAAAACAGGTCAATGTTTTTTCCTGCCTGGGCTCTGATGAGAAAACAACTGAATGTCCATGAAGGTACAGAAAAAAGTAACACCAACAACTGTGGGCAATGACTGTGTCTGGCCAGCTTTGTGGGTGTACTATTTGCATGCTAATAGCTGAGTCCTAATCCAGTTACTGGGACCACATCATGGCCATATTTGGAAATGAGGCAGAGGAAGTTTGCTGGGCACCTGCGTACTTTTAGCATTCTGCCTGAGCCCAGTTTGGACTTGAGTCCTGTTTAATTTTAACGTCATCCTTTGGTGTGTAAGGTATTTCTTTTAAAAACACACACGCACTGCTGTCCAAACTTTTGCATAGCCATCTCTATATTCACATTGCCATACATGACTCAGTAACTCCCTTGACTCAATCCATAGTGACCTTGCTGTCCACATCACCAACCTCACTGGGTACCAGCTACCACTGGTTAACACATGCAGAAGTTGTGAATAACAAGAGAAGAAACTGGTGTGTGTGTGTGAAAAACATATAGTTTTATAAAGAACAGGAATATCAGTTGCTATGAGTGACAATAGTCAAACTGTGGACCTGAATGGAAACGGACAGAATCAACTTCTACCGGTATGTGTATGTTCACCAATACAGTCAAACCTCGCACAAAGAGCACCTCACTTAAAGAGTAACTCGCTTAAAGAGCAGAATTTTCTCTGAATGTTCGCTTTGCTTAACAAATAAAACCTACCAAAAGCTCGCTTAACAAATAAATCAGGGTTTGCAATCCCCCCCACAATTGGTCATTTACAATGGTGTTTCACTTAAAGAGCAAACTTGCTTAAAGAGCAATCCTGTGGAACACATTATGCTCTTTAAGCGAGGTACAACTGTATTTAAGTACTACAAGCTAATGTCTTCTAAATGATCTAGTGATACAGTTTTTACTGCACAGAGAGAAACAAATTTTAACAAATCTCCCAGTGTCGCCTTTTATGAGCATTTTACACACAAGTAAAGTTTCAATAGCTCTTCCAAGTGAGTAATACTGAGACAAAGAGACTGAGAAATAATAAAAAGCAATTAGAATATGTTTTAGTGCATATATGGAGGGATAGCATGGCAGCACCATCCACTGGCCAAATTTCCTGCAGAAAGTGTGAGAAAAGCTGAAGGGTGATGATGAGTATGTTTGACTGCCATGCAATCTCCGCAGGCCCTCTGCAAATGCCCTTGAAGAATGACCACACTGGGCTTTTCAGTCTCAATACTGAAGATGGGAAGGAAGGTGTCATTCCCAGAATCTGGCCCAGAGTCCCTAGCCAGATTCCTGCCACTTCGCATTAAGGAATGTCTGCAACTGAGGCATAACTATTTTTCAGCACTGACAAAGAGTTAATGTTAGTTAGGAAAGGAAGGAAAATAAACAGTTACTTGAGTGGTTGCCAAGCAACCATGCAAAGCTCCTCTACTTCCTCTTGATTCCCTCCCCTCAGCCTTTTCTGTTTTCCTCTATAGCCATCATAGAGGTAGCTGAAAAAGATATGTCATTGAAATGAGTGATTCCTACAGGGGAAGGGGGTAGAAACAAAACAAAAAAATACTGTATAATTTCTAAGATTAATAGATTTATTCCAGTAAGAGATTTTGCAGATTAAAATCCAATTCCTCATGGGAAGTAATCACCAAAAAGGGAATTGTAATATAAGAAATAATCCACCTCCTTGGTGATTACTTCCCTTGAAATAAATCTGTTTATCATAAAGCAAGCTACGAGAAATTTGGGCAACATAGTGAAAAGTAGAGACATCACCTTGAAAACAAAAGTCCGCAGAGTCAAAGCAATTGTAGTGATGTATGGTTGTGATAGCTGGAACATAAGGAAGGCTGAGTGCAGAAGAATAGGTGCCTTTAAGATGTGATGTTGGAGGAGAGTTTTGAGAGTACCCATGACAAAGAGAACAAATTGGTCATTCTTAAAAGAAATCAACTCTGACTGCTCCTTGGCAGGTGAACTATTGAAGATGAAGCTAAAGTACTTTGGACATCAAATGAGAAGAGAGGATTCACGTGAGAAAGCCTTGATGCTGGGAAAAGTTGAGGGCAAAAGAAGAAAGGGGCTGCAGAGAAGAAGATGGCTAGATGGCATTGTTGATGCAATGGGCACAAAGATGGATGGGCTGAGTAGGATGGTGGAGGACAGAGGTGCTGGAGGGCAATGGTGCATGGGATCACGTAAGGTCAGAATAACTGTGCGACTGAACAACAACAAAACCATAAAGACAGGACAATAAACTTTGTTTTCATTGTTTTTATTTTGCATACTGAAACAGCCTAACAGGGATGTTTCCGAATTTGAGGATATAAAATTTGGGACCATAACTATCACAAGCCAGCACAGTCTGGGGTACCTGGGAATTGTAGTCCAAAACAGATATCCACATACAGTAATACCTCATATAACATTAGTATCGAATAACACGAAAATCGCATAACATCAAGGAATCTGGGGGGAAGAATTGCATCAGATAACATTAAGATCCTATGGGATGCTTCAGATAACAACCGCGAAAGCCTGTGTGGTTGCAATGTATCTCTATGGATCCCATAGAGGATCAGATAACACGAAAAATCATATAACACGAAGACTTGTGGAACCAGGTTTTAGCGTTATATGAGGTTTTACTGTACCTTGAAAGTAACCTGCCTATGCAACAGCTGGAGTGGCCAGCTTGTTAACCAAGCTGCAGTCCATGAAATCTATACTACAGTAAAATTTGTAAACAACACACAAAGACGGGGAAATCAGTTATACTGCAGGCCTTCAGTTACACTTTTCCAATATAAAATAACATTTTTGTCGTCAGTCTCACTACTCCTATATAAAATGACATTTTTAAAGTTCCCTAGGAAGTCAAGGAAATTACAGTCCATTGGTTTTAATATCATTCACTTCTTATATCACACTGAACAGGCCCAGTTCCAATTTGGCCAGATTGACACTTGGAAATGAAGATACAATTGGCTGAGTGATTGGACAGTTAGAAAAGCCTATAAATGCTCTTAAACGATCTCTCCAGAAAGAACAATCCGTTTTAATGAAACCATTAATGTCTGTAAAGCAAAGTGGTCTGAATTTGAAGCACTGTACAAACCCACTATAAGTAATCATTAAGTTATCAACAAGGGCAGGGTGCATTATCCTGGGTGAAGTCTCTGAAACATCTCTGTTTACTGCTTATTAAAATTAAATGTGCAGCAGACTCATGTTTCTGTTTACTCAAAAGAAGTTCCACTGATTTTAATGAGGACTTCTTCCAAGCAGGAGTGAACAAGAGGAACAATTTGTCTACAAAACTTTTTCAGATGCCTTTAGATAGAGTCTAGACTTAATTTTTTTGAAAATATAAAATCTGAATCAAACAACACTAAATCATTTGTTACTATAATAAAATATCCAGCAATAAAAATGTTTTGAGGGAAGCTAGTGTCGTTCCTTCTTTGAGTCCTCAGGTCTGTTCAAAATACTATATAAAGTAGTGTTGTACCTCACTTAAAGAGCATAATGCGTTCCACAGGATTGCTCTTTAAGCAAGTTTGCTCTTTAAGTGAAACACCATTGTAAGCGAGCAATTGTGGGGGGTATTGTGAACCCTGATTTATTTGTTAAGCGAGTTTTTGGTTGGTTTTATTTGTTAAGCGAAGCAAACATTCAGAGAAAATTGTGCTCGTTACTCTTTAAGTGAGGCACTCTTTATGTAAGGTTTGACTGTACTTAAAAAAAATCTAAGCCAGATCTTGACTAAACAGATGCTTGGCTATAATGACTATATTGATCCTATTTATGCATGGAAAATTTTTTGATTTAGGCCATTTAAACATATATCCCATTCAAAATTGGGATTTTAGTCTTAAATATTCTCAGGGCACAGAGATTATTCCTGCTGTTTGCTTTTGCTGCTTAAGAGCAGCTGCCATGTGATAATTTCTAAAGGTTTTCTAAAACAGCAAAGAGTCTTTTGACATCTTCAGATTCCTTTCAGGCATCTGCTCTGGAGAAAATAAGTTTCACACTAGATTGTTTTAAAAGATACTCTCTCTTTCTTCCTTCTTCCACTGCTTGTACATCCGTCGATATGGCACAAAGTTATATCAGGGCTTGAAGAAACAGTACCCGTCCTAGACTCCCTCAACCAGCATCTCTACTAGCCATAATGGCTTGGAAGCTATGTAGAGCTGTAGTCTCCCCACAAATTTCCAAGGTGTGATTAGAAAACCCAAGGATCACCATATATTTAGCCATAATTTCAGAATACAGTGGTACCTTGCTTAAAGAGCATAATGCGTTCCACAGGATTGCTCTTTAAATGAGTTTGCTCTTTAAGCAAAACACCATTGTAAATGATCAATTGTGAGGGGGATTGCATAGCCCGATTCATTTGTTAAGCGAGTTTTTGGTTGCTTTTATTTGTTAAGCGAAGTGAACGTTCAGAGAAAATTCTGCTCTTTAAGCGAGTTACTCTTTAAGCAAGGCACTCTTTATGCGAGGTTTGACTGTAGTGTAATTTTCTAACAGTACAAGAACAATGTTCAAGAACAAGAAATTTCAATATATTGGAAGGAAGTACAGTAAAAACTCAAATAACACTAAAACTTGGTTCCACAAGTCTTGGTGTTATCCGATTTTTGGTGTTATGCATGTAAAAATCCTATGGGATGCATCAGATAACGTTAAAGCTCCATAGAGATACATTGTAACTGCACAGGCTTTAGCAGTTGTTATCCGATGCATCCCATAGGACCTTAACGTTATTCGATACAATTCTCTCCCCCACCCAGATTACTTAACATTATGCGATTTTAGCGTTATCCGAGGTAAACGTTATCCGAAGTATTACTGTACCTAAATGAGAAACAATTTCCACTTGATGGACGTAGAAGTAGGCAATCTCACACTCTCCTGCAGCACCCTGCATATTATAAAAACCTACTCTCGATGTCTGGGAAATCCTCTGAAGCATTTCTTCCACGATACAGGCAGGAAGGAAGTGTCAACGACATCTTTTGTGCACAGAATTTCACCAAGCACACAAGTAGTAAGGTAGTAAAGGTAAAGGTCGTCATTACTTGAAAGCCAGTCGTATCCGTCTCTAGGGTTCAACGCTCATCTCTGTTTATAGCCAAAGAGCCAGCGCTGTCTGCTTTTGCAGACGTTTCCGTGGACATGTGGCAAGCATGACTAGATTTCTTCCCTGATGCAGACAAGAAGTGTTGACGCCATCTTGTGTGGGTAGAATTTCATCAAGCACACAAGTAGTACTTGCTGTTAAACTGCTAATCCAGGATTTATTTATTAGTTTGTTTATTTATTAGTTCAAATTTATATTGCTACCAACTTGCAGTAGCGACTCAGGATGGCTTACAAAACAATACATTACATTACAATACAATACAGTAATACCTCGGATAACGCTAAGACTTGGTTCCACAAGTCTTGGTGTTATCCGATTTTTAGTGTTATCCAATGCATGTTAAAATCCTATGGGATGGATTGGATAACGTTAAAGCTCCATAGAGATACATTGTAACCGCACAGGCTTTAGCGGTTGTTATCAGATACATCCCATAGGACCTTAACATTATTCGATCCAATTCTCCTCCCCAGATTACTTAACCTTATGCGATTTTAGCGTTATCCGAGGTATTACTGTATGTTGTTGGGGACTCAGGGGGAGGGGAGGCGAAGTCCTCAACCTGCCTTGGCTTCTTGTTCCAATAATGTTATTTATTTATTTATTTATTTATTTATTTATTTAGATATTCCTTAACTCTCATTTTGCATTGTATTTGTTTCCATTTAAAGCTAAAAAAATTTAAAGATGTGTTTGTGCAGAAGAGATTTTAAGTTGAAATGACCCTACCAATCTGCTGTATGAATCTGAAAATATATCTTTCTCAAGTAAGATAATCAGAATGGTCCTGTTAACAAACATCTTCCTTAAGGGAAAAAACTACTAGAAAATTATTTTTAAAAAACAAATATTCTATCATCTCTCCTTTTGATCTCAGACTTGGGAGCAGCTTAAAACATTAAAATATAATAATGAAACAGAACCACAAAAGATAGATGAAAGCTAACACAGATGCCTACCATCTAACTAGCAAAAACAGGAAAGTAGAAGACAGCACTGGACTGAACCAATTCCTGCTGATTCTATCTACTGCAGGGATTCTCAACCTGTGGCTCTTGGGCCAGATGTGGCCTGCAGTGCCATTCCATGTGGGGCAACCACTGCCTCCACCACATCAGGAAGTGTCATGTGGTAGAGCAAGGGCAAAATGGCTGTCCAGCCCCCAAGGCTGTCTGAGGGAGCATGACTCAGCCCCTGGTTTTAAAAGGTTGAGAACTCCTGATCGACTGGCTTTTGGATACCTTAATCCAAGGTACAGTATCTCAGAAAACAAACACAAAAAAGTAATAAAACAAAACCCAAGGTAAATGTACTTGACGTGAATTTCCCTGAGATAAATTCGTAGGTGTTTTGGATTTCAACTCAAACCAAACTTGGGAGTTACTGCTCTTATACAAAGCCGGTTAATTAATCACTTTCACTCAGACTTCTATAGATTTCTGTGTGTGCTGACGCAAATTATATACTTTTTCCGCTAGAAGGACGTTGGATGAGAATCCATCTAAATTGGACTTTCCCCGACATGCTCTCTTGGCAGTGGGATATACAAAAGCAAAACATGAGCTATACTGGTATATCATAGACAATGAGTTACAACATCATGAAGGTACAGCTACTACTATACAGCTACCTATTTCAAATTCAAAGACAGTGGTCAGGCTTTTTCACTTTTAAGCCACCTGCGTATCTTAAACATTCCAAAATATAGGAAAGTGCTTACACTAGCAAAGTTCTATCTATCTATCTATCTATCTATCTATCTATCTATCTATCTATCTATCTATCTATCTATCTATCTATTTAAATGAATACATAAATTGAGGGCTGCATTTAATGTATTAGTTTCAACTTTATTGGAAGTAAGATATAACAATGCTCCCTATGAAGCACATTTATGCCCTTGTAAATCTGGTGCAGTGTACTGTTGTACTGCTCCCTTTATGGTGTTTTTTGCAATATTTTTTAGAAATCCAAACCTGCGGCTATGTGCATCAAAAGAACCAATGAGCAACAGTGTTAACTTGCTGGCAAGAAACGGCATTATGAAACTTTATAATGAATATTTTATTAAATTTCATTTTTATGAGTTAATTATACATAATGCACACTTAATTTGCATTTAATCATACCCTTGATTATGTAATTTTGCTGCTAATTTGTATCTCTACTGTAATGCAGGAATTGGATGGAATCGAATTTTTCCAGTAGTCTTGTATTTTCCACTGGTGGTAAATGTCCCATAGAAGTCATGGGACACATGTGATAGAAACAGGTTACCGTGACCTCAAACAGCTGTGCAAAGGCAGATGTGGAGGTTTTTAGCAGTATTTATCCATTCTGCTTTCTATACTGGCTTTTACAGTTATGCACTATGGATTTCTATGAGAACATGGTTAAAGAGATAGGTAGTTCTGAGTACAACTGGCATTGCAGGCTTTCATGGGTGCTCCTTTGGTTTTTGGTCTTTAATTCTCAGAAGCCTAAATCAATTCCCCAAAGCACTGATTAGCCAATGTACTGATTTAGGCTTCTGGGAATTGACATCCCCCGGGGGGAGAGGGGTTGCCCACATTGGGAACCACTGGTCTAGAGATAAGGACAGGCAAAATCCTTCTAGGGCAGATAGTCTTTCCCCTTTCCCCATTTTCCAGACACACTAAAGCAATGGTGCCCAAACTAAGGCCCGGGGGCCAGGTGCAGCCCCCAACACCAATTCATCTGGCCTGCAAAGCCCTCGTTGCTCCTGGAAGTGGAAGTAAAACATGCCCATATGGGTGTGCTTTACTTCCGCTTTCAGGAGCGACGAGGGCTTTGTTGGCCAGATGAAATGGCATTGGGGGCTGCACCCAGCACCTGGGCCTTAGTGACCGGCTTCCTAAAACACATGATCAGCCCACGGCCCAAAAAGTTTGGGCACCCCTGCACTAAAGCGTATTAACTGACATCTCCAGCTATTTATATTTAATTATATAATTTCTATACTGCCAATCTAGGTTTTTCTAAATCCTACTCTGGGTGATTTACATCTTGAAAAACAAGGAATGATTGCATTGTGTGATTGGGAAATATTTAAAGGAGAAATACTATATTAAGGGGGAAATATTAAAACAACAAAAGAGCATTTCTGAAGGAGCCAATTAGGGATGGGAACATATGGAATCCTGGTACTGGAAGTCACGTAGAATTCCCCCAGGAGAGAAGGCAGTAAAAGAGATGTCTTCTACTACCATTCTCTGCTTCACTCCACGTGCTGTGGCTGGTGGAGAAGAATAAAATGCTTCTTCAGTCCCTATGTTTGCTTGGTATCACTTTAGTGCACCATTCAGAGGGTAGTTCAGTGAGGGGCTTCTTGACACAGTTTAATGGGTAGTAAGACTTCCAGTACCCCAGTGATTCAGAAGGACTGCGGAAACTTTCACTGGTCCCCAGCTGATACATGCTGGAAAAAAGCAAGGCCGTGAAAATAAATCTCTTTTGCTTTTTGACTTCTCCTTTCCCTTTCCTGGAAATCTGCCTGGGGGATTCCAGGTGACTTCTAGGATTTCCAATTCCAGAATTCCAAAAATCGTACCCCTAGAGCTGACATCATATGTGTTGTTTTGGTCAACAGTGAAAGGATGCTGTAAACCCCACTGCTTATTCCAAAACTAACAATAAGTAACAAGTTACTATTTCTAATTCAATGAGCTAAACATTCTCATTTTTAAATGTTAACACCAGTGAATTAATCTCATAATTTTTAGACTCTAACACTAATGAATTAATTTTTATGCCTAATTTTCCAATCTCCAACCAACAAGTTAAAAAGAAGCAGCAGCTTGCAGATGGTTCATATAAATTCCAACACACTTCAGCAATATTTCACAAAGTAAACAGATTCCTATTTATGGAAAACTGCTGCCAGGATGTATGAAAAATAAACAAGGAAGGGGGGAACAATTTGCTAAGAAAACACACACCTACATACATAATATTTATTCAAAGCTCATATTACTGTTTCCACAGGCAAAACAATAGAACTATTATGTGCACAACCAAGTTACTTGGTAGCCTGAAGTGTCTATTTGCAACCAAATAGCACTATTTTCAAGGAAGATCTAGATAACTTAAGACACTCATAATGCTATCTTGCTAAAGGGATGTTATATGGTAGACACACAAGTATCACAGAAGATGGGCTGGAAGACAGAGGCTGCATTAAGATTAAGGAAAGAAATTAAAGAGCAATAAACAGAGAATACAGGAGTGCTTAGAATTCAGATGAGTGAATGCCTGCCCCCCCCCCCCCAATGTCAGGTTCACCTCTCTCCTGTTCAGAGCACTTGCTATTTAAAGAAATAAGGTAGAAGAATGATACAAGAAAGTTGCAGAAAGAAGAAAAGGTGGAATGGATGAACAGGATACTGTTCTAGATAGACTGTCCTAGAACACTCTTTGTGAAGTTCGTAATGTAATTAGCATTTTTGCTCCCAACATACTCATTTTACAGACCTCAGAAAGATGGAAAGCTAAGTCAACCTGGAGCCCATCGGGAATGAATTTACAATGTCAGCAGTTTTGGTTGCAGTGCTACAGTTTAACCACTGTGCCATGAGGCCAGATGGAATCTATGATTTACTCCTTGTACAAATTCCTAAATCAGGGATTTTCAACCTGCAGCCAGTGACACCATTTTATGTTGCCCGCCACCTCCACCACACCAGGAAGTGCCATGTGGTGGAGGAAGGGCAAAATGGCCATCTGCCCCCCAAAGCTGTCTAAGGGAGCATGACCCGGGCCCCGGCTTTAAAAGGTTGAGAACTCCTGTCCCAAATAATAAGAGCAATGGTTTAATTTTCAAATGTCTAATATCTAACACTAATTAACTAACGTTTATAGCTAATATTCCACACTCTAGCTTAAAACATGCTCCAAAAGGTGGCTTGTAGATGGTTCATTCAAATACCAACAAACTCAAGATTTTTTACAAAGAAATGCAGGTACAGTATATATCTTTCAGCATATGAACAGAAAAGTTCGCCACTGGTACAAATAGAGTGGAATACAAATGTACATACAGTTTGTGAATAGTTAATGCAACACCAGCAGCTTCTAGCAATACGTTTTAAAACTGTTGCATTGGCACTATAGTCTAGTTTGAGTTGTTTTAACAAAATGAACTGGTTCTCTGCCTACACAAATATTCATGATAGAATGTCTTTGTTTCAACTTAGGCCTGCTTCTCGAATAGACAGGAGACACCTATGTAAAAACTACATGTCTGCTCACTGGCACTGGTGAGGGACTCAAAGACCTAACCTCTGCTCTCAGGATTTGAATGGACATGGCAAGCCACTGACACTAGCAGGCTAGACCCACCCTGCCTGAGTGTCATACAAAAATAAGCCAAATGTCATGTCTTGATTAAAACAAAGAATATAAAAAAAATAAAATAAAATTCCTTTACATTGGCTCAGCCATGAAACAAACTACCAGAAAAGCCTTGGACATTGACTGAAAGGGAGTAGCTAAGTCAAGAAGGCCAGTATCATTAAACATAGAACATTTTTACTGGGGTTCTGAAACAGGGGCTTCTCAACCAAGAACGTTCTCTTTAATCTGGGATCTTCATGTCACAAAAGTCAAAAGTTGAGTCTCACCAAACTCTCCCCCCTCCTTGAAGTAGCTCCAGAGAGTTACTCAAAGAACAAGGAATGTTATTGAAAAGCAAGTACCCTGAGTTCGGTCATCACTCACAGCAGCACAGCTAGTAATATCCAGCAAAGCATCAGTATAGCACCAGACATCTGAGGCTACAAGGCCACCTTGTATTCTACCACAATAAAGGTGAACTCTGGGATGTAGTCAGGCCCAGGGACAATTCAAGAGTTCAGTGGACACAAAACAACTCACCTAATCCCTGGAAGGACAGGTTTCACTTACCAGTGTCGTTCTCCGAGTATGTTGTTTGGGGATTCACACTGATGGGATGCACACTGATGGGGGTTCTGCGCCTGCGCTGAATCCTGAGCGGAGCTGGAAAGCTGATTGGATAAAGAGTTTTGAATGTGGGACCGCCCACCATGCCCAACCCCTTTAGGCGCCATTTCACGCTTTCCCCTCAGTTTGATATTAAAGCTGCCCGCTAAGCATAAGGCCATCTCAGGCCGGCAGCCCTGAGGGGAGGCAGGGTTGGGTTGTGTGAATCCCCAAACAACATACTCGGAGAACGACAGTTACTGGTAAGTGAAACCTGTCCTTCTCCTTCGTGTTGTTTGGGGATGCACACTGATGGGTGACTAGCAAGCTCACTTACTTGGATGGTGGGCAGCCGGTGTCCTGAGATGTAGGAGAGCGCGATGGCATCATGGATGGGCGGTCATCAGCGAAGAGGATCGGAGACCAGCCGTCAGGATGGATCTGCCCCGTCTGAGGTCGGGAGCAGACCTTGTGTCAACCCGGTAGTGGGTGATGAAGGTGGAGGACCTGGACCAGGTAGCGGCCTTCCAGATGTCCTCCATCGGGATGCCTTCGAGGAACGCAGTGGAGGAAGCCAATGTCCTGGTGGAGTGAGCCCGGACATGAGGCGGGGGTGGCAGAGATGACATCTCATAGGCCAAGTAGATGGTGCTTGAGATCCATTTGGAAAGTCTCTGGGCAGACAGAGAGTGTCCCTTGGACCTGCCACCATAGGCCACAAACAGTTGCTTGGCTCTCCTGAAGGACGCAGTCCTTTGTGTGTAGAACAGCAAGGCCCTCCTGACATCCAGCGAATGCCACACTCTCTCTTGTGCAGACGAAGGATTCAGGAAGAATGCTGGAAGCGTGATGGACTGGGCCAGGTGGAATTCAGTCAGGACTTTGGGCAGAAAGGCCAGGTCCGGGTGCAATACTACCCTATCGGGGTAGAACTTGAGAAAAGGAGGGTCAGACCGCAGGGCTGCCAGTTCTCCTGCCCTCCGGGCAGAGGTGATGGCTACGAGAAAGGCAGTTTTGTAAGAAACAAACTTAATGTCCACTGTAGCCATGGGCTCAAAGGGCGCCTTCGTGAGCGCGGTGAGCACAGCAGTGAGGGACCACTGAGGAGGTGGTATCTTCACTGGAGGGTAGGCATTACGTAGTCCCTGGAGGAATCTTTTAACAGTCTTGTCTCTGAAAGCGGAGGACAATACTGATGAAGGTGGGGCCTTGGCTACCACCGCAGCCAAGTGGACTTTTAAGGATGAGTGTGCAGATCCTGACTCAGCCAGGTGCAGGAGGTAGGACATGACGTCCTGCAGGGATGCCGAGTCCACGGTGCGGTCACTGGATGCTAGAAAGTCTATGAAGCGACGGTACTTGGCATCATAGGACTTTCGCGTAGAAGGTTTCCTTGAAAGTTCAAGGATCCGTGTTATATCGGGCGGATAAGCCAGGCCGTCAGGTGTAGGCTCGGCAGATCCGAGTGGAGGATCCGACCGTCCTCCATGCGGAGGAGGTTCGGATCGGTGGGTAGGCGGAGGCGGTCGCAAGCCAGGGTTTGGAGTAGCGGGAACCACGGCTGGCGCGGCCAGGACGGGGCGATCAGGATCGCCCAGGCGCTCTCCGCACGGATCCGTACCAGGACCCGTTGGATGAGAGGGATCGGAGGAAACATGTACAGCAGTTCCTGGTGCCACGGCACCATGAAGGCATCGCCCTCCGATCCGTGGCCGATCCCCGCCCGGGAGCAGTAACGGCGGCACTTGGTGTTGATCTGTGTCGCGAACACGTCTAGGCTCGGTGTGCCCCACCGTCGGCACAGGCGGTCGAACACCGATCCGTCCAGTTCCCATTCGTGCATCGCTGACCCTTTGCGGCTCAGGGAGTCCGCCTCTAAGTTCAGCGTGCCCTGGATGTGGACACCTATGGGGAACACATGTACCTTCAGGCACCACTCCCAGATCTGGACCGTCAGGTGAAGGAGGGAGAGGGACTTGGTCCCTCCTTGCCGGTTGAGGTAGGCTAGGGTCGTGGTGTTGTCCGAAGCGATCTGCACCACGCGGCCTGCTAGTGACAGTCTGAAGGATCTCATCGCCTTCCATACCGCTAACAGCTCGAGGAAGTTGATGTGGCGGTTGGCTTCCGCGGGCGTCCAGATGCCGTGGACCCGTAACCCGAGGCAGCACGCACCCCATCCGTGTGTGCTCGCGTCGGTGGTGACCTGGACGGATGGCGCGGGGAGGGTGAAGAGCTTCCCGGCGGTCACATTGCGGTCCGTTGTCCACCAGTTCAGCTGGTCCCGCAGTTCGGGGGTCGGTGTGAGCCACTTCCCGAGGTTGTCGTGGGTGCTGTCGAAGGAGGCTAGGAGCCACGACTGGAGCGACCGCATTTTGAGCTTGGTGTGCGAGATCACTGCTGTGGTCGACGCCATGAGTCCTAGTAAGCGGAGAGCGTCCCTGGCACGGATGCGACGACTGCCTTGGATCCGAGCCACTACTGTGCGGATGTCGAGCAGACGTTTGGGGGGAGCGTAGGCTCTTAGAGCCAGAGAGTCCAATACGGCTCCGATGTAGTCTATTCGTTGAGTGGGGGTCAACTGAGACTTCTTGTAGTTGACCCGTAGACCGAGACTCTGCATAAGGGCCAGGCAATGGGCAACATCGTCCTTGGCTTTCTGTTGGGTTGGGGAGCAGACCAACCAGTCGTCTATGTACGGGAACACTTGGACGCCTTGCAGCCGAAGATGAGCAGCCACCGGCGCCATGCACTTCGTGAATACCCTCGGAGCGGTGGAGAGGCCGAAGGGTAGGCAGGTGTACTGGTAGACGTCGCCGCCGATCTGGAAGCGTAGGAATCGGCGGTGTTCCCTTCTGATGGATACGTGGAAGTAGGCATCCTTCAGGTCGATGACGGTGAACCAGTCCCCGTGGTTGATCAGTGGGAGGATGGAATGAAGAGTCACCATCCGGAACTTCCTCGTGTCGATGTGCTTGTTGAGGAGACGGAGGTCCAGGATTGGACGTGTCCCCCCGTCTTTTTTGTCCACGAGGAAGTAGCGGGAGAAGAACCCTTCGTGAGACTCCGACGCTGCAACCGGTTCTATGGCGCCCTTCTCTAGGAGAGCTGATAGTTCTTCCTGGAGCGGTGGGGACGGATCGGTGACGCGGACCCGTTCGACAGTAGGGCATTTCTTGAACTCGATCGCGTAGCCAGAGTCTAAGATGGTTAAAACCCATCGGTCTGTGGTGATGGCAGACCAGGCCGATAGGTAGTTGGCGAGGGGACGGTAGGGTAGAGTCTCGGTCACGGAAGAGTCAAACACGTTGTTTGCCCTTCCGTTCCGTGCGTTTACCAGTCTGGTGACGCTGCTGGTAGCGTGGACGGCTGGGTTGTGGTCGTGGCCGGTAGGGCTGGTATCGGGAGTAGTCGCCTTGCCTCTGTGGTGGGCGAGGTTGGTAGGACGGACCCGCCTGGGACGTCGACGGTAGGTCCTGCTGGTAACGGTTGGACCCACGGCGTGGAGGGCAGAGCTGTTTGATGGTGGCGTAGTCCCCTTTCAGCTCTCCCAAGGAGGTGTCGGTCTCCTTGGCGAAGAGGCCCTCACCGTCGAAGGGGAGCTCTTCCACCAGCCGCTTGACGTCATCTTGCAGGTCAGCGGAGCGGAGCCAGGCGTGTCGACGAAGCTGGATGGCAGAGGCCAGATTCTTCGCCTCCGACTCCGTGACGTGGCGGCCCGTACTGATCTGCTGGAGAGCGAGTTGGTTTCCCTCCATGCAGACCCGCTCGAAGTCCGCTCGCTTGTCCGGTGGTAGCAGTGACTTGAAGGACTCCGCCTGTTCCCACAATCGGCACTGGTAGCCCCCCATGGCCGTCGCGTAGTTGGACGCACGGAAGGACAAGGAGGCATTGGCGTAGACCCTCCTGCCCAGTGCGTCCAGTTTCTTCCCTTCTTGGGTCGACGGAACGGGGGTGCTACTAATCGGTGTCCGGTGTTGGGAGCCTTTCACCACTCGGGAGTTCGGCGCCGGGTGGACGTGTAAGAAGTTGGAGTCTTCCAGTAGTCTGTACATGGAGTCCACCCTGTTGGACACCGAATGGGAAGAGACGGGTCTCTTCCAGATCTCCTTGGCCGCCTTGGCGATCTTCGGGAGTAGCCCCAGATGGACGGGGACTAGCTCCTTCCGGTCGGCCATTCCGCAGACGACATCTTCGCATTCGTCCAGGGGAGCCTCCGCCCGGATCCCCAGCGTGGATCCAAGGTGGGTGATGAGGGCCGTGTACGTTTTCTGGTCCTCCGGTTGGGAGCCATGGACGGAGCCGATGTTATCGTCCGGGGATTTGTCAACCGCAACCGGTGGTGGCCGATCCTCCTCCTCCTGGTCCGACGAGTCGTCGGAGCCTCCTGACCGCTCCGAGACGCTGGGCGGTGGCAGGTAGGCCTCGGGGTCCGAGTCCGACCAGTACGGCCTGGCGGATCTCGGATAGCTCCCCGGCAAAGGCAGCTGGTACGGAGGGAGAGAGGCCTCCGACCGCGCCTGTTCCACTCGTTGCCTCTTCGGTGCCGGACCCTCGTCACAGAGTGGTGGTGCCTCCGTGGCTGGTTTGGGAGGCAGAGGGTGCTCCACGAACTCGGATGGTGTCGGTCGAGGGCCTTGGAGCTCGGCATGCAGCTTCCGCACCATCGCCTCGATAAACGGGGCGATGAGGCTCAACTGGGGTGGCGCTTCGGAAGCCAGACCAGGAGCCACGGAATGGTCGCGAAGAGAGGTAGATCGTCGCGGCGGTGGAGGTGGAAGGGCCTCTGGCGACGGCGGAGGGCTGGGGGCCCTCTCCGGTGTGGTTTCCCGGACATCGACCGGCATCCTGCCCGGCGTAGGTGGGGCTGCAACCGGGGCGGATGCTAGGGAGCGTGGCGGCGAGGGGTGAGCCGGTCCCGGGGTCGGCGGGAGAGAAGACGTAGAGCTACGGCGCTTCTTCTTCTCTTTCTTATCTTTTTTCTTCTTCTCCTGCTCCTTCTTCCGTTTAAACAGTTCGGAGGCCGACGGCCGTGAAGAAGGAGCAGAGGTCGAAGGAGCAGACGTTGAGGCAGCGGCCTGCTCTGGAGCTGGGGGAGGCGGTGGTGCGAGTGCGGCCTCCATGAGGTAGGCTTGGAGGTGGTACTGGCGGTTCTTGATAGCGGCCTTCGAGAAGCCTCTACACACCTCGCAGGTCTGGACCTGGTGGCTCTCCCCGAGGCAGCGGAGGCAGCGCACGTGTCCGTCCGAACTAGGGAACTTTCTCTTGCAGGACGGACACTGCTTGAACGCTGCCGCTGAGGCCATCCACCGAGGTAGATGGCCGAAGAGAAAAAATCATCCCGGCCGGGAGGCCCCGGCACGAGATTGCAGGAAAGAACGGTTTCCTTCTTGGTTTTTTTTTTATTTTTTTTTTTACCGGCGGCTGAGGGCGAGCCCCAGCCACACGAGGACCAAGGGATCAAGTCCCCTGGTCCGAGAAAAATTGTAGGGTAGAAAAATTGGAAGATTCTGAGACAATCTCAGTTAAAGTACTCACAGCTTTTTTTCCAGGCTCCTGCTTGCGCAGCGGAAAAAAGCAAACTGAGGGGAAAGCGCGAAATGGCGCCTAAAGGGGTTGGGCATGGTGGGCGGTCCCACATTCAAAACTCTTTATCCAATCAGCTTTCCAGCTCCGCTCAGGATTCAGCGCAGGCGCAGAACCCCCATCAGTGTGCATCCCATCAGTGTGCATCCCCAAACAACACGAAGGAGAACTACCTGTTTCCCTATTTTCAGGCCACATGTGGATATGCAATAGCAGCCTATGGATCATTTATTTATTCATGCCATCAGTTCCAGCTTCTTGTTTGCCTTGCTTCCTCCAAAATCTTCTGAAGTCCCAACTTTGCAGATTTGTTGTGCCTGTCAACTGATGATGGTGACAATTGTGGACCAATTTATAGCCTGCCCTTTCTCATAAGAACTCATGACACCTATCTACTTGCATAAAACCCACAAAGCTAAAGCTACAAATTGAAAATGTCTTCTGCATTTGTCAAAACATACCCACATCACCAAATAATTAAGTCACATTCTATTGTACCAGAACAAAGTAGCTTTGGCAGGTCAATCTACAGAAAGAAAATCCAAGGAATTAAATGGTTAAATGAAATAAAAATTAAATTTGACATCAGAGGCATAGTCTAATCTTTAGGATTTAGGTCTGCAGCTGAATAACTATCCTATTACTTATGCTGGCAAATTCTAACATAGAAGGAAGATGTACACATTGATTCACAGAGTAGACAAATGTTACAATCCTGTCAATAAATACAGACATCTGTTCCAAACTTCAAAGCACAGCTTGACTTTCCTTAGTGTTACAGCAATTCCGCTTTTGCTTTTATAAAGCTGTTTGCTAGTTTTATTATAGGAAGCCTAGCTTGTGACCATTCAGCTCCAATTACTTCTGACATGTGTTGTTGTTCAGTCACACAGTTGAGTCCAACCATTTGCGATCCCATGGACCATAGCACACCAGGCTCCTGTGTCATCCTCCATAGTTTGCCCATTAATGTCAACAATGCTATCTAGCTATCTCAACCTTTCTTAGTATCAGGGCCTTCTCCAATGAATCCTCTCTTCTCATTTGGTGGCCAAAGTACTTGAGCTTCAGCTTCAGTATTTATCTTTTCAAGGCACAGTCTGGGTTGATTTCCTTCAGGATGAAGTTATTTGATTTCTTTGCAGTCCAGGGGACTCTCAAAAGTTTTCACACAGTTTGAAGGTATCTGTATAGCATTTTGTAATTTGTCTCACCAAATGCACACTGATTCAATGTGCCTACTCTAGTCATGGCTTATTACTAGATTTCAGCCTGTGTTTATATAGTACAATTGCTATAAGGAAGGGCTTGATATGCATCAGGATTCCCTCTATCATACCACTTAGTTTAGAGAAAATCCAGGCAACAGATGTTACATTATTATAACGAACAGACTGAATTTTCTCAGGGATCAAGTGTCACCAATGAGCCTGGCAGGCGGCTGAGGACCTTGCCCCCACCTTCAGGCCCCATCAACAGCCAGAGGGAACTTAGTCTGTGTTCTGCTTTGGTTGCTTTGTGAGGTTGTATTTTATGATTGTTACTGTACTGTTGCTGTTTTGACTGTAAGCCTCAGCCAGTGGGTGGCAATATAAATCTGAACAAACAAACAAATAAAATTATGTGTCATCCTTTCAAAAACTTATATCCTCCAGGTGATTTTAATACATTTTTAATTACGCATCAGAATAGGCAAAGAACCCTGCCCCTAATGTTTTCTTGTTTGTAGTCAACAGACTATTTCAAAATGGTCAATGTCACTGTGAGTGGGAAGCAGTCAGCTTGTGGCAAAGGTCATTCTTAATGCTATCCACAATCACTTCAAGCATCAACCAACCAGAGGGATATATCTGGAACCTCTCAACTGGTAACTACCCAAACTGGAATGAGCCCTTAGCAAGAGCTGCAATTGCAGTTGTGGAGATCCCAAGAGCCTCTAGAGGTGGGGAAAATGGAGGAGCCTTAGGAAGGTAATGAGGGGACAGTATAAAAGGGGAAGAAACAATTAGCAATGGGGAGGAGTGGGAAGTAGAGGAGAAGGGAAAGGAAAAGGAAAAAGTATGGGCTGACACTTGAGATGGGCCAATTTTGGAAGAGAGGATTTGACTGTAGGCCTGTCCAATCTACATGTCCAGAGGTCTTTTGCCTGGCATTCTCTTACACCAGGGATTCTCAACATGTGGCCTGCAGGTCAGATGTGGCCCACAGCACCATTCCATGTGGCACCACCACAACTACCACACCAGAAAGTGCCATGTGGTGGAGGAAGGGCAAAATGTCTGGCCCCTGAAGCTATCTGATGGAATGTGACCCGGCTCCTGGCTTTAAAAGGTTGATAACTCCCATCTTATACCTAAATGTAGGTGCCAATTAACAGTCCTTCTCTCTTTGAGATTATTTTGGTAAATACTAAACTCAGTTCTCACAGTAATTAAAATGAATTAGACTCTCCATCAAAGACCAATGTAGATCTTTTCTACGTCTTTCTGAGAATTATTAAACAGTTGTTCCAGATGTCATCTTCTATTATAGTTGTACTAGACTCTTTGCACAAAGGTAAACTCAAGCATCCAACAAACCTGTCTTGGCAGGGCGAGGGGATTGTTGGATCAGCCTGAATTCCAGCTTCCTGCAGAAAGGATTGGACCCACATTAAAGACACCTACTCATGGACCGACTCCTTTTACCCTGACTCTGATCCAACCTTATCACTAGAGAAGGGAATTCCAGTTTAAGAGACTATGTTGATTGGACAGAATCCTCTGTGTTAAGGAAGAACACAAAAAGGATCAAGGTCACTAAGGGACTGAAAGATGGAGAGAAACACCCAGCAAACCTGGACTCAAAACACACTGTTTGAAAAGACTTAGACCTGAGAGACAGATGGAAGTTTTGGAAACCTAAATACCAGTAAGGCTAATTGGCTGCTGTAGCTTGTTTGTGGATAGAGTTCTGTTTTCTGCTCAGATCTCTCCACCGCTTGATAATGACTAACCCCAGTGGACTCTTCAAAATTCCTTTATCTGTGGAAGGCATGGAGAAACATACCATCACCTCCATGTCAGCACTTTTAACCTAGAACAAAAAGTCAAGATAAATATTTACCAACCTGTTCAAAGCGTTAAAAAAATTAGGATGGAGAATCCACTTCCTATAAACTGAGAGAAATTCTCAACATACTAAAGCTTCCTGAAAGATAAACATCAAAGTTCTGAGGTTATCTGCTGTGAGAAACAGAACCATGTTTCACATCTGTCTGCAAATAAAGTAAAAGCAGATGTGAGCAATATCAAGTTTAGGTATAGATTGCTGTTTATAGGAATATTTTAATAGGATTACTGACAACTTTGCAATTCTAGGCTGGATCCACCAATCGCAAGAGTGCCACCCTGTTCAGGCAATGTTCTCAGTTGAAGAAATAAGAAAATATGGTTTTTGAAGATTTCTTTCTGAGTGAAAAAGACTATTCATTTATTAATTTCTTCATTAAATCTAGAGCCTATTCTTATTTCTGCATTCACACATGGGTTTAATACTAAGGCATCAGCTCACTGAAGCTGTTAGCAGTGTACATGCCATGGCAATAAGCTTGTTTGCTTCTCCCCCCCCCCCCGAATTTTATTTTGTTAACAAAAGAAAGAAAAATCCCTGATCGTTGACAATGAGAAAAGAATGTTGGATTTATTTATCACTGAAGCATTAAGAATGCAATTCCATACTTTATTTATCTAGGATTTACTCAGTGAGGTTTGCTGTTCAAACAACAACAACAACCCACACACAGATTTTGACTATTTGTAGGGCTATAATTTGATGCATATTCATTTGAACACAAGGGTTTCTGAACATATTGCATGATTTATTTTTCTGAATAAGCACATAAATAGCTTCCCATATTATACAACCCAATCAGAAATGAGTACCTGTTTTGTGCCATTAATACTTCAATCCAATACACAAGAGGATTAATCCTGCAGCTCTTTAATAAGGACAAACTAAAAGTACTGTATGAGGCTTTCTTTCTCTGTATTATCCCCAGTATTAAACAATAGCCACAGGCAACTAACTACATCACATCTCCTTCCAGCTGCATCCCAGTCTCATTAGTTATCTCTTAAATGTTAGTTCTTCTACAACTAGATTGTGGTGGGGGTTTGTGGCAATAACAAAGCACTATATAAATGACCATGTCTATTTTCACCAGGCGAATAATGACAATGGTAAAGCAACTGCAGAAGTGACCATTCAATAAAAACAACTGCTATGTTTGGTAACACCAGTGGTGGGCTTCAAAAAATTTTTACTATCACACTGTGGGTGTGGTGTGGTGGCTGTGGCCAGGGGGAAAGCCCTGCATTGCACCTGAATTAGGACTACTTTATTTGAAAACTTGGATAGGTGGGGGCAGTCAGAATTTCTGCTACCGGGTCTGGTGAACTGGTGCGAACCTGCTGATCCCCACCACTGGATAACACATGCAATGCTTTGGCTATGACTTTCATATAGATTCAAGGAGCTTTCTTTGGATTATATTCCAGATTTCCAAAAGTTAACATACAAGCTCATTTATTTAGAAGCTTAAACTGTATTTACACAATGTTGATGGCTACTAAAAAGTATGTTGTATCACACTTCTAAATTCAACAGATGTAACACTGGTTCTTAAAAGGTGAGAACTATTTTTACATGCAACTTATTTTTTTAAAAAAACTTATTTTTATTACAGTATTGTGGTCTTCCCAAACTAGATAGTTCTCATGTTTTCCCCTGACAATACTGTGGTCATTTAGCACTATAAATATATTTTGTGTATAAGTGACTTGGTTTGAGTGGTAGTTTGTGGGAAGGGCAGTGTGTCCGGACTGTCAAAATGGTTGAAAGGTATATAAGAATATTTATTAATGGAACTGAAAGCTGGTGTGTGTGTGTGTGTGTGTGTGTGTGTGTGTGTGTGTGTGTGTGTGTGTGTGTGTGTGTGTGTGTGTGAGAGAGAGAGAGAGAGAGAGAGAGAGAGAGAGAGAGAGAGCGCTGATCCTTGCTTCCAAGTTGAAACAGCAACCCAAAACTGGAGAATGTAGCAAACTCTCCATTTCACCTATATTAAGATCCCAAAATCTGTGCAATTCACAAAAATCTTGTCACAGTAGTAATTGTTTCACGTGGAGAAACTAGGCTATGGGTTCCTCCTTATAGGAAAATCTAAATCTTGATCAGGAAATGCTGACACATACAATGTAAATTTTTCTCTTCGTACTCTTCAGATACTGCTTTCAAATTTGGCTTAAATATTTCAAATTCTAGAAGCCTTCTAAAGTAAGAGGCAAAGACATATGATACTTAATTTAGTTATTTTTTTAAAAAAGTGTTTCATTTGTTCCCATGCCCTTTCAACCTCTGCTTCTAGAAATTCCCAGGAGACCCTCTCTATGTAAATACAACTACAGTATGTTCCTTGCTAAGATTTGTCCTACAGGAACAACTGACAAAAGAGTATCACCCTAGCACTCATTTAAACTTTCAGTTAAAAGAACTCCAAAGAACAAAATTCAGGCGAAACAAGTAATAAACAAATATTTTATCTTTGTAGGGTGGAAAGGAAACTAATAGCATTCCATTCATACGCATCACTGAATTCCACATATCATGGTCTTTGTACTGTCTTTCTGACAACAGTAAGTCATTTACAATTGATGAAATGTATCTTACAGTAACACTGGCTGGCAAAACACAAAAGTGTGCGATATATGCTGCTCCGTCAATGCCTCTCATTTGAGACTGCAACTGAATAACAATTTCCCAGTTAAATATAGCTCTTCAGCTATGTCACTTCTAAGGTTCAAGATGAATTTCAGAATATATTTAATCAATATGTAACCTTCACAATAATCCTGTGAGATAAATCAATCTAAGAGTTTGTGGTGGCCCAAGGTCACCTAGTAGGTTTCACTGTCAACTAGGTTGGTAGAAAACACTCCAGTTTTGGTAAGTCCTTTCTGTTGATGCTTCTAGGAAAGTGATGGCAAACCTTTTAGAGGCCAAGTGTCCAAACTCAACAGGCTGCCATCTGTGCCGTAGAGGGGCAGGGCGAACTCTGTGCTGGGAGGAGGGAGGAAGCGCTCCCATTGGGCTGCTGGGCAAAGGGTCAGGGGAAACTGTGCTGGGGGAGGGAGGAAGTGCTCCCATTGGGCTGCTGGGCAGAAGGTGGGGTGAACTCTGTGCTGGGATGACAATTTGAGTGCCCACAGAGAGAGCTCTGAGTGCCACCTCTGGCATGCATGCCATAGGTTCATCACCACTGTTCTAGGAGTACTACAGTAGTTAAAATTGTTCTCTCTCTCTCTCTTCCTTCTCTCTCTCTCTCTCTGACTAAAATATGTGCGGTGTGTTACTAAGGTAAAGGTTTCCCTTGCTTGAAAGCCAGTCGTATCCGATTCTAGGGGTCACTGCTCATCTCTGTTTCTAAGCCAAAGAGCCAGCGCTGTCGGCTTCTACATATGTGTAAATAGAGGGAAATACCTCAAAGACCTTGCTTTTTAGCATTGCTTCCAACCCTGCTCCAAACCTTTTCAGTAATATAGAAAACTTCAAGTCATACAGTCATAAGTTCACATACCAACTCTTCCTTGTCCAGACTACGGTGAGATTTTTGGCACTAACACTAACTTAATTCACCTCATATGCAATACTTGTTTCCATTCATGTCTATGTGTTCTTGATTTATAATTTTTATGTGTTTTAAGACTTGTCTTTACCCTTTTGCTCATCATTTTCTTCTTGGTTACTCTCTTGGTTCGAGAAATACCTAGCATCCTATTAATAAAATCTACATATCAAATGCTTCTATCTTTCTCTTAACATTCTCTGTTAGTCCATAGTTCCATGACACACAGCAATACCAAGAATACATAAATCATTCAATGCAACTTTGTTGATATCATATTCTTTTTCTTTTTTCTTTTTTATTAATTTCATACAAAGTTAAAGAAAATAGCAAATAATAATTACATTACATAACTACAACATAACTATACTGTAAATACAAAAAGCACATCTTAAATCACACTTCAATACTTGTTACATTCTTGATTAGAATAAAAAAAAGAAAAATAATACTTACTTCACTGATTTCATTATCTTTCCAGACCATTTAATAAGCTAGTAATACTATTGTAACTATTGGTCGATAACTTTTCTATTAACAATGATATTGAGATTCAAGAAGACCTTCCCTACAGATATTCTTGGAAGTACAAGCTGAAAAGCATTCTTGACATACTCCTCTCTATCTGGTATTATTACACTGGCTCTTATACACATAAAACTATCAGCCCATCACTGCAAGTAGTGGTCTACTTGCAAACAGCTGTTTGTAGAATATGTATTGCTAGAGGTGGAGACAGAGGAATACTATACTATAACTTGCACAAGTGATTGTGTGCCTAGAGACAGAGAGGCAGTCGTCTCTGGGTTGAACTACTAGAAAAACTAATAGAATCCTAACAGCAGACTAAACTCCTGGTGGACCTCTTCTTCCTGTGCCATATCTGATTCTGAATATTGGCAATCATCATGGCAATCAGCCATGAAAATTGTCCTGAGAATATAATGCAGTGACCTTCCATCTGCCTTCCGCATCGCAGCATGACATTCACGCCACAGATCCAGTTTCACCAGTTACTTTCTGGTCATGAACCCTTGTGGCACACAAAGTCCTCATCAACTCCAGGCCAGTATTGATGAAACTGCTGCCCTCCATCAAGATGGATTCAAATGGGATTTAATCTACTGGGGAACATCATCCTTCCCCCTGTGTACTTCACCACCCAAAGCCACTAGTCCTCAGGATTGTCAGACTAGTTAACCGCCACCTGATAATCGGCACTGAGTCGCCGGCAGTATGGTTTTCTATATAACAGGCTGTATAATTTGTTACACTCACTGTAACAAACTTTTAACAGAACCCTCAGATGCTTGCTCTTCAAACAAGAGAAATGACGAAGCCACTACAATAATGAAAGTGCTTGGACTTTCCCACACACAATGCTTATACAATGCAATTTCAAGACGCCGACAACAATGAACTTTTGCCTTCAGGCTTTGAACCTGGTTTTTCATGTGCTTATATCATTTAAGGCAAATGAAAGGGTTGTATTCTATGTCGCACATTGTTCAGGTTACAGTTGTTAACATTGTGAAATAAGAAGATTGTACAAGTCCAGAAAGAAGGTTAGATTTGTATAACTGCATTCTAAGTAGTTTCCCACTTTGTTAGTGCTGAACAGAAAATGCTTTCAATACACTTTACAGGTTCCTTTGGCTTGAAATACAACCTGCTATGAAAAAAGACATCCTGCCAGCTTTAGTCATTCATGCGGCCAATTGAATAGCTCTTTTCAATGGTTTTAAACAGTATTTTTCCACATTATGAACTGGTAGTCTTGTTGCTCCAGTTTGCCTTTCACGTCTAAGCTGTTGGGATCATTTTATATGTGAATAACAACCTGGTCTTTCTCTTGCATGTTTACATGGATGTAACATCCACTGCCTCCCTTCTTAGTTTATACAATATTTCATAATTCCTTTTACTGGGTCACAGAAGGAATTTCATCTTTCATTTGTTTTCAAAAGGAAAACTAAGAATGTTGTTCTAATTAGACACAGAATCACAAAGTTGGAGGGGTCTTTGTAGTCCATCTAGTCCAGTCCTTACTTAATGGAAGAAATCCAAACCTAGACCAATCCCAGTGACTGCCAGACATCTAACAGAAAATATTTTGTAATTACCAATCCTGCAAACAAACTGGTTTCACTGTTGACTTTCTCCCATCATCATGATTCCACCCACCGCCTGTCCATGATCACCTAAAAATCTGCTCTTCTAAAATTTAAGTCTACTAGATCTAGCCGTACAGTAAATAAGAAGAATTTGCCTTCTGGGTGAAAAATCTTTACGCTACTATGTCCATGCAACACAAACTTCTCCTTTCATATTAAATATAAACACTCTTAACAACGGAGAGGGAGGGAGGGAGGGAGAGAGAGAGAGAGAAAGAGAAAGGCACATTCCTTATTGGGACCAATAGAAATGGACTGAAGGAATTTCATACTACTAAAAATAAACAGACAGCTAGGTAATTCTTACACAATACACAATAAGGGACAAGGCAATACCTTCTCTGGATCATACAAAATCTAACATTATGAGAGCTTTAATAAATTGCTTCTTGAGGCAAAACTCTACTAACAGAAGCTTAATAAACAATTTAATATCAGGGCACTGTATGTAATCCAAGGTGTGATGAAATAACAAATGTATTTACACTTAGTGCTATGAGCAGCAGATATCAATTGAATTATACAGTGGTGCCTTGGATAACGTTTGCATTGGATAAGGCTAAAATCGGATAACGTTGGGGAATTTGAGGCAAACATTTGCATTGCACAATGTTCCCCAACGTTGATCTCTGTAGAAAACAAATTCCCCAACTTGATCTCTGCCCTGGACCCTATGGGCTTTGGGGCAGAGATCTCAACAAAGGTGAGATAAGATTCTCCCTGCCTCCCCTGCTGAAACAACAGGGTGAGCAAAACAATTCCCTCACTGTTAGCCTTTCAGTGTGGGATTGGTCTAACAGTGTCTTGCCCACCCTATTGTTTAAGCAGGGGAGGCAGGGAGAATCTCTCTGCCTTTGCCTTTTGCCTTTGGTTTGGGGGCTGAACCAGAGCCGTACTCCGTTTTTTTAAAACGTTGTTCGCTCAATGCATCACACGTTAAAAACCGGATAATGTTAAGGCTTGTGGAACCAACAAAGTTATCCGAGGTACTAGTGTATTATATACAAGAATTGTTCATAAAGACATCAAAAGGAAAAGTGTAAATCAACTGAATCAAGTAAATCCAACCGCTGCTCCAATATTCTGCCTGCGTTGTAGCTTTTCATTTGTGGTAGGACAAACTTAACTACCGGTAGAATCAGTTTGTAGAGTTCCCTACACTGTTTTTTTTTCCTTTAAAAAAAGATGCTTAATGTTAATTGCCTTTCAAGAAAAAGCTCTAAAGTAAGAAACATTGGTTGGCTTTGTAAAGGGAAAATCATAGCGAGAAATCATAGCGAGAGAAAACATAGCGAGAAAAAGCATTTGAATTCTATTGTTTGGCGGAAATGTTAGTGCAACTCAAAACTGATCTATACAGTTTGTAGATTAAGACTGCATGTTGGGTGTTTTCTCAATAAACTTAGAGAGGAAAAGACAGGTTAAGAAGTATAGACTGATGCCATTGTCCTATTTCATGTACACGTTTTTAGGTGGACAACTGTTCAAGATATGTAAGCTCACATCTGTTGACTAAAGTGATACAATCAAAGAAAGTTCTTTTTAAATCATGTAGTAAACTGTGTGCCCTTTTCATGCTGTGCAGTTTTCAAACAGTTAACCATAATAGCAGCTTGAACTGCAATCTGTGTTGAAAAGAACATAATGATGCGTGCAATGCTTGCAACAACAAACAGAAAGGACAAGAGAGCAGGGGTGCCAAAACTTTTCAGGCTGTGGGCCAGCCATGTGGTTCAGTGGGCCAGTCATGTAGTTTAGCGGGTTGGTCACATGGCTCCTGCCATGGAAGCAGAAGTAAAACGTGACTTGCAATCTGCTTTGCAACAGGATGAGATAGATTTTAGGCTGCCATTTTCTCTGCTTAAACCAGGGGTGGCCAAACATATGGCCCACTAGCCAGATCCTACCCCTGATGCCAATTCATCCAGCCCACGCCACCCTCGTCACTCCAGGAAGCAGAGTGGGTGTGTTTTACTTCCGCTTCCAGGAGCAACGAGTGTGGCGCAGGATGGATGAATTGGCATTGGGGGCTGGATCTGGCCCATGAATTGGGATTGGGAGCTGGATCTGGCATTGGGGGCTGGATCTGGGCCGTAGTTTGGGCACCCCTGGTTTAGAGCATTATACTGAATTGGCTGCTTGGCAATGGAATCCTGACACTACTATCAACATGCAAAAATAATGATCAGTCACATGACCTAACTGGATTAATCATTCACAGGCTCATACTCTTTCAGTGAAGGCAGACCTAATTTATTGGCACCCATTGAGCAGAACCAATTTAACAACTGTGTTTAACTAAGAAAAGTAGAAACAAATGCTATTTCAACATCAGTGGTATTAAGAGTACTGATTATCCTAATTTTCTCAAAGCAAGAATTCACAGGAGCAAGAAACAAATTTGGCACATGAGCCATCTGTATTTCACAGCTGCAAGTGAATCTAATGCCAGGAGTTAGGTTTTTTTTTACCAAGCAACCTATGAACCAATCAAACAGTAAATCAAATAAATTTATTTATGAATATTCATTTTGGATCTAAACATTTTCAAGAAGTTAAGAATTTAAATTGGAATGCTGTATATCAAAAATAAAACAGTAAAGCTATACCAGTATAATGTGGTGCCTGCATGGTGTGGTAGGTAGACAAACGTCTAAGATGATAGAGAATTGGTTTCAAATCCTGACTCAACTATGGAAACTCACAGGGGAGGTGCCTATGGTAAAACCACTTCTGAAATATCTCACATCCATTTAAAACCTGATAATTTTTTGGTGTATAAGACTACTTTCCCCCCTGAAAAACATGCCTCCAAGTGGGGGGGGGGGTCGTCTTATACCCTGGGTGCACTTCAGTTGGGATAGACATAGCTGCCCATAGTGGCCTCCCGATGCTCGCTCGGTGCCTATAGTGGCCTCCCGATGGCCGCCTGGTGCCCATAGTGGCCTCCCGATGCCCTCCCTCCCACCTCATTCTACATACCATCCAGTATCGCGCAGTATCCAGCGTGGCTGCGGCGAGCATCAGCAGCGAGACAGGGGTGCCAGCCTTTTCGGTATGACCGGCCCGTTCTGCTCGGTGGGAAGCAGCGGTGTTCCGCCCTGCCCCGCCCCTTGTCTACACAGAGCTCGCACAGGCACACTAGTGCTGGACACAGGGAGATGTTGAAATCAAATTTGATGTTCTTTTATGTTTTATTTGGTGTGTGGAAGATGTGCGGAAGAGGGGGTAGTCTTATATGGCGAGTATATAACAAACTCTATATTTTGAGTGGAAATGTTGGGGGGTCGTCTTATACGCCCAGTCGTCTTATACGCCGGCATATACGGAACATTATCTGAAATAGCACCATACATTGTAGGCTGAACTACATTGGGAAGGATTTCAGACAGGCAATAGATGATTAAATAGCAACCAACATATAGTACCTTTGTGCATTATAGCCTGCTGCAGTCAGGTAGGACTCAAAGCATGTGGTAGTAAGACAATTAGGAAAAAGAAGTCAAACAGTTTAAAACGGAAATGGTTTCTTTGTGAAGAAATCCTGAAGATTTAATAGTCTGCCTCCATCACAGATGAGGATTCCCTCTCCCAAAATGTTTTTCTTGAATAAAGAAACTTGAAAATATTGTTATATTCTCTCTCTCTCTCTCTCTCTCTCTCTCTCTCTCTCTCTCTCTCTCTCTCTCTCTCTCTCTCTCTCTCTCTCTCTCTCTGGGTTTTAATATAGATATATACAATCACTTAATGCTCCAGAAATGTTTCATGAAGTGTTGTGATGTTTGCTAGCCCAGATATAGGAAGGACTGAAGAAAAAGCTGTACAGTAGTTCAACTGCACCAAAAGATTTTCTGCAAAACCAATCAAGATGTTTACCCTGCCTTGTTGAATCTGCTTTATGGTTCATCACAGTATTAATGAATTGTTTCTCAGTGCCTGCAGCTCTTTAAAAGGAAAACAGCTTGTTATTGTTTCCTCCATAAAAGACTGGACCAATGAAAGTACATGCTTCTACTTATAAAAGAGGAAACAGAAGCCCTCTAACTGGTAACAGATTCCCTTGCCTATGATTTAAAAAAAAATGTTTGAAATCAGCACAAGAAACACAAGAAAATGACTTATGTCAAGACATTGCATTTGCTGGTCCACCCTGCTTAGTGCCCTCTACACTGCCTGTGGGAGCTCTCCAGAGTTTCAGGCAATTATCTTTGGTAGATCTACCAGGACACTGAATCTGGCATCTTTTCCAAATAAAACATGACGCCTTCCACTGAGAACCAATCTATATGCTTCCTTAATATGCAGACAGAAAAGTTAGGGTGCAACGAGTGATGACAAAAACTACAACATTAAATTACAATTCCTGGGACACCTAGCTGTTCATTGCTAGTGGCAATTATAGTTCAAAAACACTTCTTTTTCCCACCTTTGCTTTTTCCCACCTTTTTCCCACCTTTCCCACCTTTCCTTGCTCAAAATTAAGTAAAGAGTTAGGAAGGTTTCAATTCTTCCTCCAGTACTTCATTTTGGCAGTTTCACATCTGGCCTAGACATGGAAGAAGAAGATGTCTTGTTCTAGACCCATGGTTCCCAACATGGGGTGCACATCCCATAGGGGGGCAATTTGATTTTTTTTAGGGGGCAATCTGAGAATGAGTTATTTACAGTGAATGGACTTTTAGGCTTCCTCCGCGTGAATAGGAGTTCACTTTTTTTTAATAATAAGAATTATATGCTGGGGGGAGGCATCAGGATTTTAGCAATACTTAGGTGGGGCACTGTGTGGACCAGAACAAAATGTGGCAAGTAATTAAAGAGATGGGAATACCTTATATGCCTCATAAGAAATCTGTACAAGAGTCAAGAAGCAACAGTTAGAACAGAATACAGAATGACGGAGTGGTTTGGAATAGGAAAAAGGAGTAAGACAAGGCTGCATTTTGTCACCCTGCTTATTCAACTTATACATAGTGCACATAATGTGCAATGCAGGGATGGAGGAATCACAATATGGGATCAAAATTGCAGGGAGAAACATCAACAATTTGAGATATGCAGCTGACACTACCATAATGGCAGAAAGTGAGGAGGACCTAAAGAAGCTCCTGATTAGGTTGAAAGAAGAGAGTGAAAAAGCTGGCTGGAGACTCTACATCAAGAACACCAAGATAATGGCAACAAGGCCTTATCAGTTCCTGGAGAATAGATGGGGAAGAAGTAGAAGCAGTGACAGACTTTACTTTCTTGGGATCAAAGATCACTGCAAATGGTGATTGCAGCCATGAAATAAAAAGGCAACTGATGCTTGGGAGACAAGCTATGAGGAACCTGGGGAACATAGTTAAAAGTAGACATCATCCTGCAAACCAAAATTCACATAGTCAAAGCAATGCTGGGAAAGGTGGAAGGCAAAAGAAGAAGGGGGCGGCCAAAAATGAGATGGTGAGATGGTATTGTAGATGCAGTGGGCACAGAGCTGGGTGGGTTAAGGAGAATGGTGGAGGACAGAGGTGCCTGGAGGGCGGTGGTTCATGGGGATGTGAATGGTCGGAATTGACTGTGCAACTTAACAATAAAAAGGGGGGCATGGCAAAAAAAAAAAAGGTTGGGAACCATTGTTCTAGACAGATGCCTTATTATTCACAATTTGCATGAGGACTCCTTTCCCATGCAAATTGCAGGTCCAGAGCCCTAGACTGGGACCATGAAGGGAGAGGGATGAATACACTAATACACATGCCTGAGTTATATTCAAGATCATATCCCTCACTATGGATTTTTTTTTTTTAACAAAAGCAAATACTAATGATTACTGCTATAATGAACATGCAAGCATGAGTCTGACCTACTTTCCTTCCCCTACACATTCACTCACAGGAAACTTTTACCTTCTTTTCTAAATAAAGAGCAAATATTTGGTCTTTCACTCTTCTGTACAATGCCATCTTGTGAAGGTTAAATTTTGAGTAACAAGAATTCTGCAAATGCTAGAGTGACACTGATCCACTGAGAACTAAGTTTGTGAGCCTTTGTGATCAGACAATCACAGTGTAAATTCTCATGCTGACACTAGTGCCCTTTGTGCGGGCTAATCAGAGAGAGAATCTTCAAGAACTGCTACTATACTGGCTAACATCAACCAGCAAAAAAGCAGGAAGTAAATTTATGTTGAGATAGTTACAACCCTAGCTAATTTTACCCCCTCCCTATTGCCTTTAATACCAAACTCTTATATAGCATTGGAGGACAGAGGCAAGATAATAATTTATGTATAACATGGCAGCTATGAAATCCCTCAATGGCGGTCAGGTTGGTTACGTTACTTAGACTACATAAATTATTTCTGTCACACTGACAACAGACACAGTGACAATAAAATGGAATTGTGATTGACTATAACAAGTAAACTGCATGCTTTACCCAGCAAAGAAGTGAAAGAGAGACATGCTTCTTTCTTAAAATTAGCAAGTTTTCCCAAGTAGACAGCTCTCTACTGACTAGTCTTTATGTGAGGGCTAGTGGTAATTTTATCTCATCTGAACCTCTCTTTAATAACTGTTGACAGCCCCAGATGCCAGGCTCTTGGTGAGAGCATCTGTTTGTCTATTGAGGATTAAGTTAAACTACTTACTACTTAGCCTTCAGTATAGCAAATCCACATCTCCAAGAGGATACTGTAAGTGTGCTAATCATAAAGAAAAAGACAAATACAGTACTGAAATTGTACTGAGATCATTTCAATATGAAAGATTTAGTAAGAAAATGCTATGTTGAATAATACATGATGGAATTTGCCATTTTGCCCATCTCCTACATTCTATCTCAAATCCACAGATTTTAAGAACCTAAGAGGAGGGAAAGAGTAAAGGCAAACAAGATTATGATTTTCTGATCAGAAGTCTTTGCAGGGCAGTTTGTCAGATCAGCGTACAGCACTGAGCAACATAGACTAGTTGCAATTCATGTGTATTTCAAGATGGAGAGGAACACACTACCTGGGTGAATCAGGGACATTTCATGGTTCACATTTTTAATATACATAAACTAAAATAATATAGGTTAAAAACATCTGAGGGAGTTAAGTGCTGGCAAATAGTTCTGATAGTGTAAAATAACGTACCAGGCAGATAGCAGTTGTTTGAACCTCCCGGCTGTGCACATAAATCTTTAAGAATTCTCCTTTGTAGCCATAATGTATGATGCTGCCCTTAGAAGCAAATACCATGTTTGCTGTTTGACCTATATAATAGCACTGCAGTATTTTCACGATGTAATTAGCAAGCATTAAATAAGCATTTCAACTTTAAATCCCTATGTCACAGAGATGTAACTGGATCTAGAATAGATTCCCCTGTTCCCACACAGTTAATTAAAATGAATTAAATCCTGTAATATCATATGTAACAATTCCCATATGATCCTTAACCAATAGAGTATTAGTGTAATTAAGGTAAATATGTCCAAGGAGGATTTAAAAATGGGGCTCTGAGGCTTTTTAACAAAAAATGTAACAGAAGAATATGGTAGCACAGATCTCTCATTTTAGCTTGGAAAATGTTCACATGATGAAATATGGTGTGTTTCTCCAGAGGTTAAGAACTACTCTATAATCTCTCATGACTATTCATACTGGACGCATTGATGGGTGTAAAGTATTCTGATGACTAAACGCTAGACATTATTTTTGAGTTACAATATTGTGATCTTTATTTTTCTTATTCCCATTGTCATTTTCATTCCACATTGCTATTTCATTCTTCCACACAAAATTAATAACTACTTTTCACCATTTTTACAAGACACTGTTTGAGATATACATTTAATTTGCTCATAAACAGGAAACTAAGCGCTCCCATAGCATTAATCCTACAGAAAAGAATCTTTCTGCCTCCTATAGGAAGAATCATACAGGGCTGTGACTGTCTGCTATGAAGTTTTGTTCATAACTTATAGCACACTCATGTCCAGCATTTGTTCAACTTCATTTGAACCCATGGCACCAGTACTACATCCCAACATCTACACAAGGCAGGGTTGAATGGAGCCAAAAAAATCTTGCTTTTACACCATCTCTAGATGATTGTATAATTTTTTGTTCCACTTTTCTCCAATGCAAGATCTGCTTCTGTGGAATCCATTGCTGCTCTGTTCTGTGCTGATCTGCACATTTTGTGAGTGTGTTATTTGACGATGTTTCCTTATGGGCTCTTGGTCATTCTCCACCCGTCCATTCCCCATAGGCAAAACAAGGTGAAAGTGAAGGAGACAGCTACAGGGAGGAAATGACAGGTGAAAGGTAAGGTCAATCTGTGTTGGGAGAAAGAGGGACATCAGAGAGCAATTCCAGGTGTGTGTGGATTGCAGTAGAGGCAATACAGTGTATCCAAGCATATCTAGTGGGTCCCTGTATCTTCCCCATACACAAATGCAATTACAGTAATACCTTGGATAACGTTTACCGCGGATAACGGTAAAATCGCATAACGTTAAGTAATCTGGGGAGGAGAATTGGATCGAATAACGTTAAGGTCCTATGGGATGGATCGGATAACAACCGCTAAAGCCTGTGCAGTTACAATGTATCTCTATGGAGCTATAACGTTATCCGATCCATCCCATAGGATTTTAACATGGATCAGATAACACTAAAAATCGGATAACACCAAGACTTGTGGAACCAAGTCTTAGCGTTATCCGAGGTATTAGTGTACCATGATAAGCCATTCAAATTCCCAAACCTTGGCTCTATAACCAACTGCTTCAACTCACTGAATAACTCAGAAAACCCTACATGTATAAAACATTGTGTGTGATATAAGTATTTGGCTCAAATCCATTATCTTAATACTTGTATAATGTAATCAGCATAAATCTCAGCAGTGAATTACCGCCAGTTAAGAATTCAGCTATAAAAATTTACTGTTGCCCACCAGATTGTATGAACTGGTACACAACAGTGATGCTGATACTATTTAATGTGCAGTAGTAATGTGCTGTTGAGACTGGTGTCCACTGATGCACACTGGCAGGTATAACTAAAAAGAACTGCGGTTAATGTATTATAATAGGGGTGCCCAAACTTTTGGGCCACGGGACAGTCATGTGGTTGAGCAGGCTGATCACATAGTTCCTCCTACCAGAAGTGGAAGTAAAATGCGCCCATGCACGCACAAAATGCTGCCATAAATGCACCCGTGACTGTCATAAATGCATTTACGACAGTCACAGGTGCATTTACGGCAGCGTTTTGTGCATGCATGGAGTGTTTTACTTTCGCTTCTGGGAATGCCAAGGGTCAGATTATTAGGCACTGCAGGCTGTATTACAACATATAAATATATAGCATACTTTTATAAATTTCGAAACCTTCATTTATTTTAAAATGTTTTGGGACCTCTTCAGAATCATGACAACAATCGTTATGAGTGGATAAAAGGATAATTACATGTGTTATATTCCATGAACAGATATATGGCAAACATTAGTACTGTACTGCTTCTACAAAGAACTAAGCTGAATCACAACATACTGTCAGACAACAGGTTTCCTGTCTAATTATTTCCTGACATACGTAAGTGTATAAACAAAGCCTGGCATTTCCTCCCCATACTTCATAAATAGAATTATTACAGGAAACTGACATTTTACATCACAGTCAAGTTCCCAAATGATACATCATAGTCTCCAATTTGTTTGTATGCAGATATTATATTGTGTTTACTTTCAAAAATTTCCAAAGGTTGACAACACTGGAACCATGAAACAGAATGAAACTCCACAAACCAAATCATTAAATTATCCATGTAAGAGATTGCTGCTCACAGGCAATGTATCACTGGCAATTAGGTATCAATGCAATCAAATCTTCATGCCCTTCTCTTCTTGCCAGCAAATGCTCCAAGCTAACTAAAAATGGAGGATTCCCAGCCGTCCAAGGCTTGTTTTGAGCACATGGGGAGGGGGTATCTAAAATGAACAGAACCCCCTTTTCCAGCAGCAGAAGTACACAGCTATATCTTGGCCCAAGAGAGATTTCCAGTTCTAGAAGGAAGGTAGGAAGGAAGGAAGGAAGGAAGGAGGGAGGGAGGGAGGAATTATCCAGAATTTTTTGTCATGCTCTAATTCACTGTATGGTATGACTATTTACATACACTATGATCCTTTTGATTTTCTCTTTAAAACATACTTGTGCACAGGAACGTAAAAAAAAATGAGAGAGAAGCACTGACTATCTTTCTTTCCTGCACACACACAAAAGCCAAAGATTAGTTTGTGTCTCTAATCCTTTCATGATCATGCAAGACATAAACTAAATTCCTGATAAGTAATATTATAGGTATGGATATTACAAAAGGCACAGATATGATTTTGAAGTATCTTCCCTAAGAATTTGTTGTTATTCAGTTGCACAGTTGATTCCGACCCTTCATGACCCCATGGACCACCACCCTCCCTAAGAATATGTGGCATATATGAATAAAGAATCCAACAGGAAGATTGGCAGTGTTGGAATAATGAGAGGTGGGAGAATGGGGTTGGTGAGACAGTGTCAGCACCTGCCAAAATTCTTTCCCCCAAAATAACGGCTATTTTGACTTCCACAGCTCTTAAACTCCAGCCCTGTAGCTAGTGCGCTACCCCTGGGGTCAGCCTCTCATCTCTCCCAGTCCATAATCTCTAAACGATAAGCCATGGAAGGTTCATGTGGTAGCGTTGAAAAATAGTTTGGTAGAATAGTTGGTAAGCAAGTTCCCAAATTCCTTGGAAATAAGACCCAGGATGGTCTTAGCGTTTATTTGAATCAAAAGCAAAACAATATCCACAAAGCAAAATATTGCTCCAATAAGCAAAGCATAGCAAAACTTAAGAATAACATCTGGTCTGGCAAAACCAAAATAAAATATTCCATTCCTGGGTAAAATCTAAACTATTAAGCCTCTCTCTCTATCACTAACCTGTTCTTAAGCACAATGTCCTACCTAGCACTTTAAATGGAAAATAAAAATGCAGTACAGTCAAACCTCGCTTAAAGAGTGCTTTGCTTAAAGAGTAACTCACTTAAAGAGCAGAATTTTCTCTGAATGTTCGCTTCACTTAACAAATAAAACCATCCAAAAACTTGCTTAACAAATAAATTGGGGTTCACAATCCTTCTCACAATTGGTAACTTACAATGGTGTTTCGCTTAAAGAGCAAACTCGCTTAAAGAGCAATCCTGTGGAACACATTATGTTCTTTAAGCGAGATTCAATTGTATTTCTAAGAGTAAATTCTCACTCTGCGAGCTGATAAAATCTAAGTCCCAAGTTTTGGGAAATCAGTCTAAGTGCGATAACTGGAAAATAACCTAAGTGTCATGGTTGCAGAATTTCTTCTAAGTGCAGCCTCCTTTCCGCTGATCAGATTTGAAGGGACGGCCTCTTTAGGCTGCATCTCACTTCAGATGTCCATCCTCCAGCTTCTCGGGAATTTGTTCCCTTGAACTTCAAAAGCTTCCGCAACTACTCCAAAAGTCCTCTCTAACTCTATTCTGACTGCCCTTTTTATAAGGTTTTACATGGTGATTTGCATCTGTTTTCCCATGGTAAAGTGATGTCTTTGGGATTAGATCATTTTCTAGGGATTACTCCTCCCCCATCATCAAGGTCACCCTTTCCCCCACTCTCAAGGTCACTGTCAAGGTTGCCCCTCCTCCACTCAACAAGGCTAGCCTTCCCTCAATCATGGGTAGGTGAACCCTTGGGGTCAAACTGTGTGAACCTGTGTGAGGTGTCTCTGGGTAAATTCTTCTACTAATAATTATGTGAGCCACTAGAGGCTCTGTTTAAACTTGGCGCAATGCCCTCCTTTTCAGGAATTCTAAACAATAACAGCTCAAAACAGTTTCATTTCTTCACAGCATAATTTAGCAGACTAAGCAAATCACATCGGCACATTCGTGTCCCTGTTTAAATGGTAAAAGGCATTCAGATTCTCATTACAGGCAGGTCAGCAGTTCAAGACCTGAGTGCTGCATGACAGAGTGAGCACCTGTATCTGTTCCAGCTCCTGCCAACCTAGCAGTTCAGAAGCAAGTAATTGCAAGTAGATAAATAGGTACCACTTGGTGGGAAGGAAAACAGTATTCCGTACAATCCAGTGTCTAGTCATGCCTGCCACATGTCTATGGAAACATCTGTAGATGCAGATAGTGCTGGCTCTTTGGCTATAAACAGAGATGAGCACTGAACCCTAGAGTTAGATACGACTGACTTTCAAGCATGGATGACCTTTACCTTTACTGATGAGTACAGAAGCTTTTCAACTATGTTGAAAACAGCCACCGTTACTTTATACATATCTAGGAGTGAATACTGAAGCTAGTAGAAAGGCAAAACAAAAGAGACCCCAACATGTCTGGAGGTCTCTCTCCACAATATGAACATTTTATTTTGAGCTTAAACAACACCCTCCAGTTTTTTCTCTTCCCAGGAGTGAGACAAGTAAGTAGTCATCATCCTGGGGCACTCTAAGAATCAGTTAACAATTTTGGTGTTATTTTTTTCCAAGCACTTAAAGAAATCTGTACAGGAGCTTGGTAGAGTTCATTTGCTGCACAGCTCTTCACATTCCTATATGGGACGTGGAGGCATCAAAACATCTGCATAGAGAACAATTGAGTGACAACAGAGAAGCCATGAGAAGCCAAAAAACATACTGAAATGTCTTTTTGAGTGTATTAAAAGCTGTCAGACAAGTATGCATTGTATCCCCTTATCTGTCCAATCTATATGCAGAATATATCACAGAAAGCCAGACTTCATTCCAGTGAAGGATGAGTAAAAAGTGGTGGAAGATGCCTCAATAATTTAAGATATGCAGATGACACCATCTTACTGGCAGGAAATAGCAATGATTTGAAATGACTTCTAAGGAAAGTGAAAGAAAAATGTGCCAAAGAAAGACTGCATCTGAACATGAAAAAAGACAAAATCATGACTACAGAAGATCTACGCAGCTTTAATGTCAACAACAAAGAAACTGGAATAATGATTTGTATTCCTTCATCAATTCAAATGAGATGGAGACAGACAAGAAATCAAAAGAAGATTGAGACTCAGAAGAGCAACAATGAAGGGATTAGAAATGATCAACAAATGTTAAGCATGTTTCACGGGAGATCTTGTATTCCTGATATGTGTGAGTGTGAAAACTGGACAGTAAAAAAAGCTGACAAGAAAAAATGATTAATTTGAAATATGACAGTGGAGAAGAGGTTTGTGGATATCTCAGATTGCCAAAAAGGTCATCATAGGTTAGGGGTACCCAAACGTTTTGGGCTGTGGGCCAGTCATGTGGTTCATGGAGCCAGTCACTATGTACCCTATTCAAAAAAATATTTTATTAGTGGAGGCACTTTTGTTGTCTTTGATCTATGACAGGAGTGCCCAAACGACAACCCGGGGGCCGGATCTGCCCCCGATGCCAATTCATCCGGCCCATGAAGCCCTTGTTGCTCCTGGAAGTGGAAGTAAAACACACCCATACGGGAGTATATTATCTTTTATCTGCGGTGCAAATTTATTAAATACTGTAGAGTTCTTTGCAATGTCACTTCAGATTTACATAATTTACATAATAAATTTGCTTGCAAGTTCTGATGCCTGTTTGGTGTTTGTATGTAGGCAGCCTGTTTGAACTGGATATGAGGAATAAGATTGCAAATGGTAAGGGGAGGGTCTTTTCCCACTCCATTTCAGTGTTTTTGGCCTAGTGCACATGTACAGTATTACTTTTCATAGTGCCAGAGTGGTATAACCTAGTGTCAGAATAGAACTAGAGAAAGCTGGGATCATATCTCTATTCAGCATGAAACACACTGTATTACCTTGAATCAACAGTCTGCTACCCTTACCTATCTCGTAGCAATATTGTGACAATAAAGTGGGGAAAAACGAAGCCATCTATGCTACCTTTGGGGTTTAAGGCAGATGAAAGATGGGATATAAATGTGAAAACGAGAGAAATAAAAATAACATTTTGAATGGGTTTCATTTGTTAGGAAGTTCTGGCTCCAATGGGCCAACTGCTTTCATTTTCACACAGAGCTGATAATATTTTGAATTGGGTTCATTTAACTTGCTCTCAAACCATGAACTGCATTTTAAACATAATCCTGAAAAATTAAATGGTGTCTGTATCACAGTCCTGCAAAATATTTAACAGGATGGACAGAAATATACAACCCCAAGCTTATTTTCCAGTAACACTTTTATATTATAGCTCTGGCCTTCCTTGTAAAATGTGCTTACTCTCAGAAAGATTTATTCCAAACTTTACTTTAGGCACTGGACTTTTACAGAGCTATGTACATAAAAACAGGGCCTGAGTGTGCTGTGGGGAACATCAAACTGTAAAGTGTGTCTAGATATACTCCGTAAAGTATCTCAGCCTTATCCCTGATCAGCAAGACAGCCTTACTGTTATAAATCTCTACTGCTATACCTGTTTTCTGATAACAGCAATATATTTCAATATTAATCATTTTTGTTCCTTAATAAATGTTATGGCCTGGTGCAGGGATAGCATTTGTCAATAAACCAACACCATGTAGTGAATAAAAGATAAGAAAATATTAGACTCAGATGAGAGACTGTTATTCAGATTTATTGACTATATGAATAAGTAATCACATTGGAATATATGGAGGAGAGTAATTGACAGCTAAGAAAGGACTTCACTCCTTTCAGTTAATCACTAACATGTTACGTTAATTTGGATCTGGTTTGATTATGTCCCTATGAAATGTAAGTGATCAGGAAAGGATGGAAAACCATTTTACCTTTTGCTGCAGCTGTTGTTTACCTTAAATATTCAATGTTCTTGTTATACTGTATATTATTTTTGTGTTTGATAGTAAGAAAGACAGGTAACTTGCAAAAAGAGAGAACAGCAAGAAGTGGGTTTTTTAACTAGTTGATGACGTGGATGCAAGGAACAAAGGAGACCACACACAGCCCTGCTAAATTAAGATGAAGAGGCTCTTACTGGTGAAGTGAACCTAAGTTTCACCCTCTTCTTCAAATGCATGGAAACTGCTCTCTTCAGAACTGCAAGATAAGCTATACCAGTCAGCTCTTTCGCAGGCTCAGTTTTGCCTTGTGAGCACAGTATGGTGTAGAACCAAATGTGACAGCATATAGCAAATCTGAGCATAGATAAGAGACTGTTCTGCCGCCATCATCGCCATCATCATCATGTTTAATTTGTATGCCACCCACCCATTTGCGCGACTCAGGGCGGCTAAAAACAACAATACAATAGAACATTACAATACAATAGAGAAAAAGGAAATCATTTATTTAAAAATTTAACGATCCAATAATAGCAACATCAGTGACATAATCCATTTTTATGTATTCTATGGGTGTTGCAACAGAGAATAGTGGGTAGCAAGATAAATGTACTTGAATTTGCCCTTGTGGATCCATATGCCTCGGCCTCTGCTGAGCCCTGGGCTCTAATTCATATGACTGAATATACACATCTTGTACCATTCAAATCCATTGAGAATTCTGGTGTTCTTTCCTCTTCACATTTACATCACTGCTCAAATCAGCAAAGAGACAAAAGAATGGGACTTGACTAGCTTCTCTCGCCAACTACTTTTCACATTTACTGAATAACTACACATTGTCCTATCCACTGGCATGTGAGTTCTTTCCTGTTTCCAATAACAGGTAACACCATGGTGAAGGGGACAGGCTGGTGGATTAGGTCTGAGAAGACCTGCATTCAAATCCCCACTCATCCATAGATACTCAGGAAGGAATGTGGTGGATAAACTGCACCTTGAATATCTCACACACCTTGAAACCCCAATCAAGATCAACAGCACATAACGTAAATTTAACACAGTGGAAGGACAATATATTGTAGACCAGGGATTCTCAACCTGTGGCCCATGGGCCGGATGCAGCCTGTGGCACTATTTCAGGGGGGGGGGCCCTCCACCACACCAGGAAGTGCCATGTGGTAGAGGAAGGGCAAAATGGCCGCCTGGCCCCCGAAGTTGTCTGAGGGAGTGCGTTCTGGCCCCTGGCTTTAAAAAGTTGAGAACTCTGATTGTAAACAATGTCTATATGAAATCTGCTCATTGCAATGTTAATAGCAGTTGGTAGAGATTTTCCATCTAGAAAGCAACACTTGGAAGAGGCAACAGAAATACCAGTCTGCATTACTCGAGTCTTGTTTAGAGTTCCCTCTTTTTCCATTTAAGGTCCTACATGTATGCACCAGAGGCTTAAATTACAGTGATCCCATATCGTATATGGTTTTGATCAATCAAGATTTCATTCTTTTGCATCTATTAAAATAATATCCAAATTGTAATTATATTAGTTTTATCTTTTAACAACAATGTTATCTAGGTTAGGGAGGGTTCAACTTTCCACTGTGCCTCCCAGGAGAAGAGCCAGCCTGTGTAATTATGGACAAGTTGCACAATCCTGCTCCAAAAGAGGGGAATGACAAACCACTTCTGTGTATTCTGTGCCTAAAAAACTTTGGAAAGTGTAAAATAAATAAAAAAATAATTCAACAGCAAACAGTTATTATTAGACATAAGAAACAGGGAACTGTGTTATTCCAAGGAAAAGAGTGAGGTCATCTTTCACTCAATTATTTGCATTTTAAACTAGAAAAGTCATTCATTCATTTTACCAAATATCTAGGCATGTTATAAAGGCTGAAATCTTGTTCCTCAATGTAAAACAAACATTCAAACCACTCGTACTCAGGAAATGAAGAGTGCTTGCTACAATTCTCAAGCTTGCACTACAAATACAAATTGACTGAATGTTACAAATTGTGTTATGTTAAGCTACAGAATTTCAGTTTAAGAATTTCTTTTCATTTTTCTTCTCACACCCATGCAGTTGATATCCAACATACTGTACATATGAAAAAGCATGTCTGATTTCAGCATCCAAATCTGAACAGATTATGGTTGAGACTTTTAAAATTCATAACGATAAACGTAACTCTAAATTTGGATTTTAAAAATGTTAACTGGAAGATGGAGTAAAAGAAAGGAAGCAGTGGCTTGAACATATTCCTGACCAGAGACAAAATAGCTCCTCTTCTAATCAGCAGCTAAGTAGCAAAATGATAAACACAGAAAATTACAAATGTTGGGAAAGACACGGAATAGTGAGATTTATGTCATTAATAAGCATGCAAGAGGCTTCCAGGAAAGGTAGATAGAAGCCAATAGTGAAATTAGGTAAATAATGTATCCTCATGGCAAAACCAAAGGAATTCTGGAAAAATTGCAGATCTGCCAGAGACAAGACAATAAGGAATTGCGATGAAGACTCCATAGAGATGTGCAAAATACTCAGAGCACAGGTTCAGATGGGTAGTTATAGAATCGATTGTGAAGGATGATCTCTTTCACAATGGATGCCAATACAGACAACCAATTGTTACAAGAATAATTCCTTTTAACTGTTGAAAATATATTACTGTCACAGTGGCAACAGTATTAATTGATTGTGATAAAACAATTCCTCTAACTTCCCAATTGATTGGAATGATTACATTTATTTAGATTAAGCAATTCGATTATTCTGTTTATTCTAATTAAATCAAACAGATTTAAATTAATTCAGTAATGTACTTTTGCTTACATTTATTTATCTTAGAGTTAGTGGTTTTACTTGTTATTCCATCAGATTTGTTTGAAGTGTCTTTATATACAGCTCAATATGGAATACTGTCTTACATCTGCCTAAGTATGTTTTGAATAAGCAAGGAAACAAGAAATTGCAAGTGGTATAAATAGACATACATTTTTCCTCAACTAAAAATAGGAGATATTAAAGCAGGTAGTACTGGGATTCACTCCCTGCCCTGATCTGTCACATCTTTGCTGTCATGGAAACCAGATCCCGCAGCAGCTTAGCTAGCTCAATTTCAACAACACTAAGAGAGAAAAGGGAGGTGGCTGACAGGATTGGCTGTAACTGTGTATTCCTAACTAAGGTTGCTTTTCCTGACACATATTTTTAATTGCCTTGGTTGATAGGTTGCTTCTAATTAGGCAGCTCTATTGATCATATGCCTTGTTCAAACCAATCTGTGAATCTATTATACGTTTTCTGAGGATTTCAATGGGCATTTCACAAGGCCACTTGGCTTCAGCTCAGGGTTTATCTAGCAACAAGCACCTTTATTGTTAAGAGAGAGATTTGGGAGGGGACATGATATGGTAAATGTTGAGGCTCACAGTCTCTTTTGCCTCTTGATGTCCTGTCTGTCTGTCCATCCATACCATACTCATCTGGTAGAACACTCTGGTTGGCTTACGAAGTATCAAATCACAGAAAAAACAAAAATATCAAAGTATTCCCTCACTATATATATAGCTGGGGATGTCAGCTAATATGCTTTAGCGTGTATGAAAAATGGGAAAATGGGAAAGACTATCTGCTCTAGAAGATAAGATTTTGCCGGTCTATCTCTAGACCAGTGGATCCCAATGTCCCAATTCCCAGAAGCCTAAGTCAGTACATTAGCAGATCAGTGCTTTGGGGAATTGACTTAGGCTTCTGCGAATTGAAGTCCCAAAACCAAAGGTTGGGAAACACTGTGATAGATAGATAGATATACATAAATCTCTCCATATTTAAGATTTAGCTAGGTTGATTATAATTTCATAGGGTATATCTTCTCCATGGCCAGGTACAAATTTGAGGGCCACCACTCTATCTACTTCACCATTCTGGCTTGGGTGCACAGAAAGAGCCTCCTTGAAGATTGTGGTATTTTTTGAACCACAATCAGGAATATCCTGGTGACGGCAACCTTGTGTTGCCAGCTAATCTTTCTCATACTAGGTCAGGTGAAAGGAACTACAGAATGAATTCACCAAAAGGTGCCTTCATTTTGGCAGTCACATCTGGCCTAGACATGGAAGAAGACAACCACTCTGGCGTTTACACTTCCTGGCCAGAAAATCGAATCAACTGACTGGGCTTTCCTTTCAATAAATATATTAACATCATATATGCAAATCTCTCATTTTCACATACTCTGCTTGTATAGATATATGAATATTGACATAAATACAGATGTGTAATTAACTCAACTGTATCTATGTTTTACCTGAGGATCTCCTAAATGTTTCAAATAACTATTAAAAATTAAGCATTTTTGCAGAAAATGCTATCCAAATATATTTCACTTTTCCTCAGAGAAAACTAGGATAGTGTAAGCCGCCCAGAGTTCTGTTCTACCAGATAGATGGGGTATGAATTCACTAACTAACTAACTAACTAACTAACTAACTAACTGGTTCTGCACTCCTTTTATTACAGTCACCCAATCTATGACTGAATATCTGTGAACAGAATCACAGCAACCTTGATTTAGACCAGGGGATCACAACCTACCAAATAATCCATTCCCTGACCTCACTCCAGCCAGAGCTGCCGCCACAGCCTGAATTGGCTGCGGGATCATTTATGGCCACATAAACACTTTTACAACAGCCGTAAATGAGTCCAAGGCTGTCATAAACATGTTTATGACAGCTGTGGACACCTTTTACGGCACCAGTCTGGCCCGCTCAGCTGTCTGAGGGGGCATGGTCTGGCCCATGCCTGAAAAATCTTGAGAACCCCTGGTCTAGACAGATGGTCTGAAGACTCATGTTTTAACCTCTCCATTGTACAGGATGGTAACCTCACAACTCCAGTTTTAAAATCCTGCCCTTTGCCCCACCAGATCCAGTTATACCAGATACTACCACATGCAGTGAACTCCATTCTGCACTTTTGATATGGTGGAAAGAAAGGGCATTGGGCATTATAGTCCAATAGCTACTTGGTATTCTACCCTGTATGAGCAGCAGTGAAGAAACGAATCAAACTTAATTTTGCTAAACTTCACTACCCTTTTAGAAATACAGTAATACCCTGGATAACAATTGTACCGTATAGTGCTAAAACCGCATAATGATGCAAGTTTACTGGAAAAAACTTGTATCGGATAACACGATTTTTAGCGTTATCCAGTACAATCGTGGGGGGGGGGGTTTGGATTGGGTAGAACATCTACCCAATCCACACACCCCCAGCGCCTGCCCGCACAATGTTGGAAAGGGTACGGGTAAGATCCCCCGTACCCTTTCCAAACACCGGGCGGGCGGGCGCGTGTCAGACGGGGGCTAGGGAGGCTATGGAGACCTTCCCTGTAGCCTCCCCAAACCCCATCTGACACACACACGCCTGCCCGCACGGTGTTCGGAAAGGGTACGGGGAAGATCCCCTGTACCCTTTCCAAACACCGTGCGGGCGCGCGTGTGTCAGACGGGGGCTGGGGAGGGTACGGAGCTCTTCCCTGTAGCCTCCCCAGCCCCCATCTGACGTGTGCGCCCGTGGAGAAGCCGACACGTGGGCTTTTTAAAAAGAGATGCTGTTGCCGGGACCCTGATTCTAACTCATCCACTCTTCCGAAGCGCCCTTCCGCTCAGCTTGTCCGAAATCCCCCACCCCCCGGGGGTGGGGGAATTTCGGACAAGCCTTGCCTTGCCTTGGCGTAGTTTGTCCCTGATGTCAGTGCTTTTTTTTAGCGTTGTTCGATGTATGTATCGGACAACGCTAAAAACCGGATAACGACATGACTCGTGGAACCAAGTCATAACGTTATCCGGGTACTAGCGTACAGTAAAATCTTGCATAAAGAGTGCCTCGTTTAGAGACTAACTCGCTTAAAGAGCAGAATTTTCTCTGAATGGCCGCTTCACTTAACAACTAAAACCAACCAAAAACCTGCTTAAAAACTACATTGGGGTTCACAATCTCCCCCGCCAGAAATCACAATTGGTAACACATTATGCTCTTTAAGCGAGGTACCACTGTAATTTGACAAATGATACTGTTAATCCAAACTAAATTATGCAATAGCCTCTGGCACTGAATTTCTTTGCCCTATAGCACTACCTTGCATCAAATGCAATTTGCCTCCAAGTTACTCTCCTGAGTTTTCCAGTTTTGTAGGTGGGTCCCTTCCAGCCTGGTTACCTGCACCCACAGCTTTAGCAGAAGCAGATTTTAATAATGACATTAGGTCTAAGCAGCAGCTATTGATAGCTTCACACCCACTTGCACATACAGCTTAATGCCTTAAGTGGACATGCAGCATACAAGTGGAGAACAGAATGAGAAAAGACAGCTGAAAAGCAGTTGACGTTAAGAGTACGAATCTATCAATTCACTCTCTTTTTTCCCCAAGGAAACATGTTTTCTGTTGGAATTGCGTACGGCTCTTAGAGAAGTTCTATATTTTAAAAACCTGCCAGTATAGTGACCTGCAGTAGTACTCAAAATGTGCACACACACTTTTTTTACTCTAACATGCAGTTTTGAAATGGTGAAAATGGCATTCTTAGATAGTAAAAAAGTTGTCTAGGGTTAAGCTTTCACACTCATCCCCATCTCTTTTTATTACAGTGTTCAGTTGTACATAGACATTTATAGTCTTCACTCTGCTGGCACAAGGCTCAGCTTTTACAGAAATGTAAAAGTGAGTGATGAGATATTTTCTGACCTTCTGGGAATTCAAAATATTGGGGGTTAACAACAGCCATAAGGTTACATTTTAAGTCCTTCCACAACCAACTGATAATTCCTGAATTTTTAAATGATGATGATGGTGGTGATGTGTTACCCCATTTTATCAGCAGAAACAAAGAACAACCTCATAGCAAAAAGCAACAGATTTGTCAGGCTGTTTTTTGTCCCAGGTTTATCATTAAAATAAAGAACAGTACATTGAAAGTGACTGAAACTCAACAACACTGATTATTACTTTTCATCTGATAATGTCATAAATGCCTACCTTATATGTACAGTTTTGTGGTCTGTCCATCAAAATATTATCAAAGGGGGCTTAAATGTCCCAGCCAATTATATGAAAATTACTAAAACGTGTCCCTGTCTACAGAAACTCTTGCTTGCTTCTGATAAAATAATTAGTTGTAGATAGTCTGAGTGTAAGTAATTTAAAATATATTAATATTTCTAGGGTTGAAATCCTATTGTGTAATTTATTCCGTGTAAGGCAGATGACATCAGTTGAAGCATTTCTCCCCTGAAATTAAAATTGCTCAATTACCCCTTCCTCCACAAAAGGGCCCAAGGCTCCCTTAGCATCCCTTTCAATGTAGGAAAGCTGATGGAGCCCACGAGTACAAAGAGAAAGTCATATACTTCTGAAAAATTGTTACAGTTGTCACCAGCTTTCCAAATGTAAATTTGGGCAACAGGATTTTAGCCAATATTAATATACTGTACACTAAAACCTCGCATAAAGAGCTTCTCGCTTAGAGACTAACTTGCTTAAAGAGCAGAATTTTCTCTGAATGGTCACTTCACTTAACAACTAAAACCAACCAAAAACTCACTTAACAACTAATTCGGGGTTTTCAATCTCCTCGCCAGAAGTCACAATTGGTCACTTACAATGGTGTTTCGCTTAAAGAGCAAACTTACTTAAAGAGCAATTCCATGGAACACATTATGCTCTTTAAGCGAGGTACCACTGTATATTTCTCATTAATATATTAGCTTGTATTGTAGTTTAAAATATTTTATATAGCAAATATATTAATTTAATTATATTAGCTTTTAATTCAAAGTTTGCTATTTGTGCAGCTATTTAGATTGGGCTAGGGGTGATGTTTATAGATACTAAAAGGGTGGCAGTTTGAGCAATTGTGTTATATATTAACTTTATGTAGGGGTTTCTTTTTTTTATGCTGTAGGATAATTGGTAATTATGCATTGCTATTTTTTAAATAAGATAGTTTGTGTGATGTAATGGACACAGTAAAGACTAGAGTGCAGGAGGTCTGAGTTGAGATCCCTGCTCAGGCATGAAAACTTACTGGGTGTGTGGAACTGGTAAAAGTACTTCTTGAGTATCTTACTTACCAGTACCTAGAAATCCCTATTAGGGCATATAACATTATTATTATCAGTTATCTGTTTTCCATTCACACCAACTACAGCCTACTAGTTTCCAAACTAGGGACCTGAAATTTTGTTGGGACACTTGGCCATTCCAGCCAACATGACCAATGGTTAGATTCATGGGAACTATAGTACCATAATGAATTAGGACTATTTGTGGAACTACTACCACACTACCCATCAGGTCCTATTAAAACAGCTAAAAACTGACTGTGTGAGGATTCACAAACATTTAGGGTTTATTTTATTTTTGGTATAATTGTAAGAAATCGTTAGAGAGAATTGGTGGAAGAAGAATTAGAACTGTATTTTATCATTTCATTGGAGAGCTGAGAATAAATGTTACTGGTAGCCATATAAATAGGGCCACCTAATTTGGAGGTAGATTTTCAAAGGCCTTTAAGTGTGAGCAATAGCTATGCATCCTCAGGCCACACACAGTGACTAGAACTAGCAGCACTCAAATAGATGCAGATGTACCTTCCAGGGAAATATTTAAAAGTTAATTTAATTTTAATTTAATTAAATAGATTTATATACTGCCCTATCCAATGGACTCTGTGCGGTGTACACAAGGTAAAGCCAAAATAAAACAATTAAAAAACCCTTTAAAACATAACAATATCCCCCCCCCCGCTGTGCCATTTACTATCTAAAAACAAATATAAAATCTACAAAACTTTAACATTAAAAATTTAATTACAGGAGGAGGGAGCCTCAAATGAGCCAGAAATGGGAGCTTGTTAACAATCCTGGCCCCCAGATCCATTTTGCCAACCACATCTTCAATTCTCTCCTAAGCAGTAGCAACTGGGCCTGGAGGCGTAGTTCTACCGGGAGGAGGTTCGATAGTGTGGGGGCTACCACAGAGAAGGCCCTTTTCCTTGTGCTGGAGAAGCAAGCCTCCCCAACAGATGGTACCTGAAGGGTGCCCTCTTGGTTTGCTCTTGTAGGACGGATCAATGTCCTAGGGAGGATGTGGTCCCTGAGGTATCCTGTTCCACTACTATGAAGTTTGACATATTATATGTTGCAGCCCTCTTTAAATACACAAATGATGCCAAGCCATACAGCGTCCAGCTATGGTTTACATGATCTAATTTTGTCCATTCCAAATAGCTAGTGTGGGATTATACAGATTTCCACATAAGAACCCTTTTTGTTTGTTTTTTCAAAGGCTACAGTCCTGGTGATCTGCAATGTTGAAATACACCTGGTGGTGGTGGTGGTGGTGGTGGTGGTGGTGGTAATAATAATAATAATAATAATAATAATAATAATAATAATAATAATAATAATAATAATAATAATAATAATAATAATAATAATAATAATAATAATAATAATAATAATAATAATAATAATAATAATAATAATAATAATTTTGTGTCAGAAATTATTCTGGATTGAAAGGAATTTGCTGAAGAAACTCCACTCAGGGGATGCCTGAATGAGTAAGAGGAGTGTAAAACTGGCAAAGTTTTAAAAAGACGAATAGAAGAGAAAAATTAAGTGAACAGAATGCTCACTCATAAATTAACTACTGTAGATGTCTAGAAATACAATCTAATGCACATCTGCAGCCCAATGTATCAAAGGACGTCTGTATAAAATTGCTGTCTTAAATTACCTCTAAAATACTTATTACCGTAGAGAATTATGTCTGTTTGAACAAGTCACAAAGAGATCCTTGTAGAGAAGGGAAACAGAACATATATAATTTAATGTGTGCTCCTTACACCTTGTTACTTATGTTGTTACATACTGTCAGGTTGTTTCTGACTTATGGCAACCCTATGAATCAGAAATCTCCAAAACATCTTGTCCTCAAAAATCCTGCTCAGCTCTTGAAAACTCAAGCCTGTGATTCCCTTACAGCAGCGATTCTCAACCTGTGGCCAATGGGTTGGATGCGGCCTGCAGTGCCATTTCATGTGGTCCCCCACCGCTTCCACCAAACCAGGAAGTGCCATGTGGTGGAGGAAGGGCAAAATGGCCATCTGGCCCCCTGAAGCTGTCTGAGGGAGCATGATCCGGCCTCTGGTTTTAAAAGGTTGAGAACTCCTCCCTTACAGAGTCAATCCATCTCATGATTGGTCTTCCTCTTCCATCTTTCTTGGCATCATGGTCCTTTCCAGAGAGTCTTGCCTTCTCATTACATACCATAGGAGGACAACCTTGGTTTTATCATGTTTCCCTCCACATATAGTTCAGGCTTAATTTCCTCTTGGACCCGCTTGTTTGCCTTTCTGGCAGTCCAGGGAATCCACAGTGATATGCTCCAGAAAGGATATCGCAGAAAGAGCATCTTCAAAGATTGTGGTGTTTTTGAACCACAATCGGACGTACTCTGGTAACGGCAACCCTATGTTGTCAGCTAATCTTTCTCACACTAGGTCTGGCGAAAAGAACTTCAGAATGAATTCACCTTCATTTTGGCAGTTTCACATCTGGCCTAGACACGGAAGAAAAAATCCTCCAGCACTAAATTTGAAAACAATTTGTCAGCAACTTCCTGCTTTTGCATCCATACATGGTGACTCAGAATAAAATACCATATATTATAAACTGACCCAAATATAAGCTGAGGTACCTAATTTTGACCTGAAAACCCAGGAAAATAGATCATAAGCTGAGGGTGGAAAATGCAGCAGCTGCTTGTGAGTTTCAATAACCAAAATACATGAAAATATGGTAAAATTAATTAAATTGTTGGTGCATCTCAATCCGGCATGGTCTTGGGACCCTCATGGTCATTGGCCCAAGTATAAGCCATGTCCCCCTTTGTGGGCTAAGAACACTCAGTTGATACTCGAGTATATAGGGTAGTGTGAATGATATTGGTTTTGGTCTCCAGTGACACATTTTTACACATGGTGATATTTTCTAGTCTTATGCATACAAGATGAATAAGTTGCAGTATATCGATAGATAATTGGTTTGTCATATACAATAAATTATAATGGCAAAAGGATACTGGCCCTTATTTGCTGCAGTGGTTCTCAGTTTGCTTTCTGAGCATCATTTTACAGTGTGCCATCTGAGCATCATTTTACAGTGAAATGCTCCTAATGGCAAAAGGATACTGGCCCTTATTTGCTGCAGTGGTTCTCAGTTTGCTTTCTGAGCATCATTTTACAGTGTGCCATCTGAGCATCATTTTACAGTGAAATGCTCCTAATGCGATAATAGTGAAGGAAATTTATTTTATTATTTATTTATTACATTTATATCCACCCATCTGGTAATCAATTGTTTATTTCAATGAAAGCCTAAAAAATGAACAATGGCATTTGTAAGAGAAAAACTAAGTGCATGTGGCCTTATCGGTTGATGTAGAGACAAGTACAGTACTGTAGTTTCTTGTAGCATATTTTGAGAATAACCAGCTATATATGCTTCACCACACATTTTGTTGTATTCTTTATTTCTAACTCAGAAAAAAAGGGTTTGTTTTTTGCTGATTACTATTTATATCATCTTTCCTGTTTTTAACAGGAAGTAAAGGTTTTATTGTAATGTGGTATTCATAAGTGATTAACTGACTCCTAATATAGTTTACACCTGTTTACTGAGGTTGGTCTAAATATGATTGGAAACACCTGAAATGTTTGTGATTATTTTAGAGAATTATTTCTCTCTTTTGTTCTTACTCCTCTCCTGCTGACTTTGCTCTCTTGACGTTCTATCTATCTGCTATGCAGTCAAACCTCGCATAAAGAGTGCCTTGCTTAAAGAATAACTTGCTTAAAGAGCAGATTTTTTTCTGAATGTTCACTTCGCTTAACAAATAAAACCAACCAAAAACTTGATTAACAAATAAATTGGGGTTCGTAATCCACCCCCCCCCCACCAGAAGTGACAATTGGTCACTTACAATGTTGTATTGCTTAAAGAGCAATCCTGTGGAACACATTATGCTCTTTAAGCAAGGTACCACTGTACTTTGATTAAAGGATGTTTTTTTTTAAACATTGTTTCACTTTAATTTCACATGGTGAGATATCCCCCCCAAAAAAAAATAATAATAATAATATTTTAAATATTTTAAATAACCTCATCCAAGTGGCACTGTGGATTGAGGTGGTAGGAGACAGGTAAAAACAAAATCTGATGTCTAAATGGTGTGCTATAAGCCTTTATTATAAAGTGCAGTCCCGGAAGTTGGGAGGTGAGGGACAATTCCATCGCAAAGTCTGGTGGTGTAATATGTTGGGTTTTGCACTGATGGGAGGAATGTTTTAAACTTTTTAAAATAAATATGTTCAAATCCAGAACATTGAAAATATATTTGATACAAATACAATATGGTCAAACTCAGTGTGTTTATGGGGAAATTTTAAAAACCCTTTCCCCCTCTTAACTCAAGATTTTGTCCAAGCTGAGGCATGTGTTGTCAGAAACAACAGAAAGTTCCTTCTCCTCCACAACCAGTAGATTTTTTCCCCTTCTGTGACAAGGTCAAATGTGAAACTGCCATATAGAAGGTACCATATATGCTGGGATATAAGACAACTTTTTACCCCTGAAAAACATGCCTCCAACGGGGAGGGGGGCATCTTGTACACCGGGTGCACTTCAGTTGAATAAAACACAGTAATACCTCGGATAACGTTTACCTCCGATAACGTTTACCTCGCATAACGTTAAGGTCCTATGGGATAGATCGGATAACAACTTTTAATATCAGATGACGAACAGGAGTCTGAAGGCTTTTAAAGGGAAATTCTCACGCCAGCAAACTTGCTAGGGACTTGCCTGGCACTTGCTCTCTCCCTCTATTTGTTATCTTCCTTCTGTCATTGACAGTTCCAGTTTGGTTAACAGATTAGAAAACAAACAGCATGGCAGCTCCCATAGGTTTATTGTTCCATTCAGCTTTAGTAAGTTGTCTTTGGTGAATTACGTTTAATAAACTTGCACTGTTTTATGTTTACTGTACATGTTTGATAACATACAGCCTTGTGACAGTTTTTCTGCATGTCATAAGCATTTGAATATAAATTAACATGTTGAAATCAAATCTGATGTTCTTTTACATTTTATTTGGTGTGCGGAATGTCTGCAGAAGGTGTGCGGAAGAGGGGGTAGTCTTATATAGCGAGTGTATAACAAACTCTATATTTTGAGTGGAAATGTTGGGGGGGGGGGGGGTTGTCTTATACGCCCAGTCTTCTTGTACCCCGGCATATACGGTACCTTTTGGCAAGTTCATTATGCAGTTCCCTTTGCCTGACCTAGTGTGAGAAAGATTAGCCAGCAACACAAGGTTATTGTTTACTACAATACAATACTACAATCTTCGAGGAGGTGGGCTAACTATGAAAATGAGCACTTCTGTTTTAAGGAGAAGAAGCAAGGTGAATCATAAACTAACCTTGTCGATATCTGAGTTCATAATGCCTGTAATACTGAAACACAGTCTTAAATTCTCTTTGGAGTGTTCAGCAATCAAGTAGGAGGAATCAAGTGAATTATTTCAGTTTCTCAATGATAGACAAGGGCTAACATATTGTGAGCAATACTCTTCTGCCTAGTACACTGTTTCCCAACCTTTGGTTTTTGGACATCAATTCCCAGAAGCCTAAATCAGTACATTGGTTGATCAGTGCTTTGGGGATTGACTTAGCCTTCTGGGAATTGAAGTCCAAAAACCAAAGGCTGAGAAGCACTGGCCTAGAATAACAGGGGGGGGGGGGGAGATAATCTATACACAGAGTATGCATTCTAAACTATAATGAGGCTCACAAGGTCAAATTTTCCAAAACATAAGCTATATGGAACATATCTAAATTGAAATTTGGAAAGCTCCCCCCTCATCTTGGGAGGCTGCTGGAAACACTATCCGTCTTGTTTTCACAGATGAAAACTTTTTTTTATTGCCTTGAGTCAGGAAACATTAAGGGGCCCACTAAATGCAACACAGAGGCTGTTTATGTTGCCTGCCCCCATTTTTGTTGACCAGCATGTGATTTGTTTACTAGAATTTGGAACAAAGTTTCCCAAACTCCAGTCTGAGCTCCAGACAAACATTTTTGTTCACTCAATTGCTATTAGAAAAAAACCAAAGCAAGTATCAGTTCAAACAGTGTGAACAAATAAGCCATACAGTGTGTCTGCCCTCTTCATTCCTCCCATTTCAAAATATATTTTCTCTGTCCATCCATATCAAGGAAAAATGGAGAGAGATTTATGGGAGCACAAAATACATTTTTTAAACATGAAACAATCATTCAGCTTCTAACACACATCTCTAAATACATAGTGTAACTCCTATAAATTGTATTATTTCTAAAAGATTATCCAAACAACTCTACAACTCATTTACAATGATCATTTCAAGGATACAATTCCGTTAGAACCAAATTTAGTTAAAAAGTAAAAAGAAGCCGACTGGAAATCTGTTTTTCTGAGAGGTAACAGAAAGCCTACAAAGATTCTCAAACTGCCTTCCAAAGTAATCTACATTTCTGAACACATTCATGGGACTCCACAACCAGATGTTTAGAAATGGTGTACATTCTGCACTGAAACACTGACTTTAAGGAACTTTACCTTTGCTTTCTGTCACTCAGATTCCAAAATTACTCCTTGAACAAGGCTGTTGGCCCTGTTGAGAAGTCAGTCTGCATTACTGTTCAGTGTTGTGCTTGTTTTCACCATTCTCCCTGTCAAGAGGAGACTCTTTAGGATGAGATTCTCAATGCAAAGGAAAACATGAATGCTCTGTTCCATGAGGAAACAGGGCATTCTCCACTACCACATTCCAGGGAGGATCATGGCCTTAATCTTCTCAGCCACTATTAAGTTGTACCTAATTAGGATAACAGGAGCTGATGACCAAGCCTAAATGTTTTAATTTGGGTACATTTTAATGATCTAAAATGTGCTTTTGATTCCATAGGGTCCCCCCCACACACACTTTTCTTTCTTTCTTTTTTATCTGCTTGTTATTCAAAGGGCCAAGCAATTCTACAAAACACGTCCACACACTTTAGTGAAGGAAAAAAATCTGGTTCATTTGAAATATGATGTAGGAGGAAGACTTTGCAAATATTCTGGATTGTCAGGAAGGAGGGAAAAAGTGGATCATGGGTCAAATTAAGCCTGAAATTCTTCTGGAGATGAAAATGAGAAAACTCGGGCTGTCACACTTTGGTTACATCATGAGAAGGCATGACTTTCTGGAGAAGACAATAATGCTGGGAAAATTTGAAGGCAGTAGGAAAAGTGGGAGACCAAACACAAGATAGATTGACTTAATCAAGGAAGCCACAGACTTGAACTTAAAATGGCTGCACAGGGCAGTTGAAGGCAGGATATTTCAGAGAACACTCATTTATAGGGTGGCCATTGAGTCTTTGGTGACTTGATGGCAGCTCTGGTATTCTGTTGCACTTCTTCTGGTTATAAAATATTTTGTCTTTTCTGTGTCTCCCCACCCCCAGCATAATCCCCATAACTATCATCCATAACTGATATGCTATGAAGAGATTGGCTTACACTAAAAAATATCATCCTTCTCAAACAGCTTTACCAGCCTTCCCAAAACAAATAGATGGTATTGAAGTACAACACCTGAGAAAGGATAGAGCTAGATTGCAAGGACCCAATTAAGTCAAACTCATTGCGGTGATAACAGGAATTGATTAGTGCCTGTGAATGTGAAATACATACTAAATATTGTGTTTAAAATTAATGCTCATTAATTATCAGCAATCTCTGGATTTCTCTGAAATAATCAACTAGGTGTGTGTGTGTGTGGGGGGGTGATACATAGAATCTGCAGGCTTTATTTGAGATTCTCTGCTCAGGCTATGCAATTTATTGGAGACATGATATGTAGCCAAGGATATTCAGCCTGGAGATACATACATTGCACTATTTATTTGCTGGCATTAGCCATGTTGTGCTTACTGAAAGACTAGCTAAATTGCTGTGGGTGAAACCCTCAAGCTCAGGTAATCAGAGATCCTAAAGGAGACCTTTGCTATCATATATTTGGCCACCTTCTCCTGAGCTAGAGATTGGGAAAGTCTCTGCCTGTAATGCAAACAGTAATGGAATAAAGAAAGTGGGAGTGAGTGGTTAATAGGAGAAACTCCTGTTAAAACACAGTGGCTGATTGTCTAGAGTAGACCAAGAGGTTTCAAACCTTTTAAACCGGGTGCCAGGTCACGCTCCCACAGACAGCTTCAGGGGCCAGATGGGGCCACACATCTGGCCCATGGGCTGCAGGTTGAGAATCCCTGGTCTAGACCAGTGATGGTAAACCTTGGCACTCCAGCTGTTCTTGAACTTCAATTCCCAGAAGCCCTGATCAGCAGGAGTGCTTAATTAGGCTTCTGGTAATTGAAGTCCAAGAACATCTGGAGTGCCAAGGTTCACCATCATGGGTCTAAGACTAGGGGTCAGCAAACCTGGCTCTCCAGATGTTCTTGGAATTCAATTCCCAAAAGACCTGACCAGCACGTGTATTGACTTGGGTACCTGTGGAATTTGTGGCTGTTATTATATATTTTGTATCTTTGTTAGCCGCCCAGAGTCGCTTTGCTAGTGGGGCAGCATACAAGTCTAAATACAACAACAGCAACAACACCTGGAGAGCCAGGTTTGCTGACCCTTGGTTTAGACAGAAGTGGGGAAAATAAAGGGAATCAGCATTGAGTTGGGTCTCACATAATGGGGAATATAGGCAATGCTAGTTCTTCAGCTCTTGCTGTGTTCCAAATACATTAAAGTCAAAAAAATACAAACTTGCGCCAGCAAAAAGTATTTGTTTTCCTTTGCCTTTAATTTTAAGAATGCAGTAAAACCCTAGTTTTGTTGGAAACCAGATCAATTGTAAATTGAGGCATGTTTTCCCACAGGAATACATTGAAAATTTAAAAAAACATTCCTGACCTCATTTTTTTTTAATGCTGGACACACAGTAAATGGGAATATAAATGAGGGAGTCAAACTCCCTATCTTTCCCTACCTTGCCTGGGCTCCAGCGCTTCTTTTGCAGGGTCGACATCAGGTGACAAAAAGGAGCGGTTTATCTGGCTGCCAGGGCTGGGCATATCCAGGTCTCCCTTACTAAAGATACTACAGCTGGGTGAGGCATACCACTCGCCCCTCCCCCCTTCTGTGCCCTGGTTGGTGCTGTGAAGGGGAGGAGAGGTAATCGATCGCAGTGGGGCAGCCTTGCCTTGCGTGTTCATGACACCTCTTCTGGAACTGTTGCTAAGGCATGGGATTTAAAAGACATCCTGTGCCTTAGTGACGGCTCCAGAAGAGGCACCTTGAACGTGCATGGCAAGGCTGCCCCACTGCGATCGATTACCTCTCCCCCCTTTACAGCACCGACCTGGGCACAGAAGAGGGGAGAGGCGATCAATTGCAGCTTTGCCTTGCACATTCACGGCACCTCTTCTGGAGTCGTCACTAAAGCACGGGATTTAAAAAGACGTCCCGTGCTTTAGCAATGGCTCCAGAAGAGACGCCATGAACACGCAAGGTGAAGTTGCCCCACTGCGATTGTGCAACCCACAGTGTCCAAAATAGATGTGGGTGGTCTTATATAGTGGTGAATTTGCTCTCCCTCTTAACTTCTACAGGCTACTAATTATATTTATATGGGATTCAAGTGTTGAGAGGCAGGAAAGAATAAAATGTAATTAGGAGGCTGTAGGTTTTTTTTTTTTTAAAGCATAACAAGATGAAATGATGCCTTTTCTTCCTTTCAACATATCCATTATCTTTAAATTCATGTGCATATCATATAAATTAGGACTGACAACTGTTGCTTTCCTACTGTTTCTGAACAACAGCTCCGAAGATCTCTCTCTTTTGACTTTGCCAGATAGGTTTTAGGGGAGCTGCAGTCCAATAGCAAGTGAAAAAGCCATGATACCCACCGCTGATGTAATTTTCATACCCGTTTTACTGTGCTGTTGAAAATGAATACTTTTGAGATATGTGTTGTTTATGCAAATAAACATTTGAGCTAAAGATATAAAAATACAGTAGCAGTATGGGTTGTGTTCACAAAAGTTTATTTTTGGATAAATACTCAACAACACGTGGATTACATCCTCTGTAAATTAAATGCTTATTAACAGTGTGTGGGCTGTTAGTCTGAATGATTCATTTGAAGAAATCTAAATCTAAATGGCACAATCTTTAATATAGCCGTGACCTTTCCTTTTCTTGTATTTTAGACTGAAATGCCATACATGAATTTCCTAATTGGTTACAATCATATACCACCTCTTATGGAGTGAATTCTGGGTGGTGTACATAGCTCTTCTCATCCTCACAACCACCCTTTTATGAGGCAGGTCAGGGTAAAAGAATGTTTCTGGCCTAAAGTCACCCAGAAAATCTCATGCTGGGGTTTGAACCCATGTCTCCTAGTTGAGGGACTGCAGTGGCTCAGGTGGCTAAGATGCTGCGTGGAAGGCAGCAGGTCAGCAGTTCCATACCCAAATACAGAAAAACCTCTACATACGAATTTTTTCCATTCCACAAGATTATTTGTATGTTGGGGGGAAATTATGTCGAAAACACATCGGATTACCAGAAGAGGCCACTAGATGTCACCGTATATTTTTTGTATGTTGAATTTTTCCTATTAAAAATTTGTACATCAAATTTTTTTATTTTATTTTATTTTTAGCCAGGATTTCTATTTGTACAGTAATACCCCGGATAACGATTGCATTGGATAACGCTAGAATCGGATAACGATGCAAATTTTTTGGAAAAAACTTGCATCAGATAACGATTCTGGATAATGATTCTTAGCGTTATCCGACGCAATGGTCTGCGCGTGTGGGGTGGTTTGGGTAGCCAATCCACCCCCACCCACAGCGGTCTCTGCGACTGCAGTAGGGTCAGGGTAAGGCATGCCTTTCCCCCGACCATACTGCAGTCGCAGAGACTGCTTGTGTCTCTTTCCTTCCCTGTATTTAAACTACAGGGAGGGGAAAAGAGAGAGATGTGATTGGTTCTCTAGAACTGCTATGCAGTTGCAGAGACTGCTGCGGGTGAGGGGTGGCTTTAAAGGCAGGGAGGAAAAGAGAGACCCAATCGGGTCTCTTTCTTTCCCTGCCTGCCTTTAAAGCAGTTTGTCCTTGAAATCAGGGCTTTTTTTTGTTTGTTTGTTTAGCGTTATTCGATGGAACCAAAGTCATAACGTTATCCGGGGTATTACTGTATGTCAATTTTTTTTTAAGTCAGACCATTTATATGTCGGAGTTCCACTGTACTGCAGGATGAAATGAACTCCCATCTTTGTCCCAGCTCCTGTCAACCTAGCAGTTAGAAAGCAAGAAATTGCAAGTAGGTAAATAAGGACCACTTCAGTGGGAAGATAAACAGCGTTCCGTGCATTCCGGTATCTAGTCGTGCTTGCCACATGACTACATAAACGTCTGCAGAAGCGGACAGGGCTGGCTCTTCGGCTACGAATCAGAGATGAGCACTGAACCCTAGAGTCAGATACGACTGGCTTTTGAGCAAGGGTGACCTTTACCTTTACTTCCTAGTCTTAATCAAACATTCTAACACCACATCGCACTGAATAACAGTACCTACTATATACAAAACCCTTACTTAAAAAAGAAAGAAAATGTAATTGTGTTCATGATGCCCATATGTGATTTCATTCCTGCAACAATATATATTGAGGAAAATGTGTTTTGATACACCAAGCCAATCTGTTTCCACAATCTGTATTGTGTATTTTAAATTTTCATAGATGTGGATGCTTCAATCATGAAAATAAGCTCACCAGAACACGTCACTGTGATTCAGTTAGAGTGGCTTGTCTTCTGGAGAAACGAAACTTTTCTGTGCTGCTTTGCATTGAGATTTCCCTGTGAGACATTATGTCATTGGGAACAGCACCTCTAGAGACCTCGTTAGTTGTCAAGGGAGAGATTACCCAGACACCTCAGTGCAAGTTCACATTCTTTGAACTTCAGAGGTTAACCACCCAGAGAGGGGCGCGCGAAAGCTTTGGCACCTTGCCAGGATTAAGGTTTGGATCCTGGTAACAAGACCATGAGAGATCTTGGAGAGATAACAGAAATCTTATCTCTTGATCTAGCTCAAGGACACCTAATATTCCTAAAGTGGGGAGCAAGTCACTTTTGGGAATAAAAGGAGCAATTAGCATCCAGTTAAAAAGATCAGAAAAGGGGATATCATCAGATTCAGTGAAAGCCTTTGAACTTCTAAACTACCATGGACATCTGAAGAAGATGAGGTCGGGAGCGCCAACTCTTTCAGTCTTATCAGGAAAGGGAGTCTTCAGATTTAGCCTGAAATCTGGGAGTCAGAATACTTTGAAAATATTCTTACTTTCATACGAAGACAAAATTGGCAACATCTTTGGACTTTGAAGATATTTGGAGCTTGCTTAGCTTTACTTAAGAGAATAAACACGGTTTGTTATTTTATTAGATAAAGTGTTAGGTAGGACACTGCGTCTAGGAAATTAGTTTGTTAGAAACTAGCATGCTTTTAGCATAGATTTTACCCAGAAATGGGAAGCTTTATTTTACTTTTAAGTCAGGTTTTGCTTTTGGCTATTGCTATGCTTTGCCTGAAGAAACAATTTGCTTTATAGACTGTGTTTTATTCTTTATTCCAATAAAACGAGGAATCTGCACAAGGTCTCTTCTGAAAAGACAACTGGAAGCGTTGAAGTCCAAGTTGGGTGTGGGATCTTAACAATGCCTGTTCTTGTTTACACTCGTTTACTACGCTATTGCAAATTTCCCCATGGTTGGTCTTTGAAGCGCGCAAGGCCTGGAGGGAGATAAGGGGAGCGACTCAGACCGAACATACAAGGTTCCAAGGCGGAATTGTAAGGAGTCATGGGAATCTATCATTGCCCTGAAGTCTGAGGAGAGAGATTTAGCGGCTTGAAGTCCAGAGCCCACTCTCCCACCTCTGAGGGCAAAGGTCCAGATGGGTGGCGACATAAATAAGATTGTAACAGCTATCATTTGAATAGGTAAACAAAACATCATAACTGTGATAAAAGAAGAAATTTGCTATTATCAGACAACCATAAATTAAGACTGAGGTCATATTTGTAACTTTGGCCATAGCTTCAAAATACATTGTTTATAAAGCTATGGATGAATGTAAAGATAATATTTTCCTGCCTCAATCATTATTCTGTATTTTAAGCTCTACTTTAGCTTGCTACCATGGTTCATTCACAGACTTCAAGGGAGAGTTCACTGGATGCAATGTATTGCACAAACTGCAGCCTAATTAAGGCTAGGGTTTCTGCACTAAAGTCAGAATACCATGGAAGAAAAACAGGGAAGGAGCACAGCCATGGTATTATACTTTATGATGATATGAATGAATATCCAAATGCAGGGAAAGCATACAGTTTATTCAAGACATGTAAAATAGCCTAGGACCTACAGAAAAGAGATAGCTGATTACTTATTTACTACTTCCTTCCTAGAAATTACATAACAAGAGTGTTCATTTATAAATATTTTATTCAGTTACTTAATTGCCAATTAGAAGACAAAATCTTAATTAATGCAAAGTTAGTAGTTTACCATTGAATTGATTTGCAATTAGAATGTTTTATCTCAGGACTGCTCAAGGGGTATTAATAATATTCATGAACATAACAAGGTGTTACTTTATCACTTTTTCCACCAGGCAAAGCAAACAAATTAAGTCACAAACAAATGGCAGATTGTGGGGAGACATTAATCTTCCAGTTCCCTCTGAGTCTAATTTCACAAAGTAGGAAAATTTCCTCAAGTTGACCTACCTCAGAAGGCAGCTATGAGGGTAAGTGTAGAAAATGTAGAATATAAATATGGTGCTTTCACTTTTAGAGTCCCATCTCTATGAAGCCTAATTTCTGCTAATGGCTGTACGCCATTTTTTTAAAAAAGCAGTAAGATCAAAATTAATGGCTCAAATTATTCTAGTAAGGAAAATAAAACAAACCATAGTGTGATAATAAGGCTGCTTCTAAAGAAACCTTTTGACAAATAAAATTTTCTATAGGAAATGTCTATGATGACAGAATGCCCAATTTAATTAAAAATAAATTGACTACTTTAAAAAATATGTTGAGTAATATATGCTTGCTCACTCTCCACAACCCAGTCTCTATGGAAACACCAGTTAACATTCAATTGGAGATATTCAGCAGGGAAGTGTTTTTGTAAATGTATGTCAAGTCTGATCCAGTGTCTGGAAAACAAAATATACAGACTACAGTGGTACACAAAATTATGGATGGGTGAAAAGGAATGGGGTTTGGAGGTTTTTTTAATTTTATTTTTTGATGACACATTTCACATGCTATTCACAGATGTTCCTTTTCCTGGTCTGTATCTCTGATACTTGTGGTTCTTTTAAAACACAAAGAACAAACTAGGAGAACAGTTCCAATAAGGAATCTCAAAGGCATGTTATCATTACACAACTCCTATTACAGCATTCAGAATAGGGCTGATTTGAAAGCATGAGAAAGGAGAGAGCACTAGCCTCTGTAACAAAGGTCAACAGGAAGAGGAGACAATCTGCTACATGTGGCAAACACAATTAGAAACTCTGATTTTTCAGGATACCTAACTCTGTGGCACAGAGCTGGGCAGGTTGAGAAGGATGGTGGAAGACAAAGTGCCTGGAAGGCAATGGTCCATGGGATCGCAAAGGGTCGAAATCGACTGTGCGACTGAACAACAACTCCTCTGTGGAAAGACTTCACAGGCAACAGAAGCTTTCCTCCCCAAACAGTCATTTTCCCTTTGGAGACTACTGACAGGCAGAAGACAGATCTCTTTCCTGCCACTAGTTTCACATTAACTCTTTTTTGAGCTTTCAGTCCCTGGATTTCCACTTTTAAAAAATCACATATACCAGGTTGTTGAATCAACTTGTCTTGCAATCTTGGAAAGCTACCTCAGTCAGAGTAGACCAACATCTCCCAATTTGACACCCCCCAAAGGTGCAGGACTGCAGTTCCCATCACTGTGGCCTCAATTATATCAGAGGATAATGTGATTTCTAGATTTATTTATTTATTAGTCACATTTGTATTGTCGCCCACTCGGCAAGCGACTCTGGGCGGCGTACAACAATTACATCATGAACTACATAATTTCCACTAGAGAACTATAAAAAAACTTAAAACCAGTTTAAAAAACCAATTAAAATTTTAAAAAATTAGCCTGACAACTAAAAAAAACCGAGGGAGCAATATTACTATATCTTCAGCAGGTGGGGGTCACCGCATCCTCAGTGCCCCACACCTGCTTTGCCAGCCAGGTTTTTATTTATTTCCTGAAGGGCAGCAACTTTGTCTGGAGTCATAGCTCAATTGGCAAGAGGTTCCATAGGGCTGGAGCAGAAACAGAGAAGGCCCTCTTTCTGGTGCTAGAGAGGTGAGCCTTTCTAGGAAATGGCACAATAAGAGAGCCTCTCTGGGCCGCTCTGGTGGGATGGACAGATGTTCTCAGGGTGACATGGTCTCTTAAGTATCCTGGCCCACTACCATGTAGGGCTTTAAAAGTCATTACTGGCATTTACAGGCTGTGAGGTCAGGGAAACCTGGACTTCCCTATAGCTGGGATAGACCAGCAATCTGATTTGGTATAGCACAGTGATAGCAAATGTTTTAGAGACCGAGTGCCCAAACTGCAACCCCAAACCCACTTATTTATCGCAAAGTGCCAACACTGCAAAAGGGGAGGGAGGATTTGCTCCCATTGGACTGCTGAGCAGAGGGGCGAGGTGAATTTTGTGTTGGGGAGAGGGAGAAAGCACTCCAATTGGGCTACTGGGCAGAAGGGTGGAACAAACTCTGTGCTGGGGCAACTGCACAGGTGCCCTCAGAGAGGGCTCTGAGTGCCACCTCTGGCACACGTGCCATACGTTTGCTACCACTAGTATAGCACATTAAGTCAAAAGCTTACTAAAGTAAAACAAAAATCCATACTTTTTTAAAGCAACAAATTGCAACAAAGGTTTATGTACAGGTTTCTTTTGTGTGTTTTTTTTTTAAAATCAGGTGCACATAACATTTGTACATTGAAATGTTATGTCTACATCTTTTCCGTTCTTGTTCTGCAAAAGTCTTTAGAAAATGTTATTTTACTGGCATGTGAAAAAAGCATATAACCATAAGCAGCTGGTCACATCCAGCCTTGAAATAAATAGATGCAACATGAAAATATGAATTCCTGAACTGTTGAGAATTCACAATCCTGCTTTGCTACTGGGATTAATTTCTTTCCAACAGACTGGCTGTCTAAAGAATTCCCATGACTATAAATGAAAACATATGAATACATTAACATGCAAAAGTGGGACTACACAGCGTATAGCTGATAGTTTTTCAAGGAACAACTCGATTAACAGATGAAACTGCTGGCTTAGCAGCTTTGGGAAGACTACAATATATAGCAGCAGTTCTCAACCGTTTTAAGCCAGGGTCTAGGTAACATTCCCTCAGACAGCTTTGGGGGCCGGACAGCCATTTTGCCCTTCCTCTACAACATGGCACTTCCTGGTGTGGTGGAGGTGGTGGGGTGCCCACATAAAATAGCACTGCGGGCCGTAGGTTGAGAATCCCTGGTATATAGTAAATGCTTCCCTGAATGTTGTCATTTGATTATTCCCGTGGATCGTAAAGGCTCTTCTATATACTGTACTACCTTGTACAGTACTATGATTCTGGAGTCTGTTGATAATTGACTTATTTTCCAAAGTAAAGCAAAAGCAGAAACAATACTATCTTCTAAATAGGAAAACTTTATTTAAATATGGACTAAATACAGGGTAGACACATGAAAGAGAAAAGAAAGGACTTCTGTATCTATAATAGTTGAATGGGAGGAGGAGTTTCACTAAGGGTAGTTTGCATGTTACTGCACAGCAGGTCATGAAGAACAATTCTTTAATCACTATGGATGTGCTTAGAAGGAAAAAGGAAATGTTTTGCATGAGTAAACATTGAATAGTAACTGGCCAAGATAGTCAAGGGCCAAATGAACTGATGCTAAGCTAGCTGATGTGCTGAATCCAAAGGCCTCCCAGCCTACAGATGTTGGAAACTATTCAAGACTACTGCTACCCCAACTTAATTTTGTGCCAGCATTGTGATTGTGTCCCTAAGCTTGAAGTCTAGTTATGACTTAACACAGTTCCTCCTTTCCACATACACCCTCCCCACCCTTTCTGCTTTGAGGCCACTGATCTTGGCCAGAAAAGCAGTTCCACCAGCAGATGTAACATCAATCAGCAGAAGAGGCTCCTCTTGGTAGAAGGGGTTTGAGGCTGATGAGAAGTTTCACTTAATTCTAACCAACTGCATTCAGTGCACCTTGGGAAGCGGGACTGGACCATTAGAGCAAGAAAATTGTATTCTGCTTACCTGTATACATTGTATATGTTTTAGATCTTTTCATGATTAAAAGGAAGAAAAGGTAGATCAAACAGCAAAGCTTCTGGAAAATATTAATATGGACAGATCAGTTTTGCTCACTGGTTGCAGAAATTTAGGGACTTCTCCTCCTGCTCTTTTAGTGTACATCTGTTATAATTCTTCCTTACTTTATTCCCAGCTGGACAGAATTTGTACACATGCTTTAAATCTTATCTTCTCAGCAATAAGGGGAGAACCCTGATTTTTCAAAAATGAGTTTCAGAAAATTCCAAATTCTGCACTCAGTAACAAATTTTGAGATTTTCCTGTCCACATAACAAAAGAGCATATGGCCCAGGAAGGATCACTAAGGTAAAAGTAGAACACATCAACAATCATGATCAATCTGAAAATGCTCATATGTTATAAAAGAGGGTTATTACAATTCTAGCTAATTCCAAAGAAACTGCCTCTTTGGGTTATCTTTTACCACAGAGATGCTAATTTGAACATTCATGATCTAACAGGATGTGCTAATTCTCCTTTAACAGTTGGTGTCAAATTGCAGATCCAGCTTTTGTTTCCTCAATAAATATTGCATTACGCAGTAGGAAAAGGGGGTGGAATCCCACCCCCCAACCCCCAGGCACAAAGTTTTCCAAGAAAGCTTTTTTTTTTTTGACAGCAGCTGTGTTTTCTTCTGCCTGTGCAATAAAATAGGCTCTAAAAACTTCAAAAACAAAAGACAGATTTGGGACAGGACATACATGAAAGAGTATACTATCTCACTGAATGTTGGTTAGGAAAGCCTGATGATTTTCACTGCTGGGAGTATATGGTACACCCTACTGTCAGAGAGCATCAAACATCCTCCCCATACAATTCAATTCCCTTTCACTGCGCTGGAGCAGGATAAAATGTTAGCATTCAGTATTCTCAAATCAAAAGCAGCTTTTAAAAATTGCTGCTCTGAATTCTTAGCATACAGATCAAAAGTCAGGCGTTCGTGGTACTGTAGCTGTTATATTAGTTTTCTGCTAAAATTAAGTAAAAGCTTATTCTACATTTGAGAATTTCTATGGATCATTTGAACTTACTGAGCTCTGTAATTTCTCTCTTTCTCAGACTGTTCCGTTGTTGAGAACATTTATGTCTTCCTAGGAGAATCATAAGCTTAGTGTCCTGCTTTAATTTCTTTTTTTAGCTGGGAGTCTGAAAACATTAGCTATGGGGAATAAAGTGGAAGTAAAATGCCCATGAAGTATTCAGAATTTGCTATTGGTTTTTTAAAAGGTGAAATATACCCTTTTTAAAGCTGAAATCACATGCACTTTTCTTACCAAGTTCTAGAAAAACAATAGTGCAGAAGAAAGTACACCACTAATGACACTCAAGATTTCAAAATATAAAAGCCCTTCTCACATTCTAATCTAAGTGTTTAGTCAAAAAGGGGAGAAGGCCTAAATACACTGGCTTCCAACACAGACAGATGCCCCTCTTACTTTTTGATAACTTCAGGCCAAAGAGTATGCAACAGGAGTCTGTTCTCTCTCTTTTTCAAGTGAATGTTCAGCTGGCTCCTTACCAGCCTCTCCCTTCCACTCATAAGGAAGAGCAGGCATATCCGTTGGCTGCCTTTTCCCTCCTAGAGATTTGGCTCAATACAATTCCACAAAATGTACAGCAGTGGATGGATGAAGGATTCTATTTGGCAGGGCATGTTCTAAACATTGGTGTTCAACAAACTCAGGAGGATAGTTGAGTTAGAAGAATTCCTTTAAAAATAAAATAAAATCTGGAAGAATAGATAAAAAAGATTGAAGCAACTTATAACATCCTTTCTACTTTTCAACAGTATAGTGCTCAAACAGCAAGAAAAACCTGTAGATTCAACTTTGCCATTTTCTACAGCTGCTGAACACTGGTGACTAAACTACTTCTTCTATGAAACATGTGGTATGCAGGTCTGAGTCTCTTTTCATTTTAAATAAAGACACAGGCCCTTGATCTGGGCTTGTGCAGGCAGAGGAGTTTAGTCTTTGTCTCTCTGGCAGCCTGCATAGTAGTTAAGGGGGGTGGGGGATAGATCTCCACTGCAAGATATGAATTAGTGCAATCTTTCCAAACACTGGTGGACTGCAATTCCCAGAAGCCTCAGTCAGTACATTAGCAGATCAGTGCTTTGGGGAATTGACTTAGGGTTCTGGGAATTAAAGTAAAAAAAAAAAAGATTGGGAAACAATGAATTAGTGTATATAGGAGAGAGGGATTTAACCTCTCTTTCCCGGGACAGAAAAAGTTACTTTTTTTAGCCTATAACTTGCAGAACAGAGACGCTAACATAGTCTTGACTAGACTGCTGAAATATGCTGGGAGCTATCATCAAAAGAACTGAGCGAGTTGCGGAGGATGGTGGAGGACAGAAGTGCTGGCGGACAGTGGTCCATGGGGTCGCGAAGGGTCGGAATCGACTGTGCAACAAAATCATCAAAAAGTAATTTTTCCTATCCTTTTCCATTCTTGCCTGGAATTATTGGATGAGTAACGCCCCCAATCCACACTGACAGCTGTATACTCATATTCTCATCCTAAGAATTTCAGCATTTTTAACTAAGATTTCATCCACAGTCTTCATCCTTTGGTTCTGAAGGACATACATAAATGACAATTTGGAAGCATTGCAATCTTCATTGCTAGTAACACACATCTATCATACACATCATACTGCCAAATAGTACAACCCTAGATATTTTAACTGCACTTGCAACTGGATTTAAGCTAAAATTTTCTCTTAATCCTAAAATACATTTTTTCCACTAAGTGGTAAGTAGAAAGCTAAGCCCTCCATCAATGTAAAGTCTTGCTCAGCAGCTTATAGCAGAGATGTGTTACTTACAAAATCTGAATTAAGTAATATTTGTAATTTTCTCATTTATAATTTGTAATCAAATCTGCAACAGTCTCTCAAAAATGGGCACCTATGCACAGACTTGTTCACCATTTTGCTTATGTTTCAAAAGGACTGGCACTGGCAAGGTACTGAAAGAAGAAAGCTAGGTTGAGGGAGTGTCACGGGCAGAAGCAAAGAATATGAGTTGCAGATGACTGGTGTTCAGAAAGTTACCTAACATTGTCAAGCAACCCTCGAATATCATGGATTTTCAGTGATCTATTAACATGTCCATCTTTTTTTTTGTTAGTGCAGGAAGTACAGCCTTGCTGGATGGTCACTTGGCTGCAGTCCTGTGGAGCCAGATCTCCTGCCTTGAACTAGATGCCTGTTGAATCCACTTCTCACTCTATGATTCCCCTCTCTGCCTGGTTACCTGAAAAGAATTCTCACCACAAGCAACTCAACAAGTGGCTGTGAGAGGCAGGAAAATTAAAATTAAAAAACGTTCAAGCCCCGTGTCTCAAAGAAAATTATAGACACATACTGTATATACAAGCTCAACAGCCCCATAGGTTGTAATGCAACACCTCGTTAATACAAGTAAACTAAAAACCTGGATGTGCTTGCAAGACTTATTGCCTTAAGTGCTAAAATAACTTGGATGTAGAAAGAAGAACAAGTAAAGATGTATATAAAAAGAACAATTAAGAAACCCCAGGACTGTACGTTTAAAATGCTAAAAGCACTTAAATATGTATTCCATAAGTGTCAGTTATAAACATATCAACTGGAGTATTTATTTTAAAAATTATTCATGACTGTAATATTTTAAAATAATCATGGGTCTATACAACAGTAGTGACCTAATAACAGATACAGTCAATCCTCGCATAAAGAGCGTCTCGCTTAAAGAGTAACTCGCTGAAAGAGCAAAATTTTCTCTGAATGTTCGCTTTGTTTAACAAATAAAACCAACCAAAAACTCACTTAACAAATAAATTGGGGTTCACAATCCCCACACACACACAATTGGTCACTTACAATGGTGTTTTGCTTAAAGAGCAAACTCGCTTAAAGAGCAATCCTGTGGAACGCATTATGCTCTTTAAGCGAGTTATAACTGTATTAAGTGTTTAACAAAATGTATGAAGTATAAAAAGTTGTGAACACCCTATTACTAGAGGTGTAACCTTGAGCATGTTTGCTCAGGAATAAGACTCATTAAGGTCAGTGAAACTTACTCTTCAGCAATAGTTCTAGGACCACGCCTAAGGATAGTATAATTGGGAAAAATCCATAGGGATTTGAACCCATAGGATCAGTTCATCCTCGAAATATTTTTACCATGGTTTGGAAAACAGGAAATGGTCCAATAAGCATATCTATTCCCTTCTATCCTCAACCACTCAGAATTTTTACTTTCTCTTTAACACAAATGGTTTGTCATTATACAAAGATGGCCATATGTTCTTCTTTAAGCAGGATGGTCCTCTATCTGAAGAGCTATCCTTCTTTCTGGAGATGTGGAAATGGACACCCTCCCTTCCTCCTTACCTTAGAAGTTCCCTGGCTGACCTGGGAAAGTAGAAGCTTTGACTGGTAAATGTATGTAATCAATCCTCTCTTGTTTTTAAAGTAAAATGTTTGCTGTGATTACATTCTTTAAAGAAAAAGATGCAAACTATAGATATAGGATAGGGCAAGATGTACCAGTTCTGTATGAATCTCAGATGTCTGTCTAGACCAGTGTTTCCCAAATGCTGGTTTTTGGACTTCAATTCCCAGAAGCCTAAGTCATTTTGCCAAAGCACTGATCAGCCAATGTACTGACTGAGGCTTCTGGGAATTGAAGTCCACTAGTGGGCTGTGTACTCCTTGTTGGGAACCACTGGTCTAGACCATTCCACCAAAAGAACAGGTGCCTGGAGAGCGATGGCCCATAGGGTCGCAAATGGTCACAATCAACTGTGTGACTAAACAACAACAAAATATAACACACTCCTTTTGCACTTGCAGAAGCTATGCAGAGAACGCAGGACAAATAAAGAATCACTGTGCTAATGTCACCTGAAACTATACAGGGATCAGTTCTTTATTTAAGTGTGCATGTTCTTTTAGTTCTTTCTGGATCATTGGTGGGGTGAAGCCATACCATGTGTTATCTTGGCATTGCATACATTTGGGCTAATACAAAAATGCTACTTCAAGCAAGTTAACCCCAAACCTTGGGCAGACCCCACCCCCCACCTACCCAGATAAGTGACACAGGATTTTTGTATAACTGGCTTTTTCATAAATTGGCTTTTTCCAGACCATGCAATAGATCAGCACAAATAATTATTTAAAATGGTGTATCAAGCTTCATTGTGACCTTAACTGCATGCTTATCTTGTCAAGGGGAAAAGGATCAACCATTTCAACTTATTTCAGCTCACACTAATACAAAAATGTTCATTCCAATCAGAAAACTAGCTTCTCCCAATTTTAAAATATTGAGTAGTAACTGTTCAAAATTTAGAAAAATTACTTCTATAACAGTCTAGTTAAAATGTGCTTTCTGTCACAAAGTAGTGTATCCTATACACTCTCTCACTCATGCTTTATTCATTTTTCTCATGTAAGGTTTGCTGCATGGACAGTACAAGGTATATATATAAATAAAAACAAAAATGGTAAAGTAAACATTTTACAAGACTCTACCAGTGAAGGAGTTTCCTCTTTCAGTGTACTACGTGTGGTATTAATACATGGAAAACAGCCAGTAGTTTATCCTGTTCCCATGGAACTGTGCAAATGCAATTTAAGACATTTAACTGCCAGAACTGGAGCAGTTAATGGAGCCCCCAACCCACATAATTAGGATGTATAGTACCGTAGGCGAGCCAAGTTACTGTAGCACTGGAGGCATTAAATGTTGCAAGCGTCTTTCCTCTTTCCAAACAGTAAACCAACAACAATCATCAATTAAATCAACACATTGATGATGCAAAGCACTTATTAACAATCTTCAGCAAAAATACCCACAGAACTTCAAAAATTATTAGGTGACAGTGAATCACTACAGAAGAACTGCACAACTTTAATATTGATAGTGAAGAAATTTAAATACAGTAGTGAGATTTTTTTGTATCTTGGTTCAATCATTAATTCAAATGGAGACTGTAGTCAAGAAAGCAGAAAAGGACTGAGATTTGAAAGGGTAGCAATGCGGGAATAAGAAAATATCTTCAATGTAAAGGATGTGTCACTGGAGACCAAGACCATCCACACTACTCTATTCTCAATCACTACATATGGGATCAAAGCTCACTGCAGATGGTGATTGCAGCCATTAAATAAAAAGGCGACTGATTCTTGGGAGGCAAGCGATGAGAAACCTGGGGAGCATAGTGAAAAGCAGAGACATCACATTGCAAACAAAGATTCGCATAGTCAAAGCAATGGTATTCCCTGTGGCAATGTATGGATGTGAGAGTTGGACCATTAGGAAAGCTGAGAGCAGAAGAATAGACGCCTTTGAGATGTGGTGTTGGAGGAGAGTTTTGAGAGTCCCCTGGACAGCGAGGAGAACAAATGGGTCAATCTTAGAAGAAATCAACCCTGACTGCTCCTTAGAAGGTCAAATAATAAAGATGAAGCTAAAGTATTTTGGACATCAAATGAGAAGAGAAGATTCACTTGAGAAAGCCTTGATGCTGGGAAGGGTGGAGAGCAAAAGAAGAAGGGGGCGGTCCAAAATGAGATGGCTACATGGTATTGTAGAGACAATGGGCACAGAGCTGAGCGAGTTGAGGGGGATGGTGGAGGACAGGAGTGCCTGGCGGACAGTGGTCCATGGGGTCGCAGAGGGTCGGAATCGACTGTGTGACTGAACAACAACAAAAAAGAAAGTTGACAGGAAGGAAAATGGATTCATTTGAAATATGGTGCTGGAAGAAAGCTTTGCAGATACCCTGTACTACCAGAAAGACAAACCAATGATAGAACAAATTATACATGAATTGACTCTAAAGTAGTGGTTCCCAACTTTTTTTTTTTGGCTATGCCCCACCGAAGCATCTCTAAAATACTGGTTCCTCTTTCTCTCTCCCCCCCCCCCAGTTGAAATATAATTATCATTCAAAAAGTGAACTCCTATTCACGTAGAGGAAGCTTTAAAGGCCATTAACTTGGTCTAAACAAGCTTTCAAAAAAAAATTCACTGTTAATAACTCATCCTCAAATTGCCTCGGGCTTTAAACTGAAATTGCCCCCCTGTGGGGTGTGTGCCCCCCCAAAAATAATGAAACTGAGGCTGTCCTACTTTGGGCACATCATGAAAAGGAGACTCAGTGGAAAAAATGTTTGGAAAGATTGAAGACAGCGGGTAAAATTGAAGATCATATATGAGATGGTTTGGCTCTAGAGCTGTGGTTCCCAATGTGGTGAAGCCACAGCCTTGAGTTTACAAGAGCTGAGTAGGGCTGTTGCAAACAGAACATTTTTGGAGACTGCTCATTCAAAAAATCACCATAAGTGATTTGATGGCACATAACAACAACAAAAATGAATGATGCTAATGGTTTACTTCAACTTTTTTCACCTTGAATTTGTTTTACCTCATTAGTTTTTTATGTATAATTATGGTTGTAGTTTTGTTAGTGAAAAAAAAATCAATTGCACAAAATCAAAAATCTTCAGTAGAGCCAATGCTGAATTTGAATAGTAGTAACCATAGCAGGGCTTTCAAGGTAAGTAATATATTTAAGGAGTGGTTCTGCCAGTTTACTGGAGACAAAGACCATCCACACTATTGTATTCTTGATCACTACAGTTGTTTCCATGGCCGAGTATTGATTTGAATCCAGGTCTCCCAAGTCCTAGACCAGGGGTTGTCAATATGGCCTGGGGGCCAGATGTGGCCCATGACACCATTTCATGAGGCCTCCCACTGCCTTCATCACACCAGGAAGTGTCATGCATAACAGGCAGGGCAAAATGGCCATCTGGCCCCCCGAAGCTGACTGAGGGAGCATGACCCGGCCCTCAGCTTGAAAAGGTTGAGAATCCCTGTCCTAGACTATCACTCTATCCACCATACCACATTGGGTAATACAAACTGGAATAGCTTGAAATAAATTCCAGTTTGTTACAATGGTATAGAGAAGCCTGGAAAATCAGATATTAAAGAGAAGCACACATAGTGTCTATCAGGACAGTGGTAATTCACTAAGTGATCTGATGAGAAAGAAATGAAGAAACAGGTGGGATTGATGACAATGAATCCTATCAAGGCATTATTTATTTGTGTAGCAGGAAACAGAACACCAAGTTCTATACAGACATACATAAAAGTAAACTGCCTGATGATGATTATAAACAAAAGCAGATTCAAAGCCCCATGCTCGGTTATCCTGAGCCAAACCTACAAGTGTGAGTATTTAACTTTTTAAAAGTCCACACACACAGCTTTGGCCTTCATGGCTATTCAGAAAAGAAACCATGACAACATAATTAGGTGTGTAAAATGTTGTCACCACTAAAAACACATGATACAGAAAGGTTGTGAGTTCTCCCACCCCACAAATAAATGAACAATGTGTCCATTCTCATACTAGGAAAGAATCTTGTGGAGCATAAAGGCAATTCAAAAAGTGATTTCAGATTTTTATAGACTTGAAGGAAGATAAGGATGTGTTATATAGTAAAACCTCAGATAACGCTAAAACTTGGTTCTACAAGTCTTAGTGTTATCCGATTTTTAATGTTATCCAATGCATGTATCAGATAACGGTAAAACTCCATAGAGATACATTGTAACAGGCACAGTTTTTAGCAAATGTTATCCAATGCATTCCATAGGATTTTAACGTTATGCGATGCAATTATTTTTCCAGATTGCTTAACGTTATGCAGTTTTATCATTTTCTGATACAAATGTTATCCGAGGTATTACTGTAGTTTATCATATATTTAGGCTCTTCAGAAACCCATTGGAAGTTGCTCAGGCTGATCAGAAGAACTCACCGTATATACTCGACTATAAGTCGTCACAAATATAAGTCGAGGTACCTAATTTGGACCTCTAAAATTAGGAAACTAGATTGACCCAAGTATAAGCCGGGGGTGGAAAATGCAGCAGCTGTTAGTCAGTTTAAATAATTTAAATACATGAAAATACAGTAAAATTAATTAATTTAGACATTTGTGTGGGTATGTTTTTGAGTGTTTACACTGACCTGAGTATAAGTCGAGTCCCATTTTTGGACCTCATTTTGGGGTCTAAAAATCCCGACATACTCAAGTATATACGGTATTAAAAGTTACTCAGAATATGTGCATATACAGTAATTTGAAATATTTTTTGCCCTGTGATGTTTCACAAGGCATTCCAGATTATTCAATGTTTTCCTCAAATAGCATTGAGACATCAGTTTTAACAATATATGAATCACTTTCTTGGAAAGGTCAGACTAAGGACAAATTTGTTCAGAATTATAAAGTAGCAGCCAGAGGTGGCTTTCATTTAGTAGCAGGTAAGCAGAGCTTTAGGACTTTTGCACAGTTTCCACTCAGCTACAATGGCTGATAGGTGTTACAAGAGCTTCAGAAAACTGTTTATAACACACCCTCCCCTTAGTGCAGGAAAGTGTGCTGCGTTTTGCCAGAAGGAATCAATAGTACTATTCAGTTCTCCTTATTTGTATATCCTGCTTTGTTTTCAAGGAACTCTTAGCAATGTAAATTACTTCCCCCTTTAAATTTAATCAGAACAGTAACTTGTGTCTGCAAAATGGTAACTGGTCCAAGGTTACTCAGTGACCTCAAAACTGAATAGGGATCTGAATCTCTCTTTTCCTTACATCTGCCTGCTCTTAACCTAAAACTCTATGTAGATTTATATTCTTAATTCTAATGTCAGTGGGTTTTTTATTCTCATCCAACTCATTTGTTACCTAAGAAAATAGAGTTATTTGGTTACAGAACAGAAATAGAATACATTAATTTGATTAAGGAATGGCAGAAAGAATCAAGAGAAAAAGGCACCATTCTGTCTGGTTTGCTATTAAAAATGACTATTGAGTTGTTGAACATCTGGCATTAATCCAAATGTATCCTGTTACACAGACTATTGTTGCAAAGCTGTGATATTTTCTCATTATTCTTGAAGTTGCTGAAGCAGTAACAATGTATAACTGTACTTTATAACTAGGATAGTTTTGAAAACAATTTCTACACCAGGAGTGTCATTGTGTCCATAAAACCAAACCACAAAGGGCTCTTCTCCACGTACCTAGCTACTACTTCTTCATAGTCTCTGTGACTCATATCAATGGATATTTCTGAGCCTGCACTACCTTATTCCAGAATTCCTCTAGCTAAGCTCCAATGCCACCTCGGGTATGGTTCTGGCCATGATATTTTATGCCTTTAGAGATTTGCACTATACAAATTTAAGACAAAAATCAAGCAATAGACAAATCATTTGTACAAGAGCTGCTCAACTATGAACAGCAGACTGATGATTTTTGCTGGTTTACCACCAGAACTGCATTAGAAAAAAATGTGTTATCCTAAATCAGTGGTTCCCAACCTTTTCAAGCTGGGGTCCTGGCCATGCTCACAGCTTTGAGGGACAGATGGCCATTTTGCCCTGGGTGCAAGATGGGGGTGGTCATCTTGTCCCAACAGCTTCAAATGAGTGGCCATTTTGTTTCTCAAAAGCCCCTGGAGGGGTGGGGGTCCAAATAAAATGGCACTGCAGGCCATATCCGGCCCATGGGCCTTAAGTTGGGAATCCCAATCCTAAATGATATATTATTCTACCTGAAATGAATGTTGCAAAAACATAGTTTCTAAAAGAAGTACTTGCTTTTTAATGTGACAACAAATGCTGTCCCCACCCCCTTCTCTCACATCCTTCCTTTTGTGTGACAAAGAATGAAACTGGATTTTGTAGTGGGAACAGATGCCCTTTGCCAATTTTCCAGCACCAATGTTAGTCTTTGGAACAGAAAGGAGTTTCCTGGGATGGTGAGAAATAACAAGTGCACCAAAACAATACACCATCTGTATTTTTCTTTTATGGATGCAACACAAACTGAGCAGTGGAAATGAAAATATTTACAAAGATTCATTAAAAGTCACAATTCCAAATGTCCTATCTATGTTTCTATCCATGACTTGTAATATCAGATGAGAGGCAGCTCTGGTATAAAAATCTGCTTTACCTAGAACCACTCAAATAATAACTCAATCTGCAGCAGATAAATTTAAATGCTCTTTTGGCAAATGAAATGGAACCAATTATTTTCATTCCTTTCTAAGGATTGTATTTTTCTTTGATTTAAAGCAGGGGTTCCCAACCTACAGCCCACTCCATCACTGGAGATCAAATTATTTTTTAAAATATTTTAATAGCATTTTAAATATAATTCATAACATAAGATACACTTTAAAACCAAATACTGTACAGTGGTACCTCACTTAAAGAGCATAATGCATTCCATGGGATTGTTCTTTAAGCGAGTTTGCTCTTTAAGCAAAACACCATTGTAAGTGACCAATTGTGACTTCTGGCGTGGGAGGGGGGATTGTGAAACCTGATTTATTTGTTAAGTGAGTTTTTGTTGGTTTTATTTGTTAAGTAAGACAACCATTCAGAGAAAATTCTGCTCTTTAAGTGAGTTACTCTCTAAGTGAGGCGCTCTGTATGAGAGGTTTTATTGTATGTCATAGAGATTACACAGAGGATCTAGGACCTCTAGTTTATTACTCCAGATAACCCAGTGTGTGCTTGGTTTGTCATATTATTCCAAGTTCATAAATATCAAGGCATGTTTCACAGATCTAATGACATGACTGAGGGATTTCAGTTTAATTGACAAACCAATCCTATACATCTGTTCCAAAGTAAATCCTACTGAGTTCAATGAAACTTAGTCTTAGGCAGGCTTCAACAAAATGAAGCAGCATGGATATAAGCCTGTCTTAGTGATTTCTAGTGCAACTTTTACATTGAATTACATTGCTTGTAGGAGTGGGGCTTGGGTCTCATTGAAAGCTAAAATATTTGTCTGTAACACAGAAATGTTTTCCTGACATCCAGGAATGTGAGTTATTTATCTAATGGCAGGGCTGGTATCTAAAAATATAATGCTGGCATCTTGGAATCTGAAATATTTTTCCAGACCCCTGCAGATATTTGGAAATACTGTACTGAAGAGCTCAGAAGCAGTTCAGAGAACTGTGATTAAAAAGGTGCAAAAATTTTAAATTTCAGAGCATGGATTGAAAAGTCACACATATACAGTATTTTGAAAAAACAAACCAACCAACCCTAGGCTGTGAAGAGGGGACAAATTTTTGTTTCAAATTCTCCATTTAGAAGCACTGTGTCCTCAGTATAAGAGGAAGGTGTGTACAGTTGTACCTCGCTTAAAGAGCATAATGTGTTCCACAGGATTGCTCTTTAACGAGCTTGCTCTTTAAGTGAAACACCATTGTAAGTGACCAATTGGGGGAGGGGATTGCGAACCCCAATTTATTTGTTAAGCAAGTTTTTGGTTGGTTTTATTTGTTAAGCGAAGTGAACATTCAGAGAAAATTCTGCTCTTTAAGCGAGTTACTCTTTAAGCGAGGCGCTCTTTATGCGAGATTTGACTGTATTCTGATAACAGCTGACAGCAATAAGTAGCAGTTGTGAGTTTTAGGAGGTCTTTTCTTTTTGCTGATTTCTAAAACAGCTCAAAAAAGGAATAAAACTAAGACAGACCACAGGGAGAGCACCAGGTGTGTTGTCACCCTGGAGGACAGATTTGGGATGTGATGGAAGGATTACCACTCCAGGTGAACAACTGGCTATGAAAGTAGTGCTGCAGCTGCTGAGGCCCTGATGAGCTCTACCTCAGAGCCTGGGGGAATGATCTATAGAAACACTAGCCCTCTCTCCCCTAGATGCTGCCTCAGCAATGAAGACATTTGGACTTGCCATTGTGCCTTGAGTGGGGCCCCTTCCTGCTTTGCTCCAGTCCTGAAGATATCATGATTCACTTGCTTCTTTTGATTGTTTGACTCCTGGCCTGCATGGACTATATCTCATCTACTGGACTAGTCTTGTTCCCCTGTCTTCCTGCAGCTTTGGCCATGAACTTGGATAAGGATTAGGGCTCTTTCAAATACCACGTGACCTAAAATAGGCCACTTTTTGACCCCCTCTCCCCTCTGTGACTTTCCATGACCTTTGACCAACCACCCCCTAAATCATGGACTTTCTCCGTTTTCCGTGCTCAGCTCCACCACCACCGCCAGCTGTGCGCCACCCCAAGTCTTACGTCAGGAACGTTTCGATAATTTTGGGGTCACATGACTTCACGCTGAACTCCCCTCCCCCGTGACTTCCCATAACTTTTGGTCAATCCCCTCCCCTAAAATGGTCACGTGGTATTTGAAGGAGCCCTTATCTTTGATCTTTTAGCTTAGCGGCACTGGGTCCTGGTGCTCATGATTCTAGTCAGCCACCCAGATTCTGACAAATTCTTAATTCAGGAAGGTTAATATGACTTAACATGGATAACTGAAACTGGGTAGGATTACTCCTACGACTGAAATACAACAGTTGAAGGATATAAACTGTTCAGAAAGAATAGAAAAGGAAGTGGATTTTCACTGTGGGTCATAAATACATATTCCTGTATAGAAATATGAGCTCGGTTCTCCCCCTTGAGAGCATCTGGATGAATGTAAATGAGGAGAAAAACAGCAGGAATGAGGCAGTCTACTATCAACTGCCCAATCAAGAAGATGCAGATGAAACCTTTTGAAAAACAAATTCCAAGAATGCCAAAGATACAGGATGTAGTAGTAATGGGAGATTTCAATTATCATGATATCTGTTGGGAGACAAATTCTGCCAAATATGCCCCTTTCCAAGAAATTCCAGACTTATTTCGTTGATAATTTTCTCTATAAAAAGTGGAGGAAGCAATTAGAGAATTAGCTATCCTTGACTTTATTCTAATCAGCAGAGATGATTTAGTGGAAGAAGTGGCAAGGGAAAATCTGGGATAAAGTGACCATGTTCTATTTAAGTTCTTGATTTCAAGGGAAACAAAAGTGTAGCCAGCATGTGTTTGCTGGATTTTAGAAAAGCCAATTTTAATAAACTCAGCATACAGATAAGTAAGGTCCACAGCAGGAGATGAGGATGGATGGAAATTTCTTTAAAAAGAACTTCTAAAGGCACAGCTACAAAGAATTGTAACAAGAGGAAAAAAAGGTGGTACTGTATATAACAAAAAGACCAATATGGCTTCACAAAGAAGCTCAGAGAGTGCTTGAAAATAAAAAAAAGACACATATAGAAAGTAGAATGAAGGTCAGGAAGGAAAAGAAGAAACAGATAGCAAAGAATTGCAGATATAGTGTTAGGAAGGCAGAAGTTGAGAATGAGCTGAGGTTAGCAACAGACAGTAAAAGCAACAGGAACAGCAAAAGCAACAAGAACAGCAAAAGCATTCTTCAGAACTATGTGTAGCAAAAGGTAAAGAAAAGAAATAGTGGCTTAGCTATTCAATGAGAACAGAGAAATGATGACAACAAAGCAAATGCATGTGTTCAATTCCTACTAGAGCTGGGTCTAAAAGATAATTTATGATCCTCAACAAATGTGAAGTACAAGTGGAGGAACAGGATTGCAGTTTAAGATTGATAAATAATCGAGGGACATCTTAGAACAGGGGTGCCGAAACTACAGCCCATGGGCCAGATCCAACCCTGATGGCAATTAACCCGACCCACAAAGCCCTTGTTGTACCTCGCTTAAAGAGGACAATGTGTTCCACAGGATTGCTCTTTAAGCGAGTTTGCTCTTTAAGCGAAACACCATTGTAAGTGACCAATTGTGACTTCTGGTGTGTGTGTATGGGGGGATTGTGAACCCCAACTTATTTGTTATGCGAGTTTTTGGTTGGTTTTAATTGTTAAGTGAAGCGACTATTCAGAAAAATATCTGCTCTTTAAGTGAGTTACTCTCTAAGCAAGGTGCTCTTTATGCGAGGTTTTACTGTACTTGACAGACTGTCAGGATCTGTTCTTTATCAACTCAGCGTACAGGACACTTAATAATGACCTCAAGTTACAGGAAGAAAGATTTAGATTCAATGTCAGGAAAAACTTCCTAATAAGTAGAGCGATATGATAATTGAACCAATTACCTCAGGAGGCAGTGAACACTCCAGTGCTGCAGGCATTAAAGAGAAAATTAGACCATCATCTGTCAGATATACTTTAATTTAGATTCCTGCATTAAACAGGAGGTTGGACTATATGGCCTTATAGTCTCCCTCCAACTCCATTATTCTATGATTAAATGAAAAACCAGGCAGCAGAAGTGCAGGAATAAAATTAATTAAGCTGGAAATCAATGAACCCACCAAGAATTTCCACTAAACAGTGCCCAGTAGTCACATAAACCTATTCCCTCTTCAAGGATATTAAAAAGACATTTAATGAGAACCACGGGGACTGGAGAACAAAACCAAGAAAGAAAATCAAGTGGAGAAAACCACTAAAAGCACTGGCTGAGACCACTTGTGAAGAAAATAGAGAGGGGCAGCTGAAAGAAGCTTTAAAAATTGCAGCAAGTGCTTTTGCCAGCACATTAGACAGGATATTATATCTGGCACTAGTCTTTTGAAAAGCAACTGTCTCATCTTAGCATGTGCTATTTGTACTGTAATGGTGACATTGTTTTGCAAACTCTTGTCAGTCAAAGCTTTCTTTTCTGTAAAAGATTCCTTCGCTGTCACCTTTATTACTGCCCCCTCAGCACACATATTTGCATATAAATCACATTCTCATTTTCAAGATGTTTCCCATTATGTGGTGGTGATTTCACAACTTACCCCGATTGCAAGTTTTTGGTGGGTTTTAGTCAGTGGTGGGCAGCAAAAAAAAAATTGCTACTACACTGTGGGCGGAGCCTACGTCATGGGCAGAGCCTACATCATGGGCAGAGCCTACATCATGGGCAATCTAGTCATGCCCTGCCATATGGCCATATATACATCTGCAAACACAGGCAGCACTGGCTCTTTGGCTGTAAATGGAGGTGAGCACTGTACCCTAGAGTTGAATATGATTGGCTTTTGAGCAAGGGAGACCTTGAACTACTTGCAAGGACAAAACCTGATGGGGCAGGGCAGGGAGGTGGGCGTGGCCACCTAGTTTTGCCACACACCCCTGCCCAGAGGCCACCCGTTTGCTAACCCCCCTCCCAGGGTGTGTGAACCTGTTGCTACCCACCACTGGTTTTAGTTGTTAAGCGAGTGACCATTCAGATAAAATTATGCTCTTTATGTAAGGTTTTACCATACATTCTGCTCTTTATGTAACACTTTACCATACAGTATTGGCAAAAATCCTGTTAGCATAATAAATTGCAAACAGAATAGGGTCATTGAATCAGCAGGAATCTTTTGAGCTAACTCTTCCAATATTGATTCAAATGGGTATACTCTATCTATGCTAAGCATCAGAAATTCAGCAGATGTTTGATTCTGAATGTTTGCTGCTTCTATGCTGCCGCCCCCCCCCCCCCCGTCAACAGTCATTTGCTCACTGATGCAGCTATAGCCATTTAAAAGGACAAACATACCCTTAAGAGAAACAACTATTTTTTCCAAACACGAAGAAATGCACAAACACTGGACATTTCATCACAATGGTGGCTTTAAACCATGAGTTCTCAACCCTTTTAAAGCCAGAGGCCAGGCCACGCTCCCTTAGGCAGCTTCAGGGGCTGGACAGCCATTTTGCCCTTCCACCACCACATGGCACTTCCTGGTATGGTGGTGGTGCCACATGAAATGGTACCGCGGGTTGCAGTCGGCTCGCAGGGCGTAGGTTGAATATCCCTGCTTTAAACACACTTGGGTGCTTTCATACAATTTTAAGATCTTTAGTTTTAAGGAATTAAGATTGCTGGGAGAAACACCAACAACTTGAGATATGCAGATGATACTACCCTAATGGCAGAAAGTGAAGAAGACCTAAAGAGCCTCTTGATGAGAGTGAAAGAGGAGATTGCAAAAGCTGGCCTGAAACTCAACATAAAAAAAACCCCCAAGATCATAGCATCCAGCCCCATCACTCCCTGGCAAGTAAAGGGGGAAGAAATGGAAGCAGTGACAGACTTTATCTCCTTGGGATCTAAGATCACTGCAGATGGGGACTGCAGCCATGAAATAAAAAGATGCTTACTTCTTGGGAGGCAAGCTATGACAAACATAGGCAGCATAATAAAAAGTAGAGACATCCTGCCAACAAAAGTCCACAATGTTAAAGCAATGGTCTTCCCAGTAGTAATGTATGGCTGTGAGAGCTGGACCATAAGGAAAGCTGAACACAGAAGAATAGATGCCTTTGAACTGTGGTACTGGAGGAGACTCTTAAGGGTCCCCTGAACTGCAAGATCAAATCAGTCAATCCTGAAGGAAATCAACCCTGACTGCTCATTAGATGGACAAATACTGAAGCTGAAGTTCAAGTACTTTGGCCACCAAATGAGAATAGAGGACTCATTTGAGAAGGCCTTGATGCTGGGAAAGATCGAAGACAAAAGAAGAAGAGGGTGGCAGAGGATGAGGTGGCTGGATGGAATCGTTGATGCAATGGGTATAGATCTGGCCAGGCTGCAGAGGATGGCAGAGGAACCTGGCATGCGGTAGTCCATGGGGTCACAATGGGTCAGACTTGACTGTGTGAATGAACAACAACAAGAAGTTTTAAGGATTTGTCCTGGCTTTAGACAGAAAGTGTCAAAATGAGGCAGAATAGCCATATCCATATGTTGCTGGACTAGATAAGGGGACAGTGTAAGAAGCTTCCAGTTGAACTTTGTGTTAGCAAGGGTGCCCCTGCAAATCACTGAAGTTTGCTTTGACTTTTGGGAAGCTATAAGTGTTAACATCTGAACAAACAAACTTGGTATTGGTTGCTGTAGCAAAAGGAGGTGCCAAGAGAGATGAAGACTGACAGCTGAAGTTGCAATGAAAGCTGAAACCATTCCTGGGAAGTCCAATCCTGGGATCAGGCACACTTCACCAGACCGTATGTTTTCTCTTACCCATCTGACTAGAGCACCTGTCCTGTGACCAGGCATGATAGGGTGGTGGTAGTACATCTTTTTCTCTTATTCTGAATACATTCCATACCAAAGTGGATGACAAACATGTAGCATGTGATTTAGGCTAGGCAGTGACCAACCACGCCTTGGCAAGTCAGCTTACTGATTACAGAGACTAAGTGGATATTTCCACATTCCCCAATAGGTATTTACCCAAAACACAGATCTGGGAGAGGTGTAGCAGGAAAGAAGGAAGCTGTTAACACCTTTGCCTACAAACTGAAGATTCACCCTATTCCCAAATGTAATGGTGCCATCAGTGTTCCCCTTTATTCAGAATTCACATCCCTTTATTTTCTACATTTTGAGGTTTCCCCCACCATTCTGGAAACAAATGCCTATACTTTCAGAAATTGGTTCAGAGTGGGTCGATTCCAATTTGTATAGCAAATATTTGGATGCAAATTGGATTGGATACTATTCAGAAATTGCCAATTAATTGTATTTCAATATAAATAAAGCAGGAAAAAATTGACGAAGCAAGATCTTCAAAAATTGCAAAAAGCTCTTACACTACAAACAAAGAATGTTAGGTTTTTAGGTGTCACAAGACTGTTTCTTTTCAGATTACCTCTTCAGATGGGATGTTTGCTGGAGAAACTGTATGACTGGTAGTGGGGGAAATGTCACTTTTTGAAACTCTGTTGACCTTTCCTTTCTCCCAGCTTGTCTATAATATGCAAAGTGGATCTGGGTTATCCCATGAACACAATTAACAGCTTCAGCACTATCTAAAGTGCACCTACTTTCCAAATACTGGTACAAGTCATAATAGTCACAACGACATCAATATCAATAAGTACAGAGTGGAAAGAAATGATGATAAGATTTGATTGAAGGGTATAGAAGTGTCAGTCCAAATCATGCTATTGGGCAGAGGTCAAATTGGGTCAATCCATTAAACATGTTATTATTCCATTCTCGCCTATCCTTTTTTTCAAGCAGCAGCTGAAGGGACACAATGTGCAGTAGTACCACAGCGGGATAAATGATGGTGTTTAGCCATTCTCCCAAGCTGTTTCCCTGTTAAAAGCAGCATGGAAACGGAAAATTTCCCCTCATTGTAGTTCTGCTTTAAGTGGTACCTGGGAGTGATTTTTAGTGAGGTTAATTCCCTTTCTCCATCCCACAATTCCAGTCTAGATTGTACCACTGCTGATATTAAAAACAACAAAAGAGCACACCTGAAATGATGTTTTCAGAGTCATGTGTACTTTAAAAGACAAACTGGGCTGTAGTTTCAAATATAAGTGGCATAACCCGAAAGAATTACAAACCATGGCTGATGCTATAAGTTATAATTACTGTGGTATATTACCAGCATTACATCACAATTTCCATAGCAAACATTTGAAGTGAACACATACATTTTACATCTTCAAACATCTACCCTTGCAATGTCTGGGAATCTTAGCAAATCAAGTATGTACACACATATCACCTACATTTTTGCTGAATCTACAAACAGAAAAGATCACCATGTCAAGGTTTGAAATTTTGTATGCATAGAGTCTTAAAATAACTAGTAAGAGTGTAAAAAAGCTACTCTGAAAATGTACATTATGCTTTATTAGGTATGCACAGCAGTGTGCTAAAAGTAATTGTAAAAAAATTAGCTAGCCCCCAATCCAAGCCATCACAATGAAAACAAGGTCAACATAAAATAATATTCCCTCACAAAGGAAACTTTTTCCTAACAAGGAATTTAAGTTTCAACATGTGACACTGATTTTAAAAAACATTAAAAAGTCCCCTGGACCAGGAGTTCTCAACCTTTTTAAACCAGGGGCTGGGTCATGCTCCCTCAAACAGCTTCAGGGGCTGGACAGCCATTTTGCCCTTCCTCCACCACATGGCACTTCCTGGTGTGGTGGAGGTGGTGGCGAGCTACATAAAATGGTACCACAGGCCCATGAGCTGCAGGTTGAGAATCGCTGCCCTAGACCATAACATTTCTAGCGTACTATAATGCAATCATAGGTAATTATTACCTCACCAGATTTGTTCATTCATATTCTATCTACCTAAAAGTGTTATGCCCATGCAGATTACTATAAAAACACTCCAAAGTCCCCAGAAGTTTTCTGGGTTCACAGGTGTTCAAGGAACCTAGTAGAGACATAAGTTGCTGCCATGGCAGTCTGCTGTCTTCATTATTTGCTGGAATAGCAGTTTGCTGGCAATTTCCATAGAAAAGTTAAGAGATGTGTTTAACAGATTAGCAGTTTGCTCTACCAGAAAAACCTCAAATAAGGATATTTTACGAGAAAAAGTAATAAATGAATGAAATACAAATATAGAGTATCAAGAGTTAGCAATACACTTATAGATACTAACAACACAGATCTCAGGCACTGGGCAACAGACGTTAAAAGGAGTGTTATAAATATTGTAGTGTTCTGAGAACTTGGTTTGAGTATCATACATTTGACCTTGACAACCACTCCTAACTCTAGTGCAGACCTGCAAAACATGCAAAGAATCAAAGTTTCACAGAGTTCCATTGTGTTCCTACAATATGTTCACACTGTATATTGAAATTCAAACTAAAAGGAGCTATAAGCCTATCACCAAGCAAGTTGAGTCCTTAAACAAGTCATAACTATTGTCATTTCCCCCCTAAATAGAAGGTGGAATGGATAAAATGTGTTTAGGATTGAAGACATAGATTTGCTTTGGGACTGGAAAGTGGAAAAATGAAAAGGGAGGGTGATAAGATAATTAACATTGGAAAAGTTTCTTTAAAGTATTCTCAACAACCATTTTTAACATTTGTTGTCGTTTTGACATTCATTTAAGTCAGGTGTTCCCAACATATGGCCTATGGGCCTATCCAGTCCATGGAGCTTATTAATACAGCCTGCAGTGGCCACCCGAGCACCTCCAGGGGCCTACCACCACCACCAGAAATCACAATATCTGTTATTTATTTATTTATTCAAATTTATTATCCCGCCTCAATCGGGCGAACCCGACTCTAGGCGGCTTACAACAATGCAAAATCCCACCAAAAAAAGCCCCTAGACAATCCCACTATACCCCACAGATTTGGTTTAAATTAGTTAAAAGATTCAACTATAATTAGCACAATACTTAAAAAAATTAAAAGTTAAAAGTTAAAATTTAAAACAGCAAGAAGGGTGGCTGTCCTATCAGATCAACCACCCAACATGGGACCCCACATTCCTGGGGCCCCACACCAGCCCTGCCAGCCAGGTTTTTAGGCCCTTCCAAAAGGGCAGGAGCTCTGTCTGTAAACGCAACTCAGTAAGCAGAAGGTTCCAAAGGGCCGGGGCGGACACGGAGAAGGCACTCCTCCTGGTGCTAGAGAGATGCTCCTCTCTAGCCGATGGAACAACTAGAGAGCCTCTCCGATCCACCCTGGTGGGACAGACAGATGTTCTTGGGGTGACGCGGTCTCTTAAGTATCCTGGCCCACTACCATATAGGGCTTTAAAGGTAATGACCAGCACCTTGAATTGCACTCGGAGACATATTGGCAACCAGTGCAGCTCCCGAAGAAGTGGTGAGGCATGAGCATAACGCCCGCACCCCATCACTACCCGGGCTGCCGCATTCTGGACTAGCTGCAGCCTCCGAATGGTCACCAAGGGCAGCCCCATGTAGAGCGCATTAAATCAAGTCTGGAGGTGACCAAAGCATGTGTGATCATGAGCAAGGAGTCCCGATCTAGGAGTGGGCGTAACTGGAATACCACACGAAGTTGTGCAAAAGCCCTCCTGGCCACGGCTGCCACCTGCTCTTTGAGCAGTAGTCATGAGTCCAAGAGGACCCTCAGGTTACGCACCAGGTCTGTTTGGGGCAAGACTGCCCCATCCAGAACCAAAGATGGCAGCTCCCGAGATAGCGCAGGCCCCCTTACCCATAGCCATTCAGTCTTGCTGGGATTCAGATGTAGCCCGTTGTCCCCCATCCAGACCCTGACAGCCTCCAAGCACCTGGAAAGGACTTCCACTGCACCGCTTGGGTCCCCACAGGCCAAGATGTACAGCTGGGTATCATCTGCATATTGGTGATACCTCACCCCATGGGAACGGATGATCTCACCCAGTGGCTTCATGTAGATGTTAAATAGGAGAGGTGCGAGTACCGAGCCCTGAGGCACCCCAGATTGCAGGGACCTAGGACTGGACTTCTCATTCTCCAACCACACCGACTGGGTCCTGCCCCTCAGAAATGAGGAAAACCAGGCCAACACAGTGCCCTGGATCCCCAACCCTTGGAGCCTTCCCAGAAGGATACCGTGGTCTGTTACTTACTGTGGCTGCGGCGGCACCAATTGCACCATTTTTGTGGCTTCTTGCACAGCCTCTGCTGCTTGCCAGGGTGGCAGGAGGATTTTTAGAGCATTTTTGCTCCAATTTGGGATTTTTTTCACCACTTCTCCACTGCATTTTGGCACCTAAACTTCCAATGCTAGGCGAAGCTTACGTCAATGCCTGGATTCCCAGCGCAGAACCAGGAAGTTCCCAACTGCCATGGTTTGGTTGCTGAAACGCGGTGGAGAAGCAGCAGAAAACCCCCAAAATGGAGTAAAAATGCTCTGAAAAGCCTCTCATCATCCTGGGAAGCGGCGAAGGCTGTGGAAGAAGTCACAAAAATAGTGCAATTGGCACCGCCACCAAAAACATAAGCAGTGGGTGTAACCACACCTCTGTTGTGATCCAGCCCTCTTCTGACTCTGAAGAGGACCTGGATCAGGGGGCACTCCCTATGCCCAGCCCAGGTCTGCCTGTACCCGAGCCCAAGGATGCCCAGAGCCAGGGATTTCAGCCTGTGCCTGGCCCAAGTCTGTTTTCCCCAGCAGCTGACCTGTCAGGTCAGGAGTCTGGCTCTCAAGTGATCAGCCCTCAGTCAGGAGGAGGTCCAAGAAACAGCTGCACCTGAAACGCAGGCAGACTAGGGCAAAGCACCAAAGAAAGCTCCCAGCTGATACCAATTAGCTAGGAGGATTATAAGCAAGCTTCTTGCAGTGTCCCAGCTGCAGTACAACTCTTGTGCAAAGACTGACATCTTGCTTGACTCCAGACTGCCTGCCTAGACCATGACCTGCCTACCATGACCCTGACTTCTCTGCCAACCCTAATGATGCTCCTGGACACCCTTTGGATTAGACTACTGACTCAGACTACCGGTAAACAGACCTCAGCTTCCCTTTTGGACTTTGATATCTGGACTATCCTCAAACAAGACTCTGTGTAGCGCCACAATGAGGCAACTGTGCCTGCCCAGGTGGGTCAACACAGCCGCCCCAGCTAAGTGTTGGTGATGGGAACTGGCCCCTGGGGGAAAACTATTGGGAACTTATGATTTAAGTCAATATATAATTCAATATAGAGAAGCAGTCAATACTAAGTCCATGTTTCCTAATAACGAGGAAAAACTCCATTAAAATTTTAAACAGCAAGATATAAATTGTTTGCATTTCAACAGACAGTACTATCTAATTATCTTTTGGGGAAAAGTTAAGTCCTTTTAGAACTGGTGCCAAGTGTGAATTGCTGGGGAAACTACCACAGGGTTCCTAGTTATGAAAGAAAAATTTCAGCTGTCTCTTTTCTTAATTCCAACAGACTAGGACTTGGCTGTTGGGACCACTCAGTGAATATTTCAGCGTCCTACTTTCCTTTGGGAATAGTTTTGACATTCACAGCCACCTAATTTCAGGCATGGAGAATAAAGCCTTAGAATGATGAATAGATGACACTTGACCTGCTGTTCATTTCCAGAGTTGGAGGGAAAGGAAGGCAACTCACATTGCAATTAAAGTAGTAAGAGCAGGGGTGCCCAAACTTTTTGGGCCGGGGGCCGATCATGTGGTTCAGGGAGCTGGTCACTAAGGCCCAGTGGCGGGGTGCAGGCCCCGACACCAATTCATCTGGCCCGTGACGCCCTCATCGCTCCTGGAAGCAGAAGTAAAACATGCCCATACAGGGGCGTTTTACTTCCGCTTCCAGGAGCGAGGGCTTCACGGGCCGGATGAATTGGGGTCAGGGGCCGCACCTGGCACCCCGCCCTTAGTTTGGGCACCACTGAGTAAGAGAATACAGGAAAGGTTGCTTTGTGATGCTTCTGATGCTTTCCTCTAGACCATGGGTGCCCAAACTATGGTCTGGGGGTCACATCCAGCCCCTGGTACCAATTCATCCGGCCCGCCAAGCACTTATTTGCTCCTGGAAGTGGAAGTAAAATGTGCCTGTACAGGCACATTTTACTTCTGCTTCCAGGAAAGACGAGGGCTTCATGGGCCAGATGAATTGGTGTTTGGGACTGGATCTGGCCCCTGGGTCATAGTGGCTAGCTCCCTGAACTATGTGACCAGCCCACAGCCCAAAATGTTTAGGCACCCCTGCTCTAGAACTAGAACTACTGACCTTGTAGAGACTTGTATGGTAAAAGCTACTACTGTATACAATTTGCTTATGTTGTTTATTTTGTCAATTTATAATAGGGCTTGGCATAGCAAGACCTTCTACATAACCATGAAATGATGACAATGGGGGATACTGAGGAACAAAATAGACAAAGGGGAACACTGATTTGCATTGAGTGGTGTAACATAGAGGAGACTGTGTCAAGTATTCAGGAGATTTGAGTTAAATCAGTGCTTGGCCTTTGAAAACTCACTAGGCAGTGTGACACTGGTAAAACTGCCTCTCATCCTTGGCACCCAGGGAGATGCAAATCTAGCTAACAGCTGAGTTTCTGACCTCAGACTGTTTCTGGCCTCCATTCACCCTCTCCCTTTTCACTACTTCAGACCCAGGCTGTATGCCTCAAAATACTATACAGCAGGAGTACCCAAACTATGGTCCAGGGCCCAGATATGGCTCCTGATGCCAATTCATATGGCCCACAAAGCCCTCATTGCTCCTGGAAGCTGTGGTGGCAGCAGACACAATCATGTCATTTTTTGCTGCATCTGCAGCCTCTGCCACTTACCATGGTGACAGTGGGGTGGGTGGGGACATTTTCACCACATTTTGGCAATTTTCATGTTTTCACTGCGTTTTTACAGCAAAAATGTCGCATTTTGGCACTACCAGTGGAGGTGGGAGCTTTCAGTGGTGCCGAAAAAGTGCTACGATTGCGGCCACCACCACCACGGAAACCAGAAGTGCCAAAATTCTGCATTTTTGCTGCAAAAATGCGGTGGAGGAAAAATGCAAAAATGGGGAGTGGTGGAGGCTACAAAAGCAGCTGAAAAAACGCTGCCACCACCGCAGAAACTGGAAGCACCGGGAGGAATCATGCCTCCAGCCAGTACAGCTATGAGTCAGGTGTGGGTCTTGCCCATGGTGGGAAAAAGTTGGGAACCCTTGGACTAGAAGGAGAGACTGTTAAGAATGGAAGAACATCTTTGTGGGAAAGAATATTTTCAGCCAACTCATCTAGAATCAATTCATGAGCAATACTGTCATGAGCTACCTTGTTTTCAACAATTTACATAAATCACTATACCTTTACACAGGAGGATAAAATAACAGATCAGAGCATAGCCAGACTGGGAAACACAACTGCCTCTTTAAAAGCAGCTTTGCATGAAAGAGTAAAGGAGGGGAAGGGAAGGCACCTCTTAAAAAGGCTTGTCTGTTGCCTTCATAAATCTTAAACGGATTTAAAAATAAAGGATGCAAAGAAGAGAGTAACTAAGACAAAAGAGATAATGCATTTAATATTAATAATCTATGAGCTCAGTGACAGCTTAATTTTGCCCATAAGTAGAAAAATAAAAAGTAATTAAGTTTCTCACACTTCTATAAGCCCTGAAAGGGGTGGGATGACATTTAATTAAAAACCACCTGTTTATGTCAAGAAACAAGGGGAACTGTCTTCTCTACTGTTCTTACTAATGCACTTTAACATCTTCCAAAGTTTTCATAAAAATGAGAAAGCACTAACCGTAGTAATCTCACCCCCTCAGCTCCACACAAATCAGTGTTTTAAAAAAACTCCACCGGGCTCAATACAATCTGTGAGGAAGCCATTAGTTAAACACAGACTTCATGAATTAAATCAAAGCATGATTGTGAAGACTGGCAATGTAGATGCAAGCGAGTTGTTGAGCTTGGAACCAGGCAGTTAGCTAGATAAATAAGCAGAGCTGGCAATGTGAGAACAGCTGGATCTTCTTTGAGCCACAAAGTATAAGGAAACGGACCGGTTGTCAGCTTTGAAAAACTAGGTGAAATGCTAATGGTCCATTTGCTTGGTGATGGTGATAGTTGGTGGCAGTAATGACAGGTGGCTACAGGTACTGTGGTTCTACAAAGCATAAAAAGCTTGGTTCCTACTGTCAAAGTTAGCAGTTTAAGTGTCCTCTAGTTTCTCACACACATTTTTTGTCATGCGCTATCAAGTCATTTCTGACTTACAGCAACACTATCAACCAATGATCCTCAAAATGTCCTATTATTGTTCAGGCTTCACAAACTTATGGCCATAGCTTTTTTTTTTTTTTAGTGACTTAGTCCACCTCACACCCAGTCTTCTTCTTTCACATGTCTTTCAATTCTCTTAACATTATTGTCTTTTTCAGCAAGGGTTGTTTTCTCATGAGATGTCCAAACTGCAACTTCCTCACTTTAGTCATTCTAACAATGCCAGTTCCTCAGAAGTAGTCTAAATAGTTTTAAAGAACTGCAAAACTGTGACAGGGCAAACAGTGTGAATTCTTTTAGGCAGCTGACAGAACACTCCTTATACACTAATAAATGGAAAGGCAGACATTGTAATATGGGTCAACTTGATGGAGAGGATATAAATATCTGTTCTTTCTCTTTCTCCCAAACCATATTTAACGAAAATTTTATTTGCACTACAGTAAGATGTACATACACACAGATAATTATATTTTTAAAGTACTTTCACAGAACTTGTGTTCACATCTTCATATGCACGAAGTCTTATGCATCATTTTGGAAACTTGAAATACCTTCACATAATTAGTCTGAAATCTGCCTAATGCTACCATCGTCATTTGGGTTTTAATTGTAATGTTTTATTATCTGATTGGAAATGTTTATTATATTGCTTTCTTTACTCTGTTTATTGAAATGCAATGTGTATTGTACTGTTCATCACCATGAGTAATGCTCTGGCACTAAATCTGGCAATTTACAAATTAGGATAGATAGATAGATAGATATTGTCTGTCTGTCTGTCAGTCAGGAATGTAATGACTATCAGCAAGCTGGGGTCCAGAGTTTTAGGAGGCCTCTAGCAAAGTGTCCTTAGGTGGGTCATCCACTAGATACTGCCATCTTCTTTGGTGGTTCGACCTACTCCAACACAAAAAGTGAGACAAGAGATGGCAATTCCTGTCTTTTTCTGTTGCCCATTCTTATCCTAAGAGGCTCTGTTGTCTATGACGAGATATATTAGGGGAGAGGTGTAACAAGGCAGTGGTGGATTTCTATCAGTGCACATAATGAACATTGACCTGTGCTTTCTTCCATGACTAATGTGCAGGCATCAGCAGCAAGCAGCCTCATGACAACATGCTAATGGGTCAGGGACACCCTGTAAGCATCTTTTGATGTTGTCTTTCATTTCTATAGTTCTTATACTATGGACTCCACAAATAAATAAGCCTAAGGTTGCCGTTAAGTATTAGAAGCCAATTTCATACTGGGAGCATAAATTGCTGTGTTAAATGTGAAAAGAAATGCCTTAAAACAGCAACACAACTACAAAAGCAAATCCCTTTGAAACAGATGGGAAGTCAATCCTGTCCAGCTAATTAAGTGCCCTGAGGTCACACAGTAATCCAACAGCAGGGAGAGTGGAAGAACAACTTCTAACATTTCAGTAATTTAGAACACACAAACCCAGTGTGTCCATCAACTTTCTAAACATATGCACATACACATAGCTATCCTTAGGCACAAATACTTTTCAAGCATTAAATCATTGGCTCCAAACAATTAAGGATGGATAAATCCATCTGCCACTCTAAATCTAAAGCATTCAAAATGCAAAGGAGACAATGGTTGCAATCATCTTACCTCATTCCCTTCACCTAGACAAGACTGCAAGCCTAGATGAAGGGATAAGTCAGAACTAACTTCACTTATTATTGTTACATAAAAACTTTATCCCAAAATAAGCTCTGGTCATAATCTTTTTCTTAGATTGCTGGAAAGATCCCTATCTATAGAGAATGCTGCACAGAATTTGCTATTTAAAGGAATGGGAGAGGGAGTTAACTGTATTTGCTTTCTTTTTCTCATCAGTCATCTCAGGAAGAAAGGATGAGCTCTTTTCACCTCCAGAGTGACTCGGAGGGCAATGACATCGTTCCTTTCCTCAGTCTACCAGAAATACATTTTACCCAGTAGGAAAAAGAGAGGAAAGGAGAGTGCAAGAACAAAGATTTGTTTGCTCCCATTAATCAGTCCCATCGCTCCCTATGAGTATTCTGCTGGATCCTACATTTGCTTTAAGTTATTCAGAACCATCCACAGATTTTTTTTTTCTGCTGATTTTTCCCTTGATGTTAATGTAGCACACTAATGAGACTAAGCTGATGCTATTAGTTCAAAGGAAAATCCTTGAGTCAAATGACTATTTATCTCAGCAAATTGCAAGGAAGTTAGAGTTCAAGCTTCTGCAGAGCAACAATGTGTATATTTTGTATCTGTTCCCATATACAAGAAATATTGTAAGAACCACCTTTCAGAACAGTGACATGTTATGTAACGATCATTGTCAAAGAATTAAAATCAACTCATCAGTGAGCTATTTATGAGGTATACAACTATTATGTTTTTAAAAAACAGTTTTTTTTTTAAAAAAGGAACAATTACATTGGAAGAAACCAAAATTTATGCAAATTCTAGTTCATTGCTACAAAAAGAGCAAATTCATGAGAATAGAAAACTTTTACTTAATATTTCATTTCATTAGTATTCTTATGGTGCCTCATTAGTTTACATTCTTAAATTTGGCACTTGACAACATGTACTAAAATTGCATTAAAAAAGTATCACATAGAATATTGCCATAAAGGATGACACAATTATAGCAACATTAAAATTTCACTAATATCAATGAACTGACGTTGCTGTTGTAGTTAAATTCTTATTACACTTTCAACTCATCTTTAAGCAAATATTCTAAAGTGAGATTGTTCAAACTACCAGTCTAGCCACCCAAACAATGAGGAACAGATTCTGAGTATCATCTTACCGGAATTTCAAAAGTTTCCTGCGTATCATCCAGCATCTGGATTTTGATAGGAACAAGTTTTCCTGTAGGCGTTGTGGGCAGCTTTTGCCCATGTTCCAAAGTACTGATCCCAGCATTCTCCTGAGCTCCTAAGCGGGACCCTGCAGTCGGCCTCTGCTCCACTTCACCCATGTTTGGAGAGGCAAACTCCTATTTCTGAAAGAGAGTTAAAGAAAACACAAGGTATGCTACTTAAAACCACAAAAAGACATCAAGGTATATAGGTATTTACACATTTACATTCTGCTGTAGTTTTGAACATTAATAAGTAATAACTGTATGCCATCAAGCTGATTCCAATTTATTGTGCTCCTTTTTGGGGTTTTCCAGGTAGAGGTGCCATAGGACAGTGCAGTTTACCCATGACTATACAGACTGACTCCTCTCTCAAGAGGCACACTAGGAAACGAAACCCCCAACATCTAGATCTATAGCCAAATATCTAAAACACTGAGCTATCAGCAAAGCTTTACTCTAGATCAATGTTTCCCAACCTTTGGTTTTTGAACTTCAATTCCCAGAAGTCTAAGTCAATTCCCCCAAAGCACTGATCAGGCAATGTACTGACTTAGGTTTCTGGGAATTAAAGTTCCCCTGTGGGATGTGGGCCCCATGTTGGAAACCAACATTGGCACCATATAATTAATATAATTTAGAAAAACTAAGGTAGTCATCAAAATATGTGAAGATTTGGCTTTTTCATGTAATCCTATGATATATGATAAATATGAAAATAAAGAACATTTGGAAATACAGACATCTTTTGGGGGAAATGTTCTGCCTTTTGCCACTTTATTTAAGTAATCCAAAAATGTTTTATCCTTCAAAGCAAATCTGAAGTCATTCCCTAATCCTAGAATGAAACCACAAAATAATTTAACTTCCAATTATACAGCAAACCAGAAAAGACAACTGTTGAAAAGGCAAAACAAATACAATTTCAATTAATTTTCTTGCTTTACAGTTAGATAGTAATAAAAGGATTGCTAGTCTGGTTTGTCAAACCATACACGTCATTTCACAAGTTTTTAAAAATTATTTCCCTTTGTTCCTCTGACAAGCTGAGCTTCAGACTAAAACTACTGCTAACATCTTTTTGAGTAACTGTCTTTCCATCCCTCCTGCCTTTTAAGCCTTGATTAATGATCTCTAAGCAGCATCTAACTAACAAAACAGAAGAAACAGGATTGTAACTTTATGGTTAGGCAAACATATAATCAACAATAGATCCTCTATGAATTTTGTAACACAGTTATAGCCACTGGAGAGTACAAGCAGGTAACAGTAAAATGGATTCCAGGATTTTGAGCTCTTCAGGATTTCATATTAGTATATTAAGTTTCAAATACTGTAGTATATTGTGGTGGGGAGGATGGAAAAAATGCTGTGTAGGCCTAGTATTTTACTACTAGAATGCAAATTATCACCCTCTGTTTTGGAAACTCAGTATAGTCCAAAATTCTTTAAGATGGCAAGTACAGTAATACCGCGGATAACATTTGCATCAGATAATGCTAAAACCGCATGATGTTAAGTGATCGGGGGGGGGGGGGATTGCATCACATAACGTTAAATCCTATGGGATGCATTGGATAATATTCACTGAAGACTGTGCTGGTTACAATGTATCTCTATGGAGTTTTAATGCTATCTGATGCATCCCATAGGATTTTAACGTTATCTGATGCATGCATTGGATAACATTAAAAATCGGATAACACTAAGACTTGTGGAACCAAGCTTTAGCGTTATCCGAGGTTTTAGTGTACTGTATATTGTAGAAGACCAATGTTTTACAAACTGTGTTCAAAACTGTGCAGCTGCACAGAAAACAGGAAAGCTATGATGACTGTTTTATACAGAAGGTTTTAGAAGTTTACTAAGGACTTTTCACAGTGTAAATAATGGTTAATAAATTTCCATGACTAATTGGTCTTTTAATACCACAGGTTTTTACCTAGAAAACAGCCAGTTGGAATTCCTGGGCTCTTGTAAGTTGCCAAACTGATCTGTCTAGGGTTAACAAGGCCAGTTTGAATGACAAGAGCCCCACGTGGACAATGGGTTTGCTTTAAACCTCAAAACCCAGAAGCTTCTGTTATAAAATGCTTTGATAATATTAGTAATATACAAAGAATTCTACAAAACGATAATCTGAAAAATGCTGCAGCATACTCCTGTTGTTCCTCCTAAGATTCCCTATATTTCTGAAGGCAAGACTGCATACTGAGCTCCAAAAGCAGTGCCACTTTGAGCAGAGAAGCTACAAAACAGAGGAAGATTTCCTCTGAAATTTTATCAGGTCAAATGTGAGGATCTCAGTACAGTCAAACCTTGCATAAAGAGCGCCTCGCTTAAAGAGTAATTTGCTTAAAGAGCAGAATTTTCTCTGAATGTTCACTTTGCTCAACAAATAAAACCAACCAAAAACTCGCTTAACAAATAAATCAGGGTTTGCAATTCCCCATGCTAGAAGTCACAATTGGTCACTTACAATGGTGTTTCGCTTAAAGAGCAAACTCATTTAAAGAGAAATCCTGTGGAACACATTATGCTCTTTAAGTGAGGTACAAATGTACTATATAACCCAGAAAAACTACCTGATGCAGGTAGCTTGAACTCTAACATCTAGAAAACATTGTTCTTCTACCTATAGTACCTTAGGAATTTATCAGAAGAAAGCTATAAATACATGCCTTCTCTCTCCAGGGAACTGTAAGCAAGTGACCAATACGATTCTATAGCTACTGATTCTCCCTTGATCCTGGCAGACTGAATCCTATTTAACTTCTAGAATCTCCAAGCCCTGGACAGTTTTCTTGACTCATGGGATCCCTGGCTTCAATTATCCTCTTTTGCTTGCAATGAGAAGTGTCAATGACTTAACATAGATCATGGCCATGCAGATCTATATACAGCACACTGCAAAGCAGAGACAAAATAACACTGGAACAGGGTCTAGGATTCACAGAATCAACAATTTATGAATAAATGAAGAGGTCAGATGTCCAGAAATGGAAAGAACTACAGGTCAAAAATATTTTTAGATAAAAGATGGAGTGTAAAGCTGTTTTATTTTTACTCAGGGCCCTCTGATGTTGGTAGGGATCACAACCCATGGGAAAGAAGAGATGTTTAATTTGTGAACCCCAGTTTTGAATCCTCCTTCCCTCCGCTGCAATGAGCAGCTACCGCTAGCAAAAGTTCAGATGCATTCTACTTACTTTATTTGTTTCAGAGGCACCACAAGCATATAATAGCATACAAAGCTAAAATTAACATATATAAAACAAACAAGAATTAGATGACATCCACCCAATATCGAGCCACATCAACAACATTTCCTCTTGCCAACATAAGGTCCTTCTCAGTGCACGTTGAGGGGCATCATGTGCATTTAATTCTTTTTTAATTGATTTTTAAGTAATTTTGAACCTCAAGGTTTTAATTTATGAATTTTCTGTAAGCCGCCTAGAGTCAGGTTCGCCTGATTGGGGCGGGATAATAAATCTAAATAAATAAATAAATTGTATCATATGGGAGATAGTTTGTTCTTCTCCACATTCACACAGACTGTCCTCAAGAGGGAAACCTCACTTTCTCAGATCAGCCCTTGATCTTTCTACCCTGGCACACAGTCTGTTTAGCATTTTCCACACAGGCAATTGTTGTTCTTGGCCAGGTGGTAGAGAATGGTGTGATTCAGCCCAGTTATCTGGTAGCTCCTTACTCCCCTTCCAAAGTTCTAGGGCGATCTGTGGGGTCTGGTTGTTGGGGAGGGCAGAAGTCAGTGGCGTTGCGTAGGGGGGTTGAGGGGCCCCTGCCACAGGCAGCATTTTTTGGGCTATGGGTTTTCTTGGACTACAATTCCCAGAAGCCCTAGTGGGAGTGGGTGCCGGCGTCCACCAGTGGGTGGCAAATTTGGCTTAAGCCCTGAGCGGCTGAAATCCACATGACATTACTGGCAGAAGTTATGAGGAAACTGTGCCTTGATTTCAGTTTCTGCTTTGGTAGTTGGTGATCAAATAGCAGGTGTGTTTCTGAAGAATTTGCTTTTACCCACTCTTTCTCAGCACCACTTTCTCGGTGAAATACTGGTGGAGGGATGCCAGCTATGTAATGCACTTTTTATACTGGGGTTGGTTTTAGGCATCCTGTGACCAAACTCACTGTTTCAGTTAGGGCCATACCCACCTGCTTTGCATGCATTGATTTCGATCACACTGGACTGGCATACTCTCCTGCAGAGTAACATAAAGCTAGCACAGATGCTCTTAATGTGTGTGATTGGGCACCCCAACTTGTGCCTGTTATTTTCCTCAAAATATTGTTTCTGGCAAAAACCTTCTGTTTGGTATTTAGGCAGTAGGTTTTGATGGTGAGAGTTCGATCCAGTGACTCCCAGGTTGGGAGGTGTTGCAGTGTTTGAGCCTGATGCCATTCCAGCTCACCTGCAACCTTTTTGATGCCTCGTGGTTTTTCAGATGAAAAGGGGGACATGAAAGGAGCCTCCCTGAAGATTGCTACTTCAATAATCAGGCATCCCCTGGCAATAGATATTTTTCACTAGCTAATCCTTTCAGCCCAGAAGCACCTCTTTTGAGCAGAAATGCATTCTACTGTACTTTATTTTTAGTACAATATTGGTTACTTCCTATACACAGAAATTGGAAGATGCAACACAAAGAACATTTGGATGCACTTGTGGAGAGATTATTAAATCTACCCAACTTTCCTCACTGTGCACTTAATTAAGGGGACGATACTGTCTCCCTGAGCTTACAAAACAAATTGAGAAAGCTTTCTGCTAGGTAGATCATTCTGAAGCATTTTCATGTATATCACACACTGATTTTGTCACCAGTACTATAGCAACCACATGTTTAATTTGCATATCCAAAAGGCTAAAACAAAAAACAGCAACACTGTTCAGACTGTCCAAAAACAAAGGTGGGTGGGGACGAGACAACCCTATTAAATAATACTTAAATGCATGTTGTAATGAACACAGGGAGGAAGAGGATCACTGAAACTATTAGATGTTTGCCAAACACAGTGATGTGGGGGTTGTGAACAAACAACAGGCTGTTAATGACACCATCAATAATTTCTACAGTGTTAAATAGAACTTCTCCCACCTCCCATATTAATAATATACAACAACCTTTATATATTTTGGTAGTAGCCAGATCACCCTACTACTGGCCTTGTCTGTGAGTCAGGATCAATAGGATGGATGGTTTTTTGGGGGAGCCAGCTTCATTGCATGGAAACCGTCTCTGGTCAGGGCAACATCCAAGCTAACTATGATTTTCTCAACCCACTTGGAACAATAGAACTATTTCTGCAGTATCATCCACTGAACTCCAGAAATGGGTAGAAGAAAAATGGGTACCTCTAGCTCGAGTTTTTCTCCCACAACAGCTCTCATTGTCTTAGTGAGATTTGAAAAATCACCTTGGCCAGGTGTTAAAATCCATGGCACTGAAGCAAAGGAGACACAATAGCCATAGCCAATCTCATTGCACAATTTAGCAGTCTACCCAAAGAAATGCTGGTAGCTACAAAAAGGACAAAAGGGTAATAATAATAATTTCGTGTCAGAAATTATTCTGGGTTGAAAGGATTTTTGCAGAAGAAACTCTGTTCAGGGAATGCCCAAATGAAGCTCCTTTCATGTCCCCAAGAGCTGGGACAGAGATGGGTGCTCAATCCATCATGCATTACCCAAAAGGGTAAAAGTAACAGACTTCTCCTTTCTTTATTTATCATCCCAATTGTGACTGCCAGAATTCAGTTCTTGGTCACCATAGCAACAGTGGTAACAATATCTGTGAACACCTTTGATTTAGGCCACAAAGAAATGGAGGGAGGGATATAAAACATCTGCCCAAGGTTTAAATGCAAAACAGATTATAGAGCAAAGGGGATTAAATAAATAAATAAATAAACACAATGAGTAAGATATTTAACAATGTTTAAATAAACTAGAAGATATTGGAAAAATATGATGGTATTTGAAGTGCTCAAATTAACACGCATATGCAGGAACACTTCTAAGAGGGACATATTAAATTATTCAAAGTGCATTTTAATAAGCTCATTTAAATCTGATTTAAAACTCAGAATAGAGTGGAGAATAGAAATTTTATTTTTGCTTTTAAAGTCATGCTTTCTTTGAACCTTTTGGAACACTAAGGACAGGAGACTACATTCTGGAAAACACAAAAAGGGATGGGATTTGTGGAATTTAGGGACTACCAGACCCATAATCAAGTAGAATTATGGAACCAGGAAACCTCAAAGGGGCAGAAGGTAGAACAGCTGCCATTCCTGTATTTCCTTTGAAATGTAAGAAAAGCACTCTGTGGAAGTTGTGAGGATTCCTTATGGCTCACAAAGATGCAGGGGGAAGTAGTTCCAATGGAGGATGCCTCCATAAACTCCCAGAACTTTCAAGCCAGGAAAGACAGGATAAAGGAAGTAGGTTGTGTGTGTGTGTTTTTTTTTTAAGGGAATTCAAGGACTCTATTTGAAATCAGCTTCTGCTGACAGACCCACACACCAGACCACCTCAAAAGGCCCTAACATTGGGCAAAGAGCTTAGCCAAAGTGGAAGGCAGCAAAATGAATATCTTCCATCCAGGCAAGACCTCACAAGGCCTCACCATTGTGTCATAGTGCTGCTTTGGGTCTGTTGGGCCATTCCCGGGGCCTCTTTGGTCAAGCTGATCACTGTTCACAAGTAGTCTCACACATCCAAAATCTGCTAGATCAGTGACAAAGAGTTGTTGGGTTCCTCTTCTCAGAATAATTGGAGCCCTTGGAGCAATACCTAAGGGACTCCCTAGATATTTGAAAATTTTAGATATATTGGACTTAAATATCCTAACTTTACAAAAAGCAACTTTAACTACAGTACTGTACTTAGACAGTTCTTTTGTCTTTGGTTAGGTTTCAAATTTTAATTTTATACCAGTCTTTGACTCTGAATCTAACATGATGATGATGATGATGATGATGATGATGATGATGATGATGATGATGATGATGATGATGATGCACCATCAAATTGATTCCATCTTATGGAATAGAATAGTCAAAAGTGGTTTATTAACCCCTTCTTTGGAGACTACACAGTCACTGTGTAGCTGGTCTAAAGCCTATAAGGAACAGTAGAGAACTGAGCTCCTGTTCTATGCATTCTAACTCTCTAAGCCAGTGTTCCCCAACCTTTGGTTTTTGGACTTCAATTCCCAGAAGCCTAAATCAGTATTAGTGCTTTGAGGAATTGATTTAGGCTTTTGGAAATTGAAGTCCAAAAACCAAAGGTTGGAAAACACTGCTCTAAACTATGCAGCCAGCTACAGCTTGCAATAAAAGTTACACCTGCTCAATATTCCTCTTCTAAGTAACTATTAACTTTAAATTAACTTGTAGTCTTATTCACTTGGTTACCCCTCAATGTCAATCTGACTTTCATCATAGGAAGATTGAAAGCATAAACATGAGAACCCACAGCTTGTGCCCTTCCAGTGTACCATGCACACAATTTATAAATCATCCATGCAGTGTGATGTACAAACTCTTTTCTCTTGAAAGAAAAAATACAACATCTTTACCTCTTCAGCATTAGATGTAATGATGAAGCAGAGGCTTTACAAGTCAAAAACATTCACTTGGATAACGGAAACATTGTTCTAAAATGCTCTAAGTGATTCACCTTGCCAAGAAGCAAGTCAAGTAATTACATTCTACAACTGTAGCAGCTTCCAATGGAGTCAAACACAGTTTTACACAGAGTGCTCACTATGCAAGGTTGCTTGCTATGCGAAACAAACAAAATTTCTATGGAAAAACTCGCATAATGAGCATTTCAAGGGGGAAAACTCGCATAGCAAAAAAAATCGTTATGCGAGTTTTTCCCATAGAAACACTCATTATGCAAGTTTTTCCATAGGGAAAGTCCAACTCGCAGAACGAAAATTTTTGTTATGCGAGTCAGACCGCTTAGAAAAAAACTTGCTCGTTATGTGAGTTTTTTGTTAAGCGAAACATTCGTTATGCGAGGTTTGACTGTATTGTAATGTAATGTAATGTATTGTTTGTCAGCCGCCCTGAGTCGCCACGGCAAGTGTGCAGCAATATAAATTTGAACTAATAAATAAATAAATAAATAAATCATCAATACTCAATTTATAAAGAAGAAAGAAGAGGGGCCATATAAACATTGCACTGCTGAATACTGCAGCCAAATCCAATCCTCTGCTGACCCTGAAAGCCATCTATGGGTCATACTACAATCTCCTCATTTTGTTGAGCCTACACTTAGCATTAAATAATGATTAAAACTGTCAAGGTTGCCACTGTTCTCTGTTGGCAAATTTACCAATAGATTCTGAAATGCTGAGACTTTTTAAAAAGAAGTGGAAGGAGCTCAACAACATACAGTAGGCTGACCCTGAGTCGGTTGTACCGAGTAGGGCGGTATACAAATTGAATAAATAAATGAATGAATGAATGAATGAAAAAGCCACTTAACATTCACCAGTGGAAGCAGATCCATCAGCAGAAATCAGAGGAGATGGTTTCCCTTTTCCACACAGTCCCTACATGCATTCTAATGGACTTTTATTTTCTTCTCCTCTACAGAGCTGTTGTAGCCCATTGTCCCTCATCCAGAACCTTACAGCCTCCAGACACCTGGATAGGACTTCAACTGCATCCCAATAATGCTGGGAAAGGTGGAAGGCAGCAAAAAAAGAAGAGAAAGTATGATATGGACTGACTCTCTTAAAGGCTTCTTGTCTTTACAAATGCTGAGTAAGGCTGTTGAGGACAGGACATTTTGGAGACCTTTCATTCATAGGGTATTCATAAATCAGAGGTAAATTGATAGCATGTAACAACATGTACCAAGAATTCCAATACTCTAAGACAAAACATGTAGGTGAGATTTTGCAAAACTGGGCTCTGAAAGAGTCAGAATGGTAAAAGAGCTTGCCAACGATATGACTCCCTATATGGATGGAATCATCTATCAAAATACATAAGCAGGAAACATCCAAACATTGCTAAGTCAAAGGACTGATTATCTATGCAAAAGACAGCTAGAGTAGAATAGACAATGAAATAAATTTGTTGGCTGAGCAAGTGTCATCTCTCATTATGCAGGAGTAAATATGAGAAGTCTGGCAGGTTTGTCTTCAGGAGAAGAATAAGCACACACCAGAAAAAGCTTCAGAGTTTTGAACAGCAGAATAATTTTAAAGCTCTGCTTCTCCAAAGGTCATTAAGAACATTGGGAACTTAATGCCCAATGTATAAAACATTAATATTAACTGACCACATATAAATAGTATTTATGTACAAATCTTGGTGCTGGTAAATATTTAAATGAATCCGTAACAATAAAAAATTGTTGGTGACAGCAACTAATACTAACTTTCAGCAATAGCTAAGACTCATTTTTCGCTTTCAAGAAACTCTATAGTTCATTGTTTGCTCATCTCTCCACAGAAACAACTCACAGCCCACTTGAAATCTATATGATTTCTCACCCTTCTGCAAAGTTTGCTTGTATTTAATTTCAATCCAAAAAACAAAAGCACAGTGGTAACTTATGAATTTTGACATGTTGGTCTGTACAAGCAGTTCAGATGTGAAACAAAGCAAAAACAAAAACAATAAAGACAAAAACATCTTGGCACTTTACAGAATTTTACATTCAGTCTTTTCCTTCAAAGTTTTCTTCTGTGACAATGGTTATAAGGTATAAATAGTAACAGCAGTAACAACATAATTGTTGTGCCATTACACATACAGTAATACCCCAGATAACGTTTACCTCGGATATCGCTAAAATCTCATAACATTAAGTAATCTGGGGTAGAGAATTGGATCAAATAACGTTAAGGTCCTATGGGATGGATCGGATAACAACTGCTAAAGCCTGTGCAGTTACAATGTATCTCTATGGAGCTTTAACGTTATCCGATCCATCCCATAGGATTTTAACATGGATCGGATAACACTAAAAATCGGATAACACCAAGACTTGTGGAACCAAGTCTTAGCGTTATCTGAGGTATTTACTGTATTAGCAATGTGTTAAGAATCCTTGACTTTGTGTTCGAAAAATTGCCAACAGTTAGTTGGGAAGAAGCTGGCTACAGAAAATATGAGGAGATAGCAACATCATTATTGTAACATTTCAAATTTGGTAATGGCTCAGGAAGTCATTGATTACCTCACATTTCTGCCTTCAAATAACAACTAATTCAACCCATCTGCTAAAACAAAAGCTTGATAGTGATTTTACCACCGATTGGTGGATTTGAAAGGAAAGCTTTGTGCAGAGTCACAGGAAAATTGTTCAACTTATTTATACATATGCCTTTTAAAGAAATTAATTAAAATTCAAAATTATTTGAACTTTAGTGCAGACTCTTTAAATAAATAAAACTGTTATATCAGCTGGAAGGTTTTGGACTCACTCAACCACATAACCTTTTGATATGAAAGCCAAACAAGATGTCTGTAAAACGAAAGCAATCAAATCTCTTTATGTTCCAATGAAAAAACTGTGGACATAACCACAGACTTTTATACAGTTTTCAATAAAAATGCAGACATCAGCACAAACCCCACAACATTTGGATACTTCATCTGAATGAAGAAATTACTCTTCTCAAGATTCATGTATTAGGACATTTTAGTCCTCCAAAACCATATTTAGTCAATATTAAACCTATATTGCAGGCATCGGACAGTTACAAATCATATCCCTCAGTTTCAGCTATTTGCCCCATTCAGTAAAGTTGTTCTGCTTTTTCTTGTTTTAAATAAGAAAATGTTATTGGACAGAAGTTATACTATAAAATCTATTATATTTTGCCACTGGGTTACTTTTTTGTTCCAGTCAATGTAATGTATCAGAACAACAACAACCAAAAGTTCCATGTTGATTTTTTGTGGAGTATGATGTCAAGAAGAAGTGACATACTCCAGGTGTCAGTGAACTGGGACCATTTGGAGAAGAGGTAACAGGAAATCTAAAACAGGTACACATTAAGCTCTTTTGTGAAACCTATGTTGAACCATACAGCTAAACCTCAACACACTGGAATTCTTACATGGTCAGACAATACAACATAACTAAGTACTGATTCTAGTGTGTGAGAATTAATGACCAATGTCTGGTAAGCGTGAAGCAGAATTTCAGGCACTTCAAGCACATACAGTCTGCAAGACTGAGACAAAATTAGAGATTTCATTATGTATTTTTCAGATGCATTTCACTTTAAAAACATGGATGACAGAAGTCCCTAAAGGATTAAATATTTCCCTTTCTTATTTGGCCCCACTCTTTGGCAATCTTTGGAAATCACTGTCCCCATCTTCTTTAATCTAGGTAGGAAGTCTTTTTTAAACCCCTACCTCCATCTACAATGTATAGAGTTGTTCAAATCTGCTATTTCAGTGACAGCTACAAACAACAACAACAACAGAAGATTGTAAAGATTAACTGTATTATACTGTAGGACTGCATAGCATACAGCCTACACTGTACAATTCATGATGAAAGACAAAAAAAAATATCTAGATAAAAGATCTGTTCAGCTTTGTGAAACCAGTTTTTCTGTGTAACCAAAAATGCAAAAGAAAAACACAAAAAAAACCAGCAGGTGCACCACTGTACTATACAAAGCAAAAATTGATTTCAGGACTCTGGGTAGACTAATTTGTATATGACAATATAACTGAGAAGACACTAAACTTTCAATAACTTATGCCTTTGAAGTGCTTCACCATTCTGGGAGCAGATTCTCATAATAAGCTATAGTTTGTATTCACCAAGATTTGTTGCTTAAGCCAATAACTGTATGATAGAGAGCCAACCAAGCCATGACTTGTGTTCTACTCATCTGGTTGGTTGGTTGGTTGGTTGGTTTCTTACCCCTCAGCCCATGCTTCATGATGGGTAGCTGGAGAACAAGCAAGAAATCAGCAGCTTCTTGGATTGTCGGTATCAACCTCACAAGTAGCCAAAACAACAATTCAAGGTTCATAAACTACAGTAAAGATTCCCATGTGGGTTTAGACCAGTGGTGCCCAAACTAAGGGCCAGGGGCCAGGTGCGGCCCCGGATGCCAATTCATCCGGCCCGCAAAGCCCTCATCGCTCCTGGAAGTGGAAGTAAAACACGCCCATACGTCCACATTTTACTTCAGCTTCCAGGAGCAACGAGGGCTTCGTGGGTCGGATGAATTGGGTGTCGAGGGCCGCACCTGGCCCCCGGGCCTTAGTGACCGGCTCCCTGAACCACATGATTGGCCCACAGCCCAAAAGGTTTGGGCACCCCGGTTTAGACTGTAGACTGTTGCTGGTTAGCTATGGCTTCCTAGCAAAAATTGGATCATGCAAACAGGATTATAACAAACCACACTATGGATGGTAATGAGATGTGAATGTGGTCAATGCTTTAATTTTGTTAATGGCAAATATTTTAGGCTTATGGAAATCTTAAGTATTAACTTTAGCAGCTAGCCTAGTGTTGAAGTGGTTGAGATAGAAAGTTAATGTAGAAAGGAGCAGTTTTAGGCTGTTTACCAAGTATTCTGGCTCCAGCCCTTCCTGGATGGGAGGACTCCTGTTCAACACTCTGACCATTGATTGGGCTGTGGTGCCCCTCAGGGTTCTGTTTTGTCCTCTACCCTATTTAATATATACACTAGACCATTGGGAGAGGTTATCTGGAGTTGGGGGTTGAGTATCACCAATATGCTGACGATACCCAACTCTATTTCCCACCTAATTCCAAGGAAACTCTCTCAGTTCTATCTGAAGGACTGAATCTTCCCATATGGCTCTTAAGATCTTCAAAGGAGGTTCTCTTCTCAGTCCCATTGCTGTCAGAGGTACACTTGATTGGAACAAGAGAGGGGGCCTTTTCTGTGGCAGGTTCCAGATTATGGAATGTGCTCCCTTGGAAGACTAGGTTGACCTCTTCCCTTTTATCATTCTGCCAACAGCTGAAGACTCATCTCTTCAGGCAGGTTTTTAATGATTATAACTGAGTCCCTATATGCTGTTTTCTTTTAAAGCAAAGTTATTGTCTGTTCTTAAAGTTTTGTCTGTTTTTAATGTTTAATCCTCTTTTTAATTAATGTATTTTAATTATTATTCTATTAATTGTTCTTTAATTATGTAAAAATTGTGTTTTAACATAATCATTTTATATTGTGAATTGTTTCTGACCAGTCAATCATTTTATATATTAAAATGGTGTCTGCTAGTGTGACAAGGCAGTAGAGAATGAAAACCATTCCTACTAGAAAAGCTATTCCAAAACTGTAGCAAAAATTTAAAGGTTTAATGTGATTTAATGTATGGTCAGATCAGTCATACAGCAGACCAATTTTCATTCCTAATGGTGTGAAACAATTCTTGAACTGGAGAGCTGGAGGCAGTAATGGAAGAGTCATAGAGCTAATCAGAAAGAGAAACATACTCTCCTTACTTAGTTCTGAACTCATCAAAAACTGCGGCACAACACTCTAGTGAAAAGGCATTTTTCAAGATGATAGTGTTTCTTCTGCTCCTTAAAGGCTACATAATTTGGAATATAATCGATGCTTGTTTGACAACCTTTTAAAGACAAGAGTTCTATCATTAGCAACCTTATAAATATGCATTTTGCAGCACAACCCTATCCCCTTAGGGTGTGTGTGTGTGTGTGTGTGTGTGTGTGTGTGTGTGTGTGTGTGTGTGTGTGTGTGTGTGTGTGTGTGTGTGTGTGTGTGTGTGTGTGTGTGTGTGCGCGCGCGCGCGCGCGCGCGCGTGTGCGTGTGCGTGTGTGTGTGTTTTAGTCCAAACATCAGTACTGCGTATACCAGGGGTTCAGGGGGCTGGTCACTATGACCCAGGGGCTGGATCCGGCCCCCAACGTCAATTCATCCAGTCCGTGAAGTCCTCGTCACTCCCAGAAGCGGAGGTCAAATGCGCCCATATGCGTTTTACTTCTGCTTCTGGGAGCGATGAGGGCTTCACAGGCTGGATGAATTGGTGTTGGGAGCTGGATTCAGCCCCCGGGGTCATAGTTTGGGCACCCCTGGTATATACCTTTGCCTTTATCCACGCATTAAGTAAATGTGTGGTCCTTCCACTCACTATACTGCAAATTGTATACAGGTGCCACATAATTCTACATTTTGAACCAACGAATAAAAGACAAGATATCAAACTTTCATGAAATGGAGTATTTACTTCATCAAACTATCAAGTTGGCCCTAAAACAAGAGTTCTCAACCTTTTAAAGCCATGGGCCTGGTCCCTCAGACAGCTTCAGGGGGCAGACAGCCATTTTGTCCTTCCTCCACCACATGGTACTTCCTGGTGTGGTGGAGGCTGTGGGGGGGGGGGGACATGAAATGGTGCCATGAGCTGCATTCAGCCTGCAGGCCGCAGGTTGAGAATCCTTGCCCTAAACCATCATGCAGGATGTCCACTAAACTCTTGTGTTGTCAGAACTGACTGGCTGTGTTTCTGTGGGGGTTTTCACACATCAGGGATTTTGCTTACAAAGAATGTGTACCCCACATGAGCATCAAACCCTGACACACCCAGAAACTACCCTGTGTACAAGATGTTACATTAAGCTCAAGGTTGGAAACTGAAGACAATTAACAGTGTCTTCCAGTGCTAGTCACTCACCATTGTTTTAACTCTTTGTCTTTGCATTCATCAAAATCCAAACCCACCTCCAGATCAGAAGTCATCCAATTAAACCCAAACTGATCTATATTTCTAATAGGTTCATATGAGAAGTTCTACAAATTAATATATTTAGAAGACTATTATAACCCCAATCATATTCTTGGCTCCAAGTTTTGTAGTGCACTTGTTTAAGTACAGTTTTGGATTTTCTTTTTAAGTGTTATTTTATTTTCATGCAGGGGGATCATGTGGCTTTCCAAATGTTGCCTGCCCGCAGTACTCATCCATTCTAGGGAGTATGGTCATATATGAGGGGATGTTAGAAGCTACAGGCCTGCAACATCTGAACAACAGCATCTGTTTTACTCAGAAAATTGTACCTGTGATAACAAAACATCTGAAGCTGTTCTTTTAGGAACTTTACAGACTATTGTGTTCCACATCTTTAATTTTTTTTTTTAAATCAATTCCAGCAGGTCTCTTGCAAAAGTGAGGAAGCATACAAAGACAACAGTGAAATTCCTGTTGTAACTCATTTATCTTCAAACATATAATCGTAATCAACAAAGGCAAGCCACAGAAACCATGAATTTAAAGGTTCCATCAAGTCTGATACTCTGTCCCAGACATCATGCAAAACAATTTGTTTAAAATGTCTAATTTGGCAATATCATCCAGCCTTTCCTTTGGATTCCTGGAAAATAACAGTTTCACCAACAACATCTGACCTCAAAATATTTCAGCAAGCTTTGGCTAAACACAGCTGTCACACCACAGACTAAATGGACAATTATTTTTCTCAGTATACTAATATAAAATTGTTCTCAATTTTCTCATTTATTACTACCCAAACTTCACCAAAGCTTACTTGGAAAGAAGCTGCCGGGGGGGGGGGGGCAAGATGTATAAATACCACGCAAACAAGCAAAAAATAAAATATTCAATACATATACAGTGGTACCTCGCTTAAAGAGCATAATGTGTTCCATGGGCTTGCTCTTTAAGCAAAACATCATTGTAAGTGACCAATTTTGACGGAGGGGGGGGGATTGCAAACCCTGATTTAGTTGTTAATCGAGTTTTTGGTTGGTTTTAGCTGTTAAGCAAGGCAACCATTCAGAGAAAATTCTGCTCCTTAAGTGACTTAGTATCTAAGCAAGGCACTCTTTTTGCTAGGTTTTACCCAGTGATACCCCGCTTAAAGACATAATGCGTTCCACAGGATTGCTCTTTAAGTGAGTTTGCTCTTTAAGCAAAACACCATTTTAAGTGACCAATTGTGACTTCTGGTGAGGGGGATTGCAAACCCCAATTAGTTGTTGAGCAAGGCAACCATTCAGAGAAAATACTGCTCTTTAAGCAAGTTTTAATCTCTAAGCGAGACACTCTTTATGTGAGGTTTTACTGTATTTGTAAAACTCACAGAATAGCCAGATGGGTAGCATGAAAAAATGACAATAAAATACTATCTTATTTTGTAATTTTCTGGGGGGGCCCTTCTACAACAAACTCACAGAGATTCATCGGAGGGTGAGTCCTGACACACATTAGACTGTACAGAGTTGGCTTCCTACACAAGCATTTTTTCTATGGATCTTTGCCCTTATCTCCTCACACTTAGCTTTTTGTGCAGATCTGTTTCACTCTCAACAATCTTCTTCTACCATTGAAATGTTTTAAACTTAGCGTGCAAAGGGTTAGTTCTGTATACATAGATTTGCAAAAGAACAGTAGACTCCATATGTTTATTTTGTGTTTCTGTTTAGAAGAAGAGGTATGTGGTCCCTGCAGACAGAAATTCACAGTTATGAGAACTATAAAACCAAGCATATGTGAAATATCTTCTAGGTAGAAAAACTGCCCAGCAATCTTACAGAACCCTCCAGAAGAGCATGATGTTGTGAAGGGATCAATAGAATTTGTTTATTTAAAAAAAAGTATGCATATAGACATCCTCATGCTACATAATTAAAATGAATCCTTATTTCAAGATTAAAAACTTTTTGACTATAACGTATCTTAAACAGAAAACTATCTTCAGATCGACTTTTCCTCAAAAATCATTTTATTTTTAAAAATCAAATTTAAATAAAAATCAGATTTAAAAATCCATTTATTCTATTTTTTGGGAGATGGGGTTAACCCCACAGATTTTTATCCTCCCTAACCAGAAGCTAACTATAATTTACCCCCCAAAAAGACTTCATCTCATTGTGGTCCATGTAGCTCATGGCCTAGAGTGAGTGTACTGGTGCTTAGAAAACTCTTCTCTAAGCAAAGCAACCACAATAACTTTATTTTGTCAAACCATATACAGTATACCTCAATTTCCCCTCAACAGCATGTTGTGATGTATCCTGCCCCTCGCCCCTTAAAAAAGGAAGCAGGAAGAAGAAGTCTTTATAGAATTCTGTTCAGTGACTGACAAGGAGAGGGTAGTCTAGAGCAGTGGTTCCCAATGTGGGGCACACTTAGCAGGACTTCAATTCCCATAAGCCTAAGTCAGTAAATAGGCTGATCAGTGCTTTGGGGAATTGACAGGCTTCTGGGAATTGAATTCTAGGCTAGAGATTCATGCTCTGATGGCAGAAAAATGCTACTTTTTTGTCATTGTCACTTTTTGTCACTTAAGGCAGCACACAATATAGTTACTGTATTCATTTCTCACATACCATGGTAATGTTGTGGGAAAGAAACATGTTTGCCACAAATGGTAGCATACAAAGCTACATATAACTTGTTACAGTTGCACAGTCTGCCAAAAACAGTATTTCAACTCAGGGGTATTTGTCAAAGGCCTGCTCACAAAGGAATCTGTTGAAAACAGCTTGGAGATTTCAGAAAATTGCAACAAGCTGGAAATTCAGTCTAGTCATTAAGGTTCTGAAAAGCCTCCTAAATTGCTCCTCTGTTTACATAAGGTGGGGATGGGGATACATTTTCTATCAATTCTTTTTCCTTCTCTGGCTTACACCATACCCACCACCAATCATAAAGATCTGCCAAACCACAGTAAATGATTGGGGGGGGGGGGGGTTTAAAAGGAGTAAAGTGGAAAGTCCTGCACTGCAGATGGAAAATCTATGGTCCATTCACTGTAATGAAGTTAGGATCCACACCAACATGGTTACCCTTGGTTTCTAAATGAAGAATATTGATGTGCCATCTTTAGCTTCCTTCAACTGCGTCTAGGTCTTGCAAGAGATCTCCAAAATTAGCATCCAAAAAGGGAATACAGTACCGTCTTATACAAAATTATCTCTTCAGTAACAAATGGAATCGCATCATAAAATTAACAGACTGGTCTATTCTTCTTCAAGTGCCATATCCAATTCCGAATATCGGCTACCATCATGGCAATCAGCCATGGAGATTGCCCTGGGAACAATGTAATACAGTAGTCTTTCACTTGTCTTCCACGTCATAGCGTGACACCCGTAGCACTGATCCAGTTCCACGAGTCACTTTCTGGTCCTGAGCCCTTTTGGCACACTAAATACTCATCAGTCCCAGGCCAGTACTGTTGAAGCTGCTGCCCTCCACCAAGATGGATTCAAGTGGGATTTAATTCATTTGGAGGCCATCACCCTTCCCTGTGGACTTCAACATCCAAGGCCATTAGTCCTCAGGGTTGTTTTACAGATCTATGCCACTACACATAGCTTCTCCTGCATATTCCACAGTTAAAATGGTGACATCTATGTTTAATAGAAAAAGAAAAATAACCCATTTTAAAAGGTAACTCAATATTACTAATATTATTGTCAAGGTAAATCCAGTTACTGTATTAATTCTATTTAGACTAGAGCTATTAAATCAATGGGACAGATGCAAATTTCAATCTAATGGGCCCCTTTCACCTTAAGAGTTCACTCTAGCAGGAATTAACAAGTTTATTTTAGCCAATGGATTCCAGGAAAAAAATTGTCTTTATTTGTCAAAGATTCTACCAGAAGAAGAATCAAAGAAGAAAGAACAATTGTAGACAAATAGAGGAAAAACTAGCAGTCACAGAAATCTCCAATAAAATATATAATAATTTTGTGTCAGAAATTATTCTGGGTTGAAAGGATTTTTGCTGGAGAAACTCTACTCAAAGGATGCCCAAATGAGGCTCCTTTCATATCCCCAAGATCTTTTCCCACCGAAGTGGTCCCTATTTATCTATTTGCAATTTCTTGCTTTCGAACTACAGTAATACCTCAGATAATGCTAAGACTTGGTTCCACAAGTCTTGGTGTTATCCGATTTTTAGTGTTATCTGATGCATGTTAAAATCCTATGGGATGTATCAGATAACGTTAAAGCTCCATAGAGATACATTGTAACCGCACAGGCTTTAGCAGTTGTTATCCAATACATCCCATAGGACCTTAACGTTATTCGATCCAATTCTCCTCCCCAGATTACTTAACGTTATGTGATTTTAGCGTTATCCGAGGTAAACGTTATCCGAGGTATTACTGTATTAGGATAGCAGGAGATGGGGCAGAGAGGGGCATTCAAACATCATGCAGTACCCAGGCTTGCCGGCCTTCCACCTAACAAGGTGAGCTTCTTAATCACTGACTCACTGCAGCCCCAATAAAATATATAATGAAAAGGAAACACTGGCCTTCAGAAACAAAAGAATAATCCATGTTGAATATGAATGGCTCTGAAAGCACCCTTTAGGGGTTCAATAAATAGAAACCATCTGTGGATAAACAACTTCAGATATCACATACTGAATGATGAAACACAACGAAGTCACCAGGCATGAAGAGAAGGTTTCCAAAAAACATTTACATGGAAGCAGACAGAGAGACATGTTTACAGACACCACAAGTATTTTAGGGGATACTAAACTCAGAGAATATCAATATGGGAATTAAAGAAGTTTATCTAAATAACAGAAAAGAGGAACAATTACATCACCAAGAATTTGTATGTAGAATGGATTCCCTGAAATAAATTTCCTGTAATTTACATGAGCAAACAGCTTGTATATATTTTGTGAACATTTACATTTTTATATGAATCTTCTTGATTATTTAAGAAAAATCTAGTGAATGTCTAAAAACCTCAGAGACATATATCAGTGACTATGAAATAAATAAAAGTATGTTTATTTTTAAAAATCCATTCACTTGGGAACGAGAATAATCCAGTTCATTCTAACAACATGCCAATGACTAACAAACAAACATCAATCAGTATAACGAGTCCTCTAACATAGAGCCGGAAACTTTCCTAATTACAATAAATATGCTGGATTACAATCTTACAAAAGTTTAGGATATCTATAGTCCTACAAAAGACATGTTTTTAAAATAGAAGAGTTTCTCATAAAAACTGCAGCTCTTCATACCATATTGCTCATGGGCATGGACATGTACCATATTTGCCAGAGTATAAGACTCGTCGGAGTATAAGATGCACCCAGTGGTAGGCAGCAACAGGTTTACACACACACACCAGTAGGGGGGTACCAAAATTGGGTGGCCTCTGGACACGGTGGTGGTGAAATTGGGTGGTTTTTAAAGCAAAATTGGGTAGCCATGCCCACCTCCCTGGCCTACCGCATCAGGTTTTGTCCCTGCAAGTGCTCAAAAGCCAGTCATATCTGACTCTAGGGTGCAGTAATCATCTCCATTTACAGCCAACGAGCCAGTGCTGCCTGTGTTTGCAGATATATAGATGGCCATATGGCAAGCATGACTAGATCACCCACGACATAGCCTCTGCCCATGACATAGGCTCTGCTCACAACATAGGCTCCACCCACTGTGTGGTAGCAAAATTTTTTGCTGCCCACCATTGGATGCACCCCATTAGTACCAAAATAGCTCATTATAGGCCACTATATACAGTACATGACACACATTTTTCCCAGTGTATTTTAAGGGGGGAAGCAGGTCTTATACGCCAGCAAATACAACATATCATTCATGCGCCAAAAAGAATGAAAGAAAAAGTTTACAATAGCAAGATAAAATCTACCCACTACACAAGATGCAGCAGGATCTGTTTCATGATCACATAATTTTAAAATCCTATACTTGCAAACATAAGCTAATTCAGAAGTGCAGTATGTAATCCCAAAACTCTTCCAAGCACTCAGAGGTCACGGCTTTATTTTCACTTTTCTGTGAAAACTATTGATTATCATTCTCTGAAGAAAGCAGTGGAGATCCTTAAGAGAACAAATGGTCTTTATATATTGATTTAGGATTACAGGCATTGACACTGCAAGCATTGTATCAAGAATTATTAATCCAGCCTTCAAGAATGGAATGTAGCACACTTTGTACACTTTCAACAGAAAAGCAGAGATTAACAGAGAATCTAGGCTAGAAAAGGTGGCTTACCAGGAACAGCTGTGGCTTATTTATTCATAGGTGATGGGCCACCAGTAGTGTAGCATTGATTTCAGTAGTATAAACCAAATTTGCCGCCTCCTGGTGGAAGGCGGTGCCCGCTCCTGCTAGGGCTTCTGGGAATTGTAGTCCAATAACACCCATATTCCAAAAAGTGCCACCTGGGGCTAGTCGCCCCCTGCCCCACCTACGCCCCTGTATGCCACCCTCAGTAAATTCCATAAGCCTTATACATGTATGGTTCATGAACTGAGTAGGGAAGTGCTACCCTAGCTCCCAATCTCCCCTTCCCCAACCTGTACAAACTGTTTTTGGATTTACATATTCTAAATGCAACCTTGATTTTGGAGAGCCAGTCCTAACATAGCTAGAACTCCACCATCTACTACAGTGGTGCCCAAACTAAGACCCGGGAGCCACGGGCGGCCCCCAACACCAATTCACCTGGCCCGTGAAGCCCTCGTTGCTCCTGGAAACGTAAGTAAAATGCACCTGTACGGATGCATTTTACTTCCCCTTCCAGGAGCGACGAGGGCTTTGGGGGCCAGATGAATTGGCATTGGGGGCCGCACCCAGCTCCCAGGCCTTAGTGACTAGCTTCCTGAACCACATGATCAGCCCACAGCCCAAAATTTTTGGGGACCCCTGATCTACAACAAAGGTCTCTAACCTTCTGAGCTGCATTAGTGTGCCCAATAACTAAAAAAGGCCACATCTTAAATGAAAATGTAAGAAAATTATTAACTTGACGTAGGGTGGGGGGCAGGGGGTGACTCAACCCGGGCGGCACTTTTTGGGCTATGGGTGTTATTGGACTACAATAAATCAAAAGGAAACATTCAGGGATCAAAGAAGAAATGTTAATGTTACAGGTACCTGAGCTCCACTGGGTAAAACAGAACTCAGAAAGGACAAAATGCTAGTATGGAGAATAAGACCTGTGTGCGTGTGTGAATGAGCTCCCAACTTTGTTCCACCTCCTGCCAACCTAGCAATTCGAAAGCAAGAAATTGCAAGTAGATAAATAGGAACCACTTCCGTGGGAAGATAACAGTGTTCTATGTGCTCCGGTGTCTAGTCGTGACTGCCACATGACCATGGAAATGTCTGCAGAAACAGACAGCGTTGGCTCTTTGGCTTTGAAACAGAGATGAGCACTGAACCCTAGAGTCAGATACGACTAGCTTTCCAGCAAAGGAAGCCTTTACCTTTTATGGAACAGAACATCTTCATTCTAATGCTTTTAAATACTAGTAAATGACTACCCATTTTCTCTGGGCTATAAATAAAAGCTTAAAAGAGTTATTCTTAACCTGTAAGCCCTCCAGATATTTAGGACTTTAACTCCCAGAATCCTTGATCACTAGCAATGCTGGCCCTGGCATACATCAAACAAAGGAGGCATTTTAAACGTTCCACTGAGAAAAGGCTGATTCATGGAACACACTTTTCCTGGCACCTGGTTTAATATCTGTTTACATACATGAGTGCCACCTATGAATCAGTCAGCCAAGTGATCATGCATTTTGATCATGGAAACTGCAGCTGCCAATCACAGTGGCTGAAAACTTTCTAAAAAGTGCCAGAACAAATACAGAACCTGCTGCTAACAATATCCTGATCATACACTATACTTGCCTGTTTGAACCAGTACATAAGGAGGATTGACTCTCCTGACACAGGCAGCATACACACTCATGCCTACACAATGTGCAATCTCTGTCCTTCTAAAAATTTATTACTGAGTTGTAGCTAAGACACTGACTGGAAGGTGGCAGGTCAGCAGTTTGAGACCCAAATACTGCATGTCTCAGCTCCTGCCAACCTAGCAGTTCGAAAACAAGAAATTGCATGTAGATAAATAAGGACCACTTCAGTGGGAAGGTAAACAGTGTTCTGTGCACTCCACTGTCTAGTTATGCCTGCCACATGTCCACGGAAATGTCTGCAAAAGCAGACAAGTGCTGGCTCTTCAGCTATGAAACAGAGATGAGCACTGAACCCTAGAGTCAGATACGACTGGCTTTGAGCAAGGGTGACTTTTACCTTTACACTGTATGTACATAATGAGGATAATAGAAAACATTTCCCAAGCTCTACAGTAAATAAAAGCATTGAAGATATGAATAACACTGCATCACAAAAAATATATTGTCTGCTACTTGGTCTAATCCAGAGGTTCCAAACCTATGACCCATGGGCCAAATCTGGCCCACAGCACCATTCTATCTGGCCCACCACCACCACTACCATGCCTGGAAATTGAAGCGGGAACGTTTACATCAGATGTAAAACATGCCTCTGCATGCGTAAACGCACCCACAGCTGTCATAAAAGCAGAAGTGGGTGCATTTATGACAGCTGTAAATGTGCCTGCTTCCACTTCATCAGGTCCATAGCAAAAAAAGGTTGGCCATCTCTGGTCTAATCCACATGTCCTATACTAAATCAAGTGTGCTGAATCCAATTCTGCCTAGGACATCAGATCTTAGGTAAGCAAATCTCACCCTCTTAGTTAGGTTCTTGCATTGATCACATGGGGTATACTTACCATAAATGTAGCAAAAATTATCTGGTTTATTAACACAGCTGTGCCTAGCCCTATTCCTCTTTAGCTCAAAAAAGACTCACTATGGCCTAGCTGTACTATCCAATAAGATGGTTTTGCACTAGAGACCTTGGTCCATCTCACCTTATATACTTATTTTTGACGTCAGCTCACTGACTTGTTCAGACATGCCTGGCTGCTGCTGGAACATGCATGCCACAAGGGAGCATGATTCAGCTGAGGCGGCAGGAGGTCTAGTGGTAGCTGCAACTGTTATAATGTTCCCAAGTAAAAATACATTACCCAATACCATTTGAACAGCTATAGCATGTCTATGATTTCAAATCTGTACATGATAGGCAAATTCTGAGTTCAGATTTGGAATCAGCACACTTGATATCATGTAAACCACATGTGTTATTCCCAGTAGCAAAATCGTTGTTGTACAGTATAACCTGTTTCAACAGAAATAAAGCAAACAGTGTGTGTTATGCAAAACTAGGCTGGTGATCTAGCTGCAATTACTTCCAACTGGCTGGAGTCCTTGGCTGAATTCCTACGCATGGTTAGACTGCATTAATCCCATGAAAATCAATGAGATTCAAATAGCTATCACTCCCACCCTCAAGCTCCAAACCATAACTAATTCCAGGTTTTTATAAGAGATTATCAGCATTATAATCCTACCCAAAGAAAAATGCAATGTAGTGTTTAAGGATGGAATAGTTATTTAATCTATAGCATTTTGGACTGACTCTTGCTGAAAACAAATCTTATCACAAGTTCAGTAAACAACAGCGAAAAGTTATCTCTCTCAACCATTTCTCAGAAGGAAATACGTAATTACTTTAAAATTAGTAACTATGATAGCAACTACTTTTTAAACTTTCAGAACAATGTCTTTTCCTCCTAGGATGGGCTTCTCTTGCCTCTGAATGATGAAAAGTAACAAGCATTTGTTTATTGGGAAATAGACAAGGAGTTTATTTGCAGCTTTACTCCTGATGCATTGTGCTCTGAAGAAACAAAGTATCTGGAGGAAAGATGTAACAGCAACAAATATATTTCCCTTAACATGAAATTAGACACTCTTGAATCATAGGGTCCATTAAGAATATGAAAAGCAACAAAGACATGAATGAATGTGATTTGAGCTCTTGCGGTGACAGAAGGCTATCAATATGGAACAAGAAAACAAACAAACATAAAAAGAGAGAGAGCTACCTGGGGACTATTTCCCTCTAGTTTTATAATTGCTTCCTTTTCTTCTTGTTCTTGCACTACATCCTTCATAAATAAAACCAGCTCACAAACAAGATATTACTTTTTGTGGCTATCTTAGCCTTGTTGTCAATCTGGATGGCTAGAAAGTCATAAATGATAATGGGAAGTAAACCTGTCCCTGTCATTACACAAGGGACTGTGCAATGTTATAAACTGAATTAATAATCTAACTGTGATGACACATTAGCCACCTGTGGTGGAGCAGAATTTGGCAAAAAAAAAGAAAAGAAAAAGAATGACAATTCCCACAATTTCCCAACTAGAAAAGCAAGTGGACACTGACTGGGAGGCAGAAGGTCAGCAGTTTGATTCCCGAGTACTGCAGGGTGGAATGAACTCCCGTCTTTGTCCCAGCTCCTGCCAACCTAGCAATTCAAAGCAAGAAATTACAAGTAGATAAATAGGGACCACTTCTGTGGGATGGTAACAGCATTCCATGCACTCCGGTGTCTAGTCATGCCTGCCACATGACCACAGAAATGCCTGCAGAAGCAGACAGCACTGGCTCTTCAGCTTTGAAACAGAGATGAGCACTGAACCCTAAAGTCAGATATGACTGGCTTTCGAGCAAGGGAAATCTTTACCTTTACCTTATGCAGTATGGTTAGAGAAAGTGCTGTATAGAGACTGTGGGAATTGCAATGTTAAAAAAAGAGGTAGGGTAAATTGTGTTTTAGAGGAAACAATTATGCTCAGTTCTGCAATCCTGGATTAATTAAAAGACCAATCTTGTCACTAGGAGTAACCTTTAAACAAAGTCTTATTATACTGCTCCTCTTGCCTGATTCAGCCAAATTCCCTTTTAAAGGTTCATTAGCTCAAGCTCAAAAGCAAGCCATGGATATTCAGCCAACCCAGTAAGAAACAGTTTATAAAAGGACTCTGTCAAATTCTTATCTTTGTTGTTTAACTGCACTTTGATGCGTAACTGCACTTTGCTGCTTCATTCTGTTACTTAAAACCATGGCTAGAAAATAATTTGCAAAAACATATCCTTCACCTGGATGTTCAACAGGAGGAAGAATTAAATGAATCCAGTACTCATCATGGCCATAACTCAAAGACCTTGTCCAAATGGTTTTGAGCTCCCAAAGGTACTTTAGACAATTTTTTTATAACCTATAATCCCCTCACCCATTATACAAAAAAACATTTCTTTCAGGGGAAAAGCAGCAGTATACTATTCAAAGAAAAAAAATCCCAGTGGGGAAAGGAGCAAAAGTCACTTGATTAGGCTCAAACATCTCTTTCATTGATAAGACATTTTTGTAAAGAAAGATTTAATTTTCTTCCACTTTGTAGGATAATTTCATACACTACACAACAACAAATCCAAGTATACAACATAGAACTACACTAACTCCATCCAGACAGCATCCTGATAACTGGGCAGGCATAACATACAAATTAGAATTATACTTTAAAGAGCAACAGATTTCTAGGGAATATATGACTATTAATCCACCTCTATCTATACAGTTGTACCTCGCTTACAGAGCATAATGTGTTCCACAGGATTGCTGTTTAAGTGAGTTTGCTCTTCAAGCAAAGCACTATTGTGAAAGAAGCCTGTTCCACAAAGAACACATCCCCTAAGTGGCAAACTATTGTGATGAACACGTTCAAAAACCTCATTTTAAAGAAAAAGAACTCAAGAACTACTTTCTGCATGAAGTTATTATCTTTGAAAGCATAAATGGAACAAGTACAGCCTCCTATGCTGGAACATTACCAGTGATATGGTGGCCACACACCAAGCACTTCTTGGACATTTAAGTTGGCTCAGTTCAAAGTAGAATTTGCTCAAATTACAGGTTGCATGGTTTAACCTTCCACAGACAAAGATATAGTTGTTTAGAGATGTTTGCTCCAAATTTCCCTCTCTACTATACTTGTTTTTCTTCTTTGGTTTTTGTTTTTCCTTTCATTCATTGATTCTTGAGATACAGCTGTGCCATTAACTGTTTGATCATCATAGAGAGCCACCATGTACACAATCCATGGTTTAAATATCCTTTACTTTTGTCATGTCCAGCTTGTTTTTCCAAAGTGAACATATTACAACCAGTAAAACTTATTAGTAGCAACATATTTATTAACAAAACAGTTCACAGGGATTGTTAACACACGGCATTATGATTTAACTCAGACTGGATTCGCTCTAGCATCAACAGTTTCTCTTAAGCTTTATATTGGATGCACTACAAAAATAATACATTGATGTATCTAGAAGATAAAAGACTAAACGGCCAAATAACACTGACATGTATGCTGTTATCTCCAGAGATCAATCAATTTTAAAGAAGCTCTAAGAAAAGATCATGGTTTAAATTATATATTGTGCACCAGCTGTAAAAAGTGCTAAGCATAATAAACTCTTATCAAGGAAAGACAAAACTGCATGTATCCTCTATCTTGCTTCTGACTAGAAATTTGGGGCTTCTAAAAATTGTTATCAAACATGCATTTATTACTGCCAAGATTTTCATTCATTCACTACCAGCTTTTCAGCTAGTTAAATCAAACCAATTACCAACATCTTGCAATGTATAGAAAGAATTCTGAAATTTCTGAATGACCACTTACACCTTAAGTGTGAGATGGTAAAGTGTAATAAAAAAAAATTAAGCTTCTGTTCTTTGTTGGGACTAACTATATTATTTCCTGAGCAGATCTGAAAGACAGAAACATTTGCAGCACCCCCTTGCTCGTATCTGACTCCAGGGTGCAGTGCTCACCTCCGTTTATTGCCAAAGAGCCAGCACTGTCTGCATTTGCAGAATTTTCCATGATCATGTGGCAGGCATAACTCAACTCTGGAGTGCATGGAACACTGTTTACCTTCCCACCAAAGTGGTCTCTATTTATCTACTTGCAATTTCTTGCTCGCAAACTGCTAGGTTGGGAGGAGCTGGGACAGAGACAGGAACTCACTCTGTCATGCAGCACTTGCACCTCAAACTGCTGACCTTCTAGTCATCAAAGTTAGCATCTTAGCCACTAAGCCACTGCAGTCCCTTATGACTCAAGTATGTGATCTATAATATGGTGTTTGCTGTTTTCTACGGTTCCATGTATCCATATATGATCTTGGAACAGATACCCTGTGGATATGGGAGGTGACCTTTATTCTAAGGCAGCTGCATGACTCTGAAAACAATTAAGTTCAAGCATATCAGAAAACAAAAACAAAAAATAAAAACACTGCAGCACTTTAAAGACTAACTGCTATATTTTTACTGTGAGCTTTTGTGGATCAAATCCACTTCTTCAGACAAGTAAAATTTCAGGCATGGTTTATATACATCAGATGCAGAGGTCAAGATGTTACAAGGGAAGTGGGTTAACAAGCAACAAAGCAAAAACGTACGTTCCAAAAAGTACGTTCAAGACTATCTTGATCAGTAAATGATGGAGATTTAAAAGATAGATTAATACTTTCATTTTTATCTTTTATCTTCCAATGTCTGTGATTCTTATTTTTAGAAGGAAATCAAGATAAATGTTCTACATGAAATTTATACAGCAATTCAGAATAAACAATGGAGCAAAGGTTTTCTTTCATGGGGTTCTGTCTTTTGTTCATTGGAGACAGACTGCAACCCTTCTCATTTATTACATCTCCCTCAGTTCCTTCACTTCATCTTTACCAAAACACTTTGATCCAAGCCAAGTTGATAGGATCATGTCATTCACTGAGAGTAATGGCTGAGCTGAGAGTTAAGCCCCTACCATCTAAGGCCCAGCTCAGTTCTCTGAGCAGTGTTCCATGTAGGCTCTCATCTGTGCAAACTATGCCAATGGCATGACCTTCAAGTATCCCAAGCCTGGTCTCCGTTGTCAATATCAAGGGTTAATGAAAGGCAAATTTTAATCAACCAAACATCAATTGAATAGTCATGCTGATTAAAATCAATTATACCTTGCAGCTCTAATTAAACATAACCCACTGTGGCTGATGTCCATTAAAATACTAAATAAAATCCCAGAGAGAAGTTCACCACATCCATCACTAAAAAAACTAGGCCCTTTTTCTAACTAGTTGTGGAATCTGACAATATTAATTAGCAGTTTTATTAGGGATACTGTTAAAAATGGGAAGAAACAGAAGAAAAGCATAGGGTGGAAGGCAGTGCCTATGTATACACCAGGGATTCTCAACCTGCGGTCCACGGGCCAGATGCAGCCCACAGCACCATTTCATGTGGCCTCCCACCACCTCCACCACACCTGGAAGTGCCATGTGGTGGAAGAAGGACAAAATGACTGTCTGCCCCCCCCCCAAAGCTGTCTGAGGGCGTTTGACCCGGCCCCTGGCTTTAAAAGGTTGAGAACTCCTGCTCTGCCACATACTTTTGGCTCAAGTTGTAGCTCAAAGACAGAGTATATATTTTGCACTCTAAGCTCCCCCCCCCCACACACACACACAGCTTCAACCTCCAGCATCTCTAGTTAAAAATAACTTGGGTAGCAGGTTCTGTGGAAGATCTTTGACTGTTGGCTTACAGAATCCTTAGTAATCGAGACAGAGGAGACTGATCTGGTTTCAAGCAGCCTCATACAAACTGTGCCCCGTTGTCACTCTCAGACCTCTTGCATAAAGTCACCTTTAGTTTTCCACCTCCATTTTCAGACAGCTAATTACTTCAGCTTCATATCTATTTTTATTTTCAGGGTGGAGAAACCAAGCTTGTAGGCAATACTTCAGGAAATGTACTTTCTGTTATTACCAACACTTATATCTATTGTAAATGTTTTTCACTCGAAACACTAACATAATTGTTTAAAGGACAAAGCAATATATATATATACCGACACTTCTTAGCCATACAAAGTTTTTCCTTCCAGTCTGCCAAGTATCCACTTCAAGTACCTGAACTGATAACTTAAAAATGAAACAACGGAACATACAAAAATCTGGTTTAATTGGTGAATTAAAAAACAAGGACACTTCTGCTTGTTTACAAAAAAAGCAAACATTTTTATTAATATGCTTTGTGTTCTAAAGGTCCCAAGTTAAAGCCACAGCATCTCTAGCTAAAAATAACCTGGGTAGCAGACTCTGTGAAAGACCTTTGACTGCTGCCCTGGAGAATCCTTAGCAATCAGGGTTCTCATTAGTTACATTTATATCCTCCCCCTATCGCTTTAACAAGGCTGTCTTCCTTCTCCCCACTTTATCCTTAATAAAGATAAGATCAAAGCTTGGAGAAGTTATTTTGGGGGGCTATGACTTGCAGAATCTCTTAGCTACCATGCTCTGTTGCTTTAGCAGATGGGAGGTGTAGTCCAGAGAGGTAACTTTTCAAAGTTCTAATTAGGACCACCTCAAATGTTTATAAGAATACTGTATACAGTAAAACCTCATATAACACTAAAACCTGGTTCCACAAGTCTTGGTGTTATATGATTTTTAGTGTTATCTGATGCATGTTAAAATCCTATGGGATCCATAGAGATACATTGTAACCACACAGGCTTTAGCGGTTGTTATCTGAAGCATCCCATAGGATCTTGATGTTATCTGATGCAGTTCTTCCCCCCAGATTCCTTAATGTTATGCGATTTTAGTGTTATTCGATACTAATGTTATATGAGGTATTACTGTATATCTAAAAGCTTCCATTCTTTTGTAGTTTTTTTTAATTACTACTGCAACTGTGGATTTTGTTTTTACCAGAATGCTAAGGAAATGCTCTAGCACAGTTGGGGAACAACCACTAAAAATAGTGCTTTTCTCTGCTACTAGAACTTGGCCCATTTCTAGTTGATACAAGATGGCACAGTAAGATGCAAGGACAGAGGTGGTCTCTTAAGACTTGAAAAGCACTGTTTCATGCAAAATGCATAACAAAATCTGGCTCTCTTAGTTTAATATGCAATCAGTAGAGTGGTATGCATTTCTGACTCCCTGTCATATGTATCTTTATGACATATGCATTTGTGAACATGAATTTATGTCATTCCTATTGTATATTTTAAGAATGTGCTTAAAGTAGCTATGATATGCATCAAAACATATGTGAAATCAATCTCTGTGATTCCTTTGGACATCAGGACCTTGAATTATTCCCAAGGCAAAACAGCAAGCCACAATGGAAACACCAGACCACATGTGTTACTATGGTCTAGCTTTGGGGACACAATCGATAAAAATCGCAGGATTACAGAAAAAGGGAATCCAATGGTGAGGCTACTGATAAGTACTACATGATAAGTAATGCTGAAACAGTTGGAGTGTACAACAGCACTATTAGGCTGTGAATCTCTCTTTAAGGCAGTGCTAGGAATCCAAGATTCAGGGTCTGCCAGCCATCATCATCTTAGTCTTATCTGAATTCAGCTCCAACAAATGCACATCTAGTCCCTGTAATCAGCTGGCCATCCAAATTAGTGGAATATAAAAAAAGGCCTGAACATTTCTCAGTATTGCCATCCCAAAAATAATGTTATCTAGAAAACCTAGCAGTTCGAAAGCAAGAAAGTGCAAGTAGATAAATAGGGACCACTTCGGTGGGAAGGTAAATAGTGTTTTGTGCGCTCTGATGTCTAGTCATGCCTGCCACATGACAATGGAAACATCTGCAGAAGCAGACAGCACTGGCTCTTCGGCTTTGAAACAGAGATGAGCACTGAACCCTAGAGTCAGATACAACTGGCTTTCAAGCAAGGGAAACCTTTACCTTTACCAGAAACAAGAAAGTTGCTTGAAGAAATCGGAAACATAATCTATGTTCATATGTGTTCACTGCCCAGAGCTAGTCTAGTCAGATAGTCAATATAGAAATAAATAAATAAATAAATAAAGTTATCCAATAACACAGAACACATCCCCTCACTCTCTGATGCTTAGTGTGCACATAATTCATTTGTTGACAGTGGTGGGCTACAAAAAAAATTACTACCCCACTGTGGGTGTGGTATGGTGTGTGTGGCCAGGGGAAAAGCCCTGCTTTGCACCCGAATTAGAACTACAGTCAAACCTCGTATAAAGAGCGCCTCACTTAAAGAGTAACTCGCTTAAAGAGCAGAATTTTCTCTGAATGTTTGCTTTGCTTAACAAATAAAACCAACTAAAACTTGCTTAACAAATAAATCAGGGTTCGCAATCCCCCTCACCAGAAGTCACAATTGATCACTTACAATAGTGTTTCACTTAAAGAGCAAACTCGCTTAAAGAGCAATCCTGTGAAACGCATTATGCTCTTAAGCGAGATACAACTGTACTTTATTTCAAAGCTTGGATGGGTAGGGCCAGACAGAATTTCTGTAACTTTAATCCCATTTAATACTGTTTTTATACCATGTTTTTACTGTGTTTTAAGTGTTTTTAAAGTTTGTTAGCCGCCCTGGGTCTTTGTGAGGTGGGTGGCATAAAAGTTTGAATAAATAAATAAATAAATAAATAACTAAATAGAACTGGTGCGAACCTGCTGATGCCCACCACTGGTTGTTGATAATAACATTGATGTTTTTCATATTTCACTTACATTTCTAATTCCAAAAGTAAAAATGAAAAAATGTTGATAAAATCCATAAAAGTAAAAGAAACATTCTGAGAGTGATAGCAAGTAAAAATTTCATTTAAACATATAAAGAAAATAAATCTGGATTTCCTTGTAACTAAAAGAGCAATTGGATAGATGTACTGTACTACCTTGACTGGTGCCTATCTGGGGAAATAACTTTACAGCTGAAACTCCACCACCTAAAAAGCTCTCTAATAACCACCTTCCTGACACTCACCTGTCGTATCTCTGATGGTGGTGAGATCCTCCTGTGAAGATCTTACTGCACAAGTACATGCTTCAATTACTGGAGGACACAGATGCTTTCTTAGTGCACGCATACACACACCCAATGTAGTTAACAATTCATATTTTCTTTATAAGCTGAAGGTCCTACTGAAATGAAAGCTGTAGAAGCAGCAACCAGATTGCCAGCTATCAAGTACAAGGGAGTGAAAAGGAAGGAGGAGGAGGAGTGTCTTTGGCTCTTGGGCCACCACTAGGCTGAAGCCTACCTATTTCTTAATATTGTACTCACATACTGTATGCTTAAATATTTTATGATGTTGTAAACCGCCCTGGGTCGCCCCGGTGAGGAGGGTGGTATAGAAATGTGAATAAATAAATAAATAAATAAAAAGTTTCAGCCAGCAAGTGGGAGCAGACCCAAGTTTTCAACAATATCCACCACTGTCTGTATTCCCCTCCCGCTAAGAAAAAAAACACTTCATGGTATAGAACAGGCTTTCGCAACATTTTCCTGCCATGGGCCAGACACGCCCCCGACATGCAGCTGTAGGGGCCAGAGGTGTAGTGTAGTTGCTCCCTGGACTTACTTTTTTTCTCATCATCAGCAGTGGTAGCACCGATCACACCATTTTTCCAGCTTCTTGCACAGCCTCTGCCACTCCCCATGGCAGCAAGAGGCTTTTCAGAGCATGGCTGCTCCATTTGGATAATTTTCCAACACTTCCCCACTTCATTTCAGCTACTTAAATGCACCGCTGGGCAACTTCCTGGTTCCTTGCTGAGAACCAAGCCACTGATACAAGCTCCGCCCAGCACCGGAAGTTGCCAGCGCGTTCGAGCAGCTGAAACAAAGCAGGGAAGCATTGGGAAATTATCCAAATGGAGTGAAATTGCTCCGAAAGGTCTCCTGTTGCCATGGGGAATGACAGAGGCTGTCCAAAACCCTGGAAAAATGATGCAATCCATGCTACTGCTGCGGTAAGTGATATATTGTGACTTCTGGCACGGGGGCAGGTCTAGAGGTGCCTAGGTGGCCACCATGGGCCAGATTAATGAGATGCATGGGCCAGATTAAGCCCACAGACCAGGGGTTGTGAATGCTTGGTATATATGCACTGTTCCAACTAAAACAGACTCAATAAATTATTAGAACTTATTAAAGTAACACTATATACAGCCCTTGAGTCAATGACTCATAGTTTAGTTGGGATTAAGAGTTGGATTTAATTCGATCAGCCTCCTGTAGGTTCATTCCTACCTCTTTTCTTTAAAAAAAATGTCCAAATTTATCAACTACATGGGATGTCTAATCATGAGACAGACTGGCTACACACATCCAAGCTCACCAGTTGAAGATCATGCATATTTCAGTTCTGCCCACAAGGTTTATAAAACACTGTTTGTAACAGTTTCCTTCTTTGCAACAAATTCAATAGATATACATGGCATTCCCCACCCCTGAGCACTTATGCTTTGGGGAAAATGTGAGAGGCTGAATGCATCTGCACACACACCATTATTTATTACTTGTACTGTACTTATATCCTGCTTTTCTACCTTTAGGTACCACAAGTAGGTCTTTTTTCCCATATGATCTTCACAACAATTCTGTGAGTTTAATCAAGCTAAGAGAGAATGACCAGCTCATTCTCTACCTACTGCTGGAACCATTATCCAATCTCCAAAGTCTGATTAACTCTTAAACTATCAAGAAAGAAAATGAAGGATTTTCGAAATTAATTCAATAGCAAAGAATAAGACTGTTCCCTGTCATCTACTCACAGAAGCAATGGTTCCATAATTGAGCTTGGGAAGTTACTTTTAAGAAGAAGAAATATAATGGCATAGTTGTGTCAACTACAAGGGAGCTTTGTTTTGCAAAACATCAATCCCTCCTATTGCACGTTATGGATGATTTCCAGCCATGGGAAAATATATGTTCTTCTTGAAATACAGTAGTTGTCCATGTTTCCAAAGAGGGTTCACCACACAAGTAGTGTCCCAGATACGATGAGTCATAACCAAGCCATTACATGGAGGGGTCAGAAAAGATCAGACTTGCTGAATATGATCCAATAGAATACAATTGGTCATGTGACTTAACTGGAATGAAAAAGGTAGTTTTCTCAAGAGAAATATAAGGCAGTGGATATTGGTGTGTAAAAGACAGGCAGGAATGTGTGTTGCTCCCACTCCACAATTTCTTCTGGGCTAACTAGTTTCCTAGCACTGCTAATCAGACAGTATCTTGAATTTATCTGGATCCCATTTATGCAATAAAATGATGAAATACCTTTGTCAAATACAGTAAAACACTGGATAACGCTAAATTTGGTTCCACAAGTCTTGGTGTTATCTGATTTTTAGTGTTATCCGATCCATGTTAAAATCCTATGGGATGGATCGGATAACGTTAAAGCTCCATAGAGATACATTGTAACCACACAGGCTTTAGCGGTTGCTATCCAATCCATCCCATAGGACCTTAACGTTATTCGATCCAATTCTCCTCCCCAGATTACTTATCGTTATGCGATTTTAGCGTTATCCGATCCAATCGTTATCTGGTGTTTTACTGTATAAGTAACCAATTGACAAGCATCCCAGCCATTAGATTGTACCTACTACCTTCATGTATGAATGTCAGTATGGATCATAACAGAACTTTCTTATGACTTTATCACCTCAAAACATAATATTTGTCTTTCCAATACTGAGTCATTTCATACATTCAGGAGTGACTCATCAGGTGTTGAGCAATCAAATGATAAAGCAGAATGTAAACAAATCTGTGAAACAGCCCAGAATGTCTATGCCACGACATTTTTCTGATACATCCACAATCAACCAATAAAAGGAAACAGGTTGGCTATCACAGAACCAGATTCCTCAGACTGGTTTGTTAACTCACAATCAGATCCTAAGACTTCATGATACAGTGCACCTTATCTTATCACTGCACTCAATAGCAAAGGTTTCATTGACCTCTTGCAGTGAAACAGGGTGACATTTGTATATTATTTATACTGCCCCCTTCATCATGTATGGAGAGGTAGGTCTGGAAGTTAAGATTTAAGTCTCCAGCATTTGCTTTTGGAGATCTGTATGAATATTTACTGATCTACTGGGTGCAGCTGCTGGCTGGAAAACTTAATGAGTTAGGTGTTTTGCTATGGAGTAAGAAATTAAGAGTTCAGTTCCACACTGACCATACAAGCATAGCCAGCCTGTGTGGCTTTGGACAAGCTGCACAGTTTCAGGATGATCTTAGTAGAACAGAATACTAAACCACTTGAGTACTCTCTACCTAAAAAACATACAAACCGTGAAAAGTGTCACCATAAGTCAGAACTGACCTGAAGACATGCAATTTTTATGGGTGCAGATATGGAGGATCATTTCAAGCAAGGACCCTGTCATTCTCTCCCATTATTTATGTCATTTTAACTCCCTTCTCAGAAAAGCCTTCTTTCATGACTACAAGCTCACGTACCACCCAATACACACCATCCCATTTGATTTTTAAAGCCGAACATGGGTTAGTGCATGGACCGGAGACCACCAGAGAATACTAGGCATCTGCAGGTAGGGCTAGGAAAGAATCCAGCATGAATTCTTGGACAGCTGCTACCAGTCGGAACTGAAAATGCTATGGTAAATGGACCAGCAGTTAGGTTCAGTATAAGGCACCTCCTAGTGTGAAAGGGGGGGGGCACACAACTATATCTGCATGTCTCTATGTCTTCCCCATAGTTGAACTGCCAACCTGGTTTTATATTGTTCAGTTACATTGTCCTGTTATACTGTTACAACTTTTGGTTTCCAGAACCGAGGGGCGGTGGTGATGTCTGCCAATCTAACCAGGATCCGCTTTAAAATGGTGCCAGAGCAAAATAACACGGGACACACAACTGAGTTCTTAAATTCCTTCACAACTCTTTTAAAAATGAACCACCATGCTCCTGCGCAGCTCCTGTGCATTTCAACCGGGCTTCAGCAAGAGTACTTCCAGGGGGGAAGGTTGTGTCCAATGCGTCAAACCAGTCCTGTCCTCCCCACCCATGCATGGAAATCATAGGAGACTTATCATCAAAGTCAACCAAACAAAACCCTCACCTTGACCAAGGTCTGGCTTTGGTCCGTCCTCCCACCTGAATCTCTCACCCCCTTCTGATTCTTGGAGAGCCTCAATATACGATCTGTTCTTTACCCTACCTACCCACCCACAGGACCCCGCCTCCGCCTCTCCTCCAGTGGTGGGACTCGACCTTCCGTCAAGTTGAACGGTTCCAGATGGGAAACAAGCCCAGCCACAGAGGGGGGCCCTCCCCGATTTCCCACACGCCTGTCCACCGGCCCATTCCAGGCATGCCTTCGGCTCCCTTTGTGCACGGCCAGCTCTCTTGCAGTTTAAACAGCACAGATACAGATCTGTAGTGAAACGTTAAACATGCCGGAGTTGCATGTGTGTGGGTGTGGTGTGTGGATGGAATTACTTATGTATCTTTTTATTTAGCTTATGGCACTTGTACACATTGAGTCAACATATAACAAGCATATATATACAGTACTGTACTGTATATAGAAACTATGTAAAACAAAGCATTAATTTATAAACAAATATCTAAACAATTTATATCGGGGTGCCCAAACTTTTTGGGCCATGGGCCAGTCACATGGTTCAAGGGGGTTGGTCACTACAACCCGAGGCCGTATCCCCCCCACGACAATTCATCCGACCACAAAGCCCTCGTCGCTCCCAGAAGCTGCAGTAAAATGCACCTGTACAGGTGTGTTTTACTTCCGCTTCAGGGAGCAACGAGGGCTTTGTGGGCCTGATGAATTGCCATCGGGGCCAGATCTGGCCCCCTGGCAAGTTTGGGCACCCCTGATTTATATGAGTCGCCCATAAAAAGATCTTCTCTATCACCCATATATGCTCTAAGTAGGGCTTCATTGTTGTATAATATGTCTGCACGGTCTTGTGTACCTCTTCTCTTGCACAGAAACGGCGGCTGCAAGCTGACATTCCCCGCCTGCCCAAGTGCCTGGAGGAGTTTCCCCTCCCGCCATGGATCTCGCGGCGAGGGAGAGGGAAGAGGGGAGCGGCCAAGGGGGAGAGAGGGACGGATAAAGAGCTGCCCTTTGCTTCCCCGAGCAACTTCCAACCCCGGAGAAAGAAACAAAAGGCAGCAACTTCTGGAAGTGGGAGCGCGGGGAAAGGAAAACCACACAAGCTCCGGGGGCGGAGGCGTGGGTCAAATGGTGACCGGAGTGAGGAGAGAAAAGACTGAAGCGCACGGCGCAAATACAACTCAGCTTCACCTCAGGAAGATGTCCAGAAACATCCCCACCACCACAAACAGACACACACACACACACAGAGGAGAGGGGGGTTTCTCCACGCCCGCCCTCCCCTCCACAGACCCAGCCTGAGCGCGGAGCCGCCCCTTCAGCCCCTCTACCGAGCCAGCAAAAAGGGGGGGGCGCGCCACCCCCAACCCATTGTTCCCCCGGTCCGGGCGCTTCCCTCACCTCACCGCGCGCGTTTGGCTCCTCTCGGGTCCTGGCTGTGGGGCGGCGGCGGCAAAAAGCAAGTCGAGTTCGGGCCGCCGGAGGGTGCGAGCCATTAAAGGTTCCAGGCGGAGGAGGGAGAGGAGGCGACGGCCGTGCGGGGAGGAGGCGGGAGGCGAGGGGAGCCTCGGGGGAGCGAGGAGGGGACCCAAGTAGTCGCCATAGCTGAAGCACACCCTCGCTCCGGCGCGCCCGGAGGGGAGGGAAAAACCGGGTGGCTGAGGAACCCCAAGAAGCGGCCAAGGGGGCTCCCCTGCCGCTCTTGCGCCGGCCACGCTCTTCGCCCAGATGGTTCCTGCTCAGCTACGGCCCTCCTCGCCGCCTCTTTCTTCTCCTCCTCCCACCACCACCAGCCCAGCCCCCGCCTAAAGGGGAGGCGGAGAGGGGGAGCGGCGGCGAAGAGCCCCCTCCAGCGTCCGCCAGCGCGTCCTGCCTCAGCTGCGCGCCCTTTTTACACCTCCCCCGCCCCGGGCACCTCATCTCTCCACAGGCTCGACCCTCGAAGGCCGCGTTTTCTCCCCAACGGAACCCGGGGCGGGAAAAGTCTCCCCCACCCTTGTTCAAAAGGCTAAAAGCTGGTGGACACCAGGAGGGCCGGCTGGGCTGGGGTGCTTTTCCAGGGGTGTGTGGTGGTGGGGAGGGTGTGTATTATGTGGCCAGGTGCGGGGGGGGGGAGTCGCCTGTCCTGCACAAAGAGGCGCGGAGCCAAATGTCGACCAAACGGGGGAGGGGAACGAATCCGATTCGCGCGAAAGACAAAAAAAGCTTGAGGGGAACTTCCTTCGGGGTCAAGGCTGGGAGGTGGAACCGGAGCCACCTCTCTTCCACACTGCGCTGTAAGGGGCAAGGAGCTCGCTTTGTTGGCTGGCAAGGCGGCAGTTCGAAACCCGGGTCCTGCAGGACGGCTTGAGCGCCCGTCTCCATCCCACGTCTTGGGGACATGAAAGGAGTGCAGATTTGGGCGTTTCCCTGAGCGGAGTTTCTCCCGCAAAAAAAAAAATAATCCTTTCGACCCAGAATAATTTCTGACACGAAATTATTCTTCTTCTTTGTCGGGCATCGTTTCAGAGCCCCGCCTTAGAAAAATCTATCTTTAGGTGGCTGATTTTGAGGAGGTGGGTTGTGGTGGTGGTGGGTGTGTTTCCTTCACGATGGTCTACAGGAGGCCGGAGGCTGCCTTCCATTTTGCATTCTGCCCCTGTGTTTCCTTGAATGGATGGAGATCTCCCGTTGTCAGTCAAAAGGCGATTGGGGGGGGGGGGGGAGACGGCTGCTGATTCTTCCCTCCTTGAATCATAAAAAAATGCAGCTGGGAGGCAATACCTTTATTACATCACTAAAACAAAAACGTTGCAAGCTTTCGAGATCAAACGGTCTCTTGTTTCCTTCTTTGAAGTGTCTCTGAATGGTAAGAAGAGACAGTGGGGAAACCCAGGAGGGAAGTTTTTTTTATTGGGGGGGGGGACTGTTTTCTGAGCTTCCTTAAAATTCTGCAGACAAAGATGGGAGATTTCATGGGGAAAGCACCCTTTCCCCCAGGCAACAGTAAAACATACTCGGGGGGATAACATTTTGTTGGGTAATTTCGAACTACCGACCAGTATCTAATCTACCCTTTCTGGGTAAGGTGCTGGAAAAGGCTGTGGCACAGTTACAGGAAGTTCTGGATGAAGCGGATTCTCTGGACCCTTTTCAGTCAGGATTCAGGCCCGGATATGGTACTGAAACTGCACTGGTCGCTTTGGTGGATGATCTCTGGAGAGAGCGGGATGGAGGCCATCCGTCTATCCTTGCTCTTCTCGATCTCTCAGCGGCTTTCGATACTGTCGATCATGACATTCTTTTGGGAAGGCTCCAAGGATTGGGGATCCAGGGCACTGTGTTGGCCTGGTTTTCCTCATTTCTGAGGGGCAGGACCCAGACGGTATGTCTGGAGAATGAGAGGTCCAGCCCTAGGCTCCTCCAATATGGGGTGCCTCAGGGCTCGGTACTCTCACCTCTCCTGTTTAACATCTATATGAAGCCGCTGGGTGAGATCATCCGTTCCCACGGGGTGAGGTATCGTCAATATGCAGATGATACCCAACTGTACATCTCAGCCCGTGGGGACCCAAGCGGTGCAGTAGAAGTCCTAACCAGGTGCCTGGAGGCTGTTAGGGTCTGGATGGGGGAAAACGGGCTACAACTGAATCCCGGCAAGACTGAGTGGCTATGGGTGAGGGGCCCTGTGTTATCCCGGGAGCTTCCAGCTTTGGTTCTGGATGGGGCAGTCTTGCCCCTGACAGATCCGGTGCGTAATCTGGGGGTCCTCCTGGACTCACAACTACTGTTCGAAGAAGAGGTGGCAGGCGTGGCCAGGAGGGCTTTTGCACAACTTCGTGTAATATACCAGTTACGCCCACTCCTGGATCGGGACTCCTTGCTCAGGGTCACACATGCACTGGTCACCTCCAGACTTGATTACTGTAATGCGCTCTACATGGGGCTGCCCTTGGTGACAATTCGGAAACTCCAGCTGGCCCAGAATGCGGCTGCTCAGGTAGTGATGGGGTGCGGGCGCTACGCTCGTGCCTCACCACTGCTTCGGCAGCTGCACTGGCTGCCTGTATGTCTCCGGGTGCAATTCAAGGTGCTGGTCATTACCTTTAAAGCCCTATATGGTAGTGGGCCAGGATACCTCAGAGACCGTGTCACCCCAAGAACGTCTGTCTGTCCCACCAGGGCGGATCGGAGAGGCTCCCTTGCAATTCCATCAGCTAGAGAGGCTCGCCTCTCTAGCACCAGAAGGAGGGCCTTCTCTGTGACCACCCCGGCCCTGTGGAACCTCCTGCCAATCTATCTACGTCAACAGACAGAGCTCCTGCCCTTCCGGAAAGGCCTTAAAACCTGGCTGGCAGGACAAGTTTGGGGATCCAAAAATACCGGATCTCATGTTGGGTAGCTTATCAGATGAGACAGCCACCCTTTGTTCTTACCTCCTTACCCCGGTCCTGTTTTTTAATAATTTTTGTAATTTTATAACTTGGAAATGTTTAATTTCTTTTAGCTTAACTTTATTATTGTATTAATTCACATTTTTAACTGTTAATAGGGTACTGTATATTGATTTGTGGTCTTCAGCTATGTATTTTTTAAATTTGTTTATGTAAGCCACCCAGAGTTGGGTTTTTACCCGATTGGGGCGGGATAGCAAGTTGAAGAAATAAATAAATAAAAAATAAATAAGAAAAGCTCTGCCAGGGATTTTACATGATAATATTAGGAGGGCCTGCCTGGAATGACCCACAGCATGTTGCCTCTTTCCCATGGTACTTAATTGCTTACATCTTCTGCAAGAGGTATTGCGGTTCTGTGTTGGCTCATATGGTTTGCATTTAGAAAGTCCCATGATCAAGTCCCTGTAATTGCAAGTACTGTACGGGGAAGCAAGAATTCTCCCTGAATCCTTGGAGAGCCACTGGTTCTCAGCATTGGTAGTAGCAGGCTAGATGAACTAAAAGTTTGATTTGGTATAATAAAGCAGTTAATGGTAATCATAACACACTGTACAGACAGCAATCTGGCCTTGCTCTTTGCTAATTTACTGCTTGGTAATATACTCTCCTCTTCATCCCTCCAGTGACTCATAAAATGATCATAAAGAAAGAGAGGATAATACCTTTATTAGAGCACTAAAAAGCATACAACCATTAGCTAGATTTCAGTCCTGTACATGTTTTCATCAGGCTGGGCATCACAAAGCAGTGGATGGTGCAGAAAAAATACAAATGTTTGGAAAACATTGGGCAGACATGCTTAGCAGGGACTGAAGACTCAGGTGAGAGGCATAGATTTCCAGGTTCCATCTCTGGTGGTGTTGATTGGTAAAGGTTGCCCTTGCTTGAAAGCGAGTTGGTTCTGACTCTGGGGTTCAGTGTTCATCTCTGTTTATAGACAAAGAGCAAGCACTGTGCCTGCAGAGGTTTCCATTGATATGTGGCAGTGCACTGAATGTTGTTTACCTTCCCACTGAAGTGGTACTTATTGATCTACTGTACTTGTATTTTCTTGCATTCAAACTGCTAGGTTGGCAGGAGCTGAGACCAAGACAGGAGCTCACTCCGTCATGCAGCACTCGAGTCTCAAACTGCTGACATGTTGACCTTCCAGTCATCTTAAGTTCAGCATCTTAACCACTAATCCAGGGGTTCCCAAACTTTTTGTGCTGTGGGCTGGTCACATGGTTCCTCCCACCAGAAGTGGAAGTAAAACACACACATGCATGTGCAAAATGCTGGCACAAATGCACCCGCAGCTATTGTAAACACATTTACAACAGTTGCGGGTACATGTACGGCAGCATTTTGCACATGCATGGGCTCATTTTACTTGCACTTCCAGGAACATCATGGGCCAGATGATTTGGCATCATGTGCTGGATCTGTCCAGCGGGCCATAGTTTGGCCACCCCTGCACTAAGCCATCTCAGTCACTTCAGTTGATTGGTACATCTCTTCTAATCATGTTAGACAAAGAATCGCTAGTAGTTTTTCCTTCTCATAAAATGAATTTGTTTGGGATTCTTCTGCAGTTTAAATCTGTACATTACCTATTTTTTTTCCCCTCTGGATTTTCTTGAATACATCTTTATCAATATTGTCTTGCCTTTTTAGTTAGATTAAATACAACCTAAATGTGGGTTGCAAAGAGTAAGTAACCGTGCTGGATGAGGCCAAAAGTCCTTGATGAGGCTGCAGTTGCATATCAACATTTTTAGGAATACACTATCTCCTAATTAAGTGGGACATACCCCTGAACATATACGCCATTGCATAATCTTTGTACCAATTTGGATGCTTACAGATGAGGCTTTAATGGAAGGATTCTCAACCTGCCACCCACAGGCCACATGCAGCCCTCTTTGTGTGGCCTTCCAAGCTGCATATTTATTACTACCACCCACAGACCTACACCATTCTTCCTGCTTTATGCGGCACCATCTCCTGTTGGTTTTTCTGTCCCTTTATTATTATTTTTTTAAAAACCCACAAAATAAAAACCTCATTTCTTCTGGTCTCTGTGGCTTTTTCTTCAGACCCTTCTCGGTCTTATCTTCCATGCTGTACTAGCATTTGGTCCATTCTGGGCACTTTGCTAGGCAACAGAGCTCAGGTACCCATAACATTAGCATTTCATCATTGACCTCTGAACATTTGCTTTCAATCTAAATTGGGTAAATTAATAATTTTGTTACCTTTTTGGTTTAAGATGTGGCCCTCTTTAGTTATTCGCCATTCTAATGCAAACCCAGAAGGCTGGAAACCACTGGTTTAATGTATAACTAAATTGTAATAAAAACCCTCTGGAAACACCATGAGTCCGGCATCATTTCTCCTACCATTGCTAACCAACAGCAGAACATAAAGGCAATAGTCTGTTTACCTTTTGTCCTCAGCATCTGGTATTGAGATCTTTTATTGCTGCTTCCAATCATGAAGCCACAGGTAGACTTGTTCTCCATTAGTTTCTCTAATGTCATCTATTTCAATAGTTTTTATCATATCTTCTGGTAGGTAATTTCCTAGATTAGGAATGCATTTGTGTGGAGGAGTGTTTTTATTTAAACTGATCTGCTTGAAATCAATTTTATTGGATAACTTTCAACTCCTGGTGAAACAATGACAAAAAAAGCTACCTGTATTTTTTTCAGGTAGTTCATGTGTCCCTGTCACATCTTCTCCCACCTCACTTGCCCATACAGTACTAGCATCTAAGTCAAGGGTGCCCAATCTTTTTTTTGCCTGTGGGCCAGTCACGTGGTCCAAAGGTGCCCAGCCTACTGCCTGGGGGCCAGATCCGGCTTCTGATGCCAATTCATTTGGCCCACAATGCCCTCATCACTCCCAGAAGCGGAGGTAAAATGCTCCTGTACAGGCACATTTTACTTCCGCTTCCGCGAGTGATGAGGGCGTTGCAGACCGGATGAATTGGCATTGGGGGCTGGATGGGCAGTAGTTTGTTCACCCTTGATCTAAGTTGAGATTCCAGATACAATTCCCAGCTTTTTCTAGTTGGGAAAGTACTCCAACTCCCTATTCGTTCCTACACAATCTGTACCAGATACAAAAATACTTGACTAGCATGATAACTGAGCAGTCAGGTGTCCATCTTTGTATGTTGCAGTAGATTATTCCAGATAAGAAACAAAATAAAAGTAAAAACAAAAAAGACAAAAATGTTGTGGCACTTTAAAAGACATAACTGCCATATTTTAATGTGAACTTTTGTGGATCAGGTCCACTTCCTCCATGAAAGTTCACTATAAAATGTTGCAGTTAATCTTTAAGATGCCACAATGTCTTTTCCTTTCCTTTGTTTTGTTTTATTTACTGTCTGATATGTCTGCGTAGAATAACACAGCTACCACTCCAAATACTGCAACAAATTATTTCAGTTCCCAAGGAGACTGATATATTAGTCTGGTGCAGCAAAAATAACACAGTATTCTGTGGTTTCTTTAAAGATTAACAAGTTCTATTTGACAAAGTTTCATGGATTGTAGCTCATATCTTCAGATGCATTGATTTTAGCCTCTCTAGACACGTTTGTACATACATGAGGAATTAAAGTACATACAGTACAATAAGGCTTGCAAGGTGATGATCTTATCAGTAGTCTGAACAGTGACTCCTCAGATAACATTTTTCCCTTTTGGGAGATGGTGTTCTGAAATTGGAATTAAACTGCTTCTGGTAATAAGAAAGGGGGAAAGGCAATTCTTCCAAGTAGAAGTTCCCAGGGGCTGTGCCTTTTCTTTTACTATCTGGAGTGATAAATAGGATGTTTCTTCCTATGTAGAACACAAGAAGACAGCATAGAGCTTTAGTGGTGTGTTAGCTTGGGGAAAAGGCAGTGAAGTAGAACTAGCATACTATTCAAAGATACATTACTGTATGTAACATTATGCACAGCATAGGAAAAGTATTTGAGAAAGTCTTCCCCTCAGAGTGGGCTCTGGCATTTGACATAGCAACTAATTTGGGAAATAATAAAAAAATAAATATTGTCTACTGAATAATCATAATTTTTGTTATTAACATTATAGGCATGTGGTAGCTCTAGCCAGCATATACAGAGTGCGCCTACACTGAAACACAAAATCAGAATGATTTGGCTTGACTTTGATTAGAAACCTGTATTACATATTAAATCAGAACCACTGCTTGGAATGCTTTGGGAATTGGGTGTTCATACTGGATACATTGCATGCCACATTCCTGCCAGTTGCTCCCCTTCTTCTTGTTCCACCTCTGTCCTTTCATACTGTGCCCCCACTTTTACCAATCCTTTGATAGTTCTCTGTCTTGCCAGTTTTGTGTATAAGTGTGTGTGTAATAATAAAAATTACAAAAGAGAAGTTCCTTATCGATTGTATTAATATCAGCTCAAGAATGTTACGATATGTTCTGTCAGTATATCGACAAGGATTTTTGTTGTTTTTAAAAAGCGCTCAGTTCAAAAAGCAAAATATTAGCCCTAAAATAAGGACTCTTTGCCTGCAAAATGCCTCCAGGCCGGCCTTTTTGTGGCTCTCGAGAGGAATATTTCTTTCCCCTTCTTCTTCTTCTGAAAAATAAAATAAAAAGACAGTAAGATGCTGCCCTGTTCACTGTATGCTGTGGAGCATTTGTAACTTAGACCAGCAATTAAATGAACAATCTGATATAGCTATAGTAATTAAGGATAATGAATTACTTTTGCATCAGGCCATGGTATAACAAAAAATATACTGTATTCAAAAGAGATCACTGCATACTTAAATTTCACATATCTAAGTAAGAAAATACAATCTTATAAAATAATTACTAACTTCATAAAATGTAACTGAGTAACTTAATACATTTATGGTAATGTAACTACTTGGTTACATAAGATTAAATGTAACTTAGTTTTTATATGATTATATGCACAAGCAATAACAAAGCAATTAATATGCTTTGTGATTTAAAATTAACAGCAATTAGAAATATAAATGTATCTGCTCTTATAGCAATAAGGAATTTGGCTGGCTTTACTAGGAATATATATACTTATAGCATCAAGGTATTTGTGTAATTAATACATGGAAGAGAAGAACAAGTTTATTAATATTACTAATACATATGATATTTGGGTGAAGGTAGATGAGCTCCTGGTGTTTGTACTGGTAAAACAGAAGGAGATACAGTACATTAAAATTCAGTAGTCATAAGATTCGCTGCTTCTAAGAACAAGTGGGACTCTGTCAAAGACAAAGTTAGAAGAATATTTATAGTTAACTGGTCCACAGCTGGCTGAAGGCAAAACACTTTCATTTTTTACTGTAATAAGGCCTATTGCTCATAACAACTGAAAGGGGAGAACAGAAAGCAGTACCTGTATAACAGAGCCAAAATCACCTTTTTAGAATGACTTAAAAACTAAGCACTTAATGCCTTTAAAGTTAAGCTGTAAAAGGAAACCATTTCTTAACTTTGTTCTACATGAAACAGAATAAACAAATTCTGCAAAGCTGAACAAAGCAAACAACTGAAGCAAAAAACATAACTTATCTTACAGCTTTAATGTTCTGGGGCAACTGTTCTGGGGCAACTCACGAAGTGCCCAAATCTATGGCACAGGCAGTGGTGGACATCAGCAGGTTCGCCCCAGTTCACCAGAACTGGTAGCAGAAATTCCGGCTGGCCCCACCCATTCAAGTTTGAAATAAAGTAGTCCTAATTCAGGTGCAATGCAGGGTTTTCCCCCTGTCCACGCCCACCATACCACGCCCACAGTGTGGTAGTAAAAAAATGGAGCCCACCACTGGTTAGAGCAGGGGTGGCTAGCCTTGGTGCCCCATGTGTTCCTGGATTTCAATTCCCAGAAGCCCAGGTAAGCACACATGCCAGTCATGGTTTCTGGGAATTGAAGTCCAAGAACACCTGGGGCACCAAAGTTGACCACCCCTGGGTTAGAGAGTTGGAGTCAGCTGTGTACTTTACATAGAGAACTCTGAGCCCAGCCAAAACTTTTAACTTTGGCAAAATTCTGACTCTCACAGTTCCACCACTATAGAAAAACCATCAGGGCTTTGAAATGTGCACACATGCATAACATACTATGAGATCCCTTCTCCTTATTTGCCAAGTTGTTGACCTCATGAGTAGATGAAAGACAGATCTAGTGCTAATCTTTCCCTCATCCAATCTTCTGTGGAAGGTTCATCCTTTTTGATACTCTTCAAATATGTTTACAAAGCATGACAAAATAGCTATCTACAAATTTGCAGTAACATCCTTCAGGAAAAGGGTGTTCTAGCAGATGCTTTCTAAACAGTAATTTTAAAACTATTGTCTACCTTCAGGTCACATCCAACTTAAAGCAAATCTAGCAGGGTTTTCGAGCTATGGAACATATTTAAAATTTCTATGGCCCAGCAAAGATTTGAAATTAGGTCTTCTGAGTAGCAGTCCCTCACGAAGTTCACTACACCACAATGGCTCTTCTCTAAATTTGCTTTGCCCTAGGCATATTCCATCCCAAAGACCTCATTTACGTTAACTTGGAAACAGAACATTGGATGCTTATCCTGAAAGTTCTTCCAGTGATGGAAGGAGGGTTCCAAACTGTGTCCCATTTGTGCTTTTGTTTGTTTCTGGATCAGCATCTGGCTTTTCTTTTCTCAAGTGGAGGTGATAATTTCTTTTGGATTCTCTCCTACATACCTATTTAATTCCTTACCATTTAGTACATGCAATGAGTGTTTGTTTTCATTTAAGCTTCTTGACAAAGCCATGCAGATGGTATTTAAATGGTGTTGTGAAGTTTCCAAAATGGAACTATCCAGAAAATCCCTCTTGCTCTGTGATGTAAACAATGAATTGCTAGGCCATAGATGGTCCAGACTACTTGTCCTGAATTAATCATCGGAGTAAGCAGTACTGCTAGCCTTTTTAGGTGATCTGATCAAGGAAGCTTATCATATTATAGCTAAAGGAAAACGATACTTAACTAAAGCAGGTCAAAGCCTAATGGGATTCCTGCTTTAACAATCTATATCTTATACCAGATCATAATCTTTGTGTCCACATTTACCCGCTCACTTCTGAAATGAATATTTGTGCAAATAGTCCTGCAAATAAAATGGGCAGGAGAGTACAGATATCAATCTGATTGATTCCTCAAGGTGCTACAGAATGAACTTATCTGCTCTTCCTTGTTGAATGCACATAGTTAGGAAGCAAAAGCTTCCTGGCTGAATTCATCTAGCATTGCTATTGATTTTCTTTTGCGAAAAAGCAAACATCCAAATTCCATGGAAAGGGTAAATTGTGGAACTTCATCCTTACCACATGACATTTTGAATTGTATTGCTGATGATGAAACTTTAGTCATAGTTCCCTACGAGAATAATGCTGTGCAACAAGGCATATTAGATGACACGCTATCCACTTATTTGCAGCACACTATGAACCCTTGGAAATCTATATATGGACTCGGAGAAAGAAGCATTAGAAAGTCTTGCCCTACAGCTCCCTGTGACTTCCTTCTCCTGGTTGTGACCAAAAATACTTTATAAACTCCTGTATTTTTCCATAATTTGTGCTGTTGTACCCGTGTTTCTTCTGCACCCTGGCTCACACATTTTTCTTATGCATGTTCCAGAGAGCCGTATGAATATTTGTGTATATTGTTGTTTTGTTTGTTTTCATTTGCTTAAAGATTTTTTTTAGTTGTATAGAATGCAGCATGAAATGCCAATGCTGAGCAAGTGGGTAGCTCATAGTTCTCACAACATCCTATGAAATGAATCAGTCTGATCCAGTTTATGCAGATGCTAAGCACAACACCATGAGTCCTAGTGTTGTTCGGAGAAGGTTTCAGTACCTTCCTGTAGTTAACTGCAGCTAATTGAAAATACTGTATGCCGAATGATATCTCGGCTGCATAGTCAGGTGTGTGACCAGGCACGTGACAGAAGTGGATCCTGGCAGCTCCTCAGTTACAGTAGTTATAGCAAGCAATGCAAACTTCATACAAATGCAGAGGGAGAATTCCTCGCGAAATATTGTCAAGATTTTTGAAATACATAGTTTGGTTTTCCTTTTGTTTCTGTGAAGATTTTCCATTTTAATGCTATTGTTCTTGCATCATTTCAATCTACTAGAAAGAAGCATGCATGTCCTTTTCTGATTATGCATCTACAATTTACCATGGCTCTGTGTATTTTATAGAAAAATATGGGGCTTAAAAATAAAACAATTATGTTTGAGAAGAGGGATTCCATTTCACTATAGTATAGTTAAAGAGGCTGGCTGGCCAGGATAGCTCTGTCTCAACAGCTGTGCTTGGTGAAAACTTTGTTCAGTCCAATAATATAAGTAAATATTTCTTCTTTTCACCATCTGCAGCAAAGAACTTGGACTTCTGCAGTCATTATTTGAGGCCAACTCAAACTATCCCACAGGACTGTAGCCAGGATTCTAAATTTGGGGGGGGGGGGTGTTTCAGGAGGGGCAAAACTTTCCAGGAGGGGCAACAATGTCATGCTTACATATATAACATTGGCAAGATGGGTTGGGTTGGGGAGGGCAGGCTGTTAGGTCAAAAGGGTTTCCGGGGGCCCTGGCTACAGCCCTGCTATCCCATAGTGGGAGGGAAAGTAATATCCTTTCTTATCCTTCTAGATCACAGATTCCTAACCTTTTCAAGCCAGGGGCTGGGTCACACTCTCAGTCAGCTTCAAGGGCCGGATGGCCATTTTGCCCTGCCTGCACAATGGGGATGGCCATTTTGTCCCAACAGCTTCAAAGGGGGTGGACATTTTGTTTCTTGAATGGGCTGGGTGGCCACATGAAATGGCACCAGGGCCTAGATCTGGCCCACAGGCCTTAGGTTGGGATCCCCTGTTCTAGATTCCTCTCTCTGGTTCAGAAAGAGAAGTTGGAATGCAACTTCTGCATCAAGAGGAAGAAGAGGGGCATACCTCAATGGGGTAGCACCCTTTCTTGGTATGCAGAATGCCATACCTTCCCAGCCCGATATCCCAAAAAATTGCTGTCAGTCAGCATTGATGCTGTGGGGTTAGGTGGACAACAAGGGTCTGATTCAATATAAGGCTGTTTCCCGAGTTCCTACATATTACCCATCTTTTTCAGGGAACAAAAGCTTTATTAAGGTTTTTTTTTTAATATAAAAGGAGAGCAGGTCCTGGATTTGAAAGGCAGGCCTTAGCTCTCAGTTCCATCTCTGGCAATTGTCATTTTCTTCCCCTGCCACCTCCTCCTCCGCTTCCTCTTTGACCCCATCAGGTGTCTAGGGAGATGCAAGGTTCTTGTTTTGGCACTTCCAGTAACCTTCTAGCAACATTGTAACTGTTAGCAAAGATACCTTTTTTCTACTTTAAATGCTTCTAACCCTGTGGTTCCCAACATGGGCACACGCCACAAAGGAGGACAATTTTATTTTGAAGAGGGACAATTTGAGAATAGTTCACTTTTTGAATAATAAGAGTTATAAGCGTGGGGTGGGAATCAGGATTTGAGAGATGCTTAAATGGCGCATGGCCAAAAAAAAGTTTGGGAATCACTGCTGTAAACTGATATAAGCATAAAAAGTACTATTCACCATAATGTTTTTTTTTTTAAAACTAGGACCAGCCCCAGGTACTGGTGGAGGACAGGGGTGCCTGGAGGGCAATGGTCCATGGGATCACAAAGGGTTGGAATGGATTGTGCAACTGAACAACAACAAAACTGGTTTAAATGCAAAGAAAAGTGGTGTGACCAGAGAAGCCACAGGCAGACGAAAAGCAGAAATGTATTATGTTCATTTGTTGGCAATGAAACTTTACAATGATTCATCTGATTGAAAATGTAATTTTCTCACTATGGCCTTAAGGAGATAGAAGACTTATGGTCATGAGATCCTAGATTAGCCTAGTTGTTTATATGTATACAGTAAAACCTCATATAACACTAAAACCTGGTTCCACAAGTCTTCGTGTTATATGATTTTTCGTGTTATCTGATCCTCTATGGGATCCATAGAGATACATTGTAACCACACAGGCTTTCGCGGTTGTTATCTGAAGCATCCCATAGGATCTTAATGTTATCTGATGCAATTCTTCCCCCCAGATTCCTTGATGTTATGCGATTTTCGTGTTATTCGATACTAATGTTATATGAGGTATTACTGTATATGCAGTTGATTGCTTTTCTTACACCAGCCTTTAATACGCAGAAGTGGAACTAGAGTGCAGAAATACTTTTATAATTAAATGACTATTGAAAGTGTGCATTAACACTGGCGGGGGGGGGGAGGAGGAGGCCAATTTTAAAGATTGTTGCCATTTTTTAAAAGAAAGGGCAATCTAATTCAGAAATCCTATAGAAAGTTGGAGGCTATAAATTTTCCACAAGTTATGTAAGATCATTAGTGTTGTGTGCCTTGTAATCAAACTTACATAATAATATTCATCTCTACCTTCCAATTACCAATAAAAAAACGAAGCACACTAAATGCTAGATATGGAGATTTTAAAAATTACATACTACGGTATACAGGTGTCTGTAGTCATCTGTGGGAGTACCTGAACTAAAATTATGTGAAATCTGTAATCTAATTTAATCCTCATCTATACATCAGTAACTTCATCCACTTTTGCTTCTAGCCTGCTCACTTTTGAACTCTTGAAACAAGAGTTCTTTGAGACAGCTGGTTGAAACAGTGCAGCTGGATAGATCACAGATCACCTTCAAGTCACACATAGAGGCTTCTCAAAGCATAACAGCAGAGACTGAAGGGCACATATATGGGTGCAAAAATGTAAATGGCTCCGAAAAGAAAAGAAGAGAAATTTGAGCAAGACTTGAGTGCTGGCACAAAGTCAACAAGATATTTGCACCAATTCTTTGCAATATTGTTTTGAGGTTCTCCTCTTGGTTATATCCAGTTGTTGGGGAAGAAATTATTACATTTTTCTGCCTCACCTTTTCTTGCCCTTCTGGTTTCTCTATAGCAGGGATGGCCAACCTTGGCACTCCAGGTGTTCTTGGACTTCGATTCCCAGAACCCAAGTCAGTACACCTGCTGATCAGGGCTTCTGGGAATTGATGTTCAGGAACAGCTGGAGTGCCAAGGTTGACCACCATTGCTCTCTGGGGTGGGCACCTGGTCCCCAAGGCCCAATTCTGTTCCCACAACTACAGACACCTGAAATCTCTCTAAAAGCGACCAGTTCTTAGGTTTCTTTAGTGGATCAATAAAACATCCAAAGAGGTTTTAAAGGAAAAATAGATTCTATCAACAAAAACATAAGCATGTGTGGTGCTTGGTTCCATGCAGATGCAAGAACCCCGATTAAAAAATTCAACCAGGCTTATATACTATTTTGACAAGCTACACGTTCGTGTTCTTGGCACAGGTAGGGCCGAAGGTGTTTCATGTGTTATCTTGGCAGTGCATACATTTGGAATGTTCAGAAATGCATATTCATGCAAGTCAACTCCACTTAGATAAATGATACAGACATTTTGTATAACTAGCTTTTCATAAAATGGCTTTCTCCGGGCCACACTATAGATCAGCACAAATAATTACTTCAAATGATTATGCAAGCTTTGTTGTGATATTTAACGGCATACTTATTTTGTTAAAGGAAAAGGGTTAATAAATTCAACTCATTTTGGAGTCATACTACCTGTTCAATTCTCTCAGTATAAGAAACTTTCAAGGTCTCTTTTTAACGCTACTCACTCTCAAAATTCTGCAGATGCAAAACCAATCTTGTAAGCAAAAAAAGCCTACCAACCATTTCCCCCACCATATTATCTTTCAGTTTTTAACAAATCAGAAGACACATTTATAGGCTAAATATCCACTATCTTCTATGCTGACAGTCCTCCTTTCTACAAAGCTCCTTTGAAATAGTATGTGTGCATCTGTGTGTTTATGTACATAGAGATGTATAAACAAAAGCACCTTAAATTGTGAGCCTTTCTTGCTTATCCATTCAGATGAGGCCTTTAATCTGCATTTCTACTGTTAAGGAGACACTGCAGTCAGGTACATTTTCCAACTCTGTGGTTTCTACAGAGACACAATGAGAGGCAAAAAGAGGTTACTAACCAACAGGAGACATAATGAGACCATTCACCTCCCCGCACATCCTTTTTCTGCTCCTCTGCAATGCAGACAGGTGGTTTAAGGTATGATTGAGTGGAGGCACATCCCCTTTGGCAAAGTCCTTATCTTGGTCATGCTCAAAGCAATTCATTACTATTTTCTGCTGCTCAGTGGTAAAGCTTATTAGGACCAGTGCAGATTACTTGACAGCAAAATATAGAGGACGGAGTTCAGCCCAGTTACCTAATCCGTAGGTGAGCAAAAAGTAGATCCAGATCCACTGGATGAATATGGAGATTAGCAAGGCGTTCTGACACCATTTGCCTGGGAACAGCGGCAACTAAAAACCTCCCCAGCCACTGTGAGATGGATGGCAATATGAATTAATTCTTGCTAAAGTTTTACTACTAACAATCTTGATCAGTATTTGCAAACTAGGGGCCATGACTTCCTTTATTGAGGAAATTCATCTCACATTTGGTTTCTTCCACTTTCCCTAGTATTACTTTCTTATCCACTGAGTCTTAGTCCTCTGATGAAATAACATACATACACGGCACACAGCATGGATCTGGCTCATGTTGCCAATTAATCCAGCCCTCACCATTCCCGGAAGTGGAAATGAAACATGCATGTGTGTGCGCGTAATGCACCTGCACATGCTGCTGCCATAAATGCATTTAAAACAGCCACAGGTAATTTATGGCAACATTATGCACATATGTAGGCACATTATGCACACACACATGCCCATTTTACTTCCAGTGGGAGGAACCACATGACCAGCACATGCAACCACGTGACTGGCCCGTGGCACAAAAAGTTTGGACACCCCTGCACTATAGCCATGTTTGTAGAAGAAATTGATTGAAGAAAAGCAGGAGCAGGCTTTTGCGAGAAAGGAAATGTTAAGTTGGGGTTTTCCTGTTGAACAGCTAGTGGGCTGAGTGTGTGCTCAAAGACACCTTGTTCCTCAGTTGTTAGCATGTGACCACCTGCCTTTACAATTTTGCACTTGGTTCTGGTTAATAGACGTCAAGCTTCGAATAAAAAGCAGAGTAGATCCTGCAAGCTTGATGTCTGTCTATCCCTAACTAAATGTACATCTCATCACGTGCTAACAGACTTGGTGGTAAGGGTCATGATGGGTGGCGAAATCCCCTCGGGTGTTGATTGGGTAAGATAAACAAAAGGGTCTCTAGCTGCAATTTGCTGAATTCTTGCATTTTCGAGGAACAAGGTATAAAATTATAGATGTAAAACAGGTTTGCAAAAAGTAAAGTAGTAGAAAAATTATATAAAGGAAAAGAACAAAATCCAACTGTTAGTTCAACTGGATCAGACATACTGAATCAGTTGAACTTGTAATTGCCAGCTAACAAAGTTTCCACTGATTTTATGGCTGAAATCTTGCTCCATATAGTTTACACCTTCAGCTGCCGCCACCACTTTTTCTCCAGATAAAACATTTTCAATTCTCCCTTAAAAGTCTCATGTCTTCTGTGGAATCCCTTTCATTGTTAAAAAAAAGCTGTTGAGCGATGGGAAAGTAAAAATAATAATAATCATTTTCACTAGTATTTGCCATTAAATGGGATAAATTACATTTCATTTTCAAAAATCAAACTCCAACCCACTACACTTGATCTAGGAAACTATTTTTTTTATTTCTGATGTCGCTTTACAATAAGAAATGACAATTTCTGCTGCAAGATGCAATTACTGTCTTTGAACATGTGTGTCAGCTACAGAGAAACATTAATTTTTCATCAAGGAGTGCCCAATTCATACAGTATTAAGTGTTACAAATCACTTAAATCACAGGGGAAATACTGAGAGACACAAAGCTGAACATTTATTTGATATGTCTTTCAAGAAAAGCCAGTTTTTCAGATATGGCATGTATGATTTTGTTAAGAGGATTTTTAAAAACAACCATGCTGTAGTTGTAACTGGAAGGGACTTTCCTGGGCTAGGGCTATCTATCACTAACCAACCATTTTTTCCCTCACTTCTGGGTTAAAAGCCAAGCCCCCTCTTTCCTTTTATCAGTTTGGGTCAGTTTTATTTTGCTGTTTTGTTGTTAGCATGCATGTAGTAAACCAATCTGCATTAAGGTTATATTTAGGACCTTCTGCTAGGAGTGGTTCAACAGAAAGAAGCCAATACCCTTAGATGACACAAAAACCAGTCTTCAAATCAATAAGGTGCACTGAAACCCTTCTAAAACTCTGAAGCAGAGGAATATCTTTGGCGATGTTAACAGCATCCAGTGCCTCTCCTTTTAGAATATCTTGTGGAAAATAAAGATATTCTAAAGCCATCTTTTCTCTTCTGAACAATTCAATCCACGTTTAACAGAGCAAACTTCCTCCAAGTACTTGGTATTTGGATTCAACAAATATAGACTTAAAAACTGTGCCTCCAGATTTAGATACACTTGAATTATATGCTCACTTGGTATGATGCTCCATCAGGCACAATTCCTCATTATAATGGGCAAGATCATGTTCTGGCCTGAGCAGTGTTGCTCAGTGAAGAACCATTCAATTTATGTCCTAGCTTCTAAATTCTCTGGAGATCAATACATTTCACATGCTAAACTTTAAAATGGTGATTGATAAAATAAACAATTTTGTGCATTCAGCTCTGACTTACGACAATCCTTTTCAGGCTTTTCGAGGTAGTTCTCATTAGTGGGGTTAACATTCCCTTCTTCTGGGATCATATTGGGACTATGTAAATTGCCCAAGGCTGGCTTTTTTCTTACACTGCGGAATCAAGCTCCTAACATCTGCCTCCACAGCCACATACCTCAACCACTAAGCCAGGGATTCCCAACCTACAGCCCACAGGCTGACCCCAGCCCATGATGCCATTCCGGCAAGCCCGTCACCGTATCCCTCACACCCGGAAGTAGAAGCAGGCACATTTACGCCAGCCGTAAAACATGCCCATGCATGTACAAATGTGCGATGTAAATGCAGAAGTGGGTGCACTTACATCAGCCATAAATGCACCCACTTCTGCTTCTGGGGGGAGGGCATGTTCCGGCTCTCTCAGCTGTTCTGGGGGCATGTTCAGGGCCATGGCGCAAAGACTGGCCACCCCTGCACAAAGCTATCCATGAATAAGGGCGACACATTGTACTAACTGCAAGTTACAGACCATAACCCTGAGCTGATTGAATTTTAAATTCTAATGAAGACAGACAGCCACTGATGCAACTGGTTTATTGCTTTGATATTGTACAATGATGCAGGATGTTAGAAGCACATATACCCTCATGTACTGGGGAACACTAGAGTCAAGATGGGTCAGGTCCATGAGGCAAAGAGCTACACACTTAGGCTACCTTTTGAATAAGCAAGAGATGGTCTTTATAGCCTAGCTCTTCTATCTTGAAAATGAAAGAGAATAGCCACCCAATCCCTGCTGGTGGTGCTGAATCTGCTACATGCTAAATAAAATCCTGACAAGCTCAACATGTTATCACCATGGTAAAATAAACTACCCTTAGCCTGGCAAATTCAGAATGGTTTTCATGTTTACGGCTCTCACTAAACTAGTGATACGACATTCATGAAACATGTATAGATGTTTTACACAGAAAACTACCCATCCAGTACATACCTTTTGATGCCTGAAATGAGCCAGCCTAACTTTTACAGCCGGGTATTGATCCATTCAGTCACTCTGTAATGTTCACTCCCCGCCCATTTAGAACTCCCAGCCTACATTTACTGAGATCCCAAACCAGAACAGATGAAAATATGAGGTTAAAAGGACTCTAAATGATGATCCACATGAAACTAGGAACAAAACTGGAAGTAAACAGCTGCTAGCTTGAGATTCTTTGTTTCCTGCCTTGCCCTGCCTGGAGAGGAAACAAAAACATCCTCTTTTCACATAAATCTAGCAACAAATCATTCTTAGGCCCTAACACCTAATAGGTACAATAGAATGGTAACTAGGTACATTGTAGAACGGGCTTCCATGGGCTTTGTCTCAATTCGGTACCTCTAGTGTCCTTCTGAAGTTGTAGAGTGAATGTACACTTACAAATAGGGGTGCACAAAATCCAGCTTTAGTGGTTTAATCCAGGAAAACATGCCTTGTTTCTTTGGAATTCTGTAGTATAAACTGAAAATGCTTGCCCCACAGAGGACATATTAAAAAAGGCTAAACTTATGATAAGCTCACATATCCCTATTTTTATGTTTTGTTTCTTTAGAAATTATCTCCTGCACATGACCTATGCTCAACTACTGGAAAATCCTACTTAGCATTCAGAAGCACCTGCAGCTGATTTCTTACATCCCTAATTTATATGGAAACAGGACAAAATGAAAAATCAACACAACACAAATACGTATAAGAGTTCATCAATCTTTGCATTATGTCATATGAAGACGAAAACCATGAGTGATTGTAGGCCAAGCATACCACATTTAAAATACAGTTAACTGGAAATATTGAAAGTCAACAGACCACACAGCACCGGACCTTTACACAAGTTTTGATTGTATTTCAATGTCCTTTATTGAGGAGTGGATGAGAAACTGTCAGACACGCCAAAGACACTTCACATTCAAGGGCTAGGAGCTCAATGGCTTTCTTCATTGAGACACTACACAAGCCTGCTTCAGAAAACTGAATGTGATACTGATGAAGTCTTCATGCTTGATGCTGCCTCCAGTTTACAGTCTTTTAAATCTACTGGCTTGGGTGGGCAGAAGGGTGTTCTCTACCCTACAAAATACTCACACTCCAATACATGTTAACACTAGAAGGTTAAAAATGCCTGTAATCTGTTATAATGGGAGTCTACTGCATACCCGGTCTTAAAGCTGTCTTAATTCTTTTATGCCTAATGAAAATTCAATGTGTTTCCCTTTCACCATCATGTGGTTGGTTTACACCATTAGAAAAATACTCTTCAGTGCTACTGCAGAGGTTTACAGGAAGCTCCTTCAGTGCTGATGGGTAGAAATTCCTTGCAACACCATTTGAAACCGTTTCTTCCTGCTGCCACTGCCTGTAGGTTGCAGAAATGGCCTACACGCACTACAGTGTTCTCTCTCAAAAACAAAACAAAGAAACCTAAACCAAAGGGTAAATGTTTATTTGGAGTTTTCTTGTGGATGGTAATTAAGGCCCTTTACGCAGAGCTCAGGAGCTCCTGTACGGCTCCCTTCTGTTCTGCGCTGAGCTGAGATATGCATTCTGTCCACAAACCTCCAGAAGTCTAGAGAACAAAAGGAAAATAATGGAAAAGTTAAACAGGCGCGGGAATAGCCTATGTCCATCGTGGGGAACCTTGGCACTCCAGCTATTCTTGGACTTCCAATTCTCAGAAGCTCAAGTCTCTGTGAACCCACATGAATGTGTGGATTCACAGAGACGTGGACTTTTGGGAATTGGAAGTCCAAGAATAGCTGGAGTACCAAGGTTCACCATCACTGGCCTATATACCCATATAGAGGTGTTGAAGAACTTTGAGAAATTAGAAGGATTTTAATAAAATGGCATATTCTAATACACCATTTTATATAAATCCCCCCTTCTCTTAAAAGGCATCCAGTATTATTTTAAATCTGAACATGGAGGCAGAACATTACAAAAAATGTAATATGAGTGACAGCCTGAACACAAAGCCCTTTATCTATGATACCAGCACTCAAAGTTCTTTTACAGATCTTTTACACAAAGTATATAGCAGTGATTACAGGCAAGAATGAAAGGAAATAAGTTTTAAAAGATGAAAATAAATTTTTAAAATGATTTTTTTTCGCCTTGGTTTGAACCTTCAGATCTGGTATCTCAGCTGCATATCCTCTCTCAGGGAAATTAAGTAAAATGCTAATACTCTGTCAATCTACCAAGACACATGTGTGACTTACATAATCTACTAATCAGAACCCTTCCACTCTTTTCTGTGCATACAATGGCTCCATTGTGCTTGGAGTTGCTGAAATAAGCCCATTTTAAAAGGCAGGCTGTGTCCTGTGCCAGCATAGGCCCCGCTGTTTACAATGGAGCTCACGTAACTTCGGGCCACAGATTGCTAGAGAACCATGGAACACTCTGTAGCTACATGTGGGATTCTGGCCACTTCTGAGTATAGTCCACATCTATTTTCCCCACTGAATGACATTATGACTTTCAGGGAGAATAGTGGCCAACATCCAGTTGCTTAGTAAAACTAGCTTGTGTGTTATTGGGGCAAGTTGCAGCCCCTCTGAAAGAGGAGAATGGTAAACCACTTCTGAGTATTTCCTATCTGAAAAACTCTAAAAAGACTCACCCAGATAGAAGAAGTGACTTGACTGTTTATGATGATTATTAATAGAATAATAAGTAACATTTAGAGTAGGCCCACTGAATTAATGGGTATTTGGGAAACGAACTCCTCCATAAGTTCCACTGATTCAAATGGGCCTACTTTAGTTGCAATTCACTTTAGCATTGCCAGAAGAATAGGTCCACTAGAAACTTAGAAAAACTGACTTACTAAATCACTCACGGGCCTACTCTAATGGGATTTATGACACTAAGCAGCAAGATTTTGGCCAGTGTTGCTATTTTCTCAACAGTAAAACAATTTTACATATTAAAAAAGGTACTTAGAATTTACCTGAACTTGCCTAACTACATTAGCCAGTCGCTTGTTGCATGGATCTTCACGCTTGATTGCTTCATTTACTAGACCATCCGCAATGATACTGAATATTTTGGGTAGGTTAGAGTTGTTTGGACCCAGGACAATGGGATTATTACTATTGGGAAGAGAAGAAAAAGCAAATGCATTAACATTAAAGAGATGCTCAGTACATGATACATCAAATTTAAATAAGCATCTCTGGTTCAAATTCCATGTTTCATAAGGTCACAGTGTTTCATGCAAGCTCATTAAGATACCAATGACTTATCTTATTCTACTGCTGATAAAGAGGATTGCCTAATTTTGCAAACCAAGTCTACCATAAATTGAAGACCACAACCATCAGAAAGAATACCCTCTTCCCCAGGCCAAGGGTCTTGTCCAGTCAGTGTGCAACAATTGAAAATGACATGCGGCTATGGATGCAGCAATTCTGATCACAGAAGAAAAGCAAACAAAGTAAAAATTTACAAGTACAAAAAGTATCATTATTCTAGGGCTGTAAATGCTTATGAAAAAGTGAAAACCTATTTGGGGTATCAGACCTCTTGAGGAAGGATGTTCCAAAGTTCAAAGGTGGCTCAGATTGTTTATCTGTACTGCAAGTTCCTAAATCTAGTGCACTCTTTACATCAGATGGTTACAAATGATTGACTCACAAAGAAAGTGAAACATTATTGCCTGAGCCATCTTCTGAAGATTCCACTTAAAGGCAGTTTAACTTGTGAAAGGATAAACACAGACTATTGACCAAATCAGGGGTGGCCAAACTACAGCCTGGGGGCTGCATCCAGCCCCTGACACCAATTCATCCGGCCCACAAAGCCCTCACGTTTTATTTCCACTTCCTGGAGTGATGAGGGCTTTGTGGGCGGATAAATTGGTGTCAGGGGCTGGATGCGGCCTCTGGGCCACAGTGACCAACTCCCTGAACCACGTGACTAGCCCACGGCCCAAAACGTTTCGGCACACCTGGCCTAAATAGGGGAAAACCTTTGCTAGAATACAGTTATTGATATTTTATGGGTCAAAGGTCTTCTAAGTCACGGAATTATCTATGTTTGGATCTGCTTCATGCATGTGTTAAACTGATGTTAAACTGATGATCTAGCAGGCGGCTGAGAACATTGCCCCCTCCTCTGGGCCCACATCAATGACCTGAGGGAAAAGACTCCATGGCCTGGCAGGTGGCTGAGGACCTCGCCCCCACCTCCAAGCCCCCATCAACGGCCAGAGGGGAGTTAGTCTGTGTTCTGCTTTGGTTGTTTTGTGCGGCTGTATTTTATAATTGTTACTGTACTGTTGCTGTTTTGACTGTAAGCTGCCCTGAGTTGCCTCGGCGAGTGGGTGGCAATATAAATCTGAACAAATAAATAAATCTCAGACTGAAGTCCCATCAAATGTAACCAGTGAAGAAGAGATGCAATGAACCACAGTTCTATTGTCCTCACAATTATCTTTCAATCCAACATTACTTTTTGAAATATTTGTAAAAAATCACATGAGGAAAACTAAATGCATTTAATGTGGAACACCATTTAGACTAAGAATGAAGTTTGCTGAACGCTTAATGGAACTGAGAAGCAGATTTTCTCTTTTCAACAACACCTAACATTTTAGTTTGTTACCTTGCTCCCCAAAACTCAACAGGAATCACAGATGTTTGAACAAATCACTATTTCCATAGCCTTGCATATTACCTTTTAGTCACACTAGAGGTGAATGTTGGAAAATAGCATTGATAACATACAGTGTAGACAGAAGATTATGTGTAATGGTTAATTTTTAAAAAACATTATTCTTTTAACTTGTTATTAACACAGAATACTAAACACACAATAAATATCTAAGACAACTTTGTTTTTTTGTTTGGCTATTTAGAACACCAAATGGATTACATCACACGGAAAGCCAGTCTCAGATGAAAAGATGTAATGGTACAGATACAAAATGTTTAAAGTTTCTATTACATTCTCTTTTTTAAAACAAAATTTCCTAAACAGGAATACTTAAGAGAGGAAACGAAGGATCGTGAGGATGAAATCAGCAATTATTTTTCTGGGAGAGCCAAATCACACCACGCCACGGGAATACTTAGTTGTGTAGAACGAACAAATCAGAAAATGTTGACCATTACTTGCATATCAGGTCAAGTGATTTTTGTTACTTCACATAACATGCTCCAAAGCTCAAATATTCATTTTTCTCTTTTAAAAAATATCTTTGGAGGATCACTGTATGCCTGATACTCTGAAAGACACCCCAGAGAACCCTGGCTTAGAGAGAGGCACTGCTTCCACTCAGTTAATCCTACAGACAGGTATGAATAAATAGGTGATGCCTGAACCAAGAAGAGTATTTCACTTCTTACCACATGAGAAAATCAAAAGCTCACATGTCATGGACTATGTCTGACATATTTGTGAACATAAGTGCCAAACCCAAAATCAGATAATACAATGAAGAAACCAGGGGCACAGAGCTTGTGGCTTGCTTAACCAGCTGAGACATACAAAGTGGAAACGACTGGGCCAATGTGCAACAGCACAGCATTTGTACAAATCCTAGCTTACTCTGGCATCCAATCGAGGCCACTATTTCATTTATGTTAATTTCAAATGTACTGTGCCTATTACACTCTAAAGCACTTTCCCTTAACGCATCAGAAAGAAAGACAAAAATGGCAGGGGAAACAGAATAGCTTGAAGAAAACAAATGGAGCATCAACAAATTAGGACAGTGGTTAGGAAACTACAACACGTCACAAGTCCTATTATGCTCTCGCTGACAGAGGCGTTGGGGAAGTTACTCTGCTATGGACAGGGGAAACATTGGGGATAAGATACAGCTTGGAATACAAAGAAGTGAAAATCAAAGTTCCCGTCAAAGGTGACTGATTATTTACACTTGATGGATATGTAATAAGCTATTGTAAATAAAATCTGCTTGTTTTAATAGGATCTATGGTGTAATGTTTGACCTAACATAATGGATTTCCATGAATTGAATTTCTATTAGGCCAAACAGTCCACCACATACTCCGTCCAATAAAAAAGCAAGAAGCAGCTGCAAGAACTACATTATGCCTGAAGCCATAATTTTCTTACCTTTCTATTAGATCACACAAGTAATTGAAAGTATGAACAGCTTCTTCTTTGTCTTCATGTAGTGGAAGCCATGATAACCAATGGGGCAGTACTTCTTCAACATTTATACAGTCAGGCTTGAATTTCATGATCTTCCCAACTGCTGAAATGCAGTTTTCTGTTGCATTGATATTTTCTTTGGTTTTGGCATCTGTTGATTGAATAACTCTAACCAGCAATGGAAGTGCCTCTAAAAATACAATATTTGGAGAAAGAAAAAAGCAGCAAATATTTCAGCTCAAGCAATTAGAACATATCAAGTTCCTTATGAGACAGAACCAGACTGAGAGAGCACATTCTTCCATGAGTTTGTTGGATGGCAAAATTACTGCATGCAAGTTTGGTGGAAGAGGATCTTCCTTGTTACTGCTGACAGGGTGTGGAATTTACTAGACACACTAGGACAGTGATGGTGAACCTTTTAGAGATCGAGTGCCCAAACTGCAACCCCAAACCCACTTATTTATCACTAAGTGCCAACACAGCAACAGGGGAGGAAGGGAATGCTCCCATTGGGCTGCTGGGCACAGGGGCGGGGCAAACTCTGTGCTGGGAGGAGGAAGTGGTCCCATTGGGCTGCTGGGCAGAGGGGTGGGGTGAACTCTGTACTGAGGTGACTGCACAGGTGCCCACAGAGATGGTGCCATAGGTTCGCCATCACAGCACTAGGATGCTCCTAACTCCACCATTATTGCTCCAGTGGAAGGCAAGGATCCTTCATAGTTAGACAGATGGTTAAATGGAACGGCTACAAAATGGTGTGTTTCTACCCATACATTGTTTATGTTGCTTTTAAATTATTTAGATTTTGAGGAACATGTTATATGCTTTTAACTTTACCCATTGTTGTTTTGTTTTACTGTTAGCCACCCTGAGCCTCTGTGGAAGAGCAAAAAGAAGGGGGGAAAAGGATGCTACAGAACCACTGAGATCTGTCCTATTTTAGGATCTATTATCCCAGAAGTTCTCAACCTTTTCAAGCTGGGGGCTGGGTCACACTCCCTCAGAAGGTGGGCCACATGAAATGGTGCCATAGGCCGCATCCATTCCACCGGCTGCAGGTTGAGAACTCTGTACATAGAAATTTACATTCTTGGCTATTTCTAGGCAATGGTTTTTGAGCCTCCTATCCTTACAGAACCCTTTCCTACATAGTCCTAACTGCCCTTTCATTGCACTTATGTACACCTTAGGAGCATGCTTTAGAACAGGGGTTCTCAACCTTTTAAAGCCGGGTCCGGGTCATGCTCCCTTAGACAGCTTCAGGGGCTGGACGGTCATTTTGCTTTTCCTCCACCACATGGCACTTCCTGGTGTGGTGGAGGTAGGCCACATGAAATGGTGTCATGGGCTGCATCTGGCCCATGAGCTGCAGGTTGAGAATCCCTGTTTTAGAATATGCAAGGTTGAAATCTTGTTCACTCAGGAAGCTCAATGGGGTGGCATGGTCAGCCAATCTTACCATGCTGTGAGAATAAAATACCACATATGCCCACTGACCTTCCTGATGGAAAGGAGGAAGAAAAACAAACCATAATTGTAATGAGGTTAAGACATCCAACAAAACAGGTAGTATTGAAGAACAACAGCTAGAAAATCTCATTTATTTTCTGATAAAACCCCCAACAAACCTAGCAATGAGGGAAGTATGCACATCGCATTATGAAGTGATGACAGCTAAAAATTAGGGCTCTTGCTTTAGCTCTTACTGAAATACCGTTTCACTAATCTGTTATCTTTGTCTTGGAATGTCCTTAAGGATAAAAAAGCTTCAAGTTTTGATAAGCAGGCTTTAGATTAGCAAAACAAAAGCTATTTAGTAACACGATGCATGTAATAATAGAATTTAAAATATTCAGGTTCTATAAATTCCATTCCTGACTGCAGGAGAAACTGTAGGAATTTTCCAGGGATAGTCATAACCAGAACTGCCTACTTGTTTTTCATGCTAACAGCAGGACACACTAGCATCTCCAAGAAGTCTCTTTCTGAATCACACTTAGAAATACTGTGACCACAATTACCTGTGCAGAAAGGCCGATAGTTGTCACCGCCAAATTGTGCCATAACTCCAACACCGTATGCAGCTGCTTGTCTAACCTCTGGGCTGTTATCACATATTGACTGTAGCATTGGTCTTAAAAAGTATTCTGCATATTTGAATGAGGATGGACTACAGTGTTCTATGACATCATCAAAAATGCATAAACCCCACTGTCGGTCTGGCCATGGTCTATGTGGACACTGTAAATAAAATATTAAAAGTAGATAAATGTATATCCAGCTTTCCTTCCACTATCTGAAATCTGTCCTTGCCATTCCACTATATTACACCTTAAGTTGGCTGCCTTCTTTTATCCACATCACTCTTTCCATATGTTAATTACCAAGTCATTATTCTCTTGAATTTTACATTTCCCTGTGCAAAACCATTTCTCTGGAACGTATACCACACTAAAGGTTGAAATGAAAATTGCATTTAGCCAAACCAATATGGTTATTTTATATTCATTTTGGAGTGTCTCTCCCAAAGAGTATCTACCCACACAATGGACTGCCACCCCTAGAGAGTTGAAAAGTTTTGACAAGGAAACATGTTTTCTCGGTGGTGGCTTCTTTGATATGGAACAACCTACATCCTGAAATTCATCAAGCCTCTCCCTCTAGGCTTGTAATAAGGCAGTAAAAATGGAGCTTTTAAAGGGAGCTTTTAAAACATTATCCTCTCCAACTGGGTTATTTAATACAAGTTTTTAATTAGGATTTGACCACTGCATATTTGCTCATCATGTTTAATGTTAACACTGTGGGCTATGGGGGGGGGGAGGTTTTGTATTTAGGTTGGGTTAGGTCACTGATTCCCAGTGTTTTCCCACCAAGGGCTGGACTCTACGACACTTCCTACCAGGGGCCAGAGGCGTTGTTGTGGCCAGTACTTACGTTTTCATCGTCATTGTGAATTGTGCGATGGGGGGGGGGGGGTTTGGACAGGCTCTGCTGCTTCCCAGGGCGGGAGTCTTTTGGGTCATGTTCACTCCAGTTAGGGATTTTTCTGAGCCTTCTCCACTATGCTTGGCAGCTAGAGCGGCACTGTGAGCTACTTCCTGGTTCCGTGTGGTCATCCCAGGCACTGATGTAAGCTCCACCTGGCACTGGAAGTCACCATTAGTCACGCTCCACCTGGCGAACCGCAGTGGGGAAGGGGTGGAAAAATCCTAAACCGAAGCAAAATTGCTCCAAAAAGCCTCCTGTCACCCTGGGAAGTGGTGGAGCCTGTCCAAAAAGCTGTAAAAAAGTTGTGATTCCCACCAACGCTGTGGTAAGTGACGTATTGTGACTTCTGGCGGTGGGGAAGGGTCTAGAGGTCCCTGGGTGGCAATCTTGGGCTGCATTAATGATATGCACAGGCCAGATTAGGCCCATGGGCTGGCCACCCATGGGTTAGGATGTTAAAATTACTGTTTGTTTTCCACAACTGTAGTGCTCATCATTAAATTGGGTGGTATATAAATGTTATATATAAAAATTGATGCAATATCTAATAAAGTAATTATATTGAGGTTTCCCTCACCATTGTTTCAGTGGTGTTATTACTATGAGGAATCTTGTACTACTACAAAACAGTTTTGGGGAAAAAAGCATGATACTTACAATTAAATTGACAATTTGTGGTAGCAGCTGTTCAAACCATGGTAACACCTTTGCCTTGTAACTGCTGAATATGGAGTGCAAAATATCTGATACTTTAGTAAGAATGTAGACATCGCTGTCATGCTGGTAAATGAAAAATGCAATCTGATCAGTGCAAATCATTTTGACTGGCTTAAAAGTGATGGAATGTCATGAATTTTGTATTTTCAGACTAAAACTAGTTCATCAATTCTCTTACCAATGAGAGCACTTAGCATTTTAGCTTCAGGCTTACACAGCAACAGGTATATCCACACACAATGATAAACTAGAACTGCTGGCTCACCCTAGTTTTCTGTCAACAAGCAGCACACCGATGCTTATCGCTCTCCTGCTTTGTTCTTCTATTTGCACGGGCAAATAAACTACAGTGAATACAACTTCTGAAACCAGGCTCCTGATTTGTTGCTCTAAAAAATGCTATGGATTTGTAAACCAAGAACCACTCCTTGTTTACTCTGGACTAAGAGATTACACAAAACACATTTCTGGGGTTTTTTAAAAAATGAAATCCTCTTTTTGCATAGGAAGGAGTGAACCAGAATAAACCAAAAATTCTTGCCTATGATTTTTGTTGTTCAGTCACACAGTCAATTCCAACCTTTTGTGACCCCATGGACCACCGCATGCCAGGCACCCCTATCCTCCACCATCCTCCTCAACCCGCCCAGCTCTGTGCCCAGAGCTGTGCCCATTGGTAAGAGAAAACGTAAGTAGTGGCCACAACAACACCTCTGGCCCCTGGCAGGAAGTGTCGGAGGCGGGTCCAGCCCTTGGTGCGTCTACAATACCATCTAGCCATTTCATTTTTGGCTGCCCCCTTCTTCTTTTATATACAAACGAAAGCAATTGGTGCTATTTCTCTCCTGTTCTTCTCACAGACAGGAACATTTCTCCTACAGCAACTTTACATGCAAACATGCTTAATCCTTTCAGTGAGTCATCTGCCTTTTCTTTACTGCCTGAGCAGTCTAATTTCTATTCTTTAACCCACACTGGCCAAAAATCTTGGGTTCATACAAACATCAAAACTAGCATATGGCAAACTTTGCCCCAAAGAAACGCAGTCAAATAGTTTAAAGGATCTCAAAGTACGTAGTAAAGTTTCATCTGTAGCAATGCTGCCTCAAGTCACACAGAAACAACTGCCATTTCCTCAGTTCTCACATGGGCTCTTTCGATTCCAGGGTGTGATTGGGAAGAAGTGGAGAAAAGGAAAGATAGCATAGTTACTTCAAGCTTTCCTTAAATATTATTTATATTTTTGAACTACTCAGAAACTGAAAGTGAATCTCTGCTGATACATTAATGCTCCTTTGATTACTGCGATTACTGACATATGAACTAATGTTTTAAAATTAAAAAAAGAGAATTGCCTCTCAGAAGACATCTTAGATTTCTCAAATGATTTTTCCCAAAGCAAATTTTAATTAATTTCCATCTAAATACAAGTCTATTAACCTCCCTGCCCAAATCACAGCTACCAACCACCTCCTGAGATAGCTTAGAACTGTGATGGCAAGCCTTGACACTCCAGCTGTTCTTGGACTCCAATTCCCAGAAGCCCAAGTCTCTGTGAATCCATACCAATGGGTTTACTGGGTATCCATGCAGTAAACCCAGTGGTGTGGATTCACAGAGACTTGGGCTTCTGAGAATTGAAGTCCAAGAACAGCTGGAGTGCCAAGGTTCACTATCACCGGCTTAATGGGTATAACAAAACAAGCTACCTCTTTCCCCAAAAGGGCACTGCTATATTTTTTCACAACAATTCTTGGAGCTGCTAGAACCCGGACCCAACACATGCTTTTGAGAAGAGATTATAGGAGTGAAACTTGATAAAACAAGAGTTATCATAAAGAATGTTATCTTTATGAATTATATATAAATTATATTTTCAAAACCTGGCACCTGTAAGTAGCCTGAGATATTCTGTGTCCAATAACACAAGGCATTTGCCAGCATTGCCACTTTTCAAAGCCATTGTTCAATAAAATGAAATGCATAGTGTAGCAAATTTTTGATACGCTTTAATAAAATGTATGGTCTTTTCCTCATTCTAAAAAAAAAATTGTTTTGTACTGACAATTCTTCTGGTTAACGATGCAGGGGACTTGAGACACTCATATATAGTTCATTCAGTCATCATGATCAACTGCAAGAGGCAAAGGATGGAGGATCAGTCTTTCTCCTAAACCAGTGATGGTGAACATTGGCACTCCAGGTGTCCTTGGACCTCAATTACCAGAAGGCCAAGTTAGCACTCTGGCTGAACAGGGCTTCTGGGAATTGAAGTTCAAGAACACCTGGAGTGCCAAGTTTTCACCATCACTGTCCTAAGCTGTTGGAACATGTTAGCTTAGTATGTTGTTCAGGACACGAGAATACCCATGTTACGGAAGAACACCTATTTTTTTTCTGCCTGTGCAAAATTTGGTATGTGTGAGGGAGAGGTTCATTTACAATGTTGTATATTATTTCACAGCTGCTTGAAAAGTTGCATATTAGTTTTTTAAATCTTCTGTTGCATTTACAGTTGAAACTGTTGTACCCGATGAACCAGCCTGCCACTCAAAAAATGCACAATGTAAAAGTTCAAGTGCTGAGGAAAAGAAACATTAAAATAACCAGAGGATAGAGTGGAGGAGCTACCACAAAAGTGGTTTTGCTGTACAATATGAAGAGGGGTCAGCTCAATAGTGATATGCTGCTGTCTAAGGCAGAGCACTGATTCTTCAGTAAGATTTATATGAAAGCCATCAAAGTTATTTTGATTAAGAGTCCAAAAACTCCACAAGTCTCCTTCCTTTCTGCCCTTAAAGAAAAAAGGCATGAGCAACTAGCAATCTGGGTTGCTTCGGCAAGGAGAGCGGCATATAAATTTGAATTTAATAATAATAATAATAATAAAAAATCTGCTGTCTTCTTATGTACCCCAAAGCAGAAGTCTTTGGAGACTGCTTCCTTCTATTTTGAAAACATTACTGTCTCTTTGGGAGCTCCTTGACCTTTGAATTAGGGAGAAGCAGATACATAATCTCCGCAGTGGGAATGTTGCAGGGCCTAAACTGAATAGAAATACTGACCAGAATTTGGGCTCTCCAGTACAACAGGAAGAACAGTGGCAGCATTCATATTTGGAAGAGAAAAGGCAGCTCCTTTCAAGAAAAGTTCTTTTTCCTCAAATAAAAAAAGCATTGGCTTAGTAGTGGAAGCAAAATATTTTGAAGAAACCTGGAACTGATCTGGAGGACCTCTCCAGACTACACATTTATTGACAAGGTTTAGACCTAGAACCCTGCTGGGAGAAACAGCCTGTCACCTTTGCATTTGGTAAAAGCATGTGGAATTCCAAGAAAGAGCTTCTAATCAATAGTTTAAAAATATGGGCTGTGTCTTATTGGCATGAGATATGATGGCTCAGCCTATAGTGTGACAGGTGGAGTAAATCTGGAGACCCTTGCATGGTTACTCTTATGCAGCAGACTTGAGAGCATCATATAATGGCAAAAATATACATTGAGCAATTGTATAATTTTTCAGTTCAGCACCTTTTCAAAACATGTGTGTAGTACAAATGTAAGAATATTCTGCTTGCATCAATAAACCAAGAAGAGAGGACTTACTTCATCTTGCAATGACTCTTCAACTTGTTCATCATAATCTTCATCTTGCCTTTTTGCTAATTAAAAAGTAAATTGTTAATATATTAGTAGAGTTTTATAAATATTCAGACTCGTTGCAGGAAGAAAGCTATATGAAAAGGAGCAAAGGGGAATTATTTGGTGGGCCAGCCAGGCACAGGTACTTTGGGTGAGGACCTTATTGCTATGATGAAGGAATAAATAGCAGCCTATCCTGGGACAAGCTGTCCTGTTAAAAGCAAGTTGGATTTCTTGCCATATACTGTTGTAGCTGTTGAGAAAGATACTACACTCAAGTATCTTGTTTGGAAGACTTCCAGAATTTGGTGGTGGTGGTGGTGGTTGGCATTCAGGTTTAATAATGGTTACAGGTGTTATCATTTCAGAGTTTATATTCATTCTGATATCAATTTCAATCTTTTATTTTTAAATAATCAACACTTTAAGATCAGGTGGGCTAAATATCTAAATACTCATTATTGGTAAAATTGTGTATTGTACCAAAGACACTAAGCAACTTTTAAGTAGCTTACCTTGCCTTAGTTCTTGATTTTTAAAGTGCTCTTCTAGTTTTCCTTTCAATATTCCTCCAAGCTCTTCAAAGTGTTCATTGTTAAGACATCCACCTCCCATTACTTCAATGCACTATTGAAACAAAGTTATTGACAACTTGAAAATTATTCTCATTCAAACAGCTTCAAGAGTGATGGTTTCCAGAACACTGTAAACATAACTATAGAAAGACCAGTTCTGTAAGCTCTGGACTTACATACATTTAAGCTATGTCAGAAATGTACACAATGAGGCCAGCCTATTTCTTGCTATTCAGCAGCTGAGCACTAGAGGAGATGGCTGGAACTTACAGCATTTGGAGGGGTCCTTTACACTGGCAAATAAACTAGGGTTACAACACAAGCGTCTGGGCCAAATATACTTCTTTCAAGCTGTTTTTTTTCCAGGCCTTATATAGTTTACTGACTCTGGCAACATGGCCATTTAAAACCTAATGAAATCTGGAGCTTCACATTGTAATTAATATTATACAGTGTTGTACAGCTCATGATGGGACTGTATTATTCAAGGTATGTGAAATATTGAACAAGTTTTACCTGTGCCACAAACTACTGTGAGTTTCTATGACGGAGCAGGGATTTGAACTAACGTCTCCTGTGTTCTAGTTTAGCATGCTATTCACTAGACTACACTGGCACGCTGGACTAGGGGAAGAAGGATTAAATTGGCCACAGATCCATCCAAGTTGTTTATTCCCAAATTGAACTATTTTTTCTCCTTGTGTAAGAATGAAATATGCCTTCACTCCCAGTAGATCTATTTTAATAACCAATGGGCAATCATCTTTACAAATATTGTATAAATTACTGCTTCAGAACAATAAAAAAATTACAGATTTAATAATTTCTAATAAAATAATTGTACTTGAAATTTGCTAACCACTGCTGAAATCTAGATGAGTTCCCTTTCCTAACCATACAGTTTGTGCATGTGAAGTGTGCAGGCACAATATTAACCTATGGTTCACTATGAATGAAAACCAAAAGCTTCTAATCAACCACTTCAGAGTAGAAGAGAGTATCTGAATGTAAGGGGGTTTGTTCCTAATGTTTCGAAGACAGCTGTCATGGGAAGACCCCTTTCACTCATGTGTGCAAGATGAAGCAAGCCTGGTATGTTAGAACTCTCAGGGATATGGGTTGTGAGGAGAACAGTGAGGGTGTCTGATTGGCTGTATGCCAATTGGCTAGTGAGGAGAGACCCCCTCTTGGTATAAAAAGGAACATCGCTGGAATGTTTGGGAGTTCTGTGGGAAGAATGAGGGAACACAGTTCAGAGAGGGTTCTGTGGTAAAAGAAGGAGTCTAAGAGAGTTCAGAGTTTTGGGTTTTTTCCCTGAAGAAAAGGGTTCTGAGGGTTCTGAGGTAAAGAGAGCTCTGAGGAAAAGAGAGTTCTGAGGGAACAGTTCTGAGGTGAAAGCTTAGAGAATCTTCAAGAAGAAGAAGGGAAGCTTGGCAGAACTAAAGGACTACTTAAATATGTTTTCTCTGTTGGAATTACTCTACGTTTTTTTTTTACTATGTTATGAACCAATAAATCAACGGTTTTTTAAAAAAAGTCTCTTTATTGGGTAAGAGTTAAAGTGCATACACATAAGCCTCTGAATACACTATGTATTAAACCCTAAGGGCTGTATAGCTGCATTGCCGGCCAGCTCGCCCTCTGGGAGCTTTGGTTAAAGGAGGTCCAGAGCAGAGGGGGCCGGCTGGTTTCGTGACAACAGCTTCAATTTTGCCAATGCAAAAAAAAGAAAAAGAAAAAGAAAAAAAAAAGCACCTAATCTGCCAATAACAATACTCCCCTTTATTTCTGCTTATTGAAGATACTTGAACTCTAGTAGATAGTGAAGAGATAGCTTAAATAAGTAAAATATTACCTTGGCAAAAGAATGCATTATTTCTGATAGTACATCTGAATCGGGCTCTGTCCCTATGGCCTTGATAAGGGCATCACACATAAAATGCCACATCTGAGTGAGGTACTCTGGGCCACGAACTCTGGCACATTCCAGGAGCAAAGGCATTGATTCTGCAGCGGCCACTCGAACACGTGAAAACAATTAAGGTAAATCACTACCAAACATTTTTAAAAGAAGCACTGTGAAACCCTTACTAAAGTAAAACTCGCTTCTGAAAAGATGATCAACATTAGGCCTAATCCCACTTTCTCATTCAAATCCCTACGATAACATTTCAAATTACTAAGATCTTCAATGTGTATTATAGTTTAGAAATTCAGTGAAAGGCATGTTACTTGCATCAATATTTATTATTGGATTATATTTTTGAGTTTTTGGAAGGATTGAAGAACCCATAGTGATTTCACATTTCAAATTGTGTTTAATCCACACACATGCCTTCCAAAAAGGGAAAATAAAATAAACAGGACATCTACAGATACTGTTTTATAATCTGCAGCTTGATACTACAATGCTGGTTTATATACCTAAGGCATACCTGTCACATCATATAACCAAAATTCTATTACAGACTATAAATCAGCCATGTAATGAAAAGTTTGGAAAAAGGGGATTCATGGTGATGGGGAAATTCTATGATTACAAGGAATGTGTACAAGAGGTGTGTACACTGCAACATTTGCGAACAGATTCTCATAGGATGACAAAGTGTTTGCAAGCACTGTGAAACATCATTAAAATATCACAGGAACATTCTCATTAAAGGATATCATCATGGAAATAGAATTTTAACAAAGGAACCATCAATTTCACAACTTGTTCTGTGTATTCCACAAATCCTTCCTTCAGCTCTTTAGCATAGCAAACCTATGAGGGAAAACACAATTATTTCAGGAAAGGAATATAACTGTTAAAAAGATAACTAAGAAGCAGGACTAACTGGACAACAGGTACAGGCAAACAATACATGCATTTCCATTTTACTTGTGATATGCCTAGAGTATGAAATGGCTTTTCACCGATTTCTGAAAAGCTGTTCTGTACTTATTGGAAAGGAAGTGTTATGTGTTCTGACTAGCCTAAGGTCCAATTCCAGAGGATGGAAATCTACCCTGTAACCCCCAACACCTTCTAAAACTTGCTTGGGTGGGCTAGGAAATTATCCAGGTTCTCAATGTGATGGAAATCTGTAGAAGGGATGTAAAGGGGAAGAAAATCCCAACTGTTGGCAGGAACAGTAGAATTCAGAAGGAAAAATTTAGATCCTAGCCTATGATTGAGTTTGGCCCCTACACATTGTTCACCACCCACAAAAGGGGCTAACTTTTCCAATCTTTTCTGCTAAGAGAATTAAGACAGCCATTCCACCCATCTCCTATTCTTTCCCACATTAACTATCTATGAACTACCTTAAGCTCATCAACTGCAGTTTACTTCAATTTTCTTGCTTCAGTTCTACTGAACAATGATTCATGTGATCAAAATAATACTTACCAACATCTGACATGCAGTTGCTTTCTCTTCAAGGCCTGCAGTCTTAATACCAAAACTCTGCTGGTCACCTAGATTTACAAACTCCCAGCCATCATCATCACTCATATTTTCCATATCTTGTGCTAGTGAGAGAAAAAAAATAAGGTAATTTTTAACAAAGCTGTGTCATGCCATACCAGGGAAACTAAGAAGGGGTAACTGTGGGACCTTACTGTCAAGGAGAGCCACTTCAGGCTTAATGGATGCAGTTTTCATTAAAGGACCCATAACAACAGGAAGGTATTGTTGAAACTCCTTTCCAAGGATCTTACACATTCTAGCCCATGCAGAAATCATATACGATATCTGTAAATCAAAAATGTTAGAATCACTTTCTTTTCCCATCTCTCTCTCTCTATGGCAGCCATGATTCCAGACTCCAAAAACATTAACTTCCCTAAGGGTATCTAGAAAGGTCCCTGTAGAGGCAAGAGAAGAAAAAGAAGCCCTCATGGTCATGTGTGAATCCCTGACTGTGATCCAGTAGCATAAATCTTAAGCCTTGTAAGGTTGATGAGATCATCAGCTACAGTTGTTTCTCAGTAGTTAAAACACCAGATTCCCCCCTCGTTCCAGGTTCTGAGATTTGTTTGCAATCTCTTTCATCACAAAGAAATCTTTGGAGGCCACAGCACTGAGGGGAAATTTCTGCTGCCTGAATGATTTATTAGTGATGCCTATTTTTGGAAATCAAACATTTCCCTCTGTTCCTCAAATGCTTCTGCAAGATGAAAGGGATCCAAGGGAGCCTTGAAAGTTGCAGGGAGGGAACTGTACAGTTTAATTACAGAAAAGTGATTGTAGCTGATGACGTTATTAGTTTTACAGGGCATAATTTTATGCCATTGGATTTCAGCCATTATATTAAATGACAAAATGATTAAAAATTAGTTCCTTCTTGAGATCTCCAGTGATAAAACAGTAGCAAAGCATATTGCACAACTGTTGGGACAAAATTCAATACTCTTCTGGTCTCCTAAAGACATCATCTGCTTGTGCACATTATTCGTACAGGTGAGGAAAAGAAGTTTTTAAAAAGGTAGCTACTAAAGACTGGACATGATCCATTATTTGAGACTTCAAATTCTCTATCTATCACACTCAACAAATCTTTAACTAGGTTAGTATAAAATGAATACTGCTACAAGTTTACCCCATCACTGATAGCTGATTCAAGTAGAACCATGAAAAATGGACACTTTAAGCCATGCGTGCACAGTGTCATCTTGAACTAAATAAAACCTAGCAGCTTAATATTATAATAGAATGTTATCATAGAATCCATTCATTTATATACCTTATTGAGAACATACTTTGTATAGAAAATGTGCAGATTGACTAATAAAGCCAACACGCTGATAAATGACCCTGCATGTACTCTAGAAACAATTATAGCAAAGGTTACTTTCAAAATTTAAAGCACTACACAATACTATATATTACTAAGAGTATGTCGGACATACCTGAGGGTCATCATCTTCTAAGTCATTGAAGTCAGTTTGTGTTTTCAACAAAAGCTGCATCACATCTGATGCATCCTGCATGAACTAGAGAAAGAAACAAACACAATCAAATCATGGCAGTTTTCAAATGTGTGAAGAATTGCACTTGCTGAAATTCTGTATATTGCCATGTAACATAAAATTGCAAAGGCATAATCTCCCAGACAACAGGTATTGTACAAGTTGATTGCACCATCAATGGCATGGTGCCCATCATGACTGACTGTACAATGTGCCTATTAAAGTAGTTTGTGAACACCATGGCACTATTACTTGAGTAATGTCAAGTTACACAAATGAAGCTACTCAATGAGATTTTAGACATTGTTTCTATGAACACTGAATGTTTCTTTACAATTCATGAAACTGCTAGGTGTCTACTTATAATGTTATTTAAATATTTGAATGAAACTTGCAGAGATATAGAGAATCTGAGTTAAATTATCTGGCTACCTGCACAAAAGTAGCAAACTATGCACTAAAACCTCCTCAATCATTTCATACCATTAAGCTGACAAGTTTTCATCACAGATCAAGAAAAATATGGAACCAACATACTCATATTGCAAAGGATAAAAATTAGGTCACTAGTCAAAGTGAACTAGAGGCTGAGATTTCCCCCCAGTTGAAAAGGGGAAAATAAATTCTAACCCGCCAACCTTCAGAACACTTTAATAGTCACTTAAGTGCAAACTTCCTTCATTTAGCATGCTGTCTTCTATTTCGATATTTGTATCTTAAACACTGAGAACTCCATGAGAAAATTATAACTGCTGCCAACTTATTACATACTGTAACAGAGAACAAGGTAACTGTGAAACAATATTGGAACACCCATTCAAAAATCATTAAGGAAAATAAGTTTTTATTCCACTATTCAACTTGAATACAATAGTGCATATTTGACAACTCTTCATATTTCCTAGAATATGCTTCTTTTGTTATCTACAGTCAATGACTAAAGAAAAGCAGTTGTATAGGTCTTAACTGAGTTTTGTAGGCAACAAACTTACTTTTGCAGGCAAGAAAAGTTTGGATTATTGCTTGAGCAGATATACAAAGAAATTAGCTTTCCTTTATATATTTCATAGGAAAGTATCCAAATTTCAGTAAAACCTTGCATAAAGAGCGCCTCGCGTAGAGACTAACTCACTTAAAGAGCAGAATTTTCTCTGGATGGTCACCTTGCTTAACAACTAAAACCAACCAAAAACTTGCTCAACAACTAAATTGGAGTTCACTGTCCCCCCTGCCAGAAGTCACAATTGGTCACTTACAATGGTGTTTTGCTTAAAAAGCAAACTAGCTTAAAGAGCAATCCTGTGGAACGCATTATGCTCTTTAAGCGAGGTACCACTGTACTTAAACCTGCCACACCCACCATGACAATGTCATCCCATGATCCTTTACAATTTGGTCCCCAAACTGAAAAGTAATAATTCTCCTTACATTTCTACCAAGAAAGAAAACTTAACAGCGAATCTAAATGTAGTGTCCCTGGCAAGAATTTTGGGTAGATTTTTTAAGTGACAATTTTTTTCCTTTTTATCTTGCAAGCTACTGTTTGTTGAGAGAAAAGCATGGTAAAAATAAATGAAGGCAATTAATGACAAGAATATGCAGCAATTATGTCAAAGACTGTGGATAGTCAAACTGAAACATACCTTGTCTTTACCTACTGCAAGACCAATTAAGCTGATACATTCTATGGTTTTTCCTCTTAAGAGGCGAAGTTCCTTCTGCACAGCATTCTCAACGATGTGTTTTAGGGAAGGCATAAATAAATCATAGTACGGGACAAACTTTTCCTCTGCTGTATCAGCAACTGATGCAATGGATGTAACAACCTGTTCTAAAACTAACTTTGTGCCTTTTTCAATCAGCTGTGAAAAGAAAGGCAGACATGTGTAAGAAAATCATTTAGATCAGGGATTCACAACCTACACCCCGTGGGCCGGCTTCAGCCCCCAACTGTTCCTGGAACTGCATGCGCAAACATGCCTGTGCATGTGCAAACACACCTGCCGCCATTGTGTCTGGCCCGCTCAGCTGTCTGAGGATGAGTAGCCCGGCCCATGGCACAAAAACCTTGAGAACCCCTGATTTAGATCATCATAAAAATGGAAGTAAAACTGTTCCTTTATGTGACTTACCTCTTGCAGTTTTAATACCATAATAGAATGAAGGTGTTTCACTAAGTTATCTAAATAAGGGATAAGCAGTGATTTTGGACAGTCCTCAGTAAAATTGATCAGAGCAGCAGCTGCATGAGCCTGAACACGTTGGTTGCTTTGGTCTTCCATAGTCTGTAGAAGAGCTGCAATCACCTACAGCACAGATAACAACTGTCAACGAAAGGTATTAAATTGAACTTTGCCAATATACAATATGTAGCTTTCTACTTGCCTTTTCATGGAATTTTTTCTGGAAGCCTGGTGCAAAGTCCGTAGCCATCTGACCAATTGCATTGCATGCGGCATATCTTACTCTTGGGTGCTGAAACATTTAGCTTCTATTAGTAAGTTGACAAAACAATCAGGGATTAATTTTGAGGAAGCTACGCACATTAAACTTACAGGGTCTTGAAGGAAAAGCAAAACCAAGTTAACTATTTCGTTCAGAATTCCCTCCATTTGTTGGTGACAACCTTCGCCAATTGCTGACAAAGCCATCAAGCCAGCATGTCTGCATTTCCAGTCAGCTGTGTTAAAATATGAAATGAAGTCATTATGTGTCAGAAAAAGAACACTCAATGTATGAATAGTACTTTAATTAAGAACATGAATTTGTTCAAGTGGACTATAACTGCTTTATTTATTTATTTATATTGCTGCCCACGCGCCGAGGCGACTCAGGGCGGCTTACAGTCAAAACAAAAAAGCTTTCCCTTTCATTGTAGCTTATGAGAAACAGGACTGTACTTTCCTCCCCCAAAATGCACAATGTAGTTTAAGATCCAGTTTATTAACGTAACATCAAATCTTACATTCATTCGGAGTAGGCAGAAGAGCATATTAGCTTCACATTCATTCCCAATTTAATAGATCAAGGTTTATATAGTGCACTAAATCAGAAACACTACATCCAAATCATCCTGTTGTTTCATGCACTCAATGAGGGCTCATGATTGCTTCTGGATTTAAAAACAACATTCCATTAACCCCACTGAAAGAATTCCTGGGATTTTGTTGATCTTGGCCATGGATTTCAACGTTAATGATCCCTACTTTTAAGGACACATTTTCCACTGTCTGAATCCTAAAAAATTACTGCAACATCTGCTTAAATGTCAAGATATAATTACTTACGATTCTGAAGCATTTGCATAATATGTTCTTTTATCATAGGTAGAACAAGTTTTCCACCAAGGCCACATGCCATCCTGTCCAATGCACTTTCACCAGCAACAGCATTGCTAAGATGTTTAAAAAACAAACAAAACACAATGAGACTGACATTTTAGATCACAGACGTTAAACTCAGTACTTAGTTGTATATTCTTTAGATATCTTCTTTAGTGCTTTATGTTTGATAGCAAAATCAAACTAAGCAGATATTTAAAAGTGGTGAGGTTTTAAAACTCAGATAAAAGCTAAGTTACATTCTATCTGTAGAGGTTTCATGTAAAGCCTATACAAATCTTAACATGATCTGTAACAGAGCTTGTCAAAAACATTTTACAATGTTGAATTTCAGCGGTTTGACAGAAAACAATGTACTGCTTTAAAGAACTCAGCTCATGGACTAGTATTTACAAGGTGCTGGAATAGTCTTAAGATGTTGCTAAATTCACCCATGCCCTCTACTGATGAAATGTCTGTTGATCTAGAGGTGTCCACAAACAAGAAAGTGGGGGCAGGTGCTTTTCACTGTCACCTTTCTGTAGCCTCCCTCAAATTTGTCCCAATAAATTGAGACACTTTCTGCAAGAGCATAGCTAGACAGAAAGAGAAATTGTGAAAATCACCTTTACCTTCTTTCTACTACATTAATGAAACTCAGTGCGGAAATAAAACTCAACATATGAAGATGCTTAAAGTCTTTAATTCAGTTTTCTGTTCCTGTATATGATCTAAATATTTGAAATAGTAAATTATAACTACAATCAGAACACTGAAATATACATTGCATGGGAACAAACTACTGCAGTATAGCAAATATGCCATTTATTTATGTGCAGATAACTTATTGAGAAACCTTTTAAAAAGCAACGATACATTCCAAATACAGTGAATGATAAACTGTACACGGCTGTATCAAACAGATACATCTTGCATGAACAGACAGTTTGGATTCAAGATACAGTTATGCAGATTTTCTCAACATAAATGGTATCTAGACTGATATTCTCATGGAGAAAAATTATCTTCAGAATTGTTTTACTGTACTTCCATTTCACACAAAAGATTTGCTACAGTGGTTCACTATTTTATAAACTCATTAGTATTATTTTGAGTTTTTAATCCATGGGCTGTCTGTGATAGTGTCAATATAATCACCTCTTAATACTATCTTTGTATAGTGATGTCATTTTTGACATTTGCTTCAATATATCATGTAGTTATTGCTTTGACACATAAACCAATTTTGATTAGTTATCAAAAAGTTTGAAATCTAACAGAACTCTAAAGGTTAATGATTTAATTCTTTTTTTAAAAAACCCAGCTCATTTACCTGTCAAAGTCATCATCTTCCAACTCATCCGCATTTGCCCAGTCTTCATCTTCTTCTAGGTCTACCATCATAGTTAACATCTGAGGAACTAAAACAATGACATCTTGCTAATCTACAGAAGATGTTCTAAGAACAATCTGAATGTTAATAAAAGTTCATCAATCACAGACCACCTGAGAACTGTTGAAATTATATGACATGTGAACATATTTTATCCTACCCGACGTGGCAACAGTCAAAATCATGGGCTGCAGTTATATACTTGGAGATACTAAAGCTCCGTGATATGGGATGTACTTTCCATTAAGTCCAAAATTCTGTTTTAACCGCCCACAGGTGAACATAAATACTGTAAGTGGGAGATTTGCTCAAATTCAAAACAAAAGCATTGAGGAAACAGTAATTATGATGCCCACTAACTGATTTTCCAGCACTTAAGAACATGTATAAACCATTTGACCGAAACTTTCATTTCATCTGTCAGTAATTCAAGGAATTCTAAGGAAAAGTAAAATATTTTCCTTTTCTATTGATTTAAACAGGAATGATTTAAGTACAAATCTTTAATTCTCCAATTAAAATGACACAAAAGGGCTTAACCGGCCAGTTTATGATGCAGGCATTTGCATCAGGAAAACAACATTTTCCACAGCTTTAGAGACACACACATAATCAATTTTTATGTTCCTAAGTAATATGATGTCCAATTTAATTTCATGACTTCAATAACTCTTGTTTTTCAAGGCTGTAGTTAAATCTCTTCACATAAAGATTCAACTGAGATTTTAGTCATGAGCTATTATCTGAAATCAATTAGAGCTGAAAAATACTCACATTTCCAAACTAGATTTTTTACAGTGTAAAGTTTTTCTTCTGAATTTTGATCACACAAAGAACCAATTAACATCCTTCTGTCAGAATTTAGTATATTTTTAGGTATGAATCACAAGTCAACAGTGAAGAGCCAATCCTTCTTCATGCTTCTTACATCTCCACTTTGTTGTGGATAAACTGCTCCAGGCCTCTCATGTTAGTTTTCTAAATTATTCTAATTGCTCTGTCTCATAATGATGTTTGTTTGTTAATAAGTCCACAGATACGGCAAATGTAATTTACAAAAAGAATAGTAACAGTGCTCTTCCATATGAATTACCGTATTTTTGGACCATAAGACTCAGTTTTCCTCCCAAAAAGGGGGGGCACACGAGGGTGCGCCTTATGGTCCAAAGGCGCCAGGTGGGGCCTTTTGGATTTGAGTGCCTAGATGCCCCCCCCCAAAGTCTAAATGGGGGCTATTTTGCTTTATTTTCATAAATATTTTAGTAAGGTAAAGGTTTCTCTTGTTTGAAAGCCAGTCGTATCCGACTCCAGGGTTCAGTGCTCATCTCTGTTTCAAAGCCCAAGAGTCAGCGCCGTCTGTTTCTGCAGATGTTTCCATGTTCATGTGGCAGGCATGACTAGACACCGGAGCGCATGGAACGCTGTTAACTTCCCACCAAAGTGGTCCCTATTTATCTACCGTATTTGCCGGTGTATAAGACAACTGGGCGTATAAGACGATCCCCCAACATTTCCACTCAAAATATAGTTTGTTATATACTCGCCGTATAAGACTACCCCCTCTTCCGCACACCTTCCCCACATCAAATAAAATGTAAAAGAACATCAGATTTGATTTCAACATGTTAATTTATATTCAAATGCTTATGGCATGCAGAAAAACAGTAACAAGGCTGTATATTATCAAACATGTACAGTAAACATAAAACCGTGCAAGTGCAAAGTGGTACTTATTTATCTACCATATATACATGAATATAACTCGACCCGAATATAACCCGAGGTACCTAATTTTGACCTTGAAACCCAGGAAAATAGATTGACCCAAGTATAAGCCAAGAGTGGGAAATGTAGCAACTGCTAGTGAGTTTCAGTAATTAAAATACAGTAATATTAATTATTTTATTGATTTTTTTAGAACTGTACTTGCACCACCCACCAGTGGTGGCGCTGCAGGTAAAGTGGGTAGGCAGGTCAATTGCACTGAGGCAGGAAGTGTTGCTCTAGCCTAGCCTCTTGCTCCCCCTGCAAAGAAGCATGGCTTTTTCCTCCATCTTGGGCAGAAGGTACTAGTAAGTGAAACCCTTTCTTTTTCCCCACCAGTTTGAAAGGGAGACACAATTGTAATGTAGAGCTTCTTTCTTCATCTGGATGGTATGTAGAATGAGGTGGTGAGCATTGGGAGGCCACTATGGGCAGTTATGTCTATCCCAACTGAAGTGCACCCGGCGTATAACACGACCCCCCCACTTGGAGGCATGTTTTTCAGGGGGGAAAAGGCGTCTTATACACCAGCAAATACGGTACTTGCAATTTCTTGCTTTCGAACTGTTATTTTAGTATACAAGTACTATTTGGTTCATAATATTTTTCTTGTTTTCCTGCTCTAAAAACTGGGTGCGCCTTATGGTCAGATGTGCCTTATGGTCTGAAAAATACGGTATATTTTCTCCTCCATATTTAACAGAAATCACAGTGAGATACTGTCTAATCATGGGTAGCTTTATGCAAGGCTTTGAAACTAAACCACAGCAAAGAGTTAACTGCAATGCATTTAAAAATGCTTAACAAATTAAGAAGTGTGACACCTGTACTTAACTAAACTTCAAACAAATGCCATAGAATTTCTGAAAAATGTGGTTCAGGAAGCTGGTCACTAAGGCCCGAGTGTGTGTTTTACTTCCGCTTCCAGGAGTGACAAGGGGTTCGCGGACCAGATGAAATGATGTCAGGGCCCGCACCCAGCCCCTGGGCCTTAGTTTGGGCAACACTGATCTAGAGCAACGTAGTGTTAACTATGCAAAAACTTTTCATTTGTATTAATGTTAACTGATAAAAATAATAAACCAAAGAAAATACATTTACTTACTAGCTTGTGCAACAATGTTGATATGCCTTCTAAGCATAGCGGCAGCAGTCTCTGATAATGTAACTATTACTTCAAGGGCCAACTGACGTTGCATATTATTGAGACTAGTGTCTGCACATAACTGAAATCGAGAAATATTTAAGTGCAACAATAAAAACTAGGACAAATAATTTTAAAATCAAACCTCAGAGGAGAAGGGTCACACTCACCTTCAAACTCAGTTGTAATACTGGTTCTAAGTGGGGGCGTAAATATTTTGGAACTGTATCTGCAATCTCTACAAGAGACTTCAAGACTGAATCATCGTTCTGATAACAGGAATCGTTTACTGCCTAAAATAAGAATTCAGGTAACACCGTTCACTCAGAATTCATATACAAAATCATTCCAACATTATGAAGACTCTACTTGTTTCAAAATACTATAAATAGAAACATTTAACCTCTAGACCAGAGGCCACGTTGCCTCAGCAATCAACTGCTGAAAAATGTACATTAAGTCAGAATTTAGGAGACATTTAACCCCAAAAATTTGTTAAACTAGTTGCAGTATTTGGTACATTCTTTTCCTAAGTAATATGAGGAAACTGAAAGCTGCAGGGTGTTCTCAAGTTCCCTCTATTTGGAGGAGCTTACCAGCCAATGTCCAAACTGCAATATCCAAATGCAGATGTATGCACAAGACAATATAAAGTTTCCTCTTTCCCCTTCTGTTCTCCATGTAATGAGTTTGGCATCTTTTAGTGAAGGGATAACATATATTTTTACAACTGTCTAGAACTTAACATGTAAACAAAATGTATAAATGATGTTGCCTGTATACAAAAAGGAAGCTGCTGCATTGGTTCCTCTGAGTGGAAATCCTTTGGGGGAGATCCTAGTCTACAGCCTGAAGAGCAGTGAGGCTACCACTCCTAAAAAACAACCCTTTCCATTTTAGTACATCAACCCCAGGGAGCAAGGCCAGAGTTGAGCTGTGCAGCCCCACAGCTAGAGCCTTCTCTAGGGAGAGCAATGGGGTGGAACTCCCAGAATTCTACTTGGGAAACTCTATTTTGCAAGATAGTCTGTCCTGCTCCTCCCAAAAATAAAAATAAAGGCATTCCCTAGACAAAATACCTATTGCATCTACTACTGATGCTTAGACTAGAACTGCATGTATTACTGATATGGAAAACAACATTCGTAAGCATTTTAGACATCACATCCATAAGAGGCTATTAGTGGACCAGTCCTTACCTGCAAGATTCCAGGAAGCAAATCTGCAAAATGTTTAAGGAGTGGAAGGTTTTGCTCATTAGCAAGAACAAATGCAGCTGCAGCTCTAGCCGACAGTGTCTTGATCTAAAGAAAAAAAATATGCCTTAGTAGTAGAATATCCTCAAACATTTTAAACTTCCAATTCGTTAAAGAGGGAGCCCTATGGCACAGTGGTTAAGCTCCAGTATTAAAATCAGAACTCTGCTCACAACCTGAATTCAATTCCAATGGCCACAAGGTTGACTCAGCCGTCTGTCTTTCCAAGGTCAGCAAAATTAGCATGTATGTATGTAAATAAAAGGAGGGGGCCAAATACACCTACACAGACAATAAGGGGTTACCACCTAAAACAAGGGTCCTCAAACTTTTTAAGCCAGGAGCCACATCATACCTCCTCGGACTGTAGATGAGCTGGATAGGTGTTGCCGCCAGCACTCACCACTCCCCTCACACTGAGCCACCAACCACACCGCTTCCCTGCTTACCAGCCTGGAGAAACTGCATGACACTAAATCATCTAGCCTGCAACCTCACTTCAGCCGCTGCCTCAGTCATTGTCTCCTCCACTTCGCTTGTCATGTCCCTAATGATGCTCCGTAGGAGGACAGATGTTGTAAGGAAGCGGCTGCTGGAGCGAAGTTGCAGGCTGGATTAGTTGTGTCACAGGCCAGATCTAGCCCGAGGGCTGTAGGTTGAGAACCCCCGACCAAGAACATACTCTTCCTTGTTAATATTTTCTTTGTCATTCTCACATTGGTATTGAAACCTGCATGGTTTGGGAGAAATTTGTGATGCAGACAATAGATTTTTGGGAGGAAACACTCTGATAGGTAATAAGATGCCAAACCATTTAGAGCTTTGAGTGTTAAAACTAATATTCATATGGCAATTGAAGGGAGTCAATGTAGCTGGTGAGGTCTGGTGTGATATTATCTACTCCTTGTGAACTGGCCAGAGAGTGCTCTACACCACTATGGGGTGATACATTAGTGGAAACACCACCACCATCATCAGGCAATACTCTACCACTTTACATGTACAGCTTTCCAAGACTCAAGACATTCATTTCACAGGTATGCTGTTTCTCCTTAAACCAGAAAGGCAAATGTCCCCATAAAAGCAGCATTTCTTTCTCAATGTCCTTCTTATATTAGGTTTGGATGGTAATGTGGGACAGTATTACAATCAACCCACCCAATTCAATGCAGATCAAATAGAACCTTTCAGCTAAGGACATTTAATTCATGCACATTTCAGGCAGTTTGGAGAGGAAAGTTCTGCTCTCTGTATAACTTTCATTTACCTCATATATATATATATCCTACAGCTGCACTTATTGCTAAAGGACTCTAAACCAGCTTCCTAATACATTTTAGGATCAACCTACAAAGAATCTGCTATATGCGAAACAATATGTAACCAAGACATGTGTCAACATGGACTATATTTAAATATTCCTAGCAATGGGTTTTAGTAAATTAGCCTTAGCTGTGCAGAATGTTCCTGACTACTAACACAACTATACAACAACAACAAAAAATTTTCCCCTGGCATGAGCTTCTGCAGTTGTTTTATACTAATCTCAGGCTGCTGATTACAAATATGATCTCAGATTTGCTCTATCACATCACATTTTTATGCTATTGGCCAACCCAATTGTCATTCCTGACTGTATGTTGGTGCGAATCAGTTATAGAATTATAGTGATAAAATTAGTGACTGGTCAACACAATTTTGCTGGCATGAACGATTCTAAGGTAATTTTGAGGTGCTGATTCTGAATCTGGCATCCATTTCTTTCTAGCACATCAGGTTTTTGAGATCTCAAATATTGCAATATACCTACAAACAGCAAATTTATCATCATATTTGTCGAGCTAAACAGACATATGGACCTAACAAAATAACATCCAATATGCAATACTTTATTGAACAAACATATATAATTATGAACTGAAGCACAAAGTTGAGAGTGAAAGCATATTAACATGTAAGAATTGAAACGTTAAGATATGAAAATATATACAAAAAGGTAAATTGACAATATCGACCTAACATCGCCATGAACGACCTTTTCTTGAACGTTCTGCCATTAATTGCCTTCCATTACTTTAATGTCTTGATGAAAACGTTCACCGTGCTCTTCGCTCACGTCACCCAAGTTCTCTGGAAAATTGGCCAAGTGACTATGTAAATAGTGAATCTTGATGCTCATTCTACATCCAAGTGCTTGGAAACTCAAGAGCACTTGGATGTAGAATGAGCATCAAGACTTATGTCTGTTTAGCTCGACAAATATGATGATAAATTTGTTGTTCGTAGGTATATTGCAATATTTGAGATCTCAAAAACCTGATGTGCTAGGAAAAAAAATGGATGCCAGAATCGGAATCAACACCTCAAAATTACCTTAGAATCGTTAAGAGTACCTCATGCCAGAAAAATTGTGTTGACCAGTGTAATTAATCAAACATTGTCCTTCAAAAAAGGACTTTATCCAGGTCTATGTACAGAATAGCCAGGTTTACAAGGACAACACAACTCTGTTCAAGCCACTATGAATCTCTATTCCTTGATCTGTTTGGGGTGAGTCTCATTTCCCCCATTCAAAACAAGCCCATCTTTTAGGAAGAACTTAAAAACATGGCTGGCGGGACAGGTATCGGGTCCTGGCAGTACCATGCCCTAGCTCGCTGGCTTGTTTGAGCTCCCTCTCCCCCCTGGTCTTTTAATCTTTTATCTTTAAGTTGTTTTTAACTTTTTAATTATTATTGGGACCTGTTGATTTTTATAAATTTTAAAAACTTTTAAAATTTTATAATTGTAATTTTGAAGTTTTTAATAATGGGTTTGGGTTGTGTTGTGTTATGCTGTTATGATGTTGTAAACCACCCTGGGTCGCCCCAGTGAGAAGGGCGGTATAAAAATGTAAATAAATAAATAAATAAAATCAGATGCAAAATCAAAACTTGTCTAGTTTCTCCTGGAATGGATGAAAGGAGACACAGTTGAGTATTATCAACATACTGGTAACAATAATGTTCAAAATCTATGACTTTCTCACTTATTTCATGCATGTACTAAATAGAACAGAGAACCAGAAGCCTGAGTGCTCAACCGTTTTTCAGAATTGGCTTCTGAAACTGACCTTCCCACAAAAACATGCCCCATATTCCACATGGTTCAATAATCTATGCTTTTTGGTGCAAAGTTGTTCAACTATGGCCGCAGATTTTCATTTGTTGTTTATTTCTCCAGAGCAGTAAACTGACCAAATTATTAAACTAGGTTTCCTGGTACAAATTAAGTCAAATTGACGTCTTAGATAAAACAAAACAATTTTCACTTACAGTTGGATTCTCCTGATCCTGCATACACTGTACCAACATCCGTTTTATAACTTCCAAATAATGCTGCTGTTGATTTCCAAAAATTCCAGGAAAGTTCCTATATAAGGAATAAAATGATACATATTTTAAGCATATTGTACACTTTAGAACTGTAAGTGTGCAAGATACTGTATTTTATAGATTGTAATTTTCAATACTTCTATGTTCAAGGAACATTTTTCATGTCAACCTGCCTTCCACAGTCTTCTGTGAGTTAAGAAAACATCAGTAAGGTGCACCACAAACAATAAACTGAAACAGGGTAGTGGTGAATTACTGTAGCACACTCTGAATCCATCCCTGAGTCGCCACGGTGAGTGGGTGGCAATATAAATTTGAGCTAATAAATAAATAAATAAATAAATAAATAAATAAATAAATAAATAAATAAATTTTGGCTGTCTGAGTAATACTGCTCATCTCACTGAAGAACTCTTAATAGATTCCCCAAAATTTCTCCAGAACAGTGTTCCCCTGAAACTCAGTTTAAAAGTGAAATTTTAAACTGGGATTTCTAAGAGCAATGCTGCATTCTGCAATCTGACAGTATTTGTGTTGCTATTTGAACTATACCATTCATTTAGGAGTAATGCTATACCAGAAGATATGTAATGCAGCTTCACGCAGGCCCACATCTTGAGAGCTGACAGAGTCAAACAAAAACTTCAGACCTTCTGGCCACTGATTATTGCCATCCTCATCTAGAAGAAACAGAAAGTGAACATTCAGATATCAATTTCTCGATCATGAATGAATTGGTATTTTTCTGTAACAATTTGTTTAATGTTAAAAGTGACAAAATTTACATCAAAAGACACAGTTTTGTTCAAGGGAAAAGACTGCCTTTTAAAACTATGGATTCTCCTGCATATAAGGCAGGTTTCTTTTTTCTCAATACTTCATGCCCATGGATGGTTGCCAGAGGTTTCTCAAAGATTCTCTTGCACTGGGGACATCCATACTCAATGCACCATCATCCTCATCTTACAATTTCAATTGTCTTTTATTCTGCTGTGAGGCAAAGCCAGACTCCTACCTACTGTAGCAGGTGCAGGAAGTTATACAAAAGGTTCTGTGGAATAGCAATAATCTGTTGCATACTCTGGTGGGAACGGGCTGCTTTTTACTGGAGCATCACATTTGATTAAAAAGAAAACAAACTCTGTTGGTAAGGTTTCAGTAGCCCAACAACTTTGGAAAGGAACACTTTGGGCAGCACAAAGAGATCAGAGACGAAGGTGGCCTGCCTAGATGCACTAACATGAAAAGAAAGCCATATACTTTTTGCATTACACATTAGGTTCTGGGCTGCTGCAGTCTTTAGGCTTGTGCACTGTATCTACACACAGCAACTCCTAAAAACACAAATGGCCATTTAAAGTGAAAATAAATAAATTAATCAGTCTATTTTCCATGTTTTAAAGTTTTCCCCCCAGCTACAGAAATGAATACAATAGGACAACCAAAGCACTAAATTCCATGAAGATTAGCAGTACAATACTATTCAGATATACAAAGAGGCAGCAGCTTGCACTTTCCAGGTCACTCAGATGTACTAAGATGACCTTGTTTTTGTATTCAATCCTGCATTAGACAAAGACCAGTAAGGGAGCCGAATAAGACCATCTCTGTAGTTGCACTAATATCCCAGAATAATCCATGTGGACTATTTTTCTTAGCATTTTATTTTACATATAAAAATGTTTTATATTGTTTTTCAGATAAAGCTTCCGCAGGGGTTAACAGACTGGAACTTAAAATAACAGTTAAAATAATAAATGGGAATTTTACTCTTTTGGATTCTATAACACAATAGCACAGTACAGTCAGGTATGGCCACTTTTCTGAGATATGTTGACTCTGCATGTTTTCTTTTTTTAAAAAATAATTTGATTAGTTTAATATTGCTAAATAAAATAGCAGAGTAAGGAAATACAAATAATACTGTGTACCTATTAGATTTCTTGCCAGTTCAGCTACAATATCACAGATTTTTCTCCTCATACTTGATTGTGTCTCCAACTGAATAATTAAGAGCAGTTCACTTTTGATGGCAGCCTGAACTTCATGGGGTAGGGTTGGATAAACCTCTTCAAAAGAAGCTGACAGAAGTCTTCGTAAGAGCACAGCAGCCATTTGTCTAGCCTATTAAAACAGATATACATTAGAAAGTTTAGTGGGGAAAACAATTCAAATACAATATACTGTAGTTCAATTATTTTTAAAAGTTATTTTCTATGTAGCTACACAAAAACCTATACAATGAGCTGCTGTGTTGACTTGTCAAACTTATTTTTGGTATCTTTAGTCATCTAGCTATTTTCCTCCAACTATTTTGCTGCACCGATGATAAAAGAACTAAACAAAGTAACTGACTATATGGCAGAAGAACTGTAAAAATTAGAAGTACTTAATAAAGGGCTTTTGTGAATTGGGGGGGGGGATTCTGCAACAGATTAAAACTATCACTAAAATGCTATTTGAGGAAAATCTGTAATCCATCTTCATGGTGAATTTAAAGACAAAGACAAATGGGATACAAATTAAGTACAGTCAGACCTTGCATAAAGAGCGCCTCACTTAAAGAGCGCCTCGTTTAAAGAGCAGAATTTTCTCTGAATGTTCGCTTAACAAATAAAACCAACCAAAACTCGCTTAACAAATAAATCGGGGTTTGCAATCCCCCCACAACTGGTCATTTACAATGGTGTTTTGCTTAAAGAGCAAACTCGCTTAAAGAGCAATCCTGTGGAACGCATTATGCTCTTTAAGAGAGGTACAACTGTACAGTACATTCTAAAATACCTATAAAATCAATTTATATTTAAATGTGTGAATTAATAAAGTTGGTTAAGAAAAAGCAACAAGTGTAACTTCTGAAAAAAAAATATTTTTTTCAACTTAGGCAAATCTCTCCTAAATGAATACGAGGTTACAATGAACTTTTAATACTGTGAAAAACAGGGACAGGAAAATGACTTTTATGCAATCTGAACAAATGAGAAGGTAAACTGTAGAGGACTAACACTCTAAAGACTAGAGAAACAGAAATTGTGACAGTCTAAACCAGTGAGTCTCAATCTTTTTTTGGCCATGCCCCAAATAAGCATCTCTAAAATCCTTAACACCCCCCCTTCCCATGATATATAATTCTTGTTATTCAAAAAGTGAACTACTATCCACATGGAGGAAGCCTAAAAGGCCACTCATTCACAAATCGTTGGGAACCATGGATCTAAACCAGTGGTGCCCAAACTAAGGCCCGGGGGCCAGGTGTGGCCCTCGACGACAATTCACCCACCCCACGACAAGGGCTTCGTGGGCCAGATGAATTGGTGTCGGGGGACACAAACAGCCCCCAGGCCTTAGTGACCAGCTTCCTGAACCACATGATCGGCCCACGGGCCAAAAGGTTTGGGCACCCCTGGTCTAAACAATCAAAGCCATTTCTGTGATCTGAAATCCTGTTGCTTAGTGTAATAAGTTGCACTAGAGTAAACCCACGAAGTCAGTAGGGATTTGGTGAGCTAATTGTTCTGTAAGATGCAATTATTCAATTGACTTACTTTTGTGTTAACTAACAACTAGGGTAGGCTCATTTGAAACAATGGAACTTACAGAGGAATTGACTCACCAGATCCCCACTGATCCAGGGGGCCTATTCTAGTACAACTTACTACACTAAACAACAGGATTTCAAGCACTGTGTGGGGGCTAATAAAAATGTCACACAACACAGTTCTATATATTCTTATAGTACAAACAACTGAAGATGGAGAAATGTAAAATATGATCACTGTTCTGGCATATATGCCAGAAGGGACTGTTCATGACTATATTGCTAAGCTGATACTAATTTTGTGTAAAGTGACATGGGAGCAAATTAATTTACACATCTGGGAGTTATCATAATTTATTGTTTCCTTCTGCTTCTTTATTAATAAATTAATAAAGAAAAGTTTCAATCTATCACACAATCAACACAGGTAGCAGGTCTGACCAGCAAAACTATTTAAGATTAAGGTAGTTCAGTGAGTTAGTTATTTGATTATGGAGCCTGATTTTGGAAGTTCAATTTCCCACTGTGCACCTCAAAAGAGAATGATAAACTATTTCTTTGAACCCTCTATTTAGAAAACCCTAAAAAGAGTTGTCCTAAGTCAGAACTGACTTGATTCACACAATCATTATTAAAGCTATGTTGGAAACCCAAAACATCATAAAGGAAGCACACTATTAATTACAAAGGGCTTTCTATCAGCAACTTCTGTAAACTTCACTCATCAAATTCCATGCATGAAGCTTTTCTGAATTGAAATAACTATTTAAGGTGAAATGCTCAGCATTTCACTGAAAGCACAACGGCTTGGATTCTAAATTGCTTTTCTATTGATGCAGGTAACAACATGCTTTCCTGAACCAACATATCCTTTCTTTTTTGGTTCCATGCACATTGTCTGACACCAGTGTTGGGATTCTTTTGTTTCTTTTTACTCTGTGGCGTGGCATGGCTGGCATGGCTAAGGGGGAAGCCCTGCATTGTACCGGAATTAGGACCACTTTATTTCAAAACTTGGGTGGGAAGGTCAGCCAGCATTTCTGCTACCAGTTCTAGCGAACTGGCGCAAACCTGCTGAATCCCACTACTGTCTGACACCATTTTCAAATCTTCCTATTCACAGAACCAGACATTTAGGGAGTATAAGGAACTGCAGAGAAAGGGCAGAAGGAGCACCCTGTTTTGGTCATAGATGGAAAGTCAGAATCCAAGTAACTGGACTATTTTATTTTATGTCCACTATTGTAGTTTAAGAGGAAAAGTGGAAACTAGTTGGCCACTAAAACAGGAATGAAAGTTTCTATGACTGAAATCCTGTTGTTTGGTATAATAAACTGTGCTAGAGAAGACCAACTAAACAAATTGGGATCTGGTGACTCAACTCTTCTGTATGCTCCATTGATTAAAAAAAATTATAGTTTTGATTTATTATGCTGCTCTTGTAAACTTAAACTATGGTTTAATCTCATCCCTGTAAATGTACTGTATGGAGTCATCTTCTTGATTAGTGTTTTTAAATATAAAAATATTACTAGTAATAAATTCTCATTAGCCAAATCCATGGATACAATTAATCCGACTGCTAATAGTTTCAAGTACAACATAAAACAATGCTACAACTGATACTGTCTTCTCATATTTTATAATTAGATATTTCTTAAGAAGAAAAAACATACTTCTTCAGCAAGAGTAGCATTCCTGACAGCTTGTAGAAGGAATGTGATCTTAGATTGGCCTGGTATGTTCTCATATGTTTCCTATGAAAGAAAAGAACAGACATAGGTTACTACTAAAAGAAATCAAGACTTAACCAACCCCTTATTATGTGGTAAGAGACCAATTTTTAGAAAGAGAAAAAAGTGTACTGTATCAGATCAAAGGTCTTTATAGTCCAGCATTCTATTTCCAATCTTGACCAACCAGATACAATACCTTTGTAAAGTCTGAATGTATAACCAGAGAGCAATCAACCTCTCTCACTATTGTTCACCAGTAATTAGCATTCGGAGGCATATGAACCCTATAACCATTACGTCTATAAAGAAATGCTTATGTTGGGTTTCTTGTCTTCAAAGATACAATTCTACATTTCACAGTGTCTGAAGAAATGGAAATACAGTACAGTAAAACACTGGATAACGAGTGGATTGGATAGTGCTAAAATCGCATAAAGTTAAGTAATCTGGGGAGGAGAATTGGATCGAATAACGTTAAGGTCCTATGGGATGTATCGGATAACAACCGCTAAAGCCTGTGCGGTTACAATGTATCTCTATGGAGCTTTAACGTTATCCGATCCATCCCATAGGATTTTTACATGCATCGGATAACACTAAAAATCAGATAACACCAAGACTTGTGGAACCAAGTTTTAGCGTTATCAGATGTTTTATTGTATCAGCAAAAATTAAACAATTGAATACAATAGTCTTTAATCTGTCACACTGCTTTTATTATTTATTTTTTGTTTCATTTTATTTTTGGCTAGATATGTTCTTTAAATTACAGTATTTATAATCAAGATAACATCTGTTGATCAATAATCTTTTGAAGACTATGAAGATGAAAATGCAAGCTACTGTTTTCTAACTCAGAATAAAGTACATCCAATTCTTATGTCATATTATTCTTATGTAAGTCCATTCTTTTATTTTAGCTTAGTCAAATTTTTGCTGATGAACAGCAAAGAGCTGTGTAGACGTTAGTAGCTAAAATACAAAGCCATTAAATATTTTCTTTATCAAGTGCTTATTAATTCTCTTTAATGCCAAGAAATCAGCCATACACTTTATATCAACTTTTCATTTTAGAATGATGTGCAAGATCCTACTGAGAAAAAATGTAGGCATAAGGGCAGTTGTGCACACAATTGCTTCCTTGACCAGAGGAAACTGAGAAAAGCAATGGATGTCTGGCAGTGCATACAAGCTTGCTTGTGCAATTGCCAACTTATAAAACAGCAATAACACTTCTATACCCACCAATTTATACTGTGCAAAACCAACGGGATTCTGATCAAATTCAAGTAAAAGATGAAAGCAACCTTCACTCTCTACAAAGTAGGAGGAACAGAACATATCTACAGAAGAGGTAAGGGATTGACATTTTCTTAATTCTGGTGTTTAGTTCTACAAAATACATGGAACAAAGTAGTGACTATTAATCTTATAGTTCCTTAGAGGCAAAAAAAAACCCCTGTTGCTTTCTAATTTTCTCTCTGAAGAAAATTCAGCACCTTTTGTTCTTCTCAAGACTAGACAAATTGGAATTTTGGGCATTTTACACAACTTAGATGCTGTTAAATAAAAGCAATTCCTAATACAGTAATACCTTGGATAACGTTTACCTCGGATAATGCTAAAATCGCATAACGTTAAGTAATCTGGGGAGGAGAATTGGATCGAATAACGTTAAGGTCCTATGGGATGTATCGTATAACAACCGCTAAAGCCTGTGCGGTTACAATGTATCTCTATGGAGCTTTAACGTTATCTGATCCATCCCATAGGATTTTAACATGCATCGGATAACACTAAAAATCGGATAACACCAAGACTTGTGGAACCAAGTCTTAGCGTTATCCGAGGTATTACTGTATTCCTTGCTATTACCAGAAGCTAATATTTATTTTAACATAAGTAACAGTGACATTAAAATCCAATGTTGAAAATGAAAAGTATTTTGAATTGTTATTCCACAGAAAATGACTATCAAAAAGACCTATCAGGTTAATTGTTGATACAGAAATTTACGTTAAATAGAATTCTCCAATGCAATTTTGTAAACCCATCTGGGAAGAGTATCTAACTACCACTATCAGTGACTGTCACATCTATGCAATTTACTGAAAACTGCAAGAACTAACAATGCTCTATTATTGTTTGATAACATCACAGTTAATTATTATTTATCACTTTTTCATTCATTCTTAGCAGCAGCTATTGAGGTGGTTCACTGTTAATACAGTACCTGCTGCCATATACTGTGAGTCATAACCGGGATGAGAGGGACTTCTTTGATTCCTTTCTCCACTGGTACAGTATGATCCAAACAATATGTTGAAAGTGGATAGGTGCTGAGCAGATAGTTGCCCCCACTGATTGCTGAGGCAATTATTTTTCCAGCAATAATGCACCTGTACCAAATTACTGCTGATGCTAGTATTCACCTCTCCCAGTGTTTAAAAGGGCAGAAATAGCTGTTCCTCAATGGATATGCATTAACTCCAACTGTGCCACATAGCGTAATTTATTGCTATTATTATTATTTGGCTGCTGTTCTTTACCAAATTTGGACTTCCTAAGTTACATTTTACCGAAAGGTCTCTTCAGGACAGGAGTTCTCAACCATCTAAAGGTGGGGGCCAGGTCACGCTCCCTCAGACAGCTTCGGGGGCCAGACAGCCAGTTTGCCCTTACTCTACCACATGACACTTCCTGGTGTGGTGGAGGCGGGGGTGGGGCTACATGAAATGGTGCCGCAAGCCAGCCACAGGTTGAGAATCCCTGCTTCAGGGTGTGTAAGCTTACAACTACAAGGCAACATATGGTTCTGGAAAGTTCAAGGACATAAAGACAATATGTTTAGTCTCTGTGTCCTGAAGTGGCCTTCAAAAGTATACTGCCAATGGGTATGAATGTTTAAACAACTGATTAGCAAAACATCCAAGTTAACACAACACGGTAGAAACTGTCTACTATTACAATTGGGCAATATGCCCATCAGTCATTATCTTATTTTGCATACAAGTGATGTAATTTGCTTATGATGCACCACTTAGTCATAGCCCTTTTTTTAGACACAGGGTCTCAGGACTTGGCCATATTACTTGTGGCTCAGAAGAGGGAAGAATAGTCAATGTTTCTATTTGCTTCTTCTCATCTATCTGTTAGAACACTCAACATGTATACCATGTAGCTTTGCAGTGCTTAAAATGTCTATCAGTAAATACAGTCTTCACCTTGCATTTGGAGATGTAAGTTACAGAAAGAAAAACAATCATATTGTATTGTTCTGCATTAAAATACAGGGAACAGCTTTTTGTACAATTCTTCATAATGAAACAATGTCCTGAACTCTGCTGACTATTTGAGTGATCAAACAATAAAAGCCTCAGTGCAGCTATCCAATGAAAAAATGCTAAGCTAGACACTGGCATTGAGTTCAGTGGAATGGAGATTCCTCCCCTAGGTTTTTACAATGAAGAATGTAAAGCCTTTCTCTGAGTGAGGAGAAAACATTACACTAATTTACTAATTACTGGGAAATCCTGTCATTCAAAGTTTCAGCTAATATTGAAACACATAAAACAAAAGTTAAGTCAGTACCACAGTGAACACTAAAGACATTTCACATTTTAGATACAGCATTATGCCATAATTCAGATCTCAAAACCCCCTAAAATTTCAGAATTATTCAGATTGCACGGACCACAGCAAACTGAGAGAAAACACTCTTGACTATCGGGCAACAACTTAAACGGTGACTGCAAAATCCACTCATCTTCAGAGTTTGTCTCCTCTCCTCAATACAACCTGGCAACACTCCCCATCCCCTGCAGAATTTAAATTTCTCAAGTTAAACCAATGCCTATCTAAATAAGTTACTGCCAAACGTCAACACAGAATTATTTATGCTTATTAGCCCAACAGAATCATTATTTTCTTCTACATTCATAAACGAAGTTAACGAACATACCACTAATGCACTATAAACTACTTTATCTGCAGCACGAACTCTCCTGTTCCTCATTTTTATATAAACGTAAATCAGAAACGGGTCTAGGATGTACCTTCTCCACATTTTCAAGGAAGGACTATCACCCTTCCCTTGCAGGATGCAGGCCATAAATGCATCAACCCTGGTCTCTAGTAAAGGTTTCCCTTGCTTGAAAGCCAGTAGTATCCGACTCAGTGCTCATCTGTTTCAAAGCCGAAGAGCCAGCGCTGTCTGCTTCTGCAGACGTTTCTATGGTCATGTGGCAGGCATGACTAGACACCGGGCGCATGGAACACTGTTACCTTCCCATCAAAGTGGTCCCTATTTATCTATTGTACGTTAAGTAGAATTCTCCAATGCAATCTAGCTGTACAAAAAGGATTAGGTCTGAGGCAGATGATCAGAGGGGAAAGTTAAATCTGAGCGAATGAATAGGGTGGGTGGATGAGGAATAAAGAGAGGAGGTCCATGACAAGGGGAGTTGCATGGGTGAGAAGATCGCTCCCAGGGACGGGGGGGGGGGGGAGGAATATGTGCGAAAATGTTATTACAGGGCAAAGAGACGTGAGAGGAAAATATTTCTTTACAGGGGAGATCGCTCCCAAGGACCGGAGAAAGGTGTGTGTGTGTGTGTGTGTGTGTGTGTGTGTGTGTGAAAGGTGTGTGTGTGTGTGTGTGTGTGAAAGGTGTGTGTGTGAAAGGTGTGTGTGTGTGTGTGTGTGATAGTGTGATATTATAGATACAGGACAAAGAAATGTTAAGAGGGAAATATTTCTTTTCAGTGGTTAATAAAGAGTCAGGTTCGCCTGAGCAAGGCAGGGTATAAATTTGAAGAATAAATAAATAAATAAAGAGGGAAGCGCAGCCACCAAAGGGCCCATCGATCACAAGGAGAGGGGGGGGAAAGCAAATAGTAAACAACAACAACAAAAAGACAAAAAGAGGGGCTTCTTCTTGAGCCAAACACGTGAAAGGCTGCCGGCTGAGGAAGTGATCGAAAGAGAGCCGCCCATCAGGGAGGAGGAGGAGGAGGGAGAAGCCGCCGGCTTGGCTTGGGGAGGGAACGGCGGTTGGCCTCAGAACGTCCAGCCAACGGCAGTTTAACGGTCGCCTGGCCTGGCTTGGGAGCACGTGGGGCTCGCCTCGCGCAGAAGGGAGGGTGGCCGCTGACAGGGCAAGGCCGTGTCTGGGGGGGGGCGCCAGAGGCCGGCGCCCCGGGGGGCTGGGGAGGAGGGGGGGGTAAAAGGAGAGGACCCCCGCCAGTCACCTCTGCTTGTTTGCGGACCACATTGTCCGGGCTGAGCAGGTTGCCGAGGAGAAGGTAGAACTGCTGCTGCTGCTCCTGCTCCGCGGTTGCCGCCGCCGCCGCCGCCATGGCTGCCAGAGAGACAGAGGCCAGCCGGGCAGGGAAGAGGAGGGGGGGAGGAGGAGGAGGAGGCGACTCCTCCAGGCCGCGCGCCGACCAAAGAGAGGCGGAGCTGCCGCCGCCGCCGCGCTCTCTTGCCGCTCGCTGCCCACACTCCTGACAGGGCTTAGCCCCACCTGCCGGCGCCCTGCTCTCCCATTGGGCGCGCGCGCGGGGGGGCGGGGCGGGGGGAAGCCGCTCCTCTCCGATTGGTGGACCTGCCTTCCCTCTTTATGATTGGGCGGGGATACCCTTTTGTGAAGTCACTTCCCCCTTCTCGGCTGCATGGGCAAATTTCCCTGACCCGCAAGGAGGAGGGCGGGGGGGGCGGGATTATGAGGTAGGCAGGGGGGGAGCCTCCCATTGGTGGAAGGGCTGTGACGCAGTCTCTTTGACTGGGCGGGAAAAGAAAAAGGGGGAAAAAAAAGCCTGGGTTGAGAGAGAGGGAGGGAGAAGAGAGAAAACGCGGGAGAGGGCGAGGAGGCTCCCTTACTGGAGGAGTGGGCGGGCGGGAGGGTGCGCGTGAGGGTGCGCGCGCGCTCCATGGCTGCGCTGACCTCCGGGTGTGCAGTTTCAAAAGAGGAGGGGGGGAGGGAAGAGGAGGAGAATAAAGTGAGCGACTGCGGCAGCTTCACGTTATCTTTTGTGTGTGTGTATGTATATGTATATGTATAAAAAAAACAGTTAGGACAGAAAATGGAATGACGGAGTGGTTTGGAATAGGAAAAGGAGTAAGACAAGGCTGCATTTTGTCACCCTGCTTATTCAACTTCTACACAGAGCACATCATGCGCAATGCAGGGATGGAGGAATCACAATTTGGGATCAAAAATTGCTGGGAGAAACATCAACAACTTGAGATATGCAGATGATACCACCCTCATGGCGGAAAGTGAGGAGGACCTAAAGAAGTTCCTGGTTAGGTTGAAAGAAGAAAGTGAAAATATATTGAGACTCAATATCAAGAAAACCAAGATCATGGCAACAGGCCCTATCGGTCACTGGAAAATAGGTGGGGAAGAAGTAGAAGCAGTGACAGATTTTACTTTCCTAGGATCAAAGCTCACTGCAGATGGGGATTGCAGCCATGGAATAAAAAGGCGACTGATTCTCGGGAGGCAAGCGATGAGAAACCTGGGGAGCATAGTGAAAAGTAGAGACATTAAATTGCAAACAAAGATTCGCATAGTCAGGGCAATGGTATTCCCTGTGGCAATGTATGGTTGTGAGAGCTGGACCGTTAGGAAAGCGGAGCGCAGAAGAATAGACGCCTTTGAGATGTGGTGTTGGAGGAGAGTTTTGAGAGTCCCCTGGACAGCGAGGAGAACAAATGGGTCAATCTTAGAGGAAATCAAACCTGACTGCTCCTTAGAAGGTCAAATAATAAAGATGAAGCTAAAGTACTTTGGACATCAAATGAGAAGAGAGGATTCACTTGAGAAAGCCTTGATGCTTGGAAGTGTCGAGGGCAAAAGAAGAAGGGGACGGCCCAAGATGAGATGGTTAGATGGTATTGTGGAGACAATGGGCACAGAGCTGAGCGAGTTGAGGGGGATGGTGGAGGACAGGAGTGCCTGGAGGATAGTGGTCCATGGGGTCGCAGAGGGTCGGAATCGACTGTGCAACTGAACAACAAAAACCTCCTTGTGAGCCAAGCTATGTCAAACCTAGGCAGCCTAATAAAAAAGTAGAGACATCACCCTTGCTGCATATAATCAAAGCAATGAGATTCCCAGTAGTAATGTATGGCTGTGAGAGGTGGACCACAAAGGAAGGGCAAGTCCAGAAGAACAGACGCCTTTGAATTGTGGTGCTGGAGAAGACTCTCTTGAGAATTCCCTGGACTCCATCCTAAAAAGGAAATCAACCCTGTCTGCTCCTTGGAAAGACGAATATTAAAGCTGAAGCTCAAGTACTTTGGCCACCAAATGAGAAGAGAGGACTTACTATAGAAGACCCTAGTGCTAGGAAGGCAAAAGGAGAAGGGAGAGGATGAGATGGTTAGACAGTATCGTTGTTGTGGTGGTCGTGGATCTGGGCAGACTCCGGAGGATGGCTTACGACAGAGGAGCCTGGCTTGCAGTGGTCCATGTGGTCACAAAGGGTCAGACTCGACTGTGACTGAACAACAAATGAATGGTTCCATTTTACAAATGGGGCAGTATAGAGGGTGGCATTACTAGAGGTGTCCCCTGAAGCGGATGCAGCCACTCGCTGATTCTTTGAGCTTCCTACTCCATGCTCCCAATCCTGCATCCTAATGTGCAATTATGCAAATATCTATTGTGTAAAATTATGTACGTTTGCAATTACTGTGCACATTTGGTGGTATTACATTCATAATGTCCATCAAGCATCTTGATTGTTACATTGTTTGTCTAGTTATGTATTTTAGCATTGGTGTCATTAAAGTAATAACACATCGAAAGGGTGGTACTTGAGACATCCACAATCAGAGATCTCTTGGTGTCATGGGCCAGTCAGTATCTGTTAGCCAAACCTATGTTACAGGATGGTTTTGAGGATAGCATGGTGATAGGATTATGGAAAGCAGTCACACGTATTGCTGGTGCATACAACTGAAAGAGTGAGAAAATTCATACAATTTTAGTGGTACTGTATTTTCCTTTGATGACAGTGAAATACTGCATCTGATTTTTATTGATGCCTGCCTCCCTATTCATAAGAAATCCCTCAGTGCCATCTGGTCTGCAAGAAAAATTGCAAGGAAGTTGCAAAAGTCAAGGAAAAAACTCAAGATGTGGTTTTCTTTATAAAATGGATTTTTAAAATTCAAATTAGGAATTGCCCTTTTAGTTTTCTTTGCCATAATCGACTTTTCCACTGTATAGTACAGTATTTGAAAGCAAGTGCCAGTCCAATATGATATCCCTCATGTTTTGGTTCCACTTTTCCTCAGTATAAATATTTATTAAGACCTCATTGCATGAACTGTTACTTTGTTTCACTGAGGCGGCTGCACATAACTAGGAAATAAGCTTACTTTTGGACAACACCAATACTGATTTATTTAAGTTTATTCAACACTTTGCAAATGTATTTTGCTGTCCATCATTAACTGTTCTTGCCATTGAATTACAGGAGGTGCAGTCAATATTGAATGTATTGGAGAGAAACACAAATACTCTGAGATGAAAACTCCTAAGAACAATCACTTGATTGCAGGAGGTCCAGTCCACATCTAGTGTATTGCAGGGATAGACAATAACCACCATAATCCTCAAAATTGTGACCATGCTGCAGTGACTGATGGAAGTTGTAGCCCAAAGCATTAGGTACCATATATCATGCTGTAAGAAACCCTATGGGGTGCTTTGGAAGGTTACTACAAACGGGGTGGGGTGGGGGGAGAGAGCAAAGCAATGTTGAGTCCTGCTAGACAGTATCAGTTCCAAAGAGCTTTTAAACCAAATAATAACAATCCAAAAGCAGCAGCAGAGACAAGTCAATAAGGCCAAGATGTGTCAAAGTACAGTATTGCTCAGTTACAGCAAAGTAGTCAATATGAATCCAGGATCAGTTTTTGTTTTGGTCAAATGGAAGCAGAATTCTACCACTTGCTCTCAGTAATAAGCCTGGAGAATCAAAAGCTTATGTTTGGTTGCCTCTGCCAGGTTCTTCACTCAGGGGTCAAGAATGAGCTATTTAGCCTAAAGGATCTATAAAAAGAGGCTATATAAAAAGCCAACTTGTTCATGATGAAATCCTTCATCAAGCAAAAAACATTGGAGTCCCCATCTGATAATATTTTTATCCACCCTGAGCCTTATTTTTCTTTGCCCCCATGGCTTGAGAGAAGCTCTAAAATCCTCATCTGGATCAGGGATCACATATTCTATCGCAGGTGGTGTGGTTTCTTAAACACCAGATCTCCCAGCATTTATAGAAGTTTTTTCTGAAGTTTAGATGTCAACCTTCTAGATGCTTGTTCCAGTTTGCTTACCTACTAGTCTATGGGGCTCAGAAAATATAATGCCAAATAATTTGAGCCAAGTCCATTCAATCTGACAAGATCATTTCAGTTACTTTCTAAATGTATATTGGAGGAATAATTCTCCTTTGTCATTGGTGGCAAACCTATGGCACTCGGAGCTCTCTCTGTGGGCACCCATATGGTCGCCCCAGCACAGAGTTTACTCTGCCTCTCTGCCTAGCAGCCCAGTAGGAGCATTTCCTCCTTCCCTAGCACAGAGTTTGCCCCACCCCTCTGCCCAGCAGCTCAATGGGGGCGTTTCCTCCCTCCCCTGTTGCCATGTTGGCACTTTGCTATAAAATAAGTGGGTTTTGGGTTGCAGTTTGGGCACTCGGTCTTTAAAAGATTCACCACCACTGTTCTATGTCAGACTGTAAAGTGAGAGTACTCAGCTTCATACTTCTGATGATAGTGATGATTTGTTGATGGTCATTTCTTCATTCCTTACCCCCAGAAGACCAAAGAAAGAGGGCTGAGAGCCCTAAAACATTGTTGTGTAAGTGTATGGAGGATATATGTAGCTGCATGGTTACTCTGTGTCCACCCCTGCTTTAGAGGTGTGCTAATATGAATGCGGTTCTTCCTTGTCTAATCCAGATGTGAAGCTGCCAAAATGAAGCCAGTTCCTTTCGCCTGACCTAGTGTGAGAAAGATTAGCTAGCAACACAAGGCTGCCATTACCAGGGCATGCCCGATCATGGGTCAAAAATACCACAATCTTTGAGGAGGAGCTTTCTGTGTACTGCAATATGGTACTTAATGTATTGTTTATTTATGTGATTTTAATGCTGCTTTTTATTTAAAATCTTCAAAACAGATTACATCAGATGAAATAAAACTGATAGCTAAAAATGGTAAAACAATAAAAGCAGTAAAATTAGTTAAAAACACTGACAGATAAGTTAGCAATCACCATGAGTAAATAGGGAAATCTTTATATGGTAGCATTAAAGGGGAGGCATTACACATGATAGCTGCCACACCAGAGAAGTCCTCTGATATCTTGAAACTACATTTTAACCAGAGCTTAGAAAAGTTACTTTTGTGGATTGAGACCCCCCAGAGTCCTCCAACTATACTGTTTGGAGAGTTTATGTAAGCAGGTGTGCTTACTTGGGCCTCTAGTAATTGAAGTCCAAGAACACCGGGGGCACCAAGTTTGGCCATCCCTGTGTTATGAGATGTACGCTAGAAAGTAATTGTTCTAAGCATAGATCTTAGTTTTTCTGTCCTACTAGATCTTCTGCACAGGAAGTGTTTCCACCATGACTGATGCTACCATCTCTGATTAATCTGTCCCTAACTATACTTGTGCCTTGTTTTAATGAGAATGAACTGGGTTCACTCTTGGAGAAGAGGAGTTCTGGTGACCTAACACAGGAAGAATTTGTTGAACTGTGATAAGGAGCACATGTGTGAGATAATTGCAGGAGGAACTTTTGTAGGCTTGCTTAACCAGTTATCATTGCAACAGTGATCCTTTGCCTGTCAGGTATTGTTATGTGTGTGTTTTGTGTGCCTAGGCTTTTGTGCTTAGGTTCCCTATGTTTGTTTATGCTGATTGAATTATTTGCACTATGAAGTAACTCCCTGTGTTGCCAAGAAGTAGGTACCTAATTCTAAATGCTAAGAAGTATTCTAGAGCTGTAAGTTACATGCTTGAAAAGAATTTTGAAACTACAGTACAGTATAGGCATTTCTAGATGTTGCAAGAAGCACCATCTGCTTTCCTGAGAAACCAGTTTCATTGAACTTTGCCTCCTCACAGCTGCCATTCAGGACCTATTCCATCAAGTTAAGAAGAGATAGGAAGCTGGGCCAGAAAGGTCTGTTTACATGGTAACTCATCATGATACAAAAACCACTTGTATTTGGTTACATTACAGCACAACCATTGTTTCATATCTAGTCATCATATGATCTATGACATTTTAAGAATTGCTCTGTGATGAAGAGTTCTTTTTTTCCTTTCCCCTCTAATCCAATGTTTCCCAACCTTTGGTTTTTGGATTTCAATTCCTGGAAGCTTAAGTCAATTCCCCAAAGCACTGATCAGCCAATGTATTGACTTAGGCTTCTGGGAATTGAAGTCTCCCTGTGGAGGATGTGCCCCATGCTGGGAACCACTGCATCCTTTCCCCTCTTTGTGTTGTTTCCCTTTAGACCCATGATGGCGAACCTTGGCACCTCAGGTGTTCTTGGACTTCAATTCCCAGAAGCCAAAGCACCCTGTGAATCCACATGAATGGGTTTACTGTGATTCATCTGGCCCGCTCTGCTCTCATTGTTTCCAGAAGTGGAAGTAAAACATGCCTCTCCAATTGTTTAATTTCTTTTTCTGTGCCATCATATTTAGTTTGATTCTTTTTGTTCAAAATCGATACTTCTTTGATGCATAACCCTCTAAAACCAGCTTTTATGGTATCCCATACTATATGTAGTTTAATTTCATTGTTATAATCACTATTCCATATATCTTCCCATTGTTGCTCCAATTTCCAATATCCAATACCTTGGATAATGTTTGCCTCGGATAACACTAAAATTGGATAACGTCGGGGAATTTGAGGCAAACATTTGCATCGCACAACGTTACATTGTGCAATGCAAATGTTTGCTTCAAATCCTCCGACATTGATCTCTGCCCCAAAGCCTGCAGGGCTGGAAACCAGCCCTGCAGGCTTTGGGGCAGAGATCTACTGAGGCAAACATTGCTGGTTTGGTTGGGGGGACGTGCCCAATCTCCCCCCAAACAAACTGGTGCTATGAAGCTCACAGCAGCGGCGTAGCTGGAACCAGAACGGGGGCTCCTCAGTCGGCTTCCCAGCCACACTGCTGCTGTGCCCTTGGCCGCAGTGACACGTTTGGGAAGCTGAACAGGGAGCCCCCATTTGGCTTTCCAAACATGCCGCTGCTGGAATTGGCGCTTGGGTTGTGTGCCTCCCCCTGGTTCTTTCCCCCAATCTAAGCACTGATCGCGGCGTGCGATGGCTGGCTGGATTGGGGAAAGAATGGGGTGCATGCCCAGTAACAATGATCCAAGCAGAGTTTTCAGAAGAGAAGCTAGGAAAAACTTTTCTTAGCCTCTCTTCAGAACCCCCCACTCCAGCTTGGATTGCTAAAAGGCTTAGCCATGCAGGCTGGGGGGGGGGGCTTCTGAGGAGAGGCTGGGGAAAGGGTCCCCAGCCTCTCTTCAGAACACCCCACATACCTCGATCACTACGCCCCTTAGCGATCCAGGCAGGGGGTTCTGAAGAGAGGCTAGGAAAAGTTTTCCTCTCTTCAGAACTCCCCCCCCCCCCGGCCTGGATGGCTAAGGGGCTTAGCCATCCAGGCTGGGGGAGAGAGGGCTTCTGAAGAGAGGCTTGGGAACGGGTCCCCAGCCTCTCTTTAGACCCCCCCCCCTCGCCTGGATCACGAAGCCCGTTCTTTCCTCCAATCCCAGCCCTGGGGTTGAAAGGGAAAGAGAACAGGGCTTTTTTTAAAAACGTGTGATCAATCCATCGTACAATGTTAAAAACCGGATAATGTTATGACTTGTGGAACCAAGTCATCACCTTATCCAAGGTACTAGTGTAATTCTTGCATGATCAGATTCTTTAAATATTCAAACATCGATCTCTTGAAGATTAAAGGTAAAGGTAAAGGTTTCCCTTGCTCGAAAGCCAGTCATATCTGACTCTAGGGTTCAGTGCTCATCTCTGTTTCAAAGCTGAAGAGCCAGCTCTGTCTGCTTCTGCAGACCTTTCCGTGGTCATGTGGCAGGCATGACTAGATGACAATATAATCTATTCTAGAACATGTATTATGCACTTGTGAATAATATGTATACATTTTTCCATACCTCTAAGTTCTTGCCAAGTATCTTTAACCCCCAATTCTTTCATCCATTTATCTAAAAATTGAGATATTGAACTTTTACTTTGCTTGTCAATATTAGATCTATCTATATCTAATCTGGTAATGTTAAAATCTCCAGCAATGATCATTTTACTCTTTTTTCTTTATTATTTGTTGAAGTTTATTAAAAACCTCTTCTTGTCCCTTACTGGGAGCATATACATTTACTAATAGAATTTCTTCCCCAGGGGTAGGGTTACCATACGTCTCAGAAAACCGGGATTGTCCCAGATTCAAGGTTGGAAGAATTGTCCTGGCCAGTTCAATAAAAATTATGTCAAAGTCCCAGATTTTTAGCAGCTAAGGTCAATGTCACCCTTGCTCAAAAGTCAGTCATATCCGAATTTAGGGTCTGGTGCTCATCTCTGTTTACAGCCGAAGTGGACTTGATCTACAAACATTCAGATTAAAATACAGCAATCTTTAAGGTGCTACTAAGGGGGTTGTCTTTTTGTTTATTCTCTGATATCCCATCCCTCATTTTCTTCCTATGATGGGATCAGCACACATGCTGATCAGCACACATGCTTGTGCTCTTGGCCAGGCATTTGTTTTTGGAGTGAAGTGGGCAGGAAGGCCAGTTAGGCGGATGGGATCAGCCTCAGGGGATCTGCTTCCAACAGTATAAAGCCACTCATTCTTCCCCATCCCACGGAGACCATCCTGCCTCAGCACCGTCAATGGTGATCACACTCTTCATGGAGGGAGGCAAACTGGTGCTTTGGAAGAGGACTCGGGGAGATGCCACCTTATTTCACCCCCCCCCCCCAAGCACAATAAAGCCATGCAGGGATTGTGGTTGAGACACATGGCAGGGGGTTAGTAGGTGGGTAGGCAGAAAGATGCATAGATGGTGCCTGCGGAATACTTCTGTCCCAGTTTTATGGGAGAGAATTATGGCAACTCTACCTCCCTCTCAATCTCTCCACTTAAAAGTATCTTCCCTATTCATCTTTGATTTCTTTTTCCAGAGTAAAACCTAATCTTTTTTAAATAAGTGTTGCTACTCCTCTAGCTTTTAATGTTCCATACGTCTTAGCATATACATCTGTCCATCCTTGAAACAAATTGGTTTTCCCTGCTGATTTTTGATGCGTTTCTTGAAGAAAAATAATGTCCAATTTCTGTTTTCATAATGCTGATTGAAAAATCTGGTGCTTCTCCCTTGAACCTGCCCCCTTAACATTCTGACTATTTATCTTAATGATTGTACTCATTTAAAATATACAGTAAAGCTAATTCATTTCATTTCATTTCATTTTTCAATTTGTATGCCGCCCCACTCACCAAGCGACTCTGGGCAACTAACAAAGATACAAAATATACAGTAATAAAAACAACACATCGCAATTACAAGATATCACATCGCAAAAAACATTTCAAAACACCCCCAATCACAGTTACAAAATATCAAGTCATCATAATACAATACAGTCAATATGCATGTCAATATACAGTCAATATACATATTAGTTCCCTAATAAGTGCCCTCGCCTTAACCCATATTGAGAATAAAAAGTAGAAAAAACAAAAACCCTTGAAGACCTTTAAACCCCCATACCCTCTTCCCACAAAATCCCTACCCCTCTTCTTCTTCTCCCCCACCCTCTTTTTCATACAGCAATCTCTTTGATCAGAGAGGAAGAAGGGGGAAAGTAGCCAATAAATGGCCAAGGCAGTAAAATAGGAAAGGAAAGGAAACACAAACAATTGAGCTCCATGCACACTATGTAACATCTTCTTTGGCAACATCTTAATCAGCAAGGCTACCTTCATCTTCTTCATCGGATGCGATGTGCACCGGTGATCTTCCCACTGCCCCTTGCTCTTCTGCTTTATCAGGATTCTTCTCCTCTTTTTGTCTTTTGGTTCCACCAGATATTATTAGCTCTTCTTTTAAACTTTTCCACTCCAAGGAGTCAATCTCTACAATGCCTGAATGTTCCATAACATCCAGAGGATCTAATTGGCTGCTTATCTTAATTACGTTTCCATTGGAAAAAAATTTCATCTGCTTTGGAAGATGCCATTTGTAGTTTATATTTTTTCCCCTTAGATATTTGGTGACTGGTTTGATTGTTTTTCTTCAGTTTATTTCTTCCGGTGGGAGATCGTTATAGAGTTCCAGGCAGTTTCCCTCCATCATCTGCACTTGAGCTCCTGCCTTTATGTGGTGTGACTTCAGATAATTTTTTTTGTACAAGTTGGCAAACTTGACTATTACCACTCGAGGTGAGGCTCTATTTCTGGCATGGCCCAGTCTATATATTTCTGTCAAATCTTCTGGAGCGTAGTTGATATCCATGTTAAGATTGTTGACCCATGATAAGAATCTCTGTCTCAACTGGTCTGGATTTCTTTCCGGCATGTTTCTGATCATTATGTTCAGCTGTTTGGACTGGTATTCCCAAAAAGGTAAGTGCTGGTCTTGCATGTAAAGTAGGAAAAAAGCCTAGAAATTCAAAATCATTGTGTTATTTATCCTAAAAGAAAGGAGGTTTGGGGATTCAAAATATTAAGCATTATTACATTGCCTTTCAATTAAGAGGAATAATAAAAGTTTTAGCAATGAAAAAAGTAATATGGAAAGAGATTGAATTAAAGGACTATAAACAGGTAGGTAATAGTGTATTTTTAGATGATCAGCATGGTAACGTAAAGACAAACAACAGGCTGGCAAAGAATATGCTCACAATTTGGAAAAAAATATAAACAAAAATTGGCTCCAGGTATTTCTCATTTAACAGAACTGGAGGAAATAAAAACATGCCCCTTTGAGGTGGGATGAATTGGTCAAATCAACATTAGCAGAATACAAGATTAACTTACTGAAAGATTGGATAGAGGTATGTGGAGATCATCAAAAGAGACAAGAGATATATAGTAAACTAAATTTAAATTGGTTCATGAGAATAAAATTGGACTGCTGGGACAAGAAAATTAGACAAAAATTTGAGGAGATGAGAGAGCTGATGAAAAGGAAACAAGGAATAAGTCATAAGAGGTGTAGTCAGTAAAATATATAATATGTTGAAGAATGATGCAAAACCTCAAAAAACATTGAAAGAAAATTGGGAAACATAATTAAACCTTAAAATTACAGACAAAGCTTGGAATAGCAAATGGACAACTAGGATAATGAGAAATATGTCTGTAAAAATTAAGGAACATAATTACAAATTGCTTTGGAAGTGGTATTTAATGTCAGTAAGATTGAATCAAATTGACCACTCCAAATTGGAGAAATGTTTGAGATGTCAGGTGGCAATTGGGTCATAGATCCATATGTGGTGGGAATGTAAATATGTAACTAAATTTTAGGCAAGGGTGGAAGAAGTTTGTAAGATTTTAGATACAAGAATAGAATTAAATCCTCAAATAGTACGTACATATTGTTAATGGAGGTGGATATGTTGAAAACATCAAATAAAAAAAGGATTTAATGGTGACTTTGTTGACTCTTGCAAGATTAATTATAGCTAAATGGTGGAAAATTATTCTGGATCTTAAAATTGAAGAATAGTACAAAGAGGTATGGGACATTGCATTAAATCATAAATTGACATGTGAGATTAACATTAGAAAGGGTTTGATTAAATGTAATCATTTTTGGAAAATATGGAAATATTTTATTGAATTTGCAATAGAAAAGAATTTTGGTCACAAACCTGTCCAAGAAAGTTTGAATTTTTGGAAAGGTGAAAACAAAGGAGGACAATGATATTATATTTAAAGAATATAATTAGTTCCCTACATGGGTGAAGGGTGCACAAGATTGATTTTTCTCCCTCTCCCCCTTGGATGTTTTCCTCCCTTCTGTACTTTTACTTTTTCCCCCCAAGTGTATTTCATTATTTTATTGTTTTATATCTTTAATAACAAATTATTAAAAATAATAATAAAAGAAACAAAGAAGTTGTGTGTTCCACTAGAAGCTTTATTGCTCTTTAAAGGGCAATGTAAAATCATCCCTTAGCTATGGCAGTAGGAAAACTGTAGTTGAAAGGTAGCACTGGAATTTGCTTAGTTTGGAGTGCATGGAATCCTGTTTACCTTCCCACTGAAGTGGTCCCTATTTATTTATTTATTTCCAATTTCTTGCTTTCAAACTACTAGGTTGGCAGGAGCTGGGACAAAGACAGGAACTCATTCTGTCCTGCAGTATTCCGGTATCAAACTGCTGACCTGCTGCCTTCCAGTCAATGTCTTAGCCACTTGAGCCACTTGAGTTCCTTGGCTTAGAAAGTGGTAGATACATTGGGTAGAGGTGGGAGTATGCCATTTACATGTGAACATAAATTAATTGAAATTGTATGGGAAATGTTAGTGTGAACTATACAAGGAAATAACTAGCAGCTATTTCTGTACTGCAGAAACTTAAATTACATCTGATAGCTGTAATCAAATTCATTAGTAGGATCTGGTTGATAATGTATGATTCTTATGTGTTTATAAGTTGTGCTCGAGGAAGTTCTTTTGTTGGTACTACAGCTCCCAGAATCCTCAACCAGCAGGGTCAAAATGTGACTGTTCCAGGATAGTGTTAAATAGGTAGTTCTGGCAAAAACCGGCCAGAACGATGTCCATATTCAAAAAGCAAATTCTGTGAATTTATCTCACCCTGGCCCAAAGATTTGTATGTGACACCCATTACTTCCAGACAAAGTTTACATGTATTGGTTAGCTAGGTTGTATTTTGTTGAATTCCGGCTTCTTGTGTCCAGATCAATGCCCCCCACCATTAAAAGTTTGTTAGTTAGCAACAATTAATTATGTAATTAACTTAATAAATCATGGCATATTGTTCTTTCTGAATATGGAATATTTTTTCTCCCTGGCTATCTCTCCTGCTTCTTATCCCAAAACAGGAGCTGACAGAAGAGCCGGAGAAAGCCCTGTTGGCACAGTAGTTAAACTGCTGTACTGCAACCAAAAGGTTATGAATTCAATCCTGACCAGGAATAAAGGTTCACTCAGCCTTCCATCTGTCTGAAGTAAGTAAAATGAGTACTCAGCAAATTTGGGGCAAAATGCTAATTCTGAACCGCCCAGAGAGTACACTAAGCACTAAAGGTCACCCTTACTCGAAAGCCAGTCGTATCTGACTCTAGGGTTCGGCACTAAGCGCTATGGAGTAGTGTGATTGTTTTGCTTTGATCTAAGTGTGATTGTTTTGCCTAGAGAGAATAAGACCTGAAATGGGGAAAATAAGCTTGGATTTTTTTGATTGCCTAAAGTAAAATTCATGGTGAAAGTAACAACCATTACTAATAAAATAATGGCTTAATGAGATGTGCACATGTGGACTATATGGGGAAGTTTTCATATCCAAAGTGCAATTCACATACAGTATTACATACATTTATTTTATAAGCACAACAGCTCCATCTAGTGCTTTGAACATTTTAAGTTCTTAAAGTTTTCGACTGGTGTTATCATTACTATGTTCATTATTGTCTTCCATGTCAAGTGAACAGGGTTTCCTCTCTTTTTGTAAATTGGCAAGAAATCCTTTATTATATTCTTATTGGGGAGCACAGGAGTGGAACCACTTTGTTTTTTTATCCAAAAATGAACAGAAATCCTGTAGGTGGATTTTTCTTATCATATGCATTTCAGAACAATTGGTCATATAACCAGTGATGGGTACTGGTAGTAACTTTTCCCAGTGTCCCAGAGAACCGGTAGCAGCTTTTGGGGGGAACCACCTTCAGGGCTTACCTTCTCACTGGGTCCCCCCCCCTTGCGCATGCGAGCCAAGCACTTGGTGTGCATGCACACCTACAGTGCTTGGTGCGTATGCACGGCCTCCTTGCTGTACTCCCTAGCTGGGAGGAAGAAGAGAAGCTGCTAGCCTGAAGCTCCCTATAGCCTGATCCTCAGGGTAAGTGACTCACCTTTGGATGTGGTGTGTCTGTGTGTGTTTTAATGTGTATTTAATACTTTACCTATATTGATGTACTACTACAGTTCCTAAAAAGGCCTGGCGGCCTGGCTTTGGGTTTTAAAGCAAAGTCTTGGAGTTACTTGATCAATAAGCTACACCTGTGCTGTTCCAATTGCTGTTCCAATTGGAGAACCCTTAAGGAGGTACAGCTGTTTTACATTTACATTAACGCATATTATCCTAGAGAACCGGTACAATGACTATATCATTCTTGCAACATGGTGCTGCCCAGGCACTTATACTAACAGGTAAGTGACGGGTTTGTGTTTGGGGTGGGTGGGTTGATTTATGTTTGGGGTGGGTGGGTGGGTGGATAGGTGTATTTTAATGTAATTTTTATTTATTTAATTAATTTATTTATTTATTTACAGGTTTGAGGTGTGTGTGTGTGCATGCTTATTTTTATTTTATATTAATTTTTTTTAAAAAAATTCTTTGGCCCCACCCATGACATCATGACATCATGATGTTAGCTCTGCCCACACTGTGATGATGTCACGGTGGGGTAGTAAAACATTTGACATCCCACCACTGCATATAAGTGACTAAAATCCTGCTAGGAGAAGTACACTGAGCAACGAGGATAAAGTCTTCCATTGTGGCCATTTCAAGGCAATAATAATTTTTTAAAATTTCCTAGTTTCCCCTGCTCCCACCTCCTTTTCATATTGGGGAAGTCTTGTTTAACTAGGGAGGGAATTATTTTAAGGTAGAAAATTGGTATTGGTCCTAATATTACTACTAGGACTGGTAGTGGCGGTTTTTCCATCTTTAAACCATTCCCTCCCCTGTTCTGCAGCTCTCCAGGATAAAGGGGATCTCTAAATATCCGGAGAATCTGGGCTATTATGTGAGAGAACATGAATTTTTTTTAATTACTCTCAAATAGACCCAGCATAGCAGCAGCTGATGACAGCAACATCATAATACTGTTACCCCAAAATTTAGAATTAGACACCACATATTTCCAAACGTAATCATTTGTGTTTTATTAAAGTTGATTTGAACGTGGCAACACACACACACTCACATACACACACAAGATGAGCTGGTAACACAGGAGGGGGAAGAAGCTAACACTTATAAATTATATAAAACCCTGCAAAGGAAAATTAATAAAAGGTAGCCTTGGCAAAGTTTATTCAGTTTAAAGTACATCGCAAGAAAAGCCTTGGCATCCGATACGTGACAAGAAGGGATGGCGGTCTGTCACGTACGCACAAAGGTGATTAGAAAAGTTAATTAAAATATTAAAAGGTTGGCTTCTTCCCCCAAAGGGCTCCTGATTGAATAATCCAGCCACTGGTCAAATAACTTAATCGGTTTCTTTGTTTGTCTCTTCCGAGGACGTCTACGCAAACACCAGTCAGTTTCATGCCTGCAATATACAGAGAAATAGATTAGCGGAGAAATGTCCCTTGAATGACCCTGCTTACTCCCGCCTCTCCCCGTGATTGGACTAGAGCCACTGGAACTCGATGCCTATTGGCTAAGACGCGCCTGGCTGCCCTCTACACACAAAAGCCTTTGATTCATTCACAAACTGGACTGGCAACATTGTTTCTTTTCAAAGCATGCCGGACTAACCGCAAAGTGACAGATAGTTACCGGATTAACTCTCCAAGGAAATTGCCTCCTCCAGGAACAATACAGCGTTCGCGTCTGACTCATTTTTACTGTATTTTGCTTTGTGTTTGCCAGATGTTTGTAAATAAAATGTGTTAATTACCCCTTGATTGCCCAACCCCAAGCAAGCAACCCCCACACGCAGATGTCCACCAGAGATAGGGTATAAAGGAGTTTTGGGAGGAGGGAGGAGTTAGCTCGCTTCCACAGAATAGCGTGGGTGAGTTCACGAGCGTTGGGTTTTCCTCAAAACGGGTGAGGGAAAGAGAGTACTAGTCTGTAGCCTGGCCAACTATAGAATAGGTTTCTCTATTGTATTGATTTCCAATAAACCATTGTTGTTTTGATTGAATTCCCGCCTCGTTTCTGAGTTCCTAGGGTTTGCTATTTCTCTGCTAGGGCACGATCCGAGGCCGCCAAAATATTGGGGTGACAATACTGTACAGTCAAACCTCGCATAAAGAGCATCTCGCTTAGAGAGTAACTCGCTTAAAGAGCAGAATTTTCTCTGAATGGTTGCCTCACTTAACAAATAAAACCAACCAAAACCTCACTTAACAAATAAATCGGTTTTCACAATCCCCCCCATCAGAATTCACAATTGGTCACTTACAATGTTGTTTTGCTTAAAGAGGAAACTTGCTTAAAAAGCAATCCTTGGAAACGCATTATGCTCTTTAAGCGAGGTACCATTGTAGTATTAGGACTGATGGCTTAAAGTTGCTCAACAGGATTTCAGGCTAGGTATATGATTTTACTTTTATATAAGAGCAATGGTTGTGGTATTATAGATTTCATCCCCCACTATAAATGCCTCTTGCATCCTACCTGTTCCCAAATGTTATCCAGGTCATCTGCATTGTTGTTGCTATTTTCATTTAAATCAACCCATGGAGTGAACGTCTTTGCTGGGTCCACAAATTCACTGAAGCATTGTTCATAATCGGACTGATCCATCATTTGGATGAAAACACCCATGCTCTTCAAAAGGCAGAGACCCCTTCGCATGTCTTCTTTTTCAAAGAAATATGGTTTTGAAGCTTTTATATTCATGCGTAATCCATTTCTTGATTCCAAGAAATCTTTTATCTTTTCACTGCACTCAAGGCAAGGAGTATATGACATAAAGAATGTCAGTGTAAATGTTTCTTTGATTTCATTTTCCGGGATATATCTTTTAATATTACTCAAAATCAAATCTTCAGCATGCTCTTTATAAGGGTTATTATAAGCGTAACCCCATATTTTCAAAAGAGAACTGCTATCTTCTTTAAGACTAAACAACACGCATGTTTTTCTGCATCTAGTTGTATTATTAAAGTTTTCTTCAAAGTCTTTTTCAGGTAGTAATGTTTCAAGAAAGAAGGGCATCGTCTACAAGATTTCTTCTTCAAACAAGTTGGAAGCAGACCAATGGTGGTCCCCAAGTAGAAGGATTTGCTAACAGGTATGCTGCCCTTGCCAGGGAATGCCCACGTGTGTTCCTAGTCCTCACAGTCTGTTAAAATTAAAAGGGGGATATTTAATTAAATATAAATTATGATGCTTCCCTTCATAAATGTTGTAAACACAACTAAGAGAACAAACCCCACGTAAACTTAACTGGGACAAATTTCTTACCAACTCAAAGTACTGTACAGTAATACCCCGGATAACGTTATGACTTGGTTCCACAAGTCATGACGTTATCCGATTTTTAGCGTTGTCCGATGCATGCATCGAACAACGCTAAAAAAAAAAAAAAAGCAAGCCCTGACTTCAGGGACAAACCGCTTTAAAGGCAGGCAGGGAAAGAAAGAGACCTCCCTGCCTTTAAAGCCACCCCCCACCACTGTGACTGCAGTAGGATTGGGGAAAGCACCTTTTCCCCGACTCTACTGCAGTCTTCCCTCCCTGCTTACCTTCTCTTGCTGAGCTGCACAGCTGATTGCTCGAGGCTTGTGTTTTTTAAACTATAGGGAAGGGGGAAATAGAGAGATGTGATTAGTTCTCTAGAGAACCAATCACCTCTCTCTCTTTCCCCCTCCCTGTAATTTCAATGCAGGAAGGGGGGAAAAACACAAGCCTCGCGTCTTTTTTTAAACTACTGTATTTAAACTACAGGGAGAGAGAGGCTTGAATACAGGAAGGAAAAAAAGCCTCTCTCTCCCTGTAGTTTAAATCCCTGTAGTTTAAAAAAATACAGTAGTTTTTAAAAAGACGCGAGGCTTGTGTTTTTCCCTCCCTTCCTGCATTGAAACTACAGGGAGGGGGAAAGAGAGAGAGGTGATTGGTTCTCTAGAGAACCAATCACATCTCTCTATTTCCCCCTTCCCTGTAGTTTAAAAAACACAAGCCTCGAGCGATCAGCTGTGCAGCTCAGCAAGAGAAGGTAAGCAGGGAGGGAAGACTGCAGTAGAGTCGGGGGAAAGGCGCTTTCCCCGATCCTACTGCAGTCACAGCAGTGGGGGTTGGGGTGGGGGTGGGGAGTCCCCAAACTGCTGGGGGTGGGGGGGAAAGGAGGGAAGCGGCAAGGAGAGGAGCTTTGGCCTCCTTTACTTCTTTATTACGATGCATCGGATAACGCTAAAAAGAACGTTCTCCGGTGCAAATCTTCCCCCCAAATTTGTCATCGTTATGCGGTTTTAGCGTTATCCGGTGCAATCGTTATCTGGGGTATTACTGTACTTACTACTCCAGAGTACATAGGATCCTGTTGAGACTTGCTTTGTTAGTAGGTAGAAGAAGACTTTCTCTGCCATGATGTTCCACTGTGTAGAATAGTCTGTATATTGCAATTGTATCTGTTCCCAATCCTGGGATTGTCTGGGCCATCAACTAAAATGTAATTTGTCCTGATAACTTGTATGATTCTTAAAACTATTGCTTCTCAGTTTTGTTATGAATTGTTGTAAACTAATTATTTGACTGTCTTAATCAACATTTTATCAGTTGGTTTTTCTGTACCTGCTTTTATTTTATGCTACTTTTGACCCCTCCCCCCAAGAGTAGTTTTAAATTGTTCAGAAATTTTTAGTATTAAAAGACATAAAAGTGAACAACGAATATTGAGAGGTATATGGGTTACCTTCTCAGCAGTGACGTTGTCCAAATAGTGTTTTCTTGCTGTGCAAAAAGAATGAATAATTCTGTTAGGACTGTATCAGTAACAGGCAAATATAATTAGAAGTAGGCTGAAAGAGAAACACTGCAGAATTTCAGCAGCAGTAAAACAACAGTGTTTAAAAATTTACCTCTTTTTAACTGGATCAGATACAGAAACAGCCTTGCGATCACCTAGTTGTAAGGAGCCCCAGACAGGTGGATTATGAGCAAGAAGCCAATCTGACACTTGTTCAGAGGTGGAACACAACACATGGATGGGACATCAGTCTTGTGACTTGACTCTAGCAAAGATCCTTTATATAGTTTGCACCCTTCAATTCTGTCCAATTGTGGGAAGCCTATTGTATCTCTCCAGTATATTAATCATATATGAATCATCTAAACCATTGTTCTCTGTTTGTAATCTAGGTGGTGTCTTAGTGAAACCATAACATTGCCTACAACAAGGAACTTCAACTCTGGCTATTTAATCTAATGACGCTAGATCTTTGATGCAATGTTGTTCTTCCAAAGACCTTAGTACTTTGAACACCAAAAAATTAAAAAAAAAACCCCGAAACCAAAACTCCAAACAAACAATAAAAAATAAGATTATGTCAGTAGGTTTTTTAATTCTGGATTGTTTATATTTGAAGAAAAATGCATTTAATTTTCAAGAAAAACACCAAATAGTAGGGAAATATATTAATATCCTGCTTCTCTCCACCCCCAAAACCACAGATAGGAATGGAGAACTTCCAATCCACAAGCCCAACTCTGTTGGCCAGGGTTTGGCATCCAGTCCACAAGAGCCTTTTAAGATACTCCATTCCATTGGTGATATCTTTACCCCTTTGGAGAAATGAGACAACACAAAAGAGATGAATGCACCATGCTGTTGAGTAGAATGTGAAAAAGATGCCATTAAGTGGAGAGAGAAGAATTTCCATGAACTGTGGTTCATGGAGCTACCATGTAAATCATAGTGTCTTCCCTGAATCTTGACATCTGCTCTGGTTACTAGTAGGAACTGGAAGAAAGCATTAGAACAAGCCTTGGAGAAAGGTGATTCCAAGGAGGCTGCCACTGCAACCAGCTCTGTGGTAGAAGAGGTAGCACTTCAAGTTCTGTGGAGAAGCAAACCAGTTGATTTGTGGGGTGACTTGCCTTCTTGTGAGGAGAGAGTATGCATGAGTGGAAGGTGACTATGTTCACTCCTGTATTGTAGAAGACTGTTGCTGAGAGTATCTGAAAGACTGTAGTCATCAGTGACAAAGTGGGGTGGATACTTCAATCCCACCTATACTAGGCACAAAGGATGAAGCACAGAAGGAATGAGTGCTGCCTAAGATGTTAATGGACCACATTGCTATAGTATTGTTGATCACAATACTGTATGTACTACCCAGCTACAGAGGAAATGTTGAAGTACATGGAAAGCCTTCATTATTGCAATGAGATACAGCACATTGATGTACAGCTGGAGCTCATGTCACATCCTTTGGCCATTCATGCTTAGGCCACAACAATATGCATCCCATTGTCTTGCAAAACATTTATGGTTAGAAGTCATGAGTGTGTGCGCATGTGTGCAACAGGTACAAGGTCATGCTGCAGCATAAAGCTGCATTTTATCCCATGTTAAATGAAATTGCTATGGACCCTGGATGCAGTGGTAGAGCATTTTACTGGGCAAGTCACTCTGTGAGTCAAAAGAAAAGAAAAGCCATCTCTAGAGAAAATAGAAATACAGTAGTGTTACGGCTAAGGCAGGACCATTATTGTTGCTGCCATGAGGCCCAAGAGTTTCTACTGAGCTTTGGCTGATTCTTGTTTTTTCTTGGGATTTGATTACCTCACTTTTTAGTAAAGAATGAAATGTGACATTATACATGAGCATCTTCAAAGAAAGTGTATAAGACCTCAGAGTCTATTTTGACTTATAATACAAGGTGGATGTAGAAGGGTCTTCAGAATTCTTTATTACAAAATGTGTGTGCTTGTATACACTCAGACACACATACCTGCACATGGGTGATCTGGTTTATAAAGGATTAGGCCAAGAAGGAAATAAAAGTGGTGCAGAAGTGAAAGCAAAACTAACTCCACCTGAGCACACAAATCAATTGCCGAGACAGTATTTGAAATATCTGCCTATAACCACAATAATGCAGTTGCCCTGGTAGCTTAGTGGTTAAGACATTGAGCTTGGAGACTGGAAGGTCTGGTTTCGATTCCTGATGGTTGCACTTGCGGACATGAAAGTAGCGTTTCCTGAGTGGAGTTTCTCCAGCAAAAATCCTTTCAACCCAGATTAATCTCTGACATGAAATTATTTGCCACAATAATCAAGCAGTCACTTGTTCCTGACATAACAGCTTCATTCTCAGTCTATGGGAGGATTTTGGTTAGCAAAAAGTTGTGTGGGATAGATGTGATAAGTTTGCATAAAAACAGATACAGTATACAGAAAGCAGATGGGGAAAAGATATACAGTGGTACCTCGCTTAAAGAGCATAATGCGTTCCACAGGATTGCTCTTTAAGTGAGTTTGCTCTTTAAGTGAAACACCATTGTAAATGACCAATTGTGTGTGCGTGTGTATGTGGGGGGGGGATGCGAACCCCAATTTATTTGTTAAGAGAGTTTTTGGTTGTTTTTATTTGTTAAGTGAACCGAACATTCAGAGAAAATCCTGCTCTTTAAGCGAGTTACTCTTTAAGCGAGGCCCTCTTTATGCGAGGTTTGACTGTACTCTGTCCTTAAACTCAGAGTTGCTCACTGAATGTGGATTATAAAAGAACAAAAGGAAATATTATATAGCATGGATTAGTGTGTGTGCAGTAAGGAATAGGTCTGATGGAATTTGTTGCCAGTTAACAGTTTCAGAACAGATTTGTTTTTCAGATTTATGCTCTGTCAGAAACTGCACCTGTCTCACCCAGTATCTCTTTTTGACTTAAAATAGCTGGCCCAGTATTATTGACACCCACCACCAGCTAAGCTTAGGTAAAGGTCACCCTTGCTTGAAAGCCAGTCGCATCTGACTCTAGGGTTTAGTACTAATTTCTATTTTCAGCCAAAGAGCCAGCACTGTCTGCATCTGCAGACATTTCCATGGATATGTGGCAGGCATGCCTAGACACCAGAGTGCATGGAATACTGTTTACCTTCCCACCAAAGTGGTACCTATTTAGCAACAGTATTTGCAATTTCTTGCTTTCAGACTGCTAGGTAGTCAGGAGCTGGGACAGAGACAGGAGCTCACTATGTCATGCAGTACTTGGGTCTTGAACAGCTGACTTGCCAAACTTCCAGTTGGCAAGTTCAGTGTCTTAACCACTTGAGCCATGACAGTGCCTAAGCTTAGAGGTAGCTAATTCAGCTCAGCTTGGAGGTGGCTAATTCAGCACAGAGGATCGGGAAGACACTAGAGCAGGAGTTCTCAAACTTTTAAAGTTGCGGGTCAGGTCACACTCCCTCAGACAGCTTCGGGGGCTGGACAGCCATTTTGCCCTTCGTCAGAGGCGTAGCTACCGCCGTATCTGCCGTATCAATTATACGGGGGCCCCGGGCCACGGGGGCCCCCAACGTGCGTAAGCAAAACAAATCTTTACCCTTCCTAAGGGCCCCCAAACAAATTTTTATACGGGGCCCTGCCAAGGCACGCTACACTTCTGCCCTTCGTCCACCACATGGGACTTCCTGGTGTGATGGAGGCAGCGGGGGCCACATGAAATGGGGCCATGGGCCGCAGGTTGAGAATTCCTGCACTAGAGGTTGCTCTGTCTCCTATACAAATCTGCTCAAGTTGTAAGATCCTCAGAAGAGTTCTTTCCTTTGCCCACCACCCTTATAGGCATACTGGCTGCTTGGCCTCCTCATTTCTGTGCTTCTGCTGGCAGTGGAAGACATTTTTCTTCAAACAGGCCTTTGGCCACTGATTATGACCATTTGATGATGCTTTTTTGTTGCTGTTGTTATGTATTTTGATTTTAAATTGTATTAATTATGAACTTGTTTAAGTTAATTTATTTAACCCAAATAAAAGCTGTATTACTTTTTGATTTTTAATTCTGTGATTATTTTGGTTTTTACATATACCGCAAACCCTTGCATAAAGAGCGCCTTGCTTAGAGACTTACTCCCTTAAAGAGCAGAATTTTCTCCGAATGGTTGCCTCGCTTAACAACTAAAACCAACCAAAAACTTGCTTAACAACTAAATTGGGGTTTGCAATCCCCCCCTACACCAGAAGTCACAACTGGTCATTTACAATGGTGTTTCACTTAAAGAGCAAACTCGCTTAAAGAGCAATCCCATGGAACACATTATGGTCTTTAAGCAAGGTACCACTGTATTTGAAACCCACTTGGATCCTTTGGGATAACAGATGAATGAAAGCCCCATGAATTCTTGCATTATTCTTATAGAAGGGGAAATGTGGTCTCTAATAGTGTAATTATTTTACAGATGGACCCTAAGAAACGAATATGCAAGTGTTTTCTACTTCAACATATTTGAGAAGAATTGGATCAGGCAAATTCAAGCAGGATATGGGAATCAGTGACTCTTTAGCATGATGGCTGTCTAAAACTTCCAGCCTTAGAGGCAATGAAAGATCAGAAGACTACTCGTGGAAAAAAAGTGAAAAGGCATTTCAAAAAGTTCTAGAAGTAAATCTTTTTGCTATGGAAACATTGGTTAATTTTTGTCAAACATTTTCTTGTTCTAGAAGTAAATCTTCTTGCTATGGAAACATTGGTCAATTTTTGTCAAACATTTTCTTGTTTAGATAAAGGGTGGGTGAAAGGAGAATGACCGTATGATACTAAATATAGTACATTTATGAGAGCTTTGCAAAAGACAGAGAATGAAGCTGTTATGTCAAGAACAACTGACTGCTTGATTATTGTGATTATAGGGAGATATTTTAAATAATTGTTTTGTGTGCCCAGGTGGAGTTAGTTTTGCTTTCGCTGATGGTCCACTTTTATTTCCTTCTTGGCCTAATCCTTTATAAACCAGATCACCTATGTGCAGGTATGTGTGTCTGAGTGTATATAAGCACACACATTTTGTAATAAAGAATTCTGAAGACCCTTCTGTATTCACCTTGTATTATAAGTTAAAATAGACTCTGAGGTCTTATACACTTTCTTTGAAGATGCTCATGTATAATGTCACATTTCATTCTTTACTGAAAAGTGAGGAAAACAAAACCCAAAAAATAACAAGAATCAGAGAAATTTCCAGCAAACAACAAAGCCAGTGGAGATGATGGTATCCAAGTTGAACTTTTCAAAGCCCTAAAAGATGATGGAATCAAATTATTACATTCTATATGCCAGCAGATTTGGAAAACACAACAATGGCCCCAGGATTGGAAAAGATCAGTATACGTTCCAATCCCAAAAAAGGGTAATGCCAAAGAATATTCAAATTATCGAACGATTGTGCTCATCCCACACGCTAGCAAGGTGAAGCTCAAGATAATACAGGATAGACTGCAACAGCATGTGGAGAGAGAATTACCAGAAGTGCAGGCAGGGTTCAGAAGAGGCAGGGGAACTAGAGACCACATTGCCAACATACGTTGGATCATGGAAAAGACAAAGGAATATCAGAAACAAGCCTACTTCTGTTTCATTGATTACACTAAGGCCTTTGGCTGTGTGGAGCACAACAAAATGTGGCAAGTAATTAAAGAGATGGGAATCCCAGAACACCTTTTATAGGCCTCATGAGAAATCTGTACATGAATCAAGAAGCAACAGTTAGGACAGAAAATGGAATGACGGAGTGGTTTGGAATAGGAAAAGGAGTAAGACAAGGCTGCATTTTGTCACCCTGCTTATTCAACTTCTACACAGAGCACATCATGCGCAATGCAGGGATGGAGGAATCACAATTTGGGATCAAAAATTGCTGGGAGAAACATCAACAACTTGAGATATGCAGATGATACCACCCTCATGGCGGAAAGTGAGGAGGACCTAAAGAAGTTCCTGGTTAGGTTGAAAGAAGAAAGTGAAAATATATTGAGACTCAATATCAAGAAAACCAAGATCATGGCAACAGGCCCTATCGGTCACTGGAAAATAGGTGGGGAAGAAGTAGAAGCAGTGACAGATTTTACTTTCCTAGGATCAAAGCTCACTGCAGATGGGGATTGCAGCCATGGAATAAAAAGGCGACTGATTCTCGGGAGGCAAGCGATGAGAAACCTGGGGAGCATAGTGAAAAGTAGAGACATTAAATTGCAAACAAAGATTCGCATAGTCAGGGCAATGGTATTCCCTGTGGCAATGTATGGTTGTGAGAGCTGGACCGTTAGGAAAGCGGAGCGCAGAAGAATAGACGCCTTTGAGATGTGGTGTTGGAGGAGAGTTTTGAGAGTCCCCTGGACAGCGAGGAGAACAAATGGGTCAATCTTAGAGGAAATCAAACCTGACTGCTCCTTAGAAGGTCAAATAATAAAGATGAAGCTAAAGTACTTTGGACATCAAATGAGAAGAGAGGATTCACTTGAGAAAGCCTTGATGCTTGGAAGTGTCGAGGGCAAAAGAAGAAGGGGACGGCCCAAGATGAGATGGTTAGATGGTATTGTGGAGACAATGGGCACAGAGCTGAGCGAGTTGAGGGGGATGGTGGAGGACAGGAGTGCCTGGAGGATAGTGGTTCATGGGGTCGCAGAGGGTCGGAATCGACTGTGCAACTGAACAACAAAAACCTCCTTGTGAGCCAAGCTATGTCAAACCTAGGCAGCCTAATAAAAAAGTAGAGACATCACCCTTGCTGCATATAATCAAAGCAATGAGATTCCCAGTAGTAATGTATGGCTGTGAGAGGTGGACCACAAAGGAAGGGCAAGTCCAGAAGAACAGACGCCTTTGAATTGTGGTGCTGGAGAAGACTCTCTTGAGAATTCCCTGGACTCCATCCTAAAAAGGAAATCAACCCTGTCTGCTCCTTGGAAAGACGAATATTAAAGCTGAAGCTCAAGTACTTTGGCCACCAAATGAGAAGAGAGGACTTACTATAGAAGACCCTAGTGCTAGGAAGGCAAAAGGAGAAGGGAGAGGATGAGATGGTTAGACAGTATCGTTGTTGTGGTGGTCGTGGATCTGGGCAGACTCCGGAGGATGGCTTACGACAGAGGAGCCTGGCTTGCAGTGGTCCATGTGGTCACAAAGGGTCAGACTCGACTGTGACTGAACAACAAATGAATGGTTCCATTTTACAAATGGGGCAGTATAGAGGGTGGCATTACTAGAGGTGTCCCCTGAAGCGGATGCAGCCACTCGCTGATTCTTTGAGCTTCCTACTCCATGCTCCCAATCCTGCATCCTAATGTGCAATTATGCAAATATCTATTGTGTAAAATTATGTACGTTTGCAATTACTGTGCACATTTGGTGGTATTACATTCATAATGTCCATCAAGCATCTTGATTGTTACATTGTTTGTCTAGTTATGTATTTTAGCATTGGTGTCATTAAAGTAATAACACATCGAAAGGGTGGTACTTGAGACATCCACAATCAGAGATCTCTTGGTGTCATGGGCCAGTCAGTATCTGTTAGCCAAACCTATGTTACAGGATGGTTTTGAGGATAGCATGGTGATAGGATTATGGAAAGCAGTCACACGTATTGCTGGTGCATACAACTGAAAGAGTGAGAAAATTCATACAATTTTAGTGGTACTGTATTTTCCTTTGATGACAGTGAAATACTGCATCTGATTTTTATTGATGCCTGCCTCCCTATTCATAAGAAATCCCTCAGTGCCATCTGGTCTGCAAGAAAAATTGCAAGGAAGTTGCAAAAGTCAAGGAAAAAACTCAAGATGTGGTTTTCTTTATAAAATGGATTTTTAAAATTCAAATTAGGAATTGCCCTTTTAGTTTTCTTTGCCATAATCGACTTTTCCACTGTATAGTACAGTATTTGAAAGCAAGTGCCAGTCCAATATGATATCCCTCATGTTTTGGTTCCACTTTTCCTCAGTATAAATATTTATTAAGACCTCATTGCATGAACTGTTACTTTGTTTCACTGAGGCGGCTGCACATAACTAGGAAATAAGCTTACTTTTGGACAACACCAATACTGATTTATTTAAGTTTATTCAACACTTTGCAAATGTATTTTGCTGTCCATCATTAACTGTTCTTGCCATTGAATTACAGGAGGTGCAGTCAATATTGAATGTATTGGAGAGAAACACAAATACTCTGAGATGAAAACTCCTAAGAACAATCACTTGATTGCAGGAGGTCCAGTCCACATCTAGTGTATTGCAGGGATAGACAATAACCACCATAATCCTCAAAATTGTGACCATGCTGCAGTGACTGATGGAAGTTGTAGCCCAAAGCATTAGGTACCATATATCATGCTGTAAGAAACCCTATGGGGTGCTTTGGAAGGTTACTACAAACGGGGTGGGGTGGGGGGAGAGAGCAAAGCAATGTTGAGTCCTGCTAGACAGTATCAGTTCCAAAGAGCTTTTAAACCAAATAATAACAATCCAAAAGCAGCAGCAGAGACAAGTCAATAAGGCCAAGATGTGTCAAAGTACAGTATTGCTCAGTTACAGCAAAGTAGTCAATATGAATCCAGGATCAGTTTTTGTTTTGGTCAAATGGAAGCAGAATTCTACCACTTGCTCTCAGTAATAAGCCTGGAGAATCAAAAGCTTATGTTTGGTTGCCTCTGCCAGGTTCTTCACTCAGGGGTCAAGAATGAGCTATTTAGCCTAAAGGATCTATAAAAAGAGGCTATATAAAAAGCCAACTTGTTCATGATGAAATCCTTCATCAAGCAAAAAACATTGGAGTCCCCATCTGATAATATTTTTATCCACCCTGAGCCTTATTTTTCTTTGCCCCCATGGCTTGAGAGAAGCTCTAAAATCCTCATCTGGATCAGGGATCACATATTCTATCGCAGGTGGTGTGGTTTCTTAAACACCAGATCTCCCAGCATTTATAGAAGTTTTTTCTGAAGTTTAGATGTCAACCTTCTAGATGCTTGTTCCAGTTTGCTTACCTACTAGTCTATGGGGCTCAGAAAATATAATGCCAAATAATTTGAGCCAAGTCCATTCAATCTGACAAGATCATTTCAGTTACTTTCTAAATGTATATTGGAGGAATAATTCTCCTTTGTCATTGGTGGCAAACCTATGGCACTCGGAGCTCTCTCTGTGGGCACCCATATGGTCGCCCCAGCACAGAGTTTACTCTGCCTCTCTGCCTAGCAGCCCAGTAGGAGCATTTCCTCCTTCCCTAGCACAGAGTTTGCCCCACCCCTCTGCCCAGCAGCTCAATGGGGGCGTTTCCTCCCTCCCCTGTTGCCATGTTGGCACTTTGCTATAAAATAAGTGGGTTTTGGGTTGCAGTTTGGGCACTCGGTCTTTAAAAGATTCACCACCACTGTTCTATGTCAGACTGTAAAGTGAGAGTACTCAGCTTCATACTTCTGATGATAGTGATGATTTGTTGATGGTCATTTCTTCATTCCTTACCCCCAGAAGACCAAAGAAAGAGGGCTGAGAGCCCTAAAACATTGTTGTGTAAGTGTATGGAGGATATATGTAGCTGCATGGTTACTCTGTGTCCACCCCTGCTTTAGAGGTGTGCTAATATGAATGCGGTTCTTCCTTGTCTAATCCAGATGTGAAGCTGCCAAAATGAAGCCAGTTCCTTTCGCCTGACCTAGTGTGAGAAAGATTAGCTAGCAACACAAGGCTGCCATTACCAGGGCATGCCCGATCATGGGTCAAAAATACCACAATCTTTGAGGAGGAGCTTTCTGTGTACTGCAATATGGTACTTAATGTATTGTTTATTTATGTGATTTTAATGCTGCTTTTTATTTAAAATCTTCAAAACAGATTACATCAGATGAGATAAAACTGATAGCTAAAAATGGTAAAACAATAAAAGCAGTAAAATTAGTTAAAAACACTGACAGATAAGTTAGCAATCACCATGAGTAAATAGGGAAATCTTTATATGGTAGCATTAAAGGGGAGGCATTACACATGATAGCTGCCACACCAGAGAAGTCCTCTGATATCTTGAAACTACATTTTAACCAGAGCTTAGAAAAGTTACTTTTGTGGATTGAGACCCCCCAGAGTCCTCCAACTATACTGTTTGGAGAGTTTATGTAAGCAGGTGTGCTTACTTGGGCCTCTAGTAATTGAAGTCCAAGAACACCGGGGGCACCAAGTTTGGCCATCCCTGTGTTATGAGATGTACGCTAGAAAGTAATTGTTCTAAGCATAGATCTTAGTTTTTCTGTCCTACTAGATCTTCTGCACAGGAAGTGTTTCCACCATGACTGATGCTACCATCTCTGATTAATCTGTCCCTAACTATACTTGTGCCTTGTTTTAATGAGAATGAACTGGGTTCACTCTTGGAGAAGAGGAGTTCTGGTGACCTAACACAGGAGGAATTTGTTGAACTGTGATAAGGAGCACATGTGTGAGATAATTGCAGGAGGAACTTTTGTAGGCTTGCTTAACCAGTTATCATTGCAACAGTGATCCTTTGCCTGTCAGGTATTGTTATGTGTGTGTTTTGTGTGCCTAGGCTTTTGTGCTTAGGTTCCCTATGTTTGTTTATGCTGATTGAATTATTTGCACTATGAAGTAACTCCCTGTGTTGCCAAGAAGTAGGTACCTAATTCTAAATGCTAAGAAGTATTCTAGAGCTGTAAGTTACATGCTTGAAAAGAATTTTGAAACTACAGTACAGTATAGGCATTTCTAGATGTTGCAAGAAGCACCATCTGCTTTCCTGAGAAACCAGTTTCATTGAACTTTGCCTCCTCACAGCTGCCATTCAGGACCTATTCCATCAAGTTAAGAAGAGATAGGAAGCTGGGCCAGAAAGGTCTGTTTACATGGTAACTCATCATGATACAAAAACCACTTGTATTTGGTTACATTACAGCACAACCATTGTTTCATATCTAGTCATCATATGATCTATGACATTTTAAGAATTGCTCTGTGATGAAGAGTTCTTTTTTTCCTTTCCCCTCTAATCCAATGTTTCCCAACCTTTGGTTTTTGGATTTCAATTCCTGGAAGCTTAAGTCAATTCCCCAAAGCACTGATCAGCCAATGTATTGACTTAGGCTTCTGGGAATTGAAGTCTCCCTGTGGAGGATGTGCCCCATGCTGGGAACCACTGCATCCTTTCCCCTCTTTGTGTTGTTTCCCTTTAGACCCATGATGGCGAACCTTGGCACCTCAGGTGTTCTTGGACTTCAATTCCCAGAAGCCAAAGCACCCTGTGAATCCACATGAATGGGTTTACTGTGATTCATCTGGCCCGCTCTGCTCTCATTGTTTCCAGAAGTGGAAGTAAAACATGCCTCTCCAATTGTTTAATTTCTTTTTCTGTGCCATCATATTTAGTTTGATTCTTTTTGTTCAAAATCGATACTTCTTTGATGCATAACCCTCTAAAACCAGCTTTTATGGTATCCCATACTATATGTAGTTTAATTTCATTGTTATAATCACTATTCCATATATCTTCCCATTGTTGCTCCAATTTCCAATATCCAATACCTTGGATAATGTTTGCCTCGGATAACACTAAAATTGGATAACGTCGGGGAATTTGAGGCAAACATTTGCATCGCACAACGTTACATTGTGCAATGCAAATGTTTGCTTCAAATCCTCCGACATTGATCTCTGCCCCAAAGCCTGCAGGGCTGGAAACCAGCCCTGCAGGCTTTGGGGCAGAGATCTACTGAGGCAAACATTGCTGGTTTGGTTGGGGGGACGTGCCCAATCTCCCCCCAAACAAACTGGTGCTATGAAGCTCACAGCAGCGGCGTAGCTGGAACCAGAACGGGGGCTCCTCAGTCGGCTTCCCAGCCACACTGCTGCTGTGCCCTTGGCCGCAGTGACACGTTTGGGAAGCTGAACAGGGAGCCCCCATTTGGCTTTCCAAACATGCCGCTGCTGGAATTGGCGCTTGGGTTGTGTGCCTCCCCCTGGTTCTTTCCCCCAATCTAAGCACTGATCGCGGCGTGCGATGGCTGGCTGGATTGGGGAAAGAATGGGGTGCATGCCCAGTAACAATGATCCAAGCAGAGTTTTCAGAAGAGAAGCTAGGAAAAACTTTTCTTAGCCTCTCTTCAGAACCCCCCACTCCAGCTTGGATTGCTAAAAGGCTTAGCCATGCAGGCTGGGGGGGGGGGGGCTTCTGAGGAGAGGCTGGGGAAAGGGTCCCCAGCCTCTCTTCAGAACACCCCACATACCTCGATCACTACGCCCCTTAGCGATCCAGGCAGGGGGTTCTGAAGAGAGGCTAGGAAAAGTTTTCCTCTCTTCAGAACTCCCCCCCCCCCGGCCTGGATGGCTAAGGGGCTTAGCCATCCAGGCTGGGGGAGAGAGGGCTTCTGAAGAGAGGCTTGGGAACGGGTCCCCAGCCTCTCTTTAGACCCCCCCCCTCGCCTGGATCACGAAGCCCGTTCTTTCCTCCAATCCCAGCCCTGGGGTTGAAAGGGAAAGAGAACAGGGCTTTTTTTAAAAACGTGTGATCAATCCATCGTACAATGTTAAAAACCGGATAATGTTATGACTTGTGGAACCAAGTCATCACCTTATCCAAGGTACTAGTGTAATTCTTGCATGATCAGATTCTTTAAATATTCAAACATCGATCTCTTGAAGATTAAAGGTAAAGGTAAAGGTTTCCCTTGCTCGAAAGCCAGTCATATCTGACTCTAGGGTTCAGTGCTCATCTCTGTTTCAAAGCTGAAGAGCCAGCTCTGTCTGCTTCTGCAGACCTTTCCGTGGTCATGTGGCAGGCATGACTAGATGACAATATAATCTATTCTAGAACATGTATTATGCACTTGTGAATAATATGTATACATTTTTCCATACCTCTAAGTTCTTGCCAAGTATCTTTAACCCCCAATTCTTTCATCCATTTATCTAAAAATTGAGATATTGAACTTTTACTTTGCTTGTCAATATTAGATCTATCTATATCTAATCTGGTAATGTTAAAATCTCCAGCAATGATCATTTTACTCTTTTTTCTTTATTATTTGTTGAAGTTTATTAAAAACCTCTTCTTGTCCCTTACTGGGAGCATATACATTTACTAATAGAATTTCTTCCCCAGGGGTAGGGTTACCATACGTCTCAGAAAACCGGGATTGTCCCAGATTCAAGGTTGGAAGAATTGTCCTGGCCAGTTCAATAAAAATTATGTCAAAGTCCCAGATTTTTAGCAGCTAAGGTCAATGTCACCCTTGCTCAAAAGTCAGTCATATCCGAATTTAGGGTCTGGTGCTCATCTCTGTTTACAGCCGAAGTGGACTTGATCTACAAACATTCAGATTAAAATACAGCAATCTTTAAGGTGCTACTAAGGGGGTTGTCTTTTTGTTTATTCTCTGATATCCCATCCCTCATTTTCTTCCTATGATGGGATCAGCACACATGCTGATCAGCACACATGCTTGTGCTCTTGGCCAGGCATTTGTTTTTGGAGTGAAGTGGGCAGGAAGGCCAGTTAGGCGGATGGGATCAGCCTCAGGGGATCTGCTTCCAACAGTATAAAGCCACTCATTCTTCCCCATCCCACGGAGACCATCCTGCCTCAGCACCGTCAATGGTGATCACACTCTTCATGGAGGGAGGCAAACTGGTGCTTTGGAAGAGGACTCGGGGAGATGCCACCTTATTTCACCCCCCCCCCCCAAGCACAATAAAGCCATGCAGGGATTGTGGTTGAGACACATGGCAGGGGGTTAGTAGGTGGGTAGGCAGAAAGATGCATAGATGGTGCCTGCGGAATACTTCTGTCCCAGTTTTATGGGAGAGAATTATGGCAACTCTACCTCCCTCTCAATCTCTCCACTTAAAAGTATCTTCCCTATTCATCTTTGATTTCTTTTTCCAGAGTAAAACCTAATCTTTTTTAAATAAGTGTTGCTACTCCTCTAGCTTTTAATGTTCCATACGTCTTAGCATATACATCTGTCCATCCTTGAAACAAATTGGTTTTCCCTGCTGATTTTTGATGCGTTTCTTGAAGAAAAATAATGTCCAATTTCTGTTTTCATAATGCTGATTGAAAAATCTGGTGCTTCTCCCTTGAACCTGCCCCCTTAACATTCTGACTATTTATCTTAATGATTGTACTCATTTAAAATATACAGTAAAGCTAATTCATTTCATTTCATTTCATTTTTCAATTTGTATGCCGCCCCACTCACCAAGCGACTCTGGGCAACTAACAAAGATACAAAATATACAGTAATAAAAACAACACATCGCAATTACAAGATATCACATCGCAAAAAACATTTCAAAACACCCCCAATCACAGTTACAAAATATCAAGTCATCATAATACAATACAGTCAATATGCATGTCAATATACAGTCAATATACATATTAGTTCCCTAATAAGTGCCCTCGCCTTAACCCATATTGAGAATAAAAAGTAGAAAAAACAAAAACCCTTGAAGACCTTTAAACCCCCATACCCTCTTCCCACAAAATCCCTACCCCTCTTCTTCTTCTCCCCCACCCTCTTTTTCATACAGCAATCTCTTTGATCAGAGAGGAAGAAGGGGGAAAGTAGCCAATAAATGGCCAAGGCAGTAAAATAGGAAAGGAAAGGAAACACAAACAATTGAGCTCCATGCACACTATGTAACATCTTCTTTGGCAACATCTTAATCAGCAAGGCTACCTTCATCTTCTTCATCGGATGCGATGTGCACCGGTGATCTTCCCACTGCCCCTTGCTCTTCTGCTTTATCAGGATTCTTCTCCTCTTTTTGTCTTTTGGTTCCACCAGATATTATTAGCTCTTCTTTTAAACTTTTCCACTCCAAGGAGTCAATCTCTACAATGCCTGAATGTTCCATAACATCCAGAGGATCTAATTGGCTGCTTATCTTAATTACGTTTCCATTGGAAAAAAATTTCATCTGCTTTGGAAGATGCCATTTGTAGTTTATATTTTTTCCCCTTAGATATTTGGTGACTGGTTTGATTGTTTTTCTTCAGTTTATTTCTTCCGGTGGGAGATCGTTATAGAGTTCCAGGCAGTTTCCCTCCATCATCTGCACTTGAGCTCCTGCCTTTATGTGGTGTGACTTCAGATAATTTTTTTTGTACAAGTTGGCAAACTTGACTATTACCACTCGAGGTGAGGCTCTATTTCTGGCATGGCCCAGTCTATATATTTCTGTCAAATCTTCTGGAGCGTAGTTGATATCCATGTTAAGATTGTTGACCCATGATAAGAATCTCTGTCTCAACTGGTCTGGATTTCTTTCCGGCATGTTTCTGATCATTATGTTCAGCTGTTTGGACTGGTATTCCCAAAAAGGTAAGTGCTGGTCTTGCATGTAAAGTAGGAAAAAAGCCTAGAAATTCAAAATCATTGTGTTATTTATCCTAAAAGAAAGGAGGTTTGGGGATTCAAAATATTAAGCATTATTACATTGCCTTTCAATTAAGAGGAATAATAAAAGTTTTAGCAATGAAAAAAGTAATATGGAAAGAGATTGAATTAAAGGACTATAAACAGGTAGGTAATAGTGTATTTTTAGATGATCAGCATGGTAACGTAAAGACAAACAACAGGCTGGCAAAGAATATGCTCACAATTTGGAAAAAAATATAAACAAAAATTGGCTCCAGGTATTTCTCATTTAACAGAACTGGAGGAAATAAAAACATGCCCCTTTGAGGTGGGATGAATTGGTCAAATCAACATTAGCAGAATACAAGATTAACTTACTGAAAGATTGGATAGAGGTATGTGGAGATCATCAAAAGAGACAAGAGATATATAGTAAACTAAATTTAAATTGGTTCATGAGAATAAAATTGGACTGCTGGGACAAGAAAATTAGACAAAAATTTGAGGAGATGAGAGAGCTGATGAAAAGGAAACAAGGAATAAGTCATAAGAGGTGTAGTCAGTAAAATATATAATATGTTGAAGAATGATGCAAAACCTCAAAAAACATTGAAAGAAAATTGGGAAACATAATTAAACCTTAAAATTACAGACAAAGCTTGGAATAGCAAATGGACAACTAGGATAATGAGAAATATGTCTGTAAAAATTAAGGAACATAATTACAAATTGCTTTGGAAGTGGTATTTAATGTCAGTAAGATTGAATCAAATTGACCACTCCAAATTGGAGAAATGTTTGAGATGTCAGGTGGCAATTGGGTCATAGATCCATATGTGGTGGGAATGTAAATATGTAACTAAATTTTAGGCAAGGGTGGAAGAAGTTTGTAAGATTTTAGATACAAGAATAGAATTAAATCCTCAAATAGTACGTACATATTGTTAATGGAGGTGGATATGTTGAAAACATCAAATAAAAAAAGGATTTAATGGTGACTTTGTTGACTCTTGCAAGATTAATTATAGCTAAATGGTGGAAAATTATTCTGGATCTTAAAATTGAAGAATAGTACAAAGAGGTATGGGACATTGCATTAAATCATAAATTGACATGTGAGATTAACATTAGAAAGGGTTTGATTAAATGTAATCATTTTTGGAAAATATGGAAATATTTTATTGAATTTGCAATAGAAAAGAATTTTGGTCACAAACCTGTCCAAGAAAGTTTGAATTTTTGGAAAGGTGAAAACAAAGGAGGACAATGATATTATATTTAAAGAATATAATTAGTTCCCTACATGGGTGAAGGGTGCACAAGATTGATTTTTCTCCCTCTCCCCCTTGGATGTTTTCCTCCCTTCTGTACTTTTACTTTTTCCCCCCAAGTGTATTTCATTATTTTATTGTTTTATATCTTTAATAACAAATTATTAAAAATAATAATAAAAGAAACAAAGAAGTTGTGTGTTCCACTAGAAGCTTTATTGCTCTTTAAAGGGCAATGTAAAATCATCCCTTAGCTATGGCAGTAGGAAAACTGTAGTTGAAAGGTAGCACTGGAATTTGCTTAGTTTGGAGTGCATGGAATCCTGTTTACCTTCCCACTGAAGTGGTCCCTATTTATTTATTTATTTCCAATTTCTTGCTTTCAAACTACTAGGTTGGCAGGAGCTGGGACAAAGACAGGAACTCATTCTGTCCTGCAGTATTCCGGTATCAAACTGCTGACCTGCTGCCTTCCAGTCAATGTCTTAGCCACTTGAGCCACTTGAGTTCCTTGGCTTAGAAAGTGGTAGATACATTGGGTAGAGGTGGGAGTATGCCATTTACATGTGAACATAAATTAATTGAAATTGTATGGGAAATGTTAGTGTGAACTATACAAGGAAATAACTAGCAGCTATTTCTGTACTGCAGAAACTTAAATTACATCTGATAGCTGTAATCAAATTCATTAGTAGGATCTGGTTGATAATGTATGATTCTTATGTGTTTATAAGTTGTGCTCGAGGAAGTTCTTTTGTTGGTACTACAGCTCCCAGAATCCTCAACCAGCAGGGTCAAAATGTGACTGTTCCAGGATAGTGTTAAATAGGTAGTTCTGGCAAAAACCGGCCAGAACGATGTCCATATTCAAAAAGCAAATTCTGTGAATTTATCTCACCCTGGCCCAAAGATTTGTATGTGACACCCATTACTTCCAGACAAAGTTTACATGTATTGGTTAGCTAGGTTGTATTTTGTTGAATTCCGGCTTCTTGTGTCCAGATCAATGCCCCCCACCATTAAAAGTTTGTTAGTTAGCAACAATTAATTATGTAATTAACTTAATAAATCATGGCATATTGTTCTTTCTGAATATGGAATATTTTTTCTCCCTGGCTATCTCTCCTGCTTCTTATCCCAAAACAGGAGCTGACAGAAGAGCCGGAGAAAGCCCTGTTGGCACAGTAGTTAAACTGCTGTACTGCAACCAAAAGGTTATGAATTCAATCCTGACCAGGAATAAAGGTTCACTCAGCCTTCCATCTGTCTGAAGTAAGTAAAATGAGTACTCAGCAAATTTGGGGCAAAATGCTAATTCTGAACCGCCCAGAGAGTACACTAAGCACTAAAGGTCACCCTTACTCGAAAGCCAGTCGTATCTGACTCTAGGGTTCGGCACTAAGCGCTATGGAGTAGTGTGATTGTTTTGCTTTGATCTAAGTGTGATTGTTTTGCCTAGAGAGAATAAGACCTGAAATGGGGAAAATAAGCTTGGATTTTTTTGATTGCCTAAAGTAAAATTCATGGTGAAAGTAACAACCATTACTAATAAAATAATGGCTTAATGAGATGTGCACATGTGGACTATATGGGGAAGTTTTCATATCCAAAGTGCAATTCACATACAGTATTACATACATTTATTTTATAAGCACAACAGCTCCATCTAGTGCTTTGAACATTTTAAGTTCTTAAAGTTTTCGACTGGTGTTATCATTACTATGTTCATTATTGTCTTCCATGTCAAGTGAACAGGGTTTCCTCTCTTTTTGTAAATTGGCAAGAAATCCTTTATTATATTCTTATTGGGGAGCACAGGAGTGGAACCACTTTGTTTTTTTATACAAAAATGAACAGAAATCCTGTAGGTGGATTTTTCTTATCATATGCATTTCAGAACAATTGGTCATATAACCAGTGATGGGTACTGGTAGTAACTTTTCCCAGTGTCCCAGAGAACCGGTAGCAGCTTTTGGGGGGAACCACCTTCAGGGCTTACCTTCTCACTGGGTCCCCCCCCCTTGCGCATGCGAGCCAAGCACTTGGTGTGCATGCACACCTACAGTGCTTGGTGCGTATGCACGGCCTCCTTGCTGTACTCCCTAGCTGGGAGGAAGAAGAGAAGCTGCTAGCCTGAAGCTCCCTATAGCCTGATCCTCAGGGTAAGTGACTCACCTTTGGATGTGGTGTGTCTGTGTGTGTTTTAATGTGTATTTAATACTTTACCTATATTGATGTACTACTACAGTTCCTAAAAAGGCCTGGCGGCCTGGCTTTGGGTTTTAAAGCAAAGTCTTGGAGTTACTTGATCAATAAGCTACACCTGTGCTGTTCCAATTGCTGTTCCAATTGGAGAACCCTTAAGGAGGTACAGCTGTTTTACATTTACATTAACGCATATTATCCTAGAGAACCGGTACAATGACTATATCATTCTTGCAACATGGTGCTGCCCAGGCACTTATACTAACAGGTAAGTGACGGGTTTGTGTTTGGGGTGGGTGGGTTGATTTATGTTTGGGGTGGGTGGGTGGGTGGATAGGTGTATTTTAATGTAATTTTTATTTATTTAATTAATTTATTTATTTATTTACAGGTTTGAGGTGTGTGTGTGTGCATGCTTATTTTTATTTTATATTAATTTTTTTTAAAAAAATTCTTTGGCCCCACCCATGACATCATGACATCATGATGTTAGCTCTGCCCACACTGTGATGATGTCACGGTGGGGTAGTAAAACATTTGACATCCCACCACTGCATATAAGTGACTAAAATCCTGCTAGGAGAAGTACACTGAGCAACGAGGATAAAGTCTTCCATTGTGGCCATTTCAAGGCAATAATAATTTTTTAAAATTTCCTAGTTTCCCCTGCTCCCACCTCCTTTTCATATTGGGGAAGTCTTGTTTAACTAGGGAGGGAATTATTTTAAGGTAGAAAATTGGTATTGGTCCTAATATTACTACTAGGACTGGTAGTGGCGGTTTTTCCATCTTTAAACCATTCCCTCCCCTGTTCTGCAGCTCTCCAGGATAAAGGGGATCTCTAAATATCCGGAGAATCTGGGCTATTATGTGAGAGAACATGAATTTTTTTTAATTGCTCTCAAATAGACCCAGCATAGCAGCAGCTGATGACAGCAACATCATAATACTGTTACCCCAAAATTTAGAATTAGACACCACATATTTCCAAACGTAATCATTTGTGTTTTATTAAAGTTGATTTGAACGTGGCAACACACACACACTCACATACACACACAAGATGAGCTGGTAACACAGGAGGGGGAAGAAGCTAACACTTATAAATTATATAAAACCCTGCAAAGGAAAATTAATAAAAGGTAGCCTTGGCAAAGTTTATTCAGTTTAAAGTACATCGCAAGAAAAGCCTTGGCATCCGATACGTGACAAGAAGGGATGGCGGTCTGTCACGTACGCACAAAGGTGATTAGAAAAGTTAATTAAAATATTAAAAGGTTGGCTTCTTCCCCCAAAGGGCTCCTGATTGAATAATCCAGCCACTGGTCAAATAACTTAATCGGTTTCTTTGTTTGTCTCTTCCGAGGACGTCTACGCAAACACCAGTCAGTTTCATGCCTGCAATATACAGAGAAATAGATTAGCGGAGAAATGTCCCTTGAACGACCCTGCTTACTCCCGCCTCTCCCCGTGATTGGACTAGAGCCACTGGAACTCGATGCCTATTGGCTAAGACGCGCCTGGCTGCCCTCTACACACAAAAGCCTTTGATTCATTCACAAACTGGACTGGCAACATTGTTTCTTTTCAAAGCATGCCGGACTAACCGCAAAGTGACAGATAGTTACCGGATTAACTCTCCAAGGAAATTGCCTCCTCCAGGAACAATACAGCGTTCGCGTCTGACTCATTTTTACTGTATTTTGCTTTGTGTTTGCCAGATGTTTGTAAATAAAATGTGTTAATTACCCCTTGATTGCCCAACCCCAAGCAAGCAACCCCCACACGCAGATGTCCACCAGAGATAGGGTATAAAGGAGTTTTGGGAGGAGGGAGGAGTTAGCTCGCTTCCACAGAATAGCGTGGGTGAGTTCACGAGCGTTGGGTTTTCCTCAAAACGGGTGAGGGAAAGAGAGTACTAGTCTGTAGCCTGGCCAACTATAGAATAGGTTTCTCTATTGTATTGATTTCCAATAAACCATTGTTGTTTTGATTGAATTCCCGCCTCGTTTCTGAGTTCCTAGGGTTTGCTATTTCTCTGCTAGGGCACGATCCGAGGCCGCCAAAATATTGGGGTGACAATACTGTACAGTCAAACCTCGCATAAAGAGCATCTCGCTTAGAGAGTAACTCGCTTAAAGAGCAGAATTTTCTCTGAATGGTTGCCTCACTTAACAAATAAAACCAACCAAAACCTCACTTAACAAATAAATCGGTTTTCACAATCCCCCCCATCAGAATTCACAATTGGTCACTTACAATGTTGTTTTGCTTAAAGAGGAAACTTGCTTAAAAAGCAATCCTTGGAAACGCATTATGCTCTTTAAGCGAGGTACCGTTGTAGTATTAGGACTGATGGCTTAAAGTTGCTCAACAGGATTTCAGGCTAGGTATATGATTTTACTTTTATATAAGAGCAATGGTTGTGGTATTATAGATTTCATCCCCCACTATAAATGCCTCTTGCATCCTACCTGTTCCCAAATGTTATCCAGGGCATCTGCATTGTTGTTGCTATTTTCATTTAAATCAACCCATGGAGTGAACTTCTTTGCTGGGTCCACAAATTCACCGAAGCATTGTTCATAATCGGACTGATCCATCATTTTGATGGAAACACCCATGCTCTTCAAAAGGCAGAGACCCCTTTGCATGTCTTCTATTTCAAAGAAATATGGTTTTGAAGCTTTTATATTCATGCGTAATCCATTTCTTGATTCCAAGAAATCTTTTATCTTTTCACTGCACTCAAGGCAAGGAGTATATGACATAAAGAATGTCAGTGTAAATGTTTCTTTGATTTCATTTTCCGGGATATATCTTTTAATATTACTCAAAATCAAATCTTCAGCATGCTCTTTATAAGGGTTATTACAAGCGTAACCCCATATTTTCAAAAGAGAACTGCTATCTTCTTTAAGACTAAACAACACGCATGTTTTTCTGCATCTAGTTGTATTATTAAAGTTTTCTTCAAAGTCTTTTTCAGGTAGTAATGTTTTAAGAAAGAAGGGCATCGTCTACAAGATTTCTTCTTCAAACAAGTTGGAAGCAGACCAATGGTGGTCCCCAAGTAGAAGGATTTGCTAACAGGTATGCTGCCCTTGCCAGGGAATGCCCACGTGTGTTCCTAGTCCTCACAGTCTGTTAAAATTAAAAGGGGGCATATTTAATTAAATATAAATTATGATGCTTCCCTTCATAAATGTTGTAAACACAACTAAGAGAACAAACCCCACGTAAACTTAACTGGGACAAATTTCTTACCAACTCAAAGTACTGTACAGTAATACCCCGGATAACGTTATGACTTGGTTCCACAAGTCATGACGTTATCCGATTTTTAGCGTTGTCCGATGCATGCATCGAACAACGCTAAAAAAAAAAAGAAGCAAGCCCTGACTTTAGGGACAAACCGCTTTAAAGGCAGGCAGGGAAAGAAAGAGACCTCCCTGCCTTTAAAGCCACCCCCCACCACTGTGACTGCAGTAGGATTGGGGAAAGCACCTTTTTCCCGACTCTACTGCAGTCTTCCCTCCCTGCTTACCTTCTCTTGCTGAGCTGCACAGCTGATTGCTCGAGGCTTGTGTTTTTTAAACTATAGGGAAGGGGGAAATAGAGAGATATGATTAGTTCTCTAGAGAACCAATCACCTCTCTCTCTTTCCCCCTCCCTGTAATTTCAATGCAGGAAGGGGGGAAAAACACAAGCCTCGCGTCTTTTTTTAAACTACTGTATTTAAACTACAGGGAGAGAGAGGCTTGAATACAGGAAGGAAAAAAAGCCTCTCTCCCCCTGTAGTTTAAATCCCTGTAGTTTAAAAAAATACAGTAGTTTTAAAAAAGACGCGAGGCTTGTGTTTTTCCCTCCCTTCCTGCATTGAAACTACAGGGAGGGGGAAAGAGAGAGAGGTGATTGGTTCTCTAGAGAACCAATCACATCTCTCTATTTCCCCCTTCCCTGTAGTTTAAAAAACACAAGCCTCGAGCGATCAGCTGTGCAGCTCAGCAAGAGAAGGTAAGCAGGGAGGGAAGACTGCAGTAGAGTCGGGGGAAAGGCGCTTTCCCCGATCCTACTGCAGTCACAACAGTGGGGGTTGGGGTGGGGGTGGGGAGTCCCCAAACTGCTGGGGGTGGGGGGGAAAGGAGGGAAGCGGCAAGGAGAGGAGCTTTGGCCTCCTTTACTTCTTTATTACGATGCATCGGATAACGCTAAAAAGAACGTTCTCCGGTGCAAATCTTCCCCCCAAATTTGTCATCGTTATGCAGTTTTAGCGTTATCCGGTGCAATCGTTATCTGGGGTATTACTGTACTTACTACTCCAGAGTACATAGGATCCTGTTGAGACTTGCTTTGTTAGTAGGTAGAAGAAGACTTTCTCTGCCATGATGTTCCACTGTGTAGAATAGTCTGTATATTGCAATTGTATCTGCTCCCAATCCTGGGATTGTCTGGGCCATCAACTAAAATGTAATTTGTCCTGATAACTTGTATGATTCTTAAAACTATTGCTTCTCAGTTTTGTTATGAATTGTTGTAAACTAATTATTTGACTGTCTTAATCAACATTTTATCAGTTGGTTTTTCTGTACCTGCTTTTATTTTATGCTACTTTTGACCCCTGCCCCCAAGAGTAGTTTTAAATTGTTCAGAAATTTTTAGTATTAAAAGACATAAAAGTCAACAACAAATATTGAGAGGTATATGGGTTACCTTCTCAGCAGTGACGTTGTCCAAATAGTGTTTTCTTGCTGTGCAAAAAGAATGAATAATTCTGTTAGGACTGTATCAGTAACAGGCAAATATAATTAGAAGTAGGCTGAAAGAGAAACACTGCAGAATTTCAGCAGCAGTAAAACAACAGTGTTTAAAAATTTACCTCTTTTTAACTGGATCAGATACAGAAACAGCCTTGCGATCACCTAGTTGTAAGGAGCCCCAGACAGGTGGATTATGAGCAAGAAGCCAATCTGACACTTGTTCAGAGGTGGAACACAACACATGGATGGGACATCAGTCTTGTGACTTGACTCTAGCAAAGATCCTTTATATAGTTTGCACCCTTCAATTCTGTCCAATTGTGGGAAGCCTATTGTATCTCTCCAGTATATTAATCATATATGAATCATCTAAACCATTGTTCTCTGTTTGTAATCTAGGTGGTGTCTTAGTGAAACCATAACATTGCCTACAACAAGGAACTACAACTCTGGCTATTTAATCTAATGACGCTAGATCTTTGATGGAATGTTGTTCTTCCAAAGACCTTAGTACTTTGACCACCAAAAAATAAAAAAATAAAACCGAAACCAAAACTCCAAACAAACAATAAAAAATAAGATTATGTCAGTAGGTTTTTTAATTCTGGATTGTTTATATTTGAAGAAAAATGCATTTAATTTTCAAGAAAAACACCAAATAGTAGGGAAATATATTAATATCCTGCTTCTCTCCACCCCCAAAACCACAGATAGGAATGGAGAACTTCCAATCCACAAGCCAAACTCTGCTGGCCAGGGCTTGGCATCCAGTCCACAAGAGCCTTTTCAGATACTCCATTCCATTGGTGATATCTTTACCCCTTTGGAGAAATGAGACAACACAAAAGAGATGAATGCACCATGCTGTTGAGTAGAACGTGAAAAAGATGCCATTAAGTGGAGAGAGAAGAATTTCCATGAACTGTGGTTCATGGAGCTACCATGCAAATCATACTGTCTTCCCTGAATCTTGACATCTGCTCTGGTTACTAGTAGGAACTGGAAGAAAGCATTAGAACAAGCCTTGGATCCCACACAGGATGGTTGATTTAAAGGACAGCCTCCCTTGCTGCTGGTTCATTCTGTGGAGTCGCTTGTTCTTGGTTTCATTTCGTGTTTTTAAGAACTTTTAGAGTTTTTAAATTTTTTTAATTATTAGTATTTTATTGGATGGGTTTGGGTTCGTGGGTGTATTTTTATCTTGTAAGCCGCCCAGAGTCGGGTATCCCCGATTGGGGCGGGATAATAAATGGGAATAATAAATAAATAAATAAATAAATAAAGGTGATTCCAAGGAGGCTGCCACTGCAACCAGCTCTGTGGTAGAAGAGGTAGCACTTCAAGTTCTGTGGAGAAGCAAACCAGTTGATTTGTGGGGTGACTTGCCTTCTTGTGAGGAGAGAGTATGCATGAGTGGAAGGTGACTATGTTCACTCCTGTATTGTAGAAGACTGTCTGCTGAGAGCATCTGAAAGACTGTAGTCATCAGTGACAAAGTGGGGTGGATACTTCAATCCCACCTATACTAGGCACAAAGGATGAAGCACAGAAGGAATGAGTGCTGCCTAAGATGTTAATGGACCACATTGCTATAGTATTGTTGATCACAATACTGTATGTACTACCCAGCTACAGAGGAAATGTTGAAGTACATGGAAAGCCTTCATTATTGCAATGAGATACAGCACATTGATGTACAGCTGGAGCTCATGTCACAGCCTTTGGCCATCCATGCTTAGGCCACAACAATATGCATCCCATTGTCCTGGAAAACATTTATGGTTAGAAGTCATGAGTGTGTGCGCATGTGTGCAACAGGTACAAGGTCATGCTGCAGCATAAAGCTGCATTTTATCCCATGTTAAATGAAATTGCTATGGACCCTGGATGCAGTGGTAGAGCATTTTACTGGGCAAGTCACTCTGTGAGTCAAAAGAAAAGAAAAACCATCTCTAGAGAAAATAGAAATACAGTAGTGTTACGGCTAAGGCAGGACCATTATTGTTGCTGCCATGAGGCCCAAGAGTTTCTACTGAGCTTTGACTGATTCTTGTTTTTTCTTGGGATTTGATTACCTCACTTTTTAGTAAAGAATGAAATGTGACATTATACATGAGCATCTTCAAAGAAAGTGTATAAGATCTCAGAGTCTATTTTGACTTATAATACAAGGTGGATGTAGAAGGGTCTTCAGAATTCTTTATTACAAAATGTGTGTGCTTGTCAGAAGCGTAGCGTGCCTTGGCAGGGCCCCGTATAAAAATTTGTTTGGGGGCCCTTAGGAAGGGTAAAGATTTGTTTTGCTTATGCACGTTGGGGCCCCGGGGGCCCCGTATAATTGATACAGCAAATACGGTGGTAGCTATGCCCCTGGTGCGTGTATACACTCAGACACACATACCTGCACATGAGTGATCTGGTTTATAAAGGATTAGGCCAAGAAGGAAATAAATGTGGTGCAGAAGTGAAAGCAAAACTAACTCCACCTGAGCACACAAATCAATTGCCGAGACAGTATTTGAAATATCTGCCTATAACCACAAGAATGCAGCTTCCCTGGTAGCTTAGTGGTTAAGACATTGAGCTTGGAGACTGGAAGGTCTGGTTTCGATTCCTGATGGTTGCACTTGCGGACATGAAAGTAGCGTTTCCTGAGTGGAGTTTCTCCAGCAAAAATCCTTTCAACCCAGATTAATCTCTGACATGAAATTATTTGCCACAATAATCAAGCAGTCACTTGTTCCTGACATAACAGCTTCATTCTCAGTCTATGGGAGGATTTTGGTTAGCAAAAAGTTGTGTGGGATAGATGTGATAAGTTTGCATAAAAACAGATACAGTATACAGAAAGCAGATGGGGAAAAGATATACAGTGGTACCTCGCTTAAAGAGCATAATGCGTTCCACAGGATTGCTCTTTAAGTGAGTTTGCTCTTTAAGTGAAACACCATTGTAAATGACCAATTGTGTGTGCGTGTGTATGTGGGGGGGGGATGCGAACCCCAATTTATTTGTTAAGAGAGTTTTTGGTTGTTTTTATTTGTTAAGTGAACCGAACATTCAGAGAAAATCCTGCTCTTTAAGCGAGTTACTCTTTAAGCGAGGCCCTCTTTATGCGAGGTTTGACTGTACTCTGTCCTTAAACTCAGAGTTGCTCACTGAATGTGGATTATAAAAGAACAAAAGGAAATATTATATAGCATGGATTAGTGTGTGTGCAGTAAGGAATAGGTCTGATGGAAATTGTTGCCAGTTAACAGTTTCAGAACAGATTCGTTTTTCAGATTTATGCTGCTGTCAGAAACTGCACCTGTCTCACCCGGTATCTCTTTTTGACTTAAAATAGCTGGCCCTGTATTATTGACACCCACCACCAGCTAATCTTAAGTAAAGGTCACCCTTGCTTGAAAGCCAGTCGTATCTGACTCTAGGGTTTAGTACTCATTTCTATTTTCAGCCAAAGAGCCAGCACTGTCGGCATCTGCAGACATTTCCATGGATATGTGGCAGGCATGCCTAGACACCAGAGTGCATGGAATACTGTTTACCTTCCCACCAAAGTGGTACCTATTTAGCAACAGTATTTGCAATTTCTTGCTTTCAGACTGCTAGGTTGTCAGGAGCTGGGACAGAGACAGGAGCTCACTTTGTCATGCAGTACTTGGGTCTTGAACAGCTGACTTGCCAAACTTCCAGTCGGCAAGTTCAGTGTCTAAACCACTTGAGCCATGACAGTGCCTAAGCTTAGAGGTGGCTAATTCAGCTAAGCTTGGAGGTGGCTAATTCAGCACAGAAGATCGGGAAGACACTAGAGCAGGAGTTCTCAAACTTTTAAAGTTGCAGGTCAGGTCACACTCCCTCAGACAGCTTCGGGGGCTGGACAGCCATTTTGCCCTTCGTCAGAGGCGTAGCTACCGCCGTATCTGCCCTATCAATTATATGGGGGCCCCGCGCCACGGGGGCCCCCAACGTGCGTAAGCAAAACAAATCTTTACCCTTCCTAAGGGCCCCCAAACAAATTTTTATACGGGGCCCCGCCAAGGCACGCTACGCTTCTGCCCTTCGTCCACCACATGGGACTTCCTGGTGTGATGGAGGCAGCGGGGGCCACATGAAATGGGGCCATGGGCCGCAGGTTGAGAATTCCTGCACTAGAGGTTGCTCTGTCTCCTATACAAATCTGCTCAAGTTGTAAGATCCTCAGAAGAGTTCTTTCCTTTGCCCACCACCCTTATAGGCATACTGGCTGCTTGGCCTCCTCATTTCTGTGCTTCTGCTGGCAGTGGAAGACATTTTTCTTCAAACAGGCCTTTGGCCACTGATTATGACCATTGGATGATGCTTTTTTTGTTGCTGTTGTTATGTATTTTGATTTTAAATTGTATTAATTATGAACTTGTTTAAGTTAATTTATTTAACCCAAATAAAAGCTGTATTACTTTTTGATTTTTAATTCTGTGATTATTTTGGTTTTTACATATACCGCAAACCCTTGCATAAAGAGCGCCTTGCTTAGAGACTTACTCCCTTAAAGAGCAGAATTTTCTCTGAATGGTTGCCTCGCTTAACAACTAAAACCAACCAAAAACTCGCTTAACACCTAATTGGGGTTTGCAATCCCCCCCTACACCAGAAGTCACAACTGGTCACTTACAATGGTGTTTCACTTAAAGAGCAAACTCGCTTAAAGAGCAATCCCATGGAACACATTATGGTCTTTAAGCAAGGTACCACTGTATTTGAAACCCACTTGGATCCCTTGGGATAACAGATGAATGAAAGCCCCATGAATTCTTGCATTATTCTTATAGAAGGGGAAATGTGGTCTCTAATAGTGTAATTATTTTACAGATGGAGCCTAAGAAACGAATATGCAAGTGTTTTCTACTTCAACATATTTGAGAAGAATTGGATCAGGCAAATTCAAGCAGGATATGGGAATCAGTGACTCTTTAGCATGATGGCTGTCTAAAACTTCCAGCCTTAGAGGCAATGAAAGATCAGAAGACTACTCGCGGGAAAAAAGTGAAAAGGCATTTCAAAAAGTTCTAGAAGTAAATCTTTTTGCTATGGAAACATTGGTTAATTTTTGTCAAACATTTTCTTGTTCTAGAAGTAAATCTTCTTGCTATGGAAACATTGGTCAATTTTTGTCAAACATTTTCTTGTTTAGATAAAGGGTGGGTGAAAGGAGAATGACCGTATGATACTAAATATAGTACATTTATGAGAGCTTTGCAAAAGACAGAGAATGAAGCTGTTATGTCAAGAACAACTGACTGCTTGATTATTGTGATTATAGGAAGATATTTTAAATAATTGTTTTGTGTGCCCAGGTGGAGTTAGTTTTGCTTTCGCTGATGGTCCACTTTTATTTCCTTCTTGGCCTAATCCTTTATAAACCAGATCACCTATGTGCAGGTATGTGTGTCTGAGTGTATATAAGCACACACATTTTGTAATAAAGAATTCTGAAGACCCTTCTGTATTCACCTTGTATTATAAGTTAAAATAGACTCTGAGGTCTTATACACTTTCTTTGAAGATGCTCATGTATAATGTCACATTTCATTCTTTACTGAAAAGTGAGGAAAACAAAACCCAAAAAATAACAAGAATCAGAGAAATTTCCAGCAAACAACAAAGCCAGTGGAGATGATGGTATCCAAGTTGAACTTTTCAAAGCCCTAAAAGATGATGGAATCAAATTATTACATTCTATATGCCAGCAGATTTGGAAAACACAACAATGGCCCCAGGATTGGAAAAGATCAGTATACGTTCCAATCCCAAAAAAGGGTAATGCCAAAGAATATTCAAATTATTGAACAATTGTGCTCATCCCACACGCTAGCAAGGTGAAGCTCAAGATAATACAGGATAGACTGCAACAGTATGTGGAGAGAGAATTACCAGAAGTGCAGGCAGGGTTCAGAAGAGGCAGGGGAACTAGAGACCACATTGCCAACATACGTTGGATCATGGAAAAGACAAAGGAATATCAGAAACAAGCCTACTTCTGTTTCATTGATTACACTAAGGCCTTTGGCTGTGTGGACCACAACAAAATGTGGCAAGTAATTAAAGAGATGGGAATACCAGAACACCTTATATGCCTCATGAGAAATCTGTACATGAATCAAGAAGCAACAGTTAGGACAGAATATGGAATGACGGAGTGGTTTGGAATAGGAAAAGGAGTAAGACAAGGCTGCATTTTGTCACCCTGCTTATTCAACTTATACACAGAACACATAATGCACAATGCAGGAATGGAGGAAACACAATTTGGGATTAAAATTGCTGGGAGAAACATCAATAATTTGAGATATGCAGACGATACCACCCTAATGGCAGAAAGTGAGGAGGACCTAAAGAAGCTCCTGATTAGGTTGAAAGAAGAAAGTGAAAAAGCTGGCTTGAGACTCAATATAAAGAAAACAAAGATCATGGCAACAGGCCCTATCAGTCACCGGAAAATAGATGGGGAAGAAGTAGAAGCAGTGACAGATTTTACTTTCTTGGGGTCAAAGCTCACTGCAGATGGAGATTGCAGCCATGAAATAAAAAGGCGACTGATTCTTGGGAGGCAAGCGAGGAGAAACCTGGGGAACATAGTGAAAAGTAGAGACATCACATTGAAAACAAAAATTTGTATAGTCAAAGCAATGGTATTCCCTGTGGCAATGTATGGTTGTGAGAGAAGGACCACTAGGGAAGCTGAGCACAGAAGAATAGATGCCTTTGAGATGTGATATTGGAGGAGAGTTTTGAGAGTCCCCTGGACAGCGAGGAGAACAAATATGTCAATCTTAGAAGAAATCAACCTTGACTGCTCCTTAGAAGGGCAAATAGTAAAGATGAAGCTAAAGTACTTTGGACATCAAATGAGAAGAGAAGACTCACTTGAGAAAGCCTTGATGTTTAGAAAGGTCGAAGGCAAAAGAGGAAGGGGCGGCCTAGAATGAGATGGCTAGATGGTATTTGTGGATGCAATGGGCACGAAGCTGAGCGAGTTGAGGAGGATGGTGGAGAACAGGATTGCCTGGTGGGCGGTGGTCCATGGGGTTGCAGAGGGTCGGAATCGACTGTACGACTGAACAAGAACAAAAAAAATTATTTATAAGCAACATAGCAATATGCTTGTTGTGCAGACAAACATGTTCTAAGAGTTCCACATGGGGAAAGCCAGTGGTGGGCAGCAACACTTTTGCACTCCCCTGGGAAGGTTTTTTTTGTGTGCAAAATCAGGTGGCCTCTGGGCAGGGGGGTAGCAAAATTGGGTGGCCTTTGTGCGGGGTGGCGGTAGCAAAATTGGGTGACCATGCCCACCTCCCTGCCCTGCCCCATCAGGTTTTGTCCCTGCAAGTGTTTCAAGGTCTCCTTTGCTCAAAAGATGGTCATATCCGACTCTAGGGTGCAGTGCTCATCTCCATTTACAGCCAAAGAGTCAGTGCTGCCTGTGTTTGCAGATGTATACATGGCCATATAGCAGGCATGACTAGAGCGCTCATGACATAGGTTCCTCCCATGACGCAGGCTCTGCCCATGATGTAGGCTCTGCCCACGGTGTGGTAGCAACATTTTTTGCTGCCCACCACTGGGGGAAGCTGCACTCTTGCAAGGAGGAACATAAGGTTTTGTTACAGCAGTTTCCAAAAAATTAAAATCAAAATTAAAAAGCTCTATTCTTTTGCCATTTTTTATTTTGCCAACATTTTGTTACAGTAGTTAAAGGGTTCTTATGTGTTCTCCACCTCTTTTTTATATCAATATGCACAACTGCTTTTATTCCATTTTGAAACAAAGATCTTAACTCTTCCTATGTTCAAGTATACAATTATCTGTTGGGAACAGTAACATTGTTATATGGAAGGTGACACCTTTGAAAAGTGATTTTGACTTGACCATTACTGTTTTGAGACACTGTCAACTGAATGTTCCCAGACATGTCTGAATGCTTGGGCTCAGTTGAGATGCCATGTTTAACCAGTATTAATACAAGGTACTCCCTCAAGTTAACAAAAAAGGGTCTATCTGTCATAGCATATGATTGTCTTCAACTATGAGCTTTGCATTAGCATGTTTTGTGATTTGTAAGAGGAAGGAAAACACATACAGTGGTACCTCGCTTAAAGAGCATAATGCGTTCCACAGGATTGCTCTTTAAGTGAGTTTGCTCTTTAAGCGAAACACCATTGTAAGTGACCAATTGTGGCTTCTGGCAGGGGAGATTGCAAACTACAATTTAGTTGTTAAGTGAGTTTTTGGTTGGTTTTAGTTGTTAAGCGAGGGAACCATTCAGAGCAAATTCTGCTCTTTAAGTGAGTTAGTCTCTAAGCGAGTCGCTCTTTATGCAAGGTTTTACTGTACTTAATTTGAAAATTAGGTTGCTGAGGCATATATTTTTGAGGAGACCCTGCTGTGAGGTGGAAAACATGTCAATTACAGGGAATTGAGAAAACCTTGATGCTCGGAAATGTTGAGGGCAAAAGAAGAAGGCGGTGGCAGAAAATGAGATGGATAGATGGTATTGTGGATGCAATGGGCAGGGTTGAGGAGGATGGTGGAGGATAGGGGTGCCTGGCGTGTGGTGGTCCATTGGGTCACGGGGTCAGAGTCGACTGTACAACTGAACAACAACAAAAACGTTTATTTTGGCCCACAAATAGGTGTGTACATTTCTGAAGAACTAATTTTCTGTCTCTTCTGGGATTTGTTCTATGAGGGTGTCTTGTGGAACTGCTGAGGATTGAGGGGAGAGAACATAAATGAATAGCTCTTTGGAAAAATGTCTCCTTGTTTTTTCTTTCTTGTTTGCTCAATGCATACTTTTGTGGATCATTCTTCTCCCTTAAGAATGAGAGTACTGTATGCTTTTTAGATAGGAGCCTTGTTACCAATCTAGGGAAGTGAAAGGTGGCGATTCCTTTACCTTAATGAGATTTTAATCATCGTCAGAGATAGCAAACATATTCATGCACTCCGGTGTGTGTGTGTGTGTGTGTGTGTGTGTGTGTGTGTGTGTGTGTGTGTGTGTGTGTGTGTGTGCAGATCTTTTTATTATGTCTAGCATTGGGGTTCCCAACCTATGGTCCGTGGGTCGGATCTGGTTTGCAGTGCCATTTCATGTGGCCCCCTCCAAGGGCTTTTGAGAAACAAAATGGTCATCCCCTTTGAAGTTGTTGGGACAAAATGGCTACCCCCGTTATGCAGGCAGGGCAAAATGGCCATCTGGCCCTCGAAGCTGACTGAGCTGGCTTGAAAAGGTTGGGAACTCTTGGTCATTCAAAATGCTAATGCTGAACAATCCCTTTATGAAATATAATAATTATATGCCACAAAGTTTATTCTCACTTGTGGTTACCCTTTCTAGCTCTTTCTAGGTATAGAGTACTCAGAAATGTGTTATTACTTCTGGGGGTATTTCAGAACTATGCAGCTTGCCCACTACTATAGAACAGGGATTCTCAACCTATGGCCCATGGCACCATTTATGTGGCCCACGCTGCTGCCGCTGCCACCACTGGAGCAGAAGTGGATGTGTTTATGACAACCATAAATGCACCTGTGGTTGTCATAAATGTGTTTAAGACAGTGGTAAATGCATCCACGGCTGTAATAAATGTGTTTATGACAGCCATGGATGCATTTTACAGCAGTGTTGATGGCAGCAGAAACCACCAGTCCAGCCTGTTCAGCTGTCCGAGGGTGTGTGATCTAGCCCATGGCTTAAAAGGTTGAGAACCCCGACTATAGAGGCTGGCTCTTCTCCTGGGAGTTTACAGTGAGGGTCAAACTCCCAATTTTTAGCTCCACAGCTAGATACCATACTCACTGAGCTGTCATACCAGCCACCCTGTTATGGGTGATGGGAATTTCTAAGGTTTAAGAAGGCTAGACTGGGATGGATTCCATGCTATAAAGTCTTTTTCAGCACATTCATGATGGCTCTGACTCCATGGCCATTAGATGAGGACAGGCTGGAGTTGAGTGTGTCAAGATGATACACTTTGTAAATCGTTGCATGACTTGACATGGAGATGAGACATGATCAGAAATGATCTCATTGAGAAAGGTGTGTCAGGTAAAACTGTTTTGATCTTAAACACAATATTGGGGAGATGATTTATCAGAGATCTGAAAAATTTCAAGAAATGTTATTACAGTACTTTAGTCAGAACAGATGAAATATGATGATTTCTGGGAAATCTTGCAGCAGATACTGGAGATGAAAGCATGAACCAAAACTACTAAAGGAAGGACTGATACTTTGGGTAGCAGGGCTACAGTTAGGGTGGAACAACTGGGCTTTGCCCCAGAGCATCAAAAGTTAAAGGGCACCAAAATCTAGAGGAGTATCTACTACTGAATATTAATCTTCTTTTGTGTCTAGGCCAGATGTGAGTCCCTTCTTCAGTTCCTTTGTCCTGACCGAATGTGGTAAAGATTAGCCAGCAACACAAGGTTACCATTACTAGGGTACACTTGATTGTTTTTGAAAAATAATGCAATCTTCGAGGAGGGTCTTTCTGTGTATTTATTTTAATAAAATAAATAGCAATAGCTCTTGGCCCCATTCACTTTGTTTTTATTTATCTTATCTTCTTTGATTGGCTGCATATTTTCCTCTTCTGTTTACTTAGGGATGTGTGTGCACTCCATTGTGCCAGGGCAGAATGAGTGAGGCATGCTACAGTTGCCCCAGATGCCAAATGTCACTATTTTTGGCTAAAGTGGGCAACTTTGAGCATTGAACTTAGTGTGAACATTCGTGTTTGACCAAGATATAAGGAATGTTGTCCCTCATTAGAGACACAAATGAAGGGCTGGAGAACCTGCACCTTTAAGGCCACATGCGACCTTCTATGTCCTTAAGTTTTTAAATCATACAAAGTTTTAGTCATAGTTTTAATTGGTTTTAACTGTGGATTTTGAGAACTTTTAGAATTTTAGCCTGTACTGTTTTTATGTTTTTTAGGATGTGTTAAACCGCCCTGGGTCACCTTTGGCGAGGAGGGCGGTATAGAAATTTAAATAAATAAAAATTAAGTACATCCTTTTGCCTGAATCCAAATTTTGCAGAGGAAATCCTTTTATTTTTATTAATACATTTTTGATTATCTTTTTGTTTTATTTCAGTAACTTTAAAATTTACAAATAGTATTTAATTGTTTGTAATTACAGTAAAACCTCGCATAAAGAGCGCCTCACTTAAAGAGTAACTTGCTTAAAGAGCAGAATTTTTTCTGAATGTTTGCTTCGCTTAACAAATAAAACCAACCAAAAACTCACTTAACAAATAAATCAGGTTTCACAATCCCCCCCCCCCCAATTGGTCATTTACAATGGTGTTTCACTTAAAGAGGAAACTCGCTTAAAGAACAATCCCGTGGAACACATTATGCTCTTTAAGCGAGGTACAGCTGTATTAAGTATATAATAGTTCAATTTTTGGGGGGAGAGGGTACTAAGCTTAATAATTGGAAGGTCACCAGGTCAGTAGAGAACCGAGTACTAAATGACAGGGTGACCTTCCATTCCTTTCTTAGCTCCTGCCAACCTAGTCATTGGAAAGCAAGAAATTGCAAGTAGATAAATAGGTACCACATCACTGGGAAGGTAACAGTGCCCCATGTGCTACAGTGTCTAGTCATGCCTGCCACATGGACACAGAAACATCTGCAGATGTAGACAGCACTGACTTTGGGCTGTAAACAGAGATGAGCACCGAACCCTAGAGTTGGATACGACTGGCTTTCAAGCAATGGTGACCTTTACCTTTAGTTAGAGTTTTACAAAATAATGTACATTTTTAAGTATATCTTATTGAAGTTTCTTGAACATGGTCATATTTGATTACAGCCACATTAAATGTGGCATTCCAATAGGGAAATGTCCACCACTCCGATACAAACCCAAATGAATAGAGAGCAGTAAAAGGTAAATGTTTCCCTTGCTTGAAAGCCAGTCATATCTGACTCTAGGGTTCAGTGGTCATCTCTGTTTCAAAGCCGAAGAGCCAGCGCTGCCTGCTTCTGCAGACATTTCCGTGGTCATTGTGACAGGCATGACTAGACACTGGAGCACACGGAACACTGTTACCTTCCCACCGAAGTGGTCCCTATTTATCTACTTGCAATTTCTTGCTTTCGAACTGCTAGGTTGGCAGGTTTTTTCCTATAAAGGTTCGATGCAGCTTTGGAACACTAGATGGCTCTCTCTGCAAGCAATAAAAAGCTTCTGGAGCCAAAAAGCGTGTCCCTGGAGGTAAACTTTTGAAGTGGTAGCCAAAGTAGTCTGTGTTTAAAGCATATCAGACAGAAAAAGCAAAACAAAAGACAAAACACATTGTGGCACCTTAAAGAGTAACTCTTGTATTTTAATGTTAGCTTTCGTGAATCAAGTTCACTTTGTCTGAGGAAAGTTTCATTTTTGTTTTGTTTTGTTTACTATCTATAGCAGGGCAGGGCCGCAGCCAGGATTCTAGATATGGGTGGGTGAATATTTTTCAGGGTGGGCAATAAAGCCTCTTTTCAAAGTGTTTCTATGGGAAACCATGCTTTGCTAGGGTGAGCAAAATCCTAAATCAGGGTGGGCCAAGCCCACCCTGGCCCCCTCTGGCTACTGCCCTGGAGCAGGGGTTACCAATCTATGGTCCATAAACCTAATCCGGCCCATGGAACTCATTAATACAGCCCACGGTGGCCACTCAGGCACCTCCAGAAGCTACCACTGCTTCTGAGGGGGGTTGGAAGCATTTTTGCTCCATATTGTGATTTTTTGCTGCTTCGCCGCTGTGTTTTGGCAGCTAAACTGTAGCAGTTGGGGACTTCTGGTGCCGGGCAGACCCCACATCAGTACCTGGGTTCCCATCGTGGAACCAAGAAGTTTCCAGCTGCAATGGTTTGGCTGCTGAAATGCAGTGGATAAGTGGCAAATAATCCCAAAACACAATGAGAATGCTCTGAAAAGCTTCCTGCCACCCTGGGAAGTGGCGGAGGCTGCACAAGAAGTCACAAAAAACAGCACAAATGGTGCCACTACCACCACCGCTGCAAAAAATGTAAGGTGTGGACATAGCCACACCCTTGGCCTGCTTGGAAGGTACTAGTTTCTTATGGAGCAGAAACTGTAGTAACAGAGAGGGCATTTACATAATTCTTGGCCATCTCATAAGTAATCTAATCCATTTGAGCAATCCATCAGTTTTAAGAATTTATCTAACATGTCACTTTTATGAAAATGCTTTTTAGCAGGATGTGCTTTTCTATTGGATTGAAAGAGAATGGTCAATATGCTCATGAGAGAAATTTCAGGCACTGCCTTCTATTGGTTTATGCCAGTTTAAGGATCATGTTTCTGCTATTCCCTCTGTAAACTGTAGTTTTATAAAAGTGTTAAAAATTGCAACTCTTTGGTTCCCCTTTATGTAACTGGGTGTTTTAGATTTCTGGAATGGCAACAAATTACACTGAGGGTACGATCACAAAAGGAATTAGATTGCATTTTTGACCACTTGTGAAGCAGTCCCATGCCATCTATTCCTAGGCCATTGCACAATGTACAAGGTAATGTACTGAATGTACTGGTCTTCCACCAATATGCCCCAAGCTGGACCTTTTTGAACCAGCTGTAGGGCTACTGCTTTTTCTGGCCTGTCTGGAGCAGATGGAAAAGTTCCTTTAAGAGAGACTGCTCCATGCCCAGTGATCTTTTCTAGTGCAATCAGGCACGCACCTTTCAAGCTGTCTGATCACACCGTGGTACCACAATTGAAGGCCATGTTTTCAATACTCTCTGGCCAATGTCATATTGCACAAATGCAGAGTGGAAGGGAAACCATGTAAGTGTCTCCCTGGCTCTGACAGTTTCCCTGCGGCATGAATGAGTTTTGTGACTATCTTACAGCCAGTGTGAGAATAGGGAGTCTGGTGGAATAAGAAGACTCTTACACCATTTCCTTTCTGCTCCCCATTCTAGCAGTCTGATACCGGCCAAAGTGTGTGTTACTCACGAGTTAGAAAAAAATTAAATGGAAAGAGGATTTTAAAAAGAAAGCATAAAAACGACCCAGCTAACATTAAAGCAGATTTCTCTTAGCGCTTCAGCCGAGTGGTCCAAAGAGTTCATCCAAATAGCTTCCCAGTATGTGTGCTTCCAGACTTTAAACAACTTTTATCAGATGCTGACAAAACAGCTTGTGAGTCAAACAGGAAATTACCTTGAGGATATGGTTTTAAAACATTTGTTCAAGATGTATTCTAAGTGCCATTTCAGCTTTTACTTTGAGCTACTGCCAGGGAGAGCTGTTCTAGTAAAAAAAAAAAGGCATCAAATTGTTCTGAAATCTATCTCATGTACCACAAAATGGGACCTAAAAGAAAGGAGCTATGGAAATAATCTGGAAAACCTTATATGTACAGTTTACAGTGTCAGTTTCTTCAGACAAATTGCTATCACATTCCTTCCCTAGATGTAATAAATCAGTCCAGAATGAATTTTTCAGACATGGCATTACTATTTATTAATTACGTTTCTGTCCCACCTTTTCCTTTAGTGAGCTCGTGAGTTATGTGATTATTCTCTTCCCATCTTTATCATGACAACTCTGTGAAATAGGGTGAAAAGCCTAAATAGGGTGAAAAGCCCAAAGTTGAACAGTGAGTTTCATGGGGAATTGAACCTGGATTTCAAAAATCAATGCCCCACAATTTAATCAGTATATAATCTGCAATCTTGGAAGCCAAATTTGTGCTCCTAGAGTCCACTTCTGTTTTATTGTTTACCATTTCTTTAGGTTTATGGGGGCCTTAGTGGACTTTCCTTACGGTGTCCATCACTCCTTGGAAACAAGGTTTATTTGAGAAAAACTGAGGTAGCTTCTGAAGTGGTCTTGAGCACCACAAAAAATGCCCACAGGAGCTGCTTCCTGTCCTTTGCACTACACCATGTCAGGTGAAGTATTGGCAAATTGACTACAATGTAATTTATATAGACACATCACATGCTATTCAAAGTTTACAAGCAATGTTGACATGTTTAAATGACTATGATGATGGTGATTATTTCTGTGATAATAAAGTAGTGACAGCAGCAGATAATCCTGTCTTGCAGAATCCTGTTTCTGTTTGAGGACAGATTGAATGAATGAATGCAGTCTGTATTAGTTTAGTTCTTCTTTGTGGTTTCTGTGAATCACACGGATGCGTTTCTGTACCTGCATGAGCTTTGAAGAAAGAAAGGTAACTGTGTTAGCATTTCCCTCCCTTGTCCATTGTCCATGCCCCGGACCAGAACAATTAACTGCCAGCCCATTTCTCGTTGGTTCAATAGATGTACTGTAGCTGGATCAAACAACAGTATCTAGTCCAGTGTCTATATTTTAATTTGGTTAAATATTTGTATATTTGTTTTGTTGAGTATTTATCTAGTATAATATACAGTGCCCCAAATACTGTTGCTTTGTGCAGTAAACTGGATTAGAGAACAACCATTGAATCTGATGTTGACTTGCTTGGCAAAAACTGTGTTGTTTGGCACTGGGCACCCAACATGGTTCCTCTTTGAAGGGGAACAGTCAGTAGTTTAGTTTTCATTGCATTAAAAAAATACCCTGGTGGCTCAGTGGTTCAACTGCTGTATTGCAACCAAAACATTGTGAGGTTGATCCTAACAGGGATGAAAGTTTACTTAGCCTTAGATCCTTCCAAGGTTGGTAAAACACGTACCCAGCATGTTGGGGGCAAAATGCTAATTAACTTGTGAACCACCCAGAGAGTGCACTAAACACTATGGGGTGATATATAAATGTAATTGCTATTTCTATACAGGTGATAGCAACAGTTTCTATCTGGAATGCAGATAACTGCTGGTTATTTGTAACGTGTAGCAGAAAGAGCCTCCTTGAAGATTGTGGTAACCACAATCGGGCGTATTCTGGAAACGGCAACCTTGTGTTGCCAACTAATCTTTCTCACACTAGGCCAGGCCAAAGGAACTGCAGAATGAACTCACCAAATGGTGCCTTCCTTTTGACAGTTTCACATCTGGCCTAGATAATGGAAGAAGAAGCTGCAGCTTTTTTGAGGTGCCTCTTCAACCAGTACATTCAATTGAGCCTTTCTGATGTGTTGTGTTTAAGGGACTGCTGTGTATGGAGCATCCAGATATGTTTGGATAGCTGTTGCTAAATTGCCATCTTTAAAAAACAACAACAGACTTGGAACATTTGAAATCATGCTTGCAATTGTATTTTAAGAATTAGTTTCTTAGAGACTCAGATGGGTGCAACCAGACATTTGCAAGCCAAGGCTCATGATTTAGCTGTACCTCATGTGCTTGATGACTAGCAGCTAATTGTGCAAACTGACAAAAAAGCACTATATCAGAGGGAACAGGAAGCATACTGCTTTTCAGAAAGAGATCAGCTTTTCCATGGTGAGTGTGTTGAGAAATTATTTCCCCCTTCTAACTTCAATTAGAATGCTTTAGTGGGACTATTGCAGTCTTCATGTATTACTACAAAACCCACATATTGTCTGAAGAATGCCTATCAGTTCAGGTGCATTTACTACATTTCAAGGTAACAGGTGTTGCTAAACTGCAAATGGTAGACAGCAAAAGCATTTCAAAAAGTCAAATTTATTTACAGTAAAACCTCATATAACACTAAAACCTGGTTCCACAAGTCTTCGTGTTATATGATTTTTAGTGTTATCTGATCCTCTATGGGATCTATAGAGATACATTGTAACCACACAGGCTTTCGCGGTTGTTATCTGAAGCATCCCATAGGATCTTAATGTTATCTGATGCAATTCTTCCCCCCAGATTCCTTGATGTTATGCGATTTTCGTGTTATTCGATACTAATGTTATATGAGGTATTACTGTATTACATTTACTGTATATCCCACTTTTTTCTCTATGAGAAGATACCCATTGTATCTTCTTAACAACCCAGGAAGAAGGTCATAACGAGAGAAAGTAATTACCCAGTCAGTGGTGTAATAGTAAATTTGGAATGTTGGGATGACTGATAATTCATTCACTCTATTTGTGTGCTTCCTTCTTCCTTCTTTTTTGTCAGACTCAATGCATTCTGGTTTTGCATGCTAATAGGATTCTTTTTTCTTGGGATTGATCTCCCATTTATTTTTGGTCATTGAGGGCTTGAACCTGCTCTAATCACTGTACCAAATGTGAGGAGATTATTTTGAGAAATTTGTAGCATTCTCCCTTGGACCAAGTTTTCCAAAATGCTGTTTTGGGTTGTTGTAATGCATGAATCATGCTCATATCTAAACTGGACAAGAATTTAGCATAGTTGAATGGTCCCATGTATCTTTCAGGCTATGACCACTAAGCTTATCTTTTGAAAAGATTCTTCATACATAGAAGAACCTTCACCCCCTGCCATCTTCCCAACAAATTGGACTTCAACTCCCATTATTCTCTCCAGGATGGACAGTGGTTTAGTTAGGGTAGTCAAGGACAATACCCTTTGTTACTTACTTAATGTTTGCAGTTGAGAAGGGACTTACTTTCCAATCACATTTATGTATGTCCCTTAAAATACAGAACTGTTTTTAGTGACTTCTCATTATATTTCCACAATTCAGATCTATCTGACAAACCTAGGACTCATGACTACTAAAACAAAATCTCTTCCCCAAATTTGGTCTGGTTAGGTATAGTAATAGTGGTTTGAGTGCTGAAGCTATTGTGCTAAACCTTAATAAGGCAAATGATGGAACTGACCCTTAAAAGATATATAGGTGTGCAGTGGTGGGTTGTCAAAATTTTTGCTACCACACTGTGATGTCATGACAGTGTGGGTGGAGCTAACATCATGATGTCATGACATCATGGGCGGAGCCAAAGAAAATAAATAAATAAATAAATAAATAAAATAAAAATAAACACACACACACCTCAGCCCACCCACCCACCCACAACACAAACCCATAAATAAATTAAATAAATTAATTAAATAGAAATTACATAAAAATACACCCAAACACCCACCCAAACACCCACCCACCCACCCCAACCTCAGATCAACCCACCCACCCACCCCAAACACAAACCCTGGGTCACTTACCCTGGGTCGACTCGCCGGGGAGCAGCAGAGGCAGCGGCGCAGCAGCAAACCGCCATTGCGGCAAAGCACCACAGCGGCATGGGGTCCTGGTGGCACAGCCCACACGGCCTGGTGAGGAAAGGATGCCACCGCTTTTTCAGGCACTGCCTGCGCCTTTCCTTCCCTGGTAGCCAAAATGGCTGTTGGGAACTGCGCATGTGTCAAACCTCCATTTGATGCATGTGCAGTAAAAAATAGAACTGTGCATGCATCAAATGGAGGTTTGATGCATGCGCAGTTCCCGGGAGCCATTTTGGCTCCAATTTTGAATATATATTTTTTGCTGGTGAGGCATCCAAACCGGACACCATAAAAAAACCAACAATCCTGGGTGGTTACTACCTCCACCCCACCCGGAGAACCACCCGGGATTGTTGCTACCGGTTCGGGTGAACCAGTGCGAACCGGGAACAACCCGCCCCAAAGGAACCAACTTAAATTTATATTTCATATCTGGAATTCGATTAGATGCAGATTTCCCTTTGATACAATCCCTGACACATCCAGTTAGAAGGATGAGGCAGCAGATGACTACTTTGCTAGGAGAACAGCATCTTTAACTCATCATTGCCTTAGGTGTGTGGAAAAGTGCTCATATCTCTCCTTCTCCTACATTAACATCCAGGAGCAATCTAGCATGGGTTGTTTTAGAACATGTGGCTGGTGTGGTTTGATTACAACAGTGCTTTCCAACATGGGGCTCACACCCCACAGGGGGGCTTCAATTCCCAGAAGCCTAAATCAGTACATTGGCTGATCAGTGCTTTAGGGGATTGACTTAGGCATCTGGGAATTGAAGTCCAAAAACCAAAGGTTGGAAAACACTAATCAAGGGCCACCATTCCAAAGGCCATATTGGGAAGTGGCTGAATAAGTCAACTACTTTTGGATCACTTCCCCTGCAAAAGGCAGTGGAAATGAAAAAAATCTCATGAAGACTACAGTATTTCTGATGTACTATTTCAAATGTTAAAAAAAGGTTTGCCAGTTGAAAAATCATTTGCAATTGAATCCATGGTGGTTTCAGCTGCAGGTAGTTTCTTGAGCAGTGAGGCAAAGAAAATATTCTTTTACTTTTTATTGTTTTTACAATTGACACATCATGTCAGAGACAGTCTTAAGACAAATAAGTTTTTTCACTTCCTCTGCCCTCTGCCGAGCAGGAGAAGAGATTAATTTGGAGGCTGCAGCTGGTCCAGAATGCGGCTGCTTGGGTAGTGATGGGGTGCGGGCATTATGCTCGTGCCTCACCACTGCTTCAGGAGCTGCACTGGTTGCCATTATGTCTCCGGGTGCAATTCAAGGTGCTGGTCATTACCTTTAAAGCCCTACATGGTAGTGGGCCAGGATACTCAAGAGTATCACCCCAAGAACATCTGTCTGTCCCACCAGGGCAGATCGGAGAGGCTCTCTTATCATTCCATCAGCTAGAGAGGCGCATCTCTCTAGCACCAGAAGGAGGGCCTTCTCTGTGTCCGCCCCGGCCCTTTGGAACCTCCTGCTAACTGAGTTACGTCTACAGACAGAGCTCCTGCCCTTTCGGAAGGGCCTAAATACCTGGCTGGCAGGGCAGGTGTGGGGCTCCAGTAATATGGGGTCCCATGTTGGGTGGTTGATTTCATGGGACAGCCACCCCTCTCTCGCTCTTTTAAACTTTTTAAACCTTTTAAAACCTTTTAAATCTTTTAGATTTTTGCAAATTTATAGTTTAATTTTTTAATTGATTTTTTAAAGTGATTTTGAACCTTAGGTTTTAATTTCTGAATTTGTAGGGGGATTGTTTAATTGTTTTGCATTTATTGTGTATAGTCTTTCCCCTTTTCTGTAAGCTGCCTAGAATCAGGTTCGCCTGATTGGGGTGGGATAATAAATCTAAATAAAAATAATAATAATTGGACAATATCCAGAAGTGGCTTGCTTATTAAACCATTTTCTGATGTTGACAAATTGATACTGGTACACTCTAGGATGATCAGACTTCAAGAAAACATGGTTACCTGGAACAATCTTTAATCGTCCCAAGTAAATGGCAGCTCCTATTCTAGACCAATCTGAGATGGAGTAGTCAGTATTAGGGACAGGTTGGAACTCCCTAACAAGAATGTTATGTGGCCAACATTTTTACAGTGATCCCAACCCTTCCCGTAGAAGCTAAAAGTGGAATAAACTGCTGTGTAGCCAACCTCTTACTATTAATATCTATCCTCTTTAAACGTTAGTCCCCAAGCTTTACAATTCTCTAATACACAAAAAGTAAAAATTTTCATGTCTCCAGTACCACTCATTAGATGTGCCTCCTTAGCTGGAGACCAAGGAAAGTACAGCACTTAGTTGAGTCTTCAGCGGGCTCCCTGAGACTTGGCAGTCCTTGTCAAAGGTGACGTTTCTGATCAATTTGAAAGCAACTGAATAAATTGGTCTTGGTATGCACCGTACATACAACCTGATTAGAAGGAGTTTCTCCATAATGTTATGCATACAATTAATCCCCATGTGGGTACTTAGACTTCAAGCAGAGTTAAAGGATTCATATATTGCAATTAACTTATATGGGAAAAGCAAAAGTAAAGGTAAGATAATATAGGCATTAAGATCACCTCCAGAATTCAGAATTCACGGATGAGGCCTGTGGGGGAACTAGGGATCCACCGATCACACTAATTAAACACTAACAAGACATTTGCCCTTGGTTTCCCCAAATCAGCTTCTCCTCAGTATTAACTCCCTGCTCAATTAGAATTTTCCTTCATGATTGTTAAATTTGTCATCATTTACTTCTGCACCATTTGCACAGCAGGAGAGGTAAACAATAAACCCATTCCCTTCCCTGTTTCTTGGGTTCCTATATTTCAACTGCATCTCAATTCATACATCCAGAATGTTTATTAGCATCAGAAAAGATACCAAAATAAGTTTCAAAACTTTTCTTTTCCAACAGGAAGGAAGGGAGGGAGGGGTGTTATTTGATTAAAAGAAGCCATACTTGGTAGAATTAAATTAAATAGTTCTTTAAAAAAACAAAACAACTACAGTACATCTAGAATAGTCAGTTGGGCTTTGATCATTAAACCAATATGTAAATCCCACTGATTCAGTAAATCTGCTTTGGCTGAGATTAACAACTGGATTTAGACTAGATGTTTAACAAAGGATTGTCTGTCAAACTTTGACTACTAGCTTCTGGATCCACTCAGGTGTGGCAAACTTAGTTGAGTTTTTTGTTGTCCCTGATAGGATTCCTGCAGCAAGGTTCTTCTTCAATTCCCAGATGTCCTGAATCCTGATCAGCAGGTATGTTGACTCTGGCTTCTGGGAATTGAAGTTCAAGAACATCTAGAGTCCCAAGATTAGCTATCACTGTCCTAAGAAGAACCTTGCTGCAGGGGAGACCATGTAGAGAGAAGAGGGAGAAGGGAGAGCTTATGTTTAAGGGGGACAAGCCAAGGTTAATTCATAGCCCAGGTGCGGTAAGCAGATGGATATAGACATTTTGAATATACTGTACAGCAGAGAAAACAGCACTACACAAAGAGGTCTTCACAAATAATGAAGGATTCTGAGAGATGTGTTAAAACATCACCCGGTTGAGTAGGACAACACAAAGTATCTTAGCAAAATGCAGCACTGTGGTGTCTTAGTGGTTAAGATGTTGAGTTTGTAGACTGGAAGGCCGGGGTTCGACACCTGAGTACTGCACAATGGCTCTTGGGACATGAAAGGAGCCTCATTCAGGCGTCCCCTGAGCAGAGTTTCTCCAGCAAAAATCCTTTCAACCCAGTGTAATTTCTGACACAAAATTTATTTTTCCTAGCAAAATGAAGTAGTAAAGGTTTCCCTTGCTCAAAAGCCAGTCGTATCCGACTCTAGGGGTCAGTGCTCATCTCTGTTTCTAAACCAAAGAGCCAGCGCTGTCTGCTTCTGCAGATGTTTCCATGGTCATGTGGCAGGCATGACTAGACACCGGAGCGCACAGAACACTGTTACCTTCCCACCGAAGTGGTAAGCAAAATAAAAAACGTGAAGAACTAGAGGAGAGGTTCTTGCCTGTATTTCTGACAGATATGTAGAAAAGTAACTTTCTTGAGCTCCCACTTTCCATTTCTCTTTGATTTACTTCTTGAGCAGAACTTACCGAACAGTAGGGTTTTTTTTGTTACACCAAAACAGAAATGTGGAGGTTTGCCCGATTATAATCAGAATTGTCTCTGTTGGTTTATTACTTCAAGGCTTAAGCTGTATTTATAGCTCTAAACATAATAATTCCCCAATTCAGAAGGGATTGTGTATCCTTTTCATTCATTGATCTTGTTGACTGAACTTGGGATGCTCTGAAAGAAGAGTGGGGAAAAAAGAAGACAAATGATAGAAACTTAATAGACCCCTTTCTCCATATTAACCACTAGACAGCTGGTAATGTGTGAAGAGCTAACAACAAAAAGTCTTCAGTGGTCTTTTGTCAAACTGCTGGGAGGGGTGTCTCTTGAAAGAAACTATTCTTTATTGAACAGACACTCAATTAGTGAAAAAGCCTACCATGAGGATACCAGCATTCACAGGAGGGAAGTCTCTTGGATGACTTTCTCATGACTGTCAAACATTTACGAGCATCCTACAAAAGAAAGCATTGTAAGGAAAACATACAAGGGACCATGGTGACAGCTAGCAAAAGTTGGAAGCACTCATGCAACTTTATGAGTAAGGGAAATCTTTTGTAGTGCTGCTACTGCTGTGTGAGTGTTTTTTAAAAGAGTGTTTCTGAATAGCTTGGTTTGTGGAATTGAAGAAAGCAATTTTCTGAGAAAAGCAGATAGTATTGCTATGTGTGAATTAATATATATACAGTTTAGTATTTACAACTATCAGTATTATTATATACATATATATTATTTACAACTATCAGTATTAATTTTGTTGTTGTTCAGTCGCATTATTACAACTATCTACCTATCTTTCTCCTAATTTGGGACTCAAGGTGAGTCACAATAACATTAAAAATTGAAACAGATAAAGGGAGAGATTCTGCTGTTTAGCATAGTAAGTCACACTAGAGTAAGGCCACTGGATCTGTGGGGATTTGGTGTGTCAATGGCTCTGTAAATTCCACTGATTCAAATGAGCCCATTCTAATTTCAATTTACTGTGTTAAAGTAAGCTGCAGCTAGAGGAGGCCCATTAGAATCAATGGAACTTATGAAGGAGTTGACTCACCAAATCTCTACAGATTCAATGGTCCTACGCTAAAGCAAATTAATTTTCTAACCTACAGGGTTTTAGCCACTGTGTTAACAATGTTGACTTTTAAACCTAATTTAAATCAAACAATTTATAATACCACTAAACAAATTACAACATTAAAATGAAACAAAAGCATTGCAAAAAGCTTGCAGAATAAAGAAGTCTTTGAACTTCCTTTATTATCTTGCCATGGTATGCGTAGACAAGACTTTATAGCCCTGGCTGCTGAAAGCTGTCATTTTGTCAGGAATGTTTTTATCTGTGTATTCATAGACATGTGATGCTACGAGATTACCTCTGTATTTATGTTTTGTCCATAGCCAGCAATCTTTGAATTGGAAAAGGGGGGCTACAAATGACGCATGTTCAGCTGACATGAGACTGATTCACATGGTTGGATATATTTGCAAAAGTATGTTTTATGTATTCATTATAATCAATTGTAATGACAACAATGTTTGCTGTTTTTCATGTACAGTTGTACCTTGCTTAAAGAGCATAATGCGTTCCACAGGATTGCTCTTTAAGCGAGTTTGCTCTTTAAACGAAACACCATTTGTAAGTGACCAATTGTGACTTCTGGTGGGTGGGGATTGTGAACCCCGATTTATTTGTTAAACGAGTTTTTGGTTGGTTTTATTTGTTAAGCGAAGCGAACATTCAGAGCAAATTCTGCTCTTTAAGTGAGTTACTCTTTAAGCAAGCCGCTCTTTATGTGAGGTTTGACTGCGTGGGAAGTATATAACTATTTGCAGCCTAAAGTCATGTGTGAATGGGAGGAATTTATTTTTTGAATGTTCGATGGGCCAACTACATGGAGACCCTACATAGACAGGTTGAATGAATGTGAATAGTTGTTTCAACAGGACCAAGGGACTGATCTTGCATAGCAATGACATGGCATACCACTACATGGAAGTGTTACACGAGGACTTAGCAGAGGTTTGTGTTCTTTTTGCCACTCTTTGACTAGCTGTGTGCGTGCATGACAGTCCTTTCCATAAATCAGGATAAGCCAAGGACTGGGGTTTGGAAGAACTTGCCAAATACTTGCCCAGTGGGTGCTTTTTGGGTAGTTACTTCTTCCTCAGCCTGGCGTGGAAATGAAGAGCCACCTTTGTCTCATGGGAGAAAAAGAAGGGAGGCAAACATAAGAAATATGGACCCCAGGCATGTACTTGGATGGATTTGCCCAAAGATAAAGTGTGATTTCCAATAGCCTCTCTCAAAGCAAGACTGGTATGGTTTTCAGTTTCATGCACAGTTAATCTATTATATTAACTCATGGGTATGTTCCTTTGTGATGAACTGCATCAGAAATTCCTGGCAGATGACTTTGGGAGGCAGGGTCTGTCTCTTTTCACTTGTTTTCCAAATTCCTCTCAATAGTGCTGTGTTACAATCCTTAGACAATTGAATTAATGGGATCTTATTGGCCCAGGAGAAGAATGGAAGAATTAGCATTATCCACATTGTCTCCTGGTTTAATCCATATTGGAGGCAAAGCGGAAAGTCTGTTATTAAGTCCTATTCATGCAAATATTCAGGCTAATTAAAGTACTGTCTTTCCACTTAATGTTTTGGCTTCAATAGTTTCATGTCAGGTGGTGAGTTAGCAGAATCAGTGGTATTTGTCAGGCACCACCTGTTCTTGCAATGATTTCCAGAGTCTAGACACAATCTTCAGGTTTTTTAAAAAATCATTCCCTTACTTGATGATGTAGGGTAAATTATGCACAAATTACTTTTTAGAAAGCAGCAACATCTACAACAAAAAGCAGAGTAATTTATGTAGGAAAAGAAGTTTCACATTTGTTCAGCCTGCAAAATTCTTTTTTTCTTGTGGTATTTTGGACTTCTTGGTCTGGTCTGTAACACTGATCTTTTTTATATGTACTGTAATGTACAAACAAATAACAGTACAGTACTCACATAGCTGAGTTCATGATCAGTGTTGTTGGTTGCTGAGTGAGAAGGGAAGGAATACTGGGCGGACAATCCAGAACAAAGTAGAAAAATCATGTGGCAGATATGCAGTCCAGAGAAAGCAAACACTCATCCTATAATCGACAATTTTCAGAAGAAAGAGAAGAGTAAAATATTCAGTATTATTGCTCACTTATAAAGTACAAAGCACACACGATTGCTTCAAAGTAGCAGTATTCAGAGTAATTCTATACTGTACATGGGAAGGTTGCACATTTGAGTGTGTATGAGAAATCATGGCCAGACACTAATACAGGGGGTCTCAACATTTTTCAGCCGTGGGCCAGACCATATCCCCCATGACAGCTGAACAGGCTGGACTGGGGGGTTTCCCCACTGTAGACGCTGATGTAAAATGCATCTGCAGCTGTCGTAAACGTGTTTATGCAGACTCATTTACGGTTCTCGTAAACATGTTTACGTAGTCACAAATGAGTAAACAGTCGATTCTGGTTTTGTCATCATTGTTGTTGGTGGTGGCGGTAGCAGTGGCTGGAGCAAGGTTGGGGGTTGGATTATTTGCCCCATGGGCTGGATCTGGGCCATGGACTGTAGTTTGCAAACCCCTGCACCAATGCAAGGTATTTTTCAATTACAGTCAAACCTAGCATAACAAGCATTTTGCTTAGCGAAAAACTCGCATAACGAGCAAGTTTTTTGCTAAGCGGTCCGACTCGCATAACGAATTTTTTGCTATGCGAATCGGACTTTTCCCTACGGAAAAACTCGCATAATGAGCGTTTCTATGGGGGAAAACTCCCATAGCGAAAATTTTTCGCTATGCGAGTTTTCCCCCTTGAAACGCTCGTTATGCGAGTTTTTCCATAGGGAAAAGTCCGATTCGCATAGCAAAAAATTCGTTATGCGAGTCTGATTCACATAGCGAAAAACTCGCATAGCGATCAGCCTCGCAGAACGAATTAAATTTGTTATGCGAGGTATGACTGTACTGTACTGTATATGCAAGCAAAACCAAGAGAGGTCTGTGGAATATTAAAAACTAACAAGTTTTATTTGCCATGAGCTTTGCTGAATTGCAATCCACTTCAACATCTTGCATTACCTGGACTGCATACTATATTATCATATTGGAAGAGTATAACAATCTATGAAATCTTATGCCAAACAAAACTTCATTGTTTTCAATATGCTAATAGTGTCTGTCTTGATTATGCTGCAACAAACTACCTCCTCACTCATCCATAAAATAAGCGTTGTCTGCTTTAGGGAACACATCTGCCACACAGCTGAAACAGAGAAAGACAGCGCACTTATCAGCAACATTGCCTTCTTTCAAAATGCAGTCATCTGGTTGTTTGAAGTAGCATATTTTGTAGCATAAAATAGCTTTAAATGTCTGATAATAGACTCTTAAAACATAGATTAGGTTTATGGCAAACAGTACACATTTTAACATTGCTAACAGAAGAGTCTGGTTGAACTCAAGACTCTCTGGCTGTTACGTCCTCCTGAGATTCCTCATGCCTGTCCTTGATCTATGTTTCTGACATGGCATGTGTATCTGTATGAACTCAGATACAATGGTTGAACTTCTGTTGCTTGAAGTAGGTCCATTGAAATCAAAGGGATTTTGTGAGTGAGTTCTCTGTCAGTTCCACTGACTCAATATGCCTACTCTTGTTGTGGCTAGACTGTAGAACTACACAACTGTAATGTTAACAAACTGAAATAGTGAAAGACTTTGTATACCTTGGTTCAATTGACAATCCAATAGAGGCTCAGACTAGAAATAAAAAAGAAAACTGTGACTAAGAAGGACAGAAATGAAGGAATTAGAAAAGATCATCAGGTGCAAGGATGTGTCTCTGGACACCAAGCTCATCTACATTCCTGTATTTCTGCTCACCATGTATGGATGTGAAAGCTGGACAATCAAGAAAGCTGGAAGAGAAGAATGGTTTGTTAGAAATAAAGTGCTGGAAGAGAGCTTTGTAAATACCCGACTACCAGAAAGATGAACAAGTGGGTTATAGAGCAAATCAGGTCTTATCTGCTTTTGGAGACAGAAATGATGGAACTGAAGCTATCCTATTTTGGGCACATCATGAGAAGGCAAGATTCTCTGGAAAAGACAATAATGTTAGGAAAGGCTAAAGGCAGCAAGAAAAGAGGAAGACCAAATACAAGATTAAAAGGAACCACAGGCTATAGTTTGCAATTGCTGAGCAGGGATGTTGAGGACAAGAGATTTTGGACATGACTCATTCATAGGGTTGCCATACACTGGAGGTGACTTGTTGGGACATAATAACAAGTTGTGGCTTACTATACTAGGCACAGTGATGGGATGTTACTGGTTCGCCCAAACCGGTAGCACCCCATCAGGAGGGGGCGCCGGTGGTGGTGGTGGTAAAACCCCGGGTGACCGGTTCGGTCAACTCTTCGGTCCTCTCCAAAAATGGCTGCCCGGAACTGTGCATGCATCAAAACTCTGTTTGACACATGCACAGTTCTATTATTTTAGTGTGTATGCATCAAATAGAGGTTAATTGCTCTGCCCACAACATCATGACGTCGGCTACGCCCATGATGTCCATGATGTCACGGTGGGGTAGCGGAAATTTTGACAACCCACCACTGACTAAGCAACAAGATTTCAGCCACTGCCGAATGTACAATGGCTTGTTTTCAGCCTTGAAGGAACAATCTTCTTCTGCAAAACTTATATTGTTCCTAAAATAAATTTAAAAAGGCCAGGCAGGGCAGAATACCTATTGTTGCCTTAAATGGCTGTGTGGGAGATGGAATTTCAACTAGAGATAAGTTGCATCTGCTGAATGTTTTCTCTTCTGCATAGCTACTAAGTGTATAAGAATATTCTCCTCCTTCCCATTCAGCCATGCTAAAAAAATTGGAACAAAACAGGAGCATTAATGAGAGAATTTTGGCACACTGCAGGGCAAAGACTTCTAGACTGAAGTGTGTGATAAAATTTAAGCTTGTAAATAAGCAATAAATCAAATAAAATTATACCTCTGAAAGGTTTGCAGGTTTAAAACTCTATTCACATCATTTGGAAGTGACCGCCCTTGTCTATCACCTAGCAATATGGAGTAGGTGGGAACCCTTCATTTATCTGTTCTAACTGTACACAGAAAGAGCCTTCTAGAAGGTTGTGGTACTTTTGAACCACAATTGGGTGTACCCTGGTATTGGCAACCTTGTATTGCCGGTTAATCTTTCTCACACTGGTTCAGGTAAAAGGAACTGCAGAATGAACTCCCCAAAAGGCGCCTTCATTTTTACAGTTTCACCTCTGGCCTAGACACAGAAGAAGAAAATTGCTGAACAAAGGCAGAAGGCAATGAGTTTAGATTGAGATCCTGGCTTGTGGGAAGAAGAGGATGGGTTCTAGATTTATTACTGAAAATTATATCTGGAAACTGCTCTATTCCTCTCAAAGTGCTGCTTCCTGTATACAGCAACTGGAATGGTAGTGGTAGGAAAACAGCATGGAGGCAAAATCTTACCCTTCCTTTCTGTTGTGGCCCCAATCTAGATTCTGCCTGAACTTTTGTTTCTTAAAGATAACCCTGGGAGTATAAAAACTGAAGCAACAACAACATATTACTCATCCATCCATCCTCTATCTCTCTCATATAAGTTTACTCAAAAGTAAACTCCATTGAATTTCTTGGGGCTTACTGGCTAACCCTTCTAATTAAGTCCTTTTGAGTTAAATAAGAGTGGTGGTGGATTGCCTCTGGAAAGTGTCAAGTTATATATAAGACCACCAAATATCACCCAAACTCAATGTAGTATAGTGGATAGAGTGATGGACTAGGACTCTGGGGACTTTGGTTTGAATCCCTGCTTGGTCATGAAAACTCACTGGGGGTGGTGGAACTGATGAAATTGCTTCTTATATCTCTTCTTTGCCTTGAAAGCCCCATTAGAGTTTATATACTTATATACTCGAGTATAAGCCTAGTTTTTTAATCCCAATAATGAGCCCCCAAAAAGGGAAACGGCTTATACTCGGGTCAATGACCACAAGGATCCCAAGATTGCGTTGGACTGAGATATGCCAACAATTTAATTTTACCATATTTTCATGCAGCTACTGCATTTCCCACCCTCGGCTTATACTCGGGTCAATCTATTTTCCTGGGTTTTCAGGTCAAAATTAGGTACATCGGCTTATATTCGGGTCGGCTTATACTCGAGTATATATGGGTACGTTCGTTCCAACTGGATAGCACATAACATACAACCAGTAGAATTTCTAGACTTGGTTATGACCTTTTCCGCTTCTCCTTTCCTATTTTAGCATGCACATACTTTTTTACACATAACATTCCCCTTATGAAAACTATCTCACTCTACGCAGAGAGGAAAGTTCATGACTGGAGAAGCATAGAAAGTAAAGTGCAGGGGTGGGCTGGATCAGGCCCAGAATTCATTGCATCTATATTCTTACATCTATATACTGTACTTCATTTATGAGCAAATATTCAAACTGTTTTATAACTTTATAACTTTATTTTTTTAACACAACAGTAAAAGCAAGAATTAGAGATGATAGAAAAAGACACCATGGATGAACTCTTAAGAATAAACTGGACCTACGAAAACTCTGCCAAGAAGGAAGGCTTTCTGCAGAATGCTTGATGTTCCTCAGAATACATCACTGTTTTCTGAAGGAAGTAATTTATGCTATAGAATCTGTGCTGGACCCTAGTTAAGTCATATTTAGAGCAGACCACCTGTGATAAATGGGACTTATGTTAGTCATTACGAAGATCTCATTGATTTAATCGATTTTTCTCTTAGATAGAATTATGGTCAAATTGAACATTAAGAGAAATCTATGTTAGCCACTATTACACTAGTTTCCTTTTAGGCATACAGTTATTTCGCAGCATATTTGTAAATAAAAGCCACATTGACCTCTGGGAGAGAAATCACAAAACAAAAGCACCTCATTTGCAAAATGCAGAGGGAGACAAGTTACTGTTGGGACAATCAGATGTCTTTTATCACTTTGTACAATTTTGCTACTAATTATTTGGTAAATACATTGACTAATCTGGGCTTAAGTGAGAATGCAACCTTATGTGAATATGGAATGTTGTGTGCCTTTAATTGCTCAGATTACTATTACAGTGCCAGAACTGTGTACCAAATTAGAGGTCAGTGTGTTCATGGAGTGTGTTCAGGGGTGCCCAAACTTTTTGGGCTGCGGGCTGGTCACATGGTCCAGTGGGCTGGTCACGTGGTTAGGTGGGCCAGTCACGTGGTTTCTTCCACTGGAAGTAGAAATAAAAAGCGCCTTGCAATCTGATTTGCAACAGGATGGGATAGATTTTAGGCTTCCATTTTCTCTGCTTAAACAAGGGGTGTCCAAACTATGGCCCATGGGCCAGATCTGGCCCCAATACCAGCCCATGCCACACTCATCGCTCCCAGAAAAAGAAGTAAAATGCGCCCACATGGGAGCATTGGTGTGGGCTGGATGAATTGGTGTTGGGGGCCAGATCTGGCCCATGGGCCATAGTTTGGGTATCCCTGGACTAATAGATAAAAAGGCCAGAAAAAGAAAATGCAGAGCTTGAATGCTGCTGATAAAGTATCTTTTTCCCACTGGAGCAAACTACACACTGGCTGACAGTAAACCCAGTAACACTGAACCACCTGCCATGAAAGGAAATTTGTGTGTATGCGATAGCAGGGGAAACAAGAGTGGAGTGGAAGGAAACACATCACAAAGGATGTTGTGATGACTGGCACTTTTTGATTCACTAGCTAGGTGTGGCTCTTTCTGTGTTCTGCTCATTAAAGGCAAAAGGGATGTTTGGATACAGAGCAAAAGCAAAGGGTATTTCCATTAAGTAGTAGGAAAAGGGTCAAGGTGTGTGTTAAACCAATTATTGAATGTAAGACAGAGGAAGTATCATTTATTTATTTTTGAACATCAGAGCACAGCTGAAATGGTTGTGTATACTGTGTGTGTTCCAGTAAGACATTACTCATTTGTTTCCATCAATCTGCCTTGAATTAGTCAAGAATATTCCCAGTTTTAGAGTTACAGGGCAGGTCATAGAACTTAGTGTGACTGAGGCTAGTCATAGCTAGTTTTTGAGATTGAATTTAATTGAAACAGACTAAATAAAACAGTTGAAACCTCTACATTTTGATTTTAAAGTATGTGCCACTGGACTAAATCTTATTGCTAGTTTCAACCTGTGTAGACCTATTACATCCATGGGATTTATATAATTATTGATATCATTCAACTGTTGATTCAATGGGTCTAGTCTTGCTGGGACTAGCAGCTGGATTTAGGCTAGTGAGCAAAAGAGGGCTTATTCTAAAGTACAGTAAAACCTCGCATAAAGAGCACCTCGCTTAGAGAGTAACTTGCTTAAAGAGCAGAATTTTCTCTGAATGGTCGCTTTGCTTCAGAGAAAATTCTGCTCTTTAAGCAAGTTACTCTCTAAGCGAGGTGCTCTTTATGCGAGGTTTTACTGTACTTTAGAATAAGCCCTCTTTTGCTCACTAGCCTAAATCCAGCTGCTAGTCCCAGCTAGAATAGACTTGCTTAAAGAGCAGAATTTTCTCTGAATGGTCGCTTTGCTTAACAACAAAAGCCTACCAAAACTCTCCATTATGTATTGTTCTTCCTTTGACAGACCCTTTATTCAAATAGCAATGATACAACATTAGGACTGTCCTAAAGGGGCATCACTGCAAATTTCAGTTCTTGTTTATTTATTAACCTTACTTGAAATACATTCTTCAGAGACTAACTCACTGGATTTTCATTGCCTAAAATGGAAATAAATTGCATTGGAACTTGCTTCTATATATGTTTATAATATTTAAATCACACTATCTGCCTCAGACATGCGATATGATGGATTAACCTTAAAGCTACAACTAGTCTCTGGAAAATAGCAATAGCTAGATCTGGTAAAATCTGCTAGAAAATCTTGTTTTTATTTTGGGATAGCTTGGAAAGTTACTTTTTAAAAGTGATCAGTTATAGGTTATTGAGTATGTTCTAGTCAAATGAAAAGGACTAGGACCAGGACAAGAATACACAGCTTTTTGGAATTAGGGGGCAAATATATATAAATAATGTTATATTTTGACACTAGGTTGTAGGCATGTATTGGGTGCACATATTTGTTAATGTAATTGTTTATTTTTTTGTTAATTTTCATATGTCATTTTTATTGTAGTTGTTATTGCTGTTAGTTTTATGAGTACAGTAATAGCTTTATTATTTCTTTATAATTTGCATTCTTTGTTTTAAAATTATAAAAAATAAAAAAAGTTATCAGTTGTACTTCAAGGCCCTAACCCAGAAGTTCTCAACCTTTTAAAGCTGGGGGTCGGGTCATGTTCCCTCAGACAGCTTTGGGGGCCAGACAGCCATTTTGCCCTTCCTACACCACATGGCACTTCCTGGTTAGGGTTTGCCATATGTCCCAAAAAAACAGGATTGTGCCGGATTCAAGGTTGGAAGCATTGTCTCGTGTGGTTCAGTTAAAATAAAGTTAAAGTCCTGGATTTCCCACCTGCCCAGGCTGAGCAACAGTCTCAGGAGAGGAAGCCCAGGAAGCCATCCTAACTGGAGAGCGCTGGAGCAACACAAGAGGCAGCAAAAGACAACCATCCCAGCAATGCAGCGAGACGCTAAGGACTCTGGGGACACCGGCTGCTCCTCAGAATGCCCCAGTGGTCACTGGCACATCTGCTGGTTTTGACAGCCCATGTCAAAGAAAAGACAGAAAGGAATTACTGTATATAAATGGTGGCTGGCAGGGAAGTATCTAGTAGTTTCCCACAGTGGACATTAAACTGAACTTTAAAAAGAGACCTGCGAAACCAGCTTCTCCCTTACCCTCAATCGAGTTTGACTGTGTGAAATTCCATCAGTCTTTGGCATGTTACAGCAATGGAGGAGACTGGGTGGGTAACAAGGTGGAATGGAGGGAACACGTTGCCTTTTTCCTCAAGCAGTACAAAGCCCAGGATCATCTGTAGAGGTGATTCGAGTGGACTGTGTACTATCTCAAAGTGGCCTGTCGTCTTTGTGTGCCTCCAACCCTTGCTCAGAATGGAGTAAAACTTGAGAAACGCTAACAGACAGCCTTACAGCACCTTAAAGACTAACCAGTTTCGTTTAGTGTAAGCTTTCGGGGACTATCACCTACTTCTTCCCATTAACATGTCTGCAAATTTCTGGATGGTGGGAAGGATAAAACAATGCTTATTTGTCTGGTGAAGGACAATTATATTCAAAACATGCATATGTACTTGTGCCTGTCTTGATCTCAATTAGTGCAAATTTATAAGCTGGTCCCAACTGTGTTTACATACTGACCTAATCTGAATGATGTCATTCCACATGTAATTGCTGGAAACACAGATGTGGAGTATGATGGAGAGGGTAATCCAAGGCTTGACATAGGCATCCCGATGCCCTCCAACTTTTTTAGATGAACATTGGCTGGGCTGAATGGAATTACAGACCACAAACATCTGGTCTCCCACTCCTGATGTAAAGGTTATAAAGAGAGAAAGATGCTACAATAGTAACTGTAAACTCTTACATCAGGTGTTTCCTCTTTACCTGCATAATTTCTGTTTATTTACCATGTTGTTGTCACTTAGGAGACATTTATGGGTATCATATCTGTTTAGGTCAGATGTTGTGCATTCAGCCATTGAAATTGTTGGCTATTTTTGAGGGTGGTCCAGTCACATTTTAGTCACAGTGAATAAAGGATAAGGTGAATCACAGTTATCTATTTTCCCCATTGAACCAAAAGGGATTCTCAGGGTAGTTCTCTTTATGAATACTGAACAGTAAGCCAGACTTTGCTTGGTGATACTTGCTGCCAAACAACCAATGTAGCTCTATAAATTATTTCCTTTTGGCTAAAACACAGAATAGTAAAGGACATAAAGGTAAAGGTCGCCCTTGCTAAAAAGCTAGTCGTATCTGACTCTAGGGTTCAATGCTCATCTCTGCAGATGTTTCCGTGGATATCTGGCAGGCATGCCCCAAAACTGGAGTGCATGGAATGCTATTTACCTTCCCATCCAAGTGGTCCCTATTTATCTACTTGCAATTTCTTGCTTTCGAACTGCTAGGTTGGCAGGAGCTGGGACAGAGAAGAGCTCACTCCATCATGCAGTACCCAGGAATCAAACTCCAACATTCCAGTCAGCGAGTTGAGCATCTTAACCACTTGAGCCACCGCAGTCCCAACACAGAATACTTTTTTTAAAAGCAAGAAGAGTCTCCAACATCAGACACTTCTGTTCTTTTGGAGGTAGTGTACTTTCAAGAAATGAAAATTAGTAACATGTTCAAGTATGTTATTAAGAAGATGAAGGTTGACCTGGTTAAAAAAATCCATTCTTCGTACTTTAATGAATATATCTATTGAACTCTCTTGAAAGAAATGGGGGAGGGGGGGAAGTGTGGTAGAAACTGATCAAATTATTTGTGAGTTGCAAGAGCTGATTAACAAGAGTATCTCAATTATGGTTTTGCTATTTAATTTAGGCTAATTTCTTTTAAAATCTTGGTGATTATCTCAAGCAGATTACAAGCCATTAGATTGCTCTCACTTGCACTATGTCACGGCCAGGAACTCCCCACAAATGAGACAGTTGTCTAACTACCGGTACTTATGGCAGTTGGATGTACTGTATATAACAATTGCAGACACTGAGGGAAATCTTTTAGATTGCTAGGTTGATAGTGAAGGGAGCATAGTCTTTTCTTGATAAACAAAGCTGCGTCCTGTTTGAGGGTTTCTGTCACTTGAGTTATTTTCTGGCAGAGTAAAAGGGGAGGTTTATTGCAGTTCTGTTCTCAGATCTTTAAAAATTCCAGCTGTCTCAGAAGTGTGGAGAATAGTGGAACATTTTTCCAGGCGAGGCATCTCAGTTGAAAAACGGACCCAAGATACACGTTTTGCTGCCTTGGGTAATTTAGCATAGCACACAATTCTATCTTCCCATGTCTTCTGTCCATCATAATCTGTGGCTCAAATGACTTGCCTCCCACAACGGTAGGGCTGTCCCTGCTCAATTGTGTTCCTATGCAGAAGCTCTGTACTCCATCTCAGCTGCGGACAGTTTCTTTCCATATCTGTGGCCATACTCTTGGGAACATATCAGACAAGAAACAAAGCAAACAAAACAATACAAAAATTAGAACAATTAAAAAAAAAAGACAAGTTGTGGCACCTTAAAGACTAACAACTATATCAGGGGTTCACAGTGTTTTTGTGCCACAGCCGGACAATGTTCCCAATTGAATGGGCTGGACATGTGGTTTCCCCCACCATAAAAATTGCCATAAACCACGGCAGGCACATTTGTGCATGTGTGGGCACATTTATGGCTGTCGTAAATGTGTCCGCTTCTGCTTCTGGGGTTGACGCTGCAGGTCAGTTGATTTGCCGTAGTGAGCTGGGTCCAGCCCGTGGGCCGTTGGTTGGACTATATTTTTAATGTGAACTTTCTTAGATCAAGTCCACCTCCTCAGATCCACATGATCTTTAAAATAGAGTGGTTAATTTGTAAGATGTTGCATCGGTATTTTGCTTTATTTCTTGTCTGATATATCTGCACAAACTGACATGTCTGCTACTCAAAAAATGACAGCTTTTGGGACCAGCTACCTATTCCCCCCAAAAGAGCGCAACAAGATTGATTTGAGGTGGTGCCAAGCACTTACAGGAAGTCCCCAGTAACCAGCTTGCTATCGGAAAACAGGTTTTGTTTCTACCATATTTTTACTTTCAAATTTGTTTTGGTAAATGGTTCAAACATTGTCTCAAAACAATGTTATGTTCATACTTATCAAATAAGCAAAGTTAGGTAAGAAATAGTAATGATTTCATGCTGCCAAGTCAATTTTGACACAGCAACCTTTTCCAGTGTGTTCTAGGTACAGAGCATTCAGAAGTGATTTACCATTCTTGTATTCTCAGGGCTCCTTAGGCCTGTGCAACTTGTCCAACGATACACAAGCTGAGTCTTCTCATGGGAGGCAGTAGGGAATTGAATTCCCCACCTCTGGCTCCATAGCCAGATAGCTGAATCACTGAGTTATGCAACCCGTCCATAGAATCTCATATGAGGAATAGGCAGGTAGAGAAACCTCTTCCTTTACCCATCCCCATACTTGAAACATTCAGAGTAGCAAAAGGGATATATGCCAACAGATTCATTAGAGGAAATGGTTTGTGGATACTAAGATACTTCAGTATGATTTTGATTTGGGATAGGGGAAAACGAATGCTGGTATTTACTGAATTAAATCACAATATTCCATGGAATTAAATACATTGCTAGTATTTAATTTGATGAGTTCAGTAGTAACAACCTGGCCAGGTCATCCTGCTATGGTAATAGAGTAGACCATACTGCCAGTGACTCAATGCCAAGTGTCAGGAATTGGTTAACTAAACTTGCAACCCTGAGGACTAAAGGGCTTGAGTGCCGAAGTCCACAGGGAAGGGTGATGGCCCCCAAGTGGATTAAATACCACTTGAATCCATCTTGATGGAAGGTAGCAGTTTCATCAATACTGGTCTGGGGCTGATGAGGACTTTCCGTGCCAAAAGGGCTCAGGACCAGAAAGTGACTTGCGGAACTGGATCAGTGGTACGAGTGCCATGCTGCGATGTGGAAGGCAGATGAAAGCCCACTGCATTATATTCTCAGGACAGGGTTCATGGCAGATCACCATGATCGCCAGCATTCGGATTTGGATATGTCAGAAGTAGTAACAACTCTCCCTCCCACCGATGGTGGGACGACCAATGTGTACTGACAAAGCAGTTGGCTGAAAAATCTTTTTGTACCCGGACGTTGATCTTAAAACAAATTTCTGAGCTGGACCACCCTTATAAAGTAGATGAGTAGTAACAGAGATTGGGATTTTACCTGTACACACACACTCTACCAAAGGCCAGGGACAAAAGCCTCCCAAGGTTTTTTTACTCTTTTGGAGAGGATTATAACATCTGCCAATATGAAAGTCCTGGGAAGATGCACTTGAGGAGAACTAAGTGAAGATGGGTCAGAATGGGAACAGGCTCCCAACAGCATGGACCAAAAGAGCAATCAATGGCTCAAAATTAATCTGTAATCTCCAGCATGTTAACTTTTCTGACAATTTTGGCATTTGTTGAAATCTTTAAATATTAATATTGAATAGTGGCTCATTACTTTAATCTGTTATATGCCATATCTAGTAATTTGGAATCATTATATTACACACTTGAACTGTTTAAGGAAAGCCCCAAAAAGTTATTAGAAATATTTGGAATAAGAAAATCCTGAACTGGATTATATAAAGCCATCTTGACATTCAGTATAGTATAGCAGTGGTAGCGAACCTATGGCATGTGTGCCAGAGGGGGAACTCAAGAGCCCTCTGTGGGCATGCACACCATCACCCCAGCACAGAGTTCACCCCACCCCCTGCCCAGGAGCCCAACGGGAGCACTTCCTTCCTCCCTCCAGCACAGAGTTCACCTCACCCCTCTATGGAACGGACAGCAGTCTGTTGAGTTTGGGCACTTAGTCTCTAAAAGGTTCACTTATCACTGGTGTACAGCATAGATAGAGAGACTAGAATTCTAAGTTCAAATTCCTGCTCAGCCATGGGGATGAGAAACTGGTAAAGCCACACCTTAAACATGTCACATATCTTGAGTGTCCTATTAAGGTCACTGTATGATAATTCTTATTTGACAGCACTTAATAACAGCAAAACTGCCTTCTGCAAGCAAAGGGAAGTCAAGGAAACCAGTGTGAAGATGAAAGCTGCCTTGCTTCATAAGTACTATTTCCCATGATTTCAGATCTACATCATATTAATGTATTACACTAAATTCATTTTTAGCCTAAATTTGATTTATAATTGATACGGAAGGGGAAAAAAGACACACACAGGGGATTCTTTATGTAAAGAAACTGTATATAAACATCTTTATTAAGAATTCAGTTTGCTAAGATTGTGGTAATCCTAATTACCACTTTTATGTGACTCATAAAAAAAGAAGCATACAAAGACTTTACAGGTTCATATAACTATATCATAAAGAACAAATTGTTGCAATAAACAGCTTGCATTGCCTATTCTAATCCACCTGCATAAGCAGCAAATTGAAGCAAATACTGTTCAAACAGGCAGTACAAACCTATCTTGTGAATCCATGGAGAAGGCGCCGGGGGGGGGGGGGGAGAGAAATGGAATTTTCCTTTCAGATGAACCACAAATTTGTGGAATAAAATTGGACCACTTTTATGCATGCGATTTATTAAAAAGATGAGAAGTCAACATGAGCTTTGAATTAGAACTACTTCACACTTCATGTTACACTATTCATGCAACCGGCATCGACCTCACTAACATAGAGGCCACAATTTAACCCAAAGCTCAGGAATTATAAAATAGATCCAGATTTAGTCATACTGACACTGAGCCAGGGTAGGCGATATGTGGCCTTCCAAATGTTGTTGGATTGTCCTACTTAGTAGTTTATGGTAAAGGAGATGGGATTTGCTATATACCGAGGATCACACATTACCTAATGTCTGGAGCAGACTGCAGGGAAACTGATGCCCTTTAGACGTGGTTACCATAAGCCACGCTTATTTCAGTGGGATTGCTCTTTGTATGATTAAGCCTGCTCCAGTTCAGAGTGCCCAAAAAGAGACAGCCATATTAGTCAGCAAAATCAGTTTGCAGGCAGCTGATAGGGACTAACACATTCATTGGGTTTTCGCTTTCCATGGATTTGGGGGTTTATTTTTAGATATCTATAGGTTACCCAACCCCATATTCATGAGTTCACTACCTATGGTTTCAGTTATCCACTGATCTAAAACTATTTTTTAATTGAATAGTTTTAGACCAATGGATAACTGAAACCATACATACTGAACCCATGAGAAATTATATGGCACATTATCAGTGCTGCCACTAAAGGACAGTATCTGCATTCTAAATATAGGGTTTGCTGTTATCCACAGTCTGAGGATTTGTGGTAGGTCTTGAAATATATCGCCTGCAGTTGGGGGGTGGCTGGCTGTTACCTGTACATCTATGTCTTCTGATGAATATACACACATGCACTTAAGAGTTCAAAAAGCAGTGGAATGTAAAAACTACAGTATGAAACAATTCAATTAGAGGATGCAAAATAAGCTCTGAGAAGTTTCAGAGAGGCTTGAGCAGAATGCTGAAGTCAGGACATCTAAATAGAGAAAAGTAAAAAAGACAGAGGTGTCTTCCCAAATATTTATTCAGCTGTAGCATTACCTTATGTTTGCATTGTCTGAGATAGCACCTGCATGGCTACAAAAGCAGTAGAGGTAGTTCTTATTGCGACTATGCTTTCTTTTCAAAGCTTACTTCTAGGCTGGCTTTGTTGCTCTGCTTTGTGCTCAAATTAGAATCACCAACTGGCTAGGAAACAAAAACGTCCTGACCAGTTAGCTTGATACATTGTAGTCCACAATGAAGGCTTTTGGCGGCGTGCAAATAACCATTACAGTACAGTAATACCTCGGATAACGCTAAGACTTGGTTCCACAAGTCTTGGTGTTATCCGATTTTTAGTGTTATCCAATGCATGTTAAAATCCTATGGGATGGATTGGATAACGTTAAAGCTCCATAAGATACATTGTAACCGCACAGGCTTTAGCGGTTGTTATCCAATCCATCCCATAGGACCTTAACGTTATTCGATCCAATTCTCCCCAGATTACTTAACGTTATGCGATTTTAGCATTTTCCGAGGTATTACTGTATCTCTTAATAAAGCTCACATCTTAAACTGTGTTTGAAGGCACAGGAGCATGGCCCAGTGAAAAACCTGGCAACTTAAGTCAGCTGGTTATTTTTTTTGTCTAATTAAAGTTTGTGCAAATGTAACATTTTTAAAAATGTAAATGTATTGCATATTTAGTACACACAAATTTCTATAAAACAGGGGGCATATGTGTTCTGAGTCTATAATAAATATTTGACTAAAATAGTCATACCTCGCATAACGAATTTAATTTGTTCTGTGAGGTTGCTCGCTATGTGAAAAATTTGCTATGCGAGTCTGACTGCTTAGAGAAAAACTTGCTCGTTATATGAGTTTTTCGCTAAGCGAAATGCTTGTTAGGCGAGGTTTGACTGTATACTCCTTTCAAGGCATTTTCCATGGAGAAATATAATGAGGTATGAAACAACCTTATGTGCTCATATGACAATCAATTCATAAAGAGGAAAAATAGCCCCACATAACATCACGACTATGAAAACTAGAATTTAAATATAATTTTAAAAACCATATACATACAGTACTGCAATACTGTGTAAGGCATAGCTCTAATCTGGAGCAGACTCATTTGGAGAAATGATTTGGTTCCCCAGTAACATCTGAAATGGGAAGTGCTTACAGTGGTAAACAGCTGAGAACTGGATGGCTAATCCACACCGCTAGCATCAATAGTGTCTCCTCAGTTGAATTATCAGCTTCTAAAGAGCATAATAACACTAAGGTGAAAGTAGTGTGTATGTACATTAATGCAGGTATGCAGCTCTTCAAAAGTGTCAGTATAGGTCTGTGATGGCGAATCTTGGCACTCCAGATGTTCTTGGACTTCAATTCCCAGAAGCCCAAGCCCCCGTGAATCCACAGGAAGGTGTTTACTGCGATTCATCCGGCTCGTGCTGCCCTCATCGCTCGCGGAAGTGGAAGTAAAAGATGCCTATATGGGTGCGTTTTACTTCCACTTCAGGGAGCGACGAGGGCAACACAGGCCGCAGTAAACCCCTTCCTGTGGATTCACGGGGGCTTGGGCTTCTGGGAATTGAAGTCCAAGAACATCTGGAGTGCTAAAGTTTCCCATCAAGGTTTAGGTCATCCAAATGTTATCAGGGAAATTTGTTTGCTGGTGTTTGCTGACATTTCTGACCACAAATTTAAAAATTCAAAACAAAATGACCGACTCTATTGGTACACACAGATCTGTTAAGGTCTCAACAGAGCTAAGGAAAATCTGTTTTTTCAACTATTGTTAGAACCCACCAGCCAGTATTGTGCAGTGAATGGCTATGGTGCATGGGGGTTCTGGAAGATGTAGTCCAAAAAGAATAAACATTTTCAAACTCTAGATTTGGGGCACAAGGTTTTTAATCCCTGACATGGTCGTTTTTAGCCTGATTTATATTTTCTGATTGTGTGTGTTTTTAACCCACAGTTCTTTCATCATATTTAATGCTACAACAGACTGAGTTACAGGCTCAAAGTGGTGCAGGGTGAGATACACTGAGGGCAAAATCCATATGGTACATTTCTTTGTATGCCTGTTTGTTTAATTCCCATTCATTTCTGGATGAGCTTTGTATGCCGAAAAATTCCTCCTGTACTATTCTTTAACGCCGTAATGTTATACAGCTTTATACAGAAGTATTCATCCTTGATCAACAGGGGCTTGCTATCTACTAGGTATGTACTGCACCCTAAATTATCCTTCCAAGAGGCTTGTAAATTGGCATAGTTCCATTAAAATCAATGAGAAGTCCCAGTCTCAGAATTTTAAAAGACATAAATACAGCTGGGTGGCTGATAATAATCAATATTGCCACAGTTGAATAGAATGACCAGCCTTGAAGATCCTTATGGGAGAGAGCAACTTCTGGCCCTTGGACCACAATTCCCATCATCCTTCATTGTTGCCCCTGCTACTTAAATGGATGGAAATTGTAGTCTAACAAGTACCTGATTGTAGGGGCACACATAACGTACCCCTCAGCTACACAACATTTTCAACTCTGATTCTGTATAACTCAAAAGAATTTTAACAGCTTTTAGTTTTGCTAATATACTTAACACTCATGCTAATTAGTGGTATTATTTTTGAAACGAACTACTATATCTGTGATGCACACAGACAAAACGTTACCTGCACCTGGCAATACACATTATGTTTTATTGTGACATTTCCTACTCTCTCTCGCTTTGCAATTCATACAGGCAAACAGTGGGACCTGCCCATCTTTTATTACTTACCACCCAAGATTTGATTATGTCTCAACCGGAATATATACAAAAACAGAATAAAACATTCCCTAGAAAAACAAGAGACAAAGAATGGGAGCAATTGGTTCTTCAATACATACCGCACCAGTGGCTCCCTATGCTAGCTAGCTAATGCTCTGTGAACAGAAGTGCGGAGAATGGAAATGGGTTCCATGGAGGCCCCCTTTTCAGGCTACAGCCCCCCCCCCAATCAACCAGCCATTGTGGAAGGTTGCTTGGGAAATTCTGGAGCAATACCCCTTCATAAACACCTTTCCGAAAGCTCTTTAGAGGGTTTTTTTTTTGCCACAGCAGTGGTGAATTTTAATGCATGCAAGAAATCAGTGATGATATATGTTTCTTTATATTAGGGCTAGTTAGCATCTTATAAATGGGGTGGAGGATGATCTACTGAGGGCTGAGTACTAAGACCTGTTTAAAACAAACAAACAGGGGCAAAGAACTAAGATCCTATCTGTATACAATCAAAAACTGACATGGGGAGAAAAAGGAACTTAAATTGGTGTCTGGCCTCTCTAACCTTACCCAGAGCCCTCTTCATGCACCTGAACTTTTCTGCACATATCACCACCACATTTTTTCCATATTCACAAAGACTAGAAGCTAGAGGAGCTGTAGTTATCAAAAATATCTATATCTAAAAAAAGATGCACTTTCTTTCTATACAGAAGCATGTACACTGTGGACAGCAGTATCTATGGTAGTGAAATGATTATGGTAAAAAATCTCACCCATTGCGAAAATCATTGTACTGTACAGATTTTTCCACAGGGACGATCATACAATGATGAAAATCGCATAGCAATTAGCTCAGTGGCACTGATTAAAATCGTTACATGAGTTCTACTGTATATTTCTTTTTTTCTGCTGCTCCGTTCTAGCGGTTATATTCACATTTTCTTACAGAATAGTAGCTAAATGCTACTAAGTCTAACTCCATCTGCACTCCTTTAATTTTGTGCCTTGCGATGTAGATACAATCCATAGTAAAGATTTCTATTTGTGTCTTAAAACCCTGCAACATGAAGCAACATGTTTGAGGGACAGAAGAATAAACCATGCATATAACAGAGGATTATCATTTACTGACAGACTTGCTTGTGTTTTTTTAAAGGGAGGGGGGCAGGCGGAGAGAGAAGAAATTGAAGTTGCAGTATTTTATAGACCAAGCTGGCTTTGTCCCAATAACAGTAATGGTAAAGTATATTTCCCTGAGAATTATTACTCAGCTTCCCAGGGCTGCTTCTATGAATACACACTTATTTCATTTATAGGATCTGTGGATGTTCTGGAAGTGCTCAGTCTGAAAAGTTCAAGTGCTCTGACAAGACTATTAATTTTTTCTTGCAGGGATGGGGGGAGAGTTATTGTATCTCTCTACAACTGCCACATGTTCTAACAGTTACGGGCGCTGTGGTTGGGTGTAATCGGTACAACTGCAGGTGGTTTAGTGTCCAAACCCCAAAATCTGAACCCCCAGATCCATTGTGATAAACGTCTTGATCATCCATACTCTGAAAATCACTTCAGGAGTGGAAGGCTCACTTTCTTTCCTTCTTAAGATGAGCTGTACTTGTTGCTGGAGCGGAAATTGTCATATCCATGATCATTAGCTCTAAACTTTAAGCAGGAATGTTTCTCTTCCAGGGACAGCATATCTTTGGAGTGACACCAGCAACACAGACATGACTGTTGAAAGAGAAGAGAATCTCTGTTAGAAATACTGGAGCATGGCACTAAAAGAGAGAACTGCTCCAGCATCAATACAGGAATCTTACTACAACAGCCAAATATAGGTTTTATTATGCATGGGTAGAGTTCAAACCACGATCCACAATTTGTAGAAGAAAAGGTAGGCAGGTATGGAAAAATGAATGAAGATTAGTACTGCTGGCATGTTGGTAGATTTGGAAATGCAGATGCTGATCCTTACCCCCATCACCCCACAGGAGGAGAGCGAAGCAGGCATATGGAATATTCATGTTAACAAATAAAGATCAGGTGGGGTTTTGTTTTGTAAAGTTAATGGGTCTTAATTGCCCAATCAAGAACCAAAAAATCTCAATGACTTCATATTTTTTACTGGAACGGCCTGCAACAATATGCAGTACAGTTTCTCAGGAAATCTATTATCTAAGTACTGTAAGAATGAAAAGAAAGAGAGACAGAGTCTACAAATTAGTATGGCAGCAATTTGATACTACTTTAGAATGATGTCATTGGATGGAAACCTGTGATTTTCAGCTTCTGGAGATATCCAGACCACTTTGGTTGGGAAAGATCTTGGGGACATGAAAGGAGCCTCATCCGGGTGTCCCCTGAGCAGAGTTTCTCCAGCAAAAATCCTTTCAACCCAGAATAATTTCTGACAAGAAATTATTACTGAATCATAAAGCCCTGGGATTCTCTACGATGAAGCCATAACAGTTAGGGTAACAGCAAACCATTGTAACAGCATTGAACATGTACATGCAAGCATCAAAGCAAGCAAGCAAATGGGTGCCAGTGCAAAGAAGGGAGTGTCTGGAGAAGTAGGAGAACAGGGGAGAAATAAAACCAGTTCACAGCAACAGCTGCATCACATCGCTTTGGTCACAAGGCCTTCCTCCGCTGGCTGGTTGCAACTCTAGTCCAAGGAAGCTAGCAAAGGGAATGAATGTAAGGCGATCACATATAAAGCAATACCACAATGTGAGTGAAGTAGAGCCTCAGAGCAAAGCACAGGGAAACAGAAAACTACCAGGTAAATGAATCACATGCATGAGATTAGGGGCAAGCCAGCATGGTGCAGTGAAGGGAGAACCGAGGAGACCGGCTTTGCCATGGATGTTTACTGGAAGTAGCAGTATCATGGCCAAACCATTCCTCAAATATTTTACGAAGGTTGAAATCCCAGCAAGATTTGCCATAAGTCAGAAGCAATGCTGGTGACACATAGCAACCAATGAAATTAGCAAAAGGATGAAGCGTCATCAACTTCTCTCACCATTCCTTTAAGCCTTTCAGATTAACAAAATGCAGCCTTTCCTATGAAAGCAGTTACGAAGACAAAGCCACCCAGCGATTCAAGTTGCATCCAGTCTTGTGTCTGCCAACTTGTAAAGCTATTGTGTGGGTGCAAGGAGCTCCTGGCTTTGAAGGGTTGAGACAGTTAAAGAGGCAAAGCAAGGCAAGAGAGGTACACAGATGAGGTCTTCAGAGGCAGGGGTATAAAACTGAGTCCCACGTTCATCATTTGTTTGCTGTTATGGAGAATGAATGAAGCCTTCATGGAATGAGGAAAAACTCTTGAGGAAGAAGAAAACTATCACTAGCTAATGACATGACATGTAAGATTTGGACAGAAAAGATGAGTTGATGATGGATGGTTGATCCCATGGCAACTTGCCTGCCTTGTATGAAGGTTGTAGCCAGCACACGTTGCATAGGTTAAGTAGGGGAGGAGTCAATAGGTATGGTGCACATCAGCACCACCAACAACACTCGAAAGCGTAGCCACAGAATCCTGGAATAAAAAAATTAGGTTGCGGACTAGGAATCTGAAATACTTGATAGGGCGTTCCTTGTCAGAGTAGTACCACCAATTCCACAAGAAGGGCCAGTGAAATAAGCAGAATTGAGTCATGGCAACAAGTGGATGGTATGTTATTCAGGGACAGTTTTGAGAGTAGGAAGGAAACATGTTATGGGAGTAGCGATGCTGGATTTGATCCTGCAAACCCAGGATCTGATGGCAGATATATGTTTTGGCAAAATGCCATAGCAATGCTGTTAAGTTCAATGTACATGTAAATGGAGAGCTGTGAAAAAGTCCAGTATGATTACATGTTCTGCCAATGGTGGCCATTTCTGGACAGACAGAGCCTGTTGTAGTTATTTATGCTTTGGACACTCCAGGCTCAATTACTACACTGTAATTTGGGGCTGCCTTTGAAGATAGTCAAGAATTCATGATATATCTGATAACTGAGATTAAGGAACAGCCTGCAGGCTCATCTGTCATCTATACTGAAATAACATTGATGGCTCTTAGTGCACTATTGTTAACCATCAAAGTCTTCTCCCATTACTAGTCTACTTGATTGCTGGGATGGTCATCAGGACTTATCTGCCAATGATGCGTGTCTCTCTCTGATGAGCAATAGGGATTATCAGAGAGAGAGAGGGGGAGAGATCCTTCTTGGTTATGATATCCTTTTTGTCTGGAACTGAAGCTTGCTGGTTTTTACTCTGATGGCTTTTTTGTGCTAGGTGAAGCTCTTAATTCCCCAAGGCCAGTAAAATGTTTTGAGCGGTTGGGGTTAGATTGAAAATAAGATTGAAGGGAAGAATTTTGATACTTAGTGGTAATGAAAATCATGGTAATTTGAGACAGATTGCATGAAAAAACATCAAATTCAAGGGGATGCCAGCACAGTAAAAAAACAGAGACAAGGGAAACTATAAAAGATGAGAATACTTCACTTAGCTGTCTTCCCCAAATGAAGACAACCGGAAAGAAGGATAAATTCAAACATAACAAATGAAAATTGATAAAGGAAGCAAAAATAGTGCGTGAAGAGATAAAAATGTGAAGATCAACAATAAACATTTATCTCAATGTGTTACAAGGAAAGAACTGGCTAAATAGACAAGTGTAACATTTCCAAGTGTATGTTGTGAAGGTTAACCTGGAAAAAAAATCCAGTTTTTCTTACACTAATCAATATACTGCAGGAGTTCTCAACCTTTTAAAGCCAGGGGCCGGGTCACATTCCCTCAGACAGCTTCGGGAGCCGGACAGTCATTTTGCCCTTCCTCCACCACATGGCACTTCCTGGTGTGGTGGTGGTGGGCCACATGAAATGGAGCTACGGGCTGCATTTGGCCCACGGGCCACAGGTTGAGAATCCCTGATACAGTTGTACCTCGCTTAAAGAGCATAATGCATTCCATAGGATTGCTCTTTAAGAGACTTTGCTTTTCAAGTGAAACACCATTGTAAGTGACCAATTGTGACTTCTGGTGGGGAGGGATGCGAACCCGGATTTATTTATTAAGCGAGTTTTTTGGTTGGTTTTAGTTGTTAAGCAAAGCGATCATTCAGAGAAAATTCTGTTCTTTAAGTGAGTTACTCTCTAAGTGAGGTGCTCTTTATGTGAGGTTTTACTGTACAGTAATACCTTGGATAACGCTAAGACTTGGTTCTACAAGTCTGGGTGTTATCCGATTTTTAGTTTTATCCGATGCATGTTAAAATCCTATGGGATGGATCGGATAACGTTAAAGCTCCATAGATATACATTGTAACCGCACAGGCTTTAGCGGTTGTTATCTGACCCATCCCATAGGACCTTAACGTTATTCGATCCAATTCTCCTCCCCAGATTACTTAACGTTACGCGATTTTAGCGTTATCCGATCCAATCGTATACTGCTTTGGGTAGTTAGCTTAACCTTTTGTGAGTTTTGAAAGGAATGTAATTAAGGTAACTATGGAGAGAGGGGAGTCCAGGTAGACATTGTACTTTTGGTTGTGCTGTTTAAAAGATTTTGAGCAATTCCCTCACCAAAGGCCACAAGCAAATCCAACAATAATGAGACAAGTAATTGGTAAAATTACAGGAAACAGAGAGTAGGAATAAAAAGCGGTTCCTACAAAGGAATGAATTTAGACATGGTGACTCCGAAATCTGTCCTGGGACCAGTGGCTTTTAACGTCTTCATAATAGTGTCCCATAAGTAATGGAGTAGTCACATGTCCAGGACCAAGTTGCTCAGGATGATTAAAACATACACACTGGTTAGAACTTACCAGCTAGATATGGGCAGTAGACCACTCGTGAAACAATAACCTTCATTAAAACTGAGCTACAGAGTTAACAAAATCCTTTGATGCAACCCTTCTTTCTCTATACCACTTCAGACAACAGACAAGGGCTCCCATTTTGAAATGCTCTTCTAAATCATCAATTTCACGCAAGCAAAAAATCAGAAAACTTAAAGAGCATTTTAGTGTAGACTTCTCCCTACAATGACATTTTAAAAAGTGACCCACCCCCCTTCTACAACATGGAGTAGTTCAATTTGAAAAGTATGCTACCATTTTGTGTTACTGAAGAGCTTGATTAACCTTTGAAGTTATCCTAAGGTAGTTTTGACATGATCAGTCTCTTTTCCTTTGTTCTACTTTTGGTGGAGTTAGAAAGGAAAGGAATGCTACCTTTTCTTTTCTTTTTTACGTACTTACAAATATTAAGAAAAGTTTTAACACTCCCAGCTTCTGTCAAAGGACCTAGGACACTCCATTTTCTGAAGGTATGAGTAAATTCCTTATTAGAGATTGCCTGTTTTCTTTATGGAATTATCGTTGTCAAGATTCTATCCTTCCATCGCTCAAACCACTTCCATGGCCTTTCATCATGCACAACCTGTGTGTTCAATGCTGTGCTTCTGCACAGAAATAATAAAGATGCGTGTGAACTCCACCCCATGGCACACAAATGAATAGAGATTTCATGCTTAATGATATTATTTCTACATTGTGGACAATGTGCTGTGAACTGTAAAATATGCATTGAAACCTGCTGGGCCATCCTGTGGATTATGAAATGAGCAATTCTTCATCTCAGTAAGAGAAGTGCTTAACTGTTTGGTACATCCTGGACATATTGGCCAAGTGCAAGTCAAGTTCACTCTCACACAACAGCTGCATTCCAGCAGGTGAGTTCTAGACATAGCTGGGCCTTTTCCATCATGTATCTGTGGGTCTGTCCTTTCATCTGCTATTATTGCGTTTTGCTTTCATAGTCTATCATAGGGTCTGACTGTGTGTTGTTCTCTGAGCAAACAGCCATACACCAAATATAATCTACAGCAGGGATTCTCAACCTGCAGCCCATGGGCCGAATGGGGCCCCTGGTGCCCTTTCATGTGGCCCACCACCACCTCCACCACACCAGGAAGTGCTATGTGGTGGAGGAAAGGCAAAATGGCCGTCTGGCTATCTGAGGGAGTGTGATCCGGCCCCCAGCTTGAAAAGGTTGAGAACTCCTGTTCTACAGAGTATCAATCATTTCCTTCTCAGACCTAAGTACAGTAGTTCATTGTTTCTTGTTATTTGTGACAAGGTGTTACTTCTGTTTTAAAAATATTAAACCTGCTACTTTTTAATTCTCTTTTTAAAACGTAATGCAAAACTAAAATATGCAAATTCAAGAATGGCAAAAAAAATCTGTAAAACACCATTGCATGACTGATGAATAAATGTTACCCATCACATTAAAGAAACAATTACTTCACTGATCATTCATTTAATTGTGCTTTTAAAAAAAAATTCTCACCCCTCAACGTTCCAACAAACCCTTTATTCTAAAACTATTTCCAATCTCTTTACGGTACACATTACAGAGGTTTCACCTGATGTGCCTAGATTCATTAGAATCATAAACAATTACTGAAGCTCTCTTACCTTAAAACAGTTTTTGAATCTTTTGCTCACCAAGTAGAGGGCAATGGGGTTAATGCAGGAATTCAGAGATGCCATGTTGATACCAATGTAGTTAAACACCAGCAAAAAGCTGTATGAAAAAAGAAAGGGGGGAAAACATTAGGCAGCATGTTGCTACCACATAGCAATAACAAGTTGCTCTTTTAATTATGTTTCTTATAATGTCATGAACATCCAAGCTCTTATCAGCTCGCAAGACTGTTTTTTGATTCCAGCACAGAAATGTGCGCATATCTTTCTGCAAATGTTTTGTAAATGTTAGGGGTGTGCCTTTGGATTCGAAAGTACAGGACCTGGGATTCGCCAAAATTGCCATATTTGCATGGTTCCAATTATATGCAAATCTGAGTGTTATGGTTCTGAATATCTGTAATAATAATTACAGTCCCATTTGCTCCTATGAATTAGAAAACAAAAGGCTAGGCTTCTATTTGTTAAAGGAAAAGTGAACCTATTTCTTAGGCATGATGGGTGATTTCTTGAGAAATGAACTTAAATTCCTCAAATACTTTGGTACCAAAGGTAGTGAAGGCAGCAACTTAGTGTCTTCTTGTTGGGGCTGCCATTGGTGTTTCCCAAGAGAGGGGGGCTTGGGTTAGAACAACATCTATAAATGACACCTGTTTCTACCAAAGAAATATGGAAGCATACACAAACACCAGAAGACATTTTTTCACACTGGTTCTTTCCAGGTAAAAGGTAGGCATAGTTGTTTATAAATTCTGAGATTTTGCTATTAGGTTATGCTTTCATGCAAGCCTACACTGCAACAGTCTTCTCTGTGTCATTTTCTAAAGCCTAAATTTACAATTATATTTTCTACATCCCATTGTATATTGTTAATTTACTATAGTTATAATTTAAGATTGATAAATTAATATAGGGATTGATAAATTAATATAGGTATTCTCAACCTGCAGTCCGCGGCACCATTTCATGTAGCCCACCACCACCTCCACCGCACCAGGAAGTGCCTTGTGGTGGAGGAAGGGCAAAATGACCGTCAAATCCCCGAAGCTGGTTGAGGGAGTGTGACATTTCCCCCGGCTTAAAACGGTTGAGAACTCTTAAGATTAATACACTATAATGTTATCAATAGATAATTTGTTCCATGTGATGTATAGATGATATTAATGTATGGTTGCCATTCTGCTGCTTTGTAATTGTAATTATTGTCCGGAGGGAAATGATTGTTTGTAACTGTTTTATGATATATATGCATAACGTTGATGTATTTGCTGTTATTTCCTTGTTTTGTTGTATTATACTGTAGTTTCTATTAGGTTTAATTTCAAATGTATTGTGATATGTTGTGATTATGTAATATATTGTTGATTTTTTGTGAGCCGCCCTGAGTCGGTTGCACTGAGTAGGGCGGCATATAAATTGAACTAAATAAATAAATAAATAAAAATAAATGCTATATTAGGTTTAGGCCCCTTTTGGGTCTATCAATCAGGGGAATAAGAATGTGTTCTATATAGACAGATATAATCAGTTAACAGATTGTGTGCACGTGCATGCATGATTTTCATTGGAAAGGTTTGTATTCTGCTATAGCAGAACCAGATACTGTTCTCAGGGTAAATTCTGCATGAAATATGAAACATGGATGTGATTGAAGTAGGCACTTGGGAAACACAGCTGGAATGTTGCTTACACTCACTGCAGTAGTTTCTACTGCTATTATTACTCTTCTAATCTATCATCTGGGTTCCTTTTAAGCCCTGACACTATGAGAAAGTAGCAGGCAGGAGTACAGGGTGTATGTGTGTGTGTGTGTATCTGCCAAGGAGGTGGCCAAGAAGCCTCTGTTTCAAGTTGGGACAGACATGAGGGAATCCAAGGCATGTTCTAATCATGTCTTTGTGCAATCCAGGCAAGGGGCCAACAAAAATGGTGAAAAAGGCCTTTCCTCCCTGATGTATCAGAGAAGGAAAATCAGCAGAGATGCTACTTTTGTGGTTAGGAAAGAAATGTATGAAAAGCACCAGTGAGGATTTGGTGGGTCAACTCCTCTGTAAGATATATTGGTTTAAACTGGCCTGCTCTAGCTGTGGCACTATTACTTTAGCACTATGACAACTAGCTTTGCAAAAAGAGTTATCAACCTATATCTGAAATCACAGATAGCTGGAACATGTACAATTTCTGATGCAAGTGTAATTCCATGCTCTTGGTACTGCTGTGTGAAATGCCCTGTGCTGCATAATGGTCAAGAAGATCTGAGAAGCACGTGGCATTTTTAGAAGTGCCTCTACACATGACCCAGACTGAGTGGGTCTCTAAGAAAGAAGATGGTCTCTCAGCTAAGCATGTTTTTGGGTTCCTTATGGTTGTATAAACTAAAAACAGAACCTTAAACCTGGTCTGCTAATAAATTTCTCAGTAAAGGCTGTACAGTCTGGAACATCCATTCAGGACGTCTATGGGGACCAGTTTAGGAGCATGAGGATGCACCATGCACTTGAACCACAAGGTAGCCGTTGCAGCTACAATGACTAATGATTGACTGGGCAGTGGTTGAAGAGACCACACATGTTCAGTGGTGGCTGTTTGACCTTGCTTACCATGAAAGCAACTTGTTTGTCATTACAAACGGATTCTGTAGGAGAAAAATATCAGCCAAGTACTGCTGAAAATATAGCTCTGGGAGTATTTCCCTCATGATAGTCTTACCTGAAAAGTTCACATCTATTAGGGTCATGCTCATCATAAAGAGCGAACTTTAGTATCCTACCGAGATGAAGAGGGAGCCAACACAACGCAAAAACAAACACTAAGCAGAATACGGTTTTGGCTACTTCGCGTCTCTGAAAGCAAGAAAGCACCATTAGGAGAATTAGATTCAAAGCAGCTTGATTTTCCTATTTGAAAATTATTCCTCACAGTCTCTGCATTCATTGTGTTTATACATGTTTTGGAATGACCTCATGTCAGCGGATTAATGTTTTAAAAAAAGGCGAGGGGATTAGATAAAAAGGCAGAGATGCTGGAGACACTAGAGGCAGTCAGTTTTCTATCTCATCATTGCTTTAAAAGGAAAAATCTGTTTGTTTACATTGTAAACTATGGCTCTTTGGTCAATTTTAAATTATCCCAACTAACAAACTAGCCAAGGGATAGAAACGTGACTGCTATCATCTGGAGGGACCGCCTACTGCTAAAACAATTACAAAAAACCCCAAATGATACTAAACCAAATACTTCAGATATTATATGGTTGCACACACACATTCTACCACCATAAGCATTGGCCTTGGAAGACTAAGGGGCTTAACTGTTGCTCCTCCGATGACTTTGATTGGGTAAGAGCTGTACAGTCATAGGTATACTGCCAGTACAACCAATCAGAAACCTGCATCTCTCTGCCTTCCTAGACATGAAGATTTGAATTTTTATCTCTATGATATGAAAAGCTTAGAGCAGTGATAGCAAACCTTGGTACTCAAGGTATTCTTGAACTTCAATTCCCAGAAGCCCTGGTCAGCAGGAGTGCTGACTTGAGTTTCTGGTAATTGAAGTCCAAGAACACCGGGAGTGCCAAGGTTCACCACCACGGGCTTAAAGAAACACTGTCCCCAAAATCTTTCATTTTCTTACATCTGTTTAAGGGAAAAAGCATTTCTTGGGACATAGAAGAAAGGCTGGGCAGAGGAAGCAAAATGTGACAACACTATCTGGCAAAGGGATAAATTAAGCATAGTACTATAGGAGGGGCTTACAGATGTTGGTTACAAAAAGTAGATCAGTGATGACAAACCTTGGCACTCCAGCTGTTCTTGAACTTCAATTCCCAGAAGCCCTGATCAGCAGGAGTGCTGACTTGAGCTTCTGGAAATTGAAGTCCAAAAACACCTGGAGTGCCAAGGTTCGCCATCATAGACGTAGACGGACAAACATCCCACTCTTCTGAGATTTGGTGCTTTTTGTAGGTGCTTAATCTTTGCTACCCAACAACATACAGGGTTTTCAGTGTCACCCAATGAATTAACAAGGAAGCTGTTAGTAGTTGGGTTTCACTTCAACAAAGATACTACAGTTTTGAGTAGATATGGACAGAACTGAGTTGTGCTCTGAATGCATGATATGTTTAGATTGGTGGGAATGCTATCTTTTCCACCCTTGATATATATAAGCTGAAATCCACTAGAAAGCTGCAACTATAGCAGGCCCATTGAATCAATGGAGCTTGAGAAGTTGACTCACCAAATCCCCACTGATTCAATGGTCCTACTTTTGTTGCAGCATATTCCAAGATTTTGACAATAGCGATGCTGGTGCCAACATGTTACCCTCTTCAAGAAAAGCTGAGATTTCATTTACATTGCACCCTTACCTGTTTTAAGTGGTCATTTAAAGCAATCTGCATCCCACTTTTTTTCCTCAGCATCTCGCAGGTCATCAAAGTGTAGAAAAGAGCAGTGATTGCCAGCGGCAAACAGAAATAAAAACTAAAGAGCCACCAGTCTTTTGCTTGTTTATAAAACTAAGAGAAAGAGAAAAAAAACAACTTAATCACCATGCTTATAAGCTTGTTTTCTAGTAGCACTTTATGATACATGCTTACACTCACTGCCCTGCCCATGAAGGAATCAGTTAATTATGAGAAGGGTTTGTTTATGTCCCACCTTTAGGACTTGGTGCCTTGCTAGTTACTAGGGAAATAACAGAGCCTGCTGTTATTTAAAGCCAATGAAGATATGTGAAGTCAACAGAGTCTCTCAAGGCACACAACAGAAATACTGTATGTGAAGTGAATGAAGAAGACCCAAGACCTGTTAACTTTCTCCCACCCCATCTCTTTAATGGAAACAAGCAGAAAACTAGAAATTACCGGGGACCCTCCTAGACATCCAGAAACTTACCATTCTTTTGTCATCACCCTCCACAGATGGACAGTCCTAGGCAGGGTTCCCCAAACTTTGGTTTTGGGACTTCAATTCCCAGAAACCTAAGTCAATTCCCCAAAGCACTGAAAAGCCAATGTATTGACTTAGGCTTCTGGGAATTGAAGTGGGGCATGTGCCTAACCCCCACCGACGCGCGCTGCTCGCCCGAAGTTTCGAAAGGGTAAGGATCCCCGTACCCTTTCCAAACATCATGGGGGCGGGTGCTTGGGGGGGGGTTGGATTGAGTAGATGTTCTACCCAATCCAACTCCCCCCACACACATACGCTTGTTCCGGATAACGTTAAAAATCGCGTTATTCGATACAAGATTTTTCCGAAAATCTTGTAACATTATGCGGTTTTCACACTATACGGTACTTGCGTTATCCGGGGTATTACTGTATTTGCATTTATCTCCCAGCTCTCCTCAAATATGTTCAAAGTGGCATATATGGCTCTTTCTCCTCAATATTACTCTGTAACTGCTGTCATACTGGAGAGGGCAACATGAACCCCCAAGTATATTTTGAGACTGACTGGGAGACTCGGATCTGGATCTCCCAAATCCCAAAGAAGATGATGAGTAACTACACCTGATTCTGAATATCAGCCTTGGCTTGAGACTCACCTAGAATCCCACCTTCCTCATAGGCTTGCTTTGGGTCTCATTCTGATTCTGCTGAGGAGCCCATGAGGTGCTACAGACCAAGATGAGCTTCCAGTAAGCAACTTCCCATGGGACAAGGCTGAGGCTTTTTGTGTTTGAAGCCCAAATTTTCTTTTTCATGCCTTGGCCCTTTCCTGGAGAAGCAGAGCTCCTTAAAAGGACATCTACGTTGTCAGCCTGGGTGGGACAACATAGGGATCTGGGACCAGGATGTAATAAGCTTTGATTCTGCAGGAAGTTCTAGCTCTGAAAAAACAACTTTTGAATTTATGCTCTAGAGCACTTTGGATTGACTCTGACTTAGGGCTACTTAGGATGCTGGGCTCCTGGTTGGATGGCAACCCCACCACTGCTGACATCACCTTTGGTCCAAATGCCACAAAGTTTATGTATACTCTGTATACATAAATATATACTCTGTTACATATATCATAATCTCATTTGAACCCTTCTATGGCTTTTTAAAGGAGACTTTGTCTGTGTCTGCATACATTTCCGTGGACATGTGGCAGGCATGATTAAACACTAGAGTGCACAGAATGCTATTTACCTCCCCACTGAAGTGGTACCTATTTATCTACTTGCAATTTCTTGCTTTCGAACTGCTAGGTTGGCAGGAGCTGGCAGAGACACGGAAATTCACTCTGTCATGCAGCACTTCAGGTCTTAAACTGCTGACATGGCCAACCTTCCAGTCATCAAATTCAGTGTCTTAACCACTAAGCCACCACTGTACATTTGTTTAAATAACTAAACACAGGGAATAACACAAAAAGTGATGGCTCATATTTTATGCTTACCTGCATAAAATATGAGTGTTGCTGAGGATTTAGAAGACAAACCCTGATCTTCTTCTCTCTGTAATTCATAATAATCATATCAAAGCCAATAACTTCAGGAATAGCTAAAACAAGAGATATGACCCAAATCAATACGATTTCAACCGCTGTCCACTTGGGCACGCCAATTCCCTTGATACGGCTCCATGAAGCTACCGCCCGATACCTAAACATAAGAAATAAGTACTGATTAGATACTGATTCAGCCTGGGGAAGCATAGACCAGACTAGGTCAACTCTTTTATTTCTTCAAACGAGGAAGACATTTCTGAAGTTTTGCAGAATGGCTGTTTTAAAAGATAACATACTCAGGAAGAAATAAGAATAGTAACAGGAGCTTCTGCATCTAAGAAGAAAACAGCAGGGCTCTGCTCCTATTCCATCATCCATTCCATCATGCTGTACCAGAGGGAGAAAAAGGGCACAGTCAAAAAATATAGGGAGGTTCCGCTTGCCTTGGAACCATGTCAATTCCATCTTATTTTGGTAAGAATGTTGTAACAAAGTTTCGGTGGCTGTAATATGTTTTCCTTCTTTGTCTTTAGATTGTAGCTCTGAAGGCAGAGGCCGTCTTGTTGCTGATCTTTGTAAGCTACTTATGAAGCAATTTTATTCCCCAGAATGAGGAAATATATATATTTTTAAAGCATAACAATGGATAAGGTGTGTCGTCCTTCTGAACCTCCACTCTTGGCAGCAAAGTTTGTAATACGGTTCCTGCTCATGCCAATATTACCCTCATGTTTTGAGGTTGTCACATTGCCATGAAAAGTTGTTGCTTTACAAACTCTACTCACATGAACTGGAGTTCCATCTGTCACAGTACGGAACAAAGAAGGTACCAACTGAAGATCTACTGCTTTTAGAGGGTTGAGATGGGGAAAAATTCTTTTTTGGGCTAGAACTCTCAGACTACTCGAAACAGCATGGGTCAGGGGCCTTGCTACCTGGGGTAGTCTGTAATGTATAATAATAATAATAATAATAAAAAGGAACTTGCCCATGAGAGATGGTCATGAAGAAGCAGCTTGTCCTGCTTTAAAGTCACCACCTCTGCTCTCCATCAGTCTTTCCCCCTTTCTTCTCAGATAGATATATGGGTCTCTTTTGGTCATGAACTTTTCTTACTGTCCAAACAACAGGCCACATTTCCAAAAGGATCTGCTTATAGCAGGGGTTTTCAACCTACAGCCCACAGGCCAGACCCAGCCAGTGGCACCATTTCCTATGGCCCCCATTGTCGCCGCCACCAAAGTGGACACATTTACAACAGCCATAAATGTGCCCGCAGCTGCCATAAACACATTTACGACAGTCACGGACATGTTTTACAGCAGCATTTACAGTGAGGGGGAACCACCATTCTGGCCCACTCAGCTGTCTGAGGAGGTGTGGTCTGGCCCACGGCTTGAAAAGGTTGAGAACCCCTAGCTGACAGTCTAGCATTATGCTCTATCTTAAAGTCTGTTGCGGGGCAACAAGAAACTCAACTTGCTACAGTAATTGTGAAAAAGAACCTTAAAGCAGGGATGGCCAACCCTTGTGCTCTAGATGTTCCTAGACTTCAATTACTTGAAGCCCAAGTAAGCACACCTGCTGATCAAGGCTTCTGGTAACTGAAGTCCAAGAACAAAAGGGGCACAAGGGTTGGCCACCCTTGTCCTAAAGCATGGGGTGTTCATAGAGCTCGCTGAGAAACTTGATGCTTGACAGTAAAGCAAAGGAGCTGGTGAGGGATACCAACTAGGTCCAACCATTACATATCATCTGGAAAACCGTATCAAGTTGGGAACAGCAATATCCCATTTCTGCCACATTTCTAGCATGTTATGATAAAATATAGCTGCTCCCGTCAAACGGAGGCCTATCTGCTTATTACTGCAGCCTTTCTCAGGCAGGGTTTCATGGAAATTGCAGTCAATGCCTCTGGAGTTGCAGGCATGCCTTGCCATAGGCATGTCATTTCTCAGCGGCCTTTATGAGATTAATAGTTTGTTTTCAGAGGGGTAAATTACAAGGATGTAAATCTTCATTTATCTTGTTCTCCTGCTCCAGGCTGAGAAACTTCAATTTTAATTCCTCCTCACCTCTCAGATGACAAGAAATCTTCAATCACTTTCAACAGGAGTTAGTATGTTTTTCAAAATATTTTTTTGCAACGTACATAAACTGTGCAAAACTATGACAGCTGCTGCCTTCCTGCATGGACTTTAAAAACCGGGAACAGCAGATTGGGTGTTTGTGTCTTTTTGATCCATCAACCAGTCTTTTTCTGCTTCCTTTGTGTACATGCTTTGTGTTTCAGAAAAATAACTAAATCAATTGTTGTCTCAATGGGGCAAAAAGCAAAAACAAAACCCAAATCTGCTTACAGTACTGTATCTCATTTTTCCTGAAGTCAACAGTTTTACAAAAAAAACCACCCTGTACTGAGAATGTTCTGAGATAGCATGTCCCACTGAAAATGAATAATTTTTGTGTAAATTATTTCCATCTGTAAGAAAGCAGTAGGATTCAGCAATTCCCTTTCATTTCCTCTCCTCCCTTCTTAGCTTGAGAGGAATTCCTCTCTGCCTGCCCTTTCCCCACCCCTAGATAATGTCTTCCTAGACTTGTGGCTCAGAATTTTCTGGATTTAGTATTTCATGCATTTTGTACCAAATGTGCATTGCTGATAAAAAGAGAGCAGGTGCTTACCTATCAATACTGAGAGCACATAAGCTCAGTACCGTGATGCCCACCGATGTCTTTTGAATGAAGGGGACCAGTTTACATAATTCAACTCCAAAAGGCCAGTTTTCTGCATGAAGCTGTGGAGAGTAAAGGCTCAATGGTTAACAACTACAGACTGCAAATCTCTTCAGAGTACAATATTCCTGCTGACTAAACACAAAGAATCTAAGCTTAATCCTGGTATCTGAAGCCAGGCAAACAAGAAACCCTCAAAGAACTATGAGAAAGGTATTTGGCTATACTTCGGAATGTAATTTAAAAAAAGGCCTTTTATTTTTGTTTTGCAAGACAAAAATAAGACACATATATTAAGCCTAGTCCAGGAATGTAAGCTTCGCATGATGGGGGTCTGTCTTAAAAATTCACTTGGCTGGGAATCTTATATATGCACTGAGACAGAATGTGTACTGATTTTCGTGTGAACAGACTGTCCTTCATGAATTTACTTTCCCATTGCTCACACGAAAGAGGAATTTGCTAATCCCAGGATTATAAATGGGGAGATCTCTAGCAACTGCAAGATGGATACTGAACAGCACTTGGGAAGTAGTGACAACCTTATTCAGTAATACCCTGGGTAACAGCTGCCTTGGTTTAAGTTTGCTCCAGTTTACAATTGTAAATCCTATGAAAATGCCATCCCGGTTTACAAATTTTTAATGTATTTGTTTCGCTTTACAACGGTCAATTCAGGACCATTTTTTATTTTCCAATGCATCCCTATGGATGTTTTGAGTTACATTTTTTTCAGGTTACAACGGAGGCTGTTGGAACTGACCTCCGCTGTAACCCGGGGTTTTACTGTACTCTGTGCTTTACAAGAAAATAATTGCCCAATGAGTGGCTCAAAGGATTTGTTCACACATACAGCTTGGCTCAATAGGCATGATTGTCCTTCCCTTTTGAAGGCAAAGAATTATATGAATTGGACCTGCACATGTTTCAGTCTTTGTTGCTATTACCCACATCAGGTTACATGCTGTGCATGGCAGGTAAAGGCAAAGGTATCCCTTGCTCGAAAGCCAGTCATGTCCAACTCTAGGGTGTGGTGCTCATCTCCATGGCCATGTGGCAGGCATAACTAGATGCTGAAGCACATGGAATGCTGTTACCTTTCCTGCTGAAACAGTACCTATTTATCTACTTGTAATTTCTTGCTTTCAAACTGCTAGGTTGACTGGAGCTGGAACAGAGATGGACACTCAATCCATCCTGAAGCACTCAGATCTTGAACTGCTGACCTTCCAGTCAAGTTCATCTTAACCACTAAGCCACTGCAGTTGTACGGACTCTAATGCACCAGTTATTCTACCTGCCATAAAAGTTTTCTGTTTGAGTATGCAAACATGTACTACCTCATTCAATTGTTTTTAGTGATCTGATTATCTTTTACTCATGTGTTCTCATACATCCTGGGAGAGGGGCAAATGGTTGCATATCTCAGCATCCCAACCTGAAGCCATGAAATCTCAACAAGGGAGGAGAGGTGAAGGGAAATGAATAACAGGGAAGTCTGTTCATATTATATTGAATGTAGCATGCATGATGACATAAAATTAACATTTGAGTTCCAAGCTGAAATCTTGATTACATTTGATATATGACTATTGCATATTTTCTGGGTGGATATGGTATGTGATGATGATGATGAGAGGCTAATTAGTCAACAAAATCACAGAGAAGCACTGACTTGTTATGTAGGGGGAAAGTAAACAGGAGAATGCAAGTGGCAAAACAAAGATAATCTGTCTGACAGATGAGATCTGACACTCTGCTCTCCACACCCTTTACAAGAAAGTGAAACCAAAAGTCTATTGCTTAGATACTGGTTAAACTGGGTGGCAGGTAACAGGGAGACCATACACAGGAAGAACTGTCCCACATGACACATGCATCTGTATATCTAGCACTGGGCAAATGGTAAGCAAAACACATAGCCCATTAAGGCAGAGGTATAAATTCATACCTAAGTACATTCAATTATGTTGGAATTAATGGTGCTGAAGCATGGCTAAACCTGTTCTAGATCAGAGCCAACATACCTGAACCAATTGCTCTTCTGAAGTCTACAGCTGATTCCACTCTTCTCACATTTGCTTCAACAACTGGAACTAACACAATCCTATCCCTTGATTTAAAGCAAGACTGTGCTTTTTGAGAAGTTTGAATAGTTTCACACACACTTTCCAAAGCATGCCAGTGACCTACACTTCTCAATCCCAGCAACTGGTGGTAGCAATAGCAAATTTCTATTTATGTAAAGGTTTCCCTTGCTGGAAAGCCAGTCGTATCAGACTCTAGAGTTCAGTGCTCATCTCTGTTTCAAAGCCGAAAAGCCAGCGCTGTCTGCTTCTGCAGACGTTTCCGTGGTCATGTGGCAGGCATGATTAGACACCGGAGTACACAGAATGCTGTTTACTGTCCCACCGAAGTGGTCCCTACTTATCTACTTGCAATTTCTTGATTGCTAGATTGGCAGGAGCTGGGACAAAGACAGGAGCTCATTCCGCCCTGCAGTACTCGGGAATCGAACTGCTGACCTTCTGCCTCCCAGTCAGTGTCTTAGCCACTTGAGCCACTGCAGTCCTGCTATTTAAGACTATATTCATATCTTACTGGGAAGGATGTAGAAAGAATGCAAAACTAGCATTTACCATATTGCTATAGGTTTACCAAAAAGGTACCATCCAGCTTCATAAATGCAATTTGATTGTTCACCATTACTTTCTCACTGAAACAGACAAAACCTGCAGGAGTTTGGGCTGGTGAGCTTTGGCTGCATCATCAGCCAGAAGAAATGTAACACGGATGAAGACTGGGTGGTGGATTTTTAAAAAAATATATAACATACATTTAATTCACTTCTGACTTAATTTTATTTGCTGAACTGACAGACCTTACCTTCTTGTGATCTAAGATCACTCCAGATGGTGACTGCAGCAATGAAATAAAAAGATGCTTACTTCTTGAGAGGCATGCTATGGCAAACTTAGGCAGCATAATAAAAAGTAGAGAGATCACCCTGCCAACAAAAGTTCTGCACAGTTAGAGCAATGGTCTTCCCAGTAGTAATGTATGGCTGTGAGAGCTGGATCATAAGGAAGGCCTTTGAACTGTGGTGCTGGAGGAGACTCTTGAGAGTCCACTGGACTGGAAGGAGATCAAACCAAACAATCGTCAAGGAAATCAATCCTTGACTGCTCCTTGGAAGGACAAATAATGAAGATGAAGCTCAAGTATTTTGGCCACCAAATGAGAAGAGAGGACTCACTGGAGAAGGCCCTGATGCTGGGAAAGATCAAAGGGAAAAGGAGAAGGGGGTAGCAGAGGATGAGATGGCTAGATGACATCGTTGATGCAGTGGGCGTAGATCTGGGCGGACTACAGAGGATGGCAGATGGCAGAGGAGCCTGGCATGCTGTGGACCATGGGGTCACAAAGGGTCAGACTCAACTGTGTGACTGAACAACAAAATTCTAACCTGTATCATTTTTAGCTGAGCTTGCTCTGAACTGCCTTGAACCACAGCTTTGGGATGGAGATACAAATAAAATTAAACGAATAAATGGATTCCAAAGCATCTGCTATGTGTATGATTGCATCATTTTATGAAGACAGCTGTTTGATACATGTGCTTGATATAACTTAAAACATTCAAGCTATCATCGGCCCGTTTCTCAGCATAGTAAATTATGCTAGAGCAGGCCCAGTAAATCAATGGGACTTGGCATGTCAACTCTTCCATAAGCTCCACTCATTAAAATGGGTCTCCTTTAACTGAAACGTAGGGTGCATTTTGACTGTTAAAAGAATCAGTGTTTCATTTTCTCTCTCCCCAAAACAGGGTGAAGATCACACAAAACTTTTGGCTTGCTTTCCTCATCCTTGGAATTAACCTTGGTTAAATTAGTTTTTTTAAGCCTGTAGCTAGGCACCTAACCACTCTCTTCTTCTCCTGGCCCCTGTAGGGTATTTCTTTTCTAACTTATTCCTGCCATTGATTGACTCAATTCCAAAGGGAAGGGCAGATCCATTTGGACATAGCCCCTGTTGTTCTTTCTCCTTGTTCAACATATGATAATGATTATTTGTTTTAAATGTTCTGCTGTTGTAGCATGAAGAAGTCTCCAAATGGCAGGTCCTATTTTCCAAATGGAGAAAAACATGATCCTAAAGGTGGCAATGTGTTTGACCCCTCCTAATGCCAAATGACGAAGAGGATGCCCTTGAAATACATGGCGAAGAACTTTCGTGAGAGACTTTAAGACCCTGGAAATAACATGGGAGGATGCCGAAGCATCCGCCAAAGACCGGAGCTGCTAGAGATCCCTTGCTGCCCGATATGCTAAGTAAGTTCTAGGATTACAATAATTCTTTGCCATGACTGTTCACCTGTTGTGGTGCTATAACAATAAGGATCGGTGTCTGTGTGTATTTTCAAGCTGTAAACCAGGAATCCCCAACCTTTTCAAGCTGAGGGCCGGGTCATGCTCTCACAGTCACCTTTGAGGGCTGGATGGCCATTTTACCCTGCCTGCATTATGGAGTGCCATTTTGCCCCAACAGCTTCAAATGGGTGGCCATTTTGTTTCTTAAATGCTCTTGGAGGGATGATGGACAACATGAAATGGTGCCATCAGCTGGATCCAGCCCAGGGGGCCTTAGGTTGAGAACCACTGCTGTAAACGTTACAGGGCACAATATACTCTGATATATCCTCTGACACACACACATGCACACAGAAAGAATTGGTGCAAAATAAACAACCTCTGACAGTATAATATACAAGATAATGTGTGCCCAAGCTCTGTGTCATGTATTCCTTAGCATTTGAATTGATTCCGAACCTGGCAAAAACCGATGCAAACAGAGGACCGTTTTACAAATGAAGACACACGCACACTTTTGCATAGTAAGTCACAGATAGAATAGGTGCATTTGAACCAATAGAATTTATGGAGGAGTTGACTCACCAATCTCCACTGATTCAATGTTCCTACTCTAATCCCATTTACTATGTTAAGCAACAGGATTTTGGCCACTGTAACACTTGGGACACTGTTAAATTGAGGCAATCAAAACAAGAAAACAATAATTATATCATTTATAAATCAATCACTACTTAATTTGAATTGTCGGTAGCTGCAGTCATCAAACCAGTAAGTCTAGAATTGTGGCATACAAAGGTTAAGGGGGGGAAAGGGGGATTAACTAGAGTTATTAGTTAGTGTAACACTGCCATTTCCCAATTCTTTTCCAAAATATGCCCCTGCACCCTAATCTGAAATGCATGAAGAGGATTTAAGTCAGTGGTCAAGAAGGTTTAGAAATCTGACAGGCGTGATGGAAACTAGAGGCGTGCACTGGAAACTGCCCAAATCACTTCAGGGGATGAAGTAGAGAAGAAATTGGCAGGATTCAGACATTTCAGGAGTTCTCAACCTTTTAAAGCCAGGGGCTGGGTCACGCTCCCTCAGACAGCTTCAAGGGCCAGACAACCATTTTGCCCTTCATTCACCACATGGCACTTCCTGGTGTGGTGAAAGCGGTGGGCCCCCCACAGGAAATGGTGCCGTGGGCCACATCTGGCCCACAGGCCGCAGGTTGAGAATCCCTGAAGTAGGGCATGGATTTTAAAGTAGTTCCAGAAAAGCTTTGCTGAAGATGAAGAATGTCTGGAGGGAAATAGTGATGAATGAAGGCGGTGGCTACATGGGGAACAAAGGGAAATGGCAGAAGGCAGAGAGCCAGAGGCAGGAGAGGATGATAACAGATAAGTTTGCCTAGAGTCCATCAATGACCCTGAAAGAGTTAAAAGAGCAAAGGAAAGACCCGCAAACTCCCAACATAAATGCCAAACATACATTTCTCTAATATCTGTAGCAAGAACCCACTGTCAGTTAAGACTCCCCAGGAGCCAATGCTCCAGAAATTTCTCCTCCACTCTCTCTCTTCACAGGTACACGTTAGCGCTTGCTTGGTTGGCCGAGTTTTAATATCAACCTTATGCCAATTATTTACAGAGAATGACAGGGCATGTGACAGATAGTGACAAAAAGCTTCTCACTGCTTGCACAACTGTGTAAGCAACAGGATTCTATCTGTGTGTGTGTGTGAGAGAGAGAGAGAGAGAAGAAAGTTCTGTGTAAGATGGAAGTAACAGCATAAGGTAAGAACATTTGGATCTAGATATGTGGTTCCCAATGTGGGGCCCATGCCCCACAAGGAGACTTCAATTCCCAGAAGCCTAAATCAGTACATTGGCTGATCAGTGCTTTGGGGAATTGATGTAGGCTTCTGAGAATTGAAGTCCAAAAACCAAAGGTTGAGAAACGCTGGCTTCTAAATTTATTTTTCTGCTCCTCAGGTGAGTTGCAGAATAAATGAATGGGCTGGGGTAGGCTAGCATCAGAGTGAGAGAATACCTACCTGACTATCATTCTCTGTGTGCCTATGAGGGTGAAAAATAGAGAATATCATCTTATCACTCTGGTTCTGCCCACCATCGGCAACTGTCCCTTCTGTCACACCCAACAGGGTTACAACTGATGACCCAAGTCTCCTCGGCTAATCAAACTGCACTCACGTTGACCTCATTTATCTTTTAGCTTTCAGATAAAAAACATTATTTAAAGGGCTTTTACTGTGACAAAACCATAGCAGCTTGAATTAAAATGAATTTAGCAAAGGCAGTTTCAATTATTTATTTTTTTTAAAAAAGCTGAAATAGATGCAGGAGAGGCAGGAAAAGTTGGCAAACATAGGTGCTCCCAATTTACAAGCAAAATGAAAAGATAAGAAGCCCGGTTAAGATTTCCTATGTAAGTGATTAAATCAGGACATATGTCCTAGCTGAAAATGATCTTGATAATCCCAAACTGGGATGGGTCTGTAAACTGAGTGTGGTGCAAAGAGACAACAAAAAGGTACAAACTCATAAAAGTGAATGGAGAACAAGAGTCTGCTCAATTCCCCAGCACTATCTTTGAGTGGACAAATGTTATCTGTCTATAAAGATAGCTGTCTGGATAACCTGTGGTTTAGGTGTCTGGCTGCAGAGTCAGACACTGGGAGTTTGATTCCTCTCTGTGCCTTCTGAGAGAAGAGCCAGCTTGTATCATCATGAGCAAGCTGCACAGTCCCAGGTTACCCTCAGAAGAAAGGAATGACAAAACAACTTCTGTGCATACTCTTATCTTAAAAACCCTGGAAAGGGTTGCCATAAGTCAGATTTGACAATGGAACATAATCATAATTACCGTACTGCCATCCACAAAGATAACTGGCTGTACACTGAAAATAATGTGAGAACATGGCCAGAGCTATAGAAGAAAATCCATACACATTTTTGGGGTTCCTTTTCTGTATTTCATAACAAGATCTGGCTGTCCCTTTGTTAATGGTAGGTGAAAGTTTACTGTAATCTGTGATACAACTGGAAAATGGATTTCATCTAACACATTTAATGAATTTTCATTGCTCTTTTAACTCTTTCAGGATCATTGCTGGATTCCAGACAAGCTTATCTGTTATCAGCAAAGATTACAGTAAAAATACTAGGAGTCGCAGTCTAGCAATGTCTGGAAGGTTGCTTTTTGGCCACCCCTAATCTAGTGGTACTGCTATCAGTCTTAGTGGGAAAGGCATAAGCATGACATTTCCATGTCAGAAATGTCATGGTATATAATTGTAACTGGTATTATTACTTAGGCCAGGAGTTCTGAACCTTCTCAACGTTTTTAAGCCACGGGCCGGGTCACGCTCCCTCAGACAACTTTGGGGGCCAGATGGCCATTTTGACCCTCCTACACCACGTGGAGGTGGTGTGCATCCAGCCCATGGACGCAGGTTGAGAATCCCTGACTTAGGCATTCACCTGAACATGCACAGGGCTACGTCAGTGGTAGGAACATGAGAGGGAAGCAAACATTTGTGAGGGTTTCTGTTCATGAAAGCTCTTTGTGAGGATGTTGGAGGGGTACACAGAAAGAGCCTCCTCAAAGACTGAGGTATTTTTGAACCACCATTGGGCATACCCTGGTAACAGCAACCTTGTATTGCTGGCTAATCCTTCTCACACTAGGTCAGGTGAAAGGAACTGCAGAATGAACGCACCAAAAGGTGCCTTCATTTTGGAAGTTTCATGTCTGGCCTCGACATGGAAGAAAGGAAAAGGAGTTTGGGACCCAAACCAGTGCCCATCACACTTTTAGACTGTCCCAATTCCTAAATGTAAAGAGGGCAGGACTTCAACCTTTACAATCATATATAGTAGGGTCTCACTCCATATCCACGTGGAAGACGGAAACCACAGAAAGTAGAGAATGCTATATACAGTAAAACTCTGACTTACAAATGCCTCAAGTTACATAAAAGTTGACTTACATAATGATTTTGTGCTAAAACCATGTCCCTATTTACACAATTTCCTATGGGGTTGCTTCGATTTACATAAAAAATTCTTTTTTCCTATGGGTTTGCATTGAGTTATGTAAAAATTCGTTTCCCTATGGGTTTGCTTCGATTTACATAAAAAATTCTTTTTTCCTATGGGTTTGCATTGAGTTATGTAAAAATTCATTTCCCTATGGGTTTGCTTCGAGTTACATAAAAAACTGATGTAAGCAAATGCCTACGGAACGGACTTTTTTCGTAAGTAGGGGTTTTACTGTACAGTACTACATTGTATAGTTGCACCTAGAGGCCAATACTTGTAATTACACCTTGGAAATATGGGGTTTTTTTTAAATGTTCTATTTTCAAGTCATGATTAACCAAAACCACACATGCTGATTCTATGGATATGTGAATCCTACTGTATATACAACAGCTTCCAGTCAATAATCATCCTCTCCCCACATAACAAGAAATGATGGAACCCCAGCTATGGAGGCATGAGATCAGACCAAACCAGTTTGTTCTTCTTTATGGGAGAGCTTCTACCACTGCTGTATCATCCCAGTTTCTGTGGAAATGTAGCTAAAATTTTCCCAGCTGGCAAACAGACAATAGGCTTAAAAGGAATTTGCTATTTGTCAAAAATGGTCACGGGCATTTGACTCCCGGCAGAGGCTACGGAACAAAGTATTGCAGAATACTCTGGGAGTATTCTCTCAGGGAAAGAAGCAGAGGACTGTAGACTAGAATAGTAGAATCAAAAAGCTGAAAGGTGTAATGGGGGGAAAAATGAGGGGAGCTTGCTTTTTAAAAAAGTAAATTTGGTCACACCAGAGGGAAGGTATTTGGCCTTCAAAGTGGTAGCTGGGACAGATAAAGAGTAGACATAATAATGCTATGGTCTGTGAGGATGGAACTTATTTTAATAAACATCTAATGCTGTATAGTAATTGGCTGGAATTCTTCAGAAGCAGGGCTGAAGGTGGAAATTGTGTTCCAATATGGGAAAAGGGAAGAGAGAAAGGGGGAGTCCTTTTTTTGCCATGTTTAAGAGATGCTTAGATATGCTGTGGGAGGCTTAGATTCACTACATGCTGGATGGAAATGTGACTAGAAAAAACTGCCAAAATGTAGTTCATTAATATAGCCAGACTGAAGCTTGGGAACTAGAGGGTTATTATTTTCATGTTTGGGATGGCTAGTTTGCAAATCATGTTCCTCTGCTATAATGAATTGAAACTTACTGTGTAATAATAAAAGAAATGTTTGGAACCACAGTTGTCTCTGGTGAATCAAGAGGAATATCTGGTGTCTTTGCCAAAGCTACCATACTTTAATAAAGCATGTTATCTATGTCCTACCTGGTGTGGTTGGTTTGGCCAGATGGTAACCCTTCACATTCACACTGGCCCAAGAGCCAAACAGAGATGCCAGGGGCACACTGAAGATGTGTGTGGGCCCATAGCATTGAGTACAAACTGCTGGCTAAGTGGGGAAGATAACACGATGTGTTAGGGGGCAGAGAGTGTTACTCTTCCAAGCAGAGTGGGGTTAACCCTCAAGGATCATACCTAGTCCAATCTCCCCTCCCCACTCCCATTCTAATGCAGGAAAGTCATTGCTGAAGCTTCTCTGATAATCAGTCATGAAGCCTCTGCTTCAACATTTACAATGAAGGAGACACTTCAGAGGCTTTGAGAACAAATCACAATTGCCAATGTGCTTAGTAGTTCACACAGCAGGGGAGAGGAAGTCATGAGCTCTGAGCTTAATCTGGGCTGCCACGTCCCCCAATTTAGCCTAAGGAAGTTCTCCTTGGTCATCCCTTCCTGGAGCCACACCCCCACACGCAGTAGACGGGTGGAGCTGCAAGTAGAGTCAGTATGCCTGGACAGAGGCACCACTTCCACTTTGCTGCAAACAAAATCCAATGCTGCAAAATTAATGGGTTAAGCAAGCTGGAGTTACCAGAGCTTCACTGGCACTCAATGCTGGGGAGAGACAGCAGGCTCAGATAGATACTGTATACATTTATTGTATATGTAACAATGCAAATGTTAATTTTATTTCACAAAACATATATAAGCATTAGCTATCATGCAACACTGGTTTGAGTAACACCGCATGCACGCATGCAAAGAAGGACCACATTTCAAACCCCTCTTCAAAGGTTAAAGATTTAAGCAGAATACTATACTATTCTAACTGGTTCCCAAGATGTCATTGGATTAGAGTTCCTATCACATCTACAATCAATGTAGTCAATTGTCCAAAGTGACATTGAAGTTATGGTCCAGGAACACTTGGGCATTAATCTTGGAATATATTTTAGCAACTATCCACTTTTGAAGTTTTGAGTGTTGTAATCCAAGACATTTGGAGGGTACCAATTTCCCTACTCCTGTGTTATTCTAATGAAGAACAGTTGACAAACCAATGAATCAACATGAACCATTCTTATAAAATGCTCTACAGTGACTGCTCTGAAATAATTCAGAAACAAATCACTAAAAAGACTCCAAAAACCATAAAATAAGGTGAGATATTTACGAATTGCAGCCCTTCTTCTGTACAGCAGGGCCATCTTGACGTAGCTCTCCATCAAATCCCTCAATATGGCTGAGATCATAATGAACTGCAGCAAGCAACCCAAAGTTACATAGCTTAGGCCCATGATGGCAAACCTTGGCACTCCAGGTGTTCTTTGACTTCAATTACCAGAAGCCCAAGTCAGCACTCCTGCTAATTAGGGCTTCTGGGAATTGAAGTTCAAGAAAACCTTGAATGCCAAGGTTCGCCAACACTGGATTAGGGCTTCCTGTCTCTTTTCAGGACTCTACCTACTTTGGCCCAAGGACATCTGTTTCTCAAACCTTCAAAGGGCAACCAAGCAGGCCTAGGGTGATACAATCCCCACCGTCTTTATTTTCTTCAAATTATTATCAGTCATACATGGCAGAGAATGCTGACCTTCTAGATATTTTGGCTTTAGCTCCTAGAAATCTCAGCCAATAAGGGCCCATGGGAGTTTTAGTTCAAAACATCTGGAGGACCAAAAACTCTCTACCCTGATGCATAAATGAACAAGAGGAGATCAATCTGAGCCGTTCACATCAAAACATCTGTTTCAACTCTGGCTCCAAGAATTATTAATATTGATTTGAGTTGGCTTTCAAACTGCTATTTCTGTGATTTACATTTTACCTCTCAGTAAGGTTATCTCCTTATAGATAAAACCATGTAGCATTCTTTCCATTCAAATTTGTACAGTGCAAAACGGGGGGGGGGGGGACCCACATGTTAAACATCTTCAACTAGGGGTTCCCAAACTTTTTGCGCCATGGGCTGGACCACTGAGCAGCCCGGTCAGCTGAGCGGGCCAGTCACGTGGTTCCTCCCATTGTAAACACTGCCATAAAATGTGTCTGTCGGAAATACATTTATGACAGCCATGGGTGCATTTACGGTAGTGTTTACAGCAGGCATGGATGTATTTACACAGTCGTGTTTCTGCAGGTGGGGCACATTTTATGGCTGTCATAAAGATGTCAGCTTCCGCTTCCAGAAGTGGCGGTGGCAGGCCACATGATCCAACCCATGGCTGTAGGTTGATCACCCCCGTCTTAAACCATGCTAGATTCTTGGACAACATGCCTGTCAACTGAATATTTTATTTTTTGTCAGTGGTGCGTGAGACAGATGGCTTTCTCCTCTGTTTATGTCTTGTGCAAGCACATTTCATGCCATGTCCTCTGGTTCCAGCAACAGTCTAACGCTAGCCAGGTTTATACAAAAGTAACCCCCACAAGACTCAGTGGAACTTGCTCCAAAGGAACTGGTTGTGCCCTGAAAGAAGCAAGCAACTATTGCCAGGATTCTGAAAACAGCTTTCAAAGCTAAAATTCCAGTGTAGAACCAGTGGACATGCTAACTATAGGGCTGTGATAGTGAACTTTGGTACTCCAGGTGTTCTTGGTCTTCAATTACCAGAAGCCCAAGTCAGCACTCCTGCTGATCAGGGCTTCTGGGAATTAAAGTCTAAGAACATCTAGCGTGCCAAGGTTGGCCCTCACTGCTATAGGTGGTTTCCGGGGTTGCATCCTGATGCTTCCAAGCTCTGCTTAGAGCTCATAACATTGCAGTAAAAATCTGAATGCCTCTGAACATGTGTAGAGTTCTGTTCAGTCCAGTCACCTCCAACCTATATGTGAGCAATATTCTAGTAGTGGAAGGTAATCACAACCTCTCTTCCATTCCATTTCAAACATGCTCACAACTGCTCCTAGCGTGTTGGGTTGGATCCTGACTCAATCGCCCAACAAACTTTATGGCAATCATCAGAAATTGAAAGCTCTTTCAATTTGTTCTAAATACGAAATACAGTTGGGTCCAACAGGTCTTCTGTAATGATGACTGGAAACAGCTGGAAAAACTTATTTTTCAGAAAAACTACCAGTGGCTCAAGTGGTTAAGATGCTCACTGGAAGGTCAGCAGTTTGAGACCGAAGTACTGCACGATGGAATAAGCTCCCGTCTGTCCCAGCTCCTGAAACAGGATAAATAGGAACTACTTCGGTGGGAAGGTAAACAGCATTCAATGCACTCCAGTGTCTAGGCAAGCCTGCCACATGTCCACAGAAACACCTGTAGATGCAGACAGCACTGGCTCTTTGGCTATAAACAGAGATGAGCACTGAAACCTAGGGTTGGATATGACTGGCTTTCAAGCAAGGGTGACCTTTACCTTACCTTTGGAAGTCCAAATCTTGGACTGGCCAGATCCATGTAATGGGAAATTTATCCAAACCATTCCTAGCAGGGACTATCCTGCATTCTGCACAGGCTCAGAGAGATGACTGTGTTACTGCTGCTGCTGAAAATCCTCCCTAGCACAAATTTAAAGACATTTTGTTCTCTGTAAGGGGAACAATTTATACAATCTGAAGAGAAACCAGACTACTCTCTGTTGTTGGGCTTTTTTAATTGGGAAGGACATCATTTTTTGGTTGCTACTTATAATTTATTAAGGTTTATTTTATTACTTATGTCTCATTTTCTATTGTAATTTTTTTTATATATATCTTGTAAGCCACCCAGAATGGGAAAATAAACGTAATAAATAGATCAGTAAATGCATCCGCTTTTGGTGGCGATGTGGGCCACATGTAATGGTGCCGTGGGCCAGGGCTGGTTGAGAAACCCTGTAATAGATAGATAGATAGATAGATAGATAGATAGATAGATAGATAGATAGATAGATAGATAGATAGATAGATAGATAGATAGATAGATAGATATTTTGGGATGAAAACCCCGAATCCTCCCCCCATCCACCTGCCACTGGAGCTTCTTGGCTCAGGGAAGGACATCATTTTTTGGTTGCTACTTATAATTTATTAAGGTTTATTTTATTACTTATGTCTCATTTTCAATTGTAATTTTTTAATATATATCTTGTAAGCCACCCAGAATGGGAAAATAAACGTAATAAATAGATCAGTAAATGCATCCGCTTTTGGTGGCGATGTGGGCCACATGTAATGGTGCCGTGGACCAGGGCTGGTTGAGAAACCCTGTAATAGATAGATAGATAGATAGATAGATAGATAGATAGATAGATAGATAGATAGATAGATAGATATTTTGGGATGAAAACCCCGAATCCTCCCCCCATCCACCTGCCACTGGAGCTTCTTGGCTCAGCTTTCCCCGTTGCCCAAGGTTGCTCACCTTGTACAAGTGGATGGGGATGTCCACGACGATGAGCAGGAGGTCCCCCAGCGCCAGGCTGGCGATGAGGATATTGGGTCCGTTCCTCATGCACTTGTTCTTGTAGATGATCCGGAGCAAGGTGGAGTTGCCGATGAGGCCCAGCACGAAGACCACGCAGCCCACGGCCGTGTTGATGTACTTGAAGGTCTTGGCGATCGTCGTCTGCCCGTGGCACATGGGCGGCTGCGCCCGGCCGGACCCTCGCTTGCCGTGCGCGCCGGGCCAGCTGGAGACGTTGGCCGCCCTGCCGCTCTCCGCGCCGGGGGTCGGAGCCGGGGCGCCGTGCCAGGACGGAGCCAGGCTGTGGCCGACGTCCAGCTGGGGCGTCGTCGGGGCGTCGCTTTCCCCCAGCCCGGCGGCGCAGCTCACCAAGAAAGCCAGGGCGCAGCAGCGTCTCCAGAAGGTGCGCCCGCTCATCGTGGCCCCGGGCGATCTGAAGCAGCAGGAGAGACAAACCAGGCGGGCGAGAGTTAGTCCGGAGGACAATTGACCGGAGGGTCAGTCGTCCTCCCGGGTGGCAGCGGTGGCCAATCGGGGCCAGACCCAAGCACGTGCGCCCACCCGGAGCCAGCCCAGCCGCCACCCTGGCGCGCCGTAGGAGCACAGCCAGCCAGAGGCGCGCAGGGAGGGGGGGGGGACCCAAACAGGAGGGAGGGGAGCAGGCAGGTTGGGGGGCGCGAACCGGCGTCGTCCCCTGGGTAAAAACCCTGCCCAGCCGCCTCTCTCCGTCGCTTTGATCCCTGCTCGGGCGAAGGGCCAGCTTTGGAAAGGAGAAACAAACAAGCCTAGTTTTGGGTACGTGGTGGTGGGATTCGCTCTCCCACCGCTCTCGAGGGAAGAATCCCAAACGGGATATATAAGGCAAAAAAAAAAAATCCCACAAACTCTAAAGAGACCCGAGAGTAAATCCATCAACAGGAAATCAATCGGTCACTAAAAATAAAAAAATATGCAACTTAAGTCCCATGGAAAACCAGACTACTTCTTGATGAAAGAACTAAAGTTACATTAATTCCAATGAGAATTATTCTTAGTTAACTTTAGTTTAGATCCAATGTGGGGTGTTCACAACAGCCTGTATTAAATACCGCACCAATGTGGGGGGTTCACAAATTAATTAGCATTTTGCCCCCAACATGCTGGGTACTCTTTACAGACCTCGGAAGGATGGAAGACTGAGTCGACCTTGATCCCAGGTCAGAATCGAACTCACAACCTTTTGGTTGGAACACAGCAGTTCAACCACGACACCACCAGAGCTCTTTATAGCATCACAGGTGGACGAAACATCCCGAGAGGTCCCACGGAAAACAAAACATTTACTTTTAAAATAAAATCATGTCTTTTATTGCAAACGTTTTACCAAGCCGTTTTGGGAATCACATTCCATGTCTTTCATTTGAACCAATACCTCATATAACATTAGTATGGAATAACACTAAAATCGCATAACATTAAGGAATCTGGGGGGAAGAATTGCAACAGATAACATTAAGGTCCTATGGGATGCTTCAGATAACAACTGCTAAAGCCTGTGTGGTTACAATGTATCTCTATGGATCCCATAGGATTTTAACATGCATCAGATAACACTAAAAATCATATAACACCAAGACTTGTGGAACCAGGTTTTAGTGTTATATGAGGTTTTACTGGTACTTTCAAGTTAAGATTTAGTAGAAAGTGGTGGCTTTGAACAAAATAAGCATCAAAATGCATGCATGGCTTTTCCCGCCCCGTCAAAACTGGTCTGAAATAGTTTTCTACCTTTGCAAAATTTTCAAGTAGAAGATTGGTCGGTTTAGCTGCTGGTGGCTGCAGAAGCCTTCCTTTTCTTGATGTTGTCTGCAGACAATGTCTGTTTCACTGCGCTGGTTCTCTCGACCCCCTCCACAGCTGGAACTGACGGCAGAGATGTGCTGGTCAAATGCTCTTGTGTGCTTAATGTCTAGCAAAAGAGGGCCGTCTCCCTGTTTTGTAAAACACACACGCACACTTTTATCTTTCCCATCCATCTCTGACAATCCCCGCCCACTCCTCAGAACAGTAGAAGAGCTTTCCCTTCCCCTGTCAGTTCTGAAGTCCTGGAGAACATCAGCAGGTTTCCTGTTAGAACAGTGGTGCCCAAACTAAGGCCCGGGGGTCGGGTGCAGCCTCGGACGCCAATTCATCCAGCCTGTGAAGCCCTCGTCGCTCCTGGAAGCGGAAGTAAAACGCGCCCGTATGGGCGCGTTTTACTTCCGCTTCCAGGAGCAACGAGGGCTTCGCGGGCCGGATGAATTGGCGTCGGGGGCCGCACCCGGCCCCCGGGCCTTAGTGACTGGCTCCCTGAACCACATGATCGGCCCACGGCCCCAAAAGTTTGGTCACCCCTGTGTTAGAAGATACTTGGAGCAGGGGCAGGATGCATGAGGTGGCAAAGGGGGCAGCATTTTTTTTAATGTAGAATTTAGATGGCCTTATTCAAATAATAATAATAAAAATCCTTGGACATCAGTTAGCATGACGGTCAGAGCAGCCTTTCACTATTGAGGTGAATGTTTGGACTCCAGCTCCCATCCTTACTGGGGAAGATGGGAGCTTCAGTTCAGACCTGCAGAGTGTTGATTTGGGGAAAGCTGAGTTTCAATGTTGAGTTAGACCAGGGATTCTCAACCATTTCATGTGGGGCTCCTACTGTCTCCACCACACCAGGAAGTGCTACGTGGTAGAAGGGGGAAATGGCCATCTGGTCCCCAAAGCTGGCTGAGGGAGCATGACCCGGCCCCCGGCTTTAAAAGGTTGAGAACTACCGGGTACCCTGGTAATGGCAACCTTGTGTAGCCAGCTAATCTTTCTCACACTGGTTTAGGCGAAAAGAACTGCAGAATGAGCTCAACAGAAGGTGTCTTCATTTTGGCAGTTTCATATCTGGTTTAGACAGGGAAGAAGGAGGATTACTGAACTGGTAGCCGCATTAGTCTGTGTTTTGAGACTAATATTAATTAATTAATAATTAATCAACAAATAACTGGTTAAAGAACATATTAATTAACAAACAATTGTAATTAACATTGGTTCTTCCACGTCTAGGTCAGACTTTAAACTGCCAAAATGAAGCTACCTTTTGGTGAATTCATTCTGTAGTTCCTCCTGCCTGACCGAGTGTGAGAAAGATTAGTTGGCACAATATATTGCCATTGCTCAGGGTATGCCTGATTGTGGTTCAAAAAGTATCACAATCTTTGAGGAGGCACTTTTTGTGTACCCCATGAATATTGCTAATAATGTGGTAACAATTACTTGCAGTTAGTTTAAAGCAATGTGCCTTGTTGGGATTTATTAAAGGCTAATACGCTCACGCCCTGCAGTGAGTCTTTGGAACCTCTCTGAAGAGGGGCACCGTATTCCACAATTCCATTGTAGAACAGCCTCCTTCCAAGCCTCTCAACGTAGCCACCATTGAAATAAGCAAAGCTTAGAGTCCAAATTATTTTTGCATTACAGCTCCCAGGTCAAACTGTTAGCCAGCAAACCCAAGCAGGTTATGGAAGTTGCAGTCAAAGCACACCTGGAGGGTTAAGAGTTAGGAAAAGGTGCTTTAGAGCAGGGGTGGCCAAATTACAGCCCATGGGGCCAAAGCATCTGGCCTACGCCCTCACCTTTACTGGAAGTAGAAGTAAAGTGTGCCTGCACATGCATAAATGCTGCCGTAAATGCACCTGTGGCTGTTGTAAACATATTTATGACAGCCGCCAACATGTTTTACCGTGGGAGGAACCATATGACCGGCCCGCTCAACCACATGACTGGCCCGCGGCACAAAAAGTTTGGGATCCCCTGCTCTAGGGGAACTGCAAAGACCTTATGTGCTTTTAGAATGTTAGGCTTGCTCACAAGTCATATTTGTCAATATTAGTAAAGTCAATGTTAGTAAAGATAAATGTTTCCCTTGCTTGAAAATCTGACTCTCGGGTGCAGTGCTCATCTATGTTCACAGCCAAAGAGCCAGCACTGTTTGCCTCTGCAGATGTTTCCATAGTCACGTAGCAAGCATGACTAGACACTGAAGCACAAGGAATGCTGTTACCTTTCCTGCTGAAGTGGTACCTATTTATCTACTTGCAATTTCTTGCTTTCAAACGGCTAGGTTGGTAGGAGCTGGGACAGATGACCGGAGTTCACTCCGTCTCACAGCACTCAGGTATCAAACTGCTGACCTACTGACCTTCTGGTCATCAAGCTCAACATCTTAACCACTAAGCCACCGCTAATAAGATAACATTTCATTGTATTATAATTGGGCAGAGATGAAGTGCATAATTTTAAGCCCTTGGAAGGTACAACCATTTGGGAGAACATTGTCATTAAGCACTCTGTCCTGTAAACAATTGAACCTTCCATTGACCTCTAGCTCCCCAAGATGCTGATCCCTAAAACTGATCTTCTAAAACCTACCTTGAATGCAATAAGGTTTACAAGCTTACTTTTGTCTCCTTCCCCTTTATATATGTACAAATGAAAGCCATGTTTGTTAGGAAGCTGAATTCTGCCCGCAGTATGGAACTCTTGAAGAGAAGCTGTAGTTCCCAAACTTTTTTTTTTTTGCAATTTTTAAAATTTTTCCAATCAAACATAAATAGCCACATTATACCTTTAACAGCAATTTTGTTGTTGTTCAGTTGCACAGTCAATTCTGATCCTTTGTGACCCTATGAACCATTGTCCTCCAGACACCTCTGTCCTTAACGACAATAGACAGCGAAAAATGCTACAGCAAGAAAGAGACTCATATTCTACTCTCATTTATCACAAAAACAATACAAGCAAAAAATAAAATAAAACAACAACAAAGGACAAAATAAAATAAGATAATAAAATTGAAAAAGAAAGAAAAACTCTCTGGAAAAGAAAAGAAAAGAAAAATGAAGATGCACGTTCAGACACAAATCATATGCTTCCAGCCCCTCTAGCTACAAAATTTTTGTGGTGAAAAAGCAAGTGAACAAGGAAGGATTTAGGAGAAATCAACAGCTGAATGAATCCCTTCCCAGCTTCTTTGTCAAAAAACATTTTCTCTGGGAAGGCACCCCTCTGTTCACAAAGGGAAAGTGGGTTGCTGAAGCAGGAAATAAGAATAATGTTATTTGTTTGTGAGAAGAAGTTCCCCATATTTATACATTTGATCATTCTGGAGATGGGAAGAATTTAAGATTAGGAAAATCCCATTGTGGGAGAAACAGAAGCACATATTGATCCAGACAAACAAAACACTTTCGGTGTGTAACTATTGAAATTATGTACTGTACATTTGAATCCATTTGTTAGCGCTTTCTTAAGGCTGCCACATTTCCCCCTCAGAGGTACCTCATCATTATGTAGTAGGCATGTGGTCTGTCCATTTTAGGAGAAGCTGATCCCCTTCATCTTGACAGGTGCAAATAGAGGATAATTTTGGTTCAATTCCTTTTTGAAGAATTTACCCAAATGCACCCTTTTTTCTATGGGAACAAGAGGAATGTGAAATCAAAGGACTGACAGCTTTCCCCATATGATGAACGGAAGTTGCATGCAAGTGCCTGATTAATGTGTAGTTTGGCCCTTAGTGACAGATTCTAGCTGTGGAATGAATTTGGCAGAGATTAAAAGATGTACAGATTGCTGGGGTGTCTTCCTGAAAGTCAGGGCAAGAAATAATTTCCTGTTTAGTTTAAGGACCTCCTGAATTTACTGCCATCACCCCACCTAATTAGTAATTGGTCATACAAGTATATAGGGTTTTTTAAATTATGAAGATCAGAGCATTTGGAGGCACAAATAATAGGGTTAGTCAATTGAATATATTTGTTTATTGACAAAATTTCAAGGTTTTTATGATAGGAAAATTGCACACCCTTCTTCCCAGTTATACAACTGACAATGCATTGACTTTTCTTGATCAGCCTCCCCTTGCCATTATTTGCTTACCTCCATCTCATTCCTCAGGGCACTGATGTATTAAACTATTTCGTTTAGATCTCAGTATAGTTGTAGGAATAGATCCATCAAAATCAATGAACTAAAGTAATAAGGTCTGAGTCAAGCTCCACTGATGTCTACTTATGAGGTCATGCATGACTAAGTGATTATAGTGTTGTTTTGCAACTCAGGGCATTCCCAGTGGACAATTTTGGCTTTGTCTTCCTCAGTGTGACCTACCTCAGGAGCAGCTTGTATGCTGTAGACTGTGGTCATTCTCTCAAAATTCAGGAAGAAAGGATCCACTACATCCATGAGTTGTTTTATGTTCTTGAGATTGTTGCAAGTGTAAAATGTGGAGAAGAATAATTATGATGTGGTTTTGAGTTCACTGGAGGAAAGGTGGAAATGGGAATGTAACTTGAGTGATTGCCAAAATCCTGTTGTCATTTTTTGATGATGTTAACACAAAAAGAGTAACACTTGGTGGTGAATTGTGGCAAGTTGCAAAGTCAGCATAGACATGATTTGTTCTGCAATTCAGCTCATAACAGATAACATCTAAGCTGACCTTGTAACTTTTGACAATTCCTTACCAAAAGCAATACTACTTTACATTATATTCACAGGGGTTAACTGTTTTGGTAGTTGAATAAGTAAACCAGGATCTAATCATTTCTTTTAAGATTGCATATTAAGGAACTTGTTGTATCAGCCACTTGTGTGTAATACTGCTGCAGCTTTCACTTGCATCTGTACTGTTGTAGTTGTACCATTCACTTACAATGACCTGCTTATTCTGGAAGTAACTTTTAAAAAATGAATTTTGGAATTGTGTTAATAACTGATAAGCAGTCCTACCTGTGTCAGGGCTATCCTTGGTGTACAGCAGCAGTGAAACTGCTTCTCTAGCCAGCAATGAAAGCCTCTGTGGATATTTCTACACATATAGATGGCTCCCACCCCCACATCAAACCCCTTCCTTTGTCCTGCATAAATGAATGGCTGCTAATTTGCTCCACCAACTCCTGAAAGGAAAAGGGCTCTGCTTGTACAGGATGTTTGTTTAGGAAGCAAACAGACATCTTTGGCAGTGGGATGGAATATGCATTGCCCTCACCTCTTCCCTAGTCAACAAGAGAGAGTGTATTTGGGATTTTCTCCACTCCCTTTGGAGAAAAACTTTTCTCCATTCCCTTTAGGGGACTGCAGTGGCTCAAGTGACTAAGATGCTGACTGGAAAGTGGCAGGTCCACAGTTCGATTCCCGAGTACTGCAGGACGGAATGAGCTCCCATCTTTGTCCCAGCTCCTGCCAACCTAGCAGTTCAAAAGCAAGAAACTGCAAGTAGATAAATAGGGACCACTTCGGTGGGAAGGTAAACAGCATTCTGTGTGCTCCGGTGTCTAGTGTCATGCCTGCCACATGAGCACGGAAACTTTGGCAGAAGCAGACAGTGCTGGCTCTTCGGCTTTGAAACAGAGATGAGCACTGAACTCTAGAGTCGGTTATGACTGACTTTTGAGCAAGGGTGACCCACTCCCATTCCCAGGCTCTAAAACTTAGTACCAAAGAAAGTTAAGTTGGCCCCCTCCCTGTTATTCTTCTGCCAGGAGACACCTAGACAGTTATTCAGGCTCCATGGCAATTCATCTTTTTGTGGCTACAGATGGTTTTTTTTTTTAAACTGACTGTTATGTTTTTCCCCCTTTATTGATATGTTTTACAGTAATTGACTTCAGTTTGTTCAGTGATTTAATCAAACTGTTTTGCATTGTAATTGTATTTCTTTTCTTTAATTGTTAGTTGCTATGTGTGCCATTTTACAGGGGAGAAAGATGGGCCACAAATCAAGTAAAATCAATCACTAACCAGTTATGAGCTATATAGGCGTTGCGTCATCACGAGCAGTGATTTGCAAATGGTGACGTAGCCTCGTATGTTATGTGCACATCCTGCTAGGTTGTTGATACAATATGATACAATACAACAGAACAGAAAAATAACAATAAATACATCAATATTATCAGTGTATATCATAGAAACAATTACAACAATCACTTCCCTCCAGGCAGGTAATTATAATTACAAAGCAGCAGAATAGCAGCAAATACATTAATATCATCTGTACATATCATAAAAGAAATTGCAATGCAAAACAATCACTTCCCTCTGAGCAGACAGATATAGTCACTTCTCTCCAAATAGACAGTTTTGGTCACTTCCATCCGAGTAGGCACTGGGCAAAGAGATCCTTCCCCAGCCCCAGGAGGGTGGGACCCAAAAGGCCAGCTGGGTGGTGATCTTTGGCCACCCAGCAAATTCCATGCATTTTCCCAACCCAGGGAGATTCCCCGGCGTTGGAAGACTCCGCTCGTGGCTGGCAGCAGCATGGTCTTAAAGCATCCCGGCCCCCCGCAAGTGTTGTCCTTTTCCCCCTTCACTGGGCCGGTCACAGGAGCGTTTGGTGAAGCTGGAGGCAGCGGCGGCGTGGTCTTAAAGCCTCCCGGGCCCCCGCAGGTGTTGTCCATTTTTTAACCATTACTGGGTACACAGAAAGAGTCTCCTCAAATATTGTGGTATTCTTGAACCACAATTGGGCTTACCCTGGTAACAGCAACCTTGTGTTGCCGGCTAATCTTTCTCACACTAGGTCAGGTGAAAGGAACTGCAGAATGAACTTGCCAAAGGGTGTCTTCATTTTGGCGGTTTCACATCTGGTCTAGACATGGAAGTTTATTATTATTATTATTTATTTGTTAGTTCAAATTTATATTGTCGCCCACTCGCCGTGGTGACTCAGGGCGGCTTACAGACAATACATTACATTACATTACAATATGTTGGGGGTGGGCACAGGGGTAGGGGCAGCAAGGTCCTCATCTTGCCCTGGCTTCTTCTTCCCCTGGCAGTTGGTATAGGCACAGGGGGAGGGGCGGCAAGGTCTTCATCCTCCCTAGCTTCTTCTTCCCCTAGCAGTTGGTAGAAAGTTGAAGAAGACTGGGTATTCAAGATGTCATTGTGATCATTTTATGTTGTAGTTCTATATGTGTACACTTAGGAAACATGCTCAAGTAAAATACCGTGGTGCAATAGACCAAGCTGTAAAACCCTGTAAAAATATACCGTATGTCCTGTTCAAATGAGCCACCTTGAGGCAGCAAACCAAAATATAGCCCTGTTTTGAAGACATAGTGACATCTCAAGTGTTGCATTACAGATTGATTCACCAGACAGCTATTTTAATAGCAATTTGGTCCTAATAAATGTACCTCCCCAAAATATGAAAGTAATCAAAGTCTTTTCTAATAACATTTTTTTTGGAACAACATTCTACATTATTGACCAGAGTTCTATGGTGGTCATTTTAAAAATTGCATAACTACCTGTGGCTAATTGTAGCTAACTGTTCTGAAGCCAAGTTTCTTCTCAGTTGTGTGCCTGGTCACCCACCCATCCTGCAGCCAAGATGCATCCTGGCACCTTATCAATTAGCTGTAATTAGACATGGCAGGTGAAGCAAACCAGATGCAAATGTCAGGAGGACTTCATATTTTGATTTGTTAGCTGCCTGGAAGATTTATGATCAAAAGATAATGTATAGCCATTTTAAACAAACAAAGAAGGATCACATTTCACAATTTGGAAGTACTGTATCCAGATTTCAGAGTCAGATTCTGAAATTCTGTATAATTGCACATTTTTACTAAGTTATTTTTCACTCTTTATCCTTCAAAAGGGAAAAAACCCTTGCTGTTTCCTTTAATATGTGAAAATGTCTTGAGAAACACTGTTTATGAAGTACTTTGCATACATAATTAAAAAAACAAAACAATCCTCTTATTTCGAAAAGGTGATACTCTGCATATTTGCAATTTCCAATAGTACAGACTTTGAAGTACAGTACCCCTGTTTGCAGCCATGTGCCTTAAAGCAGTTTATAACATTATCTTGCTTTTTCAGCAAGAAAGAAAACACGGTAATGGTGTAATATGCACTCTTTCTCCCCTTGTATGGTAAAGGCTCAGGCTGCAAGTGTGTCCGTGGTACACACATCTATATTTAGTATAAAAGGGATAACACATCCTGAGCCAAACTGGAGCAGGAATTCTGACTCCAGAAGATGTTTTGGTATAAAGTGGCCCCAAAAAGCAAGCTTTCATAATCAGTATTGACTTTACCATGACAACATGAGCTTCATTTGTTATTATTTCTCAGATCAAGTTGCTTGGTAGATACTCTGTACTCCACTGAACCTGGGATGATTATCTTTGTATCATGGTGACAAAAGTACATTTTTAACACTGATGGAAATGTATTTCATGGTTTCTCAACCTTGGCTCTCCAGATGTCCTTGGACTTCGATTCCCAGAAGTCCAAGTCCGTACTTCTGCTAATCGGAGATTCTGGGAATTGAAGTCCAAGGACATCTGGGGACCCAAGGTTGAGAAACCCTGTTTTAGATTTTTCAGCCATCTCCAAACAACACACAAGTGAAAATAACCCATTGCAACTGCGCAGGGAGTCTTGCCATAATATTCTCACTACTGTTCTCCATCTCTACAGCCCTCTAGGGCAGTGGTGGTGAACCTTGGCACTCCAGCTGTTCTTGGACTTCAATTCCCAGAAGCCCAAGTCAGTACACCTAGTAACCAGGGCTTCTGGGAATTGAAGTCCAAGAACAGCTGGAGTGCCAAGGTTTGCCACTGTGGCTCTAGGGCAGGGGTGCCCAAACTTTTGGGGCCATGGGCCAATCATGTGGTTCAGGGAGCTAGTCACTAAGGCCTGGGGCCCGGGTGCAGCCCCTGAGGGCAATTCATCCGGCCCACGAAGCCCTTGTTGCTCCTGGAAGCGTAAGTAAAATGCGCCCATACAGGCGCATTGTACTTCCACTTCCAGGAGCAATGAGGGCTTTGTGGGCCAGATGAATTGGCATCGGGGGCTACCTCTGGCCCTCGACCCTTAGTTTGGGCACCACTGTTCTAGGGAATGAGTCTTTTCACTTGTATAGCTCTGTTCTCTGGATGACTTCTTTCTGGTTTCAAACTTTATTGACTGCATACCTATGCTCTGGCTGCAAAAACACGAGACTTGAAGATGGAACTATGGGTTTCAAACATAATCGTATTTTTTCCACCCTACTATAGTTTCTTTAGAAACACTGTATATTAATTTTGCATTTAGCTGGAAACTTAGCATGTTCTCTTACAGTGAATTGATATATATGAATATATTTTTTCAGGAGGGGCAATTTTTTTTCAGGAGGGGCAAAAAAATTCAGGAGAGGCAACAATGTCACACTCAAATATCTAACATTGGCACCACGGGGTGCCTCTCCCCCCCCCCCCCGGGCTATGGCCCTGCTCCCAGCTCTACCTGGAGATATGGCAGACTAAAATGGAAACCATGTGCATGCAAAACAAATGCTGTAGCAATGAGAGATAGGAGGTCTTGATTAGCTTGATTATGTCACCTTTTGACAAGAAATAAAACCAAACAAAAGTAAATGACAACAACGACAATAGATTAACTGCTGTATTCTAATGTAAGCTTTCATGGATCAAGTCAATTTCTTAAGAATTTATCACCAAAAGCTCACATTAAAATATAACAGTTAATCTTTAAGATGCCACAATGTTTTTGTATTTATTTTTTATTTTACTTTTGTTTTGTTTTTCTTCTCTGATTTGTCTGCACAAGCTAACACAACTGTCACTCCAAGAACTATGTCAAGTTTAAGACAAATGATTTAGAGATAATTATTTCAAATGTACACATGTGTGCTTAGAGGCCTCTTCTAATATTAAACCCCAAGCTTTAGTTTAATTAGCTCATGGGTTATTACAGGAGGTCTTAACCTTACCACACCACAGGTCAGACAACCCCTCTTCAGACCGTGCCATGGGCCAGATGCAATGGCAGCAGGTGAGTTTGTGCATGTGTGACCGTGTTTGCGCACTCACACATTACCGGTATATGCCTCTTCAGTTACACAGACAGCCACCTTGTGAAATGTGTGGGCACACATGTCAATGTAAATACATGTGCAGTATTAGACATACTTTGTTGAGTCATGGTTAATGGCTCTTTCTTCTTGTACAATGTGTGAGATGTTCCCAAACTTGAGTTCCTCACTCACCCTGAACAGAGAGAATTCCTGCATAAAGCTTAGCTAAATTCTTGGAGCAAATCTTTAGCTGAGATGTTGATTAAAAAGGCCAGTTTGTACAAATTTCCATAATATGTAAATTACTGTTCATGTTATGCAATTTAAGCACATTTATTGCTGCATTATTTTTCTACCATTGGCCAGTATCATAACTACACCAGTAGGGTAGGAATGTTTACAGCAGCAGTGACAGATTGCTGCTAATTAAAGAGTCCCTGTTTTGATTTCAAGTTATGCCCAACTCATGCACAATGAGATGAAGTCATTTACACCCTGAAATCTAAGCAGAGACTCTTCACTAGTGGCAATTTGCAACTGTTGCTGACATCATTCAAGCTATATTCAAAAGGATGTTGGCCAACATATTTTAGCTTTTTAATAAGTACTGTAACTACTGATCTGAGGGAAGCAGTATAGAGTGTAATGGTTTGAGTGCTGGATTTGGGAGGGGGAGATGCAAGTTCAAATCCCTGCCTAATCAAAGACCTTTTATGTTATTTTCAGATCAGTATTTCTCAAACAAACCTACTTTAATAAGATCAGTTTCAGAATAGAACGAAGTGGCCATGAACTTAATAATTACATTTTGCCATGTTCTTCCGGTAAGATCCTCACAAGATGTCTGTTTATTTTTTTGCTACCAGTTTTGACCAATGGAGAAATAGATCTTCCTCTAAGATTGTGGTATTTTTGAACCACCATCAGGTGTATCCTGGGCAACGGTTAACTTATGCTGGCTAATATTTCTCACACTAGGTCTGGCGAAAGGAACTGTAAAATGAACTCACCAAAAGGTAGCTTCATTTTGGCAGTTTCACATCTAGCCTAGACATGGAAGAAGAAGAAGGAATGGAGAAAAGGCTTATCTCCTTACAGATCCATGACTGACATGTAGTTGCAGTACCTTATTTGCCAGCAAAAATTGCAGGTGACAGGCTGGCAAGCTGTTGAACTGGGGAGAGGGACACACTGCCATTTCCTTTAGAGAAGCAGATTCAAACTAGAAAATATTGTAGCTTTATTTTTCCCCCTCCACCCCCACAACACACATACCTGGTCCCTGATCCAACTTGCCACCTGCTTTTTAAACCTCCACCCCAAGCAGTGGTTTTGTTTCACTGCTATCCTATAGTGGAAATGAGATTCATAAGACAGCTTGAATACATTTTCAGTAAACAAATTACAATAGCCAGAAATTCCTTTCACATGGTCTGAAGCTTTTTTTCCATAAATGTAAGATTCACAGAAACCATAAACTCAATAATAACAACAAAAATAACAACCAGAAATTTAAAATAATTTAAATGAACGTGCACACATACAGATGCACACGCACGTAAATGCACGTACGTGCACACACGCATGCACACAATTGGCAACTGTACTGTTCCTCAGGGTAGTCCCCAACCTAGACTTTAGAAACACTCCCAGAAGTCTGGGAAAAATAAACCTGAACTTAATATTTCACTACAAATTACTGATTGAAAGACCTATAGAATTGTAAAGATGAGAGGGACTGCCCGGGTCATAAAGTCCGAATCCTGCTAAGAAATGCAGAAAAATGCAGTATGTTGCAGTTTTTAAAAGTCATGGGGCTAAATGTCTTAATCCCCCAGTGAACATTTATTGCGTGACTTTTTGTGTATAAGAACAATGCAAGAACTCTGTAAATGGATTTCAGTCACATGCACAAAGGAGAATGTGTGCTCAACAATGCAACTATGTTTACACCTGAAACGGTGCATGGATTCCTTAAAGAGTTGTGTCTCACAAGCAGCAGGTCAAAGCACCGACTCCACATTTTGCCTCATATCCTTTGTTCTATAAGGGCTAGAAACATAATTCTTTTTAAAAACTAAAGCTTGTATTCTAGGTCAGATGGTGGTCTAAACATGTATCAGGAGGCACCTCTAAACTGTGGTGGTGGGGATGCTAAATGGATAATAGAATCTATGTTTTGCAAGCCCAATCCTGCTCTACAGTATTATTTATTTCAAGATATAAAACTGCAGTGAAGCCACACCACTGATTGCATATATAAATGGATTAAGAGCTGAGGAAATTCATTATGCAATTCGAGTGCATATCTTGATTTGTTTTCTTCTGTTCTACATGTGTCATTTCAGGGGAATGACCTGACTAATTAAATCATCCAGTGGAAAAGTACATTGACCATGGTCTTTGCTAGGATCCATTTTATGTGCCCCTTCTCAGGGTTTTGTGGCCCCACAGACACTCATCTCTCATACTTCCATGATGGGAAAACAGGAGGAAAGGAACAAACAAACTCAGATCCAAAAGCAACTAAGAGAAATTGAGCTGGAGAAGATAAGCATAGACACCATCATGCTGAAGAATGCAATGTTTGGAATATTTTGCAAGGTTCAGTGATAAAGAACTTAATAACTGTTTCTGAACTGGAGGGAAGGGAGGGAGAAGATACCCTGTTTGATGTGCTACAGAAGGCCAAGAGAAAGTCTCCTATCTCTGATCTGGGAAGCTAGGAATGGAGCAGGCCTGTGTGTGTTCTCAGTAGCACAGCTTCACATTCTTTTGCCAAACAAAAACATCTACTACTTGTTCAGTCGCACAGTCGATTCGGACCTGTGCCCATTGTGTCTACAATACCATCTAGTCATCTCATTTTTGGCCACCCCCTTCTTCTTTTGCTCTCCATCCTTCCCAGCATCAAGGCTTTCTCAAGTGACCCCTCTCTTCTCATTTGATGTCCAAAATACTTTTGCTTCATCTTTACTATTTGACCTTCAAGAGAGCAGTCAGGGTTGATTTCTTCTAAGATTGACCTATTTGTTCTCCTCGCTGTCCAGGGTACTCTCAAAACTCTCCTCCAACACCACATCTCAAAGGCATCTATTCTTCTGCGCTCAGCTTTCCTTATGGTCCAGCTCTCACAGAAGACACAGTTCTCCAGTGGGTATACTACAAATTCCATCATCCATACCTATGCTGGCTCAAACAACTCAGCAAAATTTGGAGGGTTGAACACTTGAGTGGTTGGGAAAGGAGGAAGGGCAAATGGACTAAACCTTGGTTCCACAATTTCAGTGCCCTTTTGTTGTCTATTATAACGCAGAGTGTAGTAATCTGCAATTGGAAATCTTTTGCTGTTCTTCAACCTCTTTGGTCAGACCTTAGATTAAACTCCCAAACTGCCTGTGGAACATCTTATTTATTTATTTATTAATCAAATTTATATTCCGCCCTACTCACATGAGCGACTCAGGGCGGAGCAGAACAGGTATATGGTATACCACAAACACACTAAAAGAGCAATAAAATTTAAAACCCATTAAAAACAACCTCCCATTCCCTAGCCTAAAAGGAACTGGATAAAAGGAATGGGAATGGGAGTCGGGATAGGAGGGTAGATGTAGGAAGTTAAATAAGCCAGCAGGTGGGGGGGGGGGTTGTCAGTAAACCATCACTACCCCACACCATTCCTGCCAGCCAGGTTTTCAGGCCCTTCCTAAAAGCCAGTAACTCCATCTGGAGGCGCAGCTCCAGAAGCAGGAGGTTCCACAGAGTTGGAGCGAACAGGGAGAAGGCCCTCTTTCTAGTGCCAGAGAGTCGAGCCTCTCTGGCAGGTGGTACAACTAAGGCACCTTTCCGGTCCGCTCTGGTGGGACGGACAGATACCCTTGGGGAGATGCGGTCTCTCAAGTAACCTGGCCCACTACCATATAGGGCTTTAAAGGTAATGACCAGCACCTTGAATTGCACCTGGAGGCAAACTGGTAACCAGTGCAGCTCCCAAAGCAGTGGGGATGTATGAGAATAACGCCCACATCCCAGCACCACCCGGGTTGCCGCATTCTGGACCAGCTGCAGCCTCCAGATGGTCATCAAGGGCAGCCCCATGTAGAGCACATTGCAATAATCTGGAGGTGACCAGGACGTGGGTGATCATGAGCAAGGAGTCCCTGTCAAGGAGTGGGCACAACTGGCAAATTACACGCAATTGTGCAAAAGCCCTCCTGGCCACAGCTGCCACCTGCTCATTTAGCAGGAGTCGTGAGTCTAGGAGGACACCCAGATTGCACACTGGGTCTGTTTGAGGCAAACTAGCCCCATCCAGTACCAAAGATGGTAACTCTTGCTTCAGTATTAGAGCCACTCCATTAGAGTTCCACTCCACAGGATTACAGATCCAAGAAATCGAAGGAAAATTTAGGTATGCTGAATGACCAACAGGGAAGCACACCAGAAGAAAATATAGAAAAGATGGAAACAATATACTCAGTGGTGGGTATATGGTGGGTATGGCCAGTGGGAAAGCCCTGTGTTGCGCCTGAATTAGGACTACTTTATTTCAAAACTTGGACGGTGGGGCCAGCCAGAATTTCTGCTACCAGTTCTGGTGAACTGGTGCGAACCAGCTGATGCCCACCATTGAATATACTGAAGAACAGATGAAGGAATGAGAGAATTCTTTGAAGAGGAATCCTATGACAAAGAACCTGCAGGTTTAGAAAAAAAGTGAAAGCTGCTCTAAAAATACTGGGAAGAAATAAATCACCAGGGTATATGGGATACCAATAGAATATTTCAAGCCACAGAGACTTATCTGTCACAATCATGACAAGAAATATGGAAAACAATACAACAGCTCACAGACTGGCAGTGTTCAATATACTTTCCAATGTCCAAGAAAGAGATGTCAAGAAATTCAGTAGGACTGGTGCACTAAATTCCCATATAATCAATGTGATATTCAAGATGTTGCAACTAAGGCTTTTATTTTATATTCAACAAGAAATGCCTGTTATTTAACTGGATTCTGAAAAGGAAGCGGCGCTCAAGATCAAGTTGGTCCTACCGAGTAGGGCGGTATAGAAATCAAAATATAATAATAATAATAATAATAATAATAATAATAATAATAATAATAATAATAATAATAATAATAATAATAATAATAATAATAATAATAATAATAATAATAATAATAATAATATCCACTGGCTATTGGAGTGCACCAAATAACTTCATAAAAAGATATTTCTGTGCTTTATAGACTACAGCAAAGCCTTTGACTGTGTTGTCCATGAGAAAACATTCTGAAAGAAATTGGTGTGCCTCAGCACTTGATTGCCCTGTATTGTGGACAAGAAGCTACCATAAGGACAGAATATGAAGAGACAGAATAGTTTCCTATATAGACAAAGGTATCAGATAAGGGTACATTTTATCCCCTTATCTGTTCAATCTGTATGCAGAACAGATCCTACAGAAAGCCAGATTAGATTCAAATGAAGGAGGACTGAAAATTGTTGGAAGAAACTATGTAGATGACATCATCATACTGGAAGAAAAAATAACATTAAACAATTTTTAATGAATGTGAAGGAAGAAAGTGTCAAAGCAGGACTGTAGGTGAACATTAAAAAAACAAAAATTATCCCTACAGAAGAACTATAAAACTTTAATGGTGAGAATGAAGAAATTGAATTAACTTTGTTCCATCATCAATCCAAACAGAGATTATAGTCAAGAAATCAGAGGAAGACTGAGACTCAGAAGGGCAGCTAATGAAGGAATTAGAAAAAATCATCAAATGCAAGGATATGTAATTGGAGTCTAAGATTGAGATAATCCACATTCTTGTATTTCAGATCAATTTGTATAGGTGTAAAGGCTGAAAAGTAAGGAAAACTAGTAGAAAAAAAATGATTTATTTGAAATATGGTGCTGGAGTTGAGCTCTGTAGATACCCTGGACTGCTAGAAATACAAACCTGGATTATTTCTGGAGGCAAAAATGATGAAATGTAGGCAGTCATCTTTTGGGAACATCATGAGAAGGGAAGATTTTCTGGGAAAGGTTGAAGGCAACAGGAGAATAAGGAAGACCAAATAAAATAGGGATTAATTCCCCTAAAAGGAACCACAGCCCTATGTTTGCAAGAGCTGAGTAGGGTTGTTGAGGACAGGATATTGCTCATTTACAAGGTCACCATACGTTGGAGGTGACCATGTGTTGGAGGTGACATGATCATCATCGTCATCGACTGCAACTCGTATCCAAGAAGGCATCCCCCCCCGAAGCAGGAAAAGTGTCATTGGTGTGAATTTGTTTAAGGTGGGTCATAACTTGCCATGAAGTGACTGACACACTATGATCATGGAGCCATCTCCTCTGGCATACATGGAATTAGACATGCAGGATGCAACACCGGGAGTGCAATGGACTGCTGCAGCCTTGAGGATATGGACAACGTATGCCTTCACAGCCAGTCTATCTGGCATGGCCTCTTCCACGTCCATGACCATTGGGAATCTAAGTTCCTCCTCTGCTCATTTTGCCGTTGGGCCTAATATGATGGTTTCCAGTGGCATTTCCTCTACTGAGGGAGCCATCATCCCACTTAAAGGGGCTTATTCACCTGTAGCCATTGGTCCCTTTAGGGAGTCAGGTTATTTACCGCAGCCTGGCACTCACAGTTGAATTGCTGGCTGTATGGTCTACTCCATTACCGTAGCGGGATGTACAGCCAGACATATGACACATAAAAATAACAATTCCAGTAGAAGCTTGCCCTCGTGTGGACTTTTTAATATACCCAATCTACTGTTCAGTTTGGACAAAGGGGGAAATGCAGGGGTAGGGAAGGGTACAGAGGTAGGAGAAATTGGTTTCATGGTTTACCATAATCAAGATTCCCCACCCAGCATAGTTGGTGGCTATATTGAAGAGGAGATTCTGGAGGAAGTAGCCCTCCAAAATTAAATTTTCTAAACTTTGCTGCAAGTTTGCAGGACTTGACTCCATTCCTTAATTTTTCTCTATAAGAAATGAAGGATTCTGCCTTGAGCAGAGACTTCATCCAGCTATTCAGAGTCAGCCGCAAGCATTACTGTATTGTATTGTATTGTATTGTATTGTATTGTATTGCAATGTAATGTTTGTCAGCCGGCCTGAGTCGCCATGGCGAGTGGGTGGCAATATAAATTTGAACTAATAAATAATAATAATAATTACTAATATTGGACCACTGTTAGAAAGTCTAGAATCCTAGAATATGGCACAATTTTGGAGCCTTTCCCAAGGTCTCTGTCTTGCTCTGGGAAGAAGCTTCTGAGTTTTGGCTTTTACAAAATTGTTTGGGTGGTCTGTGACCAGCCTGCCTTCGACCTCTTCTGATCCCACAGAAGGCTGTTTACAGCTCCTTCCTTTCTCCTCAAGGTGACCATGTGCAGGTGTGGTTAGGAACTTGATTTTAATTGTTGAATGCAGAGGAAAACTATTTTTATTTTCCCCTCCTTTTTTTTTGGCAAGGGCACAAGCAAATAAATAAATAAATAAAACGAGGGAGGAAATACTAGGGACGAAGTGTGCTTTAAGGGTACCATGTCACAGCCAAGAGGAAACCAGTTCAGGATGAGGTAAAAGGCTGATTTTAATAACGTTGGGACCTGCAGGAGTTATTTTAAACCTCAGCATCAGGGCAGACGGCCCAGAGGCAATAATCTTGAACATGCTTCCTGGAGGTTAAATGTCATTTCTTCTCATGTACTTTTGTTAGCTTTTGCAGAATGGCAATGGATGAACTGTACTGTACTGAACGATGTTACTGTGAGAAGAGGCATTGCCAATTCTATTGGAGTTTAGGCCCTAAGTGGCCAGATTCAGCTTATCTGCAGAACTGATCTGATGGCCTGGTTTTTCTGTCAAACCAAGATGTTGTTTAGTGTGACAAGGAGTGTACCACAGTTAGACATCAGCTTATGTTCTTCTCCTCTACCACAGACAGATTTCAGAAGGATTCATATTTTTTGCTACCATACCACAGTTTGTTGTGCCCTTGAAATGCAACAGACTAGAATAGGGGTTCCCTACCTTTTCAAGCCAGCAGCCGAGTCATGCTCTCTCAGTCAGCTTTGAGGGCTAGTGGTCATTTTGCCCTGTTTGCATGATGGGGGTGGCCATTTTGTCTTAGCAACTTCAAAGGGGTGGCTATTTTGTTTCTTGAATGCCCTTGGAGGGGTGGGGGCCCATATGAAATGGAACCAGGGGCTAGATCCAGCCCACAAACCTTAGGTTGGGAACCCCCGGACTAGAGTTTAATTCAACTGTTATTTGTTTGAATCTAACCATGGGTTATGAAGATGAATTGTTTGAATGAACCATGACTTATATACAGTGGTGGGATTCAATTTTTTTTACTACCTACTATGTTGGTGTCTTATGGTGGGCATGGCTAGGGAAAAAGCCCTGCGTTGCACTCGAATTAGGACTACTTTATTTCAAAACTTGGATGGGCGGGGCCCAGTGATGGGATGTAACAGGTTCTCACCAGGTTACCAGAACCGGTAGTAACTTTCCCCAGTGTCCCGGAGAACCGGCAGCAGCTTTTGGGGGGAGCCACCTTCGGGGCTTACCTTTTCACTGGTTCCCCCACTGCACATGCGTGCCAAGCACTTGATGTGCATGCACGCCTACAGTGCTTGGCATGTATGCACAGCCTCCTTGCTGTCCTCCCAAGCGGGGAGGAGGAAGAGAAGCTGCTAGCCTGAAGCTCCCTATAGCCTGCTCCCCAGGGTAAGTGACTCACCTTTGGATGTGCTGTGTCTGTGTGTATTTTAATGTATATTTAATACCTTTACCTATATTGGCGTACTACCACAGTTGCTAAAAAGGCCTGAGGGGTGTGTGTGTATGTGCTTATTTTTTAATTATTATTTTGTATTTTTTTTCTTTGGCCCTGCTCATGACATCATGATGTCATGATGTTAGCTCCGCCCACACTGTGATGACATCACAGTAGGGTAGTAATTTTTTTGACATCCCACCACTGGCGGGACCAGCCAGAATTTCTGCTACCGGTTCTGGTGAACAGATGCAAACTTGCTGAAACCCACCACTGCTCATATACTATAATATTATTTAACTTATTAAAGCTTCAGATCTCATGGCCATGCTGGAGAGAAGAGGAATGTGTAAGTTGAAGATCCACAGACACCATTAGATCCCTGGCTGACATGTGAGGTCAAGCTTTTCCATCTGGCATTTTGGCCTGGGAACTGGCTTCTGTCCTGCCCCTGCCTCCCAGGGAAAGCACTCTCAGAAAGCACTGCAAGTGATGGCTGAGAGCAGTCACCCTATTTGGTCCATGGCTGCACCTGATTCCAATACTTTCAGGTGCTATAAGCATGTTAGCAGATATTGGGAACCTGAAGCAGCGTGATGTGGTCTTGTATCTTTTCAGACTTCACATGAGAGAAGTACTGTATGTGTAAGGATTTGTCCTTCTACAACATCTGGGTCATCCTTCTCAGTCCTGCTAGAATGTGGAAGTGTGTGCCTGTGTACTTGATGTGTATAAATTGATGCCATGAGGCCTCACTCTTATGTCTGATGAAGTGGATTTTGTCCACGAAAGCTCACATTTAAATACAGGAAATAGTATTTAAGGTGCCACAACTTTTTTTGTCTCCTCCCCTGTTTTGTTTTTTCTCTGATATACTTGCACAGACTAACATGGCTACCACTTCAAATATCTCTTCGTTTTGAATTGATAGTAACATAACTACATGAGTCCCCTTCCCTGGCCAGTTTCTCAGGTGTGAATGAGAGGTTTGTTGCCTTCTTGTTTGCTCCCTTTCCCCCCCTTAATGGTGCAGAGTGCCAGGAGTTTCCCTGGGTTTAGGCCTTTGGGAGTAGAAGGAATAGCTGGGCATGGGCCATGGGAGTGTTGAGGTGATCAGGATTGCAGCTGCATAACAGTATTATACAAGCTCATTCTGCTTTGGCTTCCTTGCCCCCTTTATTGGAACTTGGAATAGTTTGGAATAGTTTGATGTCTGCAGACTGGGAGGCCTTTGTCTGCCACCCCTCTCACTTCTCCCCATTCTCCCTTCTTCTACCCCATTGGCTTTAGGGTCTGGCTGTCTCTGGTGCAGGTGTACTTTTTGGGCTGGGGGCTCCTAGCTGGCATAGGCTTGTGTGGGGTTTGAACTGTTTGGCAAGGACTTTTCACCCCTTCTCCTGGTAGGCACATGCAAACTAACTCATGGCCAGCCTTACACCCTCCCCTTTTAATGTTGTTCAGTGGGACCCCTCACACAGGGTTGGGGTTGGGGTGGTTTGACCTCATTGGGCACTTAAGTGCTATCACCCTTCCCAGCATCAAAGCTTTCTCAAGTGAACCCTCTCTTCTCATTTGATGTCCAAAGTACTTTAGCTTCATCTTTACTATTTGACCTTCTAAGGAGCAGTCAGGGTTGATTTCTTCTATGATTGACCTATTTGTTCTCCTCACTGTCCAGGGGACTCTCAAAACTCTCCTCCAACACCACATCTCAAAGGCATCTATTCTTCTGTGCTCAGCTTTCCTAATGGTCCAGCTCTCAGAGCCATACATTGCCACCGGGAATACCATTGCTTTGACTAGACGAATTTTTGTTTGCAATGTGATGTCTCTACTTTTCACTATGTTCCCCAGGTTTCTCATTGCTTGCTTCCCAAGAATCAGTCGCCTTTTTATTTCATAGCTGCAATTACCATCTGCAGTTTACCTTTGCCTTATTTTATTTGGTTTTTTTTTCTATTAAGTTGCTTTTGTTTATTTGTCTGTACACTGCCCAGAGTGGGAAATATTCCAGATGAGCAGTATAAAAATGTAACTCAGTAAGTAAAATCATTGGACCTAAGAAAAAGAAAATATGAAGAAAGGTGAATGGGTGAGAAACCTTCCTCCAGCTCTTTCTCTATAGCAACACTTCTGGACAAGTGAGTGAGAAGTTAAATTGAATCCATGTTCGTCAACAGTTTGGACTTTTGCCACAGAGCCCACTGTTAACAGCGCACCTAGAATTTTTTCTCAGGGAAGCAATGGGAAATAAATAACCTTGTAACTTTGAACTAATGTACTTGTCTGTGAACACGTTTGCTTGCTTGTTTATGTTTGTCTGCAAAATTGCTTTTAGTGGCAACTGAGAGGAAAAGCCTTCCTTTGACGCAACTCCTAAAGATATTTCAGTTGGGCTGAGCAAATTCCTAAAGATAGCCTTGACTGTTCTATGCCATTATTTTGTCTGAATGGCTCTCATTATCTTGGGTACCCCAGTAATGTTCCTGGCCACTCACTTTCAAAGACAGCAAAGACCTGCTCACATTTATAAACATGAATTTCTAACTGGGGCTCCAGCAAGCACCTTGAGGCAAGGAGAGTGAGTTGTAGTTATTCAAACCAAAGGAATTCTATCATCTAAGTGGAGTTGATCAATTCTTCACAGGTCTGAACCACCATTTCATCACCAAACTCATTGCTACCTATATTCAGACTTTCAAGTGGAGTCAATGACCTTACAACACTGCTCAAATCTGTCTGCATTCTCTTAGTAGTAGTAACAGAAGCAGTTAGATTTTAGCTGTAGAGTTTTGGAATTTTGATATACAAATTCCATTCCTTTTGATCCTTTCTAGTTGAGTTTATCTCTTTGAAAACCTCCTTGGTACCAATTTGCAGTTCAAATGCTACATACCTGAAATCCAGAATTTGGAAAAGCAGTTACTGGTATTTGGACTATAGTTCCCAGAATCCTTACGGCAGCATGCCCAATGGCTGGACTGTGGCTCAGGGATCTGCATCCATAATTTTTCTGAGATCTGCCGTAGATGATCTGGCATGAAATAAAGCAGTTCTCATTGTCCTTTTATATATATCTTTTAACAACAAATGAGATGTGGCATGGGGGGGGGGGAGAGTTAGCATCTTAGTAAATCATAGGCTGTCATTATTTTGAGTGAGAGGGGAAGTATAAGAAGACAATGCCATGTGTCAATGTACAGTAAGGACTTCATATTCAATCCACTTCCAGTGCGACGCTTATTCATATTCTCACTGTACTTGTGCTAACAATGTGCCTTGTCCATCCTGATTTATTATCAAGTTCACCCTACAAAAATAAAAGACTGTAATTCCAGAGCTTGTGAATGACCCTCAAGATGATAACCTCAGGCTTCTCCCACAGATTCCGAGTTTCAAATCATACAGTTAGAGAGTCAAAGTACAATGACAGGAATTAAGCTAGTAAGGAACAGAGCTTCTGTTTCCCCAGAGAGCCACAGAGGAATATCATGGGAAGTACAGTGACGTCCTTCAAGCTGTATTTATAACTGCCAGGAGTCCCACCCACCTCTGCATTGTTTCAAGTGCTATTACTCTTTTGCTGTTAAAACCTTTTCTAATTTGGACAAAAAGCTTCAGCTGTTGGTTGTTTTGCTTTGTTTGAAAAGCATGAAATCAAACATCATTCTTCTTTGTGTCATGTGGCCATCCTTCCCCAGCCTGGTCCCTTCCAGATGACTGGGTTGCTGCTGTCATCCTACACACTTGGAGAGCCCCAGGCTGCAGTAGGATACGTTGGGCTGATTCACTGATATTTTTAGAGTTGAGCACCAATGTAATGTATGAAGTACTATCTTGTATATTTCAAATGACTAATTTACTCTGTTGTCTTTCATTTTCATCTAGCAAAATCAGACAAAAAGTGTCCAAGACTGTGACATAATCTGCAGATCACTGGCCTCATAATCTTCTGCTTGTATACTCAGCCATTGTGTTCAACAAGACAAGGTAGGAATTGCAGCCTGTGGGGCCCTCTCCCACAAACTTTCTGCTGATCAACATTTTTATCTATCCACAAACATTGATGATCTTCCTCATCAAATTCTTTATGGGGAACTTATGGGGAACAAGACCGCATGGAGCTTCATTGAAGCATTATAAGGACCAGCTGAAACAAACCATGAATATGTCAGGTATAAACCCACAAATCTGGGGGGCAGTGGCCATAGACTGCCCACTTTGGTGCTAAACCATCTCTGCTGCTACCGATCACTTCCAAGGAGAACACCGCAGACATGAAGAAGCTAAGTGACAAGCACAGAAGCTTTGTCAAACTCAACTACTCCCTCCACCATCTATTCAGTGTAATGTGTGTAGTCACATATTTTATGCCACAATTGATTTATTGAGTCACCAGAGACACATCTATCAACTGAGAAAATGACTTCCAGGAAAAATGTATGCTCGGATACGAGTAGTGGCCGATGACAATGATCTAACAATAAGAATAATTTGCTTACTTACAGTGATTCTCTTAGGGTTTTTGAGGTATATACTACTCAGAAGTGGTTTGTTATGCCTTTCTTCTGGTGGTGTTTGGGGCCAGCTTGTCCAAGACTAAAGAGACAGCATATATAATCCCATCAGTTACAAATGCTCTGGATGATCTTAGATGGGCCTTCTCCTAAGAGGCACTGTAGAGATTTGAACTCCCAACCCTTAGCTTTACAACCTGGCACTTTAGACCTCTTAGCTATACCTGCTCAACTGATGATCTCCCCCCTCCCCCCAACAATTATTATGGCAAGTTCTTACTACAATGTAAACAACAATAATTAATAAATAATACACAAGTGGATCATGCTTTTAGACCCAATCCTGCAAATATTCTACCTGTCTATCTATCTGAATTTTATACTGTCATGAAACTAAGTGGTTTCCAGAGAGGTTTTTTGCAGGCATACTATCTGTGAATGGTTCATACCACAGAGAACATTCACTTAAAACATTGGGCTGATTTGATGTGGAGTACACCGTACAGCCAGCAACTAAACGTTGAGTGTTGGGTGGTGGTAAATAACCTGACTCCCTAAGGGGGCCAAAGGCTATGGGCAGATCAGCCCCTTTAACTGGGGTGATGGTCTACTCAGTGAAGGAAATGCCACTGGAAACCAAACCATCATATTGGGCCCAAAGGCAAAATAAGCAAAGGAGGAAATCAGATTCCCAACAGTTATGGGGGTGGAAAAGGCCATGCTAGTTAGACTGACTGTGAAGGCACACTTTGTCCATATCCTCAAGGCTGCAGCAGTCCATTGCAGTCCCGGTATTAAATCCTGAATGCCTCAGTTCATATGTGCCACATAAGATGACTCCATTATCATAGTGTGTGGGTCACTTCATGGCAAGCTGTGATCCACCTTAAACAAATTCATATCGGTGGCATTTTTCCTGTTTCACGGGAAAAATGCATTCTCAGATACAAGTTGCGGCTGATGACAATGACAATGAACTCAGGCAAGACCACCTTCATCTCTTGAACGAAATGGAGTCTAACTTTGGAATATCAGACATTTGGTTATGTCTTCATATTGACTTGGCTTGGCTGAGGAAAAGAAAAAGATAACTACTGTACTGTCATTTCGCTTTTTCCACTGTTGCCCTGCCCTGAGCTAACCATCTCCTTTTCCTTTCTTATTTTTCCATGTCTAGGCCAGACATGAAACTGCCAAAATGAGGCCACCCTTTGGTAAGTCTATTCTGCAGTTCCTTTGGCCTGACCTAGTGTGAGAAAGATTAGCTGGCAACACAAAGTTACCATTACTAGAGTATGACCAATTGTGGTTCAAAAATACAACAATCTTCAAGGAGGCTCTTTCTGTGTACCCGTACCATGAAGACTATCTTGAGAATATAGCTAACCACTGAGTGACTGACAGAGTACTGTACTGTATAGGCTTAGCCAGACTAGCATCCACTCTCCCATAATAGGTGACCAGCCAGATACCTATGAGAAACCCACAAGCAGGACATGAGTACAACATATGTCACATACTCTGGATTCTGTTTCTCATACTAGAGGTAAAATGTGGCATCATAGCTATTGGCTATTGATAGTCTCATTCTCCATTAATTTATGGTTGTCACATGTGGTGGCAACTTCCATACTTTTACTGTTCCAAATCTGCTTCACTATAGAACTCTGAGATCTAGTATTATGAAAGACAGAGTGAAACCTCTTGACCCACATACCGGTAATTCTGAGTTCTTTTTCAGTTTTTATAACCCTGGGGTCCCATAGCAACTTAACTCCCACCACTTTCTGATTTCAATGGTAATTGAGGCCTTCATGATTAACCCCCCCCCCCAATTTTCAGCTGTGGCATGATGCCTAGACACATTGGAACACCTAATGTTATGTGTTTTGTTTGGCAAGTTATATTGCCAGATATGCAGCTTTATGCAAACTGGGAGCCAAGTTGATTATTTTTATCATTAATATTTTGTTTAAGGGTGGGCTAGGCTGTAATTCCAATATTGAGTTTAAATACAACTGTGGCTGCCAAGTAGTTGAAGTGTACTTGACATCAAGGAATGAAATAATGCAGGAATGAAATAATGAGTTGAAGAGAAAGAGGATCCCTCTCTTCAGTTTGCATTATAGCCAAACCACTGAAGATTCATTTTAAACATGTTTTCCACTCTGAGTTACACTTACTTGAACCCTGTGAAAGGTTTGGCTCCATGAAGCACCACCCTTCTTCTCTTGCACAAATTCCCATTTATTAGTTTTTATTGCTCTGAAGAAAGAGTGAGTAAAAACAAATGTTTCTCAAACATTACCTCATTTCTACAGCTGTAGAGAAAGAAAGTAGAGTTATAGAAAATGCTGCACAAATAGTTTGATCCCAGTGTAACAACTGCAACGGTTTCTCATCCACGGAGAATGTTGGATGTGGAAAAGGCTGTTTTGTGCCAACAGACATGTTCAGAATGCAAGAACATCCAGGTACTATTTCCAATACTTTTAGATAGTCTTATGGAAAGATCATTATTTGATCTTTGGAGAGGTTGCTTAGACAATATAGGTCACCCACCCACCCACCCATATCTCTGGGGATACATCACAAGATATTCTATGGGCACCTGAAACTGTGGAAAGCAGCAAACTCCATGTTAAAGCACACATGCTGAATCATATGAGCTCCTACAATGTGCCTTGGAAATATGTATTTCAGGGCTTTTTCACTGAATATGTTTGGATCCATGGATAAATGACATCACAGACATTAAACCTGTAGATATGTGGTGTGTGTGTGTGACCTGCTTTTGCACTAGATGACCCAATAGTGTGATTCAATATAAAGTCACTTCTTCTATGGGTGTAATGTAAGAAATCTGCAAGATAGATCTACAAATTGACTCTCAGACTACAAATTCTGATGTTCCCTTTAATCAAGATATTAAAGACTTGGATTTATTATAATATGGATTATGGTGACTGGAGTTGTCAGTGTTCCTGTATATGTGTGAAGGTGATCAAATTGAAAGAAGAGTGTCTCACAGTTTCTTGTTATATGTATGCTTGTCTATATCACATATTAGACTGCGGTGCCTTAGTGGTTAAGATGCTGAACTTGATAACTGGAAGGTTGGTAGGTCAATAGTTCTAGACTTGAGTGCTGCATGAAGGTAAAAAACATTTCCTGAACTCTGGTGTCTAGTCATGTCTGCCTCACATGACCACAGAAACGTCTGCAGATGCAGACAGCGGTGGCTCTTTAGCTATAAACAGAGATGAGCACTGAGCCCTAGAGTCTGATATGACTGGCTTTTGAGCAAGGGCGACCTTTACCTACATCACCTTTTGGAGCAGAAGAGGATGTTGTAGTTCAAATGGACTCTTTCAGATAAGTGCATAACAAAGATGTTTCCCTGTAAATTAGTACTGGAGCAAAAAGACTGTTGCCTCCAAGACATATGTGGATTTTGGCAGGAAACAGCTTTGTTCTGGTAAATGTTCAAAGGAGATTAAGAATAATCAGGGTGATTAAGGCAGATAACCCTAATAGTCCATTGAGCTGTCAAAAGTCTTACTAACCCAATGCTAGCACTCAAGGCACTGGAATAACAAATTTTTAAAACAAATGTTTACACTATGCAAAAAGAGTGTTAAAAAGACATCTCAAATATACAGCATAGGGCTAAAAGAGGGATGTGCCAGATTAGTGGTCCTGCTGCACAGGAGTTATAAGCAGTGATGGGATGCAACAGGTTTGCACCAGTTCGCTAGAACTGGTAGTAACTTTTCCCAGTGCCCCAGAGAATTGGTAGCAGCTTTTGTGGGGGAACCACCTTCAGGGCTTACCTTCTCACTGGTTCCCCCACTGCGCATGCACGCCAAGCACTTGGTGCGCATGCATGCCTACGGTGCTTGGCACATATGCACAGCCTCCTTGCTGTCCTCCCAAACCGGGAGGAAGAGAAGCTGCTAGCCTGAAACTCCCTACAGCCTGCTTCCCAGGGTAAGTGACTCATCTTTAGATGTGGTGTGTCTGTGTGTATTTTAATGTGTATTTAATACCTTTATCTATACAGTATTGATGTACTATCACAGTTCCTAAAAAGGTCTGGCGGCCAGCAGGCCTGGCTTGGGGTTTTTAAGTAAAGTCTTGGAGTTACCTCATCAATAAGCTACACCTGTGCTATTCCAATTGCTGTTCCAATTGGAGAACCCTTAAGGAGGTACAGCTGTTTTACATTTACATTAAGGCATATTATCCTAGAGAACTGGTACGATGACCATATCCATCTTGCAACATGGGGCTGCCCAGGCACTTATACTAACAGGTAAGTGATGGGTTTGTGTATGGGGTGGGTGGGTGGGTGTATTTTAATGTAATTTTTATTTTATTTATTTATTTAATTTATTTACGGGTTTGTGTTGTGGGTGGGTTGAGGTTCTGTGTGCTTAGGTTTCTAGTCTTGCCTGGGTCCCTTTTACTCCTGAGAAACCTGCGGTCTCTCATCAAGTAACAGGAGTTTACAGAACAGGCTATAAATAGATTTTAATTAATCAAAATTAACTAATCTCTTTCGAAACATAAAATATACAAAGATGCCCATATTCAAAGTCTCCTTGATATCCACATTTCCAATGTCTAGGTTTCAGTTTTGATACTGTAGTAGAGACAAACACATTCCCTCTTTTGTTATTATAAATACAGTATGAAAGCAAATCTTTTTAAAATGGATAAACTTGCCAACAAATCAAAGCTACTGAAATCTGATTATCTTAAGAGACAATTTATTTATTTATTTAAATTTGTTTATCGCCCTCCTCCCAAAAGGGACCCAGGGCGATTTACAACAATTATAAAATAATTTTTAAAAATTAAAAACCCTAAAAACTTTAAAAAAAACTTGGTATTAAAAGCCAAACCAACCAATTGGCTGGGGAAATTGTACCATCCTCCCCCCAGACCAAACCTGCCAGCCAGGTTTTCACTCCTTTTCTAAAGAGCAGCAACTCCGTCTGCATGCGTAGTTCTATTGGCAGGAGGTTCCAAAGGGCCGGAGCGGACACCGAGAAGGCCCTCCTTCTCGTGCCAGTCTGGCTGATGCCACAATTTATGAAGCTAACTGCTGCCTTCATCTTGTTGTTTGAAACATAGACTACATTTTCCAGTAATAATCTTTGACTGTATAGTGCTTTGATTTACCATCAAAATTATAATCATACAGAGTTAACTTTAAACATGAATACAATCAGTACAGACCCCATTATTTTTACTAGAACAAATGCTCCATTTGAATAATCCCTTAGTGCAGAGGTCAGCAAACTTGGCTCTTCAGATGTTCTTGGACTTCATTTCCCAGAAGCCCTGATCAGCAGGTGTACTAACTTGGGCTTCTGGTATTTTAAGCCCAAGAATAGCTGGAGAGCCAAGTTTGCTGACCCCTGCAGTAAGGGATTACCCTAATGGAGCATTTGTTCTAGTAAAAACTATCTTAGTGGGATTTGCTTCCAAACAAACCTCACTACGGTTCTGTTGTCATCCGGCTCACAACACCCTCGCCTCGTCGTTCCTGGAAGCGGAAGTAAAACGCGCCCATATGGGAGCGACAAGGGCAGCACAAGCCGGATGAATCACAGTAAACCCATTCGTGTGGATTCATGGGGGCTTCTGGGAACTGAAGTCCAAGAACATCTGGAGTGCCAAGGTTCACCAACATGGATCTGGCCATTATCTGGTATTTTGGACACACATGTCATTAAATTATTTTGCTACCACAGGGGTTATTGAACCCAACAGAGATTATTCAGGGCTATGTTGGATTACAGATCCCATTTTCCACATGCTGTTGGGGATGATAGAAACTTGGGGGGTGATGTTCAGTTTGTAAATAAGATGGCTTATTGTGAACAATAAATTAGGTGAGTGCTTCTGTCCTGTAGTTTATTCCATAAACACTGGGTTTCCAGTCCCTCTAGGCTGCAGTTTTGACTCCCAGACCATCTGCAAGGATGTCAGCAAGCTCTGTCATGTGGCTTGTTGAAACATCAGATCCCTAGACCCTTGCTTGAAGGCAGGAATGGCAAACACATTCACTTTGTAAGATTTGAGGGAGGGGGAGTGAGAAAGGATCACGAAGCAGCCCTAAGGCTGAACTGACATGACAGGAAGGTTCCCATAATACCACTCAAACCCCAACTGAACACAATTGCAGCCATAGAAACAGACAAGACAGAGAAGCCTTATTACATGGCGAGCCCCTCATGAGCCGTCAGCATTTGTCAAATGGCGTCTTATGCATGGTTCCATCAATTTGGTTACCTCCTCCTGACCTTGTGGAACTAAAGATGACTTGTTCTGCACTGTAGCTTTAAATTATGGGCCGCTTTAAGGGGTGGGAGTGGGGGAAACAAGCGGTTCCCATTGTTTCTCACATGTCCTGTTGCTGGGATTCACATCACTGCAGTGGTGGGCTTGTGGACTTCTTAAGGCAGAAAAGAATCTGTCTTGGCAAGAGCTTGCAAGGTTGCTTTTAAGTAGGAGACTTAGTCTGGTGTTTTGGGAAAGAATACATTGTTATTTGTAATTCATATTGTCTGTTACATTGATCATAATTCTACTATTCCTTTTTTTTAAAAAAGACTTAAAATAGTGTAAAACCTAGAAAATTCCTGCCAACATTTCTCTAAAATGTCTTTAATACACCTTTAAAGAGTTACTTTAATTAATAAATAGAAAATGTTATTCAGTGCACCAGTAAAGTAACTTATTATAATAATAATTACATGTCAGAAATTATTCTGGGTTGAAAAGATCTTTGCTGGATAAACTTTTCTCATGGGATGTCCGAATGAGGCTCCTTTCATGTCCCCAAGATCCTTTCCCACCAAAGCGGTCCCTATTTATCTACTCGTAATTTCCTTTGCTTTCGAACTGCTTGGTTGGTAGGAGGTAGGACAGAGATTGGCAGTCATTCCATCATGCAGTACCCTGGTCTCGAACTGCCGACTTGCTGGTTTTCTAGCTAACAAGGCAAGCTTCTTAACCACTAAGCCACCGCAGCCCCAAGTAACTTAGTTCCCACTCATTACATTACTTGGCTTATTCAATTTAAAAAAAAACCCTTTCCATCCTAAATATAAAGATGGTTTGTGAATTTTGATAAAATGAACTGGACTGAAATGTTCACCCGTACTTACTTACTACCATTGTCTTCTCCAGACTCAGATTTAGCTTGCCAATGCAAAGTGTCTTGTTACCTGAGAGAGCAAGATCTATGTAACCCTTCCATGCCAGTTCACCATTCCTATATTCCACTCACTGCTCTAATGTGCACCTTTTTTTTACTGCACCACTGACCTGGTTCCCAAAAACTCCCTTCTGAGGTAGTGCTTGTATAAGCAAAATGACATGGGAAGACGATGGGTGTGACTAAAGAGTGAAGTTATCTCAGTCTGAATCATGGTCCACTGAAAGTGCAGTCTGATACTGTCAAACCTTGAGATAAGAACGGCTCAATTTAAGAAAAACTTGAGATACATCTGGTAATCTCAGGAAAAAAATCAGGTTTGAGATAAGAATTTTTAATAGGATTTTTTCAAGATAAGAAATTCAATGCATTCCTATGGGAAATTGCATTCCTAAGGGAAATTCAAGATAAGAAATTTCTGAGATACAACCAACCATGAGGAACTAATTAAAAATTCGTATGTAGAGGTTTGACTGTATTTAGACCAATCCTTGTATCCACACACAAGGATCTGATGGCTTGAGAACAGGAAGCTACACTGCACCTCAAAGCAACCGTATTTAGCCTGTTCTTCCCTCTTGCAGTCTGTATTCCCCTACCATTTTGTCTAGAATTTTTAGAAATTGGTATCACATCATTGAAGTGAAACAGCATTGATCTAAAAAGGAAAAAAGGAAGAAAGAAACTCCCTTCTGCCTTCTATTCTGTTTTGCCCTCTCTGGGAAGCAAAGGAGAGCTGGATATTTTTCATTTACAGTAAAACCCTGGGTTACAACTGCCTCGGTTTAAGTTTGTTCTGGTTTGCAACAGCAAATCCTATGGAAATGCCATCCCAGTTTACAAATTTTTAATATATATTTTTTGGTTTACAACGATCAATTCAGGACTGGTTTTTAAAAAAATTCAATGCATCCCTGTGGATGTTTTGGTTTACAATTTTTTTTGGGTTACAATGGAGGCTGTTGGAACAGACCTCCATCGTAACCCGGGGTTTTACTGTATTAGTTAAAGTGACATATCACTTAATTGGCTTGTCACCCAAGTAACATAGTGTGGAATTCCTTGAGGAAATAAAGCATTGCATTTGTTCCATACCTACTTTCACACATGCTGGCAACTGAACTGGAGTCTTCCCATTCCTGCAAAAACAAACAAATAAATAAACAAAAAACAAAAAAAGTAACCCTGCTCAGTGATTCCAAAATATGTAGGTAGGCATAGATAAAGATTGGTCTGGTTTCTGGTCACCAGAAAAAGGATCACTTCAAAGCAGTCCAAAACATGGGGGAAAGCAATGTCTGATTGCACATTTAATTTAATTTAATTTAATTTAATTTAATTTAATTTAATTTAATTTAATTTAATTTAATTTAATTTAATTGCTTGTTTTCTGCCCTGACTTTGTTTCTGAAGAGCCGGGGCTCCCAACATTTCCTGGCCAGACAGCTGGAGCGGGCCAGACTTGTTGTTCCACCACGGCATAAATGCTGCTGTTAAATGCATCCGTGGCTGTTGTAAATGTATTTACGATAGCCGCAGGTGCATTTTATGGCAGCGTTTACATGTTTATGACATCTGTGGGTGCATTTACAGCTGTTATAAATGCATCTGCTTCTGCTTCCAGTGCAGTGAGACAGGCCAAATGAAAATGTGCCTTGGGCCACATCCTGCCTGTGGGCCATAGGGTTGGGTACCCCTGGTGTAGAGGGACCCAGCCAGCTTACTAATGATTTTAAGCACAAATTATAAAACTTAGTGGTTAAGATGCTGAGCTTGGAGACTGGAAGGTCGAGGTTCGATACCCAAGTGCTGCGTGATGGCTCTTGGGGACATAAAAAGAGCCTCATTCAGGCATCACCTGAGCGGAGTTTCTCCAGCAAAAATCCTTTCAACCCGGAGTAATTTCTGACATGAAATTATTATAATTATTACATTATTTTAAAATATTCTTTTAAAAAACATATTGAATTTTAAAAGGCATAAAATAAAATCCTACTAGACCAAGTTGAAAGGAAAAAACTTAAAAGCTGTACAAGGACTATTACCCCTTAGAAATACTTCTTCGACTGCAGTTAACCTATTAAAAGCCTGCCTGGAAATAAAGACAAAATGCCTTTACTTTATAGAGAAAGGACCAAAGTGAGGTGACCAGCCTTGAGTCCTGTGAAAGAGAGTTCTAAAACCAGGAGCCTGTTTAGACTGAGCATGTCTGTGAGGGAAGTGGGATCGAGAGAAATAAGCCTGTGGAATTTCAAACTGCATGAAAATGATCTGATTCTTGATAAGCACAGGATTTTAAGGGATAGAAAATTCCTGTGCATGGGATCATTCCTTGATGTTTCATTCTAGAGATTGCCAAGTCTAGTTTGGACTCAGTTTGCTGATTCAAGAAACAGATTGATTCATTTCAGACCAGTGGGGATGGGGGATGTCAAATTATTGTCAGGTCTGAATCCTTGAGATTCTCTGTTCTTACAAACTCCATAGAAACCATTTCAATGCTCTACTTGGGAGAAAGAGAAACAGCACTGAATACTGGATGAGAAACGAATCCTTTTTTCAGACTCACTGCCTGGTTTTCTATGTACAGTACTGTACTTCCTAATCTGAATAGGCAACAAAACTTTATGACATTATGGTTTGAAAGGGCCCAGTAGATACAAACATCTCTTGCATTTGTCTGTGGGTTTGTCCATATGGTGTTGAAACAGTGGACTGGATTGGGCTAAATTTGGTTGCTAGGAGGTCCAGTATCCCATTTGACACAATTCTTGCATCCAAATAGGATATGGACTTCAACTGACCCTATTTGGTCTGAAACCTTTGCCAATATTGTGAAGTAACTTAATAAGGCAGTCACGGTGGCTCAGTGGTTAAGAAGCTCGTCTTGTTATCTGGAAGGCTGGCAAGTTGGCAGTTCGAGATCTCGGTACTGCATGATGGACTGGGCACCCATCTCTGTCCCAGCTCTTGGGGACATGAAGGAGCCTCATTTGAGTGTTCCCTGAGCGGAGTTTCTTCTGCAAAAATCTTTTCAACTCAGAATAATTTCTGACACTTTGAGATATTGGCAAATTAACCACTTCCTTGGCTTTGTAGAGGGGCCAAGGAAATGATTTTTTCTCTCAACTGTGCAATAGGAAAACAAATTTTTGCTTCACCACTTAAAAAAATAGAACCTTCTAGAACCTTTTTGTTTGCTTTTCTCTTAAAGATCAAGTTGAGAGCCTAGCAGCTGTTGCTAGATCAAGCAAGCTCTCACCTGGACCTTTAAAAGAAGAGCAAACAAAAGCTTCCTGGAGGAAGTTTTCCATTTATCTTTTATTTTTTTTGTAAAGCAGTGCAGCGAATATTAGCTTCCCTAAAACACACATATTTTTCACTTCCATGGCAAATTAGAGGAATGTGTGCTTTTGGTCTGTTTCCAGGAATCACATGCAGTCCCTGGTAGAAGGCCAGAATGTTGTGGCTAGGATCAGTCTTACCAGGTTATCCTGGTATGGTAATAGAATAGACTGTACTGCCAGCAACTCAACACCAATCATCAGATGGTGGTTGAATAACCTGACAACCATGAAGACTAACGGTCTTGGGCAGTGAAGTCCACAGGGAAGGATGATGGTCCCCATGTGGATTAAATCCCATTTGAATCCATCTTAATGGGGGCCGCATCTTCATCAATACTGGCGTGGGGCTGATGAGCACTTCATCTGCTAAAAGGGCTCAGGACCAGAAATTTATGATATGGGTGTCACACTGTGATGTGGAAGGCAAATGGAATGCCACTGCATTGTATTCTCAGGACAATCTTCATGGCTGTTTGCTATGACAAGAGCCAATATTCAGAATCAGATATGCCAGAAGAAGAAGAAGAAGACACTGATGAAGACGAAGACGACTCAGGGAGTGGGTGGTTCAGTTCAGCAAAGACATTCTCTGATTTCTGTCTTTAGGAGCAAACAAACCTACCTATGCAGGGGATCCAGTAGTGGTCTGAGTACCTATGTTGACAGTCTCTGAATGGGCCACATTAAGTCTGGGGCTGACCACTTATTCAGATCTGAAATGGACACCCTGTTCATCCACACATACAACTGAATGCAGCAACCACCAAATGTGGAAACAGCGAAAGTTGTTTTCTGTAGGCAGACTCCACTGTAACATTCAGTTCTGTTCCATCTTGTCTGCAAATTCCCTTAAAGAGGGGAGTGCTTTGTTATATTCAGCTTATTTATCTTTTGTTTCCACATAAATGGCTCTAAAAAGCACAGGATTATACAAAAGCATACATTTGCTTTAAACTTTTCCATACCAATGAAGTAATGTAAACAAAGTAATGTAAAGCCCAAACTCAGACAATGTCCTTTACTTTGTAGACTTAACACAGCTACAAAACTAGCCGTATTTGGTTATGAAATCAGCTCTCTTCACAGGGCAAATCAAAACGGATCCTAGCCTGTTTGCTAAGAATGGAGTGTTGCAGTCACACATTCAAAAGAACGCGTTCATAGCAACATGAGGTGAAAGAAGACTTTAAGTTGTAGTTTATCCTATGAAATGGTCATATGCAATGGAGAAGAATTATCTTCTTTATTGCAAGCTAACAGACTGGCCCTACCGTTAGGCAAAAGGAAGGAAGTATCTCAAATGGCAGAAGCTGGTTGGCAGAAGAAGACACCTCCTGGCAATTCCTCTTTTATGTAGGACCAAGCTCTGTGTTTTATACCGGGCCCTTGGACCTCATAAATTAAGCTTGAGTTGTGATGAAAACCTCTGTCCTGTTTCAGCAGTTGCCCATTTAACCTGCTTCTCTGGAGGAGTGGCATCTTATTTTCCACCCCAGGCAGCAAAAAACATTAGGCTGCTTCTGGCTATGTGTGCACATCACAAGATGGTGAACTGCAGTAGAGCATATAAACAGGAACCATTGAAGAAAGAGAGATGCATGTTATTTTGACTGCTCTCATTTCATGGACTAACACACTTAAAAAGCTCAATGGTACTGTATTGTACTTGCTCCCATGCCCGCTAGCCTCAGGATTTGAGATCAGAATTTGGAATTAATTTCTTATACTTTAAACATGTGTTGACTGTAAAGTTGACCAGACTTTGAAGAGATTTCACTTTATTTTTTTCAGGTTTGGGATAAATGAATATCAATTTCCCTTTTACCTATCACTTTACTGAATGTTCTTTAAAAACAGCTCTGTTTTCTACATATAAACTGTGTGGGCTTCTAATGTTTGTTTTAGCCTTGGATCTGGATTCCTGGATAGATATCTTCATGTGTAATTGGAGATTTTCTTTTTATAGCATGTAGCCTACTTCATCTGGGTTTGCTGGGTCTCACTTCCAACAGAATTGCAGCTTCATTTGCATGAAAAGACCTTTCTGAGGATGATGGTGTATGTAGAAATATCCAGATTGTGTCTCTTTGCATCAAGGTGCAAAATATATTCTAGTCACTGGACATGTCATATCCATTCCTATAACATATCCATTGTGTGAAAGTGGATGAAGGTAAAGGTAAGGTAAAGGTCACCCTTGCTTGAAAATCAGTTGTACGCAACTCTAGGGTTCAGTGTTCATCTCTGTTTATAGCCAAAGAGCCAGCACCGTCTGCGTCTGCAGACATTTCTGTGGATATGTGGCAGACATGCCTAGACACCGGAAAGCACAGAACTCTGTTTACCTTCCCACCAATTTCTTGCTTTTGAACTACTAGGTTGGCAGGAGCTGGGACAGAGACGGGAGCTCATTCTGTCATGCAGTACTCAAGTCTTGAATTGCTGACCTGGTCACCCTTGCTCAAAAGCCAGCCATATCTGACTATAGTGTTCAGTGCTCTTGTATGTTTATAACCAAAGAGCCAGTGCTGTCTGTGTTTGCAGACATTTCCCTGGACACGTGGCAAGCATGCCTCAACACTAGTTGGCAGGAGCTGGGACAGAGACTGGAAGCTCACTCTGTCATGCAGTACTCGAGAATTGAACTCTGACCTTTCAGTCATCAAGTTCAGCATCTTAACCACTTGAGCCACCACACATCCAACTGGATGAAAACAAACTATTAAAATAATAATGTAATCACATAACAATCATATAATATTATGGTTATGTTGATCGGTTCTCAATGTTTCACAACATAAACCTCAGAATGCAAAGTTTGACATCTTTTGAAAAATGCCTAGATGTTTTCTAAGATGTACTAGAGAAGCCTTCTAAAAGTTAAAAGAGAAACACAAAAGACAAAAAGATTGCAAATTCTTAGCTTTGCTATCACTGACTATGAAAGCCAAAGATCTGTAAAATTATGAGCAGGACACAATGCAACTCAAATCCCATTGAAAACAAGTAGGCTACTTCGTTGTGACAGAACTATAGTCACAATAATTCCAATGAGAACTATGTTTAGTTAACTTTAGTTGAGATCCAAAGCTGGGTGTTTATAACAGCATATATTACGAGCAATAGCAATTACACTTATATACCACTGCATGGCGCTTAGTGCACCTACTGGGTGGATCACAAGTTAATTAGCGTTTTGCCTCCAGCATACCAGATACTCATTTTACCAACCTCGGAAGGTTGGAAGGCTGAGTCAACCTAGGGTCCCATCAGGATAAAACTCACAACATTCTGTCTGTAGTACACCAGTTTTTAACCACTGTGCAACAGGGCTCTTTCTACTATTCTGTATAAAAAGTAGGTTGGCTGGAAAGCTCTGGAGAACTTGAGAATTTGATCATTTTGGTGTGTCATTTAATTGGTTGTAATAAAGTTATTTCTCAGCTATGACTTTTGAAGGTCCTTCTTTCCTTTTTGATCAACATGGCTATCATGTTTTATGCACTTCGGTCAGATCTACATGTCTTCTGTTAAAACCAACAAGGGTTTGGAGAAATTGTCTCGTTAATTCTGAATGCTTAGTCTTAAAGGAGAGAGATTACTCATGGGGTTTGTCAAAAAATAAAAATGGGACATCTTTCAGATCAGTAGTACCTTACTTTGGTTGAGATAAAGAAGGCACAAGACTGGTATGAATGAAATAAGTTCATATAACTTTTGTCCCAACTGGCGTTTTTTAAAAAAATACTGTTCTTAGTAGGCTGACATTTGGGGAAATTGATCACTGCTATGCAGGTGACAGTGTTATACAATAGCTGCCATTATACTTTTTCATACATTCTGCAAGACAAAAATGCATCTGGGGAACTGAAATATACCATTGTAGTATGAGAGGGTTAAACTGTCATTACTCATTTTGTTTTCCTTCTCTGAGACACTGAGCCAAAATGTTCTCCATACAAAGGGCACACTCTCTACTTAATAACAAGGTTACTTTTGATAAACATGAATGGAGTTGTTCCTTAATGAATGACTTGCCATGGAGACCCAGTTCTACGTATGTAGTTCTTCATGGAGTATTCTGTAATTGTTTACAGAATAAGCATTAACAAATAACAGTCACGTATGAAATTGAGATATTTTTAGGCCTTCAGAGTCACACTTTGTTGCAGAATGTACCCACAAGGAGATTTACAACAGAGATAGATGACCTTGCCTGAACAGCTGTAAACAAATATTCCTTGATTTTAACCACAGTTATGTTGACTGGAGAGATTCTGGGAATTCAGCCTTAACATATAACTCTGATAGAAAGTACCATATTAAAGAGATGCTTTCTGCTTATGGGAATTCTCAGCAACACTAGTCAATGCCTGCAGTCCAGGGCTGGTGTTTGCATGCATCCACACGACTGCATTCAAATAGCTATAGACAGATAGATAGACAGGCAGACAGTATAGTAGTGTGAGATAGCACAATAGGCATGCAGTTCCTGTGCCACTGTATGTTTAAAGGAAACTGGCCCAGAAATTCACAGCAAGAGTTTACCCAGGGGTAGGGAGAATGCATATTTGATCAGCCACCATAGCCAGTAGTGAGAGACGAAGAGAGTTGCAGTCTAGCAAATTTCCAGAGGGCCAAAATTGCCCACCTAAGGGATGAATTCTGAGGCATGTTGGGTGTGCACTGGATGATATCCGTATGTCTTTCAGAGGAGCAATTCCTTGTTTAAAATGGCAAAGTCAGAACACTCTACAATGATGCTTCCTTGGTGGAGATGTTCCTTTGTTGTAAACTATAACTTGTGCTTTTGATCAAAAACATGCATTACACAAACACTTATCAAAATGTTCTTGGTGCTTCAAACAATGCATATCCGTTTATCAAAAATTACTCTACATTTAATTTCTATCTCATGATTATTTCCAATTACTGTAGTGTTCTTTCAAAAGAAGCCCTGTAATGCCTTGACATCTCTGATCATCTCTTCCCGTGACCCACAATCCTAGGATCAGGATATTTAATTGCATAGTGTTCTCTGAACAATGTCCATTTTTACTCCTTGCTCAGCAGAAGGGCAAGTAGTCTGGCTGTTTGGAAACTAGAGGTCATGAGACAAAGTGCAGAGATTGATCCCCAGATTCCAGGGTCCAACCCCATAATTTATGAGGTCAAAAGTCTGCATGCAGACTGGATGCAGCTGGCTGATGAACTGTCTACTCAAAGTCAAGTCTTGCATGCTGGTGAAATTGCCAATTGTTCTATTTTCTTGATTCTAGTTTTCACCAAAGACACATGTTGGTAGTACAAGGGGCATGATTGGAGACTGTTTCTCAAAATCCATGTTAGTCACTGTGACCTTGACTGATTATAATATTCTGCACAAGGGTGCTGGCTTTCTATTTATTTGTAATATTTATGTACAACTCAAGTTGATGAAATTTCAAGGTGATTAAAATGTAACAGAAAAAGAAAAAGTCAGAGGCTCTCATAGGTTTCTGTGATGAAAAAAGAGATACTGTAGTTGCTTTTGCTTCAACAGAGCTAATGCAAAATATTTTCTTGCCTATGGCAATGTATGAGTTATTACTTCTCCCTCATCTAATGAACAATATTCAACTGAACTTTCAGCTCAATTTTACTTGAACATTTGCAATAAGGGAGTGTCCTCCAGCTTTCCCAATATTATTTTGCAAGGCCCAAGGAAAGTTATTTAGCAGAGGAGGGGATCCACTTAATGGTAAAACTGACCTTGAGCCTAAACAAATTGTTAATTACACAATAAATGTATGTTGTATCAAACTGTGTACCTACAGTCTAACAACCCCTTTCTTGATGCTTTCCTTGATACCAGCAGCTACACGCAATTCCTCACCTGCCTCATATCACTTATACAACCAAAGATGATGTGTGCATCTTCTGAGCTTGAAATCACGACCAACTTAAAAATATCCTAGAAATTAATGAATACTCAGTGTGGTGCAGTGGAGAATGATGGATTAGGACTATAGAGACTAGGGCTACATGATCATGGAAACTCACTGTGGGGAGTAGAACTGGTAAAGCCACTCCTTAATTATCTCACCATGAAAGCTCTATTAGGGTCACTATAAGTCCATTCCAGCTTGATAGCACATAACAGTTTAGGAATTAATGAACTCTGGAAGGTCTGATTGCTAATAGCTTTGTCCAGGTCTTGCTGACCAAGATCCAGGGCTTATTTCTTCTTCGAGTGGCGTATTTGATTCCGAATATTGGCTACCCTCATGGCGATCATGAAGATTGTCCTGGGGACAATTTAATGCAGTGGCATTCCACTTGCCTTTTGTGCTGGTACCACTGATCCAGTTCCGCGAATCACTTTCTGGTCCTGAGCCCTTTTGGCACACAAGGTCCTCCTCAGCCCCAGATCAGTACTGATGAAGCTGATGCCATCCATCAAGATGGATTCAAGTGGGATTTAATCCACTTGGGGACCATCACCCTTCCCTGTGGACTTCACCGCCCAAAGCCATTCGTCCTCAGGGTTGTCAGGTTAGTTAACTGCCACCTGATTGGCAATGAGTCGCTGGCAGTAGGGTCTACTCTATTACCATAGCAGGTTAACTTGGCCAGACTTGAAGGGCTTATTTAATTGAGTCAATCCATCTCATTATTAGCAATCCCTTCTTTCTTCAAATTTCCCTGGGATGTTTTTTTTCTAGCTAACTTTGTCTTCCCATGATAAGTCCAAAGTAGAATAGGTTCTGATCCAGTCATTTTAGCTTCTACAGAAGTTTAGTGTAATCTACAATTCACACATATGTTCATTTAGTGATTTGTAGTATCTAAGATTTTATTGGAGCACCACATTACAAGCAAATCAACCCTCCCCCCCCCAAAAAAAAAAAAATATATAACTCAGCATAGTCTGAATGATCTTGACGCTGGTCTTCAGCAGCACAGCCTTACATGTAAGGATATTTTCTATCTCCTTCATGGCTACCCTTCTAAGTTTCAATCTTCTTTTGATGTTTTGGTTGTAATCTCCATTTTGGTTAATGCTTGAATTAAAGTACAAAGGCAAAGCTACGTGTATTTTATCTGTGGTAACTATTGTTGTCTTCTTGATGTTGAACTATAATTTTGTTCCTGCACTTCCTTCTTTAATTTTAATCTGTAAACATTTCAGATCACTGCCAGTTTTTTTCCATTAATGGCATATCATCTGACTACTTTCAATTATTCATGTTTCTTCCTCATTTTCCTTTCTTCATCTGAACAAAACCCAACTTTCCATTCTGCATATAAGCTGAACAGACAGGGAGATAGAATATACCTAGTCTGATTCCTTTGCCAATGGGAAATCATCATGTTGTAGAATTGTCGTATCAGAGATGAGACAGGACAGCAATTCCAGATCATACAGATTCAAAGGTCTTTTATTGCGCAATGGTTCACAGATAGTATAGCTACTCAGAATCTGAGAACCACGAGGATTCAAAGACAAAGGTTTATATACCCACTAGTAAACAGGAAATGCATGGCACCTCGACCATGCGGTGGTTTTACAATCTTAACACCTTAGTATTGGTCCTAGGGACAAAGGAATTCAAACTACACACTAACATTGGCTAGTGGCCAAAACTTCACACTTATCTATCCTCTACCATTGGGTACACTTATAAGCCCTCTATTCTAATGAGGAAAGGGTTTATTGCCTCTGCCTGAACAACAGGCAGGCAAGTTTTAACTGAATCATGTCACGCCACTTTGTAGGTTACTGAGAGGGCAAAGATGGAGTCTCTTTGGTTTTATATTTCTCTATTTTCCATCACATTTCCCCCCTTTGAAAGTTTTCTTATCTTAAACTTTCACCCTTAGATTTCCATATCTGTGTCAATTTGGGGAACACTACGGTATTCCCATATAGCTAAGATAGCTTCTTGTTTGGCTGTTGCTTCAGTGATTTGGTGTATTATACGCATAAAACAAGGAATTAAACAAGGCAGAATTAAACATACTAACACAAGTATACATACAACAGCAATTATAGCTTGTAAACCAGGCATTTGAGGTAACCAGTTTCCAAAGAACTCTTTAAAATTAAATCCTTTGTTACATATTTGAGTTGGGTTATATGTTAACTGACGGATTTCTTTCGTTAACTGGGAAACTACTTTTCCCAATATGTAAACAACAGTTGCTGAGGTTAAATTTACCACACACACCTCCTTCTCTGGCTAGGAGATAATCGAGTGCAAGCCTATTCTGGTATACAGCAGTTCTTAGCTGGTCAGTGCTATGTGCCAGGATTTCCAGGGCCTTGTTAATACGTACTCCAGCCATATCTAGCACCGCTTGCAACCTGATGATGCGATTCAACATGTAAATTGGTATGCGATACCCCCAGCTTCTATCTTTTCTGATCAAGTGGCTTTATTGTAGATGCAAATTATTCTCTCATTTGTCCATAACTGAGTGTCGGCAGTATCTTGTTCCTCATAGGCCGCAACATCCTTGCACGGGAAATTAGAAAACGCCGTGGCCACACTTTCGTATGACACCGACCTTTTCCTTTTTTCACTCCCTAAGGCCTCATAAACTGGAACGCCTAAGATCTGCCTGTTTTGCAATGGTAACAGAAAGAAGGACGGTTTTATCCATCCCAGGACACATGAGCCAGGCCAATTGGATGGCAATTGCTCATATGCTAGATTTCCACAGATCCAGTACATATCTTGTGGTAACAAATTCCCCACTGGTACTGTTCCATTTCGTTTGAAACAGATGTGACCAACCAGATTAGTTGTGAGAGTCTATATGATACCCTCTGTTTTTGTTCTTTTAGTAATGTTCCCTGCTTGGGACATATTATTAAAGATTTTGGGGCTTGCTTCCAAAGCTGACCAGGGCCACTGTTCACCCATATTAGTACCTCCACATACAAAACAATTCTTTACGGTGAGAGTTTTAGCTATTTTCTCAGCCATATCTACAAACAAATTCTTAGCAATAGGGCTAATTGGTAAATGTTTTCCTTCCAATTGTTGAAGTTCATCATAAACCGACCAACCCACACTCTTGACTTCCCCTTCATACAAAGTCTGTATTTTAATGGTGATATAGGTTGATGGATCAACCCCTCTTCCATCTATTCCAATACCATAACTTACCAGGGCAGGATGTTCCCTGGAGATTTCAAGCAACACTCTATTTGATCCTCTTATTTTCTTAAAATTTGAAATATGGGGGCACCCCTTATATTCTCCCCCATTATAGTCACACACACAAGATCATCCACTACAATCACAATTATAAAACTTGAATACATCTTTGGATGTCCTCAATTCTTCAACCTGTGCGTAGAGAGACAGCTATCCGGTTTTGTGTCTCAGCAAGGTGCAGTCTTCTTTCTTCTTATATGATGTTAAATAGTGTAGAAAGTGTACAATGTATTAATTCAGTTCAGTACTTTATTAGTCCAGCAAACTTTTCTTCTTATGTGATGTTAAATAGTGTAGAAAGTGTACAATGTTATTGTTATTGGTTCAGTAAATGAAAAGGTGTAATGCTTATGCGGTATAACAGTAATAGTACCTTGAAAAAGCAATTTAGGCATTCTTCTTGAACTTCAGGACCAAGGGTTTCTGGGTCTGTTCACTTGATATTTCACTGGGTCGTTTACGGCTGCTGATGGATTTCCCTTCTAGGGTTTTTACTGCAAGAGGAGAACACAGAACAAAACAACAGTACACAGTCCTTTCCATCTGGCTGAAAGTTATGAGTTGCTGTAGTGATTAGGGGAGGGCTAACTTCTTGCATATAACTTCTTACTCTCTATTCCCCCCTTATGGGCCAAATCTGGCCCACCTTCAAAGGTGTGCTTGAACAGAGCAGGCAGACGGCCATATAGAAGTTCAAAAGGGGAGAGATTGTACTTATTGCAATGTAAAGAGCCATGGGTAACACTTGAACCCATGTGGCTTGTGTTTCATATTTTTCAATTAACTGTTGGATCACTTCAACTGCTTCCTTAACATATCTCTGGGGAACACGTAGAGATTGTGCTCCAGGCTTTATTTGCACAACTACAGGTGTGGCATATTTTGCAAATCCAGGGAGGTTACCTTCAGCCCACAATTCTGGTACATCAAATAGCTTCCATTTGTCATCTATTTCTTCTGAGATCCCCATTAGTCTCCAGGTTTCACTGATTCCTAACTGTTCATCTCTAGGGACAGGAGGGGCTGCTTGTGGGCGTAGAGTTGAGACTCCAGTCTCTATCCCTACTGTGCCTCTTTCTTCATACCCAGCCTCTGCCCCTGTTGAGCCTCTGTCTCCATAATGCCTGGGGTATCCCATTCCTCTGGATGGTAGCCCACCATCAGATCCTCTTCCTGATCCTCTTCCATTTCCTCTTCCACTTCCTCTTTCAAATCCTCTTCCTCCCATCAGGCCTATCCTCTGGGGGCACCCTCTCTTCCAGTGGCCTTCTTGCTTGCAGTATGCACACTGATCTGGTCCCAATCCTGTCCTTCCCATAGCTAAGGCCAAAACTTCAAATTTATTGTCCTTCATATCCTCCTTTTTTTCTTCCTCTTTATCTCTGTTTAGAAAAACTTTCTTGGCCAGTTCCACCAGTTCACTAGTATTTCTTCCTAAAGCTCCTTCCAAGCGCTGCAATTTTCGCTTAATATCTGGTGCGCTCTGAATGATGAATCTTTCATTCAACATTTGTCGGTTAGCCACCTCTTCCATATCTACTCCTGCATTGACTTTATATGACTCAATAAGCCGGGCCAAAAAACCTTCTGGGGATTCTCCTTTCTCTTGGAGTATTGTGGCAGGAATGCTAAAATTAACAGGCCCTTTTGCTGCTTCTTTTAGACTGTCCAAAACTAATATTCTGTACTCCATTAAGGCTCCGAAATCCCTTCCATTGTTTGGGTCCCAATTAGGGTCTATTTCAGCAGCTGATAACATTAATTCTTGCACCTTATCTTCTCCTGGGTATTTCCGTTTTAAGATTTTAGTTTTGGCCAGTCTATATTTCTCTCTATCCTCCATTGTGAGGAGAGTGTTCAATAATTGCTGTATATCCCGCCAGGTTGGTTTATGAGTTTGCATTATAGTAGTGAACAAATCAATTATCTCATCTGGCTTTTTACCAAAAGGACCATAGTAGGACTTCCAATTTAAAAGATCGGTCGTTGTGAACGGAAGATATTGAAAAATGGATTGTAGAGTCATTTGATTGTTGGCATCTAATGTTGTTTGAACAACTTCCCTCAAAGGTGCAATAATTTTAGTTTGTTTATGTTCTGGTGTTTTATTATCTTTTTGTCCTGCAGCCAATGGTATGATGGAATTATCTACAGCCCCCACCTGTACTTTTTCCTTATGTTCTTTGAACAGTTTCTCAATGTATTTAGCTGCTTCAGGGTCTAATTCATGTTCTTTTTCATCTGGTGGATTTTGGGCTTCCTGTACTTTCAATTTTTCTTGATGTGCCTTATAAAGTCCAGCCATGAATTGGGCGATTTGGACTGTATCAGAGTCTACAGCCTGTCTCCCTCTGCCTGATTGGTTATGAATTTCATGATTTTGGACTTCTTGTACCCCTAACGGTACTGGAAGTTGGGCTTCTTTCTGTATCTCTACTGGTATTGTAATTTGTGGGGCTCTTTGTACTGGAAATTGTACTGCTTGTTGTACTGGAATTGGTGGGTCTATGTATACCCTTGCTTGTATTGGAAGTTGTGGGTATATTGAAAGGGGCCGGTAGTTTGGACTATAAGGCGGTGGAATAGTCTCCTCCTCTGCTTGTACTAAAATTGTTTTGTTTGCCTGAACTAGGATTGGTCTGTTAGAGCTCAGGTCTTTCTTCCCACTGTCCTCATCATCTGGAGGGGGCAAGGGAGGTGTAGAAACTTCTATTTTTGGCGCCAAGGAAGGCGCAGACGCTGTGGTCTTCATTTTCTGCCTATTTTTAAAACTTTCTGTCTTTTCTCTGGACAGGCATACTTTAGCATATTCAAACTTGCACTCTTTAAGCCAAGCTGGATTTCCTTCTACAGTTCTTTGCCACTGATAAATATATGGATATTGATCCCATTTTTGTTTATCGATCACTTTATGGGTTAGTTTAGTTATTAAAGTCAGATCCAGTGATCCTTCTTTGGGCCACCCTACGCCAAAGGCGGTCCATTCCTCACTACAGAGGGTTTTCAAAGTGTCTGGGTTACAAGGGACTTTTCCTAAGTTCCTACTAAACCCTGCCTTAAAATTTTCTAACATATACTCAATTGGTGTCCTGGGGACACTGTTTTGCCCACCCATCTTCCTATCACACTACCACCGACCCGGGGCGCCCACACCACAGGGGGTCAGGGTCACCGTCAGGAAATGCGATGGTTTAACCGTCCCACAACAATAAAAAACCTAACACTGGAAACTTCAGAAACGCCGTCTGGTTCCCTCGTGGGTGTACCTTCCACGCTTCCACTCTCAAATGAGTGGGTACAGATACAGATACAGATTCCCTTATCCCAAATACTTGCCTTGCAAGCTTTTAAACCAGCTCCTTTAATGACCATCTGATACGACTGTGGATCCTTGCTTCAGCGTCACTCCAGCAGTTGCGAAACCTCTTCACGGAGCTCTCTTTGTTTAGACTTCAAAGGGTCTAGATGCCGGCTTGCAGAGTGGTCCTTGGAAAGGCTTCGTCCCCTGCTGGGACAGCTTAAAGCATGAGAGGCAAAGGCTCTTTGCTGTCTTGTCCCATCTGGGGGTTGCCAAAACTGTTGTAGAATTGTCGTATCAGAGATGAGACAGGACAGCAATTCCAGATCATACAGATTCAAAGGTCTTTTATTGCGCAATGGTTCACAGATAGTATAGCTACTCAGAATCTGAGAACCACGAGGATTCAAAGACAAAGGTTTATATACCCACTAGTAAACAGGAAATGCATGGCACCTCGACCATGCGGTGGTTTTACAATCTTAACACCTTAGTATTGGTCCTAGGGACAAAGGAATTCAAACTACACACTAACATTGGCTAGTGGCCAAAACTTCACACTTATCTATCCTCTACCATTGGGTACACTTATAAGCCCTCTATTCTAATGAGGAAAGGGTTTATTGCCTCTGCCTGAACAACAGGCAGGCAAGTTTTAACTGAATCATGTCACGCCACTTTGTAGGTTACTGAGAGGGCAAAGATGGAGTCTCTTTGGTTTTATATTTCTCTATTTTCCATCACAATCATATTCTTCATATTTTGTCCCAATTGAAGTCTCTTGTTCAACATGCAGGTGATGCATCAGGATAAAATGTTTGATAGATTTTCCAAAGGTTTCAGTGTAATCTATAAAATACAAACCAATTTTCTTCTTAAATTGTTTAGTTTACTCCAGTAGGCAACATGTTAATTTCCCCTATGATTTCAAGTAATTATTTCTTTTCTGAGCCCATCTTCAATATCTAGAAATTCTCATTCTACAGATGGTGAGAATCTTTGTTGTAATATTTTACGTGTTACTTTGCTTGCATGGAGAATTAATGTGACAGCCCCATAGTTGCTACAATTTTTGACATTTCCTTTCCTTTTTTTGAGACTCAACATATCTCAAATATTTTATGTTTGTAGGCCATTGTTTTGATTACCCCAGTGCTGCCAAATTTTTTGTAAATGTTTTAAAAGATTCATTCTATAGCTTTAATTTTCGGCTTTAATCCAGATATTTTGTTAGGGACAACAGTATATATGTACTTATCCCTTACTCTTCTTTAGTAGTGCATTGAGTGCCATCCTACTTGGGAGTATTGTTTTCTAGCAAGATCTCTTGTTTTGTTTAGATTGTCTAAATTGTAAGCTTTTAAAGGTAAGAGATATTCAGAAGTAGGTTACCATTACTGTCTTCTTCACAGTACTTACAGGCATAAACTATAATGTCAGTGCTCTTGACTTGTCATAAAAATAATAATAATTAATAAAATGTTTTGGCCTAAGTCAAAACATCTCACTGGTGGAACTTCTCCTTATAGCTTTCTATGCTGCCTGAAACTCATCACTCCAGAAATAGGTTTCAGGAGGTTCAGGAAGCTGCAGGGCAGGTGAACCTTGCTCTTCATTATTCTGATATTATAGCATGAGCCAGTACAGTACTTAATAATGTCCTTTATAAGCATTTTGTATGCAGTTTCCTTCAGTATATATATACTGTACTTGCAAAAACTTTATCCAAACTTGCTTTTTAAATGGAATTTTCCTCAAAAATGTGCAGTTCTATATATAATTTACCTCTAAAACTTACATTTGCATATACACATTCATATGAGAGATACGATAAATATAAAAAAGAGGCAAAACCAAAGAGTCATTGTGAACCAGTTGATGTACTGTATTTGTTCAAGCAGAATGAATGTGCAGAATTCAAGTGGAAATTAAAACTCAATGACTGTTTCCATCCCATTCATAGTACAATACTGTGCAATCAATCATGAATGCTGGCTCATGTTTTTTTGTTTAAAGAACTAAGGAGGATTGTGTGAGATGGAACTGTGGTTTACAATTTCTCAGCTGAGCAGTGCTTGTGTCTTTGTTTGTGCCTAATGTTTGGCAGAGTGGGGATAGATCACGCAGCCTGATTTCCTTTTACCTATTTATTCAAAGCCACTTGACTGCTTTAAAGCATGTTGCCTCACAGACTTCTTCAAGTCTAGACAGTCATGATGGTTCCAAAGGGTCCTGTGGAGTATTTGGAAGGTGAATTGTTTAAGTTGAGTCCAACTAAGCTGCAGCCCTCAAATCATGGTCATATTTCTGTCCAGATGCTTATGAGTTCTAGTTAACATTATTTTATGCATATGGGAAATTGCAGTGTTTCTTAAATGTAGTGAAATGTGAGAACATCTGTCTCTAGTCTTATCTTAGATGCAAGGGTGGCCCTTTGGTCCAAGGGGGGGGAGGGCCACCAACAACTGGCAAGTGAGGCATCTCCCCACCCCCTCCAGTAAGTCGACTGATAATAAATTGTTGTCAGGTTTTGTATGAGGGTGGAAACAGCTAGGAATGTAAGTTGAAGTACATCTAGTTAGTCTAATGATTGCCTTTTATTGAACTAAACAATGAAGGACAAATGTCAGGACAATAAGAAACATTTTTTTGATAGTCAAAACACTGAAAACTCACATTTAAAATGCCTGTATTTCTTGATGCTGATTTTTAATTAGTTGTGAGAAGAATTTTTCAGGTCATTGTAACAGTTCCCCTGTGGCACAGCAAACAGGCATTTCCTTAATAAAGATACAGATGTATGAAATATTCATGGGCTTATGATTAACTGCATACAATGTTTAAGTGTGTTCCAGCCCAACTCTCACTGTGTGTGTTGGTGCATAGGAACATATTTAATCACTATATGCAGAGTGTTCTACGAGGGCTCATATCACTGCTTAGCTGTGGAGACTCATAGGATATGTGTGCATGTGGAACTGGTAGAACCAGTCCTTAAATATCTCACTTAGCTTGAAAATCATATTAGATTTGTTATAAATTGGTTCTGATTTCTCATGGCACAAAACAACAACAACATATTTGTTGTTGCAAAATAGTGTGTTTTGCCTGTTCCTCATTGCCACAATGCCACAGAAATGGCAAAAATAGGAAAACATGGTGTTAATAAAGAGTCCAACTGATTCAAATTAATAGTCTGATTAATTAGCCAATTGGAATCACACTCAGAAGCAAGTCTTAGATAATTAGAGAACACAGTCATATATGCACAGGATAGAACCAATGAATGCTTAGGAATAAATCCCATTTAACACTGTGGGATTTTGTTCTGAGTAAATATACATGGGTGTGGATTGTAAATCTTTATGGACAATTCTGCTGATTTAGGGCTTGTCTACACACCCATTTAGAGAAGGCTCGGTTGGACAGAATAGGGTCTCTAGGAGGTATGGCATGCCACTTTGTTTGATCCTTGCATCCAAATGGCATATGAACCTCAAGCCATCCTATTTGGACTGCAGCAGCCTGCTTTCAGTTTGCTAGTACTGTATTGTAAAGTGGCTTAAAAAGAGAGCTACTTGAAGATATTGGTAAATTATACACTTCCTCCACTCTGTAGAGGGGCCAAGGAAGTGATTTTTAATATAAAACATATCAAAGCAGTGCATATATGAAGCTTCACTTAAAAAATAAAAGCTAAAATAAAAGCTAAATGTGAAACATCCCACTGGACAGAGGAGGAGACAGAAAGAGGCAATGAGAGGCATTTTCTTGCTTTTCTCAACTGCCTCTTGACCAGACCTTTAAGAGACAAGCAAACAAAAATCCCCACCTATTGTCCTTACTGTCTCTTCCCACTTTCAGGAGGATGTTTTCCATTAGGATTTTATTTGTTTAAAGTGGTACAGCACATATGTGCTGCCCTAAAAAACACTTAACTCCCCCCCCCTCCTTGGCCCCTCCATGGAGCTGAAGAAGTGTTTAATTTGTCTATACTGTATCTTAAAGTGACTCTCTTCTTAAGCCACTTCACAATATGGAAACTTCAATGCAGAAAACTAACTTCTGGCAATTGCATACACTGGAAAAGGAACAAAAAAAGAGTGATTCTACCTGCACAAAAAAAGTAGAAGACCCTGAAATGGGCCAGAAAGGTGTGACTAGGATGGGCTGGTTTGCGCCAGCAAAAGTGTCTGATTGCTGTTTTTAGGAGCGAACCAGCCCATTCCTGCAGCAGACCACACAGTGAGCTAAATGTGCACGTAGTCACCCTCTTAAACAGATAAGAACCTGCAAACAGGATTAGACCAACAATTATTGCTGCTTTTAGCAAAAAACCCAGGATGGTTTCCTTCCTGATTTGTGTACAAAGCCAGATAGACTGGCAGTTAAAACTTTTGTTGAACAAGGGGATGAGATGCTGTTTGTCAGTGCACCTGAGGAAGACAGCAGGTTCAGTGGTACAGGTGTCATGTTACAATGCGGAAGACATTATATTATTTCCAGAACAATCTGGGTGGCTGATCACCATGATGACAGCCAATATTTGGAATTGAATGTGGCAATTGAAGAAGAAGGTAGTCAGTAGGATGAGGGTATCAAAGGACACAATTTATGTTCAAGGACATAATGCAGCTCTCATCTCAAAAGGTAATTTCCCATATCCATTTAATACGGGACGGAGCAAAGTGCAGCCTTCCAGCTGTTGAGTTCCATTTCCCAGCATTCCTCATGCTTGGCTGCAATAGGGACGGCTAGTCTAAGAACATGTGGAGGGTCACCCTCTGCCCATTGTTTGATATTTGAATAACATTGTAAAGGCCAGAATCCTCTTAGGAAATGCAGAGTACAGTATAATCAGGTTGTTCCCAGGGAGCTCTGAATAATCTTTGGCTTTCAGTGACACAAGATGGTGATTGCTGCTGTGGAAATGACAGGGGCACTACATGCACAAGGAGGTAGTGAATACCCCTTTTATAAACTCCAGAAATGAATACAGACTAATGTGTACAGAATAGGCCAAAATGAACAGGATTTTGGCCACAATAGTTTATTCCCCCCCCCCTCAAATATCTATCTATCTATCTATCTATCTATCTATCTATCTATCTATCTATCTATCTATCTATCTATCTATCTATCTATCTATCTATCACCAATCTATGGAAATTTTAGACCAGCATATAAGAAAATGCAAATTTAAGCTATCTGATACAAACTGTAACATATATAATTGTAATATTATAGATGTGTATAGGTATGCGTTACAAATAACAATTCTCCAAGTTAAAAATCTAACTCAAGCAAGAATTCAATAGATTAAAATTGTGTTTGCCTCTCTCCGGAATGCCAAGTACAGTAGCAGGATGACTTCTAAGGTAGAGGGTGTGTTGGAACTGGGGTGCCATTATAAAGAAAGGCCCTGTGTCTTATGACAAATTGTGACATCTCCAACAGCAGTTGCACTTGTTTGATTCCTGACAGGCATGATAGCATCTATTTAGTTGCTCATTCTCTCTAAGGCTTCAATTTAATACAGCTTGGCATAGCCATCTGTTGAACAGTGCTGAGAATGTGATTATAACAATAATGGTTGACTGATCATTCCATCAAAAAATGAGAACATGACATGGAATGCAGCCACTTTTGACACCCCTCAGATTTTGTCTATCATTTTCCATAGGTATCAGTCCAAAAATAATTCCTAGTCAAAGCTAGGACATTACTTCTTTGCACTTTATTCTGCCAGACAGTGTAGCTTGTAGCCATGCTGGCTGGGAGATTTTGTAAGTTATTTCAGTAAAGCAACTCTTCCTTGCCCTCCTGTTAGTTTCTATGCAGAAATGTTGGATAAGCTTGGGAGACTTCACAACAAAATGCCTCCTTCAGGCTCTGTGTCCCACACTCATAAGTGCTGTGGTGTTGTGGGAAATGTAGAGCCATTCTCATCTGCTATAGGAAGGACACAGTAAGCACCAGTACCAGTAAATCTTACTGGGATCCTGGCAGATGAGTTTGTGTCCTTGGTGCTGACGACAGGCTTGAGGATCATTGAAGAACTTTTTGATTACATCCTCTGTGTACATTAGTAATAATGGGCACACCCAACTGAATATAAAGCATGTTCAATTCTGATACACAGTGAAGAGCTTCACTTTGACTGGATTATGCTCCGTTTCCCAAAATTCCTACATTAAACCCCTCTTCTTCAGTTCTTTTTCTGCAGACTTTTTTTAAAAAAAATAATAATCATCTTTTCTATTAAGCTATTATGTTACCTCATTATTCTTCACTCCGGTATAAAAGAGATGAAAGGATGACATATTTCTTTGAAGAAGAATTCTATGATGAAGAACCTGTAATTCTAGAAAGTGAAGTGAAAGTTGCTCTGAAAGCACTAGGAAGAAATAAATCACCAGGAGAAGATGGAATATTGTTAGAATTATTTCAAGCCATGGAGAATGAATTCATCAATAGCTTAACAAGAATATGTCAATAAGTCTGTAAAAAAAAAACAATGGCCCACAAACTGGCATTCTAATTAGACATTCTAATCTGCAAGAAAGGAGATGCCAAGGAGTGCTGTAACTATAGGACCATTGCTTTAGTTTCTTATGCAAGAAGGTGCTGCAACAAAGATGCATGCATTATATGAAACAAGAAATGTCTGATGTTCAAGATGGATTCTGAAAAGAAAAAGGCACCTGAGATCATATTGCAAATATCCATTGGATACTGGATCTAAGAATTTCAGAAGGCCAGTTTATAAAGCATAGATTGCAAAATCTCTGGCTGCATTGATCATGAGAAATTATTGGTGGTTCTAAAAGACATGGGGGTATCTCAACACTTGACTTCCTGATTCTTTACCATTTGGATAGAATGTAGACAGAGAGAATGGTTTCCTATTAAAATCTCAGAAAAGGATGCATTTTATCCCCATTACCAGTTCAATCTGTATGCAGAATATATAACATGGAAAGCCAAACTATATTTGGATGAAGGATTACTGAAAAGCTGAGGAAGAAATATCAATACTTTGGGTATGCAGATAACACCATCTTATTTGCAGAAAATAGCAATGATTTGAAATGATGTTTAATGAAATTGAAAGAAGAAAGTTCCAAAACAGGATTGCAACTGAACATGAAGAAAGCAAAAACTGTTGCTGCAGAAGAACTACACAACTTTAAAGAAGACAATGAAGAAATTGAGATAGTGAAAGATTTTGCCTACTTTGGTTCAGCCTTCAACCCAAATGAGGACTCAAAAGAAGACTGATACTCAGAAGGACAACAATGAAGGAATTAGAAAAAATAATTAAGGACATTTCACTGGAGGCAGTGGTGGGCATCAGCAGGTCTGCACCAGTATGACTGGAGGCCAAGATTAAGATCATCCCCAATCACCATGTATGGATGTGGAATCTGGGCTGAAAGCACATCATGAGAAGGCAAAACTCTCTGGAAAAAATAATTATGTTGGGAAAGGTGGGAGGCAGTAGGGAAAGAGAAAGACCAAACATGAGATGGATTGACTCTCTGAAGGAATCCACAGACTTGCATTTGCTGTTGAGGACAAGACATTTTGGAGATCTTTCATTCATAAAGATACCGCGAGTCAGAGACAATGTAATAGCACATAACAACAATGACTACTACTACTAATGAAATAAAGCCCAAGTACCATGCAAGCTCGGTTAAGGCATCTTCATCCTGCTATCCTTACAGGCCCTTCCTGTTGAAATTCAAGTTGTAAACTAATCAGGCAACAATTTTTCTTTCTGTAGATATTTCCCACTGAAATGCTCCCATATATTTATTTTACTGTATAAATAAACAATGAAAGAAAATATTTCATTTGTAAATTGCCAGAGAAGCCTTTCTAACTAGCCTTCATGAAATTTCCTAAATGCAGCCATCAGAAACGTAGGGCCCCCCAATCAGAGGAAATGAGCAGGGAGGCCCCCCCTCCCCAATGCAGCAGAGTTTGAAAGAATACCCATTATCATTCACTGGATCGGGAGGCATTATAATACCACTCATTTCAGAACATCAAATTATAGGCTTGCTCCATTGAATTACACATCTTTTTTTCTCAATGAGAAAAATATTTGCTTCACGTTGATTTTTTTTTTTTTTGCTGTATTCCAACTGTCCTTTGGAGCTCATGCCCTTTTTTGTATTTGCCATAAACTGAGCGCCAAAGAAAGGCAAATGGAAACCATATTGCAAAAACAAAGTAATGTTTGCAAGCAGGAGAAAATGCTCATTGATGACCCAGAGTTGCACAAAGGGAAACAGGAGGGAACAATTCTTTGTCAATAGACAGGAGAGGCTGTTTGCCATGTGATGAGAGAACTTCCCCTTGAGCAATCATCTAATCATTTCATCCGGTAAAGTAGCTGTCTCTTTGTGAAGAGCTTAGCTAGCTATGCTCAGTGCTCTAATCCACTTTAGCCCGATGGAGGGTCATAGATGTCAGTGTCTGTTCATTGTGTTCAGTTCCTCTGTAAAGATGGGGGTTTATAAACTGCTATATTGTGCGATTCTACTTTTAGTTTCTAGTTAGGCTCATTTGAGCCAGAGGGATATAGATTTGTGGTTACATCAAAACAACATGGATATAGAAAACCAGTTGCTAAGAGGTGACATGTTGAAGCATGCTGGTATCTGTCAAGGAGATAATATTCAGGTTTTTTTTTTTAAAAAAAATTGGAATGTGTTTGAATCTGAGAATTGGGGATCCTCAGAATATCATTATTTTCTGTACAGTACTTCTAAAAGTCTGCACCACTTGCCAGGGCATGAATGAAGAGTAGGTTGCCAGTCAGCAAATCTCCACTAGCATTTCATCCTGGAACTATAAAGTCTGTTTGGATTCACAACAGATGATAACCCGCTTGTCCTGACACTATTTCTCAACTCTTTATACACACAAGGCATTTTAAACTTCTGTACATTTATGAAATACAAAAGCGTTCGTTCACATTGTGCAAAAAAGGGCACGTTCAGTCGGCATGAAATATTTATAGAAATAACAACAGTAAACAACAGATAGTATGGCTCACATGTCAATGTAAAGTGAAACATACAGTTTTAGGATTGATTTCTTCTAGATTCCTCTTTTTAGGTCTCTGTACATACCTCGTGGCACATCTTGACAGAACCTATTTTGCAGTATTCACCCACCACCCACCCACCCCAATTTCTTCTTCCCACTTTTTTTGTCTTGTCTCCTCATTGTCCATGGTATTTTCCTAGCAGGGAGTTTGAATCAATTCATGGACCAGAAATGTGTGTGCATTAGTTTTTGCACCTACAATGCTGCTGTGTAGGGCCATGGGGGGGGGGGGGACACACTAAAGACAAAAAAAAATCAGAACTCCTCATCTTACAATCTCACCTGCTCCTCACATCCCACATAAGCTTTCTCCTCACATGAATTACAATATGATTTTTCAGACAGGAAACTCCTGATTCTTTTGAAAAAATTATTAACTAATCATGGAATTATTATTTTTTTTACATTGGCATTTCTTTATGACTTCAGTTACCAGCCAGACAAAAATGGTGGCACAGCTTCTTTTGCAACTACAATAACTATGTAATAGGATCCTTGGAAGCTGCTTTATTCTGATTCAGGCCCTTTGTTGATTAAACCCAGAACTGTAAACTTTGACTGAAAGAGGCTGTCTGTGGTTTCAGATGATTTTTCCAGTCTTATCTGGAGAAGCTGGAATTTGTATCCACACTTTTCAGCATGCAGAAAAGTGCGCTGCCACTGAATTATGAGTCTTCCCCTTGCATGTATGTGGTACCTAATTGTGTCATACACACAGCAGATAATTCACCAGACGTGACACTCTGAAATTAAGCCACCTTTTGATGAATTCATTCCACAGTTCTCTTTGCCTGACCCAGTGTGAGAAAGATTAGTTGTCACAAGGTGGCCATTGCCTGGGGTGCACCTGATTGTGGTTCACAAATACCACAATCTTTGAGGAGGATCTTTCTGTGTACCCCAGTTCACCTAGTAAATTGTATTCAATAATATTGAATCCAATAATATTGGAAAAGCCACAGTTCACCAATAAAGCGTGGATTTCCCAATATTATTGAACAGTGACTATCTGTGAGGAGGTTGCTATGTATGCCCCTAAGGGACATCTGGCTCCTTCCCACAAGCCCAAAGAATCCTGGGAAAGGTCAGATCTCCCAAGTTTCTAACTGGCAGGGAGGCACTGCTGTAGGGAAGGGAAGGATGAGGAATAGCAGGAGGAGGGCATGTCAAGGTTGCAGGGTTTGGGATTATCATCAAACATGTAGGCAGATGTGGGGAGAGGCAGCAGTGGACTAGGAAGGTGCAAGCTGAGATAGCAACAGCAATAACACATATATACTGCCCCATGGTGCTTAGAGCTCTCTCTCTCTCTCTGTGGTTCACAAGTTAACTAGCATTTTGCTAGGTACTTGTTTTACTGACTTTGGGAGGATGGAAGCCTGAGTCAACCTTGATTTTTTTGTCAGGATTGAGCTCACAACTTTTTGGCTGTAGTACATCAGTTTAACCAATGCACCACTATAGCTGATAAAAAGAATAATTTTCCCACACCCAGACAGTTCAGCTGCAGACATAATGGGAATCAGCAGCTCCAATATTGCACCACCAGCTGATTCAGCACTCAGTTCCCAGCCATCCAACAGGAGCCATGCTGCCCCACCTTGGCCCAGCTTCAATGCTGGAAACACAAGTGGCAACAGGCAAGCCAAAGGATCCTCTGGGAGGGACAGTGTTGTGGAGGCCGGTCCCCATCACCTGCCTTCATCAGACCTCCCTAATGGAACTACACCCTGGAGCTGGACCCATGCATCTTGCTCATGTCCTGGGACCTGTACTTTTACATCAACTGGGTCCCCATCCAGGCACCCAAGAGTTTAGTGTCAGAAACTCAACCCTCTGTGAAGGTAGGAGAAGGCAACATTGGGGCTAACATTGTTCCTTTAATAAAATGTGGTCTGAGTGATGAAACCAAGCTTGAACCCATTGAGTTATTGCCTGGAGACTCCATCATTGCTGGCTTCCAGGCAAGGGTGGGTAGGATTCATGCACTCCTATTGGCCTTAGTCAATGTAGGCAATGCTGAAGGATCATGGAAGTTGCAACTCATTAACATCAGGATGACCTCAAGAGGCTTTCTCCTAGTGTAAATGCTAATGACACCATTGCTTTTCCTAAGCAGTTTCTCTAAGGCAGTAGTTCTCAAACTTTTTAAGCCAGGGCCCGGATCACACTCCCACAGACAGCTTTGCAGGCCAGATGGCCATTTTGCCCTTCTTCTACCACATGGAACTTCCAGGTGTGGTGGAGGCAATGGAGGGCCACATGAAATGGGGGGCCACATGAGCCTGGGCCACAGGTTGAGAATCCTTGTTCTATGGCAATGTAGTAAGTTTTTGTCAGGTGTTGGATTGGAGACTTCTCAGATCATGTTCTGCCCAAGAACATTTGGCAATAATTTGCTCCCAAGCTGTGGACATCTTTTCTAAGAAATGTTAGGCTGGTTTCCTCCTTGTTCTGCTTCTGCTGACAGGCAATGACTGCTAGGTCAGCAGCAACCTAGTTCCCAACATGTTAGGGCCCAAAACTGTGATCTTGGAATGGTTCCTTCTGTGGTGCCGCAGAGGTCATGACCTTCAAAAGCAATTGAAAAATATTTTGTAAGGCAGATGGACAAACATAGAGGCAAAATGGTGCATTTAAAGGAGTGCCGGGGCAGATCTGTTGGCTGAAGGATGTAACACAAAGTGGGAAATAAATGTATTACTAGAAGAAGAAGGAATTCTGTTCTCTAAATTAGGATTTCCAAGTTAGTAGTATTCCATAGTTGGCATTCCTGAAATTTCAGGGTCAAAGCCAGGAGAATGAACCTCAAAACATTAGTTTTGCTATCTGGCAACCTTAGACACAAACCTTTCAAATTCAGGAAGTAGTTTTGCCATTAATTGGCTACTGAGTATGTACTTTGTTGTACCAAGTGCTTTTATAAAGCTTTTTATTCAATTGAATTTAGCACTGTAATTTTTAACACTACAGTACGTTTGATTGGAATGAAATATAATTACAGTATACAGTAATGAAGAACGCTTGAGTTTTTATTTGTAAGTTGTTAAATCTTTTATATTTTTACAAATCTGGTTGTAGATCTCAGTTTTAGAAAGGCAGATAGTAAACAAGCAAGCAAGAAAGCAAACAAACAAACAAACAAATAAGTGAAATGAAATAGTATTCCTTCACATCATCTAGTTGGTCAATGATTGTTGACTTTCCCAGGGATAGAAAGGGAAAAACTGAAATGAAGCCAATAACAAAGGAAATGTTCCGTATTTGTGGCAGTTTGTTTCCTCTGTCAAGCGTAAATGTGTGGAATGAAGAACCATGGCAGAAATGGCCTTCTCTCCTTGCTGTCTAAATACAGGGGATCAAAACACTTTGAGGAAAGAGATGGGTAACATTACCTTATTATTTGAGTTTGCACAGCTGCTTCCTTTAAAATTTCCTCCTTAGCCTGTGTTGAGAAAAGATAAACAAACTTTCATCAGGCCTCTTCTCTCTACTCAGAATACTGAGAACATAAGAAAGCAATGTGAGAGCAGGTAATAACTATCAAGTAGCATCCTAGGAAATCTTATGGTGGGTTGGTGGGTATTAGGACATTTTTCATTTGGGGGTATTGTAAAAAGATTGCTGCCCAGTGAAATAGTACAACTTTAAGGCCCTCCATGTGTTTTGAACACAGGTGTACATAATAGAGCCTCAAACTGATTGCCAGGCTGTGCATGCTTGGTCCATGTGCTCATGTAACAGCCCAGCTGTGGCTGATTAGAGAATCTGCCCAGCAACACTAGGGTATAACTGTGGCCCTCTGGGAAGGGTCTATGGAGGAGGTTATCATTCTGAAGGAGGTTATCATACTGAGGAGTCTGTCGTACTGAAGACTAGGACTGAGCTACTGAGAGAGAGTCTCCAGACAGAGACTGCTGAACGAGGGTCTGCTGTTGTTGAGAGCTTCTTCAACTGAGAAGAACTGCTCAAGAATACCAAGACTCTTTGCATGCTCCTGGGATTGGAGCCAACAGAGGAATCCAAGCTGTCTACCTACTGTGGGGCTTGGAGTGAGAGAGACTGTTGTATATAGTCCTGTGTATGTCTGTCTTCCCCTCACTGTAAGTAAAGCGCACCTTTCCACTGAAGGCATATGTGTGTGTGTCATTGCACTAAAGGCTTTCGCTGTGTAACAGCTTAAAAGTGCTACTCTGCTATCGAGACACACATATCGCTAGGGGAATCCCTGACAGTGGGATCTTGTAAAGTGGTCCAAAGGCTACATTCTCAAGGATTTTCTGCAAGCACAGACCAGAACTAACCTTCTGTGTGTTACCTGTTAGAGCGATTAGGGGAACAAATATTAAAATGGTACAGCAAAACATTTTGGCAGAAGACATCCTGGTATAACATTCTAATATTTCATGTCTAATAAACTGAGGCAGCCTTCCAAAGTTCAGTAGATATCTTTTTTAAGTGATTTAAAAAGATGGCTCTCTCTGTGTAATTTATTAGTTGCACGCATAAGCCACATTTTCTCTATGAAGCTCTAAGCACAGTACTTGGTTCTCCTCTTGATCATTTTTATGTTCACAACAACCTTGTCAGGTAGGTAGATAGGTAAGGTGGAGAAAGAATGACAGATGGGTGTTGGACAGCAGCAATCACTGAGTGGTATCCAAAGGAGTAAAAAGATCCCTTGGCAGCTCCCCCAAAAGATGGGAAGACCCAATCGTGAAAAGTTTTGTTCACACCTGGAGAAGAAGAGCACAGGAATGAAACAAATGAAAAATGGGTTGCAACCAGCAGGAATTCACCCTTGATAGTGTGGTCAATCGAGGAATCAAGGAAATGTCCTAGTGTTGTCCTCCTCGGATTTAAGGAGGGGAGACTTCTTGGACATACTGTTCACCCACTGATCATAAAGAGGAAGCATCAAACAACAACCAGCAAAATCATTGCTGTGGGTGAGACTACAATGGGAGGCTGAATCAGAATGATTTGACTTGGCTTCAATCTGATTTAAACCTTGTATTATATTTTTAATCTGGATTATACTCACACAGGGGCTGAAGAATGTTTGGGAGTTCATTGTTTGTACTGGATGCAATGTGAGCTACATTCCAGCCTCCCTTCTTTTCTCTGATCCCACTTCTGCCCCTCCTTTTTGCCTCTGTTTCCACTTCTGCCAATCCTTTGATACTTCCTTGTATTGCTAGTTTTGTGTGTGGAGAAAACAATCAAAGCTACAAAATGAACCTCCTTAGTGAGCTCATTCATGCCAGCCCAATAATGTTACAATATGTCCTAGCAAGGGAAAATAGTCAGGTTTTTAAATGCACATGCTTACATACAAAATACAGTGGGACTCCCCCTGCTGTCTTCCTATTTGTTCAGTTGTTGACCTAGCAATAAAATGAAAGTTTGATCTAGTGCTAATCTTTCTTTCCATCTGAAAGAACTGCAGAAGGATCCGACATATCCCCCTCATCCTTTTTTCTGGGCTGTCTGGGCTCTGACAGAGAGAGATTTTGAAATGCACACACACCGACACTCTCTCTCTCTCACACACCAGATTACTGGGATTCCTTCCTCGACCTTGTCTTGGTTCTTTCTCTTCACCTATTCTCTCAATAGAGAGAGAAGTCACTGAAAAAACTCTTTCCAGTTTTCTGCTCAATTGTTGACCAACCAATACGGTAAAAGGTTGTTCTAATGCTGATCTCAAATATAAAACTTTTTATTTTAAAAAGTAATAATAATCAGAGAACACTGGGTGAGAGGAATGAACACAGGGGTATGTTTTCCCCATTCTCAACTTCACGCCACTACAGCCTCCCTTCCTGAAACACCATCTACAGATAGAGTTACCCTATGTTTGCAACAACTATCACAACTGAATCTATGGAAAATGACCTAATTGAATTGTTCCAGCATGAAGAAAATAGAAGCCCTCCAGCGGGAGAGGGGGAAAAGCCACTTTGGGAGCAAAAAGCACTGGATGGATTTTATTCAGCCTTTGTGTCATGTGGTCAAATTCACCCATTTTACAAGTGGAGCAATTTCTGCGGGTTTTGATGGTATTGTTGGGCACAGCAGTGCTTTTATTGTGTTCATTCTTACTAATCAGAAAAATCTAGGACATGTTTCATTCCTTGGGGAGTTGGAATATTAGTCATGTCAACATTATGAATAAATCAAGCTGCTTTTTTACTTCATGCTCTCTCTACCTACATATTTCTAGACTTATTTATTTATAAAAACATTTCTGACCTACCTTTCCCTAGTTCACTAAAAAAGGGACCTGGCAAAGGCATGAATCTTAAATCTTTTTAACATAAAGAAAATATTCTTTTTCTAGTTTCTCAGGAACAAAAAATGGAGAGGTGGCAGCTTACAATTGGATTTGATCTCCTGCTTTACTTTTATGTACAGAGCACCATCGTTTTGCACTGATGTATCCCAGGAGTGCTTAATTTTCTTTTATTCCCAGCAGTGTTTATTTTATTAGATGTTTATATGACCCATTTAGTCCAAAGGCTACTCCGGGCGATGAACAAGGTTAAAACATAAAAACATCATAAACCATAAATAAAACAGTCAAGACAGAACAGTCAAAGCACAAGCCAAGGAAAACAACTACAAAAATATGGCAGCTGCCGAGAGTGGTTCGCTCTGAAGGCTTCCCTAAATAACAAGAGATTAATTTGTTTCCTGAAGGCAAAGAGTGACAAGACTTTGTGGACTTCCAGTGGGAGCTTGTTCCATAATGAGGGTGCCACCACTGAGAAGGCCCAGTTTCTTGTTGCTGATCTTGGGCTAGGCACCCTCAACCACAAAGTCTCAACCGATCTAGTATGATGGGTAGATATTCATAGATGGAGGCACAACATAATCTAACATGGTCCCAAACCATGGAAACTTTTCCATATCCTTGAACCTGATGTAGGAAGAGATGGGCAACCAGTGCAAGGCCAGTGATGTTGATTTTGCTTAATTTGGGGGCAACTCCAAGGCTTCTTCTTCACATGGCAAGCAGGTGAGGCTGCCCCAACCCCAGTGCTGATAGTAGAGGTAGGAAGCCTCCCAGTGCTGGTCAGCCTGAAAGTCAGGAACTGCTCCACATCCTGCTTTAGCAGGAGGACATGCAAAGCAAGTGGTTTCATGCCTGTTTCAGATAACTGGCAAATTTATTTCGCTCCATTTGGGTTCAGATGCAAAGAAAAATTGATAATGAGAAGCAAGTCGTGGAGAAACCTTTAAGTAAGTTTGGTTATCATACTTCAGGAAACTGACTTGTTCAGGGGCAACCACTGATTCACTTAAGCTAGGTTTTCAAGCCAGGCAACAATTTTGTTTTACTGTACTTAAAATTAATTGTGTGGTATTTTAATTCCCACCAGTGCCACATCTTTGAAGAAATAGTTTGGTGTTCTGAAGAGACATAAAAGCTCTGAAACTGCATCCTCACAGGTGTCCTAGAACCAAACAAATGCATTCCTACTGCAATGGCAATTTTCCACAAATGAATCTAAAACAGCAACAATAAGAGGACATTATTTATTTGTACAATATACAAACTCGTGGGCAAAAAGCCTTGTTAACATTGATCATATTGTTCAAGTACAGTGGAAACAAGATTTAGGCTGCAATTGTGTATGCATTGGTAAAGGAGAACACCCCATTTAACACAATGGGACCTGTTTTGAGTAGACACAGATACAGTTGTGGAGCCAAATAACACAAAGACATACTATGATAACTGTGCTGTGTGGTAAATATGTACAGTATATGAAAAAGTGAAAACAGTCTACTGGCATTCAATCATGTATGTAGAGTGCACATCACTTAGTGAAATATGATTAACATTTCACCTGATATTTGACTGTTTATTTTTTAAAAAGGTAATGTCTATGTTAAATGCTACCCCCTCCTATCTTCATGTTAAATATGCTAGAATTATTTGCTCCCTGTTAGTTTCCCTGTGAACATAGTGAAAAGTAGAGACATCACCTTAGAAACAAAAATTCACATAGTCAAAGCAATGGTATTTCCGGTGGCAATGTATGGTTGTGAGAGGTGGACCATTAGGAAAGCTGAGCGCAGAAGAATAGATGCCTTTGAAATGTGGTGTTGGAGGAGAGTTTTGAGAGTACCCTGGACAGAGAGGAGAACAAATAGGTCCATCCTAGAAGAAATCAACCCTGACTGCTCCTTAGAAGGTCAAATAGTAAAGATGAAGCTAAAGTACTTTGGACATCAAATGAGAAGAGAGGACTCACTTGAGAAAGCCGTGATGCTGGGAAAGGTGGAGGGCAAAAGAAGAAGGGGGCGGCCAGAAATGAGATGGCTAGATGGTATTGTAAATGCAATGGGCACAAAGCTGGGCAGGCTGAGCAGGATGGTGGAGGACAGAAGTGCCTGGCGGGCAATGGTCTATACAGGGTTATAAAGGGTCGGAATCGACTATGTGACTGAACAACAAATAGTTTCCCTGTACAATTCAGCGTGCTGGGTATTTTCTATAAAACTCTCAACAGTTTAGGACCTCATTACTCATCAGAATATATCTCCCACAAAACAGATACCTGTCCCACTTCATATTCCATGATGCTAAGAATAGTAACTCCCAAGGAGGCTATGAAAGGTAGCATAAGGTACTATGTTTCCCTCAGTTGTGGCTTTGTCTCTTTGGAACTAGATTCCTACTGAGGTTTGCCAGGTTCCTCCCCTCACTCCCAGTTTTGAAGAAACTGGTAAAAACAGATTTATTTAAAACTGTTTTTAAATTAATGGTTTACCTGATAGTCCCAAAATACTTTTAATTTCTTCAAACTTTATTTCAAGTCAAGTCAGCTAGTGGTTGAAACTTTAATTTAATTTAATTGTTCAACTTGTATGCCGTCCCACTCACAAAGCGACTCTGAGCGGCTAACAAAGAAACAAAATGTCACAATTAAAATTACATGGTATCAAAAAACATTTCAGAAACACATATATAACACAATACAAAAACACTTCAATAATAACTGGGATAATTAAACAATACAAAAACACAGCATCCGATGTGTTCATTTGCTGATAATTTTGTATATTGTATTTCTCTTTTGTTTTTATTAATTTTCTGTGGATTGCCCAGAGAGTGTTTTGCACTATGTGGTGGTATGTAAGATGGAACAACAATAAATAGATCTTCCTTGGCTAGGCAAATTGGGCATGGGGCCCCTCCGTCTACACTAGGACTGCAGTTGGGATCTGCAAGTTGCATCTTAAAGTGTTGTGTAGATTCAGACTTGCTATGAAAGTTGAGAGCACAAGAAAAAGGAAGAATTTGAAATATCTGGTTATAAACTGGGTAGACATCAAAATTTATATGATATGTACCTGTTTTTGAGGAAAAACATGTGGAAAAACTTTGTTCACTGTCTTTTTCAGGTAGTTATTCATAATATCTCTCATGTGATCTTTTGGTATTGAATTATCGTATATATACGGTAGTTTTTATATTAAAGAAACTATAGGGAAGTGACTGTTCCACAGTTATTTATCAAGAAACCAATGCCAGGTGCCCTTAATTTTAGTCAGTTTAACCTCTTGGCTCAGCCTTTATCAATGCACTGTATGTCCTAATCTTGTCAACAGAATACTTGTATACAATGTGCAGAAGTTATTTTTGGGCCCCGTTCCCAGGGTCAGATTATGGGTATGCTAGGGCTTGGTCCTTCTTCCTCTAATAAATCTCCCTTCTTGTTGTTGCAAAACTGGCTAATCTAGTGTCTCTAGAGATAAAGGAGAGGTCTCTGCCCCAGTGCCTTGACCAGGAAGAACAATGCTGTGTCAAAATCAAAAGGTTATCCTTAAACTGCTTCCCATTTTGCTTCAAAACACTGGTTCACATACTGTGTGTGAGGCACTGGTAGTAAACTGTATGATGGCATTAAAGTTTGGTTTTGTTTTCCACATATAAAAGCCACAAAAAATATATATCTGAAAAACAGAGAAGATTAGAAGCTATACTTCTAATCTTGGATTTGAAAAAAAAATATGAATGAAATCTAGTTGAGTATTTATGCCAGTATAGTTCCAGTTGTGTAAGTTTTACTGGATACTCACTGTGGTGTCATATAAAATCATCCTGAATATAAGTCGAAATACCAGATTTGAAGCTCTAAAACTAAGAACATAGATTGACCTAAGTATAAGTTGGGGGTGGAAAATGCAGCAACTGCTACCGTGTTTTCCCGAAAATAAGACACTGTCTTATATTTTATAAAACTCCAAAATATGCATGAGGTCTTATTTTCAGGGGATGTCTTATTTTCCATGACGAAAAATACAGTACACATTTATTGCTGATACAGCGTATTGCCAGGGCAAGATTTAGGTGAGTGCCTTATTTTCAGGGGGGGCCCTTATATTTCCGAGGTGGGGAAAAATAGGGGGGTGCCTTACTATACGAGAAGGTCCTATTTTCGGGGAAACAGGGTAGTAGTGAGTTTCAATAATTAAAATACATGAAAATACAGTAAAATAAGTTTAGATATTTGTGTGGGTATGTTTTTGAATTTTTATGGTAGTGTTGGTGCTTTTTTTTACTGTATGTTTGAATTTGCACCACCACAGTTTTGGGACACTCGGGGTCGTTGACCCGAGTATAAGTCGAGTTCCCTTTGTGGACCTCATTTTGGGGGCTAAAAAACTAGACTTATACTTGAGTATATACAGTACCTTGAAAGCCCCATTGGGGTCACTGTAGGTCAGTTTTGACTTGAAGGTACACAACAATAAATTTAATTAAAGAGATGCTGCTGCTTCTAATGGTGGCAAGACAATAATTTTTTAAGAAGGGTTTCCTGTGTTCTTTGTCTACTTTGATTATAGTCCTATGTCTGAAAAAGTAAATAAACTGGAAAAATTGAGCAAACATTACTGGAATCATGAAAATAGAGGAAATAGGGCTCATACACAGGTAAATGTGGTGCAGAGATGTTTGTTTTAACATTTAAAAAAATTATATTCTAAAAATAAAACTAGAAGTAAATCAATTTTATATATTAAATTTTACAATCTGCTCGTTCTGAATTTAAAACTTATATTCATGCTTAGTACTTGACAGTAATATCTCAAACATATTTGCTGGAAATAAATTCCAGTATGCTCACTGGCTTACTTACTAGAATGAATGTATATTTTGGCTTACAGCCTTCATGCTGTGTGATTCTTTATCTGATAAGCAATAAAGATGTACTAACCACCCCTTTGTGGTTCTATATGCCATTGCTAAATTAATAATGTGGTTTGGAAAAATAGAAGTCATGATATCTTGCAGTTCTTTGTGATGAGGTAGCATAAAACAAATTATGTAACTCTTAAATTCAGCTAGTACCACAACCTCAACATCTGGATAGGAACTTTTTTTCCCTTTTTCTTCCCTATCCTTCAGAAAGTCTCTAGTGACCGCCCTGAAGAAGAAACCTGCAGAAGTTAAAAATTAATCTGCTTTTGATATTTTAGTAGTCTAATAAGGTTACTGAAGGTGCAGCTGAATGGCAAGGAAAATGCAAATTAATTCACATCCTCTCATTTTGAAACCATTTGGTTCTGTCTAAGTAGCCACACAGGCAAAGGAGAAAAAATAATTTTAATTGTAGTTCTGTTTGAAACACAATCTTGGGGGAAAAGGCTTTTCAGAAAGAGGTGAGTGCTGGCAGTGGTGGGATGTCAAAAATTTTACTACCACACCATGGGTGGAGCCTAATTTGTGGGTGGAGCCAATGTTGTGGGCGGAGCCAATGTCATGGGCAGGACCATGTGACCTGGTGGGCAGGGCCAAAGTTGGTCATGTACACATAAAAATACAAATTACATAGACATAAAAATACATAAAAATACACGTAAAACACATATAATACACATTAAAATAAATACACATTAAATAGACATAAAAACACATAAAATACAAATTAAATACACATAAAACATATTAAAATACACATTAAAAATAAATAAACATAAAACACATAAAAATACACATTAAAAATAAATACACATTAAATACACATTAAAATACACACCCACACCCAAAGGTGAGTCACTTACCCTGGGGAGCAGGCTATAGGAGCTTCAGGCTAGCAACTTCTCTTCCTCCTTCCCACTTGGGAAGACAGCAAGGAGGCCGTGCATGCACGCTAAGTGCTGTAGGCATGCATTCACACCAAGCGCTTGGTGTGCATGCGAGGTGGTTCCCTCCAAAAGCCGCTACCGGTTCTCCGGGACAATGGGGAAAGTTACTAACCGGTTCTGGCGAACTGGTGCAAAACTGTAACATCCCATCACTGAGTGCTGGTGTATGTATGTGTTCTCCTCACTCTGTGGCAGGAGGCATGGGGGAAGGTGCTTTGCCGAAATACCACGTTGTATGGGTGTTTATGCATGCTTAGTTTGCCTTTCCTTTTAGCATCAGAGAAAGCAAAAATGATTTGACTTCCAAAAGTAGGAGGATTTCTGATGGAGAGGAAAAGGGTGTGGGATTCTGGGTTCATTTTTTTCATGTGCCAAGATGATCTAGCACTAAACTAGTACATCAATGCAATGACTAGTACTAAATTTGTTTGTTCATTTTTTTTTAAAAAAAGAGACACTCAGGATACAGATCATGGTTATTCCTGCAGTCCCTAAATATTATGCCCCAATTGCCTATGTTACTACAACATCAGCCACAGACATGCCCTCCCCCCCATCAGTTTGGAAAATGAGACAACTCCTCACATGGGAAAATGTTCTTTCAAATAATTCTGGTTTGAAAAAAAGAAAAGCCTTCAGTGGCAGAGAAAAAACTCTGCATCAAGGACAAAAAGGGCTGGACTGATTTGAATTGATCTTGTGTCATGTGATCAGTAAACACAACTGAATTTGCCCATTTGATACCTGCAGAAAACCCTGTGGAGACAGAAGTCAGAAATTCATCTCCCCATTTTGGCTCCTAGGAGAGAGCCCAGACATTGTGACCTTGGGTAATAATCCCAGTGTACCCCAAGAAAAAGGAAATGTAAACACATTCTGAGTGGTTCTATATCCAGAAAATCCTCTCAAGGGTTGCTACAAGCCAGAAATGTAATAGTAATTTCGTGTCAGAAATTATTCTGGGTTGAAAGGATTTTTGCTGGAGAAACTCTGCTCAGGGGATGCCTGAATGAGGCTCCTTTCATATCTCCAAGATCTTTTCCCACCGAAGTAGCCCCTATTTATCTACTTGCAATTTCTTGCTTTCGAACTGGTAGGTTGGCAGGAGCTGGGACAGAGACAGGAGCTCAATCTATCATGCAACCAACTGAGCCAACGCACCAGAAATGATTTGACAGCACACAATTGTTATTAACAATAAAAGTATCACTCTCATTTTGGATTTTGTACATGGATCATAGTTTATTTTTATTTTTCTGCCACCTGCTTCAAGATATTTCGCTCTCTCGCACGGCAGCTTTCAGTGGTTTAGAGCCAATGTGCAAAAATAAGCCAAAGTAAATGTTCAGAGTAAGTCTAAAATCTTGAAAGGACTGTAGTTTTTGGAGAGAGATGAAATAAGCTTTATAGTAGGGGTGAAAAACACCTCTTTACAGCCTGCATTCCTTTGGAGTTAACCTGTCAGGGCCTATAGACACACAATGGATAGACCAAATCTAGTGTGGGTGGAGTCAAAGCCCCAAGTGGGGCGATCCTTTTTGGATTGTGACTACCAGAATCCTCATCTTTTATTGTCAGCAACAGTATGTGCTGGAGATTCTTAGAATTGCTGAATTCTGAACTAATTGTTTGAAGTGGACTTTTATGAGAAGACCAAGAACTGGAAATGGTCGTAGGGATCATGGTTGCCCACTTCTCATTTATGGTTACATATGAAGAGTGGCAACCTCTCACTTATGTGTTTTGAGGTTTCCCAAGTGCAGAAGAAGACCCTCAACCTTGTAATTTGCAGATATAATTTTAAAATCTGACAAAATGTTGAGGGAAAAGCCAAGTCAAATAGCATGAGATAGTACATCTCAGAAAGTCAAATAACATGATGCCAGGCAAAATAGAAATCTAATATTAAAAATACTGGCCAGCTTTTGAAGGCCAGGGTCCAATTCCAAAGCTTTTTAACCTGTATGGCTGTTTGTTAAGACCAGGAATTCTCAACCTTTTAAAGCTAAGGGGCGGGTCACACTCCCTCAGACAGCTTTGGGGGCTGGACAGCATTTTTGCCCTTCCTCCACCACATGGCACTTCCTGGTGTGGTGGAGGCAGTGGGATATAGCGGCCAACCGTCACGGATTCTCCGGGACAGTCCCGATTTGAGAGGGGGAATCCCGAGTTACCATTTTTAGGAAAATGGTCACGGAATTCCCCCCTGACGTCCCGGCTGTCCCGATTTCTCTTCGGCAGCAGGCATTTAAAAAAAAAAAAAGGAGCAAAAAATGGCTCCAAAAATTCAGCGATGTGATTGGCTCTCTATGTCAGCTGACATAGAGATCCAATCACATCGCTGAATAGGGGAAACACCTATTCAGCGATGTGATTGGATCTCTATGTCAGCTGACATAGAGAGCCAATCACATCGCTGAATAGGGGAAACACCTATTCAGCGATGTGATTGGATCTCTATGTCAGCTGACATAGAGAGCCAATCACATCGCTGAATAGGGGAAACACCTATTCAGCGATGTGATTGGATCTCTATGTCAGCTGACATAGAGAGCCAATCAAATCGCTGAATTTTTCCCCCTTCCCTACCAGAGTTTTAAAAAAAGCCTCTTTAGTCTCATCAGCTGTTAGTCGGGAGAGAAAATAAGCAGAGCTTCAAGGTAAGCAGAGTTGGGGGGTGTATTCTCTGTGTCCAAGCAGGCTGCCTGCTTATTTTCGGGGGGTGGCTTATATTTCTATATACTGAGTATATAGAAATATAAGCCACCCCCCGAAAATAAGCCATAAGGCCATTTTTGGCCATTTTTTTTGGGGGGGGGAAAGAATATAAGCCATGCCATGGCTTATATTCTTTTTTCCCCCCCAAAATGGCCAAAAATGGCCTGATGGCTTATTTTTGGGGGGTGGCTTATATTTTTAGAGCCCCCCGAAAATCGGCACATGGCTTATTTTCCAATAAACTGTGCATGCGCAGAAACTCAATCTGATGCATGCGCAATGCATCAGATTGAGTTTCTGCGCATGCACAGTTTATTGGAGCCATTTTTTGCTCCTTTATTTTTTGGCCCCGCCCATGACGTCGTGACGTTGGCCCCGCCCATGACGTCATGACGTTGGCCCCGCCCCACTATCCCGGATTCAGTTTTGTAAGGTGTTGGACGCCTTACAGTGGGAGCCCCACATGAAATGGCACCATGGGCCGCCTCTGGCCCATGGACCACAGGATGAGAATCCCTGGTTAAAACAAATCAGTTTTCTGTTCTATCTCTGTAACCAAAGCAGATGCTTGTAAAGGTCACTGAGATCAGAATGCAAGATATAAACTCTTGATCAGTTTATTATGCATCAGCCTTCGAGGAACTTCACAGTCTAATGCCTATTCAGTGCATGTGGCTGTTTATTCCAAATAGTAACAAACATTGCTGAATTTTGCAATATTCTGGCATCACTCCTGTGAGTTGCTGGAAACTGTTGCTGAACATCTGTCTGAATTGGTGTTCCCAGACTTCAGTTTCCAAAGCTAGCTAAATAAATCATAATTATTTTTTGGTTTTACTCTGACAGCCTGATTAGCATTTCTTCTCAATTGAAATGTACTTAAGAGCAAAACCACAGATCTAGAGTCAGCCTAGTGAATTGAAAAGGACTCAGATGCTGAGAGGAGGATGTTTTAGGTCAGGGATTCCCAACCTAAGACCCAAGGGCTGGATCCGGAACACGGCGCCTTTTCATGTGGCTCCCACCCCTCTAAGGGCATTTGAGAAACAAAATGGACACCACCTTGAAGCTGTGCCAGTGATGGGATGTAATAGGTTCTCACCAGTTCACCAGAACCGGTAGTAACTTTTCCCAGTGTCCCAGAGATCCAGTAGCAACTAGTGGGGGGAACCACCTTCGGGGCTTACCTTTTCACTGGTTCCCCCACTGCGCATTTGTGCCAAGCACTTGGTGAGCATGCACGCCTACAGTGCTTGGCGCATATGCATGGCCTCCTTGCTGTCCTCCAAAGTGGGGAGGAGGAAGAGAAGCTGCTAGCCTGAAGCTCCCTATAGCCTACTCCTCAGGGTAATTGACTCACCTTTGGATGTCGTGTGTCTGTGTGTATTTTAATGTGTATTTAATGCCTTTACCTATATTGACATACTACCACAGTTCCTAAAAAGGCCTGGTGGCCAGCAGGCCTGGCTTGAGGTTTTAAAGCAAAGTCTTGGAGTTACCTCATCAATAAGCTACACCTGTGCTGTTCCAATTGCTGTTCCAATTGGAGAACCCTTAAGGAGGTACAGCTGTTTTACATTTACATTAAGGCCTATTATCCTAGAGAACTGGTTAGGCAAAGACTTAGTACCTAACTTCTTTAACTGTTGAAAAGTTGAAAAGTGCCAAAATGAAGCCATCTTGTGGTGAGTTTATTGCGTAGTTCCTTCCATCTGACCTAGTGTGAGAAAGATTAGCCAGAATAAGCTTTAAGGTCTGGTTTAAAAGCGCTGGTTGATTTGTGTTTGGGGTGGGTGGGTGGGTATATTTTAATGTATTTTTTATTTAATTTATTTACGGGTTTGTGTTGTGGGTGGGTAGGTGGGTGGGTTGAGAGTGTGTGTATGTGCACTTATTTTTTTATTTTTTTTATTTGACCCCACCCATGTCATAATGTCATGATGTTAGCTCCTCCCACACTATGATGACATTACAGTTGGGTAGTAAAATTTTTGACATCCCACCACTAGTTGAGACAAAATGGCCATCCCCGTCGTGCAGGTAGGGCAACATGGCCATCTGGCCCTCAAAGCTGACTGAGAGAGTCATTCTCCCTCAGGGTAGGGAAAAGTGAGTAAGAGGAGGAAGCAATCCAAGTACAGTATTCTACTCTAAATTCACTTGAAGAAAGCTGAGATGTACTGTACATGTAAATTAGCAATAAGATAGCTGCCATGTTGCTTGTTGTGTTTTCCTATAGGATATCTATCTGATTTTACTTTGCTGGAAATCTGCTGATGTATGACTGGGGCCTCACCAGTGGTGGGATCCAGCAGGTTTGCCCCAGTTCGCCAGAAGAGGTAGCAGAAATTCCAGCTGGCCCTGCCCATCCAAGTTTTGAAATAAAATAGTCCTAATTTGGGTGCAACACAAGGCTTTCCCCCTGGCCACACCCACCATACCACACCCACAGAGTAGGTAGTAATTTTTTTTTAATCCTACCACTGGACCTCACTACCATTTTTAAAAATAGATGGCTGCACTGTATTCTCTGTTGACTTACTCACTCATGAAGAAACAAAGGAAAAGATTTAATGAATCATTCTATTAATAAAGTACACTTCTGACCTTTTTTACTCAACGGATGAGATTTACTGTAAGTATGTGCTTCTTTCTCCCACCAAAATCAGTGGGACTCATTTGATATGATCAAAACTACATGACTTGAAGTACGCCTTTCCCAGCTGCAAGCTGAAGTAAATGATTAAGTTTGTTGTGCTGTACTGTATTGTACTGCCTTGCGTTGTATTGTATTCAGTGGTGGGTATCAGTGGGTTCGCAACAGTTCGCCAGAACCGGTAGCAGAAATTCTGGCTGGCCCAGCCCATCCAAGTTTTGAAATAAAGTACAGTAGTCCTAATTTGGGTGCAACACAGGGCTTTCCCCCTGGCCATGCCCACCATACCACACCCACAGTGTGGTAGTAAATTTTTTTGGAGCCCACCACTGATTGTATTGAAAACATTTTTATTCTGTTCCTCAGCTGACAAACCTCTCAGAGTCTCATATTGATGAAGAAAAGCACGACAGATCATGCCTTTTATTTACAGTTTAAAATATGTGGCCCAAAAGGAAAAAAAGGGGTGGTGAGGAAGGAATGGAATAGAACTCGGATAGAAAGAGTTCAGATGATCTCATAAAATGGCTACTGCAGGTGGCCTCTCAGCAAGAGTCATGGAATAACCCTCATTCCCTTATTCCTCTTTATTGCAAATCAGATGGGCAAACATCTTCTTTTGAAAGCAGGTGATAAATTTAAGTGGTTTATTTTTGATATGGCATTGCTGCTGAATGAGTGATGTGTGGTTGTTTGGAAGTGGAAGTGAAGTCCACAAAGATGTAGAAAGAAGGACCACCTCACCAACCCTAGTTTCCAACCCGGGAAGGGCCATGCTTTTTCTCTTCAACGATTGTGGTAGTTCAGCCTCAAACATTCTCCCCAGGCCTCTTCTAAGTGTTGTGACATTGGTTAGCCATATATATCTTTGAATGTTTTATTGAAATACTTCTCTATAAAAAGCTCTCTGTACATTGTGCTGTCTGTGCCAAATAAGGTTGTGGTTGGGGGGGGGAGGTCATGTGATTTATTGGTGTGCTCCTTGTGAGTGCCTGGTGTCTGAAAGGATGTTATCTTTTTCCCAAGGAAGTTTGGTGGGGGTGTATTACTAAACGGAATTTAAGGTTAAGATATGCCCTGTTTCTCTTCCCATTCATTCCCATAATATCTCGGCTTGCCAGCTTTAAACAGGAGCGGTCAGTGTATGTGAAACAGAATGCCTATGTTGTCCCACAGAAAAGCCCTTTCATTTGTCACTGTAGAGCCTTCTTAGCTATGTAGATGCCTAGTTGATTTGGTAAGAATAAAATTTGCACTCGTAAATGGCTGTCTGTGTATTTTGTTGTCAGTATGGGTGCAGATGGTTATTTAGATGCCTATCCAGCACTTTGGAAGAGGATGGTTGAAAGATTTGATATGCACAGCCACATCTGAATGGACCAAGTATTTTATTTGAGTAGTTGTCCTGTAATTTTGATGTGCTCTTGATTTCTTCAGTGTTTCAGTGGATCAGGCTGAGAAGTCGTCTGCTTCATTTTGTCAAGTTTTCCTGGATCTGTTTTGACCTATAACAGCCAATGCGGTTGACATGATGCTTGCTTACTGTGGGACACTTCTCTCAATCCTTGTTGGGCATGGTTATGAAATCATCCAAGGTAGTAACTACTTGAATGAACCACTCATATTATCAGCTTCTCATTATAGGAAGATTATCTACCTTCCTTTCTGAAGGGGAATATCATTTAGCCCATTCTAAAAAATGAATTTAGCAATGGGCAATTTGAAAAATTATAGGCCTGTTGCAAAAATGTCACTTACTGGCAAGTTAATTAAGAAGGTTATGGAAGATTAGTTGTAGGCATTCTTGGAGGAGACCTAGATCTATTCCATTCTGGATTTAAGTTGCAGCACGGCTCTGAGACCACACTGGTTGTGCTGTAGGATAACCTGTTAAGGGATGCCTACTGGTAATAAGACCCATTGGTACATCTTGATTTCTCAGTTGCCTTTATACCATCAACCACAGTATCCTCCCCTCCAAGTGTGGTTATTGAGGGGCTTTGTACTATCTCCAATCTATTTTTGGGAGTCATCTCCAGAAGGTTCAAATTAGAGAGGCTGAATCCAGACAACATGGAGATCTTGCTAGGTGGTCCATCTATCTGCTTGGAGAGGAGCTCTCCCCCTTAAAGCCAAATGGCTGTGTGCCAGTAAATATGAAACAGTTGAGTTTCATATTCATGTTTTTTAGAAATATATATGTAGCTTCCATTGAGTAGAACATAATAGAGTTCTCTGTTCTATTTTTAGAAAATATCTAGGAAGGTCACTCACATGGTATCTGGCGCATTTGTTGGCAGACGTAGACCAAACTATCACAGGATCTGTGGTTAAGTTTTTGTTTTCTGTTGTAAGATCTCATAAAAAGATTTATTTTTACACTGGTTTTCCCCCTAAAGATGTCTATGTTTTTAAGGATTATTTTATTGTTTTGTTCTTACTGTTGTACTGTTTTAATTTCAGTCTGTGACTGTATAATAATAATGTTGCATGTGTTGCACTTTCTCAAGCTGTTGCTTCCACTTTTCATTAAGTCCAAAACAGCCTTTCAAAATATTTTGACAATGAGGTACTACAGCCACACCTTAGCTGCTCTTGCTTCTGTTTTCTCTCAGCAACCATAATATAGGTCATGTACTCATCTTCTGGGATCCTATAGCACGGGATAATTCTACATGAAGAAAGTTTTTGGAAACATTTTAAAAAGCCAAGAAATTTAATTCATCAAAGAGTCTGGTTTATGAATTTGGGATATTGTGTTTGATGAATCCATGTTTCAAAACACCAGGAAATTGCCTAATATTGTTGCACATGTTGCCAGAAGAAGAAAGAATGCCATTGTTACCTAAAAATCGTTATCCCCCTTTTCTCTGTCACAGGAAGACCTGTTAGCAGTGGACATGAGTTTTGAAATTAAAAAGTTCATCTACTGGCAGAGCCCCCCCCCCCCCCGAACCACAGAGACTTAAATTTCAGGCAAATATAAAATGGTTTATTGGCCGTGCAATTCATCAACAGAGGCCCGCTGCTGGTTAATGACATTTCTCACCCTTTGCCTGATTTAATAATCTACCCATGAGCTTCCCTTCCTAATTTGTTCAAAGAGAGTTGAAGACCTGACATCACATCATCTTTTTATACAGTTTTACAAACTACAGACTAATTCTATCATCTAATGTTACAATAGAGTTTTTACAAAGGAACAGTGACCTAGCAACAGGCTCTTGTTTCATAGGTAAATAAGTCAACTTCAAGTTAAAGGTAAATGTTTCCCTTGCTCGAAAGCCAGTCGTATCCGACTCTAGGGGTCAGTGCTCATCTCTGTTTCTAAGCCGAAGAGCTTGGCTTGGTGACAGGAACCAGTCAGCATCTTAGGAACTTCCCTTGATGAATTGGGCTTTGCATTACCCACCCATTTAATCCATCCTGATGGGTTTAATGGCACCCATTGTTCACCAGATTGTAGCAATATCTCTATCTTTAGTTCCTTTTCAATTTGACCTTCTAAGACATGAAGCAAATTTAAAATGTTAGTTTTTACCTTCTTGTATAGCAGTTTATAAGGAAGAGTCACGTAATAAGGAAGAACCAACGCTTATTCTATACAGAGCAAGAGAAATATAACAGAAAATATGTAAGGGGTGAAATCTGGAACTCTCCATGTTAGCCCCAATCAGGATGCAGGAAGGCAGGAGTTTCAGTGAAGTTGCCCTGGGCATTTCCCACCCAGCACTGTTTACATATGTTAACTTCTAATCTATCACTGACCCCACAGACAATATAATTAGGCTTTAAGGCAAACAAAATCTCAGGAGAGTCTGAGAAGCTTTAGTGAGGAATAGACTGAGTGATCCTTGACTGATCCTGCTTGCCCAAATATGGTCTGAGAATATGAAGAGGAAGCTAAGAGATTCTAGTTTGAATTGAACAGTTTAAAGTACATTGAAACATTTTTATTAATTTATTTGACATCCTACTGTAGGTATAACTGCTAATGAAATATGATTAATCAGGAGTGAAAGGGTTAAGTCTGCTGTGTCTGTTTGGCAGAAAGGAAAAAATGCATTTTAAACCAAACTGCAGTTCCCAGAGCATTTTCACTACTGTTGAGGCTTAAACAGAGAGAAAGGAGGTGGGGAGAACCCTTGTCCATACCCTTTTTAAATAGCACTTTGAGATCTTTATAAATTTATTAAAAACCAACCCTTGCAGTTTTCTTACCTGAAAGTGAATCATGATACAATGTGGCGTTTGTGGACATGTAAGCCTATTGGGTATAGTCAGGGGGAAATGGAAAATAAAGAGTAAAAGCATTTTTATTGCAAATAAAAATATTAAATAATAATAATAAGAGGGGCAATCTTCAGATTTGGGGTAACACCATCAGAAGAAAGAATGCCAAACTTTGCATAGCAAAGGACATCCTGAATATTGATAAGACCAGTGGCAGAAATCAAGATGGTCTACATTCACTTATAGAAAATAACAGTAGTCACATAGCACCATTCACATAGAGACATTACACAAGGGAAATTCCCAGAAACAGACTCCTTTTTTCATTACTTAATCATTCCTCAACCAAGCACAAAGCAATTATCATGGGTGTTTTTCAACAAGTGTGAATAGTAGTGAGCACAAGATGATATCCTGTAAATCATCTTGACTGTTTTTGTTCAACTGTGAAAAATGACAATGCCTTCAGTATGCATGCATTGTACAATGCCAAGTTTCCATAAGGGCTTGGAAACATTGTTTAGCATTGGTTTGGTATTCGTGTATTATTTGTGTAAGTTGCTGATGCTTATTGGAATTAATTATTGTGGTGTCAGGGCACATCTCAGTTGTGCAGTTGGACACATGGCCAGACATACATCTGAGATATTCCCTGGCATTTGTCAATTACCCAAGGCATTTTATGCAAACAAGTGATGGCCAAGTAAGATTTCAGCCATCATATTTTTGGGGGACTATAACTTCCACAGTTTACCAGTCCAGAATCCCTACGATGTGAGAATCTGACCAAAACTAGCAGATGTTTGGACTAGAACTTGGAAGTGTCTTCTATTGTGACCACAACTTCCAGGAGGCATGCTGGCTAGAGGATTCTGCAGCCTGTAGCAAAAGAAAAGAAAAGAAATTTGCAAGCTTTAGTCCAAAAATACTGCCAGTCATCAATGCCAGGTTTCCTATTGTGAATGTGTGATAAGGCCATAGAGAGAGGATGACTGGCTTTTCTCATTTCCTTTCTGTCTGCTTCACCACACAAAGCCTACGCATTGAGCGACAGGGGGCTTCTTCCTGGACATACCCTTAAATAAATAAAACCTGCCTATTTCCCAAAGGTGGGAGATTAAAAAATGCTGAATGATTTTAGTTGATTCTGCATTTTTATAGCCCATATGCCAAATAAAGGAAATTAAAGTGGAACCAGAAAGGAAAGGCATGTAAGGAGGCTGATTTACATAGTGCTTTAAATCTTTTTAAGTGATGCCAAATTAAACACAAGATATGGAAATTGACTGTACTCTGGGTGCCTGGATAGTTCAGGAAATTATTGTAGCTTAATGCTGAAGAATAGAGTTCAATGCGCTCTGGATATAAATTAACCACATGCATTAGACTGTGCATAGGAGAATGTGCCAAAAAATACAAAGAACAGAACTGTGAACTTAGATGAACTTACCTTGCTTAGAGATAACTTAGGAAAGCAAGGATAAACAACTTAAGTTAAAGCTCATTTACACATTACCCTCAGACGTCACTGCTTAGGCACTCCTTCCTTTGCCAAAGTAACCAAATCCAGTGTTATTATTTTGTAGAATCTGAATAACAGAAGTGTAAACATGGCTGTTGATTGTAACTCAGCTCTTCATGATTATCTGTGGAAATTAGTATCACTAGCAGTTCCACGCATGGAAAACAAAGCAGAGAAGGCCTTCACATCAGTCACAGGGAAGAAAAAGCAGTTCCATCCTCTCTTTTAGGGCATTGATTGGCAAAATGTGTTAAGGGCAAACCTGAGGATTTCTCAGGAAGGATTGTGAAGGCTTGATCCCACCCCCCCAACACACGAAATACAGTGTTTGTTCTCTTACGATCTTCCCTGAATTTGCAGCTGCAGGAAACTGTTGAATACTGCAGTGAGCCATCTGTTCATGCAACCACAGAACTTGAGCAGCTGTGGCCAGTGCTTGGTTTAGGCACTCGTTGTGAAGGATGAAATTAAGGGAGGTATCAAGGGGGCTTCACGTGAAAATTTAACCAAAAGTGTCTCAGAAGCCCCAGCCTGCATGGTCAACACTCAGGGTTCCTGGAAATTGAAGAGTAAAGGTTCACATTTGCTTTCTATGGCACTTGAAGGCAGGCTAGCAGGGCATGTTGCATGGCTCACAGCTCTTTCTTCTAATCCCTTGCTGCCCCCTGAATGTCTGCCACCTGAGGTGCCCACTTCACATTGTCTGACTATGGGGTTCAGTGTGTCCAGTCAAAAGCTGCAGGTCATGCAGTTGTAGGCCAGCCTTTCTCAGCTTGGTGCCTTCCAAAATGAGTTGAATTACAACTTTTGTCATCCCTGATTACACTGCAACACAAAAAAGTAAATATTGGCTGTTCCTTGGTCTAATCCATGTGTCCTATACTAAATCAAATGCGCTGAATCAAAATCTGAAGTCCAATTCTGCTGAGCATGGCAGGATCTTAAGATAATTATCCGGCTTATTAACCACATTTTATTAACAAAAAAATCTGGCTTATTAACAAAAATTGTCCAGTTTATTAACACAGCTGTGCCTACTCATCTTTAACTCAAAACAGACTCACTATGCCCTAACTGTACTATCCAATAAAATGTTTTTGCACTAGAAACAAGTCCTTGGTCCATCTCACCTTATATACCTGTTTCTGACATCAGTTCACTGACTTGCCCAGGCATGCCCAGCCATGCTGAAACATGCATGCCACCAGAGGACATGATTTAGCTGAGGCGACTGACCATTTGAACAGTTATGACATGCCTTCAAATCTGTATGTATTTACTTAATCGCCTCCTCTTCTACATTGCAGTGTAGAGGATTCTACAAAGGATCTCCATTGGGATCTCTCCAGTGATGGGATGTAACAGGTTCACACCAGTTCGCCAGAACCAGTAGTAACTTTTCCTAGTGTCCTGGAGAACCGGTAGCAGCTTTTTTTTTTGGGGGGGGACCACCTTCGAGGCTTACCTTTTCACTGGTTCCCCCACTGCGCATGCGCACCAAGCACTTGGTGTGCATGCATGCCTACAGTGCTTGGCGCGTATGCACTACCTCCTTGCTGTCCTCCCAAGCAGGGAGGAGGAAGAGAAGCTGCTAGCCTGAAGCTCCTGAAGCTTCCTATAGCCTGATCCTCAGGGTAACTGACTCACCTTTGGATGTGGTGTGTCTCTGTGTGTGTATTTTAATGTGTATTTAATGCCTTTACCTATATTGACGTACTACCACAGTTCCTAAAAAGGCCTGGTGGCCAGCAGGCCTGGCTCGGGGTTTTAAAGCAAAGTCTTGGAGTGACCTCATCAATAAGCTACACCTGTGCTGTTCCATTTGGAGACCCCTTAAGGAGGTACAGCTGCTTTACAATTACATTAAGGCATATTATCCTAGATAACTGGTTAGGCAAAGACTTAGTACCTAACTTCTTTAACTGTTGAAAAGTTGAAAAGTGCCAAAATGAAGCCATCTTGTGGTGAGTTCATTCTGTAGTTCCTTCCATCTAGGGTTACCATATCTCAGGATTTGTCCTGAGATTTCCTGCTCTAAAGATTTCCTGCTCTTTAGAGCAGGAAATCTCAGGACAAATCCTGAGATATGGTAACCCTACTTCCATCTGACCTGGTGTGAGAAAGATTAACCAGAATAAGCTTTAAGCTCTGGTTTAAAAGCTCTGGTTGATTTGTTTAGGGTAGGTGTTTGGGTGGGTGTATTTTAATGCATTTTTTATTTAATTTAATTTATTTAATTTATTTACGGGTTTGTGTTGTGGGTGGGTAGGTGGGTGGGTTGAGGTGTGTGTGTGCTTATTTTTATTTTATTAATTTTTATTTTTATTAATTATTTTCTTTGGCCCCACCCACAACATCATGACGTTGGCTGCGCCATGACATCATGATGTTAGCTCTGCCCACACTGTGATGACATCATGTGGGGGTAGTAAAATTTTTGACATCCCACCACTGGTTAGTATATACTGTATCACTGAATGTGCACACAGTGGAGACTCTTATGGTAAATGGAAGTTTTATTAAATTCTGTGCTATAAATAAAAATGAAAGATATGATCAGATCAACTGAGGGAGAAAACATTGCATTGGATGTGATAGATGTGTGTCAATATCAAGTTTAAGATTTATCAGGTACCTAAAAGTCAACACGTTTCTTCAGAAAAGATACAGACCAATCTACTGCAAAGTACACAGTATGCAACACATACAAAAAAACTTTCAAGTTTTAATAAGTTCAATTAGATTTTGATGCTGAGTGAAGCAGAATAATGGGAAGGTATCCATGTTCCACCCTATACAGATATTGAAATGGTTGTTACTAGAGATGAATAGTTGTCTGCCTATTTCCTTCTAAAATTTTGCATGACAGCTAAATCTCTGCTATTGTTGTATGTATTAGTGCATAGTGGATGCTGTTACAGAGTTTTGAATTTCTGGTAAAATTCCCTTTAGCTACACAGCAGAAACACAGAGTCCTCCCAGATGAGAATAGTTACAAAAATATCCCAGAGTTCACCCCTTTCACATTAACTGGCAGTCATTGTCTCATTAACTCACTCTCAAACTTTTGTTGGAGAAAGAATAAAATAGTTTCTTTACTTACAGCTACTTGGAATTACAAATGTGTGCATGCATGTGTTCCTTATTGAACACAGGCGAGCAATCAATCAAAGAGATGAACAAAAATGAGCAACTGATACCAACTGATGAAGCGAGGGAAGGAAAAGAGAGCAGAGGGAGGCAGGGCACCATTTGAATGCAAAATCTGGAAGGCATCACTAGTTACTGCTGCATAGAGAGATGCCCCAGGCTAGGAAAGTCTACTCAATCACTCCAATTATGGACAGCATGCAAGGTTGCAAGTAAAACTCCAACAGATCACAGATGCCTCCAGTGAGCATATGAGGGGGCCCATATGGAAGCTTCAAATCAGCATAGCCATTAAGTCTGAGACATTCACACAACACTTTGTGGGTAATGAAAGCTTTTTGTAGTGGGCCAAAGAAAAGAAGTGAGAAATATGTTATGCAGAGGAGATCTCATTCATATTCAGATTGGTGTCCTGGATTTCCTGGTGGCCTCTCATCCATCCATTAACCTGGCACAACCCTACTTAGCTTCTGAGATCAGATGAATTACCGATTTAGAGTGTGAGTTACATTGTGGCACAATGATAATTCAAAAACAGGACAGTTGACTTACATTGTCTAACAGTAAATATATTCTAGAGTGGCCTACTGCATCAACAGAATTTACATAGTTTTTGATTCACCAAATCCCCACTGATTCAATGGGCCTACTTTAGTTGTGACTTACTACTGGATTTCAGCCACTGAGCCAGACCATATGTCTAAGAAGACAAACTGCTCTTGGCTTAGCATGAGAATTTTAGTGAGAATTGATTCATAACATTAGCTAGTCATGGCTGATTAGGTCCCATTGACTTTTATGGAATTTAAACATAAACTAGATTTCTATGGAAGGAGACAAATGGAGACTAAAACCATTTATTTTCAGGTATCTGGGAAAGGTTGAGGGCAAAAGAAAAAGGAGGCGGCCAAAAATGAGATGGTTGGATGGCATTGTAGACACAATGGGCACAGAGCTGAGCGAGTTGAGGAGGATGGTGGAGGACAGGGGTGCCTGGCAGACAGTGGTCCATGGGGTCGCAGAGGGTCGGAATCGACTGTGCGACTGAACAACAACAACAAAAAATCTCATCTTTAAAATGCTGCTGAATTGCAATGTTTGTGACCATTCTCATTTTGTGTTAGGCACATGTGTAAAGCATGATCTACAGGTTTACCAATTGTATTTCTGCTTTTTGTTGAGCTAGCTATTGTCTGTACCAGGGGTCTGCAACCTATGGCCCACGGACCAGACCTGGCATACACAAATGCACTCACTGCATTTTACAGCAGTGTTTGCAGGAGAGAAACCACATGTCCAGTCCAGTCAGCTGTCTGAGAGGAAGTTGTCCAGCCCATGGTGCACAATGGTTGAGAACCCCTGGTCTGTATTATATACAGTACCCAAAAAGAGATCATCAAAGCTAAAAGTCTAATCAAAAAGATTAGGGAAATAGTTTTGTTTTTCTTATTTAATCACCCACCAGGAAACACAAACAACAATCAGGAATGTGGATGAACTGCAAAATAATTGTTTTTATTAGAAACTATCCAGAAGTCCATTAATTAATGGGTTTAAAGTCCAGGGGGAAAAATCTGGGAAGAATTTCAATCATTTATCTTGAGTTGCATAAGCTAATGTGGAAATGTCAAAGGAAATGGTAACATCATGTTTGCTTTCATAGTGCAATTCTTTTTCTTTCATGTCCCAATCAAACCCAATGACTTTGTCATTGCCCAAACCTAAGTCTTCATCACTGCATGTTTCTGCCATTAATCAGCAGACCAGTAAATGAGCTGGATTCTGTATCTCTCCACATTCACACAGTGTGTTGTTGTCTGCCAGCAGCCCCCACTTAGCAACAGGTCTTGCATTTAGGGACTCCAAACCTCAACTTATTCAGGGTTCTCCAAGTGACATAAGGGAGGTTGAGTTCCTCAGACATATCCTCTTTTAATGTTGTTCCTTGTCCAGTGAGCTCCTTCTTCCATCTTCTAATTTGGTTATACTCTTGTATAACCACAAGAATGTTTGTTCTTGCAATAAAGAATGTTTGTTCTTGCCATAAAGTTCTACCTGGATCTGAGCCAGCAGACTTGAGACTCACATCTGTTCAGAGGATGTTGATGGTCATTCACTTACTTAGATCACTCAGTGTCTGCTGCTACTCCTCTCATCTCAAGTGGAGCAATACCAACAAGAGGATATATTTTCTCAACTGGTATATGTTTGAGGCATCCTGTCACTATACAGATGGCTTAATTAACAGCAATGTCAACTTGTTTTGCATGTGTGGATGTGCTCCATATTGGCATAGTGCAAAGTGGACTATCACTTTCCCTGTTCAGGGCAGGGAAGGTTGTCCAATTGTTCCCTGCTAGCTCTCTCCTTCACAGATTCCTTGTGCTGCAAGTTCATGAATATACAGCAGAGCCAGTGACAATGAGTCATGGCAGAAGCTTTGGAACAAGTGAGGTCAAAAATGTTCATAACATTGTGAATAATGAAGGTGTATAAAATACATGTAAAATCAATCACCTGATGAATCTTAGTATCCTATTTTGTATTAAGTTGTAATGAATGATTACAAAGATGATAGCAATTATGAAGATTATTGTGTGTTAAAAGGGCAAAATATGTGCCATGTTAAGATCAGAGAATGGATTTATAAAGATGTTTTACAATTAATAACTCTCATTTCTGTATAGTTTTCAAGCATTCAAAACACTGCAAATGCATCATACAGACCTCACCGTTAAAAAAAAAAACCATCTGTGAAAGCATTATTATAATCTGGCCTTATTACAGGAGAGGTTAGAACTGGTCTGGTTCATGCAACCTAGGGAGTTGAGAATGGAGGCAGGATTGAACCCAGACACTTCCTGATCCACTGTTCAGTTTCTTATGCATTCTGCTACAACAAATCTCTAGGTTTATGCTTTACGCCCTGGTTTTATGCTTTAAATTTCAGAGTCTCAGGAAATTTTTTTAGACTATGTTGTTATGTTGTTTGAAATGCATAGCAGCTTTGATGTGGGATCAAGTAGCTTATATACTTTACACAAATAAGCAGATACTCTTCATCACACTTCCTGTGCACAAGAGAGAGAGAAAAGGAGAGGGGGGCACACTGGATAGGTAAGGTTGATGCTCACCTGTATGTGTACAGAGCTCTATCAAAGAACTGTGTGAAAAGGTCCACTTGTTTGCTGTTCAGGAAAAAGAGACTTTGCCCCCTACTCTTGTAGTGGATGTTGCTAGCAATATCCTCCTTTTCCTACAGCATCACTTTTAGCTGTCTCTTGATTGGCTTGCTTTCAGGCATTACAATAAGTCATGTCAATGGTATGAAAACCCAAAGAAAAGCAGTTTGGAGATGGGCCTTGATGGAAGCAGAGCAAATAAAACTAGGTGAGGTCTTGAATCACTGAGACTCCATTCTTGAATGTATCCTGTCAACCATAGGGCATTTATCCTGTCATCCCTGCTGACTGTCAACTCATCCTTCCCAAGTAGAGCAGATCCACCAAAGAACACTAGGAATTATCTTTGATATAACAATTCAAACATAAACTCCTACCTAAATTCAACCAAGCTATGAGCCTCATGTGGGTCATGGAAGCAGAACATATTGATTTACTCATAAAATCTTGGAATTGCCTTTTTGTGCACATTCATAGAGAAGTCTGCAATTTAGCCATTAAAAAAAATCAAGGATGAAAAAAGTAGAAACCTAGAAACAACACTAGATATAAATGTTGTAGAAAAGAAGAAGGCTTGGTTTATTGACATTGCTATACCAGGAGATGCACTAATTGAAGACAAACAACTGGAGAAAATCACAAAATATTGTGATTTGCAAATTGCAGTTGAGCATCTATGGAGGAAGAAATCTGTTGTTGTACCCACATGATTGAAGCCCTTGGAGCAATACCTAAAGGACTCCCAAGATATTGGAAAATTTTGGATCGATTGGACTTGAACATCCTAATTCTCAAAAAAAAAAAAAAAAAAAAAAAAAAACAACTCTACCGTACTAGGTACTGCATATACTGTACTGTATACGTAGACCAATATTTCCCAACCTTTGGTCCTTGGACTCCAATTCCTAAAAACACTGGTCAGCCAATGTAATGATTTAGGCTTCTGGGAATTGAAGTCCAAGAACCAAAGGTTGGGAAACACTGATTTAGACAGTACCTTAACGGTTCTTAGGTCCTTGGTTAGGGCTTTTACTGTTAACTTCATACCAGTCCTCCACTGTGAATCTAATGGTAGAGTTGTATAATAATAATTTAATTCTTGTAACATCTTCAAGACTAACAGATGCATCTTTTTGTGATCTTATTTGAACTAAACAAGTGGATTAACTGAAGAAGTTGATTGTAATCCACAAAAACTCCAACTATTACAAATCTATAAACATTAAAATGCCACAAGACTTGAATTCATTCTTTCTTTCTTTCTTTCTTTCTTTCTTTCTTTCTTTCTTTCTTTCTTTCTTTCTTTCTTTCTTTCTTTCTTTCTTTCTTCACACATACTGAAGCAGATTAAAATGGCCAGCTGTTTAAAGTTAGTTCACTCCTGTTACCTGACTTCCACAGACATTTCCATCTGGGTTTCACTCACAAACAAACATTCAGAGAATGTTTTCATTACTTTCCCCTCTTGGGAACAACTATTGTTGGCTTTATATTTGATTTAAAACAGATCTTATTTTATAGTAAACCAAGGATACCACTGTAAAGGCTCAAAAGATGCCATATTGATGCTTGTTTTCATATATATTGGTACGTTAGTGACCTTTCTGTATCAATGAAGTTATAAAATGTCAAGAGCCGTTATAATTACCTCTAAAGCACTTGCCCAGATTAGTGAGAAGCGTACAAAAATGGATGGGAGTTACAGTATTTTTGGCTAAAGCTGGAGAACAAATGTCAACAATATTTTCCTTCTGCTAAATCTGTAGGGGAGTATAGTTCCACAGCAGAGACAGAATAACAGGGGTCAGTGGAGACGTATGGACAGCTGAGCTGGATGCTGGTTTGTAGAGGTTATTGGGTTGTAAGATTCATGTTCATAATGTAAGGATAACTGTTTATTATTGTAATCCTTTTAATTTCCTTATGTTATTGGTCATTCCTGGTAGGTGTCCTTATAGTTTCATATGAACTTGGAATATGCCTGATGTTCCGCTACAGCTGTGAAGGTTGCATAGGAAGAAAAGTAATGAGAAAAACTTGAAACATTCCTTTTTGGTCTACATTTCACAGACCCCCCAGGTTCTGGCAGGCATAGTCCAAAAGAAGTAAGCATGCAGAAACACACCAAGAATATAAAAGAGTCCCAGTAAAAGTACTGGTTTGTCCTTTTTAAATGCACAATATAAAGCTTCTAATGTGTGTCCCAGCCTGATAGCCAGGCAGAAAGTGTGGAAGGCCTAAAGAAACTATTGATTAGGTTGAAAGAAGAAGGGTTTTCGCCCCCTCTGCTCCCCCCCCCCCGGCTACAGGCCTGGATGAGACCCTTTTCTGGAATGGTGAAACATGACAATGGAGAGGGCCTAGCCCTATAACAGAGATTTAGGTGAACATTTTAGGCTGTAAGCCCATATATAGGGACTGCAGTGGCTCAAGTAGTTAAGACACTGACTGGAAGGCGGGAGGTCAGCTGTTCAATTCCCGAATACTGCAGGATGGAATGAGCTCCCGTCTTTGGCCCAGTTCCTGCCAACCTAGCAGTTCGAAAGCAAGAAATTGCAAGTAGATAAATAGGGACCACTTCGATGGGAAGGTAAACAGTGTTTCGTGTACTCCGGTGTCTAGTCATGCCTGCCAGATGACCATGGAAATGTCTGAAGAAGTAGACAGCGCGGGTTCTTCGGCTTTGAAATAGATATGAGCACTGAACCCTAGAGTCAGATATGACTGGCTTTCAAGCAAGGGAAACCTTTACCTTTACCTAAGCCCATATATGCTTATCTGAGGATATATCTCATTGAATATAGGAGAACATTTCTGAATAGATGTGCACAAGATTTCACTGTAAATTATATTAAGCATCTCACACAGTTGTCAGTATAGGTCAGGATGAATGCTGGCTGAATATTTAGATTTTCTGGAATTGAGCAGACTAGGTTTTATTTAAAAAATGGTTCCCATTTAAGCACATCTGCAGGGATTTTTCAGGGAGCTGGATAATGCTGAACATTGGTATGCTAGCCTAGTCTATGCACATAGTATGTGCCACTACAACCCAGTTGTGTCTGTCAGTGTCAGTTAAAATAGCAAATACGTTTACAAGAAGCAAGCACCCCTCTCTTATCCCTGCAGATACTCATGCCCCTGCTAACTCAAACTCACACACACACTTACGATTCACACATGGTTTTTTGTGGTTGGGGAGAGGGGGAGGGGGAGGTCTGAGGAGGGGAGTATGCTCTAAAAGTGACTGACCTAACCAACATGTTGAAGAACTCTGTATGATCACATGATCTTAACATCAGTAATATGCTGAATGGTGTAACATTTCAAACAGCCCTAATCATTTAATTGCATTTTGGAAGGATATCAAATGAAAAAAGCCTCTGTTTCTTTCTTTCATTTGTTAATCCACATGACATTTGTTGAAACTGTATATCTTCTACAAAGGTTGAGGGTTTCTTTAACAGCGATAAGCACCTGATTTAAACAATCCTGTTTCCTTTCTTTACAGTCGCCTATTCCTAGAAAGAAGTGTGTTTTTCCTTCCCTTTGTTCTTTAACTCATGTGACACAAAAATGTCCAAATACATCCCTATGGAAAAAAAAATATGTTTTTGTTTTGTTTTGTTTCCCTCAGAATCTCGTAATTAACTTCCTGGTTTGATCACAAGAAAGGAAAAATCTTTGCCATTACAGTACTGTATTTGCTTTTTCTCTTCAATAAAGGTTTCCAGAATTTTTGTTATTTATTTATTTTATTTATTTACATTTTTATACCACCCTTCTCACCGGGGCGACCCAGGGCGGTTTACAACATCATAAAAGCATAACACAACACAACTCAAACCCATTATTAAAAACTTCAAAATTACAATTATAAAATTTAAAAAGTGTTTAAAATTTTCTAAAAATCAACAGGTCTCAATAATAATTAAAAAGTTAAAAACAACTTAAAGATAAAAGATTAAAAGACCAGGGGGAAGAGGGAGCTCAAACAAGCCAGCGAGCTGGGATCATGGTACCGCCAGGACCCCATACCTGTCCCGCCAGCCATGTTTTTAAGTTCTTCCTAAAAGACAGCAAGTCTGTCTGTAGACATAGCTCAGTTGGTAGGAGGTTCCACAGAAGCAGCAAACCTCTAAGGTTTATGGAATACTTGCCTTACCTTGGATACCTTGGAGTTGTTATTCATTCAATGAGGAGTCCGTGCACTGGAATGACATTCAGCACATGCAAATGGACTTGAGAAAAATCCATGCAGTTTTTTAAAAAGCCATTTGGATATCATATCACCCACTGGCTAGGGGGACCATGGTATATGCCTTCCGCATATGACTTTTTCATTGGCCAAACTTAAGTCCTCGTTGGTGCATGTTTCTGGCAGTAAATAAGCCAGATTCAGTATCTCTCCACATTCACAGTGTGTGTTGTTGTCTATCAGCAACCGCCACTTGAGCATGTTGGTCTTGCATTTAGGGACTCCGAACCTCAGCCTATTCAGGGTCCTCTAAGTAAGGTAGGGGAGGTTGAGTTCCTCAGCCAAGAGTCAAGAAGCAACAGTTAGGACAGAATACGGAATGACGGAGTGGTTCGGAATAGGAAAAGGAGCAAGACAAGGCTGCATTTTGTCACCCTGCTTATTCAACTTATACACAGAACACATAATGTGCAATGCAGGGATGGAGGAATCACAATTTGGGATCAGAATTTCTGGGAGAAACATCAACAACTTGAGATATGCAGATGACACTACCCAGAAAGTGAGGAACACCTAAAGAAGCTCCTGATTAGGTTGAAAGAAGAGAGTGCAAAAGCTGACTTGAGACTCAATATAAAGAAAACCAAGATAATGGCAACAGGCCCTATCAAACCCTGGAGAATAGATGGGGAAGAAGTAGAAGCAGTGACAGATTTTTACTTTCTTAGGATCCAAGATCACTGCAGATGGAGATTGCAGCCATGAAATAAAAAGGCAACTGATTCCTGGGAGGCAAGCGATGAGAAACCTGGGGGTTATAGTGAAAAGTAGAGACCACATTGCAAACAAAAATTCATATAGTCAAAGCAATGGTATTCCCTTTGGCAATGTATGGTTGTGGGTGCTGGACCATATGGAAAGCTGAGTGCAGAAGAATAGATGCCTTTGAGATGTAGTGTTGAGGAGAGTTTTGAGAGTCCCCTGGACAGCGAGGAGAACAAATAGGTCAATGTTAGAAAAAATTAAAGCTGACTGCTCCTTAGAAGGTCAAATAGTAAAGATGAAGCTAAAGCACTTTGGACATCAAATGAGAAGAGAGGATTCACTTGAGAAAGCCTTGATGTTTGGAAAGGTGGAGGGCAAATGAAGAAGGGGGCGGCCAAAAATGAGATGGCTAGATGGTATTGTCGATGCAATGGGCCCAGAGCTGGGTGGGTTGAGGAGGATGGTGGAGGACAGAGGTGCCTGGAAGGCAATGGTCCATAAGGTCGCAAAGGGTCAGAATTGACTGTGTGACTGAACAACAAATCCTCCTTTAATGTTGTTCCTTATCCAAACCAAAGGAACTGAAGCAGGTTACAGGGGTGGAGAAACTAATGAAAAACATAACCTTGCTGTGCTGGTTTTTCCCTTTTATAACAGGAAAGAGCTCTATATCTAATCTTAAAACAAAGTTGGCCTTTTGCTCTTCTGCTATAAACAGAGATGAGCACTGAATCCTAGAGTCAGATAGGACTGGCTTTCTAGCAAGCGTGACCTTTGAATATGTCTAGAATATATTTTTCCAAATGTTCAGGTAAAAGAAGTCAGTATGAAAGGCTCAGGCTCATAATGCATGCCTTTAGGTTAACCAGCTGAGAGTTAAGTTAAACACCTATTGTTTATTTAAAGGCCAGCTTCCTTCCTGAGCCACCTAGGTTTGCTTTGTTAATGGCCAGTATTAAAAGTTTCTACTCCAGTCAATGAACACCTCATCCTGACATCATCCTTCAGCCCTATTGTGTACATGCAGTAAACCCCATTCGTATGGATTCACAGAGACTTGGGCTTCTGGAAACTGAAGTTCAAGAACAGCTGGAGCACCAAGATTCACCATTAGTGGTCTAGACCTGTGATGGTGAATCTTGACACTGTAGCTGTTCTTAGACTTCAATTCCCAGAAGCCCAAGTCCCCATGAATCCACACAAATGGGGTTACTGCGCGTATGTGTGGATTCACAGGGACTTGGGCTTCTGAGAATTGAAGTTCAAGAACAGCTGGAGTGCCAAGGTTTGCCATCACTGGTCTAGACCATACATGTTGATGAATGCATCTGAGTTGCAGGTGCTTGGTAGCAATGAATATATCTTGAAATGAATGTTTTACACAAACACAACCACAACAATAATTGTGAAAATACTAAGATTTACTGTATGAGGCAGTATGCGGAGTTTCTTCTTTGTTGAAGAATAATAGTAGGGCTTTAAAAACAAATCAAAGTTCAAAGTCAGGATGTGTGATTTTTAACAGTTTTAAGTCGCTATATGGTGGAAAGGGAAAAAATCTGCCTACTATCAAAATGAAGAGTCTGTTATCATCTCTTTTATTTTGAGAGTTACTGAGCTCCCCTTGCTGGTAAAAATCACACACTACAGCCTGAATCGTATCAATTTTTGAAGTGGTAGCTGTGTTAGTCTGTGCAAACCCTGCTCCTCAAACTGTTTTCCATCAGAGATTCGCCTGACAAACTGATTGCATTTTATTTCCGGTTGTAAATAACTCATAGATTTGCATGCCCATCTCCTGAACCAATCAAATTCACTCTGGCAGCATCTCTGGGTCTCTATACTAGATATTTATAAATGTATACCATTTATAAATAAAATAAAAGAAACAAATATAAACAAAAGAAGAAGGGGGCAGCACAAAATGAGATGGCTAGATGGTATTGTAGACACAATGGGCACAAAGCTGAGCGAGTTGAGGAGGATGGTGGAGGACAGGAGTGCCTGGTTGACAGTGGTCCATGGGGTCGCAAAGGGTCGGAGTCGACTGTGTGTCTGAACAACAAATACCATGATATCTACTCTTATGTCTGATGAAGTGGACTTGATCCACGAAAGCTAACATTAAAATACAGGAGTTAGTCTTTAAGGTGCCACAGCATTGTGTGTGTGTGTGTCTGTGTCTGTGTGCCTGTGTCTTGTTTTGTTTTGTTTGCTCTCTGATATATAGCCTGAATGAAACTTTCAGGTTATTATCCTTTCAACTCAGAATAATTTCTGACACAAAATTATTATTACCTGTGAGTCATCCATTTCAAGGACAAAATAAATCTCCCTCTTTTGTTAAGTTACTGGCAGCTGTTGAGCAGGATAAGTACTAATTTCACTTAGGAACCTGATGCAAAAGGAGAAGGGCCAATTTTCTCTCCTCACGTCTTCCTGATTAAAATCCACTCCCCCATGTCTATTAGTTCTGTTGGATAGAATAAACAGGCACTAAAATCACGGCGCTCCACTGTACTCTGATTTGTGCAGAAACTACTATGCCACAGTGTTACTTTTCCCCACTGAAAGCCGAGTGTAAGGATGGCACGGTGTAAAGGCATACATATTGTTTAAATACTATTAAATACAAATCTAAGAAACATGGCTGAAGTCAAGTGTATATACACAAGCAATTGTGACATAATGGTTGGAGTGTTGATTCAGAGTTGGGCGATCTAGATTCTAATCTCTATTGAACTAGAAAAACTCACTTGGCTGATCTTGGGCCAGTGACTTTGGTACAGCTTGATCTACCTCCCTGGATTGTTGAGAGGATAAAATTGTCAGGAGAAGGGCTGAACTCCCTGGAGAAAAAGTTAGATATAAATGTAAATGATGCATGAAACTAATATTTCCAGGTATATGTGACACCAAAGTTTCTGTCACCAATAAGCAAGGCTTTCCTCTTTTCTCTTCCAAATAGCAGTCATTTAGTCCTAACGTCATTGCAAATTGGTACTTTTGTACTGATTCAGGGCTGGTTCAGCTAAGAGTGCTGCAGTTCCTTGCTTTCATTTTACCCTCATGTCCAATCTGGGTACCCTGCACTCAGTGTCATAGCCAGGGGGTGGCTGGGGGGGCACTCCCTTCCTAATCTAACATCCCCCCTGCCCCCAGGATGCCAATGTTATATATGTGTGTGTGTCTGAAATTGTTGCCCCTTCTGAAAAAATAACACCCCCCCCCAATCTAGAATCCTGGCTATGGCCCTGCCTGCACTTCTGTGTTTCTTATCCCTGAGGTCTCCTGCTATGGTAATAAAGGAGACCATACTGCCAGTGACTCAACACTGATTGTCGGGCAGTTAACTAACCTGACAACCATGAGGACTAGTGGCCTTGAGAGATGAAGTGCACAGAGAAGGGTGAATCCATCTTGATGGAGTGCAGCAGCTTCATCAATATTGGACTGCTGATGAGGGCTCAGGACCAGAAAGTGACTTGTGGAACTGGATCAGTGGTATGGGTATCATGCTATGATGCAGAAGGCTAATGGAAGGCCACTGCATTATATTGTCCCCAGGACAATCTTCATGCCTATTGCCATGAGGAAAACGATATTAGGAATCGCCGCCGCCGCCGCCACCACCACCAGAACAACAACCAGGTCTCTTTGTTTAAAATGTTTGCAAACAAGAGTTTCAAAGTTATAACTCAGCTACCACATCAGCCTCTTCCTGCTAGCCTATTACAGTCAGTAACTAGAGCTGGACTTTTTCCTTGCTTCAAGACTAGTCATTATGGATTTTTGTCGCACATTACACCCTTCTTTCCTTCAACATGTATAAGGACTTCCTCTTTCTGGAGCCAATTGTTTTTCCAGATGTAGAAAGCTCCCCCACCCCCAACCAGCTTTGAACCTGAGTGTGCAGTGATTAGAACAATGGCCTTTAACTGTTTGGCCACACTTTCACTTTCTCTTCTAGTGGGTTTCCTACCCCATAGTGCCTTAATTAGTCATCCTGAAGCATTTTCATGTGTGCTCTTTGTTGCTGTTATTGCCTGGTTCCAACCCGGAGTGGGAAAATATCCCAGATGGGTGGGATATGAATGAATGAATGAATGAATGAATGAATGAAAAAAGAAGATCAAAATCAAATTATGTCATACTTTTTTTAAAGGAAGGAAACCCTCTCTGAGATTAATGTGAACAGTACAGTACTGAGATATGGTCTGTTATCCCAAAAAAGAGTAGCAGAAATCAATGCAGCTGGGGAATAATGTGCAACACATTTTTTTGAAACATCACATAGATCAGAAATGAGGAATTTAAGCTTACAGGTTAATTTGAACTTCCAAATCCTTAGTGGATAAGTGGTTAGTGCTTTTGACTATGCCCAAAAGGTACCGAGTTTGATTCCTGCTTAGGACTTAATTTTTTTTTTTAAATATAGCAACAAGAACAACAACAACAATAATAACTGTTCCATGTTGCATCCTTTCTTCAAACAAAGGGTCTCTCCTGAGGCAAAGTTTGATTCCCTTTTAGGGCTTCTACTGCCTGGATTTTAAAACCAATGATATCCTCTCTGGTTAACATAGAGTTCTCTGTCATAAGATTGCCAAAAGCAGTTCCATTGCTAATGAAGCTGCTGTAGCTTAGAAGTTGCAATTTTGCCTTGTAAGCAGAAGGTTGGGGTTCGATTCCCCAGGAAGGATGGTGGGAACATGTATAATGGCCAGAGACAAGGCGGGAGGAAGGCGCCCATCCTGCCAGTGTCACTGCCCTGCTCCTGTTTCCCCACGAGTTAAGCCCTGTGCAGTACTGGCTAGGCTTCTCCCTTCCTGCCCTTTGGTTAAGGAAAAATAAAAATAAAATTCCACCCACAGGGGTGGAGATTGCTGGGGTGGAGTAGGATTTTCCTCAATTGCCTGATACCCCGGCACACCACTGGGCAGCACCATTTTCACACTATTCTTCTCCATCTCAATAATCTCATGTTGGAGAATGGTAGGCTTTCTCGTTGACCATTCCAAACCTGTAAATTGATACCTAAACTCAAATTTTGAAATACTGTACAGTTTGACTACTCTTTTCTGGTCATAGCTTATGGATCTTTGATTAAGTGTCATTAAAGAGTTTGTATTCTGCAAACTACAGCCCATATTAGTCACTGCAACCTCCGTTGTGTGTGTGATTCTTTCAACAGGATAAATTGCAGTTCGTGGAAGGAATACATTGACATACCACTGGATGGCAATATTTAGACAGTAATCTGTTCAAAATGTGCAACAAGTATCAAAATAAGAAAACAAAATGCTATCCTTATTGGTTCATATGTAGAGGGTGAGTTTCCATATTTATGTATTTGACTAAGTACAAATTGTTTTGGTAAAAAGATAATTGGAGGACAGTAATTAAGCTTAACTTGTATCATATTCCTATAGATGAGGAAATTGCTGCACATGTGCATTAAATGACTGCACATGTTCCAGTCTCTGGATCAGTAAACTGAAAGTTACACATTTTCTTTTAATAATCAACAGGATTTCAGCCATAGTGTAGATCAGGGGTTCTCAACATTTTCAAGCAGACAGGCGAGTGGGCTGGACTGGTGGTTCCCCTCCTATAAATGCTGCTGCAAAACACATCCGTGGCTGTTGTAAACACTTTAAAACAGCTGCAGATGCATTTATGGCTGTTTTAAACATGTTTACAACAGCTGCAGGTGGATTTACAGCTGTCATAAACATGTTTGATTCTGCTTCTGGTGGTGGTGATGTGGGCCACATGAAATGGTGCCGTTGGCTGGGTCTGGCCTGTGGGCCGTAGGTTAAGAACCCCTGGTGTAGATAAATGCAAATCAGAAATAGTTCTGTTAAAATAAACAAATATTAAATACTCTGCTTCCTCACATATCCAAAGGTAACCTTCTATACCAGGGGTGCCCAAACTACAGCCTGGGGGGCCAGATGCGGCCCCTGATGCCAATTCACCCGGCCCATGAAGCCCTTATTCCAGGAGCAACGAGGGGTTTGTGGGCTGGATGAATTGGCATCAGGGGCTTCATATGGCCCTCGGGCCTTAGTGACCGGCTCCCTGAACCACGTGACTGGCCCTCAGCCTGGAATGTCTGGGCACCCCTGTTCTATATCTTGTCAATACTTCCTGATTCATGGAGGAGAAATTGCACAATGTTTGGTCATTCAACCCACTCCCTTGATGTATAATTGGATACTATTCATTAACCTGAGCTTACTGAGTATGTTTAAATGCATTTTGCTGGGAAACAAAATACATTTCTGTTACAGAAAGACCTTGGCCGAGCTTTATCTGATTTCTGGTTGAGTGCAAATAATTTTCTTTTCCTATATATTTAATCAGCTTCAGGCACAGTAGGGGAGAAGAAAGAGGATGGTGTTATTGGTTTGTCAGCTGAAAGGAGGGAGTAGCCCTAACAAGGGGCTTCCTTCAAAGAGATTTTTCAATCTGGAAGGATTCTCTTCCTGAGGGTTTTGCACTGGAGGGCCTTTTGAAGATATTTTGGATTTTGGTCTTAATTCATACTAGGATCTCTCCTGAGCTGTAGTGATACAACTCTCTAGGAAGCCTGCATGCATCCATTCCAGCAGGAGGGAAAACCACAAGGGAATCACTACTTCCTGTCTTGTAGGTGGTTGGAGTGGCTGCCATCCCCCACTACACTCCTCCATCCAGCAGACTCAATTACACAGCTTTGAATTTTTCATTAACTAAGACATAACTAAGTTAGCTTTGTTACTATTGTAAGGAAATGAAGGTCACCTTGACTGCTTTGATGGTGTAATGGTAATTGTAACCTTAGTTACTTTTAAGGGGGACTCATAAAGAGCCTCCTTCAAGATTGTGATATTTTTGAACCACAATCGGGCATAACTCGGGCAATGGCCCACAGGCCAATGAATTCACCAAAAGATGGCTTCATTTCGGCAGTTTTACGTCTAGCTGAGACATGGAAGAAGTTAGTTTTAAAATGACTCTGTATATATGATCTCAGTATTGATCTTTTGCAACACAAGTAGCATGTTTAGTTTTCTCAATTGTGTAAAAGGGACAGAAAAACAAACCATATTAGTTATATTTGAGGATGAGAAAGCAAAGTGTTGTCCTCCATAAATTATCCCTAAATTATCCCCCACCATAACCTCAACAACATCGCAGAATTATTCAAAAACAGAGTGGAGAAATTTGTAAAACCCTTGGTGCAAAATAATAAAATATACGGCCCCTATAAAATATACTTGCCTTGTTAGCTGGAAGGTCGGCAGTTCAAGACCCAAGACAGAATGAGTGCTGGTCTCTGTCCCAGCTCCTGCCAACCTAGCAGTTTGAAAGCAAGAAATTGCAAGTAGATAAATAGGGTCAACTTTGGTGAGAAAAGATCTTGCAGAGATGAAAGGAGCCTCATTCTGGTGTCCCCTGAGTGGAGATCCTCCAGCAAAGATCCTTTCAACCCAGAAAGCACTTTGTGTGTTTCTGACATAATTAAAACAACAGCAACTGCCCCTCTGCAAGTGATGAGATGAGGTCTTTTGAACTTGAGGCAGGGAGTCCGCTTCAGAGTTGGAGAACCTGTGACCTTCTAGATACTGTTGAACCCTAGTTCCCATCTTCCGTAGCTAAACTATGGTCAATGATGAGGTATGATAGGAAAATAGTTCATTAACCATTTATTGGGATCATCTCTGCATTAGTTTGAACCTTGCCTCTGCCCAAGGATTACTAGATGGTCTTATACAAGCAACTGATTGATTGGTTGATGGGTTGTTTGTTTGATCGATTGATCGATCAATCGAATTAATGGATTATAGGGGCAAGCCTATCTTATTGTCTTGTTGTGAAGATGGTTGAGATAATGATGTGTATGAAGTTCTTTGAAGACTGAAAAAAGTGTTACAAAGAGTGATTGCTAAGTATTTTGTCTAAAGTAGTGTTTAATACAAATACAAATCATCCAGGTACCAGAATGGACATTCAAATTTCACATGCCTCTTTCTTCCATTTTATGATCTGTATTAATAATGATCACATTCACATTTATATAAATGGTGTGGAATGAGAGTCTTAAGCACCATATGTTTTGTTTTCTTTCCCACCTCTTTTTTGGTTAGAGATTGCTAGAGATTTTAGAGTGCAAATGGCTGTATAACAATGATCCAGAACATATTATGTAGAATGGCTACAAAGTGGAATAGAATGCAAAACAGTAAAATGTGTAGGCAAAAAGAACTAAATCTTTCTTCCCACTATCACTTCTTCTTTCCTAATCTTTCCAACCCCATTCTCCCCCCCCCCCCCAATAATCTCCTTGTAAGGCTGACTTTTAAAGCCTGGCCAGAGTATCTTGCTATGGCAATAGAGTAGACCATTCTGCCAGCAACTCAACACAGGTAGCGGTCTTCTTCTTTCATGTCCAGATCAAACCCTGGCCTGCCAAAATGAAACAACTTTCTTTGGTTTGTTGTTGCCCACACCCAAGTCCTCTGGCAGCAATTGGCAGACCAGTAAATGAGCTGGATTATGTATCTCTCCACATTCACACAGTGTGTTGTTGTCCACTAGCAGCCCCCACTTGAGTATGTTGGTCTTGCATTGTACTGCTATGGTAATAGAGTGGACCATCCTGCCAGCAACTCAATGCAGGTGGTGGTTAACTAACCTGACAACCAAGAGGACTAATGGCCTTGGGTGATGAAGTCCACAGGGGAGGGTGATGATCTCCAAGTGGATTAAATCTCACTTGAATCCATCTTGATGGAGGGCAGCAGCTTCATCAATACTGACCTGGGGTCAATGAGAACTTTGTGTTCCAAAAGGGCTCAGGACCAGAAAGTGACTTGAGGAACTGGATCAGTAGTATGGGTGTCATGCTGTGATGCAGACAGCAAATGGAAGGCCACTGCATTATATTGCTCCATGGCTGATCATCATGAGGATAGCCAATATTCGGAATCAGATACAGCACTTAAAGAAGAAAACTGACTTTAACTATGTCCTTCTGAGGGATAAATAAATTTAAATATTGTTTTGACTTTAGCTTTAAAATAAAGCACCTGAGACAATGTGAACAATATTTTAATGTATAATGTATTTTTCTATGGAAAGGAGTGAAAACCTGGCTGGCAGGTCAGGTCTGGGGAATTGATGGATCAATTTCCCCAGCCGGCTGGATGGTTTGACCCCCAATCCCTCCTAGCTTTAATGGCTAGTTTTTTAATGTTAAGTTTTTTAGCTTCTTTTAAAACTTTTAATTTTTGAACTGGTTTTAAATTGTTGTCGATGCTTACGTGTTGTGAATCGCCGTGGGTCCCTTCGGGGAGGAGGGCGATAAACACATTTAAATAAATAAATAAATAAATAAATAAAAATAAAATAAACATTTAGTGAGAAATAATTTTAGAGGGAAATGCAGAAGTAGGGAAGACTTCAGCTCCTCCACCTTCATGCTGCACTTTTTTCCTCACGTCTCCATCCTTTCTGGTCTGGTGTGTATCAAAGTTGAATTGTCTCTGCAGTCCCACAGAAGTAAAGTTTTTTTCCTTATTGATTTTAGTCACTAGATGGCAGAAAGGATCAAGCAATGATTTAGACATGTGCAGTAGTCCAAGTTGAAACAGAAGTGTTTAGAGAACAGTTGCCAAGTAAGCAGTTGGTGTAGGCAGTCAAATATGTGATCAGAAGTGCCTTCAGGTGTTCTGAAGACTGGCAGCCATCTCTTGAAACAGAATGTCTAGAACTAAAAAAAAGTCTCAAAACATCAATGCAGTAGCGTAGGGCGGGTTTCAGTTGCCCGGGTCCACAGGCCAAACTCTCCCCCTCGGCTCGCCCTCTCAGGTAGGAAAGTCCTACCTTTGGGGTTTGCAGAGCTAGGAGGCGGGGTAGCCATATGCCTGGGATCCTGACGGCGGGCTCTCCACTGGGGCCGCACCGCACCGCCCCAGCCCAGCAGTTGGTAAGGAGGGGGCACCTGGGGAGGAGGGGGAGTGTCACCCCCTGGCCTCTAACATGCTGTCGGGCCCGTGCCCTCTGGGTGGGGCCCAGGGTGCCAGTGGTGGCAGAGGGTCCCGGCGTCCACCCTGGCCACCAAGAAGTCTGGGGCAGCAGCATCGCTGTCCCCCGCAAAACGGTGTCTGGGGCAGGCCGCCCCCTTGCCCCCCCACTATGCCTCTGCATCAATGGAAACAGTCGCTTTGCCAATTTGAGTCTTTAAACTGGATTGAGTCGCCCTTGTGGGAAAACTTGCCCCTGAGTGCTCCTAGTGGCATTAGTTTGGATGGCTGTCCATCTACATTTACAGGACACTAGCACATGGGTAAGGCAGGGAGGGGAAGTGTGATGCTCCAGATATTTGGGATGAGAACCTATTAGCATTGCCGTTGGTGGCCGAGACTTATAGAAGTCTAAAATAGCTATAGGGCTGAAATTGCTCCACCCTGTGTTGAGGATTAGAAAACAATAACTTTGGTTATAAAAATCATTTACCAACAATATTGCACCTTAGTTCAAATTAAGAGAATACACGTTTCATTGTACTGTACCTAAAAGATGAGTCACCTTGAAGAAAATTGAATAGTGTAATATATGACCACAGAGCTTCTTGAAATGAAGAAAAACCTATGCTACCCCCTCTCCCCTCTAATATCTTATTTAAAATTCCTGCTGGTCAGTTATAAGCATCAGCCTGTTACTTAATGTTTTGGTGGCCAATCATTTTTGGGGACCTTTGCTGTTCTTCCTAGCAACTGGGCATCCCACAGGTGTTTCTTATTTCATGTATTTATTTATTTATTTATTACATTTTTATACAGTTCATTTGGGAAATTTCCCACCCTGGGTGGTGTACACACAATATCAGATAACACAACAAAACATGCAACAAATTAAAAAACAACAATAGACCAACTAAACAAATACATCCCAAAATAAAATAAAATATTCTTATTTAAAATTGCCTACATCTCAGATGTTGAGGTGACAAACAAAACATGCTGATATTATCAACTTATCTCACATTTTTTTAAAATAGAACAATTGGTCAGTAATTATCAAACAATTGAATTACGTAGAACCAAAGTCCAGGGAGCCTCTCTTGCAACCCCACATTGCATGCTTTGCAGCTCCTAGTAAAATCCTTGGGCAGTTGGCACCACTCCTTGGGCTAAGACAGTGATGGCCAACCTTGGCCCTCCAGATGTTCTTGGACTTCAATTCCCAGAAGCCCAAGTCAGCACTCCGGCTGATCAGGGCTTCTGGGAATTGAACCCCAAGAACAGCTGGAGTGCCAAGGTTGGCCATCACTGGGCTAGGAGAAGAACAGGCACTTCCCAACCCCCTCTCATGTTCCTGCTCAAAGCTCAAGGGCTGACACCAAGAGAGGAAAAAGGGAGGGAGAGAGAGAGAGAGAGAGAGAGAAGTACTTCTTCTTGGTAACTGTCTTCAGTTGCAAAAACTCCACCGCAGATGTCTTGGTATGGTGTGGCAAGGCTACTGAGATTTAGTGCCTTAAGAACTAATTAAGGGCACTCCAGGGAAAACAGCTGTAGGTTTGCACACAAACTTTTATTGAAAACCAAACAAAAATGGATGGTAAAAACATAGGGCTTGACAGGCTGTGCACACACGCACACACACATCAAAGCAAAATGGCTCCGTCAATCACATAAAGAGGACTCCAGGGGTGGGAAAACAAAGGACCAAATTAGCAAGCCAAATGAAAAGATGGAACACCTCTGAGAGTACAAAAAACTCTGGGAGGAGTGGAAGAACTGAACAAACCTCAGCTGCTAATTAAGAGAATGTGCCTACTTCCCCTATAAAGGGCTACTGCTTTTAGGATGTAACACACAGAATTCTTCCTGCACAGTTCAAAGTGGCAGGCAACCGCTTTGCCAGAGAAACAGTATCTGAGCCTAGCCCATCTAGCTAAGCTACACCATGACATTCCTGGTGGTTGACTATAGGCATCGGCCTGTTACTCAATGTTTTGGTGGCCAGTCATTTGGGGGGGGGGGACCCTTGTTGTTCTCCCTAGCAACTGGGCATCCCACAGGTGTTTCATATAACTCTTTCTGTAATTGCAGCCAAGGCTTGACCAATAAGGAAAGTAGGTAGACACTCAGTGGTGGGGTTCAGCAGGTTCGCCCCAGTTCGCCAGAACTGGTAGCAGAAATTCTGGCTGGCCCCGTCCATCCAAGTTTTGAAATAAAGTAGCCCCAATTTGGGTGCAACACAGGGCTTTCCCCCTGTCCATGCCCACCATACCACGGGCACAGTGTGGTAGTAATTTTTTTAGCCCACCACTGTAGACACTTCTAGCATAGCTGCACTTATCATGCTCAAGTTGTTTAACCACCCTTGTCTAAGCCCTCTTTGTCTAGATTTTCTTCCCAGTTAGGAGAAAGAAATCCTGGAAAAACATGGGAGTGGATAATGTCAATGTTGCTGAAATTCAAATTACATTGAAATTCACTTTTAAAACAAATATTTATATACAGTGGAACCTGGCTTAACAAAAGGCTTGGTTAACACAAAAATTGCATAACAAAAGGAAATCCATAGAAAATAGTGGCTCGGTTTGCAGATTATTATTATTTTTTGAATGGAATAATTGGTTTTCAATGCATTCCTATGGGAAATACACTTTTACAAATTTTTCGTAGTACAAAAGGTCCTGGAGAACGCATTAAATTTGTTAAGCGAGATTCCACTGTATTATTCTTCAGGAAGCTTCTAGAACAAAAAGAAGATACAGTCAAACCTCACTTAACGAGTGTTTGTTTTGCAGAACAGGCAGCATGCCTTGTTTGTAAGGCCTGGTGTTGGCTGTGATGGAATGTGGGCTCTTAGCTGCTTACAGGTTAGTGATGATGAATGAGCAAGTAGAGAACACTGCTTTTATTGCAATATATTCATGGCTGCCATTCTCATAGAGCAAACACAGCTAAAGTTGTGGCAAAGCCAAATGCAGGTCATTAAGTCCACCTGCAGAAGCTGAGTGCAAAGCATATTGATGTCCCCAATACCTGTAGCCAACCAGGCAGTCAGCAGCAGCTTCCCTGGCACTTTGTCAAAGAGGCTTTTATCTCTGATCTGGAAGGCTTTCGTTCCAAAGCTCTCGTTTTCAGTCGCAGCTTCCACTGGCTGCACATTAGGAGAGGGATGTGGACTGGGCTGTTGTATGTAAAAAAATGATAAAGTTTGTCCAGAGTGGGCCTTTATTTCTCCCCAGTTTCTGTTGGTTGTTGGCAATTAGAGCCCCTTAAGCACAGAACTTGCCAGGATTTCTGACAACTTCTCCTCCCCACCCCTTCTCTCTTTAGAAATTGACATTTCTGTGCAAAATGGCTCAAGAATATTTCAATTTTAAATACATATATATCTTTGGAAGCCCTTTCACATCCCTTTTAAAAACCTTTCAAACTGTTTTTTTCCTACTGGGAAAAAGTAGATTACAGTAGTGATAAATTGAAAGGTTCCAATGGCAATGGATACCGCTGGTTAATTCATCTCAGAAAGGAACACTTTCAAAAGCTGCTGTTTTCAAAATCTGGAGCAAGTCTAGAAATGATCTCCTGACAAGTTATCTTTTGTGTGTGTGGTTAGTTTGAGTTGACTAACCCTAAATGTTAAGTTTCAAACTAGTGAAGTTCTTGTTGCCTAAACTCTGACACCAGTCCAATGCGAAACTAACCAAGCAACCCCCTCCCACTCCCCCATCTGGAAGTGATTTTAAAAAGCACAGAACAATGGGGGCTTGGTTACACAATGACAGTGACGTCGGCGTCATTGTAGGTGGCATTCCATCAAGACAATTCTATTTATGGCAACCCCCTTTCAGGGTTTTCTAGGTAAAGAATACATAGAAGTGGTTTCCTCTTCTCTTCTTTCTGGAGTGCTGTGGAACTGAACAGCTTGCTCTTCTATCTGGAGGCACAGTGGGGAATCAATCTCCCAACTTCTTGCTCTGCAGCCACATACCTAATGCACCGAGCTATCCAATAAGTGTTCCAGCTGGACAGACTAATATTCTTTCCGGTGTTTCCATCAGTTCATACACTAACAAGTGACTGTATAGTGTTGTGTAAGGTAGACACTGCCTAAGGTGATTATCTGAAAACATTTCTCTACTACTTTATATTAGCAAATAGTCAAAATAGCATATAAAGTAAAATAATATGTGAATGAGCAATAATAAAACAAGATTAAAAGTCTAAAAACAATTTATAATAAAATCACTATTTATCCTGGTGGTCTAAAAGATCTTCATCTGTAGGTAGGAAAAGGTGAGTGGGAAGTCTGTTTGGTAAACTGTTCCCAAAATGTAGAAAAATTACATTTTAGGCTAGGGGTCCCCAAACTTTTCAGACCATGGGCCGATCACGTGGTTGAGTGAACCAGTCATGGGGAGGAATCCCACCAGAAGCAGAAGTAAAACACGTGTGTGGGGGCGTGCACATAACACTGCCATAAATGCACCCATGGATGTCATAAACACATTTATGACAGGAGTGGGTCATTTACAGCAGTATTTTGTGCATGCGCATTTTACTTCTGCTTCTGGGAGTGGCAAGGGTGCAACGGGGAAGATGGAATGGTGTTGTGGGCCAGGTTCAGCCCATGGGCCGTAGTTTGGGCACCCCTGTTTTAGACTATTGCTTCTGAGGTTCCCCTAGTTCTAACTAGCCCAATATGTAACTGCTGGTGTCTAAATTTCATTACAAAGTGTTGTCAAATCATGTCTAATTGTGTCTTACTTTAGCATGTTTAGTTGCACTTAGAATAGGCCCATTTGAATCAATGCAATTGATTTATAGAGGAACTGATTCACTAAATCACCATTGATTCAATGGGCCTTCTCTAGTGAAATTTATTACACTAGGCAACAGGATTTGGGCCAGTATAACAGTGGCCACTAAAAGGCATAAGTGGGCTTCTCATTTAAAAAAAAAGCCTTTTCAAAGGAAAAATAATATTTTTGAGGTGAATGATGCAGATATGCAGACTTCCAAGGTTCAAGGTTTTGTTTATGGCCCTCAAACCTCTGGAGGTTGCTTACTGGTGATTTTGAAGAACACCAAATTCTTCAGGAAGAAGTGCTTGGATTGTGCTCCTGTTGTGTAGGAGCTTCAAGTTTTGGAGATCCACCTTTACATCATGGCACATGTCTTGGCATGCCTTGCTTCAACCAAAAGGAACTGAAAGTGTACTTCCTTCCACTTTGGATTCCGTTTTTGCTTATCACACAAGAGTAGCTAGAACAGGGATTCTCAACCTGCAGCCCGTGGCACCAGTTCATGTGGCTCCCCACTGCCTCCACCACACCAGGAAGTGCCATGTGGTGGAGGAAGGGCAAAATGGCTGTCTGGCTCCCAAAGCTATCTGATTGAGCATGGCCTGGCGTCCGGCTTTAAAAGGTTGAGAACTCCTGAGCTAGAAGCTAACACATAGATTGTTTGGATCACTGTGATCATGGGAAAAATATAAAATGAAGAGAGGCTTCAACAAACAGTTCACTGGTATTTTGTCTAGAGCAGGAATAGGCAACCTACAGCTCGTGGGCTGGATCCGGTCCATGGTGCCAAATCAACCGGTCTGCACCCTCGTTCCAGCCACCGCCACTGGAATCGGCCGTAGATTCATTTACAGCTGTTGTAAATGCATTTATGACAGCCGCGGACTCATTTATGGCTATTGTAAATGTCTTTACAACAGCTGTAAATGAGTCCACGGCCCATTCTGGTGGCGGTGGCAACTAGACCACCAGTTTGGCCCACCAACTGTCTGAGGCAGCATGACCCGGCCCCCAACTTCAAAAGGTTGGCAACCTCTGGTATAGAGGGTAGGGTCTCTTTCTCTACCTCTTAAAACAAATCATAAACTGTGAGCTGCCCAGAGTCTTTGGAGTTGGGCAGCAATATAAATCAGAAAAATAAATAAATAAATAATAGAGATTTGCAGTTGTGTGTCCCCATCACTATGTTTGCATGCCATGAGGAATTTTGTTCATTAAATAATCAAAGGCTCCGATGAGCGCAAAGATTTCAGCCATAGAAGAGGAAACCTGCTGGGCTTCTAAATGATTAACTGCTTTGGTCATGCCTGCTTCTAGTCAGACACTATTGGGGATAGATAATATTGCTGTATCTCTTCATTAGCAGTGATCATAATCGAGGTGGGAGCAAAGTATCTCCGATGCCTGCAGCCACTGGATCACGCAGACAACTTGTTAGAGAGTTTGCATCCATTTTTCCTCTACTGAACTCATAGTGGTATACATAAGAATGCTTCCAATACAGTACCTGATTTACATTCTTCTAGTAATTGGACTAGAGAACCCGATCTCAGATCTCTCTGCCTGAGGAACTGGAGAGCATTGCTTCAATTGCACCACAAGAAAGAGGCACATCATGGGCTATACTATATGTACAAAGACAGTATTTTGTACTTTATGTGGTATGTCATAACATGTAAATCACTCCAAGAAATATGGTGCCCAAAGTACTTGGAAGATGGAAGAAAGCCCAAATCCTATTGTTGTATTTCAAGCTGGTTAATCCACTTTTGGAGAATTAATAGCTTGGGAATGGAAGGGATGCTCTGTTGGCAAACCTTGGCACTCCTGGTGTTCCCAAACTTCAATTCCCAAGAGTGCTGACTTGGGCTTCTGGTAATTGAAGTCCAAGAACACCTGGAGTGCCAAGGTTTGCCATTGCAGGGATAGAGAGTTATAGGGATCTTAGCAAATAAGAGAAGCATGTAACAACTTGCTACTTCTGACCACTTTTTCCAGTAGTGGCCTGCAATCCAAATAAGTGCACTATTGTTTTCTTTCAGCATCAATGCCAAGTCTATTGCCTTCAGTCCTACAAATAGAATAGCCATCAATTTTCTTATCCAAAAATTTGACTTATTCAACTTTAATGTTATGATTGATGTTGTGGATTGTCTCTATGGCTTGTCAGTGCAAATATTTTAGTTTAATTAGCATTTTGTGAAGTATGGGGGACAAGGAAGGACTGATATTCCTCACTGTCAGCAAATCTAGAGCAGCGAAAGGAAGTAAAGGTGGCCTGCCTTCCCTCTTTCAAGAGATCTTCCAGTCCTATTGAATGGGATGGAGTTGTGAGTCAGATGTTTGTTTCCTTGGAAGACATTCTGCTTCAGTTTATTCATCTATCTCTCAACTTTGTTCCTCTAACCCAGGGGTTCCTAACCTAAGGCCTGTGGGCTGAATCCGGCCCATGGCACCATTTTATGTGCCCCCACCCTTCTAAGGGCATTCAGGAAACAAAATGGCTACCCCTTTGAAGCTGTTGAGACAAAATGGCCATCCCCCATTATGCAGGTAGGGCAAAATGGCCATCCAGCCCTTGAAGCTGACTGAGAGTGTGTGACCTGGCCCCCACCTTGAAAAGGTTGGGGACCCCTGTTCTAGCCTACCAATTGATATGATAATGGAACGGAGAACAGAGTATAAACGAAGAGATGGAGCAAATGAAAGCTGCATTTAGAATAGATAAAAATATTATGTCTAACCATTTATCCTTTTTTCAAATGGTGCTTGCCATCCTCCAGAAATAAAAAATATATGAAAAAGAGGAATTAGGTACAAATGACTGGGGCGGGGGGAGGTCTGTGGTATGGATCATCATATAGCAGAAGCAGCAAAAGTCCACTAAAACTGGTGGCAAAACCAGAAGATAAGGATGGAGGAATGGCGATTTGTCTTCCTAGATCTTCCTGGGCAAGCTGTTCAATAATAATAATAATAATAATAATAATAATAATAATAATAATAATAATAATAATAATAATAATAATAATAATAATAATAATAATAATAATAATAATAATAATAATAATAATAATAATAATAATAATAATGTCAGAAGTTATTCTGGATTTGAAAGGATTTTTGTTGGAGAAACTACAGTCAGGGGACACCCGAATGAAGCTCTTTTTATCTCCCCAAGAGCTGAGACAGAGACGGGCGTTCAATCCGTCATGCAGTGCCCAGGTTTCGAACTGCTGACTTGCTGGCCTTCCAGCTAACGAGGTTAACTTCTTAACCACTGAACCACCACAGCCCCAGCTGTTCCATAGAATGAATGTCACAAAGCCCTGCCCCATGTGCATTCTGATTGAAACCAGCTCAACTGGAGATATTCTCCAGTGCTCTGCACTAGTGCATTTCTGTGGGTGCCATCTACACACTTGTCTGCTTTGTCTCAATCCTATAACCTTAGGAGTGACAGCAAAGAACATCTCTCTCTTTCTTCTGTACTTTACATTTAATTTTCCACAACTTTAAATCTCTTGGAAATGACAGAAGTAACTGACGCTTCTATAAAGCAGGGGATCAATCATGTTCCTTGTGCCTTTTGAATTACAATAATACATGGAACATTTTTATTCCAGATAGAGACCTGTCTCTCTTATTTATAGATTTTTTTCCAAGCTGGAAATGAGATGGTAGTAAAATCTTCTCTTCTATATCTTTTTCACTGTATGAATACAGGGTTACAGATCAATTGATTTACCATCACAATCGATTAGGCGACTTTCCTACTATCTCTCTTGTGGCAAAAGACAGGCACTCGTATAGATCTTTCATTAGAGAAGTCATTGAAAAGCTAAGGTTCATTGAAAGCCTAACTGGCTTGTAGCTGACTCATTAGGCCATTAACCAACCATTAATATTGTCCAGCCCTCCAAGTATTGCAGATAAAAATAAATCCTCATGTTACGGGATCCAACTTTTTAAAATAAAACTAAAACCTCGAAATGGCACGTTCGCTTAGAAGTGCTTATTAGCATTGATTGCAACATATGGCATTCCATATGTGGATTTATGAATCTCCAAAGTGGTATATGACAGGCAAAAATATGGGTTCAATTTTGCATCTGGCCAATAAGGTCATTTGGGCCAATCCTTCTCAACTTCTGCAAATTCACTAGGTTGATGGGAGGATAAATATGGTTATGGTAACCTATTCATGCTGTCAGTGGGTATACCACTGTGTTGTCTGACAATCAAATCTTGAGGCATTAGGGGGCAAAATCACTTATTCAACCCAGCTGCTTAGATTGAATCAGGGGTAGGCAATGTCTTGCATTGTCCTTCAAATCCAGTAAAGGCAAAACCATTGCCATTAAAAGCTGATGACTAAAATTTCCTACTAAAGTGGCAGTAGTTATCTATTGTCCATAGATTGCAGCAGGCTGGTAGGGTGCAGAATCCCTGGAAGGGGGAATAGTTATTGACTGTGTCCTTTTAGCCATAGTCATAGCAGTGCCACTGGTTTTTAGCAGGTATTGCCACAAAAACTACTGCTACTGCATGTAGTCTGTGGGCTATGTATCAATTACCTCTGCACTAGATGGAGGAGAGGGGCTGAATGCAGCAGGGGCAATGAAGATACAGAGGAGTAGGGCAGAGAGCATATCAGAAGGACAGTAAACACTGCAGGGTTGAAATAATGCCAATGTTTAGTTATCTAAATGTTTCTTTCAGGGATCTGACTTTATTTAGATATGTTACTTGAGATAATGCTTTATATATACAGTCATACCTTGCATAACAAAAATAATTCATTCTGCGAGGCTGCTCGCTATGCGAGTTTTTTTCCGCATAGCAAAAATTCCAATGGGAAAATTCGCATAACAAAAATTTCTATGGAAAAACTTGCATAGCGAAAAATTTTCTTTATGCAATTTTCCCCATAGAAATGCTCGTTATGTGAGTTTTCCCACAGGGAAAGTCCGACTCGCATAGCGAAAATTTTTGTTATGCGAGTCGGATAGTTTTTTGAAAAACCCACTCGTTATGCGAGTTTTTCATTAAGCGAGGTTTGACTTACCGGTATATAAAACATTTAAAGGTAAAGGTCACTCTTGCTTGAAAGACGTATCTGACTCAAGGGTTCAATGCTCATCTCTGTTTATAGCCAAAGAGCCAGAGCTGTCTGCGTTTCCAGACATTTCTGTGAGCATGTTGCACAAATGCAATAAAATATTCCCATGTGGAATGTTCCTAATGTTATATCCAGCCAACAATTCTCTTTTCTAGGATACTGCTGTTGAGGTTGTGCAGGCCTCATTGAGCTTGTGATCCCCACCCCACCCCTTATTCTCCAACCCCCATAAAAAAAATTTGTGCCTCTCAAAGGTTTGGGATTTCCCAGAGTTGTAGCATTCTGATTACAAAAGAATAACCACACAAAGAGTTTTATGCTGGCTTCCTGAATGGGTGAAGAAGTCCTATGGTAGTGGGATAATGGGCTTTGTTATCATTGCATTGTCTTCCATAACCATAATGCTAGGGAGAAGGAACAGATTTATGGTGAAGGCAAAACCATTTCTCCAACATCCCCATTATTTGGTCTTCCACAGCTCTTGCAATGAGCGTGGGGAAGAGCCACAAATGAAGGCCTGTGCTCCCTTGGGGCACCTGCCATGTACAGGGTTTCTCTTCATGAACTGTAAGCACTTTGCCAGTAATAATTATAAATGGCAATTAAGTGAGAAAGCACTTGAAATTTTCCAAGTGAAGGGGAAATGAACATACGTTCTGAGAAATAAAATAATCTTCTCCTGGTGAGTTGGCACAGAGCCACTAAAAACTGGTTGCTATCAACACTGTAAAGAAAATCTGCCTCATGGTTTATATGGCACATAAGATAATATAAGCAGCAAACTTGCATTGCTTACTGCATTGCTAACCTCCCAGCAGGTCAGTGATAATCAATGCACCAGTTTCACACATAATTTTTAATAAGATAACTTGCTTTAAAATCAAGCAGTCAATAGGCCCGTTTGCTAGCAATTTCTCCACAGGAGAAACAGCCATAACACAATAGCAACTGTTTTCTTCTGGCTGAATGAAAAGAAAGCATAGGTGGAGTTGGGTGGCATGCCATACTATAAATTTAGTGGCAGATGTGTGTACAGGGAAGGGATGTACAGTTAGAGAAATATATAGAAGGGAGATTCTGATGGTCCTAGTCAAAATGTCCCTGGATTAACACGATGGATATATTCTGTGAATATTGGGAAAATGAAAAATATGCTTATTTGAGTAACACAGGATGAGAAGCAAAAGAAAGGTACAGCAGTAATGTCACGTGGAATTCAGCCGCCCGGGGCTGAAGCCAAATTTGCCACCCCCTGGTGGACGCTGGCACCCACTCCCACTAGGGCTTCTGGTGTGTGAGTGTGTGAAGGGGAGATGGATATGTGAGAAGGTGATTCATATTGAGCCCCCAATCATGCATCCTAATCTTTAGCGCTCTGTAATGCACACCTCACTCCATGAGTAATACCTCAGCAAGATGAAAAACTCCCTACTGTTTTTCCATCAAGGGCAGCACACTTGGAAACCCAACAAAAGCAACACAGGGAGTCTGGCTTCATGCATGCATCAATAAAGGTTGCCATGCAACCTATTGTGAGAATTTTATCAGGAACAGATGGACTTTTAATACCCTCCTAATCCATATTTTAAATACTGCTTCAATGCTTTTGCCAGATAAATATGATTAAATGAAATATTTCCAGAAGAAGAAGAAGACGAAGAAGAAGATAAAGAAGACCAAGACCAAGATGAAGACCAAGACGAAGATGACTAGTGATAGTGTGACTCCTAGCAAAACCAGAATCATTTTGAAATGAAGAAATTCATTTCTAAAGTGCAAAAGTTGTTTTTCCAAGTAAGCTAGTTGAAGACCCACACCCTTTCTTATCTAGATTCTAACAGATGTTCTAACAGCAGAAAGAAAGAGGCTTGACCACTTGTTTACAAGTTAACCCTTTCGGAAGAGCCAAGGGTAAGCCTGACATGAAATAGATAAGATGAAACTACATAAACCAGTTTAAAAACATTGCTTCATATGATTGGTCCATGTACAGTAATACCTCGGATAATGACTGTATCGGATAACGCTAAAATCGGATAACGATGCAAAATTTCTAAAGAAATTGAGTGAAAATCTGTTAGCGTTATCCGATTCAGTCATTTCGTAGTAGCAGGGTGGCTGGAAAGCTGAACGGGGTTCTCCGTTCAGCTTCCCAGCCACCCTGCAGCTGCGGAGGTAGGGGTGGAATGGCTGGAAAGCTGATGGGGGGCTCCCCCGTCGGCTTCCCCAGCCACCCCACAGCTGCGGAGGCAAGGGCGGTTGGCTAGGGAAGCCGACAGGGAGTCCCCATCAGCTTCCCCAGCCACCCTGCAGCTGGGTCCTCTGGAGCAGGCAGGGAGATCAGAGAGCCCAAAATGGATAAAAGAAAGTCTGTTTTTTTTTTACTCATTTCAGGCTTCCTCCTGCCTGCTCCAGGGAGATCAGAGGACCTGATCCAAGCTGTTTCTGGGCTTCCCCGATGTCACCGGCCAGTGGAGCAAGCCAAAATGTCAGGGTTTGAACCCTGATGTTTTGGCTTGTTGCACTGGCCAGGGAGGTGGGGAAAGCCCACAAACAGCTTGGATCGGGTCCTCCGATCTCCCTGGAGCAGGCAGGGAGGTCAGAAAGCCCAAAATGGGTTAAAACAGTCCATTTTTATCCATTTTGGGCTCCCTGACCCCCTTGCCGGATTCAAATCCCGACGTTCTGGCTTGTTGCAGCCTCCAGGAGGCTGGGACAACTTCAAAAATAGCGCGCAGTTCCAGGGAGGTTGGGAGACCCGATGCATGCGATTTTTGAAGTTCCCCCACCCTCTTGGAGGATGCAACAAGCCAAAACATCAGGATTCGAATGTCCATTTTTTTACCCATTTCAGGCTCCCTGACCCCCCTGCCAGCTCCAGGGAGGTTGGGGGACCCGATCCTCGCTATTTCCAAAGTTCCCCCACCTCCCTGGAGGCTGTAGCAAGCCAAAACGTCAGGATTCAAATCCCGACATTCTGACTTGCTGCAGCCTCCAGGGAAACAGGGCTTTTTTTCCACGTTGTGCGATCAATGTATCGCACAACATTAAAAACCGGATAACGACAAGACTTGTGGAACCAAGTCTCATTGTTATCCGAGGTACTAGTGTATTTATCTGTTTGAGAGTGGGACATGCGTTTTTAGTTAATAAGTTTAATCTCCTAGCATTTCTTCTTAAGAAGATCATACATTTGGTGTGTGCAACGTTTATCATCTTTTGGGAATATAATAATGTGAGGAGCCATTGCGTATGTTGCTTTAATTTTTTAACAGGACAAGACAGTAAAACCTGTTCTTCATCATTGTAGGTTCAGATTTTGTAATGTGCAACTTTTGGGTCTCTACAGAGAATCTCTTTTTTTACCAGCACGTCAAAAACATGTAATTCAAGAATTACCTGATATTCCTCTATCGACAATTGCCAACAAGATGTTTTTAAGAACTTATAGGTAGCACCATCAAGTGATGTTCACTGAGTCAATCTAAAGTTCCATTGAGCTTATATAGCTGCCAGACACTGATAGAAGCTTTATTGAACTTTAACAAGAGACTGGATTCAAGAAAGTGGCAAAAGAAAAACCTGTAGAATCATAGAGTTGGAGTTAACCGTGATCGAATGACCACATGAAAAGGAGGATATGGCTCTTTTATCTTTAGTAGTTGAGCAGAAGAGACAATTCAGGAGGGTGATCTCTGCTCTGATTTTCTTTTTTGCCTCAGGAAGATAAACTTTCATCTGTCTTGGATATTTTGAGGAAGGAAAAATTATGCTCACTCTCTCTCTCTCTGAACATTAAAATGCATTATATTTACAGTTTTCTAAATACTTTGAGAATTCTAGTATAGATCCATTATGATAGATTCTGTCTGAAATTGATTATTTCTGATGAAGGTACATATGAACCAATACGTTTCCAAAAGACGGCAATGTAACTTTTTAATGACCCCCTAATATTGATAGAAAAATAAAGATTATGGGGAAACCTGAAGACAAATGTTCTGATTCTAATTTATTAGATATTGTGATATTTACTTGTCACTATAATTAGCCATTACCAAACTCGTCAGGAGGAGATAGGTATCATGAATATGTTGCTACATAGAAATAAAGTAGGTAGTGATGAAGACATTAAAAAAAACAACCAAGGATAAGAAAAACAACTGCAAAGTTTCACTCTAATAACAAGAAATAAAATGTCAGGATCATACATATGAATGGATATTCTCCTCTTTTTTATTCAGCTCAGCACCTGATAATGTTATATTTCATACGTTTAGACAGAGTTTGGAAATAATACATTAATAATAACATGTTGTATCAGCTATTATTATTTTTTAATTAACCAGCAGGAACAAGTCAATGCCTTTCATGGCACAATGAATTAAGTGCTATTTTTATTTTTTTTATAATTCCTCTGTTCTTATCTGTAATCAGTGCTTGGCAACAAGTTATAATGCCTGGAATGGTTTTTGTTGTGAAATGAAACCCGGTGTGTAGATTGGCATTGGTTTTTCATGGAACATGACTTGCAGATTGCCTGCAGTTCCTTTAAAAAGGTAACTATTTAATGTAATGACTCGTATCATAAATTAAACATTCTTATTCCTAAGGTTTCAAATAACAAATAAATTTATGGAACTCACAAATGATTGTTTAGTTCCAACTGAGTTTATAGTAGAAATATTACTTTTATTACTTTTTAATTCTAGTAAAGCATTGGAGTAATGTGCAGGGATTTTGAATCCCTACCATGATGCTCAAGAGAAGGGCCAACTGATTTCACTTGCATCAGGTGTGACTAATGGAATTACATGTCCTGCCACCTGTGCAACCTGGGGCAAACTGCATGATTCCAGAGCATCTCTAGAAGGAGGAACTGATAAATGACCTTTATACTCAAGTCAGAATCAACTTGAAGACACATAAATATTATTAGTTACTTCAAGTAATTAATTAATTAATTAATTATAAAATGGCATACTCTAGATATCGAGATAGAGGGAACAAGCATAAAATAAGTGGCAGGGTTGAAATACCTAGGAACAACATTTACTGAAAATGGATGAGGAGATTAACATATGGCACAGTAAGGCAAACCAAATACAGTCAAACCTCGCATAAAGAGCGTTTCACTTAAAGAGTAACTCACTTAAAGAGCAGCATTTTCTCTGAATGTTCGCTTCGCTTAACAAATAAAACCAACCAAAAACTCGCTTAACAAATAAATCGGGGTTCGCAGTCCCCCCCTCCACAATTGGTCACTTACAATGGTGTTTCGCTTAAAGAGCAAACTCGCTTAAAGAGCAATCCCATGGAACACATTATGCTCTTTAAGCGAGGCACCACTGTACTAGGACATTTAGCTCCGCTCTTACAACACAAGGCAATACTGATCAACACAAAGAAACACCTCATGTAAAGCATATTCATCCCCACCTTATGTTACCAGTGCCAAACGTGGACACTTACAACAAAATATAAACAAAATTTGGTCACCACTGAAATGAGATGCCTGAGGAAGGCTGTTGGAGTGACTAGAAGGGATAAAATCAAGAATGAGATTATAAGGTAAAGAATTAGAACAGAACCAATCCTGCACTACATACAGAGGCAACAAATAAGGTGGTTTGCCCAGCAGGTGAGAATATCTTGAAATTCAGTGTCTTACAAGGCATATGTGGAAAGAAGAGAAGGACAAAGACCACTAGGCAGACTCAGAGGAATGTGGAGAGATAACATCAAAGAAACATTACAAGAACAGCAAATAACACAGGTGGAGGCCTCTAGAAGTGCCAGAACAAGAACCTTGCATTGCCCCTGACACCCAATGGGGTAAAAGAGAAAGCAAAGAAGAAAAATTAGTATGAACCTGCTGAAGTTTATACTTGTTGACAAACAAATATGCAGGTAAGGAAGGAAACTATCAAAACAGAAGAAAGAACTTCAGTGACTTTGAATATCTAGATTAGAGATCTGAACAATCTTGTCCATCTCACTTCCACAAAAATTTTAAAGAGTTCCATAGGATCTCTTCCCATTAACTGGTCACAAAGGGCAAAACAGCAGAATTTCAGATGGCTCAGTTAAAAAGGGGCTTGCCTACAAGATGAGGAAGCGTGTAACTATTGCTTCCTAATCTCAATAGCTTTTCATGAACTGTAAAAAATAATAATAATAGTAAGAGCCTTTGCCATACTTGTAAAAGAAAAAAAGGGAGAAAGTGTGTGTGTCTATGTGTGTCTCTCTGTGTATGTGTGGAATGAAAGAGCAAGCTGTGAGAATAAACTCAAGAAAACAACTCCAATCTTCTTTCCTTCTCAAGTAATCAGGGATGGAAGCCAGCCTTCATCCACTTGAGTCAGGGGGCTTGGGGGGGTGGTGGAATGGGGGAGAAATCTTCCCAACTTGACTCTGCTTGCCCCATTCTTGATTGCACACTGCTTCCTCTTTTCAAAAGACAGAAGCCTAGGGGAAGGGAGGAAAAAACTTCTAATGGTTGGGGGAACTCAAGGCTAATTTGCATTTTTCTTTGTATCATGTAGTCAACAACAAAAAACAAAAGAGAATCCCTCCTCCCAAACCCATAGTTTTTCATGCACATTTCCCTCACTTTGGAAGCAAGCCTCACAGCCAGTGTATCATCTGGAGTGAAAATTGCCATCCGGTAGTGATTCAGCTCACTGTATGGAGAACTCCAGCACAGTCTGGTTTGACCTATTTTCTGGTGACCAGGCAACATACAGGAGATTGTGAAACTGCCCACCATGTTTCGTGTCCAATCTGGACCTTTTTGGGCCAGTTGCAGGGCTGCTCTTGTTTTGGACTTGGGCTGGACCATTTGGGACTGGATCACAGTGGATGGAAGGAGCGCTTCAAAAGGACCATTTAAAGCACTGTTTCCCAACCTTTGGTTTTTTGGACTTTAATTCCCAGAAGCCTAAGCCAATTCCCCAAAGCACTGATCAGCCAATGTACTGACTTAGGCTTCTGGGAATTGAAGTCCCACTGTGGGGTGTGGGCCCCATGTTGGGAACCACTGCTTTAAAGATCGCACCCAGGAAATATGCCTTCTCCCCATGTGACCCATCAGGCAATGTGACAGAATGAAATATACCCTGCGCTTTTGCTTGTTCAAAATGGAAATTCCAGATCAGGAGGAGAGAGAAAATATGTAAACATCCTTGCCTCATGAGTTGCTGCACGGTTTAGATGAAACGAAACTTAATGTGTGATTGACATGTCTAATTGTAAGATCATTGGTTGGAATCCCTAAGGGGGAGGGCCAAAAATGGGAGGAGATATAACCCTATGGGAGGAGATATAACCCAGACACACACAGAGAGACACTCTCTTGGATACTGTGCTTTTAAACTGCAAACATGTAGAGCAGGGGTATCCAAACTTTTTGGACCATGGGCTGATCATGTGGTTCAGGGAGCTGGTCACAAGGCCCAAGGGCCGGATGCAGCCCCCGATGCCAATTCATCCAACCCGTGAAGCCCTCGTCGCTCCTGGAAGCAGAAGTAAAATGCGCTCGTACAGGCCAGTTTTGCTTCCGCTTCCAGGAGCTATGAGGACTTTGTGGGCCAGATGAATTGGCTTTGGAGGCCAAATCTGGCCCCCGGGCCTTAGTTTGGGCACCCCTGATGTAGAGGCTTGAGAAAGAAAGGGGGGCATGGGTTATCCCTTGAACATGCAGCTTGGTTTATATCTTTTGTTTTGAAATGCTTCCTGGACTGTATCTTGAATTTTGCTATGCTTTCAATATATTTCTAAAATACCCAAAGAGACTTGGAGTGATTACTTAGCTTGACGCTACCTGAATCTACACTAGTTTCACATGCACCATTTTTCACCACCTGGATTTCGGTCAGGAGTGACTGGGAACACTGATAGGAGAAGCCTGAACTGTTGCATCCGATCTGGGCCAGGGAAGCAGGATCAGCTGCAATCCCATCACCAGGAGGCTGGAGGACTCCTGAGTCCTACCTGGAAGTAAGTGGGTTGCCACAAGCAACAAGTCACCTACCTCAGTGAGCTAGAATAGAATTTGAAAGTGGCCCACCTTATATTGTTGCTTTCTACACCAGTGGTTCCTCACCTTCCGGATGGGAGTGGAGAGGCAACACTTGATACTGAGAACCTTACAAGTGAGGCTTCTCTAAAGTCACCTTGAATGTTTGATAGAGGAATGAGGTGCAAACTGTCTGTGCTACTACCCTGCAACCATGCAGATTCTATTATTCTATGATTTCAGACTCTTGGGGCAGTATACTACTGCTAGTCCCCATAGAATATACCCACTGACTCGGTTGATTTACATATATGTTGACTTACTGTACATTGTGCAGTTGACTAAATGGGTCTACTTCCTATCTGAGACTAGGAATGAAACAATGGGTTTTTAAAATACTCTTACTTTTTTTCCCTTCCAAAATACAGTTATAGAATTTTAGCAGTGAGACCAACTTTTTACCAAGTCAAGAAATCTACTGCTGACATGAAATCAATGTAAGCTATCACCTGAATTCACTGTTCATATTATCCTCTCCTTATAGTCATTGCTTCTCTAGTTTTCTGTAAAACATGAGTAAATTAGACAGTACAGATAGCATGTTGTTAGAGTTGGAAAGCATGTTAATACTCCAGAGCGGTACACTGAAAGAGCCTCCTCGAGGATTGTGGTATTTCTCTACCACAATCAAGCGTATCCTGGTAAAAGCAACCTTGTGTTGCCAGCCAATCTTTCTCACACTACATCAGGCAAATGGAACTGCAGAAGGAACTCACCCAAAAAGTGGCTTCATTTTGACAGTTTCATGTCTGGCCACATGGAAGAAGAAGGATGTTTTACTAGAGAGACAGTTCCTCTTAAGCATTCTGCCTGAACCAATAGACTTACAAACAAAGTCTGTGTTTGATTCCAATGGGCAATCACAAGACAAAACAAGCCAGAGGAAGTGAGGAAAGTTTGTGCTATGCCAAAGAGATCCTTTAGCCCTTAAAGAATTCCTGCTTCTAATAATGTGGTTTGTCAGATTTGACACTAGCACACCACTAAAGAACCAGGGTGATGTCATTGTTAAGAAGATTAAAGAACCTACAGTTCTCATCTCTCAGCTGAGAAACTCACTGGCCAGTTCCTGAGACTCACTTACTCAGGTTTGCTCTTAGCAAAAATAGCAAGGTTCCCTCACTGGAACCTTGATCTGGAACGTATCACTGCATGATTTTTTGTTTGTGTTAAAGGTTCCATTTCATATCTGGAAGGTTGGCAGATCAACAGTTCGAGACCCAAGTGCTACACAATGGAGTCAGCTCCAGTCGTCTGCCTGAGCTCCTGCCAACCTAGCAATTTGGAAGCAAGAAATTGCAAGTAGATAAATAGATACCACTTTGATGGGGAAGGTAACAGTGTTCTGTGCACTCTGGTGTCTAGTTTTGCCTGCCACATGACCATGGAAACATCTGTTGATGCAGACAGTGCTAGCTCTTATATTGTAAATGGAGATCAGCACTGCCCCACATGACTGACTTTTAAGCAAGGAAGAGCTTTTCCTTTACTATGTATGTATATATAGTACTTTCATACTACTGTATTTTAATTTTTTTTTAAAAAAAGCTTAAGCATTTCTTGTTTTTGCAAGAGTTTTTACTATGCAAACACATGGTACACCATGTCAAAGAGGCACTGATTAACTCCATATTATGCAATGGCACCTATGAATTTGAATAAAGCTCCCAGACGAAGACTTGGCAAGATGTAGTGTGTCAAATGAAAGGCTCAATATTATGCTGTGACAGAATACATCATTACAGCAGGGAAGGATGGATCATGTCAGCGTGGAGTATAAAGCCATTAGCACCAAGATTCTTGACATGATCCAACTTGATAGTTTTATATCCATATTCAAATGACATATTTTATATTATGTTAAGAGAGTCATGTATTAGCAGCTCAGATCTCTTGCTCTCTTTTTAAACAATTTATTCTGCTGAGCACTGAACACAAGAAAAATGAGGCATTGAATACTTCTTGAATTGGCTTTTGAATGCTTCTAAATAGGAGACAGCTCGGGTGGGAAGGTATATATGGAGAAGTAAGAAATATGTAGAACCCATGTACGTCTATTTTTGCTAAGACAGAGAAATAAAATGCACCTGTTTTTTTAAAAAAATGTATGCAAGCATGTGTATGAAAGAACATCATCAGCATATTTCTGCCAAGCTATGAGACAGCATAGACAGAGGGCTAGAGGATACCGAAGTTACTTTTTTTTAAAACAACAGGTCCCAGAATTTCCAGCCAGCCTGGCTGGAAGCAGCTACCTATGGCCTGAATTTATTCTTTTTATATAATAGTCATGAAAGAAATGAGAAAAGCTAGGCACTCCCCTTCTGCTGCTTTTTCATTTACTCAACAAAGAAAGCCATCAGGTGGCTAGAATGTAAAACTTGACTGAAGCTTGACCAAAAATGGTAATTTTTTGGAATCCAGCTGTTCCCAAGCCAGCCTACCTAGTGGCATGCTGTTAGGGGATTCTGGGAGTTGTAGTCTACAAAAAGCTCTGGTCATGATTCACCTTAAAGGCTTCAAATACTGGAACTGGAATGGAACTCATCACTGTTAGAAAAGTTCTCTAGTGGTTGTTGTTAAGGAATAAGCACTTGGCACTAAGAAATTATTGGAAATAGTTCCACTTCATTATATTATTGTAGTTTTACATAGTCTGGTTCTGGTTATTTTGGAATGCAAAATAAAATAAATGCAGACTAAACCAAAACACAAAACAACAGGAATAATTATGTAAGAGAGCAGCATTAATGCCACATACAATGAAATGAAATCTCACGCACCATGATATCAAAAAGGGAAATCTTTATTCAGCTGCAATCTGTGGTTGACAATGTCATCTTTCCCAATGTACAATCAGAGTCTGCCCAAAAGAGTTTTGGCCATATATATACAAAGATGTTCGTATGTCCATATATATATATGGTGGTGTGGGAAGGTGGTGTGGGAAGGTGAAGCACCTTGTCTTTCCCCTGATTTTTTTTCCCTTTCAAATGCCTTCTTTGCTATGTTGCATACTAGCAACAAACAACCAGATTGAAAAGTTATTTGCTTGTGTTTTCAGCCTTGAAGAAAAGATAGCCAAGAATCCTGCTGCTTTTGATTCAGCAGTGATTTTTCTTCTTCTTCCGTGTCTAAGAAGAAGAAGAAAGGACAGATAGAGGAGATGTCTTGAGATGTATGTGCATAATAAGTAGATGGAGAGATCATAATGGAATGCCTAATGACAGGCAGGCTTTATTGTTCTGAAAATGTGTAAATAGGTGTGCTTGATATAATTGTACCTACTCTTTCCATCATGAAACCCCCACTTAACTAACACTTGGAATACATTATTAGAGTTGCTTACCTATGTGTCTACCTATTGATCTACTTCTCTTTCTTTCTCTCTCTCTCTCTCTGAAGAGTAAAAGGAGAAAGGGATTTTTGAACTGAAATGTAAGCTCATATTGTTTGGTATGAAGGGTATTTCCAAACATAGGTTCATGGGACTACAAATCAAATGTCATTGTACAGACAGACCATCTTTTCTTCTTTGATACCATATTTGTGGAAAAACAGAAGATGGAAGAAAGTACCATAAGGTGAAATGAACTAGGCTGGACTAGATTAAACAAGGCCATTTAAAAAAAGATCCACAATATATTTACCTTTTTAGTAGGGTTATGCCTTGTTTAGATCTGTTGCATATCATATGGAGATGAAATGCCATTTCACTTTTCACAGAAGGAGTGATTTAAAGGTGTGTTTACACCAATGTCATTCCACTGACTTCTGTTGGGTCTCCCCAATATCCTTAATTGCCTGAAGGCACAGGCGTGAATGTATGCACTTACAACATCACCACCCCCAACATGAACATTAACACACAGAGCAGCTGCACAGATGGTGCATTTGTATCTAAGGAAGGGAAGAATCCCTAAATTCAGAAAAGTGTTATATGAACCAAAGTGGCTTGATAGCTTTTATCTCAATTCCTTGTCTGGTGCTTAAGAGGATTAGTGACACCGGGTAGCTTCATGAGAGTAGCTAACGGTAGAAGGATCAATGACAACTCATAGCTAAAAATCAATAAAATGTGCCTTACTAAATCAGACTTATCCTCAGGTCACTGTAGAGAATGCATCATCCTGCCCTTATTTAGTTACATGATTAGAGCTCAGAAATGATCATAAACGAGCTCCTTCAAGTCCTTTGAAATAGATAGCCTTCACATTTTTGTTGCAATTAGAGGTTAAAGAAGCTTCAGAGACGGAGTTGGCAAGATGCCCTCTTGCCAAAATGAACCCTGCTGCTTTAGTGATTATTTTAGGTTCTCTGCAGGGGGAAAGTAGATGATAGATCGTGTAGCTTTCAGTTTCTCTGTGTGGTGACTGAGGGAGGGAGAGAAGAGAAAAGTCAAAAGAGAATTTCCAAACTGAAGCATGGTGCCAACGTTGGAACAAAGCAAGTCACAAAACTAAAAGTTCTGCTTGCATTTCACTGTGTCAGAGAATGAGTGCCCATTACTCTACTGAAAATACAGGAGTGAGGCAAGACATAAGGGGTGGAATGGGGAGACTCATTGGATTATACAGGTAAAAGAAAGAAGAAATAAAGATGGATTTAAAGGATGATGTTTGTTTGTGGAAGAGGAATTAGATTCTCTCTCTCTCTCTCTCATTCACTCGCTCACTTTGAACATGTGTAAAAGAGAGAGCAATAGCAATAGCAATTACACTTACATACGGTCCAAAGTGCATAGTGCATTCTCTGGGTGGTTCAAAAAGTAAATAGCATCCCCCCCCCCACACACACACACACAACATGCTGGGTACTCAACCTTGATCCCCATCAGGATAGAACTCACAATGTCAGCACTGTGCTACGGGGGAGCATGAAGGAGTAGAGAGGACTCTTTTCGGTTTGAAATAAAGCCTATTGAATGCATGTCCTGTATGGGATTATTCTATACAATTCTCATGACTACGTGGCAAGATGATGTTAGCTACCAACTGACCCTTGCTGTTCTGGAGGTGAAATGGATGGTTTATTCTTTTGGATAGACTGCCTCTTGTCTGGTGGAGCTGCAACTTTAGTTTGCTTTGGTCCTCTTTACAGAGTATGGCTTAATGCAGGGGTTGACAACCTTTTTAAGTTGGGGCCCGGGTCACGCTTCCTCAGACAGTTGAAGGAGCCAGACGGATGGTCCCCCTGCTATTTATGCCTGCTGTAAACAAGTCCATGGCTGATTCTGATGGTGGTGGTGGTGGCTGGAGCGAACCCACAGGCCATAGGTTGCCTACTTCTGGCTTAATGGAACTTAAATGATATGACAACCTCAGTTCTTCCATGTCTAAGCCAGATGTGAAAGTGCCAAATTGGGGAATGGTGAGAAATTGACCTAGTGTGGGGAAGATTAGCCAGCACAAGGTTGCAGTTGCCTGGGGTACACCTGACTGTGTTTCAGAAATACCACAATCTTCAAGGAGGCTATTTCTGTGTACCCTGATAACTTCAGTGGAACTAGGAATGTCTGAGGCTGGAAGGGGGAAACTGCCAAGCGATGAACAGAATAATGGAAAGTTTGAGATTGGATTGGTGTTGAGGCGCATGAGCCCAGAGGGTTGTCAGTACTGAGCCCCACTAACCTTCTTCTAATACTAGTCTTGCATTTCCGCCCTCCTCATTTTTTGACAAGTTACATCCTTCTTCAACCAGTTGTGGGATCCACCCATCCCTTTCAGAGCATAACTTGCCTTCCTAAAGTGGTGTACAAATTAACAGGGTCTTTAAAAAAACCCAACCCAACACACATCCCATTTGTTAAAACAAAAACTAAGAAAAACTAAGAAAAATCAATTAACAAGGTTGAAATCCTTATGAGTAGCTTATTAAGATGTTTGGCGATTTAGAACATTAAAGAATAGAAATTTATAATGACACCTGGATAGAATGTTTTGAAAGACAGGCATCTTCATCCAAAACTATTGTGCGTAAAATGGGCATTCGGAAATTCATAATGCAATATCTTCTCAAAATCAAGTCCCCATCATGCGCAATGATTTTGACTCTTATAAATATATTTAGGATTTAAGCCTAAATTAGCTCAGATGTCAAAGCCTAGGGTTTTGGATGGGATGGGGTGTCACAGTGTATCAGATGGTGCTGTATAGATCATGAGAGGGATCAAGGAGAAACGAAGGAAAGGCATGAAGTGCAGTTACTTATGAGATAGCTTAGCTCTTGAATGACTCTTGATCTGCAACATTGTATATGTTCACAATCAAGCCACCATTAAGAGTATGAAATCCAACAATTATTACTGCACTAATATGTCTTTAATGTGCTTAAAATATTGCCAGGAAGTTTTGATAAATCCATTTTAATGCATATAAATGAGTTAGGAGAGTACCACAACCTTTACTTAAAACAAAAACAGGGGAAATCTATAAGGTATGGTTCTCAAATATACCGTAATCCATAAAAGAAAGCTATTAGCCCTGGAATTAGTGAAGATGATGGTGTTTATAACGTAAAGAAATACAACAATATTACTTTTAAGTGCTATGGATTCATTTTCACGATTAAGGATTGCAATGTGAAGTGTAATAAAGAGTCTCTAAATAAGGCATAGGCGAGAGTCAGCATGGGTGCAATAAACTTTTAACAATGAGTTCATAAGATTATCCTAATTAAAGAATAATCTTGTTTGAACTGTTTTTATATTCCAAGAAAAATAATAATTTGATGTCATTCTTTTGGAGGAGTCACTGATTCAAAGCTCTGGGGTATTATCTCCCCTCCACCCATTATGTGTAATATTAAAAATTAGGGCTGATCTATGAGCTGGTCTTAGATCTAGTCGGCTCCTCTCCAAAGATCTACCACATATTCTGTTAAGCCTCCATAATTATCTTCCCTTATCTGTCACAAACACAGGCTAATCAGTCTCTTAGGGAGTTTCCTGCAAATCATTGAGAAATGCATGTACACTTCACATTTCTTATCAAGCTATTTTGTACTTGGTGTCACACAGGAACTGACAAAAGTTCATTATTATCAGTGTCTAGATGAGAATGACTCCAAATTAGCAAAAAAAAAAAAAAAAAAAACCCACCAAAAATGATCATTTTGTTTTTTTGAGAAGGAGGAGAAAAAATTATTGAGTCTTAAAAAGGAGCTGCACGGGTTGTAGTTAAAAAATAAAAAGCAATCTATGGTCTTAACTCACTTTAATCCCATTTTAAAAGATTAGAAAAAACATCTGAAGAAATCAGAGATTGTCTAATTGAGGGTCTCGCCTTTAATCCGGCAAGTGTGCTCCCTCTTGGATACTAAGATCTATCAGTGCAGAATCTTGGATATTCTCCAAGGAAAAAGAAACCAGAAGGAACGAATGGTCACACAACATATTCTCTTACATCTGGGTGTGTGCGGGTGAGAGAGAGAGGAGGAAGAAAGAAGAGAGAGGGAGAAAGTTGACTGTATCAAAACCTAAGGCACTGTAGCATTCATAAAAGAATACATAAAGAAAAGAAAAACTCAACCAGACAGTTTAACTGTCAATTTAAAATAAAATTGTAAGTGCAATCCCTCCCTTTGGCAATCTGCTAATAAAAATATAAAGGAATTCATTTTCAGTTTCTTTAACCATACTCACGATCTTTTCCGCTGTAGTGGCTGGCCGCTACAGCTGAACCACGGCCAGCCACTCCTCCAGATAAATGTATATTTACTAATTGAAATATTTATAAGGGATGAGGACTTTCCCTATTGTTTTGTACTGTATATCCATGATTGTTTTTTGCATTTTTTTATTGTAATGTATTTATACTTTTATTATTTTTATGAAGGTTTTGTTGACCACATTGATTGTATTATACTTGTTATATTGTATGTATATTATGTTTTCTCTTGCAACATTGTTAGCCGCTCTGGGTTGCTTCGGCAAGAAGAGCGGCATATAAATTTGAATTTAATAATAATAATAATGGGTTCCTTCCACACTATGTGTGTTATGTGCTCTCAAGTAGGAACAGTCCTATAGTAACCCTAGTAGGGTTTTCAATGTGAGACATTTATGGGGTGATTTTAGCAATTTTACCTCCCTCAAAAGCTTTCATAGGCTCAACCATGGTAGAAACATACTGCTTGCCCAAGCTGTACATGCAGCTGCTGTGTCCCTATAATCTTCACGCCCACTACACAGTAGGGAAGGCTCAAACATGAATATGTCAGCAAGATTGCCAAGGGCAGCCAGGGATACCAGGGGCAAAACCACATGGAAGGCTTTGGATGACTCCAAAGGTGAAGAGGAAGAGGGTGCAGTGTACAGAAGCTTAACTGGCCAGCAGACTCATAGTCTAAGGAGCAAATGGTATAGACCTCCATATTGCCTGCAGTGAACTAGGCACAGAGGAAGAGGAGAGTGAAGGCTTAGAGGCAGTGGGTGCGTTGCCATTCTGGGCCATTTCCAAAGTGGCCCCTTCGCAGATGTTGAGCCCAGGCTCCATTGCAGACGTTGAGCCCTGGGCTCCATCAAAGACTTTTGTTTGGATCTGTATTTTGCTGCATTGTATTTTGTTTAAACTCTGGAAGCTGCCCTGAGTTGGTCTTGCGAGTAGGGCAGCATAGAAATATGAAAACTAAATTAAAATTAAATAAAATTAAACACAGCTGAGGCAGAGATGGAAGATGCAAAGGTCTATCAGGTAGCTAAGTATAAGAGGCTGCCATGGACACTGGTCAAGATAGACTGTACCAAAAATGATGCTGGAAATGAGATTCTTCTTTTCTTCACTTCCTCTTTTCCCCTATTGGGTGTCAAGGGGCTGGAAATGGGCACCACAGCAAAGAAGAGTACCAGGAGAAATGTGTGTGTGCATCTCTCCTCAGATGTTGGCAAGAAGGCCTGGGTGGCTATAGTGCTCAAGTCTCCTTCTGACAGGGAGGGGATAGTCAAGCCAGATATGGGGTTGTATGCAACACCAGAATCATGATGTCTTCCTGCCTCTCCTCAGCTGCCAACTTTAGCAAAAATTCAGGTCATAATTTAAAATTAAAAATAATTGCAAACATGTATTATAATTATTGTATATTCAAAATGAGCACAAATAGTTTTCTTGTCACAAAAATAAACCCCACCAAAAACTGGCAGTGTTACTTGTTCCGCTGGAGGAAGCCCCTAGGCTGCCTGGGATGTAGCTAGTCTGTCAAAATGGTGGTGAAATTCTGAAATCTAGTATGAATAGTAACTGCAGGAATTTATTTAAACTGGCAAGACATGTTTTTATTATGATTATCCCACAGTCTTAACACACACACACCCCAAGTTTCTTCCTGTCCCTTGATTTTGGAGTTAAAGGATTAAAGGTAGAAACATTACCAAAGTATGTTTTAGTATTAGGGTGGATCAGAAAAACAACAACGACAGAGTATGTAAGAAGACAATATATTTTAATAATCTTTAGCAACAGTTTCAGACATTATACTGTTGTAATATAATAGACTACATATAATTTTGATGTCATTTCAAGAGTAGGGATGGATCTGTGTGTACCCAAAGAAATCTAAGGAGTTTAGGTTAATTATGGCTTATATTTAGGAATGAGATGACTCACTGATCTCATGATCTGAAGCTGATAGCTCAGTTTTCCTTCTAATATGTAGTTCATGCCCTAGGACCTGGATACAGAAATGAAGCCAGAGTTTACCTCCTGTTGACCAGTTACAAAATGAAACCAGCTAATTTGTGAGGAATGAAATTGAGAATCACTAGTGCTAGAACAACCAGACATATCACTTTAGAGAACACCATTTTAGAATGTGGAAGTGACAGTCTCATTTCATTTGGCTCTCTATGGATGTAGCCCATGTGTAGTTTGTGACTGGGATAACCTATGCCACTATTCCAGAAAGAATTGCCTTTATTTTGCCAAGATTTTAATGATTCCTTGATGTAAGCCTTCCCTCAATCCTTCATCTTCTTCTACGTGAATTCTAAGACTGGTGTGCTCTTCAACAAACTTTATTGCAAACAAGGTCAATGGGCAACTTGGAGCAAGTTACACCATAGGACTAGTTCCCTTTACTGTCTCTTCTGGTTCAAAAGGTCCTAGTGGCCTGGTTCACCACAGTGGTCCCCAAACTCTCCCCATCCAGTCTAATACATCAGAGTTGGCTGGAATGAAGGCAGGTGGCAGTAGAACAAATATCCACCAGCAGACTGAGTTCTCAGTTCTCTGCTCTCCTCCAGAGACTAATTATCTTCTCATTATGGAGGTAGGTATAGCTTGCATTCTCTTGCCTGAGTCTCCACTTCCTCAATGGGCACCTGCAGTCAGTCCCACGCCCTGTGCCAAAACCCCTCCTTGAACATATAAGTTCATCCAAGGAGCAGCAGAGAGGGTCCTCCTCTGGCACTTTTCCAACACTGTTGTAGCTTAGAGTTTGCTGCTTCTCTGCTGCCACCCATTGTCTACCTCAGGGGTTCCCAACATTTTCCCAACAGTGGCCGGAACTGCCCCTGACACTTCCCGCCAGGGGCCCGTGGCGTTGCTGTGCCCACTACTTACATTTTCAGTGGTATTGGCAGTGGGAATCAGCGGTTTTTCCAGGTTGTTGCACAGCCTCTGCAGCTTCCCAGGGTGGCAGGAGTCTTTTTGGAGCATGATATCTCCAATTTGGGAATTTTCCGCTCCTTCCCCGCTGCACTTCGGCAGATAGAAAGTGACCGTGGCTGACTTCCTAGTTCCGCACTGAGATCCCAGGTGCTGATGTAAGCTCTGCCCGGCACTAGAAGTCAGCCACAGCCATGCTCCAGCTGCTGAAGCACAGTGGGGAAGGGGCACAAAAATCCCAAACTGAAGTGAAATTGCTCTGAAAAATCTCACACCACCCTGGGAAGTGGTGGAGCCTGTCAAAAAACCTGAAAAAAGTCACGATTCCTGCTGCCACCGCCATGGTAAGTGATGTATCATGACTTCCAGTGGTGGGGAATGGGATGGGTGGGGGCAGGTCTAGAGGTCCCTGGTGGACACCATGGGCTGGATTAAAGATATACAGAGGCCGGATTAGGCTCACGGGCCGGGGATTGGGAACTCCTGGTCTACCTCCTCTGAAATCTCCTCTATCTCCAAAACCCCAAGGCCACTTTTATTCCTTCTAACCCCCATGGCCCTTGCTCCTCCATCCCTCTGCCCTCATCACCAGCGATTCCTCTGCCCCCATCACCAGCTCTTCTTCTCATCAAGAAGCTATTCCTTCCTCAAGAAAGGCCCCCAACACCTCCATGTCTTTGGCCAATCAATGTGTACTGAAATCTACAAGGGAACTCAGTTTTGGAACTTTGGGGTAAGGGTTATTGAGAGCGACAGGCCACTGATCCTCTGGGGCCCCTCCTGGCAGGATCTGATTGGTTATGTAGCTCCATTATGCCCTTTTGCTCAATGTGTTATTCTTGAATGGCCAGCAGCACCTGACAAAGGAAACATTGTGCCAAACTGAATTAGGAAAGAATATGAAGGAATTAAATCTAAAAAACCATTAGAAGAGTTTTACCATCAGAATGATGCTTCCACACCTTTTCCTGTGACCCTGAGAGCTGCTCCTGAATGTCAGAGAGTCTTCTAGAAATGGAAATGGCTCAAGGAGTCAGCACAAAGTGGGCACCTCCTGGGTGACTGCAGTCGCCTCTGCTTTGCATTCAAGCCTTTGGCCAGTATGCCGATTGTATTTTGCATTTGGGGTCCCATTGAGATTAAGGTAAAAGATTGGTAGACCTGTGTGTCATCAGCATGTTGATAGCATCTAATCTTGGTGCCCCCAAATTATAGCATATGGAGTTTTTCTTAATGCTGCTACATACATACATACATACATACATACATACATACATACATACATACATACATACATACATACATACATACATACATACATACATACATACATGGTTTTAATTAATTATATTTTTAATTAATTATACTTTTAAAATGTTAACAGGGCTAAATCAACCCTTATTATGAAAATCTCTCTGTCTCTGTCTCTCTCTCATAATACTAGACCCTGGGTTCATACTTGGAAGCCAAATGGTGGAAGAATCAGGAAAAGTTGTGAGAAATGCCAACTTGGTGCACAGTTAAACTGTGGAATTAAGTCCTACAATTATGCTGCCAACTGTGACAAAAAATAGCTATTTTTGAAGTGGTAGCTGAGTTAATCTGTGCAATCACATCAGACAAGAAAAGAAAAATAAAGATACTGTACAAATATTGGGACACCTTAAAGGTTACCTGCTATATTTTAATCTTAGTTTTCAGGGATCAAATCTACTTCTTCAGACATATGAGTGAGACATCAAGGCAATAATACATACATGTGCTCAGGTTGGTTTACAGAAGTACACAATGGCTGGTTAGTATATGAGATACAATTGCAATGGCTTCTTACACTTGGTAATGACTCAAGATCCCTGATTGATATTCAGATTTATTTCCGTGAAACTTTGTTCTTCAAAGTGGCAAAGTTAGCAGACAGGTGCAACATAGTTATTGTGGCATTACACTACTGGTAATGATTTTTCAGAAAATCTATCTATCTATCTATCTATCTATCTATCTATCTATCTATCTATCTATCTATCTATCTGTCTGTCTGTCTGTCTGTCTGCCTGCCTGCCTGCCTGCCTGCCTGCCTGCCTGCCTGCCTGCCTGCCTGCCTCTGCCTCTGCCTCTGCCTCTGCTGCATGCATGCACAGAACCCAAGAAGTTCGGAAGAAAAAGATAATATAACAGCATCCCCTCTCCAGGCTAGCCTATTTGAGAGCGAAAAACATGAGAGAAGAGAAAGGTCTGTACTGGGGAAGAACAGGAGGAAAAGTACAAACCTATAATCCTACGAAAGCAGTTCTACAATCCAGGAGCAGCTACTAAAAAATTCTCTCTCAGATCCTCCCCAAACAAACCTGTGTGGGTCATAAGGCTCGAAAACAGCCTCCCCCAAAGATATTAAAAGAAGGTTCTTATAGGGAAGGGGGAAAGTCCCAACTTATGTAATGCACAACTAGCAGCGACCAACCTGGGGAAGATGGACTGCTGATGAGAAGTATTATTCTAGAACTGTGTCCTTATTATCATTGTCTAGGGTTTCCAACTGATAGCAGCGAAGTGATAAGACCCGACTAGAACACTTTTAATTGAACAGGATAAATATATACAAAAAGATTTGAATTGGTTACACTAAATGGCTAGAAAAACTATTAGATTTATGTTTCTAAATTACAGAATGATGTATAGATAATAAATGTATACTGAAATAAGCCTAAATATGTGTTCTCCATTTGCTCTTTTACATACAAATATACAGTACAGTACTGGAATATTAAATTACAGTACATTCTGAGAGTTTTCTTTTATTTCAGCCATAAATAATCTCAGATATGGTGAAGTCATTTTGAAAACTTTAACAGGCAATTTCATATTTTATTAAGAGTGTACCACATGTTTCTCTTAATTATGTGAGCTTTGGCTGAACTGTGCAACTTTGGAATCCAATCTTTCTGGACCTTAAGGACAGCTTCAGTGCTGCACAGTTCAGCTAAACTATTTCAGCCCTATATATATACAGTCAAACCTCGCATAAAGAGCGCCTCGCTTAAAGAGTAACTCACTTAAAGAGCAGATTTTTTTCCTGAATTGTCACTTCACTTAACAAATAAAACCAACCAAAAACTTGCTTAACAAATAAATCGGGGTTTGCAATCCCCCCCCCCGAAGTCACAATTGGTCACTTATAATAGTGTTTCACTTAAAAAGCAAACTCGCTTAAAGAGCAATCCTGTGGAATGCATTATGCTCTTTAAGCGAGGTACAACTGTACTGTATATTAAACAAAGAAAACCACAGGGTTTTATGTGTATGTGGCTAAACATAATGGACAGAATCCGGTTTTAAGAATACATGTGGAAAGCATGGAAGAAGCTGGTTTTGTTTATGCAGTCCCTCCCTGGATCCAATTCAGAAGCTGGAGAGCTCCCTTGCTGTCAAATTGGACCAAGGAATTAAGAGAGGAATGGTAGGGCATATCCAGGGCAGACCTTTCTTAGCTTCTGAAATCAGAAAGAAGACCAGGTGGGTTCAGGGTGGTGTAGGGATTTATACCTAGTGCTGCTGGCTATGCCTGTGGTGACCACTGGCATCAATGACGTGTAACTGAATCACTCTTAAGCCTCACTGAAATCAGGCCGTTGAGTTAGTCATAATTAACATAAGCCTCCATTAACCGCCATGGGACTAAAGCATGACTAACTTTGTATGGATCAGCCTGAATATATGCTTGTGAATCCTCTGCAGTTATATTCATGTGACCATAGCTGGACTTGGCTTTGCTTTGTTTTATTTTATGTTACCTTTCTGCTAGGTCTTAGATTCAAGGCAGCTCACAAAATAGAAATAGAAAAAAAAGTGGGGTCATGAAAAACCCAATAACCTATTATGCTTAGGTAAAGGTAAAGGTCTCCATTGCTTGAAAGCCAGTCATGTCTGACTCCATGTTTAGCCAAAGAGCTAGTACTGTCTACATCTGCAGACATTTCTGTGGTCATGTAGCAGTCATGCAATGCTGTTACCTTTCCCATCGAATTGGTACCTATTTATTTACTTCAAATTTCTTGCATTTGAACTACTAGGTTGGCAGGAGCTGGGACACACAATGGGCATTCACTCCGTCATGCAACACTTAAGCTGCTGACCTGCCAACCTTCTGGCCATCAAGTTCAGTATCTTAACCACTAAGCCACTGAGGTCCCTTTATTATGCTTACAAAATGCAATTAAACAGAATATCATATTGGAATAACAGTTGTCTGAAAAAACATTTTAAAGCCCTTCTCTCAGCGGCACCCAGCCATTCTAGCCAGCAAATTGGGAAGTGATTGCAGCTTTTTGCCAGTTTTACACATGCTGCTAAATGCAACAAGAAGCTACTGCTTACCACCAATCTAAGGACAGGGAGAGTAGAGAAAGGAAGACCTGGGGCTGCATTCCAGCACAACAGTTCAGGTCTCCTTACTTCTGTGTAAGCATCTGTCTGATGTAGCATAAAGCAGAGCTCAGAAAAAGTTTTTTTAAAAGCAGTACAACTGCCAACTTCCTTAATCAACATACAGTATCTCCATACAGTACTGTACTGCCTTTCAAATCTGCTTTGATTTTTCTGTAGGGGGAAAACACCACATTTTTGCTGGAAAGCCACCATCACAATCAGCAACAACAACACAACAAAAGAGTGGCAGAAACTTGTGGCCTTTGCTTGTGATATTGTAGACCGCCCACTATGTAGGTCACATTTTATAAATATTCTGCATCAAAAACCAACCCTAGGGGATGAAAATATCTAGTCCTTCTGCACAGGTTAAGATAAATATACAACTTTTTGTGGTACTCTGTGTATAAAACTTCTGAGATTAGCTGTGATATTAAACGAAAACGTTTGGCTTATCCATGCCTTTAAGCTGAAATCATAACTGAGTGATATATTTAAATCACAGCTTTAAAGCTTTTAGTTAAACAGCTCATATTGTCCATGCCTCAAGGACTTCCAAATTCTCTTGGAAGAATAATTCCAAAATCTAATATCTTCCAGCCTCAAGCAGTTCTAATTTCTGGATATATTCAGTGAAGCACACCACACCAAAGGACAAGCTAAATGAGTCTGGGTTATAGTTTTAAAATAGATCAGCCCAGTCCTTTTGTAAGTATCCATTTAGCTCTACTAAGGAAAGCACCATTTTGCAGGACTTCTGATCCAGAGGAAACTCACAGTGTTTGTGGATAGATGGCTAAAGTCCCCTGATCCTGGCTATCAGTGGCCCAATCTAGATTCTTTAAGTTTGCCCTGGAGTGAAAGTGGAGAGGAGGGGAATAATCACTGCTAGACATGTCTTCAGAGTATGGGGCCCTTTGGCCCATTAGAAGTTCCACAACACGTATAGATTGCTGAAGACCAGCAACCGTTAAGTTTTTGGCTGAACCGACATTTGAACCAAAGATTCCCTGCTCACAATCTTAATCATTATGTTATACTTGATCACAAATGTAGTCTCTTGATTTAAAGCTACTCATGCAGCATTTATGTGGAAGAAGCCCAGTTAAAAATAATTTGCAGTTCCATCTTCCACTCTCTCTATTTTGGTGTGTATGTGTAAGAGCAATGCATGGGATTCAGACAAGCCCGATTTGGACTCATTTGCATGAGGTCCAGAATGAAGCTCAATGGCCAAATTCAGTTCCATGTTGAAGCAAAGCAAATTTATGAATCCAGAGCACAAATTAGCTTACTGTATATATTGTTTCCTGTCAAATCATTTTTTGATTTATGGCAACCCCACTCAGAATTTTCTACCTTTGAGGTACTCAGAAGTAGTTTAACATTCCTTTCTTTGGGGGGCACTCTGGGATTGTATACCTTATTTGGTGGCATCTGCACAGTGCTGGTGTACATGTGTACAAGTTGCATTGTTGAATTCTGAAATGCAGTAGTGACTATGGAGTGAGCTGCTAATATTCCAAGCTCTCCCAGGTAACACAGTTTTCCCTCAATAAAGTAATAGGAGAAAGCCATTTGACTTCCCTCCCTCCTTCCTCTAGATAATTGATCGTCCATGTATGTGAAACTCATCTTTGTATTCTGTTGAAGATCTTTGACTATCGACTTTTGTGCTTTTCTAGGAACCTGAGAAAAACACACTCCTTAGGGAAAGGCCAGACTGACAAGTTGGAAAGGTGTGCATCTCTAATTATGTCAAAGTTTAAGGCTCCCTGCAAGGTCATGGGCATGGCAGGATTTCCTCATCTCAGCCATGCACACGGTTCCAAGAGGATACGTACCTTCTGTTTTATTTATTAAGCTCTTTATGCTTATTCAATATCTGCAAATCTTTGCCATCATTATGGCTCTATTACTGGCATCTAATTTTCCTATTTATTGTTTCCCCCCAATAAAATAAGCCTCCCATAAAAAAGACCTTGTCTCAAACCATGTGCATGATTTTTTTTTAGGGATATACAGCTTTTGTTTTATTCATTTGGATTTAGTGGCTATGAACACATTAAGCATAAATGGGGAAGCCAAACACAAATCTTTATAAAGGCTAAGAGGAAGAAAAGAGAAGACAACCCTTTGTTCACTGAGATCTCTGTAGGAGCGGGAACTGATTAGTCTCAAGGCAAAGTCTGGAGAAGTCCTTTGTCAGTTTTGCTTCAGTGGCAAAGCCTTCTGAGGTCTCAAGGGCATAGTTAATACTCCACAGAGTTGCTGGCAGCTGAATGCATGAGCCGACATATTCCACTATGTACATAACACCAAAGGAAAAACAGTGATTGGGAAGACTGCAATAGAATGTGTAGGCTATACATTGAATCAGTTCCACGATGGACCATTTATACCTTCAAGTTGTCACTCGATGTTGCAATTATTACAGGAAGCAAATGGTGTGATACTACTCAAAGGAAGCTCAGAGGACTTTGCTGGCACAAGCATGGAACTGACCAGAGGTTCTTTGAGGCAAGCCACCTCTCTGCAAGCATTACTTGGCTTTATTTTGTGGTTGGTCTTCAGGCTTTATTATGTGCATTCTTCTTTTGTAAATTGGTGGTCTGGATCACCACATTCAAAGCTAATGTGATTTCACCTGTAATGATGTGGGACTGAGGTGGCTCAGTGGTTAAAAAGCTCACCTTGTTAGCTTGAAGGTCAACAAGTAGATATATAGGGACCACACCAGTGGGAAAAGATCTTGGGGACATGAAAGGAGCCTCATTCTGGTATCCCCTGAGTGGAGTTCCTCCAACAGAAACCCTTTCAACACAGAAAGACCTTTGTGTGCTTCTGACATGATTAAAAAAACCAAACAAACCCTGTAATGATAAGTTATCTGTAATGCACATTTTACCCCTGAGGTTATGGCCAAATAGCCAGTTTATGTACACGGGAAGAGGCAAACTGTGTTCCTTGCAGCAGTAATGCCAGCACAACTAGTCAATACATATTTGTCTTTGGATTTTCAGCAGATGCCATGTCCCTGCCATCAAGATGCTGGAGCAGTTAGACAACCCATATTTTCCCCAACACCCAAGATGTCAGTATAGTGAGAAAACGTAGCAATTCTGCACTATTAGAAAATTTGGCAGTGTTTTGTCACGGTGTGAAATTGTTACAAAAGATGCCTTGAAGAGAGATCTGATGGAACAGAGCATTTCATTCAGTAGAGAGGATGGATTTGAGAGCCTACTTGGAGGTGTTTGGCTCCTTTTGTGAAAGTATGCCTTCATTGACAGTGCTCTCGACAGGGTGCTGTAGGAATCCTGGCTCCCTACAGCGTGTAGCTGAATGATGCATTGGCAACACATTGCCTGTCTTTGCAGGCTGCATTTTCAGGTGTACACTTATAATCTCTCAAGGAATCAGAGTGTAGCTCTGTAACCTCCTTTCAGAGCAGGACCAGTAATGATTTATGCCAGATTGCCAGGACAATCTGAAAATAGTGTTTCAAAGGCACCGTTCTGGCAGGCCCTAGCCACAGCACAGGACCAATCACAAAAGAAAGCAGACTAGTTTGCAAACTGCAGGAGATGAGAGAAGCTCCTGCTGTGACAATTGGATATCGTTGAGCACTTGAGAAATGCCCTGTTTTAATGGTGTGTTACTTGTCAGGTAAAATTTGGTTCTGCTCCACTATGAAGCAAAGAGAGAGTAACTGGTAGAAGATCACCCAGTGATTTCATGGCTCGGTGGAGACCTGCATCTTTTCTCTCAAGCCAAATTCAGTGCATTCAATCACCAGTAACGTCCTGAGATTCCAGACTCACTGAAATGATTAAAAAAGTTGAACTTTTCTTCAAAAATTGAGTACATTTTGGCTTGTTGAAGCTCTTATATTAAATCTCAAGTAGTTTTAGAAGCAAAACATATATAGTCAAAAGGAAGTATCACTGAATTCAACGGAGCTTACTCTTAGGTAGCTACATAACTAGGTTGGGTATTTTGTTATGTTCTGCTGTTCTTTTGGGGATGGGGGTGCACGTCTTGTAATGTGTAATGATCTGTATAGATACAGGCTTGCACAATGACCACTGCACTCCAGGCACCCCTATCCTCCATCATCCTCCACAACCCATTCAGCTCTATGCCCATTGAATCAACAATGCCATCTAGCCGTCTCATCCTCTGCAACCCCCTTTTCCTTTTGCTGTCAATCTTTCCCAGCATCAAGGCCTTTTGCTTCATCTTCAACATTTGTCCTTTCAAGGAGCAGTCAGGGTTAATTTCCTTCAGGATTGACTTATCTGATCTCTTTTCTGTCCAGGGTACTCTCACAATTTTCCTCGAGTACCACATTTCAAAGGCATCTATTCTTCTCCACTCAGCCTTCCTTATGGTCCAGTTTTCACAACCATATATTACTACTGGGAATACATGGGTTGAAATCCCGTTTGTGTAAGTTCCACATCACAAGGCTCATGGCATCATAATCCAAGACAATTTTTTTGAAATTAAACATTTCTTCCTCCCATCCTGTGGCCTCCCCAAGTTCCAGGTAATGAAAAGGATTACTCAGGATCGATGGGGGCCATAAAGTGGGAGAAAAACATGTTGAATTTCCCAGAAATTGCCATGCTATCAGCCTTACACTGCAGAACAGATTTTTCATCTGCTGTGTTTACTGCTGTTACAAGTGTTGTTGTAACATAAGGGTCTCTCTCCCCCCCCCCCCAATGTATACATTGAATTATGAATGAAAGTATTTGGAACATGTGGAGAAAACTCTCTCACAGGGCAAGTAACACATCTGGTTTGGACAGAAAATTTAACTCATTGAAAAATATTCATGTTATGCAAGTACAACATTCACATTCATTGATGTATTATTTTATACTATGTTGCAAATTATATATTGTATATTATTTATTTATATACTACTTGAGGCAGCTAACAAAGACAAAGTCATTTTAAATGGTTCTTTTAAATCAAAATTGTTGTTTGAAACAAAACAATTAAAAAACGCCAAACTGAAAAGACGCATCTTCACACAATACAGTCAAACCTCGCCTAAAGAGCGCCTTGCTTAAAGAGTAACTCGCTTAAAGAGCAGAATTTTTTCTGAATGTTCGCTTCGCTTAACAAATAAAACCAACCAAAAACTCGCTTAACAAATAAATCAGGGTGCACAATCCCCCCCACAATTGGTCACTTACAATGGTGTTTCGCTTAAAGAGCAAACTTGCTTAAAGAACAATCCTGTGGAACGCATTATGCTCTTTAAGCAAGGTACAACTGTATTCCTAAAAGCTGCATAAGTGAGAACTGATTACCACTCTGAAGAGAGTGTCTTCTAGAGCCTGGAAGTGACACAGGAAAAAGTCTTCCTCCACATGACCATTGGGTGAGCCTCCACAGAAAACAATGGGATACTCCAAGCATGACGTCCACTGGAGAAGTCTGGAATTATAGTCTGAAAATATGAAACATATTCCATCTTTATACTTAAAGTACTGATCTCCCTGGCAGGGCCTCTTCCGAAGTTCCTGAGAGCCAGACTGTTTTATAGTGACACGTGTCTTACACTCTGTCAAATTACAAGGAATGTAATATATATTTAAAGATAAACAGAGCAATTAAGAGTTTCAAATGTGATTTGAGATCTCCCCTGTTCAAAACTCAGCCGTAGGCAAACTAGTGACTGTTTTCGTTTCCCTTCCAGCATTCTATTTACATTATGGGGATAATAACTGAGGCCGACCTTATTGTGACGTGTAGTGGATAGAGTGATGCCCTAAGACTCTGAAGGCCTCGGTTTGAATCCCTTCTCAGACATGGAAACTTACTGGAGAGGTGGAATTGATAAAACACTCCTTAAATACAGTATCTCTCTTAACTTGAAAGTTTTATTAGAGTCTGTATAAGTTGGTTTCACCATGATGGCACATAACAAACCTTACAAGGGTATTGTGAGGACTGCTGAGAAAATAGACATCGCTTTAGAACTTTGTGACATTTCTGTACTTACATGGCTGAAATTCTTATTTGTGTTTTGCAATCTGGATAACACCATTGCAGCTATTTCATTGGTTTGTAATACATGACAGCTAGCTGAGGCGCTGTGCAGTTGAAAGGATCATGTAGTAAAACCACAGAGCAGAGAAGGCAGAATGGCGTGGGGTAATGACGGCTTATTGACCCCTCCCCGCTGGCTTATTTAACATCTTATTTAACATCTTATACTTACCTTCCCTCTCTTTTATTCTTTTACTCCTTTACTTAAAGGAATGAGATGTTGTTTTAAATGGTTTTAAATTGTTTTTAGAGTTTTAACTGTGTGTTGTATGTTTGTTGTTTGGTTGTAATCCACCCTGAATCGCCTGTGCGAGTAGGGTGGAATATAAATTCAATTAAATAAATAAATAAATAAAAACAAATAAATACTGGCATAGGCAGGGAGAATCAGAGCTAATCTGGGTTTTCTGTAAATATGATGCCTACTTGTGTGATGGCTTTGCTTTCACAATGGAAATGGCAACAGCCAAGTTCCTGTCATCTCAAAGCAAAGAGATCCTGGTCTTACTTAGGGTCAGAGTGTTTGCCATTCCTAACACAGAGATACAGTACAGTACTTACATTTAGAGAAGTTACTAATATTCTGTTTATTGCATTGCATCAAGTAAACTATTTGGAATCATTAATTGATCTCTATTAAAATGTGTGTGCATGTGTATGTGTGTCAGAACATGCATGGTGCACAAAAGGAGAGGCTGTGTACAGGTAAGGACTAAGCAGAAAATGTTGTAGCAATTTGCTGAACATGGAGGCGTATTGAGGATGCGGTCCTGAATAATACACGCTAGCTTTGCTCTTCCTTCCTTTAGTTCTGTGAAGAAGAGAAGTTATGAATCATTCATGGTCTTCCCAGCTGAGAAGGGCTTCAAAGGGGATGATTCTGATTGGGCGTCCTGTGTGAATTGCCAGGCTGCAGAATCCCCTCTACCCCTAGCACTGGAGGGTTGAGGAAGCACTTTCATCTGGGCCTCCAAAGTGTTTAGGGTCACAGTTCACCAGGAGATAACGATGCAGATGTACATTCGGAATTAGCTGCCGAGATACCTGTGTAGTGCGGTGTGGAAAAAAGTGAGCCAGGGAGATCCCAAGTGGCTGCTGTGAATCAATTACTATATTCTGAATACAAGGTTGGCTGCAGGGGATAAACAGATGTCAGAGAATTTTTTCCCTAATAAGACCCCGGTAATAGAAGAGCACTGTCAGCTTCATTTTGCATTAAAAAAACAATAAAAAAAGAAGCTGATTTTTCCAATTTACATGACCAATTTATATTAGACCTCTAAATAAAGCTGTTTTATAAAACTCAGAGGAAAACAACAACAACAAAAACAACAACAACAATAACAACCATCATCTCCATAGCAATAATAAGATCATTTAACATATGCATTTACATTATGCAAAAATTAATAATCAGACATTAAAGAGGAAAGCAATAACGGTAATGTTAAAGTGCATGTTCATCTGTTTAGCTTATCCATGCCTTTATTATGCATTGAAGAAGTCTCTTCTTATCCCATCACAGTTCACAAGAACGGTGGTCCCAAAATAATGTAAATTTTCTTTATTAAAAATGATTTTTAATTTCCCCCTCTGTAATTTTACTTTCAGGCTTGAACCATAACAGAGATGTACCAAGTGTAACATTTGGCTCATGTCTGCAGCACACAACACATGCTTGAGTACTATGTTTGTCACAGCATGCAGATTTGCACCCTTGGATTGCTTGTCGGCCTCCTTCATAGTGATGGAAGTTTCCACGAGCAATATGTTTTCCAATTGCATGGTGTCTGATAGGGCAGTACAGTGCCTCCTACCTGACAGGGGCCCTGTGATTTTGATCCTGACCAGGGCTCAAGGTTGGCTCATCCTTCCAAGGTTGGTAAAATGTGTACCCAGCTTGTTGTGGGCAAAATGCTAATTAACTTGTGAACCGCCCAGAGAATGCACTAAGTGCTATGGGGTGGTATATAAGTGTGATTGCTTTTGCTTTGGTCTGCATCTGAATATGGGCCCAAGATTTGTACCCAGCCTACCCTATTCCCATTTCATGACACTCTGATCTGATTCTTGTAGGGATTCCATGATGGTAGTTTGTCAGTTTTGGTAAGTGGCAGACAATAAGGAAAGACAAACAGACAAGAGGATTTGACTTCTGCCCTTTGGCATCCTTCTGGCAACTATGCAGCGGACAGCAGGAAGTAATATTTGCATGGAGCTAGGGAGATACAGTCCATCAGATAGGCTGGGCTCAAGCTGTATAAGGCTTCTAGATCATAACCAGTACTTCGAATTGGGCTCAGAAACAGGCCAGTACCCAGTGAGGCTACTGTAAAAAAGGAGTGAGTTGTGTGTTCCTTTTAACCAGCCCCAGTCAATAGTCAGGCAGCAGGATTCTACACCAGCTGAAGTTCCCAAACCATCTTCAAAGCAGCCCCACATAGAGCATACTGTGGTAATCCAAATGTGGTGTAACTAAGGTATGCATCACTGAAGCCAAATGGGGTGGTTTTGCTCTGCAGAAGAGGCAAGGAGTACTCTTAAACTGAGAAACTGGCTTTTCAAGGGAAATATAACCTTATCCAGCATAGGTTGGATCCCTATTCCTTGATCTGACTCTGCCTTGTCTAGGCTAGGTTTCAATCTCTTTCCCCACATGCAACCCAATACTAATGAGAGACATTGGTTTAGAGCAGAAACAACTTCCTTGGAATCAGATTGAAAGGAGAGAGACAGAGTTGTGTGTCTTCTGCATACTGCTGACACCAAACCCTAAAACCAGAGTTCTCCCAGCAGTTTCAAGTACTGTAGATACTAAATAGTATGGGTTTTTTACTGGGGAGCCCAGCTTTCACTCTTCTTTGGTGTCAAACGAGTCTTCCTAGATACTAATTATTACTTCTGGTTTCCCTTTCTTTTCTTAAAATCATATCATGCCTTTGTATAAACCTCATGGACTTAAAACTGAACATATAGCATATTTATAGGAGGATACCCATTTTGGTGCAGTGGATAGAGTGATGGACTAGGATTATGGAGTGCAAGGTTTGAATTTACATTTGGCCTATTGGTAATACTACTCTTAAAATATCTCATTTGTCTTGAAAACTCTATTAGGGTTCCCACAAGTCAGTTCTACTTCCTGGCACATAACAAAACATTTGTAGGTAGGGTCACACTGCCCCATGATTGATCAGTGGCTACTTCCTAAATTTCTTCATCACTCAAAAATGCCAATGATGCCAATGCCGCCGATGCCGATGCCAACACTAATGCCACTGACACCAACGACAATGACATTTATTGCCATACCACTTTATTTCAAGTAAACATCTAACTTGGTGTTTCTATGGAAGAAAGACTTAATAAAAATGTAGAAGTTTCAACATTATCAAGAAGACATATCTTGTTATTTTTAATAACAGAGTTTTAATGCGTTCCAGTGGGAGTCAAATGTGCTAGTTTAATGATCAACAACAGGCCTAAGGACACATTCATATTAAATTAAAATAGGATAAGAATAAAAATAAATATAGACACAATTTACATGGTAACTAATATCAAGTGCCTCTCTTGGGTGACTTTGGGGTTGGAAGAAATGTAACCAAATTGATATTTTACTTGCATCATTTGCATGTATTTGTGGTTTCTAGAGGAGCCCTGCTGGTGCAGTGGTTAAACTGTTGTGCTGCAGCCAAAAGGTTGTGAGTTCAGTCCTGACCAGGCTCAAGGTTGACTCAGCCATCCATCCTTCCGAGGTAGGTAAAATGAGCACCCATCGTTTTGGGGGCAAAATGATAATTAACTTGTGAACTGCCTAGAGAGTACACTAAGCACTATGGGGTGGTATAGAAATGTACCATATTTGCTGGCATATAAGATGCATCGGAATATAAGATGCACCCCGTTGTTACCAAAATAGCCCACTATAGGCCACTATATACAGTAAAAGATGCATTCCATTGCCCCAGTTTATTTTAAGGAGGAAAAGTGGGTCTTATAAGCCAGCAAATATGGTAATTGCTATTCTAAAACCTGATCTGCAGTGCACCTGCGAAAAGCTTGATGTTCCATGCACACTTGCTGTGGTAAGTGACATGAAACCCATCCTGAGCTCCTTTGAAGTAAAGAGACAGGAGGTACATAGTGGCAAGAGCAACCCTAACTAAATGGACTTTGAGTTGAATTTTGCTGAAACCACCAGGAAAATGAAAGTATAAAGAGGATCAAAGAGTAGAACTACAAGGTTAAAGCTGTTCTCACAATTATAATATTAATATAAAACATGTTTATGCACTTCTGGATCATGCAAATCGTTTGGGTGATCAAATAAGTGATGACCCACTTTTGGTGATCATGGAAGTCATAACTCCACAGCAGGCTTTTAATTTTATTTGTATTTAAATGCTGGCATTGTCAGCCACCTTGGAAAAACACTGGTCTTAAAAGATGGGTTAAAAAAACACATTACATGAGATGTGGGAAACATCTGTCTTCAAAACCAGAGACTGAGGCTTCTGCTGTAAGATTTGGCCAACATAGGTTCAAGAAACTAACTTCTACCCCTATTAAAGATGTTGTGGGATTGCCACTCATGTCAGCTCTAGTTGGCATAGCCAAACACAATGGAAACAGTCACTTTATAATATAGGATTCAACTATAAGAAAATTACACTTGTTTGAAAGCCATTCAGTATCTTCTTTCAAACAGCCTGCATGTTAATGGCATCCTGCACTATGAAGTACCTGTTTCCAACATCTGTGGGAAGAGTGTTTCCTAACTTTATTCTGATATGATTCTGAGTCTACCTTTCTGTTTCTCTTAAATATGACTTTTTGCAAAAGTATAATTCCCAGAATCCTCTGGAGATGATTAGCAAACTCCTCCAAAACCTTTATGTTTATGCAACAGCAGATTGACACTTGGCTTAGATCAAAGGTATTCTTCTGCTCACAGATTGCTTCTAACTTTGGCCAATTACATGTTCATTTGGAAGTGCCAAGTCAGGCAGCTGTTGTCCCCAACAGCTGGTATTCAGAGATGTGCAGCTCCAGGCAGTACATACCTACTGAGCACAGAGATAGTGTGCCATGCGCATGGCACTTGGAACTCAGCTTTTCTGTACAGCACTCGGGGAAGTTTGTGAGTAGTACGCATTGCGTGCTGAAAGAACTAACAATCCTACCTGGCAGCCATTTACTTTGTCAGTAGGATTATGAAAGATCCTGCTACTTTCTTAGAGAGTCACTGGGGATGTAAACTAGGATTCCTCAAACATTTCATATCCTGGACCCAACTTTGTGACATCCTACTTTCCTGGCACCTTACGTTTCCTTTTGCCCTGTCAGTTGCAGGTTAGGAATTGAGCTTTTTTTTTCCCTGGGAAGAGTTATGCTCAGAGGCAGCCTAAGCTCTGCTGCTGCCTGAGGTGAGAGAGAAATGCCCACAACTTCCACCACTGTTGCTCTTCATGCAATCAAAAGTTGAGAAAAAGAAGAAGGACAGGCAGGCAAGTTCTCAGGGGTCCTCAACCTTTTAAAGCCAGGAACCAGTTCACACCCCCTCAGACTGTTGAGGGTCCAGACTGGTGGTCCCACCACCACAGCTGCCACCGCCACTGTGTTGGGGGAGTGGTGGGGACACCCCAAGCCCCCACCACTCCAACCCCACCACCGCCACCACTGGTGACAACTCCAAGCAACACCTCACCCAACCAGTTCTTGTAGGCAGGCTCCATCTAGGTTGCTTCTTATTGGCTCTGTCAAATCACTCCTCTATCATAATCCCCAGAAGTTAGCGAGTGGGTTGGGTCTCTTCAGACTGGCCCTTCCCTTTTAAAACTACCCACACTCATGGGCATATATGTCAGACTGTTCTCCACTTTGGTGAGGAATCTGGGCCTACCTCATGTTCCATCAAAGGCAGATGGAGCCCAGGCATTCTAGATTAGGATGATATAGTTACCCATGGGTTTTTTGTGCTTCAGACCTTGTCAGTATGCACACACAAGGTGTCAACTAACATGCAGAAAAGGAGCCATCCTGCAACTCAGTCAATGGCTTACTTGGGAAACTTTGCTTTTACTTCATCCAACTCCACACCTTTGTGTTTTGCTGAGCCCAGGAAAATGATATGAAGTCAGAACAGAAGTGTGGAAGGGAAAAAAACAGTGGAAGGGAAAAAACACGCAGCAGCTGCCATCGCCCCTGTATTGTACAAGCCATTCAAGAAGATGGTGGTGGAATATCTGGATGGCAGCTTCTCCCTTGCTCTGCATGGATTTCTCCATCCCTCCCACACAGTCGCAGCTAAATCTCTTTGATTTTTTAAATACTGATTAAAACATACATCATCAAGGACATATTCCAAGAACACCAAATAACACTGATTTGTTTCTTGCACCAACTGTATAGATCTGTTAGCCAAATTCTTGCACTTGTTTAAATGAAGACATTTCCAACTGCCAGGGGAAGAAGAAGCCAGGGCAGGATGAAGACCTTGCTGCCCCTCCCCCTGTGCCTATACCAACTGCCAGGGGAAGAAGCCAGGGCAGGATGAGGACCTTGCCCCCCCTTTCCCCTGTGCCTAAAGCAAGTGCCAGGGGAAGAAGAAGCCAGGGCAGGATGAGGACCTTGCCGTCCTTCCCCCTGTGCCTAAAGCAACTGCCAGGGGAAGAAGAAGCCAGGGCAGGATGAGGACCTTGCCGTCCCTCCCCCTGTGCCTGTACCAACTGCCAGGGGAGGAAGAAGCCAGGGCAGGATGGGGACCTTGCCGCTCCTCCCCCTGTGCCCACCCCAACATATTGTAATGTAATGTAATGCATCGTCTGTAAGCCGCCCTGAGTCACCACGGTGAGAGGGCGGCAATATAAATTTGAACTAATAAATAATAATAAATTTCTTCACTATGCTTGCACTGATCTGCTTATCTTTGCTTGAAAGTACTGTATGACTCTTAATGGTTTAATGAATCTTGAAGGAATAGGATTAAAATCTATACAAAGCACACAAACCATAACATTGCAACCAGCTGAAATAAAGAAGAAAGCTTCTAATCTAAACACTTACTGAACATTTTCTCACCTGTAACACAAATAGGTACCATAACTTCTTGCCTGTCACAGAAATAGTAGAAACTGGACCCAGCAGTCTTTCTAGTAGCAAGGATGCCAGCTGCTTGGCATAGCCTTACAACTGAACACCTCCTTGCAAAGGAATCTTTCAAGCATTTGTAGTTCTCTGCCTGTGAAACTTTTTTGTATCAGGGTATGGCAGGGAGCAAATTCAACACCAACCATAACTTCCCACTCTAGAACAAAGAAAGAAAGACTGCCAGAAACAATAGTATCTATTTGACTGAATTGAAAGTAAAGATCAAACACACAATTGTTGATGCTTTACATTTGTCCTATAACTTCCTAAGTCTATGTCAGTGATGGTGAACCTTGGCAATCCAGGTGTTCTTTGACTTCAATTACCAGAAGCCCAAGTCAGCACTCCTGCTGATCAGGGAGTCTGGGAAGTCCAAGAACAGCTGGAGCACCAAGGTTCGCCATCACTGTTCTATGTCATGCCTTCACTACTGAGGTTTCCAGATGGGTAGCCATGTTAGTCAGTTGCTCATTGCAGCAAAATCACAGTTCTGGCATCTCAAAGACTAAGATCGTTTCTTTGGCATAAGCTTTTGTGTACTCTTCAGAGATTTAGTAGACAAATAGACATATGTGTGCGGGTGGTCCACCAGTAGCAGAAAGTGAAATGAAGCAAAGGTGTAAAATGTTCACTATGGTGATGGACCTAACAGTAGTTAAGAGTCATTTGACTGTCTCCATGGGATGGAGGTATAGATTTTAATCCTACTCCTTCAAGATTCATTAAATGGTCATTAAGAGTCATACAGTACTTTCAAGTACAGATAAGCAGATCAGTGCAAGCATAGTGGAGAAATGTCTTCATTTAAACAAGTGCAAGAATTTGGCTAACAGATCTATACACTTGGTGCAAGAAACAAATCAGAATAAGCGGAGTGAATAGGAATTCAAAATTTATGGGAAATTGTCAAAGCATCTATCAAAAAACCATAGCACAGACAAAGCTGCATGTATTGGTGATCATAGAAGTAACACTTTTGTAGTCCATCAGTTGCAGAGGCAGCAGGGAAGTCGGTCTATGAGACTAAACTCCCTGAATGCTTCAACCAACATGGCCAGTTGATTGTCTTCCAAATCGTGATTCTGTACTAGGAACAAATCACTTGGAAGATTTAACATTGTAAGCTGTGCTCGTCATGGCCAAGGATTGAGATGCTTTACAGATTTAAGTTCAGAACATCTGTGACATGACACCAGGTAAGTGGTTCCTAACATGGGGCACACAACCCAAAGGGGGACGTCAATTCCCAGGAGCCTAAGTCACTACATTGCCTGATCAGTACTTTGGAGAATTGACTTGGGCTTCTGGGAATTGAAGTCCAAAAGCCAAAGTTTGGGAAACACTGCTCTAGATCCTTTGAGTCCCAGTCCATTACTCAAACTACTGCACCACATTGGTTTACCTCAGAAGTGCTGTTTTGTTTGACAGAAAGGAAAGATATGAGATTAATAAATAAATAAATATACTAACTATCTCTGTCTGTGTGGCAGGCTTTGAAAAATGAGGCAGATAGAAGTGGGAGTCTTTCATTACACCTTATTCCCTTCCTGTTCTTCTTTCCTCTACTACAATTTTAAGGAAGCCTTGTGTGTGTGTGTGTGTGTGTGTGTGTGTGTGTGTGTGTGTGTGTGTGTGTGTGTGTGTGTGTGTGTGTGTGTGTTGCTGCCGCCACCGCCATTCTACCTGAACATACAAATATGTTCCTGTTTGTTTGCTTTTTTGAGATGGAAGAATCAAGCCAATGAATGGAAGACTTCAGCCTCTCTCAGCCAGCACTTTCACCTCCTTCTTCTATCATGAAAAGGTATCAAAGTAAAGAATGCCAGCAGTAACTTGTGTTGCTTCTGGGCATTTCTTTTTGTTCTTGTGATCTGAAGTCCACTTATTGTGTTTTGTGTTATTTGGAGGTCACCAAACTTTGATCACTAGGGGGTAGTATGGGGCTTTTCCTTGATGTTTTAGCTCTGCTATACAGGCTGATGTTTTCTAGAGAGCATACATAAAAGAGAAAACTTCAATATTATCCATAACAATAGTGTGAAAATGTTCTTTGATTTAAAAAAATATTATTTTTCTAATAGGATTAAAACTAAATGCAGTACACTGAAAAAGCAAACATTGAAAACAATACACACACACGTGTGCATGTTCACACATGCACATGCACACATGCATACACACATGCACATGCACACACGCACACACACTTGCACGCATGCACGCGCACACACACGCGCACATGTATATTGAACTCCTTCACATACAACAGCTCCAGGGCATTCTCTTTTTATCCTTTTCTTTTCTGTCAATGTGAAGCTAATGCTTGAATTAGATCTTGGTATACTAACAGGGATTCAAGGTTTGCAAAACAAAAAGTGACCCCCAGGATCCCAGATTAATATTTAATCAATGGCTTGCCATAGCATTGTGAGCAATACACTGAAAATTAATTAGCGCCAAAGAACGCCTTTCCTTTAATGGGATTGTAATCCCTTTTGAAAATTCAGATGAGATAATCTGTGGAACCAATGGCGGGTCTGGACTTTGACATGGCTAGAAATAAATGTGGACAGGCCTGAGAGTAACGCATGCGGCCATTCAAAAGTAAGGCTTGCAGATCAGCTCTTGAAAAGAAAAAGAGGATTGGTTTCTTCTCTATCCCTTCCCCCTCCTTTCACAGGGATTGCCCTTTTCACTGCCTAAATCTGGCAGTGACCTTCAGAGCAAATTACAAAATTCTTTAGGGACCCTTCCTTTATCAGAGACAGCCTTGTTATGGGGACTTGGAAATGGGATTTGTTGTGTTTGACAAGACTGAGATGAAGACAATAGAAAAGTGGGATTTTAAAGAATGTCCAATAGTTTTTTTTTTTAAATACTATTCCCCAACATTCATTTTTCCCTCATTGTTAACCAACATGTGTCTAGGGGCTGTGCTACTTCAGTTAGTTTAATAATAACAACAAAAAAGATTTAACTTGAGAGAAATAAAGTAAAGGATCCTGAAATAATCCTAAAGTTCTGTCTTATTTTTTCAGCCAGATTCCTGTTTTTCATAACTAACTAATTACTTCCCATAGGTACGGTGGTGAAAAAGTTATTGGCTACTGTAGTTCTTTTCAAAACTAGTGATGAAACATATTGGTTGAAATCACTTTGCTTAGTATTGTGTGGTACACTAGAGTATACTCACTGAATCAGTAGGGAGTTGCTGAGTCATCTCCTCCATAAGTTCCATTGATGCAACTGGGTTTCTTCGAGTTGTGACTTACTACACTAAAGTAAGCCACCAAGTACCATAGGCCCATTTGAATCAACAGAATTTAAGTGGAGTTGACTCACCAAATCCCCACAGATTCAAGGGGTATAATTTAGTATGATGCTGAGCAACAGGATTTCAGCCATTGAGAGCGAGCAGAATTTCCAGGTATTTTATAGAAGGGAAGACTCACTGAAATCCTGAGTTTTGGGAGGACTCTGAGTGGCAGTAGTTGTACTCTGTCTTTAACAGAGACTATTCCACCTCTATCTAACAATGAGTTTAGCTTAAAAACTAACAGGTTTGTGTGGCATAAACCTCATGGATGTAGCCAGTAGTGTAGCAAGGGGGGGGGGGCGGGACACCCTGGGTGGCACTTTTTGGGCATATAGGTGTTCTTGGACTACAATTCCCAGAAACCCTAGTGGAAGCGGGCACCAACATCCCAGAGGGTGTCAAATTTGGCTTATGCCCTGGGTGGCTGAATCCCACGCTATGCTACTGACTGTAGCCTAGCTCTTCAAATGAAGAAGTAGGCTTTAAGCCATGAATGCTTATGCCAAGTCAAACTTGTTAGACTTCTATGGTGCCAGACGTTTCTGTTTGAATAACATGACAATGGCCCACATATCTTTAAACAGTGCTGAATGAAAGAATCAGGGATTCAGTGCCTGTTATCAGACTTTTCCACAATTCATCCCTGCCACTGCAGTATGGGAGAAATACTAGGGGCCAAAAGTGATGGAGCCATGCTGTGATATTTGAAGGAAAAAAATGTTCACCTTGAAACCAACGAGGATGCTGCTAAGAGATGGTGAACAGGTTCTTGTCGTATCACTGTTTTCTCCAAGGGATTTAAACATTGCTGTAAAAATCACTGAAAAGCAATCACCAGGCAGAAAGATTACTTCTTTGGAATATCAATGTCAAAAGCCACTGAACATTGCAAGTTATTTACACCCTACTCCCTCCACCCTTTTGACCTGCTTCTACTTGTACCGTGAAAGGAAATGTAGTTTTTGCTATTAGACTCTTGAGTGAACTACATTGTCTGAAAAGTTGTATGAGGTTACTGGATGAGAAGTTCACCTCCAAATAACTGTACAATTTGATGTGACACACACATTTAAAAAAGGGCTCTCTGTGATTTTTCACTCAAGGGTCACACGAACGATCATTGGCATATGTCTTCTTTCTAGGCTACATTGGAAGATGGCTAAGAAATACCTGCTTTTACATCTGAATGTCTTCAATTCTATTAGAAACTAAGTAGACCTAAAGAGTAGCTAACAGTTTTAAATAGCCCTTGACAGTTCATTTTGATCTCTAATGCTAAATGTGAATGATTCTTCAGTACCCTTAGTCAGTCTAATTGGGATACAATGTATCCCCCTAAAGTTGTGAGAATTAATAATTTTTTAAATGAAGGCTTAGTAGGGGGGGGGGGGTGCAATGTCATATGGCAATTTAGACCTTACCATGCTTGACTATGCAGACTATGAAGCTGCTAAAGAGGTAGATGCTATTTTATATATTTATGGAGAACTGCTGCAGTACAGTAGACCATGAATCATACTGACAGGAGATTAAAGGAATCTCAGCTAGGACTCACTTGAAACCTTGCTTCAGAGAGACTTCCAGTCAGAGTTCACCACATTGGTTAAAAAAGGGGTTGGCAGCTGTGTTTTTCCTGATGATTTTAGCCTGCAATTCCCATCTGCCTTAGTTACCTGAGTGGGCTATAGAATATCTCTAGATGTCCACAGTTGCTCACCCTTGGGTTTTGTGGAATATCCTGGATTTTTCATACAGAACTGTATATCAAACAGGTTCTAGACAATCTAGGGGTGTTAGCCTTATAACAAGAAAGCCAGTTAAGAAATGAGCTACTTTAACAATTAGCAGTCCTCTTCTGAGACTTTAGATGTTCTGTCACCAAAGAGTCCATGTTGTATAGTTTGTTATATTTCACATATAATTTAATCTTATTTGGGAGATTATTCTATATGATGAATCCACAAAGAGATTTCTATAATTTATGCATCAACTAATTACATACTTTTCAGTCAGGGCACACCACACATGATGCAGGGAAAACAGGACCACATCTTCAGATAGATAGCCCCAAAGAGATTCAAAGTAATGCCTTTACTTCTTCAAACATAACACAAATTCCAATTGTACATTAATTACAGCAACAAACATATCTCCCTTGCACAGCTACAACAACATGCAACAACTACAGCCTGTGTCCTATTGAGCCCACATTCCCACTGATAATTCAGGTTGCTTTGATATCCGCATGAATTGGTTCCATGATCAATACTTTCTAAATAGCTACTATAAATAAATCTTCATTATGTTCTGAAATTGGGAAGCTTTACCCATAAACACATTTGGCTCATAGCAAAGGTAACTGCATAAGTTTAGATGACATGTTTCTCTTGTAAAAGTTTCAGATGTTATGTGATGCCTTGATGATGGCACTTGGTGAACAAGGAACCCCAATTATGAGACTCACTGTAGGGCCTCGTCAACTGATTGTGTATTTTATCCTCTGCATCCCGACTCCAAAATGAATTGGCTTGGAAGAAAACTCTCAGTAATCTCAGTTAAATTTGCTAGTCATGGTCATCAGAATGCATGACATGAATGCAGCCCACTGAGTTCCCAGTTCCCAGGGCATCAGCTGAAGCCTCAGCTGAGTCTCAAGCAAGCAGTGCTAGAGAAGGAGAATATTTTACTTTGTTTGTGTGAGGTGGCCTTAAAGTCCATTTGCCAATTTTCACACTGTCCCATTTGGCAAAAAAACTCACTGGCTCAGCGTGAAGGTGTTTGTATCCGAGCTGCTCCAAATGACATGATGGGTTCAACTGCATGCACAGCCATTGATTCTCTCACCAGTCCATCCCTTTCTATCACTCTGAGCTTTCTACCCTGATGGGCCCTTGGAGTAAGACCAAGAGTGAAGTCCAGATACTCCATCTGCTTCAGAATATGGCTTGCTCTTCAAATGCCTCTTCCATTTGTGGTAAGACAAAAATATAATCTCAACAAGGGCCTTCTCAGAGCATAGAGAAATTATTTCTGGGGACTATAACTATACATAGCCATGCAGGTTGGGAATCTTAAAAGTTGTAAACCAAAATGGTAACTTTCCCATCCTCTAGGCCAGGGGTTCTCAACATTTTCAAGTCAGAGGCTGAGTCATGCTCCCTAAAACAGTTGAGAGGGGCAAACTGGTTGTCCCCCTGCTGTTTATGGTTGCTGTAAATGAGTCTGTGGCTGTTGAATCACATTTATGATGGCCACTGACTCATTTATGGCTGTCGTAAATGCATTTATGAAGGTCGTGGACTCATTTATGGGTGTTCTAAACATGTTTATGATGGCTGTAAATGAGTCCACAGCCAATTCCGGTGGCGGCGGCTGGATTATTTGGTGATGTGGGCCAGATCTGGCCTGCAGGCTTTAGGTTGAGAACCCCTGGTCTAGGCCTTCATATATGGATCTCCCTCCTGACAGAATACTGACATTATCCTTTGTTTAGTATGCAACATTGCTACAGACAACCTCTTAAACTCAACACATCAGAAGCTTCTCATTCACATCCAATCTGAAATCTCAGATGATTTGTTTAACATACCTGCATATGAATGTGATAGTGTAGACTAGGATTTCTCAACTTTGAGCCTACAGATGTTCTTGGACTTTAATTACCAGATGCTCAAGTCAGCACACCTGCTGATCATGACTGCTGGGAATTGAAGACCAAGAACATCTGGGGGCCCAAGATTGAGAAACCCTGGTGTAGACAATGACAGTTCACAAACTGTATAATGCAGGTGAAGGAATTTGCTCTCTGAAAGACTGTTCACCACATTCTAGACCAGTGCATATCAGAAAACAAAACAAAATAAATTAAACAAAACAAAATAAAAAACATTGTAGCACTTTAAAGACTAACTGCTATATTTTTATTGTTAGCATTTGTGGATTAAGTCCACTTCTTCAGACAAGGAGTGAAACTTATAGGCATGATTTTTATGCACCAAATTCAGGGGTCAAAGGGAGAAGGGTGTGCTCAAGCAAAATGACAGACAAGCAAGCACAACAATACAGCTCCCCAAAGCAATACAGCCTGATATGCCTGAACCACAGACTAACATGGGTACTATTCTAAAAAATTCTAGAGCATTGGTTTCCAATGTGGGGCACATGCCCCACATGGTGGACTTAAATCCCCAGAAGCCCAAGTCAGTACTTTAGCTGATCAATGGTTTGAGGAATTGAAGTCAAAAAACCAAAGGTTGGGAAACACTGCTCTAGAGTGATTTTGTCATACAAAGTACTACTTTGTGTATAAACAAACCAAAGTCAGTAGGCTGATGAGGCAGCTGATCTCTCTATGTTTCTCTGTGCTATTACTGTTACTTTTATTGCTCTGTATTTTGCTAATTAGAGGACATAAAGGGGGGGGGGGAGAGAATTCCCAAAGTTGAACCCTTTCCCCACCTTGATTTTTTTAATGCACATAACATCTTTTAGAGGCCAGAGAACAAGCAAGCTTGAGTCGTAATTCATTTTCACGATCACAATATCACTCCAAAAAGTCAAGTAGAACCTTTAAGTACTGTATTCTATTGCCATTTAATACTTGTACTTATCTTCTGAAAGCATACTAACAGAGTTCCTATCTGTAGTGCAGAAAATATGTACTCAAAGATGCCCTTCAGATATTCTGCTGGATCCCATACTGGACATTACAGATTGAATCTATTTGATAATTCCAACTAGAATACCCTATTGAATTAATGAGCTTTACATGAATATTGATTCAGACAGCAACTGACTCAGCAATTGACCAGACTCTTCTTGGTGGTCTCATTAGGCTTATGCAACCTGTTGCCGTTAATTGTTGCTAATTGGTTTGGTCACTCATCCAGTCATACACCCAGCCGCACAAGCAAAATGTTCCTCGGTATCTTATCAATCACCCACAATTATTTATTTATTTATTTATTCACATTTATATACCACTCTCCTCACTCTGGCGAGCCAGCATGAGTTATGGAAATCTTTTGAAAACAAGATTAGGATTCAGGCTGATAGGTCTACTCTGAGTGTAATTGGCGATTGGATTTGAGCAGTTGTTATCTAACAACATTTGTTTGTTCGGAGATTTTAAAAAGCAATTAAACTATTCTACTGTATAATTTAAAACAAAATCAAAGTGGCATTCCTTTAATTTCTTTGGAAAGTATTTTCTTCATCAGCTTGTATATGTTCCTAGGTTCAATGTACAGGATAATATTATCAGTGAACTATTTCCATTTATTAGAAGGTGTGTGCCTCGGAGGGAAAAATGTAGAATAATATCAGTGGCATAGCATGGGTTGCAGGCGCCCAGGATGCAGGCCAAACTCGCATCCCCCCATCTAGGCTTGCCTCCCTGGGACCCAGTTAACCCCTCACTGGGGAGAGGTGGGGCGAAGGCTCTTCTGCTCCCAGGAGCCTCACAAAAGAGGACGCCTTTAGGTATTTTTGGGGGGTTGAGAGGGGTTTATGGTTCAAGAGGGGTTCTCCAGAGCTCTAGGGAAACAGGGGCTTTGAGTAGAGTCAGATGGGGCCCTCAGGCTAATGAGAACAGGAATGGGGAGGGGACTCCTGGCTCTCCTGCCCTGGTCCAGCCTGGCTCTATTCATAGCCCTCATCAACTTAGCAAGAGATGATCTGAGCAGTGAGGCAGTGGGGAGGGGGGACGGGACGGTGGCGGTGGCAGAATCCCTTGGGTCCGTCTCCCTCTCCCTGCAGCAACTCAGACAGAAGCTTCCCTTTTGCCTCCTGGAGGAACCACCAGCGACGCCTCCCCTTCCTCATCCTCTGCCGTGGGGAGGTGGGGAGGGGAGGGGAGGGCAGGAGGAGGAGAAATCACCCTTGCTCAAAGGAATTCTCAAAAGACTGCACCCGTGCCTCTCTTTCTCTCTCTCTCTCTCTCTCTCTCTCTCTCTCTCTCACACACACACACACACACACACACATACACATATGCCTGTGCCCGCCTCCTTCCCCAGGGATGCTGCCCCCGGAAAGTGCTACCTGGGGTGGGCTGCCCTCCTGCCCCCATGCTATGCCAGTGAATAACATGAAAACAAAGGTAATCCAGCAAATCTTCCCTCTCCCTCTTTCTCCATACTCTTCTGATTCAGAGCTCAGAAATGTTTCTTTTTCTTTAAAAAAAAAATACAGTTACCAAAACCCACAAACCCTATACAAGCACTTTTCATCAGTGAGAGTCCACTTTTTACAATATACATGGACAAATTTCTCTGCATAGTAAGAGCTTGGGAATCTAGTAAATATTTGTTGAAGTAACAGTAGCATTTAATCAAATGGAGGGGGGAGACACCAAATCCTTGATTAATAAATAATGTCTCACTCTCTCTCTGAAAATATAGACAAGGGAGATGACAGGCAAGGTCCAGTAATGTGAGTGTGGGGTTTGCCCCTCTGTGAATGTGGTGAACTGCAGCCTGCTTAGTTACAAAGACATCACACTTGAAATATTTTATTTACAACTGTATTGAGATCTAAGGCTGCTATTCTGAACACACACATATTTACCCTTTCTTTTTCTTCTCTGGCTACCCTTTCTACTTGGAATTCCCCTCCAGTTGAGATGTATCTTTTAAAAAACTACCTTTTTCCCAAAGACGTCTCTTTTTCATGCTACTTTCTCTTAGATCTTTACAACTCTTAGGGTAGTTTTTAAAGTACCTTACTCAAAAGCACAGACCAAAGCATTCTCTTTCCTGCCATGGTCAATCAGATGCCCTTGGGATGCTTATTAGCAGAGCAGGAATGAAATATCCCTTCCCTGTAGTTTGTTAGCTGTATCTTGTAATCAGTCAGAAGTATACCATACATTGGGAGCTGACCAAACATAGGCTTATGGGACCCCCTTTGTGGGATCCAGTTTGTTTCTTTAATTAGATGTCTCATCTAGTGGATCCAAATATTGCATAGTTGTCATTGGGGCAATCATATATTAAGAATATAAGATCATCAATATGCAGATGATACCCAGTTGTATATTTTGGCCCATGAGGACCCTAGCTATGCAGTGGAAGTCCTTTCCAGATGCCTGGAGGCTGTTAGGGTCTGGATGGGGGATGCTCAACCACAGAATTTGTAGAACTGAGATCTCAGTCTGTTCTCTGTTCTGGTTCTTCCCCATAGAACATTGAAGAGTCTATCTTATTACCTTTGGCCTTTGGAACAATGAACATTGGCAGAGGGGAGATCATCGTACAAGGAAGAATGTGTTGAAATAATACATCTGCCCTCCTTACTGCAAGCTACAGACACTTACAGAGACATGAAAGAGGTTCTTCTGTAGTTGAAACCGGTTACCTGAAAAATTGTAACATTTTAAATTTAAGGGAACGTTCCACAGGAAGGGTTGCAGCAGGGACCAAAGACCACATAATGAGCCCCTAACTAAGAAAGGAACCACAATCAGCTTGTTGCGATTAGAGAAGTTTACTTAGAGAATAAGTCAAAACACAAAAATAAACATTGGATAGAGACAGAAAAAAAGGAAAACTGTGAGGAAAATGAACCTCCATTAGCATATGGCCTGTATGCCATGGAGAATGCCATCACAGGGTAGAACCAGAATGGGCGGAGACCACATCGTGGGCGATCTAGTCATGCCTGTCATATAGCCATGTATACATCTGCAAACACAGGCAGCACGTCCTCTTGGGATGTAAATGGAGATGAGCACTGCACCCTAGAGTTGGATATGACTGGCTTTTGAGCGAGGGAGACCTTGAACCACTTTCAGGGACAAAACCTGATGGGGCAGTGCAGTGCCCGAAGGCCACCCAATTTCACCACCCTCCCCTGCCCAGATGCCACCCAATTTTGCTACCTCTCCCCCCCCCCCAAGTCTCTCCACCCTCACCTCCAATCCCAAATTAGACACATGGTTTCTACATGGTTTTGTGGGATCTGGTTATACCATCAGTTGTGGGAGAGTAGCCAAATTGATCCTCTACTGAACAAGAGTACTTTTTGAGTACTCCTTTGTATTTCTTAATCTTCGTAAATAACCAGTTACAATTAAGATGTTATACATAATTCATTTCTTTCTGTGGTAACAAAAGTGTAACTGCATCATATTACAGCTTTAACTTAATGATGGATAATTTAATTCCTTTTCATTATAACTGGATATCTTAATCACATTTATAGTTACAAGTGTGTAGACTCATATAATGGTAGAGAAGGAATACCACACATCCCATGAGCTTTATTATGATGTGTATTATGCTGTTGCCATGTACAGGTACTTTGTTGTGGGTGCTGAGGCAATGATGAAGTGGACAGGAGACAGGCGTGTTTTGTACCACAGATCAGCAACTTGGAGCATTCAGGCCATCAAAAAAGTAACTAAAAAGGGAACATTTTGGTTATTTTGAGGAATGGGAAGTAAATAGTGGTGCTTGCACCAAAAGGGTGGGAAATAAATAAATAAATAAATAAATACATTTTAAAAATTGAAGTCATAGTAACCAATTACTAGTCTGTGCAAGCATATCAGAAATCATGGCATGAGATCTCACTCTTATGTCTGATGAAGTAGACTTGATCCATGAAATCTAACTTTAAAATACAGTAGTTAGTCTTTAAGACACTACAACTTCTTGGTCTTTTTGTTTTGTTTCATTTACTCTCTGATACAATTACTTTTGGATGCCTTGGAACAATAACTGCAATGAATTACTTTTTTAAAAGTGCTTGCCATGCTTGAATTGGTAGAGCCCTACATTTCTGACAAAGTATTTGTATTTTTCTTCACCTGCCAAGATGAAATATCAGTTCACGGAGGGTCATTATTAGTGGGGAAACCATGGAAGAGTAAAGCATCAAAATCCCCCTTCTTCTCTGTCCCAGTCTTACACCTCTTGTTGGCAGATTTTTGTAGGAAGACGAAGAAGTTGAAAACACCGGGAACCTACAGCAGACAATCACATATCATGTTTAATTTGCCTCCTTGGGTTTTTTTTTTGGGGGGGGGATATTATATTGTTCTGTTGGGCTGTAGTAGAAAAGACATATGAACAAGGAGAAGGGATGCAAATTATTGACTAGGAAACAATGACTAAAGATTGCTCAGCATGAGATGGATGCTGGTGAGATCATAAAAAACTCCAATTCACAAAGGCATAGTGATAGTCTACTATTTGTTTTGTTTCTACATGGAATTTAACTCCATACACTAATTAATTCTGATGCCTGTGAATGCCAGCATTGTTAATTTTCTTCTGATACTTAGAAACTCTCTGAGTAATTTATTTGCTTTATGAATTCAATTAGAGGCACTAAGCTGCACCCGGGTTACCCGGCAGGAGGCTGGGCAGTCACAGAAGCTTTCCAAATCAGTGAGAAAGCTACCCTAAAGTATTTTATCATCTTCTTCCTTTTTGTCTTTAACGTAGCATTTTCTTTTTGCTTGGTAATAGGAGTTGAGGTAGGGGGAAAGAACTGGCATTTACAACCTTGAGAGACACAAATGAGTGATATTGACAAGCAATGTAAACAAAGTGAAGCATCCTTATGGGGAAAACTGTGGTTTGTTGGTTTGTTTGTTTGTTTGTTTGTTTGTTGGTTGGTTGGTTGGTTGGTTGGTTGGTTGGTTGGTTGGTTTCCTTCCTTCCTTCCTTCCTTCCTTCCTTCCTTCCTTCCTTCCTTCCTTCCTGCTGATATTATTACTGAAGCACTACTGTGGTGCTGAACAACAATGTACACACAGCATAACAATAAAAAAATTCAAACAAATTAATAATACATATGGTTAAATCTGGATAGTGACAAAATTGTATGAAGTGGATAGCAATTAAATCATAAATCTTATAAGTGTGTGTGTGTGTGGGGGGGGGACACAAAAAAAAAACCCCTCTTCCCTAATTTAAAATTCCCCAAGGAAGAAACTCCATGAAAGCCTCTTTATATAGATAGGTTTTTTTAAACAATTTCTTAAAGACCTGGAGGGGAGTTGCCTGTGGGCCACATTTTGCAGAATCCAAAGAGAAGGATAAAGTTTTATTGAGACTATCAGTTCAGTAACAAAGGGGTTGCAGTTTTTTAATTTCATGGTCAAAATTAACTAATGAAAAAAAAAAGACTTTCCTTCCTTACATTCATGGTAAGAAAAAAAGGGAGGGTTGATTGAAAATTGATTTTCTAGTATGGCCCAGGAAAGGATATATGTCTTCACTCTGATGAACAAAGTATATCTAAAGCAACTATATTTACCTAGACTTGTCAACAAGTGAATGCTGGATGTTTTCTTCCTTTGAGTCAGCCTGTTGGTTACTATGGTGTAGGATTGTCTACTGTGATGGGCAGTAGAACTTCAGTGTTTCTGGTAGGCTTCTTCACTGCTTTTACCTGAAGATACCAAGAACTGGACCTGGGAATTTCTCCATGAAGATTAAGTTCAACCATAACCAAATCCTACGTAGAACAACTTGGAAATGGTCACCATAAGTCAGAATCGACTTGCTGGCACATAAGGACAGTGATGGCGACAGCAACGGCAATGGCAATGTGTACACAGCCCACCAGATGTTTTGACTGGAGTTGTTACTGCTGCTGCTACTACTGGAGTTGAGTGGTAGAGGAATGAAGACATGCTACCACTGATGCCTGGAGGTCGATAAAAGGCTGCTGGAGGCCAGTGGTGAGAGGATGTTCCCACCCTCCCTCTGGGCCCTGCCATCTCCACCCGGAGGAGAAGATATTGCCACCAGCTGTGGGCAGTGAGAGGATGCTCCCACCCTCCCTCAGGGCCCTACCACCGACGCCTGGAGGTCGATAAAAGGCTGGCGGAGGCTGGCGGTGAGAGGACGCTCCCTCCCTCCCTCAGGGCCCCACCATCTCTGCCTGGAGGAGAAGAAATTGCTGCCGGCTACGGGCGGTGAGAGGATGCTGTATCTATGATATTTGACTATATTACTACATTGTACTGCTGGATTGTATTTTTACATAGCATTGATATATTGTTACACTGTATTGTTGGATTGTCTCTCTACATTGAATTGTTTGATTGTATTGCTATATTATTGCTCAATTGTATTGTCATATTGCTGTTTTTGCTGTGTGGTGTTCTGTCATAGCATTGTTATGCTCTAGTATTATATTGTATTGTATTGTATTGTATTGTATTGTATTGTATTGTATTGTTAATTTTGTGAACTGCCCTAAGTCGGTTTCTACCGAGTAGGGTGGTATATATATTGAATTGTTATTGTTGTTGTTGTTGTTAATAATTACAACGCCAACGCCACCGCCGCCGACAACGACGCCGACGACAACGCCGACGACAATGACGCCGACAACGCCGCCGCCGATGACGACTCACCCTGCTGGTAGATAAAACAGATGTAGATAAAACAACTCTATGAATCACATGCCATCTTCCTCTTTTAGATTAGGATGCTGTATTAGAATTGGTGTAATATTAGTGACACTTCTCCTACAGCCCTCTAATCTTATTTATCCTACTCCTCTGTGAGTGTCACTGCCCTTCACCCTTTGTACTACCCTGGCATGTAAGTGGATATAAATTACAGTTTTCAGAAACATGGTTTTGCCAAAAATGTTTTGTTATGCATGTATTTCATACTTCTGTTACATAAAGTTGTTGATTCAACATCCATTTAAAATTGTTTGAGCAGCATATAGGTCAATTGCAGAAGTTGTTTATGTTGTGAACTGGAGAGACACTTAACTTAAAACTACATTTTTCCAAATAATAAATCTACCTATCCTTTTAGTTGCCATGTATTTTGTAGTTAACATGTATATACCAATTGAATCGATTACTTTTTATTAAAAATAAAAATAAAAATCTAGTACTAGAAGTGAATTACCAATATTTCAGCATATCAACATAGTGGAAATATATTTACAATGAAACAGGAACAGTTTTTGGAGACATGGCCAATTTTTTTGTTATATATGGTATGCATTAGATACTTCCCTTTTATTTAATTTGAAGTTTTTAAAAAATTACAAGCAAAATAGCACAGAAATGATTTAGTTAGTAGTATGTCAGCATAGCACAAATTTGTTTGTATTACAGACTGGAACAATTATTTCACTTAAAACCCTGATGAACTAGGGCAAAAACTGCAGTAGATTCTTAAAAGAAATGTAAAATAAAAGTTGTCACTTTGGAAGTACTGTACTGTAGTGCAAATCAGTGGAAGAGAAAAGCCAAAGGTATTAAATCCCACACCACATGTCACTGTATGTCTTGATCTATGTTCTCAATGTACAGTGAGCAATGTTCCAGAAAGGTCAAAAAATAATTCACACAATACAATTTGGAGACAAAATATGCAAGAGGAAACAAGGACAAGAACAATGGTAATGTACTTGATGCCTCTATAAAAAGATCAGAACTACAGGAGTTTTGCAAACCCTTTTTCTATCATCTATTAAGATGATCTTTTTTTTTTTAAAGCACATTTTAATAACATGCATAAAATAAACATACAATAGCAAATTATAATGCAAATTGTATTGAGATTATGAGTGAAGAACACAGGATAAAGAGCAGGCCAAAGGCTTATCTAGACACAATTCTGTAATCCTGTCATGCTCCATGCTCCAGAAACCTGGGACATGTATTTGGTGAGACACTGAGAATTTGGGGCAAGAGAGCTGTAATGCACATTTCCCTGAAAGAGCAATGTGGTTGATTAGCAAAAAATAAAATCTAAGTCCATCACCAAACTTCAAGTTGCAAGACTGCATTAAGAAGGTGCCATGGGAATTGAGAAGTGGTGTCAGACTGCTACAACTGTGTACTGTTGTTAACATTCTAGGCTGGATAACTCAACATCATTTAGCCATAAAGGCATTTTAATGAATGGTGTTCTTGCTGCTACTTGTTCAGTGCCATTTTATAGTTTTTCACAATCGAGACTAGTGAGACAAACTAGGTCAAGGGCTGAGCTGTTATCATCAAAGAAAGATACTGCTTGTTTCTAGCAAATGCTAACATCATACAAAGTAAACATAAGATGGAGTTTAGAACTTGCTTACAACTCCCAAATAGAGGCAACAAAAGCAACAGAAAAAGCTTTTTGTCTGCTCACAAGGCTGCTTCCTTTTCCCTCTCTTGTTTTGATGTTGTAGCTCCATGCGCAGTGGCCAGATGAAGTAATTGGAACTTAAAGGCAGCTCTCAATTCTTTGTTCTTCCTTTGCTATACACCAAGTGTGGAGGAGACCCCAGAGGGGGAGGCAGTCCATCAAATTCTGTAGATGAGGGTCTGGGCTTTGAGACTTCTAGTTCCCCTGTGGGTTGGGGTCACAACAACTTGGAAAAGGCTGGGGATTTTGTGATAGTGGAGTAGGAGCAGGAAGAAGAACAGGGATTAAGAGGTTTAGTTGTGGAAGAGGAGAGGAGATCAAAGAAGGGGTAGAGCAGATAGGATTGATGAAAGAGAGAGAGAGGGAAGGTGAGGAGGAGATAAAGAGGGAACCAGCAGAGAGGAAGAAGAGAAAAAACAAGGGTGCCCAGGTCAGGAGGGCCTCTGGCTGCTACTGGGGTGGATGTTTATCTTCAAAGAGGACCCCTGGGCTGGTGAGTTGGAGCAGATAAAGGCGTTTCTGGACGAAACATAATGCAAAGCCTCAGTTATGATATCCCACAAGACCTCATATTGGAGGGAAGACAATGGCGGAGAGAAGATAGGCAGAAGATCTAGAGGCCCAATGGACAGGCCAAGCTAGAGGACAAAGGAGTGAAGGTGGCTATCCTCGTGTTCACACTGTCAACAAAATATGGTCTGGAACTAAAGAGACTCTGAGAGAGTTGGGAATATGTGGGGTGGTGAAGTTACTGTCAATGCCCTTGGCACATAAATAGTTGTGGCTGAGTCGAACCTGACAGTGAAAAGGTTTATATTAAAATTGACAAAAAAGACAAAAAAGGTTGTGGCTCAAGTGGCTAAGATGCTGAACTCGACAACTGGAAGGTCGGAGTTTGATTCTTGAGTACTGAATGACAGAGTGAGCTCCCATTTCTCTGATATGCTTGAAATAGAGACTAACATGACTACCATTTCAAAAATATTAAAATTGAGGTTCAGTACCTTCATCAGCAGAATGGATAAAGGTGAATGGCCAGCACCAAGTAAAGGACAATTTGTTTCATGGTGGATTGGGGTCAAGTTGTAGATGGCATCATAAAGTGACTTCTTCACCTTTTTGTTCAAACTTTAGTCAAGTGACTTTTTTGATGTTGGATGTGGAGAAATACAAAGAAGACAATCACTCTTTCTCACTTCCTTGGTACTGAGTATGTAATGAATTTGATTGACAGTTCAACTCTGTTAGTATAAACCTCGTTTTAGGTTCTACAACTAAGAAGGATGGCCATTGGAACACATTGTCTTGCTTTTAAAGCCCTACCAGGTAGAAATGCTTATCTTGTTTTGTTTTTAAAGGAAGAAAGGAGAAAAAAGCAGAGAGAAAGAAGCAACGACTGCCTTTCACTCACCCGGAGGAGGCAGCAGTGTTAACTCTTTGAATTAGTTGGAAGTCGTTTTTATTTTATTTTCAAGTTCCAAGAACTTTTAGGAACCAAGCTGCTTTATAACCTGACAGCATCTGTGAAGGAAAGAGTGACTCGTGTGGCTCTGCAGAAGGAAATAAATCAAAAGTCTTTTTGTTTCTCTCCCCCCCCCCCATCCCTTCCCACAAGAAAAGAAGAAACCTAGAAACTGGCGCAATGTGAAAATCCTCCCCATTCCTCTGTAGGAGGGTGCAGTTTCAGCCCTGCTACAAACCTCATATTCACAAGGCAAACAAAGCATCATTTTTTAATGACTTTCTGAATACATTTGTGTGCGCGCGTGCGCGTGTGCATGTGTGTGTGTGTGTATGTGTGCAGTTGCTTGCCTAGACCTGCTTGTCATAATGGTTTCTTCAAACGCTTTTTAAAGCCTGTGATGTTGAAGGGCCTAGCCTTCCCCCTCTCTTGCTTGCTTTTTATGTGTCACAGTTGTCAAGTAAAATAGAGCACCTCGCCTTTGTTTCAAGATGGTACCTGATCAATATCATCAATCCATCTCCCTCCCTTTCTCTTACACAAATACACATACGCACACACGTAGACACACACACACTCCCTCTCGTTCTCTCTCTCTCTCTTTCTCTCTACAGCTGTATCCATTTCCTCCTGGCAAAAAGGGACTTTATGAATAAATGATACTGAAATGCTGAGGGTTCAGATACTAAATAATGAATTTCACCACCAAAAACACAACAACTTCTCCAATCATAAAATACCGCTCCTTCCATATTGATTGGGCTTTGGCGACTGGATGCAGTGCAAAGCCTCATTCGCCAAGGTGCTTAAAAAGAAAAAACAGGGTTTTGCCAGGGTTGATTATATATCCCTGGTAAGGAACAAAATATGTAACTTTTCTGTCTACCTTTTCCCCCTCTCCCCCAAGTAGTCTGCCTACCTAATGTGTTGGGCATTAAGCTTTCTTCCGAAGGGTTAATCCTGCTTTTTTGCAGGGATTTGGAATCACGCAAAGAGTGCTTCTGTCTAGGATGGGAACTTTGGCTGCTTGGGACATGACAGTAAGTGTGCCATCTCTTCCATGCTGTTCTATGGGGGGGCAGGGGGGGTTAAGTGAAGGATGCAATGCGGCTGAAGCAGCTTTCGGAGCAAGCAGTTTGCAGGAGGATAGTGGGTGGTGGGGGCCCCTTCTGTCTCAGGATAGGAGCTCGGGTCAGAAAACTTGCAGCTCCCCTTCTTTCATGCTGGTGCTGGTGGTGGTTTCTTCCTTTTCTTCTTTTTCCTGGTGGCTCGCTGCACGCAGCATGCGGTGGGGTGTGTGTGTCAAGGTATTGGTGGTGGTGGTGGGGAGCGAGCAGGGCAGGTGTATCCTCTGATGATGCCTTGGTGTTCTTCATGAGCCGGTTGTTTCTGGGACAAGTTCTGAAGTGCCCAGAAATGTCAGGATGTGCTCCTTGAGAGAGGGCTCAGGGTCAAGGGAGGAGGGTTAGGCTCGTGGTGTGTGTGATTGGCAAAAGCAGTGCTCTGTCAAGTTGGAAGCAAACTTTTTGGACAGCGCTGATCCGCATCCACCTATAAATTTACTTTATTGCCTGTTAATGTCACAGAAGCTCCATTTAATTAGCTGAAATGAGGAGACTTTGCTTTATGTGAGCTGTGATTGTCCCTCTTACGAGGTGCTGTTTTCTTTTTTCATTTATTATTATTATTATTATTATTATTATTATTATTATTATTATTATTATTATTATTATTATTATTATTATTATTATTATTATTATTATTATTATTATTGAAAGGTGTAGATATCTTTGGAGCAATTCAATGCAAATGAAGATATACAAATTCAGTAACCAGGCTGGAATTCCTTCCTTCCACCTTCCCATCTTTATTGGTTTGAGATAAATGCAATGATTACAAATGATTTGGCAGCTGGGGGAGGGAGAATAATATATATTAAGCAGGCAAGAAAATCTAAATTGTTCTGTCGACTAAGGGTTCTTTTTTTGGGAGGGGGGCATCCCTAAAACACTTTCTGTTTCCTAGGTGTTTACTTGTTTATTCAAATGATGATTTTTGTGCCTGCTTCCTTATTTATTTACATTTCTCTCTTTCTCTCTTCCCCCCTCTCTTTAATGGGAAAAGAAGAGAAATTGAAGGCATTAATTTAGAGCTACTGATGCAATGAAATGGAGGAATATATTTAAGCTATTAGCTGCTTCAATCTCATGCCCACAAATAATTGATGAGCTTCTATTAAAGATTGACAAGCTAGCAGGCTGCGAAGCATTTTTACCAGAGCACGCTGAACAGACAGACAATATGCATTGTGCTCTTTAGCTTAAAGCTGCAGATAAGCTTATTTTAGCAAGGATGGGAGAAGAGTTCTCTTTTCTACGGAGCTACCAACTTTTGACTCCCAAAGGCTCATGTTTGTAGTTTAAAGTAGGGAGAAAGGAGACCCTCCCGTGCTAAAACCCTGGCTTTAAAATATTGCAGTCCTAGGTATTTCTAGTCCTTTTTTCCCAGTAGTTTGAACTGCAGCACAAATCCCATTTCTCTCTCTCACACATTCCATATTAAACACCGCCAATGCATTGTTGGCATGACACAGGATATGACCCAGACATGCATTGATGGTTTGCAGTGGCCCCTTTAGGCAGGCTGTATTGCTCTGTGGAAGGAAGGGCTCGATACTTTGCTGTCCCATGAAATTGTCGCTTGTAGTTTGTTGTTTTCCAATATGTCATCAATAAACAACAATGTCATCAATGAACTTATTCTTCTACTGCCATTACTTATTATTTCTTGTTTAAAAAAAAGACAACTGAGGTCTTCTAAGAGTGGAGTGGAGGTGGGCATGTGAGATATAACATTTCTTACAGGTTCATTGTTATTCAGATATGCATAAGCAATGTTCCAAATAAACAATAAACAAAAATCCACGAGAAGTTAAAGAAATAAATTGGAACTATATAGGTGCATGATGATAAACTTAACTCCTCCAAATGGTACATGTATACACAGAAGCTAACTATCCTGTTCAAGGTATACTAGGCATATTCACTGAAAAATTTACTCCTACATATTCAGTGAGACTTTTATTCCAAATTAAACATATACAGAGTATCAGCAGTTTTAGATTTCTATTAGAGTCTGTTTCCTGCAATTTATTATCAGTATATTTTCTCCAGATTCTGTTGAAATAGCATATTTACAAAAGTAGACATACAGTATATGAAAAGCATGAAGGAAAACAAGTTCTTGTAACTTTCCAGGTGCAGTCCAAAGCACAGTTGCTGAGTGAGAGCTACCCCAGTGTAATAATAATTGAGGCTTACTACGGAAGAACCAAGTTCAGCTGTGTGGTTTTAGAAAGTCTGATGGATAACTGAATACCCAATGAATATAGGACTTACTTTCTTGTTGATGGAAGTTTGAAGGATTCCTCTCTTTATAATCCAGTAGGGAAAGATTGCCGAGCACTGAAAAAACATATGCCAATATAATACACACACAAAATTATCCAGTCTACAAAAATTAAATTGCTAATTTATAAATAAAGATTATGTGGCTCATCAAGTCTATGGATCATGAAATTTGCCTTCATCATTTCTCTCTGTCTTCAATCCCTGTCCTAGCTCAAGACACATTTATAATATTTATCTGAGTCTGAATGAAAGGTGAAGCGTATGTTAAGCTTTTAAACAAACATATCGATGAAAATACAAATAATGAAACTGGATGCACAGTTCAGTTATGATTTTGGTAGTGAAGGCTAGATAATGTGTATAAACAAGTTTGTAATATGTATGGGAATTAGTTCCACATACTTGCCTCCCTCCAGCTAGGCCCTATGGGTGAGTAGATGTACAGGTCTGCAGCAGACATACATTCCTATTGTATTTGGAATCTACCACACACATACATGTATGTGTTTTCCAACTCTCCTGACTACAATTGTGCCTGTGCAACTCTTCTTCAAAAGCTAAACTTCATCTAGTCCAGAATGTGGCTGCTCGGGTTGTGATGAGGTGCAGGCATTATGCTCGTGCCTCACCACTGCTTCCAGAGCTGCACTGGCTCCCAGTATGCCTCCGGGTGCAATTCAAAGTGCTGGTTATTACCTTTAAAGCCCTACATGGTAGTGGGTCAGGATACTTAAGAGACTGCATCACCCTGAGAACATCTGTCCGTCCCACCAGAGCGGACCAGAGAGGCTCTCTGATTGTGCCATCAGCTAGAGAGGCTCACCTCTCTAGCACTAGAAGGAGAGCCTTTTCTGTGTCCGCTCCGGACCTATGGAACCTCCTGCCATATGAGTTGTGTCTCCAGACAGAGCTGTTGCCCTTCAGGAAGGGGGTAAAGACCTGGCTGGCAGGGCACGTGTGGGGTGCTGGCCAGACGGTCAGTTTGGCCGTCTGACTCTTTTGACCCCCACCTCTCTCCTCATTATCTATTTAACTTTTTAAATTTTTTAACTTTAATCTTTTTTAACCTTTAAATTGTTTTAATTGTGTTTTTTTAATGTTTTGTAAGCCGCCCTAAGTCTTTGGATGAGGGTGGGATATAAATGCGATTAATAATAATAATAAGAATAAGTGGTAAAGGCTAAAATTAGTCTTTCCATCTCCCCCTTTCTTTCAAATTTCTTCTGCTTTGTGTATGTAGTGACATATTGGTGTGAATGGATGCCAGCCAGTTCATGCAAAGATTGAACAACTATGCCCATTTCATTTTCTTACATGTCCAAATCTTTTAGATAACAAATTGTTTAGATAATCAGATCAAATGGATTTTTAATCAGAAACAGTCAGGCTTCTGCTTGATATACAACCAACAAAGTTGGTGCAGAATAACAGCCTTTGAGTTAATAGCTCATGGATAGGGTGGCCAATAGGCTCAATGGCCAGATCTGTAGTACTGAGCAGGTGTATGTGCATACCATCCCAATACTGAGAACTAAACCGTGTCCTCTCCAAAGGATGAGATTTAAGGTAAAGTGCTGAAAGGATGGGTATCTTTGGATTGCAACCCAAACAGTCTGGATGGTCAAGGAGGATGCAGGCATGATTTGACACACTGGCCCAGGCTCAAAGCCCCATGAAAGTTGCTTCAGTCAACAGCAATTCAAATGTTGGTTCTTCCAAGCTTATGTAACCTGTTTGATCTTGTCATACTACCAGTACCACAATGGAACTAAAACTCATTTTCCAGTAACTTTTATTAAAAATGCTATAGCCTAGCCCAGGGATGGGAACCTTTTCCTTTTGGAAGGCTGCATGTACTTAATAATGTTAAATTTTTTTAAAAAAACACCCTCAATTTTAAAGTTACTAAAATAAAATAAAAGTATAAAAGACTAATAAAAATAAAAGGATTTGCTCTGTAATATGTGGATTCAGGCAAATGGTCACACATAAGGACCTAGAAGACCACATGTGACTTTAAGACTGTGGGTTCCCCACCCCTGATTCTTGCCAGTATTTGAAGCTTGTTGCTACCCTACACCAGTGATGGAAAACCTTGGCACTCCAGCTGTTCTTGAACTTCAATTACCAGAAGCCCTGATCAGCAGGAGTGCTGACTTGGGCTTCTGGGAATTGAAGTCCAAGAGCACCTGGAATGCCAAGGTTCATCATCACAGCCCTACAGATATGAGAAGACAGTTTTCATGAGGAATTATTTGTAGCTGTGAGTGAGTGGCTGTTCAGGGGAATCAACTTTAATGTAAAGAAGAAAATCATGTTTTTATCTTCAATTTTATAACATGGTGGCTACACAACAAAACCCAAATTACATAGTTAAGATCCCAAGTAAGGTGCAGTCTCAATGTGACAGCATGGTATTGGACTGCGAGGCAATATCTTTGTTAGGTATCATTTATGGGCTATGCTTGCTAGCTTCATTTTGTATTTATGAATATATTTCCAGGAGAAGGATAAATAGGTGAAAATAGTTCAGTACCATGTGATTTGTTTTATCCTAAGGCATTGCCTGGAGTTACTGATACAGTCCTAGCTCTTGGTATGGAGAAGTGAAATGTGAAACAATGAAAATTTTATTAAAACGTTTGTTAACCCATTACAGGATATTCATTTTCAATTCATTGCGAAAAAGCACGATGTATCATTTTGTGTGTCATTTAAATAGAGAAATAGGAGAGGGAGGGAGAGAATGGTGAGGGGAAGAGAGAGAGATGAGCCAAGGAGAACACACACACATACATATAATTTTAAGATTGCAGGCCAACATGCTATCTTAAAATCTGGCAAAACCCATTTCAGACCAGAATTTCTGAGAGGCCTATTAATGTTTCATGCTAATCAAGGAGAGGAGGAAATAGAGCTGACAGGTGCTTCTACTCTGCTTATTCCTGTCTTCCTGCATTAGACGTTACTAGCTTAAAAAAGAGAACCTGTATGGCTCCTTTCCAGGGCTTTCAGTGACAGGTCTGGAATAAAATGATTCTGCCCTTACATTTGCAGTTGTTTTCTTTACTGGCTCAACTGAAGACAACCCAAGTTCCATGGCAGAACTGATTATTAATCAGACTATTTTATTTCCTACCATAACATCAACAAGGCTCAGAGTTTCCTATCTTTCATACTCCTCAAGTATTGATGATCCCTAGTTTGCTTTGTGCCATCTAAGTCTCATCAGGGAGTGAATGGAGATAGTGATTTACCAAGTGGTAACATACCATAGCATGCTCATAGATCTTTGTAAGATCACGTAGGTGAAGATGGGGGAAATGTTAACTCTTTCTTGATCAGATGATAGTAGATCTCTAGCCAAAAAGCTTTTTCATTGCTTGGCAGAATATGTGCAGATGATGGGGCTTTTTTCCAAGTGGGAGGACACCTTTGGGAACAATCACCAGTCATAACAGATTATGAATGGCAAAGGACCTGAGTACTGTATGTCTACCCAGCTCCTTCTGAATCTTGCTGACCACATACTGAAAAAAATTAACTGGAAAATGATAATTACTAGTTTCTCAAAAATAACATTTCTATTTTTTTATCCCTGAAATAGCCTTGAAATGGCCTGAGGCTTCTATGGGCACAATGTGCCATTTTATAATGCATTTTTCTCCCATACAAATGAAAAGGGTCTACTAAGTGTCTTCTAATGTCTAGTTGTGCTGCCTAGATGAAGAGGATGCTTCGTGCAAGTGTCTCACAGGGAAACATGTTACCCTCTTTTTGAAAACCAGTGTTGATGCATCTCTGCTGCTGATATGAAAGGAAGACCAGACCTGGGGAGTAGCAACTGGTGGCCCCAATTTTGCAGGTACCATGATGCTTGACTTAATATGCCTTGTACAGGAATTGTCCAAGGTCCTGAACCCCATGCCCCAAATTTGTTCAATATCATAGATAACTCCTATAAAATAAAGACTAAAACCCCAAATAAATTCATAGTACAGTATCCCTAAATTGGTGTAATCAGCTACCAGTGGTCCTGTAGAAAGGACAGTACAAAGCAGGGAGTGCATGCCATCCTTTTCATATAAAATCATTAGTAACCTGAGATTAATCTCAGCGTACTCTTACATAACATCATCATAGCCATTATCATCATCAAAACAGGCAGCTCCCCTGGTAGCTTAGTGGTTAAGGCAGTAGGCTTAGAGACTGGGAAGATGGGTTTGATTCCTGAGAGCTGCATGATGGGGACATGAAAGCAGCCTATGCAAGTTTTTCCATAGAAATGCTCGTTATGCGAGTTTTCCCATAGGAATTTTCGCTATGCGAAAAAACTCACATAGCAAGCCTCGCAGAATGAATCATTTTCATTATGCAATGTATGACTGTATGTAGAAATAAAGCCTACTGAAATGAATGTTACTTCCTTCAGGATTGCACTATAAAGGTGTAATGTGTAGTTTGCCCCTGTAGTGCAGATTCCATTTCTCTGAGTGAATTTAGAGGGGAAGTGGGGGTATTTCTGACCAAGTGTTATAATTTGTTATGCTTTAACATCATTACTGGTATGCAGAAATACAAGTAAAATAATCTCAGTGACCTCTGAGATGTTGCCATGAGCACCTACAAAGAAATAGTATCAGCCGCTGGCCCTCATATAGGGTCTGTAGCAGCCTGAGGGAATCTAATCACAGACAGAATAATCTCCACACTGAGATGTTTTTCATGAATACTTTGCTGATAAAAGTGCTTTGCTCTCGTTGGACTCAAGTACAGCTGAATATTACAGAGCATACAGGACGGAAATGGAGGTGGGCTGAGGTGGAAGTGGCCTGAGACACTCAAGTAGTAATTAGCAATTGATAACATATTTTCCTCCAATAGTGCAATATGGGGATGAGTGACTAGACTTGCAAATGAAGCCTATGTTTACTTCTCAGTAACCATTCCTCCTCCTCCTCCGCCTCCTCCTCTTCTTCTTTCTCCTCCTGTTTGCAAGATGAGAAACAGATCGGAAAACATGCACTATGACAATTAAATATCTTTTATCATGTGTGGGAGCAGCACTTCTGAACATGGAACTGATCATTTCATCTGGTTTGACCCTCAGGTAGACATAGCTCTGCAAATGGCCTGTACTCAGGGAAGCTTTCTCTGTTAGGAGTTGTGTGAGTTGCTGTAGTCCTGAACATTGCAAGAAGTGAAACTGAATGTTGGGGCGTAAACCCACATTTGTTCTGTTGTGAGATTATTACACCTTTTGAGTTGAGACTGTGCTCTCATAATCCTTTCCCCAAATTCTCCTGTAGCTCAAATCTATTGTTGCAAAAAATGGTAATTTTGAGCTAGGGAAGAAAACCCAATGAATTTTGAACTGAATTCAACATTTGAAGGAGTATACTTTGGTATATAGTTGTAGAAAACATTGGCCATCATTGTGATCTTTTATCATGAAACCTTGACACAGGAGCTAATTACACATGACAGGAGTGCAACGTGTGTATTAGAGCAGACCACAAGTGTGTAGGGTGAGATCTAATGACACATGGATGAGGGCCACAGAGTGGTTTCCCCAACATGCAAAAGAAAGCTGGCACATAGGGAAAGGTTTTAGCGCCTTGCTAATACATGCTGTGAAACATTCCCTACTCTATTCCCTAATTTTTTTATGAATTCAGCAATGCCCTATATTCTAACATATGCAACAGCTGCTGTCAACATACAAGAAGTCTCTGTGTTGGGAATGAGGAGTTGCCCCTGCCTGGATGTTCCAATCTCTGGCATTATGAGTGAGATATTGCTGAGGCCTGTAGTTTACAAACTGCCTTGTCTCATGTAGATGTTAGAAAACCTCTTATGTTGTTGTTTTAACAGCTCAGAATACATTTGAAGGGAGGAGGGAAAGGGAGTTTGCATCTCGTGGGTGTTTATGATCAGTTTAATTAAATCTGTTTAAAATAAATTTATTCAAAGTGGTGCGAACCCCTGCTGTAGACATACTTACTCTTGTTTGATCCTTGTTTACATTACTTGGTGTCAGAAAAATGCCAGCTTCAGAATGGGTTAAAGCCAGGTGGCATGTGAATTTTGCTGTATATGAACAACATTCATAAAAGTCATGGTTTGGCTGAAATGTATGACTTGTCTATGTAGGAAAAAAAACCTAATTTTATTTGTAATTTAAAATTGATTGGTCTCTGTCATCTGAACCATCCATTTTTGCTTGTGCACAGGCTGAAGAATAAGGAAGCACATGGGTCTGTTTATAAATAGTAGATATTTTAGATCAAGGTTATAAGCTCATGGTACCCATGCCACTAAATGGGACATAGAAATATTCTTGTTGGGATGTGGCATTTCATAACCCAGAGCTCAATGGTTTTGAGAACCTGGCTGTGGAGCAAGAGTTTGGTAGTTTGACTTTGCACTGTACTTTGTAGGAGTAGAGCCATGCTGTATGGTCTTGAGCAAGCCACAGGTTCCTTAGCACTTACAGAAGAAGGGACTGGTAAAATACTTCTTAGTACTCTGCCTTTAAAAAATCCTGGAAAGGGCATGCCATAAGCCAGAACTAACTTGACAGCATCTAATTATTGTTGCTATTGAGAATTTTCACTTTCTCTAAATTCCTTATGTCTTCCTGAAAAATGTGGCATATCACGTTCTACACCCTACTTACCATATTTGTGACTTTTGGGCATGATGACAGTAATTTTGGATTGAAACTGTTTCTCCTAAATGTATTTAAAAATATTACTGCAGTTTACACCTACCAATGGGTTTTCTATGTATATGTGATGTATGGTGGGAAAAGTGAGCTTTTTTTTAACTCTCTCAAGTTAGGAGTTATTGATGTCCTTAATGTATGAGTTCTGCTTTCAGAAGTCCAAATGCTGGGTTGCCTACATTGCTTACCTGTAGGCTTCCACGTCTGATTCAAAGTTTTGTTGTTAATTTATAAAGCCCTAAATGGTTTAGGACTTCACCATCTGTTGGAGTGCCTCTCCTTGATAAATCATGCCCAGACAGCACAGTTTTCCCACTTGGGGGAACTTAGGGTGTCCACACTAAGGGAAGTGTGTGAGACCAGCGCAAGTAATCAGTCCTTTTTGATGGTATCCCCAACATTGTGGGATGGGCTCAGAAGTGTAGCGTGCCTTGGCGGGGCCCCGTATAAAAATTTGTTTGGGGGCCCTTAGGAAGGGTAAAGATTTCTCACAAAAGAAAAAAAATGCATAAAATTAAAAAAAATATTTATTCAACATAATTATCTATCTGTCACTTTTTCCAAAATGACTTAAACGGGGAAATCCCGCAGCCCGCGATAACCGATGTAGGGTGTTGCCAACTTTTGAACGCACTCTTTACGCGGGGGAAAAAATTCCTTTTTTTGACTTTTGTCATTTGTTTTGCTTACGCACGTTGGGGCCCCCCGTGGCCCGGGGCCCCCGTATAATTGATATGGCAGATACGGCGGTAGCTACGCCCCTCGATGGGCTTCCAGCCCATGTCTCTTGGGTCGCATCTCTGCTCACTTTCCTCAAGCTAGCTAAAATGAAATTATTTAAGGAGGCATTTGGGAATTTGTTGCTCTGAAATTACTGTAATGTTATTTCTCCCCCTATTAAGCACATTTTATTATGCAACCATTATTATTGTTTCTAGGGTGTTTAAATTGGATCAATTGGGTGATTTTATTTATTTATTTAAATAGGTTTATTATTATGTAATTTTTGTTTTGTTATTTACTATGTCTCATTCTTCCATAAAGATTTAGTTAGATGGGCAGTATATAAATTGAAATAATAAATAAATAAATAAACATATAGGATGGCTTGAAAGTCTTTAACTAGAAATAGAGCCTTTTTGGTGGTGGCACCAACACTGTGGAACACTCTGCCACTAGAGCTGCGCCAGGCCCCATCACTGGCTATCTTGAAAAAGCAATTTAAAAGCTCTCTTCTTCAATGAAGCTTTTCAGGGTGTCTCTTTAGCAATAAATTAGTCAGTCAGGTTGAGTCCTTATGCTCTCAAATGCCAGTTACCGGTACTTTATTTTACTTTATTTTAGTTTAATTTGTGATCTATTTGTCGGTAGTTTGTTTTGATTTGCTGTGTGTTGTTATTTGTTATCTGTTTGTACACCACCACTCAAATGGGCGGTATAGAAATGCAATAAATAAATATATCACTTGGTGTCCCCCTCAGGGACACTATTTTCTGTTGCTTACAGAGTTATACGGTGTATTTTAAAGTTTCAAGAAGTTGAGTTATGATGCTATGAATCATGCTATGGATCCTTCCCCCCCCCCCCAATGTTCATTGTTCAATGGGGTCCCCTATGAGTTGTTCTCCTTGGATAAGCTCAAAGAGAATGAAGTTAGAAAAGAAGAGAGTTCAGTGCAACAGGAAAAAGTCAAAGCCAGAGGGAGAAGGAACTGAGGTGAAAGAGGATTTTAACCTGAGCAAAGCTTGGATCATTGGCTAGATATATGATTGGGATTGATGATAGCACTATATTTACTTCTCATGTTCTTCTAGGTGGAATATGTGTTTTTTAAATAAAGACAAAAATTATACTAATCAGGTATTATCATCTTCAACCCCAAGAAACCCATACAAAGAAAGCAGCTGCAGGAAGTTATTAAGCACAACTATTTTCATATTTATTTGAAAAATGCTTTCCTTGTCCAGTTAGCAAAACAGTTAAACATAATTCATAGTACCCCTGTAGCCTGCCTACCTTCCTCTATTTTGAACATAAATTCCCAGGCAATGGAACTTTATTAACAGTTAACTGGTGGCAAATCAACAATGAAACATCCATTAACTCAAACTTATAGGACTTTTAGTTTCTTCACTATAGTCCTCCAGCTTCTGGCCTAGAAGGTAGGTTAGAAGAAATAGCATATGAATACAAATGAAAATGTTCATGTGCCTGTAAAAAAGACAAGACTGAAGAGGTGAAACTTGAGTAAAATGCAGTTGATGACATGAGAAATGGGCACTTATAAATTGTAAATAGTTTTGCCCATCCCTGCTTCTGCTCCAGGTAGACAGAGACTTCAACTCAGAGAAGGACTCTTTCTCTTTTCTGTTCCTGATGCTCAGTTAGATGACTCTGATGACCCCTTTTCTGGCTCTACTCTCAAATAAAGTGGAAACATAGCAAGTTTATTAATATCACTCCAGTACTGCTCTGCTGTTCTGCATTCTTTGGCATAGCTTAATAGCTAAAGCAGAGAGAAACAGTGCTCCAATTTGTCAGCTCTGGCAGTGTGATGCAGCTCTGGCAAGCAACAAAGGTATACAGTGGTGCCTCGCTTAAAGAGCATAATGCGTTCCACAGGATTGCTCTTTAAGTGAGTTTGCTCTTTAAGCGAAACACCATTGTAAATGACCAATTGTGGGGGGTACTGCAAACCCCAATTTATTTGTTAAGCGAGTTTCTGTTTGGTTTTATTTGTTAAGTGAAGTGACCATTCAGAGAAAATTCTGCTCTTTAAGCGAGTTACTCTTTAAGCGAAATGCTCTTTATGCGAGGTTTGACTGTACTATTGTTTTCAGAAAATGGATGCTATCTATGCTTGTGGCTGTCTGCTGTACCCCATCCCAGAATTTGGGGAAGTTGCTTATTCTGGAATTCTCATTGGGGTCAGAAAATACTTCACAAATCAAATAATGTTAATGTGCTTACCCTGGCACAGAAGATTAAAAGGATATTGCAATAACATTTGCATAAAGAGTTATAGCTAATTGTGATTAAGTGATGAGATGTTGGAGCATATCTAGGTTATGTCTGACTGCTATTACCAAACAGCTGTAGATGGACATCCAGCATGACTGCGGATTTTTCAGTCATGGCTCTATCTTGGTGGATGGCTTCCCCCAAAGTGGCTTGTATGGTCTTGACATTTTATTCCTTTACTTCTTTCATCAATAGTTTTAGATATGGAGATGACACCATCTTGCTGGCAGAAGTGGAAATGGGATGAAACAACCTTTAAGGAAAGTGAAATAAGAAAGTGTCAAAATAGGACTGCAGCTGAACTAAAAAGTAAAAAACGCAGGACTGTAGAAGAACTAAACAACTTTAATGTTGAAAATGAAGAAATTGAAATAGTAAAATAATTTGAATACAGTACCTGAGTTCAGTCATCAATCCAAATGGAGAGAGCAGCGAAGAAACCAGAAGAAGATTGAACCTGGGAATGGCAGCAATGAAGTAGTTGGAAAAGATCATTAAATGCAAGAATATGTTATACAGATCATTAAGCACAGGAATATGTCATACGGAGACCAAGACCAAGACCAAGACCAAGACCAATACATGAGGGTGGAGAAGAGCTTTGTGCAGTGGTGGGCAACAAAAATTATCACTGCCACACCGTGGGTGGAGCCTACATCATGGGTAGAGCCTATGTTGTGAGTGGAGCCTACATTGTGGGCGATCAAGTCATGCCTACCATATGGCCATGTATACAACTGCAAACACAGGCAGCACTGGCTCTTTGGCTGTAAATGGAGATGAGTACTGCACCCTAGAGTTGGATATGACTGGTTTTTGAGCAAGAGAGACCTTGAACCTCTTGCAGGGACAAAACCTGATGGGGCAGGGCAGGGAGGTGGGTGTGGTCACCCAATTTCAGTACCCCCCTGCCTAGAGGCCACCCAATTTTGCTACCCCCTCCCATGTGTTTGTGTGTGTGTGTGTACAAACCTGTTGCTGCCCACCACTGACTTGAGATATAAATAACCACTCTGTGCCACCTGCACCCTTTGGGGATTTACTATATCACTTATTTATTGGTAATTTTGTTGATAGTTTCGTTTGCTTTTCAGAAACTCATTGTTTCCTGTACAGGTTGGTATCCCTTATTCCTTTTTAATACATATTCCACAAAGGTTTTTCAGATGTTCCAAAATCAATCATTTTGTATTAAACATTTCTTATGATTTAACTCCCACGTAAGCTTATCATTCAGTGCAATCCTCAACACCTCTTTATACCATCCCTCTATTTTGAAGTTGACCATGTCAATCAACCTTGACTGCTCATTGGAAGGACAAATGCTTAAGCTGAAGCTCAAGTACTTTGGCCACCAAATGAGAAGAGAAGACTCACTTGAGAAGACCATGATGCTAGGAAAGATTGAAGGCAAAAGGAGAAGGGGGTGGCAGAGGATGAGATGGCTGGATGGAATCATTGACGTGGTGGGTGTAGATTTGGGCGGGCTGCGGAGGATGCCTGATGACAGAGGAGCCTGGCATGCGGTGGTCCATGGGTTTGCAAAGGGTCTGACTCAACTATGCGACTGAACAACAATCATTTCTATTTTGAAGTGTGGTAAATATACACATAGTATCACTTACATGTAGACACACATGTTTTAATACAGCAAAACATGAAACACTTTCTGTCTCTTTATCAGCTTCTTATTTCACTCCCACCCTACCCCAACCATGATCTTTGTCTGCCTAATACCCAAATGTTAACACCATAGCATGGGCACCTGATAAACTAGACATCGTGGACAATTATGCTCTGCAAATAGCACCAGCCATCCTAGTTGCAGAACTGTGATTTTTCTGCTTACAGAAAATGGGCATAGCAAAACAAAAACAGGGGGAATAGATACTTCTACATAAGGTAGCAAACTGAGATCGAGAATTGCAACGTGCTAAAGGAATAATTTTTTTGGTTGAGACTAGGATATCAGAACAACTGAAATTAAAAACTTTGATGTTTTCATGGCCTGTATGCCATGAAATCTGCTAATATCACTTGAAAATGCCTTTGCTTGCAGCTGATAGAAGGAGCTGGTCCAATGTCTGAAATAAATCATTAATGAGCATGTAGCAAGATATGTTTTAATGATTAATTAACATTGCATGGGGTGTTTTTTCTCTCCCAGAAACCTATTTGTAACATCTCTGTATATCAAATGATAATTGCAATATTAAAAGCCCTCTGATTAAAGCAATTAATTATATGCTTAATTTATTTACTAATTAAGTTTTAATATATGTATAGTTAAGTAATTGCTAATGAGTGTTTTGCATTGGCAAAACAGCTTCAGCATTAATTACATAAGAACCACTGTAAAAAAAACTTCCTTTGCGTTTTAGATGAAGAATTGAACTTCTGTTCACTTGAGAAGAAAAGAAAAATTACACTGCACACCTGCATTTGTCCAGCCATCTGACTGCAAGTCTGAGAATGGGTACTAGGAACCTACAGAATGACAGCCTTGAAGTAAACACGGAAAGGAAGGGATTACCATTATGCCTATTTAAATTTAGGTCCCATTCATTTCAGTCCAGGTGAACTGTGCCTTAGTCAATTTTCAGGGTAGCATTTAAAAGGGGCAGCTCACAGCAGGAGACAAAAATCCAAAATGTAACACTGTTATTAGACCAACCAGTATGCTAATGATGGCATGATTTGACAGTGAATTTATGATTTTGTCTTCCAGCTCCATAGGAGACTTCTAGTTTTTGCGTATCTGAGGAACTTCCTTTTTTGTAATTTAATCTAGCTGCATATCCTCCCATATGTTAAGATAGGCTGTATTTCCTAAACTCTACGATCTGTGCACATAGAATTATCTTACAACAGTCACAAATGCTCAGGATTACCTATGAGGCAATTAACTAGTGAAGCATGCCTCATCCTTCTGAGTCCAGGAAAAGTAACGGATATAGACTCTTCACTGTAAGTCAGACATCTTTGCATGTTCCACCATGAACATGAAAGCTTTGTGTGCGAAATGCATTCAATACGTCTAGTTTGTGAATGATTTCTTCTCTGTCTCCTTTGCTTGTGGGAAAGGATTGGCTGAAATAGACTAGAGAGGCTTCTTTATGGATCCCAGGTAGCATTACAGGTCTCAGGGTGCTGCTGGAAGTCTCATCAAGTTTGAAAGCAAGAATTGCAAGTAGATAAATAGGAAAGGTAACAGCATTCCATGGGTTCCTGCATCTAGTCATGCCTGCCACATGCCAATGGAAATGTCTGGAGACGCACACAACGCTGGCTCTTTGGCCTTAAATTGAGATGAGCACCTCACCCTAGAGTAGGACATGACTGGCTTTCAAGCAAGGGAGACCTTTACTATATAGTAGGCCATCATCTTTCCTGAAACTTTTCAGCAGTCATTGTGTTCTTGTGACTTTTAAAGGTGTGGCACACTCTAGGTCACTGGTCTTTAGCATGTAATGTAAATAAGTCCTTCATAGGCAAGGCAATATGGGAAAAAAGGGAGACGCCTCCAAAAGAGGCGTGGGATATAGAATTCTTTATCCTGAGCATCTCAGCTGTCTCTCTTCTCTTCAAAAGAAATATTTCTAGTGCCTATGGAAAAACAAGAACCATTTCTATTTGAAATCCACAACTTTGGAAATTTACTTTTTTTAGATAGTCTCCAGCATCCATGGCTAGCATGAACATACAAGTCCAAGAGTTCGTAAAAGTAACTTTCGCAGGTTTGAAGTCAAAGGGGGACCTGCGAGAGTGTCTGCCCATGGAAGGTTCTGTGTTTCATCTCAGAATCTCTACTTAATGCAGCACATTAAAATAATCTTGCCTGAGATACTGGCCAGCTGATGCAAGACACAGTAGCACTGGTGGGATTCAATTTTTTTTTTTACTACCTACGCTGTGGGCGTGGTATGTTGGGCATGGCCAGGAGGAAAACTCTGCATTGCACCCTAATTAAGACTACTTTATTTCAAAACTTGGATGGACAGGGTCAGCCAGAATTTCCGCTACTGGTTCTGGTGAACTGGTGCAAACCTGCTGAATCCCACCACTGCACAGTAGGCAGTACCGTACTATGCTGCAGGAATCCAACATTACACTAGATAGTCCTGCTCTGTATAGGGTTGCTCCACAGGTCTTATATGTCCCATATACTGAATCTGCAAAAATCATGCCCCATCAGGTAGAGTATTTGTCTCTTCTAATTTCACCTGATTTTAGCTACAGGTGATATCATGCATTGGGGCTGCCTTTTGTATAGCTTTCTCTAGCACCCCACAACTTCTATCAAAACCATCTGTATGATATGATGAGAATTGTAGTCCAAACATCTGCCATAACGGGAAAGGCTACTTATTGGGCCATTTGGCTTGGATTACACTTTTCATCCTCTCCCACCCTCCCCAACATCTTTTAAGATCAGCTTGTGTTATTGTTATTGCCCCTAACATGAGTGAAGCATCAACTATTCAGACACATGTGCACTTGTTATCTCTTCCTTTGGTATGTTTTCATTTTGAGGACAAATGATCAAAACAGAAGGTATGTTACTGCAGACTCTGTAAATATCTTCACCAGGCAAAGAAAGGAAGGATGGGTAATCATTCAGTGCACTGTTCAAACAAGTATACATTTCCTTAAGAGCATTATCATATTTCCTTCTTCTATTTTGGTAATGCAGCAGGATCATAAATATTGAATTATGAAAAGTGGTGGTTGGAATCTAAGAAATTAGATGCTAAAGGTAGTGCTTGTCGTCACTCTTTCATTTGACCCTTGTTTTCACCACAGCTGTCAAGAGTTCAGAAGCAGATGCTTAAGCACTGTGAGTTTTTTTTAAAGAATCCAAACTAACAGTTTTATTTATTGACTCCTAATGGATGGATTTAAAGGTTTGTTGGTTCCCCTCAGCATTTTTATAGCCAGAGGAATTTAAATATGTCACGGTTAAACAGCTTTCAATTTCAAACCATTTTGAAGGATTTCCTTGTACAGTACAAACTGAGATACTTGTTGTTCCCTGGCTCCATGTCAGGGCTATCTTGCATCAGCTTGCCAGTATTTCAGGCAAGATTATTTTAATGTGCTGCATTAAGTGGAGATTCTAAGAGCCGTAATCTGTTTTGGAATAAGGGTGTACAAAAGCACCCTGTTTATTTTTTATAGACATGGCTGCCTTTTCAAACACCAAGATACCAAGATTCTGGACATTTTTTTATTTTTATTTTTGCAGAAGCAAATGTGGCATTTCCCCATGTCAGTGGGTGAAAAGAAAGAAGGCTGTGTGATTTCACTAGAATTCATTCATTGTGAAGTCGCAGCAGTTCTCTCTGCATTAACTAGTCACACAGTAAGAGGTGGCGAGCCATGTGTTCAACAGACCAGCAAGTGGCGCTGTTAAAAGGGACCGCTTTACAAAGTGAGGAAACCTTCGCATCCAGGTTTCTAATCTTGTTCTCTTGGAGCTGTTTAAAAAAAAGGAATTTGCCCTTCCTCGAACAAAAAATCATGCTGACTGGGCTTTGCATGTACCATTCCTGAGTATCTGTTGGCTTTCTCCTCTCTGGCCATAGAGAGAGGTGAAGATGTTTTTTAGAAAGAGTTACAAGAGAAAGTGTGTGCGCGCGCATATGCATGTGCGCATGCGTGCGCTCGTGTACAAATGCACCTCATCCTCCCTCACAAGGCAAGAGTTGAGGGGGAGGTTGTGTGTGTGTGTGCGTCCATGCACGCGTGCACACACACACACACATGTGCACATGTGTGTACACGCACACACATGCACACACGCACGCACGCACACACAGGTGTACGGATCATCTCTTTTCTGTATCAGTTTAGGTGATCATATATCTGAACTGGTATAAATGGATCTGATTTTTCTAAAAGTAGAAGCCCTTGGGGCAGAAGGGGAAACTACACATTTGGTGAGGGAATTCTGGGATGATTCACATTTCCCTATGTGTCCTGCAGTCAATGAAAAAAAGTGAATCAGCCAAACCCAAACCCTTAATATTTTCTGAAACCAATCCAACCCAATCCAATTTCAGGAATAAACAGGGTTACACCTAGTTGGTATTTAGATGGAGATCATCAGAAAATAATATTGAGGTAGAACTAGGAAAGCGCCTAGCCACAAACCCTGGACAGTTCCTGCTAATCAGAACTGGCAATTCTGGGGTAGATAAAAAACACAGCCTGACTTAATATAAGGCAGCTTTTAAAGTTCCTATGGTTTTTAAATCACTATTTTATACAGTGTCATCACTGCATTTATTTATTAGTTCAAATTTATATCGCCGCCCACTCGCCGTGGCGACTCAGGGCGGCTTACAGACAATACATTACATTACAATACAATATGTTGGGGTGGGCACAGGGGGAGGGGCGGCACGGTCCTCATCCTGCCCTGGCTTCCTCTTCCCCTGGCAGTTGGTATAGGCACAGGGAGAGGGACGGAAAGGTCCTCATCCTGCCCTGGCTTCTTCTTCCCCTGGCAGTTGGTATAGGCACAGGGGGAGGGACGGAAAGGTCCTCATCCTGCTCTGGCTTCTTCTTCCCCTGGCAGTTGGTATAGGCACAGGGAGAGGGACGGAAAGGTCCTCATCCTGCCCTGGCTTCTTCTTCCCCTGGCAGTTGGTATAGGCACAGGGGGAGGGATGGAAAGGTCCTCATCCTGCCCTGGCTTCTTCTTCCCCTGGCAGTTGGTATAGGCACAGGGGGAGGGATGGAAAGGTCCTCATCCTGCCCTGGCTTCTTCTTCCCCTGGCAGTTGGTATAGGCACAGGGGGAGGGGCGGCAAGGTACAATATAAACAGCAAATACAATATACAATATGGATACAATATAAACAGCAAATCAATGATACACAATAACCAAAATACACCATGAACAAAAAGTAACAGCATAACATGATACAATATACAAAATACAATTGGAAACAGCATATAACAACATGAATAAATATAAAATTAACGGTCAATGTAGTTAATAAATCTTACATAAAGATACAATAGAATAAAAAAACTATTATAGTCAAACTGGCAGGAAAATTATACGATATAGTCAATTACAATACCAAATTCAAACAGTCTCTCCACCCCAACCACAAATCAGACCAGGGGCAGCTGTGACAAAAATTCCACTGCCCAGGCCCAGCAGGGGCAAGTCCTGTGCGCCAGTGGAGATTGACCCAGCGCCGGTTGTCATGGCGTCACCCCAGCTCCATCCCCAGGTGTTTCTTTGGCAGCGGGGGAGCAAGGTCCTACTGCCATGGCAGCTTTTAAAGCCCCAGCAGGGGCGAGTCCCATGTGCCAGTTGCCGTGGCGTCCTCCCAGCGCCATCCCCAGCGCCATTAATAATAATAATAATAATAATAATAATAATAATAATAATAATAATAATAATAATAATAATAATAATAATAATAATAATAATAATAATAATAATAATAATAATAATAATAATAATAATCTTATTTTTGGCTGCCCCTTCTTCTTTTGTCCTCCACCTTTCCCAGCATCAAGGCTTTCTCAAGTGAATCCTCTCTTCTCATTTGATGTCCAAAGTACTTTAGCTTCATCTTTACTATTTGACCTTCTAAGGAGCAGTTTGTTCTCCTTGCTGTCCAGGGGACTCTCAAAATTCTCCTCCAACACTACATTTCAAAGGCTTCTATTCTTCTGCGTCCAGCTTTCCTAATGGTCCAGCTCTCAACCATACATTACTACTGGGAATACAATTGCTTTGACTATGTACATTTTTGTTTGCAAGGTGATTTCTCTTCTTTTAACTATGTTCCCAAGGTTTCTCATAGCTTGTCTCCCAAGAGTCACATTTTTATTTCATGGCTGCAATCTCCATCTGCAGGGATCTTGATTTCTTCTAGACCCACTAAAATAGTTTGGATCCAAGTTAGGCATGCTTTGAGTAAATCTATACAAACCTCTTAATGTCACTGGATCACCTTTGAGCTTAACTATGTCTGAGCCCAACCCATTGTTCTATACTTCATGTACATTTCTTTTTTAATAAAACTCTTTAAAAAAAACAATGGCAAATGCTCCATTATTGGGTGAAAAATAGCTGGTTTGTTTATTAATTGTCCTGTGAGGTTTCTAACAGGAGCAAAGGAAAGAAACAATTTTTAGGCCTTAATCCACCTCTCCCACATTTATATATTATTTTAATGTATAGCAATGTACTACATTGCGCTGACACACTCTATGTGTGCAAATTATGCTACCATTTGCCGTCTGAAATTTTTTTCTTCCAATGTCCTTGAGTCCTAGTGCCACATCATTGCAATGTGTAAGTCACATGCTCTTACTCTTTCCTGGATGATTTAAGATCTTTTAACAAACCGCTTGCTATTTTGGGCCATTGACTCACATATCCTTATATCGGAATTTTTGCCACTCCGAGCCAAATGGGATTAATACTGAACTGAAGAGAAGCCTTTTTATGGATGTCGACTATAGATGGTCAGTGACCACAGTGGCTTTTTTCCGTAAAGGCATGACAGCATCTCATTTAGCAGGCAGCCATCTCTCTCTCTCTCTCTCTCGCTCTCTGCTTCCCTTCGTTCTCTCCCTGCCTGCCAGTTTTACCACTGATCTTGTGCAGTAAAAGCATGCTTGTCAACGAAAAATGTCAACCAAGTTTTAAAAGATAGTCTGGGTTTAAAAAAAGGAGAGGAAAAAATAGAAAGTAAATTATTTAAGTAGAGTTGTAGTTGCAACTTGAAAGAATTCTGTTTGGTGGTTTTCTTTACATCATCTTGCCAATGGAGGAGACGCTCTTGAATGTCTAACTAGCAAGGCTCTGTCATAACTAGGGATGACAGTTCAAATTGAAAATTCTGTTTTCTTCTTTCCCAGGAAAGCAAGTCAAAGTTAAGCTAACAAACTATTGTTGGCAAGTGCCTTTACCTTTGTTTTCAGCTCTTTTTATAAATTAGCCATTTGGGATTTTTCTAGGTTACCTTGACAATATGTTTCTCAAACTGGGGAGTTGGGGAGGGGGCCCCTTTTCTTGCCTTGCAGCTTGTCATCTTTAAAACAGTAAATGTTTTTTTTAATGACAACAGGAGGAGCATCCCTTAACACACACACCAGAGCAGATAAGAAGCCCAGAAGAGAACAGTTTGGTGGCACTAGAACAAAAAAAATGAGATGATTTTCTAGTCTAGTTTGTGTTAAAAATCTCTCTCTCTCTCTCTCTCTCTCTCTCTCTCTCTCACACACACACACACACACACACACACACACACACACACACACACACACACACACACACACACACACACACACACACACAACTGCTCTGTAAACGAGGTCACATGGTCATGGAATCTGTGGTACAGTTGCAGATACAATTGCAAGTTCCCTGGGTTCAAATGCTTTTCTTACCTTGCTCTTAGAGGAAACTAGACCATCATTGGCTATTATGAATGAGATCAGAGTTCTGTGGCTTGTTGAAATTGCTCTTAGTGAGAGCAACCCATGATCAAATTTGCTTGCAGGTCCTGGATTGTTTTGAAACTATAGCTTAAGTCAGAACTGGGCACTGTGAGTTCTTTCTTTAGCATACAAAACCAGGGGCCTGAAATTATTTTTGGATTTTACTCCTCCTCTCAAAGCAAAACCAGAAATGGGGAAAAGAGGTAGAAGATGTATTACTACTTCTAAAACCCTCAGAGAGGTACAATTCATCTTTTAAATAAAATCTGAAAAAGAAAGAGGGAAAAAAGAAAAAGATGAGTGGGCAGGGGGGGGGGGGAATTAAAGCCAACAATTGATTTCAAAGCCTGCCAAAGTCACCATTCCTGGTTTTAAAAAGCCATAATTCTCTGCCCTGAGATGTACTCAGGAACTATGGTTTGATCTTGGACTAGTACTTTGTTGACTAAATGTGAAATGGAAGGGAAACAGTGGAAGCTCCCCCCCCCCACCTTGTTGAGTGCCACCTACCCCAGCTTTCTTCACTTCATCAGTATTTTGCAAGGCAGGAAGAGAGTTCATGTTGTTGCAAAACAATAGGTAGTAAAAAAAAATCCTTGCATATTTCCTTCACATTAAAATTACAACTTACAATGTCACCTGTAAAATTTTACTTTTTCAAGATAACAAGAGTCCTTTTCAAAGCAATACAATGACTAGTAAAGTCATTCCATTTTGTGTAACACGTTTGTTCATTCCAGATTAATAAAGATGATGATGATGATGATGATGATGATGATGATGATGATGATGATGATGATGATGATGATGATGATGATGATGATGACAAAATGAACAACAACCCTCCAAAAGGAACAGTATCTTATAGTGGTGGAGGGGTTTACGTGTTGTAATGATGCTAGCAACTATGCAGAAGAGGTGCAACCATATCAGACAAGTCTTAGCTGAAGAACCAGACTAAATCTGTTCCACAACCCATTTAATATGGTGAGAACATGTAATTCTAATTCCATGCTGGCTGGATCAGTGGCTGGATTGACAAGGATGGCATTTGATGCTATCACTCCATAAAAAAAAAGTGCTATTGGGCTCAACTCCTTTTGCTAGCCAACCAGGATTTGGGGTTGATGAGTGACTGGAAGACAATAAAAAGCACTGGAACATCTGGATGAGGAAAGAAAACTATTTGATTATGGAAGTTTATTACCATTCTGAACCATCAAAATGTGGATTTCAAGAATGTATATATACAATTTAGAAAGAAAACCACCAAGACTTGGAAATTAGTAAGCAAAGACTCATGGACCAGAGACTCCATCATTTTGAAACATATGTTCTTCACCAATGTCAAATTACAAGAGATCATAAGCAAAACAGTACAAGATCCAGTCCAAAGCATAATTTATAAAGCAGCTAACTTACAAAGTGAGCAGCAAGTAGAGGAGGAAAGAAAGGAGTTACTAAAAACAAGGAGCAACATCTTTAAAAGGTTTTGAAGAACCAAGGGTTCATGGTGAATTAGCTGAGAAGACTATGGATCAAATGAAATTGGTAGAAAGAATTAGATTCCCAAAACTGAACCAAGCAAGTAAGGAAAATTTGGCCAAAATATTAAAGAAAGTGAATGAAGCTGTCCAATTTACTCCAACAGAAACATTAGCTCAAACAAATCATCTAATGTATGTAGCAGTTTATGTTCCTACTAAAGGAACAGACTTGAATGTCTGAAACAAATCAAGTGATTAAGAAAGGATAAACAAAATGGAAAAATTGCTTAGAATTGAAAATTAAAACCATTTGATTGGATTTCAGCAATCTGAAGACTTTGAGACAAGGAAACTCAAAAGCAGCCTGATAATAAGGAATGACTTGAACAACAAGGATATTACAATTACAATTGAAAAGTGGAAATAAACAGTTGTGGTAACTGCAGAAAAGATCAAATGATATGAAGGAAACAGCTATAACAAACAAATGGGCAAATGGGTAATTTTATGAGAATTATGAAGTTAACAGCAAGAAAAATCAATTGACAATGAAATTCTAGTAATGGATAATAGTAATGGATCATTTTGTGGAAAAACAAAAATATCTCAAGCTTTGCACATCACCCAGAAACCTGTTTCCAGTTACCATATGATCACTCCATGTTTGTTTTGATTAGCAATGATTCTTTAGCATCTCAGGTAGAGGACTTTAATTCATACCTGCTGGATTGTAATTCCCAGGATCCTCCAGGCCACTTGGCTCCAGACCATACTATCCAGGGGATTCTAGGAATGATGGATCAAAAAGGGAATTGTTATCTAGAAAATTAGCTTTCCCAGGATTTGGTGGTTTTAACAATCCTCTTCTTCTCTTACTCTGTTATTCTTGCTTTCTGCAGCTTAGCTGCACATCATCTCTTACAAGGCCCTGCCTCTACTAGCTGCCAAAGTGGGATCAACAGAAACTTTTTTAAGAGTTAAAACTGCAGAGTTGGGATCTTCTGTTAGCTCATAAAACCCAAACTCAACACGATAAGCTTGTATCTTAATCTCAAAATATCCCATTCATTTACCAGTAAGTCTTTCCTCAGCTGAGTCCTCTGCCTGCTGTAATGTAAGATGAGTTATGAACTGACAAAAAGACAACAACAGATCTAGCCAGGGGATGGCAGACATCTCAAAGACCTTGGTTATTACGTAATCATTGCTATCCCCATGTGAAGAATATGATCCAGGTGTCTTCTTTGCTCTCACAACACTGGAAATTATTGAACTGGATTGTGTGATGTTTTCCCCTGGCTCTTTCTCCAGTACCTTGTATGTGTTGTCATATCCTTTGATATTTTACTTCTGGTGGGGAAAAATCTTAATAATAACAAGTTCCTGTTTCTGTTTATTGAGATTTGTGTCTGTGTGTATGTACAGTATACAGATGGCTTACCTTTTCCTCTCCTGCTAATTGACTTTATCAGTGCAGGCTGTAATGTGTGCCTGGCCAGTTCATTAGGGTTAATTTGTTCAAAAATATTAGAAACATTAATTTCAGGCTGATAGCTAATGGGCCGCTCCCAGCCAGTGCCTTGTTTCGTCATTAGTGTCAGCTCGATTATAATTCATACCTAACTGTTCTCTCTCTCTCTCTTACACATCTAATAGAATCAATGGATGTGATGAGTTGACAAGGTACTTTTTTCTTCTCTCTCTCTCTCTGCATTTTGTCATCTCACTAATGCACATGGCTTCAAGGCATTGGCATCCATAATGTGGGGGCAGTGTTGTAGGCAGCCTGGAAGAGGCTGAAACGGCAAAGGGCCATTTTCATAAAATATTAATGCCATTGAAAAATACACTGGGGTTGAAGGCTTGTCTGTGTGGTGGGAGGTAAAAAAAATCCATTCTTCCTTGCTTTTCTGATGGCTGTAATTAGCAGCCCTAATTAAAAATTCAAACTGGGTGTATATTTGAAAGCATGAATCTTCTGCCTGCATCATGTTTATTTCCTTCCAGAAAAAGTATTTTATTTTACATTGCCAATTGGAGCGAGTTTGGGGTGTGTGTGTGTTCTTTAGCATGACAGCCACAGCTGGCAAAATCCAGTTTATGTTATCCAGTGGTCTCCCAAGACTGCTTTCCTTTTGTAAGCAATAAAACATCTTTTAAAAACATGTATATGCTTTCTCTGAGCCATTACCTTGGTGTCATCCACTACAGGACTACCCATCCACATGCATGCACACACATTTCCTTCACTTAAAAGTGACCTGCTTGGGGGGGAGGAGGAGGCTGCTCGACCTTTCCCCTGGCTCCCCAAATCTTCAATATTTCATGTGGATTTACTTACATTAAACGACTACCTTTCTTAAGAAGACGTAGCCCCATTCTGACATTATTTATGAACAACGTATGCTGTAAAAAAACAGAAGGAGGACTCATCCATGAACACACATTAGTTCTGCTAGAAAAATCAACTTTTAAACCTCACCCAGTGTAGTTATTTTGAAATTTGTGGGACAGGTGATGGGTTCTCAATGGGGAATAGATTACTTCAACCAAACTCTGAAAGGATTATTATAATCATGTTATTTTGTGGAAGCCAGGGCACAGCATAGGACAGCAGTGGTAGCGAATGCTCAATGGTATATTGCAGCAGTAAAGGTGAGGTAAAGGTAAAGATTTCCCTTGCTTGAAAGCCAGTCATATCAGACTGGCTCATCTCAGTGCTCATCTCTGTCTCAAAGCCAAAGAGCCAATGTTGTCTGCTTCTGCAGACATTTCTGTGGTCATGTGGCAGACACTGGAGCACACGGAATGTTGTTTACCTTCCCACCGAAGTGGTCCCTATTTATCTACTTACAATGTCTTGCTTTCGAACTGCTAGATTGGCAGAAGCTGGGACAAAGACGGGAGCTCATTCCATCCTGTAGTACTCGGGAATTTATTGTTTATTTAAATTTGAATTATTGAACTGCTGACCGCCCACCTTCCAGTCAGTGTCTTAGCCACTTGAGCCACTGCAATCCAGAAAAGGTGAGCAAGCTACATTTTCACTGAAGAAGCATTTGAGTTTGCTATGGGGAAAGAATTCCTCCCTCATATTCTTATGTTTGTATCAGATGCTAAACCAAGAACTTTGGTTATGATCTAGGCAACTTCATTTGGAACATAATATTCACAAATGATAAAATTGTGAAGAGTCTATGGAATCCCTTACAGCTTTTGGAAGTTGTAGTCGAAGTCTATCAAGAACCTCAAGGAGGAAAAGTGCTGCTGGGTAAATAACAAAGTCACTTGCAGTTATACTTTTCACATAACTCTAAGTAAAACTGACTTCAGAGGTCCACAACTTAGGGGCCTGTTGCAAAACAGCTGGGATGATTTATATTGGACCTCCCCTAAAGCTATTTCTAGTGTAGAGAAGAAGCCCCTAGTGTTGAAGGTCCAAATGATTTGTTCATGCCATGGCAGGTTGCAAAATTGCATATTAGAATAAAACAGATTTAAATTTGAGTTAATAATAACTATGGGTAAATGGTAGTATTTCAAACAGGATCTCTTTTTCATATTACATAAGTTCTACTGTTGAACTGAAAGAACTGGAATGAGCATGCGGTAGGTTAGCTGCCAGTGTTCTCCTGAAAAGCTTCTGCATTTATAGTAAAGGTGGACTAAGACATCCCAGGATATATTTTTAGTTTTGAAAGTGAGGTATTGACACCTTTCCTTTGGGAGTGTGAAGTGGCATAGCAGGTGCCATCTAGAGAGGGAACTATCAGTTGCTTTTCAAATGCTATTACTAGAACATTAAATTTTAACAAGCTTTTTTCTGTCTTTGGTCCAAAAAAGTACAGTAATACATTTAGCATTATTCCCATGTTCAGTTTATTATAAACATGGCTATACGGTATAACAAACAACACCATGCATATAATTTATAACTACAGTGTAGTATCCTTGAACTTATTTAATAAAAGGTGATCTAAACTGTTTTAAGTAAATCAATCATTTTCTGAGCTCCTTGGGTGAATCCTAAGTCTCGGCTTGTAAACTTTGGGTAATGGGTCTATGGGTCAGAATAAACCATGTGGAATTCAGTGGGACTTGCTTCACTCCAAGTAAGTATGCTCAGGAATGTCCTACGTATGAGTGATACTTTGCTGCATGCAAAATCACATGGCAATAACAGCCCTTCCTTGTCACAGTTAGTACTCTGTGGTCATTCATAAAACCCACCACTTCTTGGAATCTACCTTAAAGTTCTGCGTCATGCCTGGAAGCATCTTGTCTGCTTTTCTTAACCATGAATTAGCACTGACTCACTGGAATTGATTTCAGATTCAATTTTATCTCCCCCCCCATCCCACTGCACTTTCCCCTCTGTAGTAAAAGAACAATCTTATATAGGTTGTAAGTGCACTTAGAGGTCCTGCTTATTTTACTGAGGCTTCCTCCCACTTAATTGGGTTTACGCCAGTAGCCCTACATTCATAAATAGTATGTATCTAACCATTGTACATCAAGTCATTGCCAAAGATAATGATTTGCAAAGCAAGGTACAAGAGGCTAGTAAGGGAGAATTTACATTTATTAAAGCAATGGTCTCTGTTCTTTTGGGACGTGGGGGCTGCATTAGAGTGCCCAATGCTTAAAGAGGGCAACATCTTAAATCAAAATGTAACAAAATTACTAACCCACTGAATTAGACCAAAATTAAATATTCAGAGGTCCATGAAGAAATGTCAGTTACAGGTACTTGAGCTCTGCCGACTAGCAAAGCACTCAGAATGGCTCAAATGCTAGTACTGTATAGAGGATAAGACCAAGGTTGCTCTTGTGTGTGGTGTTTTGTTGTTGTTGTAAGGGTAAGATGGGGAAAAACACCAAGAGATCGTGCTGCTTGAAGCAGGGAGAATTGTGTGGGTTTGAGGGAAAATGCCTTGAAGGTGATAGTGGTAAACAAGCAGCTGGAGGGCTACACAGAAAGAGTTTTGGGGAGCACATGTGGCCTACTAGCTGCAGGTTTCAAATAACAGCTTTGTGGATAATGATTAGTATCCTGAACAGACTTCTAATTAATTCTCTACTTAGATGCATGCAAGATATTTGATAACCAGTGCTGCTCAGTTGACCTGTAACATTCTGTGAACCACTCTTAAACTCTGGGATTCATTGCCGAGAAGGAAGGATAGGATTTCCTTACTCTTCCACTGGTTTACATTATGGCGGAGTTATAGCCAAAGTGGATTGTTATGCCTTTTTATTGATCTCATGGCCAGGCTGGGATATTTTTTTTTCTGCCTGAGGACAAAAGACCAGATTGCACCTCCTTCCTGCATTCCACACAGAAAGGCCAACAGGACTAGCAATTGAACCTTACTTCAACACCAGCAAGAAAATGGGAAGCTCTGTCATACCTGGCAGCAAAACGTGATTTTAGCAGTGTATGGGACACAACAAGAGAGGATATGGTTGGGAAGCTGCTCCTTCTGGCAGGGCTAGCCCTAATTGGTGTGTTTTCAGGGGTATTTCCAAACTGTTTTTATGTTTGGTTTTATTTATTTTTATTTGAGTGCTACAGTTCCAAGCCACCAGGAGTCCCGTTTTCGATTTATTTTTTAGTAGAAATGTAGGATATAAATTTAATAAACAAATATTAACCATGATTGTGTAGCATCAGGAAGCAAATGATTCATTCTTTCCTCACATATTAAACTGATATCAACAAGGCTGAGAACAGACTGCATTTCAGTAAAAGTCAAGCCACTACTCCATTCAGTTAGTATGATGTAAACTTACTGACTTGTGGTCCTTCATCGCCATCTGACTACTGCTACTGCTACTGCTACTGCCATATCTGATTCTAAATATTGGTGATCATCATGAAGATCAGTCATGAAGATTGTCCTGAGAATATAATTCAGTGGCCTTCCATTTGCCTTCCGCATCACGGTGTGACCCCATACCACTGTTCCAGTTTCACAAGTCACTTTCTGGTCCTTTTGGAGAGCAAAGTCCTCATTGGGCCAGTATTGATGAAGCTGCTGCCCTCCACCAAGATGGATTCAAGTAGTATTTCATCCACTTGGGGAGCATCACCCTTCCCTGTGGACTTCGCCACCCAAGGCCGTTAGTCCTCCGGGTTGTCAGGTTAGTTAACTGATGCCTGACTGTTGGCATTGAGTCTCTGGCAGCATGGTTTATCCGATTATCATAGCAGGATAACTTGCCCATACTAGTGGTCTGGCCAGGTTACAACTATGCCTTATATTTCAGGACAGAAAAAGACATCACATATAACCCTGAATTAAAAGAAGGAATTTTTCAACTGGAGAAAGAGTCTGAGCACATAGCAGGACTTTTCTCACCTTACATAAATAGTAAAATAATTTGCTTTGTTTTGTGATTTGTTTTCTGGAGTACAGGATTGCTTTGTACTAGAGGTATAATCTCTTAAACCTGGAAATCTGCTCAAGTTACATTCCACCACCATTAATATATTGCATGTACAACATTAGGCTACTTTTAACACCTGTTTCTGTTCTCATAGTTTGGATGAGTTATGTGTTTGGACAATGGCTCCCAGTAAACATGCCATGCTGGTTTGGAGGCTTCTGGAAGTTGTATTTCAAACAAAGTATGGTCTTCAACTTCTGTTATGTTTACAGACTCAATCTACAGGTTTGCCTTTTCTTCCCAGATGTTGATATGACCCATAGAATCTTGTATGAGTTCCGTGAGCAATCATAATGTGGTGCTTGATGGAACATGTGAGTCAAGGGTCATATGAGCCACACTGAGAGTTGAGATTTCTGTAACATTCCACCAATGGTGAGAGAAAATTTTCTGCTCCAATCTGTACACGTTCACCACTACTCAACACACAGTTCTGCTTACTTAAACTTTATTGACATCATCATCATCATCATCATCATCATCATCATCATCATCATCATCATCATCATCATCATCATCATCATCATCATCATCATCATCGGGGCTGAACTGGTTTTTTGGCCACAATAAAAACTCCTATGTAATACAGGAGATACTGGTCTCCTGATAGCAGAAAATAGGACCATAGCTTTCTAAAGAGCTCAGAATGAGGCATGTACATTTTTCTATGCACTTTTTGCTAACAAACACTGAATGGGTTGGCACAGCAGGGGAACATATGCGTCAATGTGCATACAGGCAGTAAAAATGGTACAGGGCTTTGTTATTGCAAGGTCAAACCACCCATTGTAGAGCTGATTTTTCAAAAGGATGATATTTTGGTATTTCTGATCTTTAAAACTGGTCTTACTCTGCTTGTTTTCAGTTGGCCTGAGACATCATACCTTCTGTAAAATATATTGCACCAAATCCCACAAGCAGCCATGTCGCACTTGCAAGAATAACATATTATATTATATTAGATTTCATAGACTGAGACCACTTCTTCATATGTAGCACATGGGCTGCACAATCTACAAAACCCTATCAACCACCATAGTTTTTAAAATGCTGCAGGAATCCATTGCTTTTGCTGCAGAAGCTTCTATTCTAGACCTTCATGGCTGCCCCCTCTCGAATATTATGAAATGTACATCCCTTTGTTTAGCTGCTGGTCTCCCATGTTTTATGTCTTTGCCACACTGTACTGCAGAGGTAGGAACTTTTCCCTCAGCTGGCGGGGCTCTAGGGAAGGAGGAATACCTGTGGGGCACCGGTAAGGCTTTAAAGAACCCTGCTGTGGTCGCTCCTGCCACCAGACTTTCCCCTCAGATGACCAGGCTCAATGGCAGGAGGGACATCGACGCCCAGCTGTGTTTGGGCTCCTCCCTCCTGGGGGCCAGGGAGAAAAGCCGCGAATGGGATGGTGGGATTTTCGCTGTAGCCACACCTGGACTAATTGGCTGGGGTAGAGAGGCTGTGTAATTAGCATTGTTATTATTGTAATATGGTGTCTTTTATCTTTATTTTTTGTATCAAGGATTGTATTTGTTCTTTTGAATGTGATGTACTTATGGTGTTACAGTAATACCTCGGATAACGCTAAGACTTGGTTCCACATTCGATTTTTAGTGTTATCCGATGCATGTTAAAATCCTATGGGATGGATCGGATAACGTTAAAACTCCATAGAGATACATTGTAACCACACAGGCTTCAGCGGTTGTTATCCGATACATCCCATAGGACCTTAACGTTATTCAATCCAATTCTCCTTCCCAGATTACTTAACGTTATGCGATTTTAGCATTATCCGAGATAAACGTTATCCGAGGTATTACTGTATTTGTATTATTACTTGTGTTTATACTTGTGTTTATATTTTTGATTGTAAGCCACCCTGAGTCTGGTTCCCCTGATTGGGCGTGGTAGAAATTGAAAAATTAAATTAAATTAAATTAAATTAAATTAAACCTATAGCCCATTGGGTGGGTACTCATGGTTTTGGAGCACTGAAAGATCTGTTTGGGCTGCAACTAAGATACAGTAAAACCTCATATAACACTAAAACCTGGTTCCACAAGTCTTGGTGTTATATGATTTTTAGTGTTATCTGATCCTCTATGGGATCCATAGAGATACATTGTAACCACACAGGCTTTTGTGGTTGTTATCTGAAGCATCCCATAGGATCTTAATGTTATTTGATGCAATTCTTTCCCCCAGATTCCTTAATGTTATGCGATTTTAGTGTTATTCGATACTAATGTTATATGAGGTATTACTGTACTAGAGATTTAAGAAGGAAAGCGCATGCCTTGCTTCCCCAGCAGAATCACACTCTCAGAGGGCTGAAATGAGTGTGAACTGCTCAGAAATACAGCACAGCAAAGTTGCTGGCATTTTTACAAGCTTCTGGGTAACCAAAATCCTGATTTTGATTCTGCACCCACCCACCTGCCCCCCAATTAGCAAAAAAAAAAAAATGGATAATATAGTGCAGGGGTGCCCAAACATTTTGGGCTGTGGGCTGATCATGCGGTTCAAGAAGCCGGTCACTAAGGCCCAGGGGCGGCCCCCGATGTCAATTTATGCAGCCCGTGAAGCCCTTGTCACTCCTGGAAGCGGAAGTAAAACGTGCCAGTACGGGTGCGTTTTACTTCCACTTCCAGGCATGACGAGGGCTTCATGGGCCAGATGAATTGGCATTGGGGGCCACACCTGGCCTCCGGGCCTTAGTTTGGGCACCACTGATCTAGTGGTTAGTTCCAACTCAACTATGAGTGAGGTTTTTATATCAAGGGCCACACAAACCCCATTAATAAAATGTCATGTATCAGATAATTTAACTTGCAAAAATAGGGGTGCAAACATGTTACAGAGAGATAGAGATGACCAGCACAGAAATGATAAATTTCAAGGTGGGAAGGAAGGAAGGAATTCAGAGAGTAAGAATTTGGTAATGCAATCTAATGACTTTGTAGAGCTTTAGCCAACAAAACATAGCTTTACTTTTGGAGTTCAACTACTAGTTTATTTCTTAAGAATGCAACATAATTCCATAGCCAAACTATTGATTTTTGTGGCAGGAAAAATTCTCCATAAGTCTCATAAACAGTACAATTTTCCTCTTTGGGTGCAGCTTCATTAAAAAAAAAATTAGCCACATGGATGACAGCCCAAGTAGCCAGGAATATGTCAGACTTTTGCATAACGAGTCATTGTTGGTAAGTGACATCATTTGTTGTAACTTAAGGTTACTGAAAATGGGAAAATTGGGGGCGGGGGGGGGGAGCTAAGTGAAATTTTTCATAAGGAATGCCAACGATCATCCAAACTAGGGGAAGGTATTTTATATTCAGACAAGCCAGAAAATACTATTTTGATGTGTGAATATTTTTAAGTTTGATCCCAATATATAGCATAATTAACACAGCATTGTTAGTAGTACACTATAGGCAATTCTCTAGTGATGAAAACCCACTTGTTTGAGTGAGTTTTAGCTGAGAGGCCACAGGTTCCAAGAAAGGATGGGAAGGAGATTTGTTTGGTTCATTATTTCCCCATGAAAACAACATTTTTGTGCCTCCTGAGACTGACACTGTGACAAAGTATATCTTGCCTTAGAAATGCTTATATGTCTGGGATTGGCAGTGTGCTCTAGCAAAGAAGAAAAAAGGGCAAAAAATCAGGACTGAATATATGGGTCTTTGGAGAGTGTGTACAAACACAGTTAGTGGAAAATATGTTTTAAAATGAGGAAAAACTATTACCAAATTACCTACTGATTTCCATAGGGGAAAATAATATTTCCCAAAGCAATACGGACTTGCTATTGTTATCCTGAGAAAGATGGAAATTGGAAGCTTTCTGTTCCTTTATTGGGGCTGCGGTGGCTCAGTGGTTAAGAAGCTCGCCTTGTTAGCTGGAAGGCCAGCAAGTCAGCAGTTCGAGACCCGGGTACTGCATGACGGTTTGAGCGCCCATCTTTGTCCCAGCTCCTGTCAATCTAGCAGTTCGAAAGCAAGAAATTACAAGTAGATAAATACGGACCACTTTGGTGGGAACATCTTTTGGACATGAAAGGAGCCTCATTCGGGCGTTACCTCAGCAGAATTTCTTCAGCAAAAATCCTTTCAACCCAGAATAATTTCTGACAAGAAATTATTATTATTTCTTTATTTCTAAATGCTTGGATACTAATATATCTAATAGTGTTGTTAGTTTACATATTTTGTGTGTATATGTGAGTGTGTATTGTCAGAAGATTCCTTACCCACCATATGTATGCCAACACATGAATAATAATCATTCTCATAAGAAACGGCATTAAAAACGTATCCTTTTCTTTTAAAAAAAAACCCACACAGATGTATGGTTTTGCATATACAGTATTTAAATATTACTGCCAGTGGATAGTCATGTGATCATGACTTTGCTGAAAGTTATCAGTAGAATTTGTCTTCAGTGATGAATGAGTTTTATGGTATAGCTGCAAGAATCTGCTTTAGAAAACCTTTTCTGCATCATGGACGTTAAAGGTGTTGAGATGTTAGAATGGATGCGCCAGAAGCAGAGCAAAGAAATTAGGAGCATGTTTTCCCACTGACTGAGAAAGGATTCATATATCAGACATATGCAGTTTGTTTTTATTTTGTTTCCCAGTGCATCCATTCATGTACTTCTTCTATGTGACTCTGAGAACTTTGTTTTATTTCATGGATGTGACCATCACAGAACTGAAGTCTGCATGTCCCCAATATTTTGAGGCTCACACATTGATAAATTAGTTAGGGAACAACCCTCAAGCAAAGCACAAACCCTCCAGTTTTCCAGCCAAGTGCATTCCCTAGCAATGAACACAAAGTGTCACTGTGACCACATACTAATATTCAAAGTGTTTAACAACAACAACAACAAAAGTTACCCTAATATTTGAAGGGTTGTGGTTGTGGCTGTTATATGTCCTGCACGTGGCTCAGTTGAAATTTTCCAGCATTTACATTCAAGGTTGGGATACTGTTGTGTGTATTCACACAACATTTGCTATTTACTGGCCATAAATCCAGACAGAAATGGGAGCTTTTTTCCCCTCCTTGTGAGGGTTACCTTGCTGTTGAATCTCTTCAATAATATGTGCAAGATCATTGTGAATTAATACCAGAAAAGGGTATTTAGAATCCACGTAAACATTCTGAGCAACATATGCTCTGCATTGACAATACATATTCTTACAGCATAATTCTATGCATGTTTCCCAGGAACTAATTTCTACTTTTTGTAGCTGTGTACGTATCTTTGTATGAGAATAAGCTTCATGGAAAACAGTGAAACTTACTTCTGACCAGATATGTACAGCATTGCTCTTCATTGGGGGGGGGGGGGGGAACTGTTTCAAATCTTATGTGAAAATACAGTACAGTTGTACCTCGCTTAAAGAGCATAATGCGTTCCACAGGATTGCTCTTTAAGTGAGTTTGCTCTTTAAGTGAAACACCATTGTAAGTGACCAATTGTGTGTGTGGGGGGGGGGGATTGCGAACCCCATTTATTTGTTAAGCGAGTTTTTGATTGGTTTTATTTGTTAAGTGAAGCGACCATTCAGAGAAAATTCTGCTCTTTAAGCGAATTACTCTTTAAGTGAAACGCTCTTTATGTGAGATTTGACTGTACTCCTAAAAGCACTCCAACCCACTGATTTCCCAAGATTTCATCACATCTAATTCTGTTTAGAATGATAGTCATTGTAGTCCAAATGTAGTATTAGACTTGTGCGTTAGGAAGGAAGGAAGTCCAGTTACTCGTATTCACTGGAAAAAATGAGTTTAACCTAAATGCAACTGGTGGGTATTATTTTATCCCACTAGCACAGTGGTGCCCAAACTAAGGCCCGGGGTGTGTGTGCAGCCCCTGACGCCAATTCATCGGGCCCACGAAGCCCTCATCACTCATGGAAGCGGAAGTAAAATGTGTCCGTACGGGTGCGTTTTACTTCCACTTCCAGGAGCGACGAGGGCTTCGTGGGCCGGATGAATTGCTGTTGGGGGCTGCACCCGGCCCCCAGGCCTTAGTGACCAGCTCCCTAAACCACAAGATCGGCTCACAGCCCAAAAAGTTTGGGCACCCCTACACTAGCAGATTACTTTGGGAGTAAATAGATAATTATGTGCTCCTGCTGCTCGTATTATATTTCTCAATGTTCCTTTCAACATTTATTCCAACAAGCTGATATTATCACTAATTGTGGGTAGGTGTGATATTTTGGAGGGAGTGTGCAATACCTTTTCTCCCTCTGGCAGGACTCCTTTTTCATAGTGTTTCTGCTCATCCTATTAAGTTTCAATTCTGGCCTATGTGGTCACCTATATCAGTCCTTTGTTGAACATGTCCAAATGAAATCCTTGATGATGTACAAAGTGTGGTATGGGAGTGAACCCAACCTTTTTGCCTGCCCTCTGCTTCTACTGGTATGGACTATAACTGTAGTGCAATGATGGGTGAACTGCCCTTTTAATGTACCTCCTCTCATTCAGTACTGTTGCAGAAAATGGATATAGCACTAATTCAAATGATTACCAAGTTTTGTTAATTCAGTGTGATCTAATTTGCTAAATATTGAGAAAAGGGAAGAATCTGAATGCTTAATTCTAAGCTAAAGAGAAGATTTTTGTAAGTGTTGTATGCATGTGTAAACACAACAATTAAGAAAGTGATGTAAAATATTGGGATATCCACTTTTGCCATAGTGACTAACTATGAAAAGGGTGGAGTAGAAGATGGTGATAATGATTATTTATTTATTTATTTATTTATTTATTTATTTATTCACACTTGTATTAGAAGTGTGAAATAAGAAGCGGTACTGTGTGACATGTGGAATCTTGAAACTCTCCTTCCTGGAATAATTAATCATCTCTGTGTGCATAATGAGAGTGATTTAAAATGCTAGGATGTGATATAGAAAAGTTTGCACCAATACAGGACAGCCTCTTGTATGGCATAGCCCTCTGATGCTCACAGACACCCTGTAATTATGATTATGATAGGCAGAAAGGAGTTTGCAGCAAAGCCAAATTACTGAGTTTCATGAGCAGGGAACAGGTTGCACTGGTGCCAGAAGTCTCTGCAATGTTAGAGACTTCAATTCCCTAGCCTGATGTGCCACCTTTATGGAAAACAAATTGATCTGTCATAGACAATGTAATCCTAACACCTTGAGGTACCGCTTGTTGATGTATTCTGTGCATAATCAGTGTGCCAAAGAAAAAATAGTTCTGCTCCTAACTGTTAAGAGAGGGAGCAGTCAGAAGAACTGGCAGCAGAAAGAGAAGTTTGCCTCACTGATGGAATGAAAATGCAAACAAAAGATGCACTGAAATGGACTGATGTATCTTGAGAAACTTAGTACCTATGAAAAACTATTTATTTCGATTAGCACATTTGTGGGGGAGAAAGCACAGCCTTCACTCTGATGTGACCTTACAAGCATTGGTGTGCAACCAAGTCTGTTGATTGGAAAGTGTCGACAAGGATATGCAGAATTACAATGATGTCCCCAATCTTTGTTCCAGTTTGGTTTCATGGTTTCATGATTTCATGATTTCATGAGCCTTACCTCATCATGCAACTTATCTCATTCCTGATTGAATGAGATCACCTCTAGGCTTTTGTTTTTTATGTCAGTGTTTCCCAACCTTTTATTCTTAGAATTCAATTCCAAAAGCACTGATCAGCCAATTTAGGCTTTTGGGAAATGAAGTCCAAAAGCCAAAGGTTTGGAAACACTGCTTTATGTTAATGGTCTTGAAACCACAGATCAGGAATATACAAACAGCACTTGAAAGAGCTAAACATAGGGGCTGTGCCTTTTAAATAAATATTTATCCCAAGGATCCTTTACTCAAAATGTTCAGCATAGGCATATAAACCCAATTGGTCAGTCAGTCAGTCAATCAATCAATCAATCATATTGATTGATATTAACCTATAAGCCTACAGAGCATAAGAAGCACCTGTGTCTGAATATTAAAATATTTGAATTTCACATAAGAAGAAGAAAATGATTAGTGGATGGATGTGGAAAGCACTGGCTGTTGGGGATATAGACTGCCAGCATCTATTTATGCAAAAAGTACTCAGAGCATTCCATGGTCATTATTGGATACTTTATATCTGAGTGAGTGATGTTTCACAAACAGCATTTTGAAGCTCTGGTAAATATGATCTCACTTTCAAGATATTGAGTAACACTTGAGTATGCTTTGCCCTACAAGACAGTACATACATGTTTTTGATTAATAAAATAATTAAACAAGTGTCTGAATCTTAAAATGTGACTCAAACAATCTCTCTAGAAAGTGATAAATCTCTACGGGAATTGTTTAATGGATCTTAATTTCAACACTTTCCTCCCTCAAATCTGCAAAATTTTTTGAAATGATTCTCAAATCTAAAAAAGAAAAAACTGCATCTCTATCTCAATATGCTTTCTAAAGTTGGATTTTCAAGGGTATCCAGTGTGGGGTAGTGGATAGAGAAATGGACTATGTCAGTAGATATGAGATATGAGACACAAACATTTGTGGGCAATTCTTCTGTAGTGAACGGTGCATCTTCTGACTGCTTTTCTGCCACATGGTTGCTTCACAGCATGTTTGTAGTGCATCTACTGCCACTTGGAGTTTTCTTTTGTATCGAAATGCAACAATTGTAAGCCTACATTTGTATTGTCAGGGTTCATTATTGCTCAGTTGAAAGTGAATGAGAATAAAACTCAGGAAGGGCAATTAGTCTGTCGCCAGCACAAAGGGAGGTAAGTTCCAATTCCACTGAATTTCACTAAACTGCACTTTTTGTCCTGTTCTCATTTTGCACTATATTATGTAGTTGCTCCCAATGAGAGTAGGTAAAGGTCACCTTTGCTCAAAAGGGTCACCTTTGCTCAAAGCCAGTCATATCCAACTCTAGAGTTCAGTGCTCATCTCTGTTTCATATCAAAAGAGCCAGTGCTGTCTGCTTCTGCAGACATTTCCATGTTCATGTGGCAGGCATGACTAGACACTGGAGCACACACTATGCTGTTTACCTTCCCACCGAAGTGGTACCTATTTATTTACTTACAATTTCTTACTTTCAAACTAATGAAATAATGAATTTACATAAGTGTTGACTTGAAAAGTCCACTCCATCAGTCTATTTGTGTTTTTTCTTTCTACATGGAACTCTGTATGTAACTGAGCATATTTCTGAAGTGTACATTATATGCATGCTATGTACATGCCCACCATTGATCAAAGCATGCTTCTGCCTTATTTCACTAGCCATTTACACTCATAAATGTACATGTTGTTTTGTGCACAATTCCTTTTCTGAGATGTCCCATAAGCCTCTCTAATGTGCAAATCCATGGGCCCATTTTTGAGCGCTATAGCAACAAGATCTGATCTTTCATCTAAGAAAAACAACAGGGAATTTAAAACTGGAATTGGACATTGCAGTGCTAAGAACCAGCTGCTTTCACTTTGATGGTTAAAATTGATATTAGGCCTCTTTTGTTTTATAGGTAGTCAAGAAAGTCTCTGTGGCACAGCTACATACATATTCTTGATAAGATTTTGTTCTTGTTGCTTTATTGAGACGAATGTTACCCCAGAACCCAACAAGACACAAGTATGCTTTAAACTGTATTCATCTAACAAAAATGTCATGGAGCTGTACAGGCATATTTAAGACCTGCCAGCATCTATTTATGCAAAAAGTGCTCAGAGCATTCATAATTTACAATAGATTGTAGCAGTCATCCCAAAACATATTTGAAGAGAGAGAGAGAAAATCTTTGCTTCTTGAAAGTAAGTACAGCTCAGAATGCTTTATACAGCTGCCTTATAACTTCTTGAACAATTCATTTCATAATTGCAGTGACTATAAAATAAAAGTCTTTATTAAACCTTAAATGGTTTTTAATAATATGATTTTCTGAGCACAAATTGTTGGTGTTAATCTACTTGATATGTTTTGCTGAGGAACAGGACTGCATGTTTGCTTCAACTAAAGCATGATGGATGTGTTTCAACTAATTTCTCAGTTTAAACTTTGTTTAATTTGTTTGCATAGATAAAGCTACTGATTGCCTTTGCAATGCAAAAATGCCTGGAAGGTTTTTTTAAAAATATAGCAGCAGGAAGTAATAAATGTGAGATGTACGACACGGATTGTAATGTAGTCTGATTCTTATTTAAAGAATAAATAATAAAATACTCAGGCAGATCTTAGTACAGTGATACCTCACACATGGGGCTCATTGTTGTATGAAACAATTGCTATACGATACATGCATTGTATAGCGATTTTCCCTATGGGATGCATGACCACATCCCTTCTCCCTTTGACCCCCTGAATTTGGTGTATAAAAACCATGTCTGTAAATTTCACTCTTTGTTTGAAGAAGTTGACTTGATCCACAAAAGCTAACAATAAAAATATAGCAGTTAAGTCTTTAAAGTGCTACAGTACTTTTTATTTATTTTTATTTCATTTTGTTTATTTTGTTTTGTTTTCTAATATGCCCGAATCACAGACAAACATGGCTACTATTCCAAAATATTCAACAAACTGAAGTTTACTTTCTTGCCATCCTGGTCCCTATCTGTCAGTATCATACTGCTGTTGACACAAAGGTGCATGTATACCAGTAATTTCTAAACAACTCTCTACAATACTTGCTGTTAATTAAAGTATATTTATCTTTCTTGAAAAGCACAATTTTTAACCTTGGCTGATTTCTCACTTTGCTAGCATATATATATATATATATATATACAAAACATCATCATCAGAGATTTAATCTAAACAAATAGTCTAACTTAATCAACTTGCTATCGGGGCAAATTTAAGAACATACTCTATTAAGCTAACTTGCCATTTATGCATTAAAGATAAACAAATAAAAATACAAGAAATATATTCATGAGTTCTTGCTGCCATCTAATGGAAAAAATAGAAGAATAGATAATGGTGCTAGTAAGTAATTTTGTTTATGGTCTTTGCCAATGTGTCCCAAAGTTAGCAGAACTTTCAGCACCACTTAAAACAGGTCTTGTTTCACAATCCATTGTGTTCCCTTGTCAGCTTTACTTATACAGTATCTAATTCAGAGACTCAAGGTTGAAAAACGTTTCCTATTCTTCTGCTGATGTGTAGAGTACTTAAGAAAACTTAGAGAAAACTTAGAGAGAAAAAACTTAGAGAAAAAATTAAACGAGCAATTTTGAATGCTTTATACAAACAGAATCTTATTAACTTAGATGGATAGAAATTGCATTGAAGCAAGTAAAAGCTGAACATTGGAAGAAACTTCCTAATGTTAAGAGCTCTTCAATCACCATGAATTGTAGCAGACTCTTCTGGCTTGGAGGCATTTCCCCAAAGGCTGGATAGTAATGTGCCAGCTGTGTTGTTGATGCTCTTGCATTGGAAAGCCAGAAATGGCCAACAATTTGGACTAGATGATCTCAAAGGCTCCTTCAACTCCTATGATTTGTTTAACACCAGTAGGATCAGAAAGAAGATTCGGGTAATAGTTGAGCAACATTTTTAAAGAAAAGCTTCATGGAGTGATCTTGTACCATTGTTAATAATTTAATTGTGTGCCATTAAGTTACTTCTGATTTAAAGGGTTTTCTGGGTAGAGAATACTCAGAGGTGCTTTACCATTCCCTTCTTCCAGCAGTATCCTGGGACTGTGCAGCTTGCCCAAGGCCACATAGATTGGCTCTTCTCTTAGCTCACAGCCAAATCCCTAATTCACTGAGCTATGCAGCCAGCCATGCCATTGTTAGTGTTTATAAAACATAAACCTGTGTTTGGAGCATAGGACTCCTCCAAGTGGAGACGAGTCTTCAGAGATTAAGTTTCTCATAGAGATTTTTATATTTACCAAGAGGCCATAAAAGTTATTGGCCAGTATCCTCTTGTAGAACTCCATGAGCAGAGCATGAATGATGTCACTGGCACTACTTAAAAAGTTATTTTTTCAATTTTGGGATGAATGCAACTTGAATGCAATGAGATAAAGAATAAGGGGGCGGCCAATAATGAGATGGCTGGATGGTATTGTAGACACAATGGCACAAAGCTGAGCGAGTTGAGGAGGATGGTGGAGGACAGAAGTGCCTGGCGGACAGTGGTCCATGGGGTCGCAAAGGGTCGAAATCGACTGTGTGACTGAACAACAACAAAAATTCTTCCCTTTATTGCTTGCATTTGTCATTGCTCTATTAATACAAAACCATCCTATTTTGCAGGGCCTTTACATTAAAGGAAAGGAATATCTGTTGGAAGATGTCCTCAAGCTCAGCCATGGAAATATCCATAGTATAGTACTTGAATTCTTTGAAGTGTTTGGGAAAGTATCTGGATTCTCAGTTAATAAGATCAGATCACAAGTTCTGATCTTCAATATGCCAAGAAACATGTGAGGTATTTCTGTCGAGCCAGACTTGCATCCTGTTAATTCCAATTTCACTAAAATACTCAGGAGTTGTATTATCAGACAACCTCAAACAGTTTCCCCTGTTGCTTAAACAGTTGAAGCAGCAAATAGCCAGAATCTAAGGACTTAATTTACACGTACAACCAAAATTATAGTCCTAAATATAACTGTTCTGCCCAAATTTAACCACCAACTCTGTAGGCGTGGTATGGTGGGTGTGGCCAGGGGGAAAACCCTGCATTGACCTGAATTAGGACTACTTTATTTCAAAGCTTGAATGGGCAGGGCCAGCCAGAATTTCTGCTAGCGGTTCTGGTGAACTGGTGTGAACCTGCTGATGCCCACCACTGGATGCTACTAATTTTTATACCAAGTAAACAGATTGTGAAATTCACATAATGAGACTAGGAAATCCAGGTATAAAAGATCAAGAACCATCAGAGACACCAGTTACAAAAGATCAAGAAATGGAGGATTGGGAATTCCAGATCTGTAAAGTTATTATAAGCCTGACCAATTTAATTACTTGGTTGAAATCTTTAACAGCACAGGATTTGAAGCCTGGCTTGCACTAGAACGTTCAGCAAAATAAATTAACATCTTCATGGACTTTCTTTTAAACTCTCTTTAATTCAGTGGTATTATCTATATTTCTAATACTGTACTTTTCAATTTGATTTTTTAACAAATTGAGGCTGACACTGTAAAAAAATTAATCCCCACTACTTTTTGTTTCACATCCTTCATTAATTATCCTCTATTTTTTAAAGCAATGACAATTTCCTGCAATTTAAAGATTGGAAAACAAAAATACTCTGAAATATTTATTTATTTGTTTATTTATTTATTAGTAAGCTGTCAAAAATCAATAGTCAGCTGAAAGCATAACTAGCAGGGGTTAAAGTAACTGGGTTTTGGACCATGCAAGTATTGCACTTGAGGACAAATCTCCACTATTTAATCACAGGCTGTTTATTTGTACATGGCTTCCTGGTCCTTTGTCTTCTCTGTAAGGAGAGAAAAGAAAAAGAAAAGAAAGATGGGGGAGATCCCTGAAGGCAATTTCAAAAATCATATTACCACTGTTTCAGGATATAGTAACTTACTAGATCCAAGAAAGGAACTTTAATGATGTAGTACCCTCTACAGATTGGCAAACTTTGTGGCAGAGAGCACTTTTCAATTAAATTTCCATCATCCTTTTAGAACTTTGTCTAAATATTATTCATACACAGTGCTAGCTTCACCTCATTGAGGCTCCATTACTATGACATACAAATGTCACCTACATATTCAAGACTTTCTAGTCTCCTTCTGATGTTGTGTGATTGGATAGATTGATTGCATAATAGTGTGGGGTGTGTTTGGATCACATCAATGGTGAGAGTGTAGTAGGACATGGAGTGGAGTAAGCAATATCCTCTTTTGCCTACTCCTGGCTTGCACTATTTATTGGTAATTCTTCCTTTCAAATTGTTAAACCTATTACAAATTCAGTTCTATACCACTTACGTGAATTAGTGTAATTTTAGACGTGCTTTTCCTATGATTGGCACCATCTACATTTGTATGTTTTATCCCTTCTCTTGCCTCACTGGAGAGGTTGAAATATCTTATCTGGGAACTCATGGATCCATCTGTAGACACATGTTGTGTGTCAACCAAACACGACATGTGCCAAATAGCAATTGAGGGCTAGCAATGTTACTTGAGCTGCTCCCCCTTCCCTTCATAATACATATCTACTTTCTGTCACAAAAGGTGGCAGTGAATGGGCAGCAACAACAGGTGCAGGCACTGATGAAGTAGGCGAGGAAAGGGAGATGAAAATGGCAAAGAAAGGTGGGAGGAGAAGGGATTTGGTATAATAATTTAGTGTCAGAAAGTATTCTGGGTCGAAAGGATTTTTGCTGGAGAAATTCCGCTCAGGTGACGCCCAAATGAGGCTCTTTTCATATCCCCAAAATCTTTTCCCACTGAAGTGGTCCCTATTTATCTACTTGCAATTTCTTGCTTTCGAACTGCTAGGTTGGCAGGAGCTGGAACAGAGATGGGAGCTCAAACTGTCATGCAGTACCAGGGTTTCAAACTGCCGAGTTGCTGGCCTTCCAGCTAACAAGATGAGCTTCTTAACCATTGAGCAGCCCCTAAAGAATTTGGTGCTCTACCTGGAAAAATGTAGCTAAGATATGGGTACCTAAAATACTTTTATATAGGATAAATATACAGTTCCCTATAAATGGCAGCAGTGAATTCAACTGATACGAAGAACCAGGGAAGGTTCTTTAGGATTTGAGTCAACCCAAGATGACCTCTTGTCTCACTGCACCTTACTCCACTCACACAGAAGTATAGAAGAAAGTATTGCAATGATACACACAAACTTTGTAAATTATCTCTGTGAAGTTTGGCATTCTGTTTTTAATAATATAAATTAAGCAAATTAATTACATTTGTTTGATTTACACTACTTTAGAATTAAACACACAGGAACCACAACAATGAGGAAATGGTGCTGTTAACCAGGAGTCTTACCTTGCTGCGTGCGATCTCTACTTCTAAGGCATTAGTTATTTATTCAGATTTCTGTGACAGACCTCCCTCCCTCCTCCGCTAATAATTATCCTCTTGTCAAAAAACCTCTGAAATATGCCTAATACGATCCTGCCCACTGGAGACCTTCTACATCATTTTCCCAAGTGAGGGTGACCTGATCAAATCATGCTGTTGACACTGCAGCTGGAACAGCCCTCCAATAAATGAAGCAGGATTAGCCAGACCCGACAGCAAACATCAGCTCATAATATGTGCCAGGAAAATGTCCCGTAATGCATCAAATCTTTGCTTCTGAGGATGCAGACCTCCAGCCCAAATTGCAAGCATTGCATTTCCCTACATGATTGCTAAGTTTTATGATGGGCAAGCAGGAGTCAAAGTAGTGACCCAAATACTGTGCAATGTTATAATTGCATTATGTAAGTACAGATATGTATTCACAATTAGCAAAGGGGGGGGGGAGCCTGAGGGTTTAGGGCAGGAGTACTCAACCTTTTTAAGCCAGTGACTGGGTCACGCTCCCTCAGACAGCTTTGGGAGCCGGGCGGCCATTTTGTCCTTCCTCCACCACATGGCACTTCCTCAGTGGTGGGCAGTAACAGGTTCACAGCCCCCCCCCGGGGAAAAAAAAGCAAAATTGGGTGGCCTTCAGGCAGGGTGGTGGTGAAATTGGGTGGTCTTCAGGTTGGGGGGGGTAGTGGAATTGGGTGGCCACGCCCACCTCCCTGCCCTGCCCAGACTAACACAGCTACCATTTAAAAAGATTTATTCTGTGTAAGCATATCAGAGAGTAAACAAAAAGACAAAAACGTTGTGGGACCTTAAAGACTAACTGCTGTATTTTAATGTGAGCTTTTTTGGATCAAGTCCACTGGCTCTTTGGCTATAAACAGAGATGAGCACTGAACCCTAGAGTTGGTAATGACAGGCTTTCAAGCAAGGGCAACCTTTACCTAATAACAGAAGATCCCTGATTGGTATTCAAATTTGACGTCAGGTTTTGTCCCTGCAAGTGGTTCAAGGTCTCCCTTGCTCAAAAGCCAGTTATATCCAACTCTAGGGTGCAGTGCTCATCTCCATTTACAGCCAAAGAGCCAGTGCTGTCTCTGTTTGCAGATGTATACATGGCCATATGGCATGCATGACTAGATCACCCATGACGTAGGCTCCACCCATGATGTAGGCACCACCCATAATGTAGGTTCCACCCATGACATAGGCTCCACCTACGGTGTGGTAGTGAAGATTTTTGCTGCCCACCACTGCACTTCCTGATGTGGTGGAGGCAGTGAGGGACCACATGAAATGGTGCTGTGGGCCATATTCAGCCCATGGGGTGCAGGTTGAGAATCCCTGGTTTATGGGGAAGAGTAAGCATCCCAAGAACCACTGCTTTTTCAGCTTTTGGGCAGTGGTGGAAGGGGAAAGCATGTTCGTAATGGTTGACCAGGTTGTAACTCCTGGTCAAATCTAAACAATCAAGGAGGTGGAGGTGAGGACACAGTGATGGGTTGCCAATGGGAGTGTCCTTGAAGAGAGATCAAAAGTTGTAGCTGATTCAAAAAGTGCCATTGTTTAAAGTGGGATGGTTCATTGGGAAGGAATCTTGCCATACAGGCCACCTAAGGAATGTTCAATCATTCAACTGGCCTGAAAAAATAATTTGAATAAAATAAAATAAATAAATAAAATACCTTTCCAGGTCTGAGGAATCATTGCTGGCTGCCAGTTTTTCAAACTCAATTCAATATATGAGTGGCCCACCAGGTGGCAATCATAGGAACTCCACAGACAAGAGAGGAGAGCAGCAAAAAAAAATCCTTCTTGTTCAGACTCCTAAGCAACTGGGCTTCTGTGTCTGATTCAGGAGGTGATATAATAATAATTTCATCAGAAATTATTTTGGGTTGAAAGGATTTTTGCTGGAGAAACTCAACTCAGGGGATGCAGTGGTGTAGCATAAGGGGGGACAGGGCCCCCCACCTCAGGCGGCACTTTTTGGGCATATGGGTGTTCTTGGATTACAATTCCCAAAAGCCCTAGCGGAAGTGGGCCCCAGCATCCACCAGGGGGCAGCAAATTTGGCTTATGCCCTGGGCGGCTGAAATCCACGCAACGCTACTGAGGGGATGCCTAAATGAGGCTCCTTTCATGTCCCCAAGATCTTTTCCCACCAAAGTAGTCCCTATTTATCTACTGGCAATTTCTTGCTTTTGAACTGCTAATTTAGCAGGAGCTGGGACAGAAATGTGTGCTCAAACTGTCATGCAGTACCCAGGTCTTGAACTGCTGACTTGCCAGCGTTCCAGCTAACAAGGTGAGCTTCTTAACAACTCAGCCAGCCACCATAAGATGGAAGCTATCCATTCATTGATGGCCCTGCTCTCCATGGATTTGTTGCATCTCCATTTAAAAGCTCTCTAAACTAATAGTCATTGTTACATCTGAGGATGTGTGGAATTCCACAGTGTAACTATATGCTGTGAGAACAAGGACTTCCTGTTACCGTATATGTCTCAAATCTCCTGCCATTCATCTGAATTGGATAATCCTGGTTCTAACACTCTCAAAAAGAAATAAAAATAGGAGCAGACTTCTACAGAGGCCCTCCTTAGAGTGTTTCATTGCCAGACATAGAACAAGGACAACACCCCCTAGTTAGGGTTGCCATATGTCCCGGAAACCCGGGATTGCCCTGGATTCAAAGTTGAAAAAACTGTCCTGGCCAGTTTAATAAAATTCTTGTTAAAGTCCAGGATTTTTGAACACTTGCCATCAAACAAGCATGGCTTGGGATGTGTCTGGCTTGCCTGTCCTCTCCTCTCTTTCCGAGCCTTCCCCTCCCACCGGCGTGGCTCTCGTGATAAAGCAGAGCTGGAGAGGAAAACACGGGAAGGTGAGTTGAAGAGGCCCCACTGGGATTTTGCAGGGCTTCACGCTGGGTCAACGAAGCATCCTCCTGATGGTGCAGGAGGAGGGAAAGATGGCTAGCACGGAGTGCCCTAACACCATACTGGCTCCCAAAATTTCAGTGGGCATGCTGAAAAAGGAACCTGTGCATGCTTTGCACATCAAGTTGAAAGTGCCAGCTCTCAGGTAGGGCTTCTTGTTTTGGGTTGCATCAACTAGCAAAGCTTAAGAGCAAATTTGAGAGCAAAGAGATGAGGGATGAAAGGGCAAGAGGCAGGCTTAGAGGGATGTTTTTGCGTGGGCTTCGTTACACTTGGCTCACTTACAAAATCTGTCCCATATTTTATAGATAACCCGCCCATTTTTGTCAAATATACTTCTGTCCCGGTTTTGTGGGAGAGAATTATGGCAACTCTACCCCTGGTTTTCTTATCTGTGGAATTTCAATGCTGTACTGTGAAGAAAGGGACTTTCTGCCTCTCCTCATACCATCTGGGAGAATCTTGTCTTCCACTTGTTGAACAGGAAGGAGGCAATTTCCTCTCTTTGGAGACCTTGTTAAAAAGGAGAAGGCGGATTGCACCCTCTGGAGCCAATGCTCAACAGTTTTCCACCTATGTTACCATTTCTGTTTACAGTCAGTGGTTTCATATTTGTTATTTGAAAGGTTTGGGTTGCACATTCTGGTTTTCTTAAAATAAGTTAATAGTATTTTATGAATATTTGGGGTATCCCCCAAATTGGCAGATATTTCTAGTTATCTCTTGGATTTCTAAATTTGCTATTACAGATTATTTTATATAGATATGCACACACATGTGCATGCACCCCACACACATGTGCATGCACCCCACACACATGTGCATGCACCAACACACACACACACACACACACACACACACACACACACACACACACACACACACACACACACACACACACACACACACACACAGTTGTATTATTTAGATAGGTTACAATTCTGATGTTCTTGACATAAGATCCTGACATTTTAGTGTACAATATATACAGCCCTGGGCCAAAGGCTTCTTTCAAATATTCTTTGTTGCTCACATTCAAGTGGAAATTGCTTGTTACTCACAAAACCAGAGGCAGTTTTCAGTTGCATCACTGTTGTAAACTCACATTGCTCTGTTTCAGACAGTTTATCTCCTAGGCGTTTGTGAGTTTATTCAGTTAAGATTATACAGCATAAGAGAAAATAGATGTACAGTATTATAGTTCTCTGATTCACACATCAGTGGAACATTCCAGAGTCACTTATACTGACTTCCTTTAATTTTATTTGGGAGAGCTGAGGACTCTGGGTTAAATCTTGTCCAGCCATTTTTTTCGTCTGTAGGAAAATCCCCAAGTGGATTAAATCCCACTTAAATCCATCTTGATGGAGGACAGTAGCTTCATCAATACTTACCTGGGACTGATGAGGACTTTGTGTGTCAAAAGGGCTCAGGACCAGAAAGTGACTCGTGGAACTGGATCAGTCATACAGTGGTCATTCTGCGATGCAGAAGGATGGGAGGCCACTGCATTATACTCTCAGAACAGTCTTCATGGCTGATCGCTATGATGATCACCTATATTGAGATTTAGATATGGCAGGAGGAGGAGGAGAATACATGGGAGACTGACTTCTCAATACAGTAATACCTCATATAACATTAGTATCGAATAACACTAAAATCGCATAACATTAAGGAATCTGGGGGGAAGAATTGCATCAGATAACATTAAGATCCTATGGGATGCTTTAGATAACAACCGCTAAAGCCTGTGTGGTTACAATGAATCTCTATGGATCCCATAGGATTTTAACATGCATCAGATAACACTAAAAATCATATAACATCAAGACTTGTGGAACCAGGTTTTAGTGTTATATGAGGTTTTACTTGTACATTGGCTTCTCAATCATTTCTTTTTAAACTGAGATGGCATTTGTGTCTTATGTGCTGCATTTTGGTATGTTGTACCAATCTTGTTCCTCTTGGTTTAAAGTATGAATTCTTAGTTTTATTAAAAAAAAATCATTATAGCACAGTATAGCAGTAAAAGAACAAGAATACATCTGCTTGCAGTATTCCATGCTGAAGTACCATAGCACTGTAATTGTAATAGATTGCGGGGGGGGGGGGGGACTCTTAAAATTAAGTCTTTTATTCTTATGAGGAAAAGCCAAGTGACAAAATATACACCTACATATATGTTCAAAAACCATTAATCAAAGTAGAATACAGTGATTCAGGAATCAGTGCAGAATAAATGACCTTTTGTAGATGGTTTAAAATAAGCCATATATCAAGAAAAAAAAGTGCTCTTCAGCTGTGCATTATGAATATTTTGATTTTTGAATTGATTTCGAATCTGGCAAAGCTGACAGAAGTGTAGAGGACTTTTTACTAATGTAGACACTCTATATCCTAGCAAAAGTCTTGCTGGCCAGTAGCTGAATACAACTTAATAAGTTGGCATGATTTAATGATGTGGGTGATACTGTAACAGCATAGAGACTGTTCTCCATTTCTCAGACATTTTCCTTCACACACATTTGTTACCTTTCACAAAATGCTGCTCAAAAGGTTTTCCTGATAATGCCAGGGAAAGGTTTTGAGGCTTGTTGCAAATTCATATCACATGTTGGCACATGCTGTAAATTTAGTTTATATTGTTGTAATTAGCAGCGACATGGACAGATTGCCTTAATATTCTCCCTCTTCTTGCTTAGAGGAGGTCCTTCACAATCTGAATGCCACAAAATATCAATACTGATGTTTTATGGCAAGTTGCCAGTGAAGCCTCAGGGACGAGAAAGATGGGAGTGATGGCAGTTTTTGCTAAAGCTCAGTTTGTTCGGCCTTATAAGACATTTATGAGGTCAGTTGTATGTCATCACAGACACCAGTGGAGAGAAACACATTTAACCTCTACACACACACACACATGAGTTTCTCACTAGTATGAGTGCATTGTATTCGTTTGCCTGTTGTATTGATTCTCTGGATGTATGTTTAAGGGGGAAAGATGTCTGATGAAGATTGTAGGCAGAGAAATGTCCCAGGAGGGGACAAGCCTGCAGTCATTTACACTGCCATTGCAGAGGAATGTTGGGGCAGGAGTGGGGAATCATGATGACATCATTGGGTGGGGAGTGGGGTTAAGATTGTCACTCTGGTTAAAGGGCTGATCAAACTGCCTATGAGAGATGTGTCTGTTAGCACATTTGTTGGAGACTACAACTCCCAGACCTCTCTAGGTCCCTATGGACATTGGCCCTGTGTGTTGGCTTGGAATTTCTGGGAACACTATAGAAACAAAACAAACATAAATTTCCAAATGCACATCAACAGCATCGACAGAGTAAAGGCAGAGCCAAGAGACAATCTGGAAGAGCTCTTCCTAGTTTAACTGGGGATAACAGGGAATGCTGTCCAATACACCAAGAGGGCACAGGGTGGGATAGATTGACCTGGAAGTTCTCATCCGGGGAAGATCTTCAGCATAGCAATACGTGGTAGCTTAGGAGGTGAGCCTTAAATCTTATTACATTTAAGCCCCAATATCTACTACCACAAAGAAAAAAAATATTTTTCTACATCTCCAAAGGAACTCATATGCTTCGGCCCTGGCGAAATGCGAATATAATACTGATCTTGTCTTCATTTCTGCAGAGAAGTGGAAGATCCGTTTTGTCCATTTCCCATGAGGCTTTGCCAGTGAATACTTGACCTCTTTTTCTGACTCTTTAGCCCAACTTCCCAATGTAAACGATATGAAATGGAGTATAGGGCTTCTATGTCTTTAATAGCTTTGTGGAAGACACATACACCTCACATACAGGGGTGGGCATCAGCAGGTTCGCACCAGTTCGCCAGAACCGGTAGCAGAAATTCTGGCTGGCCCCACCCATCCAAATTTTGAAATAAATTAGTCCTAATTTGGGTGCAACACAGAGCTTTCCCCCGGCCACGCCCACCATACAATGCCCACAGTGTGGTAGTAATTTTTTTGGAGTCCACAACTGCTCACATGACAAGCTACACCTGATGAAATTCCTCCTTTCATACAAATTCCAAAGGCACAGGAGTCCTGTCCACACTTTCATATCTTCTTCTTCTTTAAGTATCTGTATCTGATTCTGAATAGTGTCTATCTTCTGATCAGCCATAAAGATTTTCCTAGGAGCAATATAATGCAGTGGCCTTCAATTTGCCTTCTGTATGGCAGCATGACCCCCATACCACTGATCCAGTTCCATGTGTCACTTTCTGGTTCTGAGCCCTTTTGGCACACAAAGTCCTCATCAGTTCCAGGCCAGAATTGTTGAAGCTGCTGCCCTCCATCAAGATGGACTCAAGTGGGACTTAATTCACTTGGAGACCATCACCCTTCCTTGTGGACTTTGCCACCCAAGGCTGTTAGTCCTCAGGGTTGTCAGCTTAGTTAACCGCCGCCTGACAATTGGCATTGAGTTGCTGGCAGTATGGTCTATTCCAGGGGTCAGCAAACTTGGCTCTCCAGGTGTTCTTAGACTTCAATTACCAGAAGTCCAAGTCAATACACCTGCTGATCAGGGCTTTTGGGAAGTGAAGTCCACGAACATCTGGAGAGCCAGGTTTGCTGATCCCTAATCTATTCTATTACCATACCAGGATAACCTAGCCAGACTTTGATATGGCCACTCTAAACCTGGGACTGAGTTCTCCAAGGCTTGATAACAACCAACCAAATATTTGGACTTCCATGCTGTTTTTTTTATCCTAGGTTATTTTACCACTTAGCCTTATGAAGAGTTCTAGAGAACCTGATACCTTATGTGTTTTATGCATACATAATTGATTCCAGTAAGGATGTCCGCCATTTGTGCAATTACTCTTAAATACCATTCCATAGATTCCAGTAAGGATGTTCGCCCACCCCATGACTCAACCCATTCTTTTACTTCATCAATTAAAAAAATGATGCACTGCTAAACAAGGATCATCATCTCATTACATACATGGACCTTATAGCCCCTCTCTAGACCAGACGGTGAAGAAGTTTATGATAGGAAGATGAGATCCTTTTAATATCAGTAGGATACTACCCCTTCAAATGTGAGGTAATATTACCATGCTGACTAAAATGACTTGAGACTGTATGTAGCAAAAGCAGTTACAAATCACATGTTATATACCACCCCATAGCATTTAAAGCACTCTCTGAACAGGTCACAATGTAATTAGCACTGCAGCCAGAATGTTTTGAGTTTGATCCTAACAGGGATCAAGGTTGACTCAGCCTTCCATCCTACTGAGGTTGATAAAATTTGTACCCAGCTTGTTGGGGGGCAAATGCTAATTAACATATGAACGGCCCACAGAGTGCACTAAGCACTATGGAATGGTATTTAAGAGTAATTGCTATGCTACTCCAGTTTTTTTCTGTTTAACTAGCAACAGCACCTCCGGCAGGATCCTGATTCTTCAGCCATATTCCTTAAAGAGTCTTTTAATTTAAGCTGTAGGAGACTGAACACAAGGCCTTCTGCATGTAAAATGGCTGGAATCTAATATTAAAAAAATACAATGGTAAAACTCCATGAGTACAAAATTCAGTTGTGAATTGCTTCTGATTGTGATTTCAGTGCAGGCATTTGCTGTCATACATCAAATCATGTAGCTGGTCTGCAACAGCAAATGCCTTTACCTGCTCCTTTAGCTTGATACAATTTACAAACAAATTTACACCGACAGAGTTACACCCACCAGCAGATGTAACTAACATAATTTTTGGCTGGCATGAGCTATAAGAGGATGAAGCATTTAGCAATCAGTGATTTGTTCATTGCTTCTACTGATATTGTGGTCGGAGGAATCATAAGGGACAGATACAACCAGCAAATAGTCATATCTGATAGTAGGATTCAGTTGGAAAGCAACTTTAAAGAAGTAATTAGCTACAGTTACAATCCATGCTGGGAGAAGATGCCAGCTGGCACAACCGTCCTCATGATGCCTAACCTCAGACCTGCACAACTGCTGTGCTGGCTAAGATCAGCTGGGAGAAGAGTCAAAAACCGGGTGGAAAATGGAAAGAGAAGCTAAATTACACTACCTCTAAAACCTTCTCTACTCAGACTCACAGCCATTATGTTGTCACAAAGGATCAGGTTAGTCTTAATTAACTTCTGTGAAACACTTTTAAGTTTTGTGAAAACTTAAAAGTGCTATTGTAGAAATCCTTACATTGAGTGGGACTTGGATCCAGTACAGCCCTGTGGATAAGCCCCAAGTGGTTTCTCATCAACTCAGTCATGGTTAGGCAGGACTGAGCCCACTGCCTTCCTCTGCAGGTAAAAACACTCTCTCATTATGGATCCTGGCCAATAATAATATTTCCTGTTACATAATATCAAAAAGCATTTCTATATGCTAAGATGCTCTGCTGCTATGCAAGTAGTACACAAACTGACCTGAATAAATGCATTTTTACCAGTGAATAGGCGAAGAAATATTCTATTCATTTAATTAGACCCTTAGACATTTTTCTAAGTCCTGCTTTCACTTCAAGGAGACTGTTTTCCAGAGGAGAATTTCGTCCTGACAATTATGTTTTTTTCTTTCTGGGCAGCAAGTTCTCTTTTCCTTTAAGAAGGAAATATAGGTGTTAATTCAGATCCCCCTTTATGCATTTTCAGGGTCTTCCCTTTGAAGTAACTGGAAGAACTTATTTTTGCCCTATTTACAATGCCAAATCTGATTTTGTTACCCTCAGTGTATGCAAGAATGTCTTTTTTCTGTAGTGGAAAGCACAAACTGAGCTGAAAATTAAATTCCAATGTCAGTTGAGAATGATTTTTGACATGCAAGTTTCTCATGATTCTTGAGGTCTACTCTTTTTCCATTCATAAGGTAAGCATAAAAATTTGCTGCATTTAAAAACTCCTTTGTGCTGGCCTCAAGGTGTGTGCTGTAGACTGCAGACCCTGCATCTTTTTCTTTTTTATCCCCAGCATTGCAAATTTCCTGAAAAAAACACTTTATTGTCTTGAACACATAAGCAAGGCTGAGCTAAAAAGGAGAGAACGGAGTATGTGTTTAACTATTGCGATACCTGGATCTTTATCAGACACCAAGACCCAGTCTGAAGCAAATGACTCCCACAATAACCATAGATAGAAGTGATTTGTCCAGTGACTTTAAAGGGTAACTTTCAAGAAGCTTGCAGAAGGAGATAATCTAGGACAGGGGTTCCCAACCTAAGGCCCATGGGCTGGATCTGACCTGCGGCACCATTTCATGTGGGCGCCCCGCCCCTCCAAGGGCATTTGAGAAACAAAATGGCCACCCATTTGAAGCTGTTGGGACAAAATGGCAAACCCCATTGTGCAAACAAGGCAAAATGACTGTCTGGCCCTTGAAACTGACTGAGAGAGTGTGACCCAGCCCCCGGCTTGAAAAGGTTGGGAACCCCTGATTTAGGATTTTCCTTAGACCACCACAACTCTGCCAGTAAATGGGACTTCTGCTTGTGTAAAACTTCTGCTTGCTGCCCCACTGCTACCAGTCTCCACTTCACTGGTGTCAAACAGGATTCTGGCTGAACAAATTGCTGTGATTGCCAAATAACCTTCCATTTTGACAAAGCTCCAAGCCAGACGTCTTGAATTACCTCTTTGGGATTGTATCACAGGCTTCTTTCAGATGGGTTGTATCTGTGGCACCTTCATAAATAGACATACAGTACATGATCAAAATAACAGAAACGATAAGAAGTGATTCTTTTGATTCATGTTTCAGCTAAACATTTTCATTTGACCTAACAAGGTGGTCTCTTAACTTGGAACCTGACCTTGTCATGGAGTAGATTCACACTGAAATCAATAGAACTGAAGTTAATCCAAATGTAAGTTAATCATGGTCCATTGAATTTAATGGTCTGTGCCAATTCAGATGATATCAATCCTGTGACTAAATCAGGAATGGAGAACCACTTACCTCCTGGCACATTGCTTCTCAGTCATGGTGAATTGACAATTTAATTACCTCAGAAAGATCCTATCAGTAATAGCTCAGGTCTTGCAAATTAAAGGTCATGGCTTCTTTCAGAATGTCAGTCCATGTTGCAATTTGTCCTCCTCTTTTCTAATGTCTTCAGCTTTTCCTAGCATTATTGTCTTCTCATGATATACTCTCCAAATGTTGGACATCAAATGTTGGACATCAAGTGACTGGGGAGAATATGGGCTGGAGTCCAGCAACATCTGGAGACCAACAGGCTCCCAACCTTGGTCTAAGCAGAGAAAGAGCACAACTTCTGAAGTAATCTCTACTAAGTTATAGATTTAGGTCAACAAGCAGCATGTCCAGCATAGGAAATCACTCAATTTTCAGTCCTCCAGCCTAGCTCACACTAAAGGATTGTTTTCAACATTAAAAAAAATCGATGCTGCTCTCTCTTCTTTGTAGAAAATTGAGCCATAGCAGAGATCAAAATATTTAACAGTGAAATATTCCTCCAAGTACAGCTTATATGGTAGATACTGCTGGGGGGAAACCTGTGAGGTACTGTGTTCAAATCTCAACTATGCTATGAATTCATGAGTGGTTACTCTATGGCAGTGGTGGTGAACCTTGGCACTCCAGGTATTCTTGAACTTCAATTCCAAGAAGCACTGACCAACAGGAGTGCTGACTTGGGCTTCTGATAATTGAAGTCCAAGAATACCTGGTGCCAAGGTTTGCCACCATTGCCACCCCTGCTCTGTGATTACCTTACAGATTTGTTTTTAAAATTGTAACAAAATGATAGTGGTGAAAACTTAAAAGTGCTATTGTAGATTTGTTCTCTATAGTACCTGCAAAGTCTAAAATTCTATGATTCCATAATTCTGGGATACTGGGATTCTTGGAAAAAGGATGTACTGTATAAGCATACTCTTAGATTTGATGGACCACCCACCAAGTGACAGGTAATATGCACAAAGCTGAAGCTTTTGATGACTGTGCTGAGGCTTGGCTTTTTAAAATTCTACTACTGTAATAGGGAGAAGTTAAAGGTGTAAGCTTGCCTATCTCTTTGTATGGTGTTGTTTAGGAAACATATCCATATGTTTGCAATCACTCTTCTTCCCCTCTTTTTGGTTTTGCTCGCTTTCAGTGGTCACCGAGCATGTTATCAAAGGGAATGGAAATCAAAATCAGCATCCACTCTCTGTCAGCACATTGGGAGCCTTAAGCTATTTTTACATGCCAATTTCCCATTTCAATTAGAGCAGATTTTCCAATGGTGTGAAATATTATCTCATTTCCAGGGCATGGAACCAAGCTTATAGAGAGCGTGTGCCGGTGAGGGGAAAGGATGTGGCTTGTCTTTCCTGCAGTGTGCCATCTCTATTAGACTTTGTAAACTGCAGCAGTTTGAAATCTTTAACCAGCCATTACTAATAAGCATATGTTAATTGTACCAGAGATCATAAGCAGGTCAATTAGGAGGCAAAGACTGGAACGGAATGAAATGTTCTGCTGGAGGGAGAATTCGGGGCAGGTGTCGGCCAGCATGCATATGGCGCTGGCAGGGGCTCAGAGCAACTTGGGCAGGAGAGCTCATTTAATGTTTTGATTTGCTGAATTTGCATTTCAGATTTTCATTCCTAATAGACAATATAGGCAGCCCTTTGTTAATGAGGACTCTGATTACATGTACCATTATAATTGGGAATAAACGAGCCAACCTTGTTTGGGAGATTAAATCCCAAATAAATTGGATTAAAGACAATGCTTCAAGGATCATATTTCCTCCTCTTCCCTCTGTTTCTCTTTTTGGAAGCCAAGTGTGACTGCATGTGTGTGCGCGTGTGTGCTTGTGTGTACAGATATTGCATATGGCCTTTAATTTGATTCATCTGTTTAGAGAGTTGTTTGCAACATTTTCAAAGTCACGGTTCAAAGGTGGTAACTTTCTGCATTTAGCTAAATGAGACTGCAAAGGTGACCCAGTGGTTGTTAGGCAACAATATTTGTTTGCTAGGGAAAAAAGGTTAACATATCTTTATATATAACATTGTTTTTTTTTTAATATAGAAAAACTCAAATGACTGTAATCAAATGCTGTTTTTTAATGTAGGCTTTAGAAATATGAATTAAGGTCATTTGATCCAGAAGGTCTGAAATCCAGTTTCTCATTTATATCAGTTCTGGGTACCTTCATAGGTCCAGCTTTACACCAAAGTTCACATTAATGCTCTGAATAGTTTTCAATGATTAGAGTTTCCAGAATTAATTTGAAAAGTGGGATTTGGGCTTTTAGTGGCAAAATGAGCTCTTTATATTATATGATACAACTATATGGGTAGCTGGGCCATTGGAATACCATTTGTATTGGACTTTGGCAGAGGTCAGAGCTGTATAAGGCAAGGCTGAGGTTGGTAAAGTGAATAAGTGTGTTGAGGCCTCCTTTCTTTCCATTGATATGCAAATAGGAATAGTACCCTTAGAGATGGGTTCTTTTCTTTCAATATACAGTACCTTGCTTTTAGAAATAGATACAAATCAGAAGGGAGTTCAACTATTTCTACAAATAATTCAGCAGCTGCAACTTGTATCCAAGAATGCATTTCCCCCCTGAAGCAGGAAAAATGCCATTGGTGTGAATTTGTTTAAGGTGGACCTCAGCTTGCCATGAAGTGACCCACACACAATGATCATGGATCCTGTGGCACATATGAAATGAGACATGCAGGATTTAACTGCATTGGACTGCTGCAGCCTTAAGGATATTATCAAGGTGCGCCTTCAAAGCCAGTCCATGGCCTTTTCTGCCTCCATGACCATTGAAAATCAGAGTTCCTTCTCCAGTCATTTTGCTGTTGGGCCCAATATGATGGTTTCCAGTAGCATTTCCTCCACTGAAGGGACCAGAAATCATACTGTACTAACCATATATCATTCAAAAGCCTGTTAGGACAGGTGCAAAATTACAATCAATTTAATCTACCAATGATGCTCAAGGATATTCAAATTCAGATTGTCAGGATCTCTATAAATTTGCCTAAATCTAATTCAAGATTTTACAGTTTCCCCTTGTCGACATCAGAGCAATTAAACCAATGGAATCCAGAGGAACTCCTGGTGCATAGCTGTGACACTAGAGTAAATATACCATTTGTCAAGCAGATTGGGAGGAAGCTGAGAAAATATTTTACGGGACTGCCAAAATGCACCTGACTACAGGCCCTTATTTATTTATTTATTTATTTATTTACATGCCGCCCTACTCACCAAAGCGACTCAGTATACAGTAGTATAATGTCATCACAAGTTCTCAGTAGATTATTAATTTTGAGCTGCTTGACTGTTTTCACCCCATGTTTGAAAGTCACCATTCTTTCAGTGATGACTACTCCCAGTCTTCAGTATACTGCAAGAACACCAGGTCTTTCCCAGCCCCTCTTAATCCGTTTATGTGATAGGGCACAATCCATGGGGAACTGGGAACAAAATAGTAACATACCAAGAGAACACTGCTTAACAAAATTTCCCAATGTCCTGCTTCACACAGGTGCCAATTTGCCAATTTCCTCCTTCACACAGGTGCATGCTGGTATATCTGACAAATCGGCTTTGTAGCACCCCGCCCTCGCCTCTGGCGCCCTGGGGCACCAATAGCAATGTATGGGACCCCCCCAACCCCCCAAATAGGCACCCCCACCACTCCTCTGTCCAGCACCTTCCCATGGTGCCCTGCACACCCCTGGCTTCACATACTACTATAATCATTCTATTAGTCCAGTTCCTTATCTTTCAAAGAATACGAAAGGCTGAGATAGCCACATAGAGCACAAGACTAATTCCAAAATCCATACTGATGGCAATTAGAACCAGCCCCAACATCATGGCGAATGAAATGGTTGCATGAAGAATTGGGAGATCAGAAATTACACCACTGTCCTGGAGGGTCTGACCATTGCTATTCAGAGTCGATAAACAACCAGGGATTTCCAGTGTTGTGTAGTAGATAGTAGCAGACTGTGACTGAGAAGGCCTAAGTTTGAACCCTTACTCAGCCATGAAAACTCACTGGGGGTGTGGAATTGGTAAAAACACCCCTTAAATATCTCATTTTATCTTGAAGGCATGTTTAGGAATAATTATAAGTTGGTTCTGACTGGAAAGCATGTACAGACAATGAGACAGGAGGGAATACAACAGGAAGAAACAGGAGGATCTTACTACCAAGTAGAAAGACTTGGGGCATCTCTGGTAGTAATATCTTTATTGTGTTCTTACATGCTGTCAAGTCACTCCCCCAGACTTCTCAGTAAAAAGCCAGCGAGATATGTGGCTCCCTCTTCTGTTGGGTGGGTAGGTAGGTGGGAACTTTGCCCTTTTCTACCAAGGTGTGTGAGATATTCAAGGAGGGGTTTACCATTACCAACTCCTCTGAGTTTCCATGGACAAACAGAGTTTTGAACTCTTATCCTGGGTCTTAGTCTCACACCCTGCCTATTGCATTACATTGGCTCTCAGTATCTTGATCAGGACACTTACAAGGATGCAAATACATGAGCAAACTTTTGCAATCTCTGAGAAGTTACCAACAAAACAAAATGAAAAAGGCAGGCATAAGGGCATGGAGGAGAAGAAGATATGATCTTAAATTTATCTAGTCTTTACGTAGTCTCAAGATGTATTGAGGTAGAAGGGCCTTTCAACTAAGTTTTATTATGATGATCTTAGATTTCACCCAGGGTAGCGTGATTGTCACTAACACCTTCTGCTCCTTCACAGTTAATATTTAGTTATACAGTGGTACCTCACTTAAAGAGCATAATGCGTTCCATGGGATTGCTCTTTAACCGAATTTGCTCTTTAAATGAAACACAATTGTAAGTGACCAATTGTGACTTCTGGTAGTGGTGGGGGATTTTGAACCCTAATTTAGTTGTTAAGCAAGTTTTTGGTTGTTTTCAGTTGTTAAGTGAGGCGGCCATTCAGAGAAAATTCTGCTCTTTAAGCGAGTTAGTCTCTAAGTGAGGCGCTCTTTGTGCGAGGTTTTACCATATATAATGTGGGACACGAGATCACAAAGCAGTGTCTCTTTGTTTCCATTCCATTTAATTGAACACCCTTTGTAGAGGGCAAGAAAACACTAAGTGCAGTGATGTCAGGAGATATGCTGCAGCAGTGAAGTTATTGATTTATTGAGGTTTTTAAAAACATTGCTATTTCCCAAAGGCCCACAACAGTTTACAATCTGAAAACAAAATCCAAAGGCAAAGTGACCATGTTTCATATTGAAATAAGAAAGCAGAATTGTAAAACCTGCAGGAAGTAGCCAATGTTTATTTTTTATTCCTGAGACCCCAAGGGTATTGTCACTTTTATTCCTTTGACCCCACTCCGGCCTCCCCACACATCAGTTTCTTCTAACCTGGGGTGTGTGTCAAACTGCAGCCACCTAAAAGTTGTTGGACTGCATTTCCCAGCATTCTTCATCATTGGCCCTGTTGGCTAGTGTAGATAGGAGGTAAAGTATGACAGTACCTAGGGTGTTACCCTTTGCCCCCCCTGTCCTTACCTCCACTCATTCCTCTACTGTCCCTCTGTCCCCTGGGGGAACCCCCATTGTTACCTCTGTACTCCCTCATTCTTATTAAGTATCATTCGTTCGGATCACTTAACTCTGATCACAGATACTGTCTGTCCCCCAGCTTGCTGAAATCCCTCTGTCAGTGCACTGTGATTCTGTTGTAGCTTATCATTCCCTCAAGCATTTTATCTAGCCATCTGTTATGGAAAATCCAGTCCATAATCCTCTCAGCTCCGGAGTAACCATTACCCAAACACAGTTGAATGCCCCCAAACCTTCTCCTAATGACTGGTGCCCTTATGGCTCACTGGAAGGCGTGTTTAGTTGGAATACCTCAGTTACATTTTATGAAATAATCAAAACTGTTAAAGGAAAAGCTATAAAATGGGAGTTTAATTTCCTGTTCATAGGAAACAATGTTTGTTTGTTTTTTCATTCAATACAAGGTTTTGGCATTTGCTGACTTGGTAAATTTCCTAGAAACATCTCACTTTGTGGCTGCGCACATTGTTTTTTGTTTTTTTTGCACCTTGCTCCTAATTAGTATACATCAAACATGTTTCTTGTCATGGTAGTGCAAGTAATATCAGGAAGCTCAAACAGTCGATTTAAGATGAAAAATGCTGTCAGGGAGGAGGAGAAGCCATGGTCTCTCGGCTCACTTCCAACTAGATAGGAGGGACAGTAGGAGAAGTGAAGAAAAGGGAAATCCCGGCAGATACTTTCCCTTGCTTTCAAATTTGCAGCATGATTAGTATTAAGAAGAGGCTTAACAATTACATTTCTTAGGTCCAGTTTCATAATGCCACCAAGATGCCATGATGAAGCAATTACAGCAAGGCTTTGGAAAAGTTACTTTTTTGGACTAAAATTCTCAGAATCCCCTCCAACAATAAGGTAAATAACCATCCTGGCAGGAGAAATCTAGGAGCTGAAGTTCAGAAGAAGAAGAACTTATCCAAGCTCTACTAGACATGTACCACTCCATACCAAGGGATATGGGTTTATGTCTCAGAATACCATATGTGTTTTCAGTTGTCATGTGTGATCTTGCATGGGAATAAGTCTGATTGCATATAAATCTCCTACAGGACAAGATATGCTACAATACATAAGTGTTGTATGAAATAATATTCATTTGTACACATATGTTTCATCCTATGTTGATCTGGCCACTACAAAATAGTGTAAATCAGTGGTGGCGAACCTATGGCACACATGCCAGAAGTGGCACCCAGAGCCCTTTCTGTGGTCACCCATGCAATCACCAAGCATAAAGCTCATCCTGCTCCTCTGCCCAGCAGCCCAATGGGAGGACTTCTTCCCTCTCCCCAGCACAGAGTTTGCCTTGCCCCTCTGCCCAGGAGTCCAATGGGAGCGTTTCCTTCCATCCCTGTTGCTGTGTTAGCACTTTGCAATAAATAAGTGGGTTTTGGGTTGCAGTTTGGACACTCGGTCTCTAAAAGATTTGCTATCACTGGTGTAGATCGTCATCGTCATCATTGTTAGCTGCTACTCATATCCCAGTATACATTTTTTCTTGTAAATCAGGAAAAATGCCATTGATGTGAATTTGTTTAAGGTGGATCCCAGCTTGCCATGAAGTGACCCATATTTTTGTTGTTGTTCAGTCGGACAGTCAATTCTGACCCTTTGTAACCCCATGGACCATTGCCCACCAGGCACCTCTGTCTTAAATGTACTAGGTGAAGTTCGTACTACAGTTGTACCTCGCTTAAAGAGCATAATGCGTTCCACAGGATTGCTCTTTAAGCGAGTTTGCTCTTTAAGTGAAACACCATTGTAAATGACCAATTGTGGGGGGGATTGCGAACCCCAATTTATTTGTTAAGCAAGTTTTTGGTTGGTTTTATTTGTTAAGCGAAGCGAACATTCAGAGAAAATTCTGCTCTTTAAGCGAGTTACTCTTTAAGCGAGGCGCTCTTTATGCGAGGTTTGACTGTATTTCAATTTTAGCCTAGTTCAGCCATCCTATCAACAACCTGGGATTTCTTTATCCATTTTACCACTCTAATGTTGGCATGAATGACACCAGAGGCAGAGTGAAGAGTGCAGCATCAATTTGTCCCCTTTTCCACATGGATAGTGTGAGAAGAATATTTAACAAGAAAGAAAGGAGATTCCTGCCCCATGGCCCTTGCCAACATGTTTTCAAAAGAAAAGGAAATTTTAGAATATGAAAGTGTACTCAGATGAAGTACCTCGTGCAATGGACAGACCAAGTCTGGGTTCAAATCCCCGTTCAGCCACTGGGGCATAAAAGAGGCAAAAACACTCCTTAAATATCTCATTTACCTAGAAAGCCCTGTTAGTGCCATTTCCAACTTGATGGCTCATAACAGATGAAGTCAGAATAAAATGTCACTAAATACAGTGCACATGACTTGAAAGATTTCTCATGAACTGAATATCAGTGTGTTGTTTATTGACATTTCCTTTTTCATCACAGAGATATATATTTGGCTTGCCAATGATATTGTTCAAGCTGCACTAGAGACCTGCAAGATGGTCTTTCTGAGAGTTAAGTACATTGGTCTGTGATGTGGGTTGCAATGCTACTTTCTTAAGGTTGGTACATTTGTAAATGTACACAAAAGGGTCGCATTGGAATGTAACATCAAGTGAATGTTTCTCTGACTGACACATTTATTTCTTCCTTTTGCACTCTGTTCTTTAATATTCATTTCCTAATTTCCCTAATTTCAAAACCATGATGATGTCAAAAAGGGTTCCTTTCCTTTGTTTTGGAGGGTCAGTACATGGTTGTTTCAGATATTTCTGGACACTATGATTTGAATTTGATAAATGAGCTAGAATTTACAAGAAAGTGAGGTCTCCAAGGGTCTTCTGTGCTAGTTCATCACATTTATATTATCTCTTTCCTCAAATGAACTCAGTGAGGTATACTGGCTCAATTTCCCACATATTCTCTCCTCATAAGAGAAGCAGCAGATCAGGTAGACACAGTAACTGGCCAAAGGACACTTGGTGAGTTCTACAACTGAGTGAGGACATGAACTTAGATCTCTCAAGGCACAGTTAGGGTTGCCATATGTCCCGGTTTTCCAGGATTTTCCTGGATTCAAGCTGTTCTGGCCAGTTCAAGAAAAAAACATGTAAAAGTCCCAGATTTTTAATTTAATCCCTCACCAAGGGATTTTTGCAAAGAGTTAATTCACTGTCTCCCTGCCTTTCAATTATCGTGCTTGAACTCAGTGAAGGCAAAACAGCACCCCGAGAAGTCTGCCAGGGAGGGGAGACACTTGCAAGCAAGATAATTGAAAGAAAGGCACAGAGTCAGTAAAATAACTCTTTGCAAAAATCCCTTGGCTCACCTTGAAGTTTGTGGGACAAGGAGTCGTCCTCAGCCCTTTTCCTTGAAAGCCGGGAGGGAGCAAGAAATATCCTGAATGCTCCAGGGGCATCTCTTAGTGCCACAAATTTTGACTCACAGGAGGCTCCAAAATTTTTCCCAAAGCAGCAATTGGCTTTACCAAAGGTGCTGAGGGGGAAGGATCAAGCAAGAGGCTGCTCGGAGCGGCCTGGACAAAGTGCGGTTGCTGCCTCTGCCACCACCGCTCCTGATATCAGGCAGTGGATGGGGAGGGTGGGGGCTGTCTACAGTGAGCCCAGGTGCTCATTGCAGACCACATTAATGATATGCAGGGACCTAATTGGGTCCATGGGCCATAGTTTGGGCACCCCTGGTTTATATTGAAAAGCTGAGGCACACGTTTTAGTGCATTGTGATTCCCTTTCATCTCAATGTCATTTCCTTCAAGAATAAAATAAATTATCTTATTCCAAACACCTGCAGGTGGGTACTGACAAATATTAACATCATAGGATTTTCTCACAGTAGTCTCTGGAAATATATACCACCATTTTCAAGGGAACTTTATGTGTATGTATGTGAGTGTACAAACAAATGATTCAAAGATCAGTTAATTAACCACTCTTGTAAACCCTTTTCAAAAAACATGTAACAAACTAACTTTGGGGACCAGAAATCTTGCAATTTTTGGGGTGTGTGTGTGTGTAATAATTTATTTGGATAGTTCTGCCAAGCACTAATTTTTCTCTTTAAAACCAGAATACACCATATGTTTCCTTCTAGCTTTCCTTTAGGCATTGTCAATTTCTCTGCAGACTGAACACACACTGGTGTGGATTAAACAGCAGGGCTGTATCAAAATCTCTCTCTCTCTGAATATTCAGATAATTTGCTTTTTCAATAATCAGAAAATTGCCAAACATTTATAGAGTATTCAGTATTTGTATCTGATGTCTAGTTACATCTGATCTCAAGAATTCATGTGAAGGGCAACAAATTACAAAACAGAGTGACTTTCACATCCCTAATTGTTTACTGTACAGTCACACCTCGCATAAAGAGTGCCTCGCTTAAAGAGTAACTCGCTTAAAGAGCAGAATTTTCTCTGAATGTTCGCTTCCCTTAACAAATAAAACCAACCAAAAACTCGCTTAACAAATAAACTGGGGTTCGCAATCCCCCCCACACACAATTGGTCACTTACAATGGTGTTTTGCTTAAAGAGCAAACTCACTTAATGAGCAATCATGTGGAATGCATTATGCTCTTTAAGCGAGGTACAACTGTATTTTCCTTTAGTTTCCTCAGGTCACATAGGTTTGGAAAGCTTTTCTGGTCCACTTCAGATACCAGCAAAATGAACAGAGGTCTGCCTTCAGGATGAGGATTATAACACATCAGTATCACTCTGCTGATACAATCTTCTTTAACTGGGCAAGGAAAAGACTGCTGACTGAGGAACTCTTTGGAACTATGTAGGAGACAGGCACACGACAAATATTAGGAGGAGGTAAATAACTGCAACGTATCTCCCTTTTGATTCAGTTGGTCGTAAACTGCCCATGGATCAAAGAGCAATCCATCATAAGGGTGAACCTCACCTAGGTACAACGCTAATTATGTTGAGTTTAGGTCCAGTTGAAATCAAGGAGAGATGTTAATCATTATGAAGTCCACAGAAATGGGAACAGAGGTCAACTATGGACCAGAGCAATTATGGTTTCACAAACTCAGAGAACAACTGCAGCCCTTTCCTTTTCCTTCTCTAGAGCAGTGGTTCTGAACATGGGACACACGCCTCACAGGGGCACTTCAATTCCCAGAAACCTAAGTTAGTACATTGGCTGACCAGTGCTTTGGGGAGTTGACTTAGGCTTCTGGGAATTGAAGTCCAAAAACCAAAATATGGGAAACACTGCTCTAGTGTAAGTGCAGGAGTGAGGTCTGAAGAGAGACCCTAGCTGTAATCCTGCTTCCCTGCTATGGTCCCTGTCTTGATCAGGTCCACTGAGGTAGTTCTCCATGATGCCCTCTACCATACAAAACAAATATGTCTTGGTACCTCCAGTTTGTTAATTTGTCAAATGAGTGCTGTTTCTACATATGGTATGGTCAACACTGGGGTTCAGCAAGAATTTGCCCCCTCTTGTGTTGGAGAGATTTATTTTGCAATATAAATTGTGGATGCAATGGGGTTGAACAAGATCAGGACTACAGCAGTCATGAAAGTTTAAACCTCTCTGTATCACCTATGTTAGGGTCCCAACTCAGATTGGGCCTATTCACTAAATTTAGAGGAAAACAGGCTGGAAAAGCACATACTGTAACTGATGGCAGAGATTTCACTGTAATGTTTTCATTGGCCATAACCCAAGTGGAGAAATTCTAACGGTGAAAGGAAATTGTAGAGCTAGTGTGTCTCTTCCTTCACCCTTAATGGATTCATTTTGGAAGTGATAAAAGAGTAGAATAAATAACAGAAAGGAACAGGAGATGTCATCTTGATCCCCCACAAACTCCTGGGAATAAGTTGATGTGATTCCATAAGAAAAGAAAAATGGAGCTTGATGAACTAACTTTTCTGGGCTACAGCCCTCAGAATCCTTTAGGCTGCATGCCCAATGCCCATACTGGGGGTTAGAGTCCAAAGAAAATACCTTTCTCAAGCTTGGAGAAAAGTTGTAAGTGGAAGTAGCCTTCATCTGGATCCACCCCTGAAACAACAGAGGGAGGAGTTTGCTATTGTATGCCTTGAATCTATGAAGAAGGAATGCTTTCTGGCTTGATGTAGGACGAGACACAGTAAAACACAATCCTATAATCTACCAAAGAGGTTTTAACTGGTATTCCAAAATTGGCTGCACTTGTGACACGGTGCTAAATGTGGATTTGGAAGCCTTAAAAGTTTGAAAAATAAACCCTCAATGAAAGGAACCCATGATCATCTGTGGGTGTTGTTAGGGAGGCACAGAGGCTATGACATAGCATCTGAAGTCAATCGTCTAGTTGTTATTATTTATACATGAGTAAAGATTACAAATGCAGGCAGTGGCTCAGATCTCTCACCCCCTGGATCTGTGAAACCTGTCACTCAAGTCTCCTGCGGTGGTGTCTTCCTGTCTCCGAGCCATTGGACCACCTGCTGCCGTGACTCTCATCTATTGCATCGCCCGAAGGCCTCGATGATAACAGCATTGATTCCAATGTACATCTAATTACTTCTCATAATCTATTCATTTCACAATAGTGTAGTGAAACATCTGTCACATCATAAACCCTTTAGTACCCTTATCAAACCATCAAAACATACTCGACTGCCAATTGGCAGCTTCTTAGCCATATCTCCCCCACCCCCTTATTAATATGATGAAAACATGGCTTGGATTTTTTTTTTGGTGTGGTTGCTTTACATGAATTTTTCTGATGGCTGGTGCAAACATAGCATCAGGCAAACTCGTGTGTGTGTGTGTGTGTGTGTGTGTGTGTGTGTGTGTGTGTGTGTGTGTGTGTGTGTGTGTGTGTGTGTGTGTGTGTGTGTGTGTGTGTGTGTGTGTGTTATCTGCCATTCCTCTTGAAAATGGCTTTATGAATATCCTACTCATACAATCCTTTAAAATGACTTTGTTTTTGAGAGAGAAAGGCATCTAAATGGGGTTCTTAACTTTTATGGCTTTGGAATGGATGGCTCTTTTCCTGGGCTCCATGTGGCAGATTCATTTGCTAAAATAAGCAGCTCAGAGATTATTGTGTTTTAGTGGTGTATTGCACAGAAAAACCTCTTACCTTTATGGTTTTCTTACTTTACCTATGGGTAACTAATGCCCATATGCTTGCTGACTTCAAGTGAGAAATCAAAAGCAATGAGACCCATTAGCCTATGTATTTTCTTATTCTGAAACTGGAGAATTCTATCTATCCCAACAGAGTTGTGAAAACAGAGGTGTATATAATAACAGGGGTTGATTAGAGCTCTAGCAGAGAAAAGCTGGGGGTGGGGGTTAAGACTTCTCATGGCACATAAATGCTGCAAGGCAAGAGGTTGGTTTATCACTGCTTCCAAATTATTAGGAACCATAAATCTTCCACCATAGAACTGAATTGCATATTCAGACAGGCTTTCTTCTCTTGAAATGCGATTTCATGGAAGCTTACCATTCATTTGAAAGCTGGGGAGGGGGGAGAAATGCATCCAATTTATGGGGGAGGGGGAAATTTAAGCAAGCATTACAGGAGATATTCACTATCTTAGGACAATGGACTATTTGCCCAATTTTCCACCCATAAAAGGAACACACACTAATTAACTATTGGCCTTCCGTGTCCAAAATAAAATGATAAAATCAAGTATGGTCTGGAAACAAATGTTTATTGTTTAATTTAAATAATAATAATAAAAAGAAACAAGAAACATTTTGACCTTATAGAAATTCAATGGAGCTACAATATTTTATTGTAATTAAATGTAATTCAAATAATTAAATGAGTAGGCATTCCTTTTCGAATGAAATTAAATATTCCTATTTATTATTTTCTTTATTACACAGTTGTACAAATACACTCTTTACACCTACAAAACTAGTATACCAGGAAAGTGTTAACCTGGGTCCTTTTCTTTCACAAGGTAATTTGATATATATGGGGAGAAGTACCTTACAACCTGCAGTTCAGAAGTTAAGGAGCCCAGCTTGTCTTCTTAAAAAAAAGAAAATCTCTTAAACCCAGGATTGCCATTTTTATGCCATCCAGATGTCTCAGACTACAGCTCCTAATAGAGCTAAGCAAAGGTCATGCTGACCAGAGCTTTGTGATCCTGTAACCTGAAATACACAAAGGGCAGTAGATGATCTACAAGGAGCAAAGCTTACACCTAAATTCTGATAAAGCAAGTTGACTAAACATAGGTAGCTTTGAGCTCTCAGAATTTTGTTGGGAGCATTGTACATTCCTTGATTAGCTTCTTAATTCTCCAGGACTTGTTTGCACAGCTTGAGGGTTCAGTCCAGGCACTGAAAGATTCAGGGACTGGTTACTCTTTGACTTGACTTTGACTTAAAATGCTCTTTGAAGTTAGCATGTGTTTCTTGTTCTGTTTGCACAGCATGTCTCCTAAAAATATTTAGTTTGATTTTCACACATAGATGAAGGAAGTTCCATTATAGATTCTGTAGGCATTTCAAAAATGAATGGAAATGTGGTGTGCAATTTCTCCCCAGTGAGAGGAATAACAAGAAAAAGAGGAATGCTATATAATAGAAGTCACTGTCATCATCATCAATCTTTTTTTAAAAAGATGCCTCCACCCACCCACCCACCCACCCCAAAACTATGTCTCAAGGCATCTTGAAAATACACACTTCACGGTATGATCAGCAGAATTAAGTCATGTTTCTTTTTTTGATCTGTTGAGACATACACAGAGAGAGAACATAGAAAAGGTGGTGGGTCAGCCTGCCTTCAGCTGTGCTAATTTCTAGGTCTCTATCCAGGTTTTTTACCTTCTTTTTCTTTAGAGGAAGCATTCAGATAAGTCTTTGTCACATGCTGGCCAGAGTGACACCCTTCTGTCTGTCACCTCTGTTGCCCCTACTGGCAGCCTGAAGTGGTTTAACCCAGCTACAAGCTTCACATTTCAATGAAAACTAGGTCTGTCTTGAGCAGGAGGGATGGGTTGTGTTCTGTTACTTTAATTTCTGTGTTGGAGCTTCCTGGCAGCTGGAAAAATCAGATGTGTATCATGCACAACAGCAAAGAACCTCCTTACCAGATGTTTACACTGGGAAAAGAAGAAAAGGTTGGGTTTGCACATCTGACTCGCATCCCTGCTTCCTTCTTGTATGGGAAGTAAATAGATAGAAACCATAAGTGGAAATATTGCAGCATTATCAATACAATCCCAGGATGAAAGGGGCAGCTTTAAAAGAGCAATTGCTTCTTCCCATCCATCTTTGTCATTTAGGTTATTGTCACAACTTTGTCCCTTGAATTCTTGGAACTTTAGATCACTTTGAAGAAGTGAAACTTTCAAATAACATTGTCACAGTTCTACCAGAAGTGACAAAATGCCTGCCATTGACATGGGAGGGGAGCACATGGAGATTTAAACCTTCCCTGTTGACAGGGCAGCATCCTATCCAATCTGGATTAGGCCCTAGCAATATATTTAGTTTTTAAATATATATATATATACATTTATAACAAATTCCTAACTCCATCGTATATTGTGTAGAACTGATATAATGTTGTAATAAAAGTCCCTGTACACCAGTGAGACTAAAATGGAAGCTACCGTCTGTATCTAGAGTCTGACTCTCTTTAACTACTCAACTATATGCAAATATGAAATGCTTCTGGAAGATCTCTGGATAGATATTGCAACAGATGTTAGAAGCTTTCTTGAGCTTTTCCATGTGTGCTCTTACCACACAGATGCTCCTTTGGTACATAAATAGTGCAGCTGTTACTTCATATCAGAGACTATGAAGTGCAAGGAAAAGGGCGGGTAGTTGTGAAGCCTTGGTTATACTGATGGACATTTTAAACACAATTATTAAACTGGTAGGCTGCAAGACCCTTAATAAAAGATTATGCATACCGTTTGGCACCTGATCAGTAAGAGGAAAAACACAAATGGCTGATTCTTTTCTTTTTTGTATTATATACAAACAGATGCAAAAGCATCTACTGAAAAAAATTAGTGGGAATAGTAAAAATGAATGAATGAATAAATGAATGAATAGGAATATAAATATCAATAGGAGGATCAGTAGGAAAATATCGGTGAGAAAAGCAAAGAGGAGAAAATACCCAAAATTGTGTACGTTGAGAAAAAGCTATTAAAATATAACTATATTAGGAAGAAAAATTAATTAGAATATACAAATATTTTCATGTGCAAAATTAAAAATAAAGGATTGTAGCCTGATATGAACTAAGGGAAGAAATAAAGTGAAGATGGCACTTAAAGAAATGCAATTAAATCAAGAGTTAGGCATTTTCAGATTGTTACCTGGTGGTCTTTTTGTAGCAAAGTGCCAATTTGCTCCTAGCATTTCCAGTTAACTGCCACAATGAGATTCACTCCCATGTACATTCATTTTATATCACAGCATTCTTTAAAAGTTCTAAGGGCAGGTCCACTGCTCTGACTCCTGCCTATAATTCCTTCCAGTGTGATGTCAGCCTGGGCAATCTATTAAAATTTCAACAGGAGGAATAGCATGGCTTATTTGCAAATATTATTACTTACAGGTACCTGTACTGTATTCTCTTTACTATTAGGCAGAACAAGACAACTGCCTTAGGGAGAGGCTCTCCCAGTATTCTTCCTAAGACCTGCCCTCCTTTGGCCCAAGTCCTGCAGGATCATTTCCAAAACTTGAACCTTGAAGTAAATTCAAGTGTTATCATGTGGAAGGGAGAAAGTATGGAATCTTTTCCTTTGCCATAGGCTGCAAAATCTCTGGGGTTGCCCAATTGCTGCTACAGTTGGAAAAGTGATGTTGCAAGGAGACTTTTCCTTAACACCTGTGTCTGGGTCTTAATAAAAGCAGCACATTTGCCACAGGGAGTAGTGGCAACTCTTGTATTGTTGTGGTGGCTAGACTGTGGCTAGAGAATTATATTGAAAAGAAAACAATCTTCTAATTACACAGTATGTGTGTTTGTGTGGCTCTTGAGTGTCCTACCCTAGCTTAGCTCTGGGCCACTCTATGAAGCACAAGAGGAGGAAAAGTAAACAGAAAACGAATGTCAGTGAAGCATTCATGCTCTCCACCAAAGGGAAAGCTGCCTCACTCCTATGTGTACATTTGGAATTCCCTCTTCTCCTTTGCATCGCTCACTTTCCCTTTGTTACCTTCATTTTTGATCTGTCAAGAGTCAAGCCGAAATCCAATTCTCTCTGCTCTTCCTGTAACAGGATCTAACAGTGGTTGCAAAAATAGCTTTGGGATCTGGGAAATCTGCTTTCTACCTCATCGTTGCCTAGGTAAACTATTTTTCTTCTTCCCAAAAACCTCTCCAAACATGTGTACGTACTTGCTGCTGACATGTCAATATTCTCTTTCACACTTGATTGTTTTTGATCTTATAACTTTTGGCAGTACAGTATTTAGGTTTGGGAAATGCTAAGCTTGTGTCAGCATTAAAGTTACTTATAGTTTCAGGGCAAAGGTAGGAAATGGCTTGATTCACTGCTCTTGTGGGGGAGGAAATAGACATGTACTAAGCAGTGTCAACAGCAAAGGTGAAAGTGCTTAGAGGTTGACTTGATTAACCCCAGGGGGTACAGGACACCCTTTCAGAAATAGTATATTTAGGAAGTGCTTCACTCTTTATATCTTGAAAACCCTGGGAGGACAGACATTAGCTAGAACCCGTTTCATGATACATACAGTAATACCTTGGATAACGATTGCATCGGATAACGCTAGAATCAGATAATGATGCAAGTTTTTTTTGGAAAAACTTGCATCGGATAACGATTGTGGATAATGATTCTTAGCGTTATCTGAGGCAATGGTTTGCGGGTGTGGGGTGGTTTGGGTAGAACTACCCAATCCAACCCCCACCTGCAGCAGTCTCTGCGACTGCAATAGGGACGGGGGAAAGCACGCACCTTTCCCCCGACCCTACTGCAGTCGCAGAGACTGCTTGAGTCTCTTTCCCTCCTTGTATTTAAACTACAGGGAGGGGAAAAGAGAGAGACGTGATTGGTTGTCTAGAGACCCAATCACGTCTCTCTCTTTCCCCCTCCCTGTAGTTTAAATACAGGGAGGGAAAGAAAGAGACAAAAGCAGTCTCTCTCTCCCTGTAGTTTAAATACAAGGAGGAAAAGAGTAAGACGCTATCGTGATCGCGTCTTACTCTTTTCCTCCCTGTATTTAAAATATAGGGAGAGAGAGACTGCTTGTGTCTCTTTCCTTCCCTGTATTTAAACTACAGGGAGGGGGAAAGAGAGAGACGTGATTGGGTCTCTAGAGACCCAATCACATCTCTCTTTTCCCCCCTCCCTATAGTTTAAATACAGGGAGGGAAAAAGACACAAGCAGTCTCTGCAACTGCAGTAGGGTTGGGGGAAAGGCGCGCCTTTCCCCGACCCTACTGCAGTCGCAGAGACCGCTGCGGGTGGGGGGTGGCTTTAAAGGCATGGAGGAAAAGAAAGAGAACCAATCGGGTCTCTTTCTTTCCCTGCCTGCCTTTAAAGCAGTTTGTCCCTGAAGTCAGGGCTTTTTTTTTTTTTTTTTTTTTTTTTTAGCGTTGTTCAATGCATGCATCGGACAACACTAAAAATCGGATAACGTCACGACTTGTGGAACCAAGTCATAACGTTATCTGGGGTATTACTGTAATTGTAATTAATTGATAGGTACAGCATAACAACAACAACAACAACAACAACAACAACAACAACAACAACAACAACAACAACAACAACAACAACAACAACAACAACAACAACAACAACAACAACAACAAGCCAGTTTCACTTTCTCTCACATATACATCTTTCTGGCTGTGGAGCCAGAGACTATGAGGTTGAGTCCCCACAATGTATCGCAGTAGAGCCAGCCTTGTGTTGCCTTGGGCAAGCTGCACAGTCCCAGGGATCTTCCAGAAGAAGGGAATGGTAATCCGTTTCTGAGTATTCTCTGCATAGAGAACCTTAAGAAGGGTGACCATAAATCAGTTTTGGGCTTTTTGTTCTGGTCTTCTGGGGTGGGGGTTCTGTCTTTGTAACAGGTAAACTCTCTTGTTTAGATCCAAATTACAGCCCTGCTCATAAATTCAAGAAAAATAAAAGAAGCCTTCCATCTCTACATTATCTTCTGATAGTTCACATATACATGTTCACCCCTTGATAGCTGACTGCCCTTGGATGAGTTGTGAATGTGAATGACCGCAACTGATCTAGCATCACAGATACAACTTTTTAATTTGCTAAAAAAAAAAAAAGAGATACAGTCAAACCTCGCATAAAGAGCACCTCGCTTAAAGAGTAACTTGCTTAAAGAGCAGAATTTTCTCTGAATGTTCTAACAAATAAAATCAACCAAAAACTTGCTTTACAACTAAATCAGGGTTTGCAATCCCCTTCCCCCACCAGAAGTCACAATTGGTCACTTACAATGGTGTTTCGCTTAAAGAGCAAACTCGCTTAAAGAGCAATCCTGTGGAACACGTTATGCTCTTTAAGTGAGGTACCACTGTACTCTATTTGTGCATGCAACTGGAATTCAACAGGACGTAGCTCACATGTGCATGAATCTCACTGGCATTACCTGCGTCTTTTTTTTTTTTTTTTTTTTTTTGGTCTGCTGCTTTATGTAGATTAACTCCACTGAAAAACTTTAAAAAAAAAAAACAGGAGAGCAAGTGGTGTACTTATTTATTTATTTATTTATTTTTCTGATTTATATTGCTGCCCAACTCCGAAGACTCTGGGCGGCTCACAGAAAATAAAACCAATCACATTTTAAAAGCCAATAAAACCCCCATTAAAACTGCCACCGAAAATTACTCCACTTGTAACATTGTACCTAGATTTGCCTTTTCACATGTTCCTCTGCCAGTACTGTACTAATCAAATGAAGTCGGGGTGGGGGAGGCCTTACCAGCAAGCGCATCCTGAGAATTGCTCTTTCCACTGTAACCTGAAATGAACAGTGTGTTTCTAACCTCAAATTTGAATGCCGGTTTGGATGCACGTTTGAAATTTTTCCCCTTGGGTTTTGTTTTTTCCAGAAGCAAAAACTCTTCTGGAACCTCTGTTTATTCTGACATTTCTTTCTTTTCCTTGTTTTTCATCCTCCTTCCCCATCATACAAAGAGACTGCTTTTCTCTTGTCAGGGCTGACATCATAGGCGACTTGGGGAATGAGGACTATTTAAAGCAGACGGTTTGTTTTTAGAAGTTCTGCACTACTTTCTTCTTGGCTCTCCTGTCAGCATGATTTAAGAAAAACATAGTTACGGGCAGGGTGCAGGCAGTCAGAAAGGAGCCAAATGAAAAGCAGACGGAGGAGGGGAGAGGGGGGAAAAAAAGAATTAACAAATGAAAATCTTTTGTTCTTAATGACAGGATATAATGGAAAACTAATCTCACAGGCTATATTATTACCATCAGGCAAACTAGTTACACATATAATAAGACTTTCCCGTATAAATTATGAATGGAATAAACCAGCCTGTCACCATGGAGTGCACTGAACACACCACATGTTATATTTAAATATATTAGTCAACTGCCTTTGTTTATATGTCACAGGATTGGTGTATTCGTTTTCTCTCCATCCTCCTCCACAAGTTCCAAAACATCATATCCCAAGTCTTTAAGGGGGGGGGGAGGATGTATATCAATACTGCTGTTGTGCTTTCTCTCACTTTCCCTCCCCAGTTTTAAGCATGCCTATACATGCCTGTGCCAGTTTCTTTTCAAGCTAGTTATCGAGCCAAGAAAGCAGAATGTGGCAGAGGGGGGAGGGGGAGGGAAAGAAGGCTCAGATGTATTGATGTGATACAGAAAAACCACACCGAGATGGATTTTTCCTATGATTTGCTACATTTTCTCTTCAAAATGAAGGCTCTAGTTGAATATGATAGCAAGTATGTAATGGAAGCTTAGCCATTAGCGGTTCTGTGATGTGGCCATCATCATCAAATAGGCTGCCAGCATCCTCAGGAGCATGTTAGTGTGGCAGCAGGGCACATTCCTGGGCCACAGACTGCTCCCTGGTATGCTCACAAAGCATGCATAGACATTGTGGCCCCAAATAAACATGACTTAGAATTCTGAAAACATGTTTCAAATATGTGCGTTTTTAAAAGATGCATTCTTACTATACAATTTTTTTAAAAAATAAGACAAAACAGATGCATCTTCAGCTATTTGGTGAGCTGCTACTGGGAGCAAGGTTGTATTCTGTGAGTCAGGAGGGTCAGGACCAGAGCTAATGGATTCAAATTGCATTAAAAGAAATGTTGATCAAATGTTAAGAAGAACTTCCTTATGGCTATAGATGTTCAGCAGTCAAATGGATAGCCTTAGAATATGGTGGCCATTTCTTTGTTCTAAGTTTTCAGATGGAACTTGTATGACCATCTATTGGGGATGCTTTAGCTTTTGATTTCCAGTATTTGGCAAGAGGTCGGAGAAAGTAAGCCATGGAACTCTTCCAATTCTGTACATTTCCAAGATTCTAGGTAAATCTTTTCTTTTAATAACAACATTCTAGGTACCAAATGATATCAAAGTATCCACCAAACTGACATCGTGGTTGGTCCCCAGAAAGACAATAAATTGCAGCCAGAAGGACTATTACCAAGAATACCTGGTAGCCATTAATTGTATTTTAGATGCCACTAACACCTTATTTTTGTTGTTGTTGTAGACTGCAACTCACATCCAAGAATGCATTTTTCCTGAAGCAGGAAAAATGTCATTGGCAGGAAATATTTTTTATGATGTATCCCAGCCAGCGGCGTAGCATGGGTTTCAGCCTCCCAGGATGCAGGCCAAACTCGCCGCCCCCTGCCTAGGCTCCCTCCCCCCATCAAATTTAAAATAGTACCGCGGTGGGGACCAGGGGGCACTTTTTCTTCCTCCACCACCTTCATCCTCCTTTTCCTCAGGGGCCCTCTTCCTCACAGCCAGCTCATGGCACCGGATGCTGCTGTGCAGTGCCCGGGGCCGCCCTTGGTCCCGGGTCGAGACCCAGAGGCTGAGGTGGTGGAAGCCCAGCAAATAGCCCACCATTGGCATCCCAGGCATGCAGGTGCACCACCTCCGAGCCCAGCAGCAGCAGCTCGTCCACCTTCAGCAGTGGTGGTGGCCAGGAGGGAGGGAAGCGAGGCCGGTTATCGTTGCAGTCCAGCACCCGCAGCCAGAGCATTGCCGGCCAATGTCGATGAAGGTGGCGAAGGAGGAAAAACACTCCCTGGTCCCCACCATGCTCTCAGGCTCCCGCCCTCCCAGTGCCCTCCAGCCCAGGGCAGGGCCCAGGGTGGTGATGGAGGGTCCCGGCACCTGTCCCCACAGCAGCCTCCCTGCCCCGGGCTCCAGGAAATATTGTTGCCCCCTGCAAAGTGCCATCTGGGACAGGCTGCCCCCTGCCCCCTACACTATGCTACTGATCCCAGCTTGCCATGAAGTGACCCACACACTATGCTCATGGAGCCATCTCCCGCAGCACACATGAAATGAGACATGCAGGATTTAACACCGTGACTGCAATGGGCAGCTGCAGCCTTGATGATATGGACAAGGTGCACCTTCACAGCCAGTCCATCTGGCATGGCCTCTTCCACCTCCATGACCATTTGGAATCAGAGTTCCTCCTCTGCTTATTTTGCTTTTGGGCCCAATGTTTTCAGTGGCATTTTCTCCACTGAGGAGACCATCATCCCACCTAAAGGGGCTCATCTGCCTGTAGTTGTTGGTCCCTTTAGGAGTCAGGTTAGTTAACCACCACCAGACACCTTACTACTAATAATAATAATTTCATGTCAGAAATTATTCTGGATTGAAAGGACTTTTGCTGGAGAAACTCTGCTCAGGGGACGTCAGATTTCATATTTTTACACCTGGTATATCAAAACACGATTTTTCTCTTCTTAATTTTCAACTAAAGCCCTGCTTTAGCACTTTCTTTTATTTGAAAATGAACGACTACAGAACTGTACAACTTTAAAGTTGTCAGCAAAGAATAGAGATAGTGAATTATTTTGTATGCCTAGGCTCAAACATCAATTCAAATGGGGACTGCAGCCAAAAACCTGAAGAAGACTGACACCCAGAAAGGCAGCAATGAAGGAATTAGAAAAGGTCAAGTGTAAGGATGTATCATTGGAGAGCAATATCATCCACAGTAAGGTATTTCCAATTGCCATGTACAGGTGTTAAAGCTGGACAGAAAAGACAGTAATGAAAGCTGATAGGGAAAAAATGATTCATTTGAAATATTGAAATGATGCTGGAAGAGAGCTTTGCAGAAACCCTGGAGTGCCAAACTTAGAAACCAGTGGGTCCTAAAGCAAATCAAATCTAAACTATCTCTGGAGGTACAAATAATGAAACTGAAACTGTCCTACTTTGGTCACATCATGAGAAGGCAAAATTCTCTGGAAAAGACAATAAAGCTGGGAAAAGCAGAAAGCAAGGAATTTTGAAATCAAGGTGAATTGTTTATTTATTTATTTATTTAAACAAACTTTTATGCCACCCTCCTCAAAAAGACCCAGGGCGGCTAACACAACTCTCAACACCTAAAACACAATAAAAACATAATATAAAATCAAGATTTAAAGATTTAAAAAATTAAAAAGCTAAAACAAGACAAACAGAGAGAGGAGGATCAAATGAGCCAACAGACTGAGGCAACTGTCTGCCCCATACCCTACACATGCTCTGCCATCCAAGTCTTGACCCTCTTCCTAAAGGGCAGCAGCTCCGTCTGGAGATGCAGCTCATTTGGCAAGAGATTCCATAGGGCCAGAGCAGACACAGAGAAGGCCCTCACCCTTATGTTAGAGAGGTGCGCTTCTCTAGCTGATGGTACAACCAGAGCGCCTCTCCGGTTTGCTCTGGTGGGACGGACAGATGTTCTTAAGGTGATCTGGTCTCTTAGGTATCCTGGCCCACTACCATATAGGGCTTTAAAGGTAATAACCAGGACCTTGAATTGTACCCAGAGGCATACTGGCAACTAGTGCAGCTCCCACAGCAGAGGTGAGGCGTGAGCATAATGCCCACACCCCATCACGACCCGGGCATATCAAAACATGTATTAATTCCTTAAAGAAGCCACAAACTGTAACTTGGAGGAGTTGAGCAGGGCTGCTGAGAACAGGACATTTTGGAGAGAGCTCTCATTCATAGGGTCACCATAAGTTGGAGATGACTTGATGGCACATAACAACAAAATCAAAACAAATGTGTGATGCCATCTACCCTAAATCACTTAACTTTTGAACTTGAATACATTCTGCTTTAATGCATTGAATAACAAGATTTTTTATTACATTTTGAATATTTATGAATACAACCAAACCTCGCATAAAGAGTGTCTCGCTTAAAGAGCAGAATTTTCTCTGAACGTTTGCTTTGCTTAACAAATAAAACCAACCAAAAACTCGCTTAACAAATAAATCGGGGTTTGCAATCCCCCAACAATTGGTCACTTCCAATGGTGTTTCGCTTAAAGAGCAAACTTGCTTAAAGAGCAATCCTGTGGAACGCATTATGCTCTTTAAGCGAGGTACAACTGTATCTATGTTTCAGTTCAAACCATGTAATTTGCCTTTGGACCTCTACAAATGAAATGTAGGGAGACAATAGCAGAAATCCTGTTACTTAGCATAGTATATTCTATTAGAATAGGCCTACTGAGTGGGTGTTTCATGAATCAACTCCTCTGTAAGTTCTAGTGATTTAAAGGGACTCATGATTTATAAGCAGAAGGGGAAAGCTATAAGCTTTTTGAATCCTCTCCTCTCCAAATATGGTCCCTGGGTCTCTTTGTTTTCTTCATTTTTTTCCTGTTCTGTTTCTTTTTTCTTTTAAACACTTGCTGCCTTAGCACTAGGGCAGTTAGTTGACCAAAAAAAGAAAAAAGAGTGAGGAGTCTGTGTGTGTCCTTTTTTCTTCCCAACAATCCTGTGAGTTGCATGAGAATGAGAGAAAGTGATTGGCCTCAAGCCACTCAGTCAAATTAATGACATGATTTGTAGTCTAATCCTCCAAATTGTAGTTCAATATGCTAGCCAAATCACAATACTGGCTCTTGCATTGAACTCTGTAGATTAAAAGAGAGCATTATGCTGGTAAAAGCCTTTGGTTATTAGTGTTTCCTGTTGAGTTCTACAAGGAAAATAAAGATTTTTGATTTGGCAGGATCATTTCAATACATTTTGTAAACGTTAGGCAATGAAAAATATGCCCTCCTCCAATTCTATATATAGAAACTGGTTGCATTTCTTATTTTGACATTTATAATGGCACAATTTTTTGTCTTTTTAAATTTTGTTTTATTTACTACCTGATACGATAATGGTTCAGTATCCTTCTGAGGCAGCAAGATAGTTTGGGGAACACCTGGCCCATCTAGCATCTTGCTGACACTCCCCAATCTCCCCCTCCCCCCAATATCTGTCACCTGTGGTGGCTTCCTTTCTTTGCTTATTAGTATAGTTGGCCCTAGAAATTTGGAATGCATTGTCTGATACCACTAGAAGAAGGTTTAGGTACCCTCCAATAAGATTAGAATTGTATTGGGTGGCAGGGACATTGCTAGGACATTCCTTACCTTGCAATGTCCCTGTAAACATACCCTTTCCTATCTCCCCTACTGGTAGTAAGTAAAATTGTCTGGTTCATTAAAACTAAAATTTGCTTCTGCAACTTATAGACAGAAGTAACACAGAATTTTGGGATTTGGATGGGGAGAATTTCAGCGTTGTTTGTTTCTATCAATGCAGCTGATCTTATGCTGAGGCCAGGTCTAACAAAAATTGCACTCCCGGACTGGCCATGGGGTCTCTCAATCACTAGTTCCATTCCAGCCACTTTGGGTTTGTATCTCACTGTCCCCCGATGTGTTTCCTGGAGCAGAAGCATGTCACACTTGTCTTTTCTGAACATGTCCGCTAGTAGACCACTCTTATTACTCAAAAGCCCCTCAATGTTTATTGAGATCATTGTTATGGTTGGTCTTGTTAAAGACCTTTCTGGTGGATTCATTCTTCAGTTCCTTTGGTTTGATCCAGTGTTAGAAAGATTATCCAGCAAGGCTGCCGCCCAGGATATGCCTGACAACAATCCTTGTGGTGGCTCTTTCTGTGTACCCCTCCCCTACTGGTGAATTTCTACCATTGACTTATCTGAGACCAAACTGAGGGATAAATTCCAGAGAGTTGTTGTGATGGCCAGCACAGAGGTTGTCGACTTTCCATCCAACCAGGTGCATGGAATATTCAGGCCGCTCTCATTTCTTTCCATCTTACGGATAGGGAATTTACGTGATCATAGTAACAAGAGAAGGCAGACAATTAGGGGCTGTTTCCAGGTCTCTGCCCATCCTGTGTACCAGTGTCGTCATGTCTGGGCGATTAAAGGAGTTTACAAGGCCAATTCTATCTTTATTTTGAAAGGAGATTAAGAGGTTGGTCTTTTTTCCTCTGCTTTTATGGCAGTGAAGTAGGGGCAAGAGTATGCTCTTAGTACTGTTTATATTTCAATTCCCTCACTGTATGGGATTTTGCTGCAGAGACAGTGGTTAGAAATGAAATACAAGAAAAAGCTGTCTTACTGCGTACTTGGCCACAAAGTGGACTGTGGAATTAATATATGACATGTTATTTCTAATTTATTTATCAGCGTACAATCTCTCCTGCGAATGGACTCTCAAAAGCACTTACACATTTGCACTCTAGTGTAGAGACACCAGCTAATGGGAACTGGTATGGTTTCAGAAGCCATCTACTTGAGTGCATAGAAGAAGCTTCTTTCATCAAATATTTCACCTGAAATGTTTTACAGTTTCTTCTCGATGGTATGCCATAGAGTGCAATAAATTCCAGTTTGTTTATATTCTCTGCCTGTATTTGCACATTGGTGATTATATTTGAATTCATGCAAGATCTCATTTCTTTAACAATAATAATAAGACAGAACTTTACCATAATCTTTTCATTAATCTACCCCTGTTTGTCTGTTATTAATAGGCCGCTGTACAATATATTCCGCTGCAAAACTCCACCAGGCATGACTAATTCAGGTAATTAATTTGCCAGAACATTAACACCATCAAATGAGCCCGCTAAACCGGTAAATTTAAAGTAAATTAAACTTAATTTGCAGGTTATTGCAATTAAGTCTGCCTTGCCTTTCTGAGGGATTTCGACATCCTGAGTATTTAAGAGGCAATCATCATGCATGTGAGTGGGCGGGTTTTGGGGCTAATTAACGCAGGAGTCTAATCTGCTTTTCAATTAGAAGAAAGAGGGATGTTTATAATGTTCTGGTGACAGTGTTGCCATTCAGTGCAGCCTTAACAGGGATCGCATGGCATAATTATAGCTGAAAAGAAAAGCTCATGCCGGGCCTGTTTAGGGGTTAATGAGACACCAGCAGCTTCCTGCTGAGGAGATCGAGCCTGTTTAGTGTGGCTTCAAGAGGAAACCACCCATAGGGGTTTCCTTTGAACTGTCAAAAGGTCCCCTTGTACTGGGTGGCTTATGTTTCATTTGTCTGAGTGGCATATCAAAAATTGATGAGCTGCCAGCAGCAGTCCTCATGACATTAATTCACCAATTGTGTATCTAATAGTTTCATCCTTAAATACAGTTGGGTGAGGGTAAGGCTGAGCAGAGAGAAGGGTGGAAGAGAGGTAGAGGTAGGCAGGTAGATATATATATAAATAATGACAAAGGACTCTCATGTCCCCAAAGCACTGGCTTCAGCCTTGTGTAAACGAATCAGCAGCAAATGTTAATGATGCAGATGACCTACTCTGGGTGCTATTAGCTGAAGGAAGACAAAAGATGCATTGTGGCTTCTCTGAAATGCATTCAGGTTGGAACCGCGACAAAGAAGCGAGTGGCATTCATTGCACCTGCAGTGAAAAGGGGAAACAGGGAGAATAGGACAAATCTATCCCTGAAGCAATGTCAGTAGTTCTGTTGATTTTTGTTTTTTGAATGCATTTCATGAAGTTGGCTTTTTTTTGGCAGTGACAGCATGGAAGAACTGGGTGTACCTGGAAAGAGCAAATGCCACAATTGTGGTAGATTTTAAAGGGGAGGCACACCCTCTGAATGTCCTTGAAGAGGGTCCCTCCTCAAAGCTTCAGCTATGTTCTTTTCAGGATTGCATAAGACACTCACCAAAGTCATTTTCTAATGAATGTGCAGAAGTCCACTGTACAGGGTGGTCCATAAGTCCATACCTGGCCACAAAGAGAGTATGGCTCTGCTGGAGGAGGGAGGATGCTCTCCCATTGGGCTGCCGGGCAGACAGGTGGGGCAAACTCTGTGCTGGGAGGAGGGAAGAAGTGCCCCCATTGGACTGCTCGGCAGAGGAGTGGGACATGTGCCCACATAGAGAATGGGTAGGGATTTACAGGCTGGGTAATTATTTATGGGTCACACTGTAGTTGCAGTTTTCATTTCCCTGGGGTTTGTGCAAGGGGATAGTCATTGTCCCCTTGAACACATGGAGGTCCTGCTTCTTTCAATGGGGCAGACTCAAGCTTCTAAAAACTGCAAGATGAAGATCACGTGCAAAATGCTACACCCATGGAGCTGTGACAATCTCTGTCTCCTAATAGAGTTCTTCCTCTTGTATGAAATAGGAACACACAAAGATGCACCTCAGTTCTCAATCCAAAGCCTCTTTCTGTGTGTGCATGCATGTGTACTGCCCTGAGTTGGTCCTACCAAGTAGGGCGGTATAGAAATTGTAATAATAATAATAATAATAATAATAATAATAATAATAATAATAATAATAATAATAATAATAATAATAATAATAATAATAATAATAATAATAATAATAATAATAATAACGGCGGCGGCGGCGGCAATGTGTGCATGCGTGCATGCGTGCATGTGTGCATGCGTGCATCTTAGATCTCTCTGTGTTCGCATACATGTGTGTGTGCATGCATCTTAGATCTTTCTTCATATATTAAGAGGACACTCTTATGTTGAGTGCCATTTGCTGGATTAAATTGAGCTAGTTCTCTATTCTGAAGAAGTAGTAGCAGCAGCAGCAGTAGTAGTAGTAAAAGCAGGTGGTGAGGCAAAACTGTTATCCAAATGGAGCCAGGTCTAGGAGATGCAAGTTCATACTTCAATTAAGGCATTGTAAAAGAAATTTATTACTCAACGTTCATAGTTTCATGAATAAGAATGAGGAAAGGTCTTCATATTATAATAATGGAACTTAAACATCCCACTTCACGTGTGAATTTTTAAAATTACACATACAGAGTGCATCAGTATATATTTTTGCACATGGGCTAGGGCAGTGGTGGCAAACCTATGGCACACGTGCCAGAGGTGGCACGCACAGCCCTCTCTGTGGGCATGTGCATCATCACCCCAGCACAGAGTTCACCCTGCCATTCTGCCCAGCAGCCCAATGGGAGCACTTCATCGCTCTACCCAGCACAGAGTTTACCCCACCCTTTGCCCAGCAGCCAATGGGATCACTTCCTCCCTCCCTCCAGCACAGAGTTCACTCTGCCTCTCTTTTTGGGCACTCTGTTTCTAAAAGTTTTGCCATCACTGAGCTAAGCATATGCACTGTATATTTGACCCCTCCCACTTGCAAAGATTCCCGTTTCCTTCAGGATAAATAGCAACATGGAAAGACCGCTATATTCTAAGAGGCTTGTGGGTGGGTCAGAAACTTTTGCCTTATGCCATGTTTCGGGTTAAGATAATGAAGAGTTTTCTTCTGGTAACCTGTATTTTGAAGATGGCAGGTCATGGTTCCTAATTTATGTTACTGTGATTGCAATTTATGTATCACAAAATATGCTTGCTATGTGTATTTTTTCCCTTGGGCCTACTCAATAGGAGCCTAGTTTTTGGAGAAATGGCTGCACCACAATTTGTTATGGTGTAGTCAGTAGCACAGGGCGGGTTTCAGTCGCCTAGGGCTGAAGGCCACACTCACCAGCCCCCCAGGTTCGCCCCCAAGTAGGAAAGTCCTACCTTTGTGCTTAACCGGGTTTGGAGGCAGGGTGGCCATGTGCCTGGGACCCTGACGGCACTGGCAAGGCCCAGGGTCTGGGCAGTGCAGTGCATGCCCAGTGGGGTGGTGGTCCTCTGCCTGGCCAGCGCTGGGCTGTGGCGACCCCTGGCCTCGCTTCCCACCTTCTTGGGCACCCCTGCTGGGCTAGGAGGCAGGGCAACCATGTGCCTGGGACCCCAACAGTGGGCTCTCTGCTGGCGCCATGCTGCCCCAGCCTGGCAGGCAGTAAGGAGGGGGATCCTGGGGAGGAGGGGGATGGAGGAGGGGGAGTGGTGCCCCCTGGCCTCCACCGCACCATCGGGCCCTTGCCCTCTGGGGCAGAGGGTCCCACGCCTGCCCCGGCTGCCAGGAAGTCCAAGGCAGTGGCGGCGGCGCCCCCTGCAAAGTGCTGCCCGGGGCGGGCTGCCCCCCTCACCCCCTCACTACGCCTCTGGGTGTAGTAGAGTCTGGGTACACAAAGCTGAAGCACTGGGGTTTTTTCATTAACAAGGGTGCTGTCATCATCATTATGGAAGTTCAGGTTTCCTTCAGGCTTTTCTCTTCCTCTCTGCTCAGCTGCAGTTTTCATAATAGCTGGGAGTGGAAGTGAAGAATGCACTTTTCCAGCAACACTATATAGTCTTTATCAAAACTGATGAAGTGCAAGCACTTGGAGGGCAGCCTACTCTTGAGTGGGCAATTAAGATCTGCTAGCTTTATAACATACTTACAAAAGATTACTGTGATACATATACACAAATGTGGCTTGACAGAACTCCCTTCCTTTAAAGAGCTTTCCATCACACCTACCTAGTCTTCAGAATTAGTCATTATACTACTACATGGGCTGGTTCTTGGTTGTAGACTGATTTATCACTATCATGAGGATGAGAATGACTAACTCTACAGAAGAAGGAGCAGAAACTACTGAATTCAACATTTGTCAGTGTCAGATGTCTTTCATTAATGACTAGGTGTAATTACTACGAAGCCAGAGACTACCAATGATTCAATTCTGTGATTAAGTTGATGGAGATTATGAAAAACTGATATGAGTCCTGCAACAAGGATTAATCTATGATCTGGAAACCATAGGGAAGAGGGACACTTCCTGACATTAGAGCCTAGATATCTTGAAAGGATCATCTTGTCTTTGTAGTCTTAGGCTTAAGGTAATTAAAGTACTATAGTTTCTGGTGGGTGGGGTGGGATTGCTCTCAAAATGTATTTGGAAGTGCAGCTGGAATGCTATGACTCCTGAGGGATTTGCCCCAGCTATCAATTAGCTTTGAGATAAAATCCAAGGAGCTGTGATTATCTAATACATTCATAAAAGGTCTCAGTCCAGCATGCCTAAGGGGATTTGGTCTGATCTGTTTGAGTAGAACAAAAAGAGAAGATTAGTGGTGTCAGTAGTATTACAGACTGATTGAGACTTTGCTTCCCCAGGTTTTATTTTTTTAAGATGAAGCGTGTGTTTTTTATATATACATTGTTCATTCAGCATTATTGCTCTTTTAAAGATAAAACTGATCAGGTTTGTAACCATATAATGTACCAAGTTATATGTAAGCTTCTTGCCACTCGGTACACAAAAACAATAAAAATACAGCTAGAAGTACAGCAAATAAAACTCCCTCCGAGGATTAGTGTAAACCACAAAAAGCTTTTTCAAATAAAGAGATAAAGAGATAATAACTTTGCAGGCAAAGCTGAATAAATAAAGGACCAATCGAATCTCCAGTGGGAAGGAGTTCCACAAAGTAGAGGACAAAACACAAAGATCACATCCTCTGCCTTTTTTCAAACTACAAACAGCAGATTTTCAACAAAATTTATTGTAAAAGCCAACAGGGGTGGATATATCAGAGAAAGTTCTTCTAGTAGCTTCTTGTAGATATTGGGTACAATATGCTAAGGGCCAAGTTTTAAGTTACTTGTTACTATTTCCTGAATATAGTTTCAGGTAGGAGGAAATTTGATAATCAGTTGTATCACCTGGTAAGGAAAAGTCATGAAAGTAGTACTAGAGGTCCCAGACTCCTTACTAGTTTTCTCTTCAGTCTTCAGAACTAACCACCATCCACTAAGGCAATTGAAGAAGTTTCTTTTCCTTATCTAAATACTGACTGATACAAGTCTCTAACACTGATTTCATCAATAAGACATTAGATCTCAATTTCTATAAACCACTCAGACATTGCCCAATTATAGGAAGTGGCAAACTGGCCCAAAGTTTTCTATCTCAGATGAACTGTCAAAGATTATGAATAACTTAATGTATCACAGCTCCTTTTGAGGTAGATGGGGTAGATTTTTTGGCTACAAGATTATTTTGATCCTGTTCAGCCGGTAGAGCCCAGTCATCTCCTGAAAACCTTTCACCACTAAGAAGGACAAGAGTAAATTGGAAAAAAGCAATGCTGGGGATGTTTCTCAAAGAATATTTCTCATGTCATTCAATAATAACATCTGAAACATTCGTTCTATTGTCACAGAGGCTTTAGTCTAAAAAAAATTGTTGTTGTTGTTGTTGTTCAGTTGCAGTTGAGTCCGACCCTTTGCAACCCCATGGACCACTGCATGCCAGGGACCCCTATCCTCCACCATCCTCTGCAGCCTGTTCAGCTCTATGCTCATAAGTGAGTCCTCATTTGGTGTCCAAAGTATTTTAACTTCATCTTCAATATTTGTCCTTCCAAGGAGCATTCAGGGTTAATTTCATTCAGGATTGACTTATTTGTTCTCCTTGCTGTCCAGGGTACTCTCAAAATTCTCCTCCAGCACCAGATCTCAAACACACCTATTCTTTTGTGCTCAGTCTTCCTTAAAGGTATTAAAATATCAGAGACTCAAGTTGCTCAGACCTAGGGAACCCGGTTACAGATTGGTATTCGTGAGCAGCTTGCCTTAATAATTTTTCTTTCTAGCAATGCAATGATGGAGATTAATATTCTTCTTGAGTAAAAGTTTGCACAAATTTCAGACTCTTCCTACATGATTAATCTAATTGTGGGAACAAATGGGGACATTTCTGTAATACTCCCATTGGAGTCTTGTATGAAACAATTTGCCCAAGAGCAGCTGATGCCTTCTGGGAAACTTTGAAAAATGTTTGCATTAGAAGCATTATGTCTGTGCGTCAAACATTTACTTTTTCTCATCTCATCATTTTGATCCTCATGAGCAGGAATGTTCATGGGGTAAAGAAAACATTTCCTCCATCTGCTTTGCACCTAAAATTCATCTGCCCTTCTTGGTGTATTTGCAGTTATTTCTCCAGCATGGCAAACATGAGATTTTTAAAAGATGGGCATTTCCTTAATCAAGGGAAATATGTTTAAAATAAATGACAATATTCCAACTGAGGTTGCAGGATGAGCAGTTATTCATTGCTGAGAGGGAGAAAAGTGTAATTTAGATATGATGATTTATAGATATACAGTAAGTATCAAAGTAACTGTTATGTCAGAATAGATAATAGCCCATTTATATGACTTAAATGACAAAATTTATTTTAGTCAAAATTTATTTTAGTCAATTATTTCTAAATAAATCGCATACAGTCAAATCTCGCATAAAGAGTGTCTCGCTTAAAGAGTAACTTGCGAAAAGAGCAGAATTTTCTCTGAATGTTCACTTTGCTTAACAAATAAAACCAACCAAAAACTTGCTTAAAAAATAAATCGGGGTTCGCAATCCCCCCGCACCAGATGTCACAATTGGTCACTTACAATGGTGTTTCACTTAAAGAGCAAACTCGCTTAAAGAGCAATCCCATGGAATGCATTATGCTCTTTAAGTGAGGTATAACTGTATATATTTCTTCCAATTCCACTGTAGTGTACCTATTGTGTTGGAACAACAAAGTTCAAAGTAAAACAAATCTGCTTAGATTTGCAGGTACACTATGGCGAATTTGGAAGAAACAACTAAAGTTTGCTCTATTTGTCTATATGTTTGTTTTGAAGATAAAAATGAAACAACAACAACAAGGTCTTTATCTTAACACCAGATGTGAGTGTACAGAATGTGTATCTTGGTTTTTAAGAAGAATCCTGTTCCAGGAAATTCCCTCAGCTTTCCTTATTACCAAGTCTGCTTCTAGATACCTCAGACAACATTATGACTTGGTTCTACAAGTCATGACGTTATCCGATTTTTAGCGTTGTCCAATGCATGCATCAAACAACACTTTAAAAAAGCCCTGACTTCAGGGGCAAACCTTGCGGTTTGTCGCTGAAGTCATCGCTGTGCTTGGGGGGTGGATTTGGCTACCCAATCCAACCCCCAAGTGCTGTGATTTCACTGTGCTTGGGGGCTGGATTGGGTAGCCAAATCTACCCCCCAAGCACAGCGATCCTTGCCAATGCAAAAGGACGGGGAGAAAGCCACTCGCGGCTCGCTCCGTGCGCTCATGCGTGGGAACGAGCGCCTTTCTCCCTGTCCCTTTTGCATTGGCAAGGATCGCTGTGCTTGGGGGTAGATTTGGCTACCCAATCCAGCCCCCAAGCACAGCAATATCACTGTGCTTGGGGGGGTGGATTGGGTAGCCAAATCCACCCCCCAAGCGCAGCGATTCTTGCAAGTGCACTAGGGTTGGGGAGAAAGGCGCATGGGAGTGAGTGCCTTTCTCCCCGACCCTAGGTCAGTCGCAGCGATCCATCGCTGGGCGGGTGGATTGGGTAGATGTTCTACCCAATCCACCCCCCGCATGACAATTGCCTTGGATAACGCTAAGAATCATTATCCAGAATCGCTATCCGATACAAGTTTTTTCCAAAAAACTTGCATCGTTATCCGATTCTAGCGTTATCCGATGCAATAATTATCTGGGGTTTTACTGTACATCTAGCTTTTTGTTTGTTTTTTAAGTTATCGGACTATTGGCTCCCCTCTTTACTTGATCTTTGCAACAATTCTATTATGTAGGTCAAATTAAGAGAGAGAGACCTCAAGGCTACCCAATGAGGCTCATAGCTCAATCAGAAGTGGGACATGGACTCTCTGAAGAATTGTGACATACCAGCTGTATATGGTTTGTTGTATAGTTTGCTGCCAGCTCTAGATGGGAACTGTAACTGCTTTTCTTGTGTGTGAAGATAGAAGCGATGAGAATATGTTGACCTGGAGCAGATAATGAGAAATAATATTTAGCTGTGATACCCCATGTGGATCACTATCAGACTACTGGTTTATCATTTCCAATTAGACCTTGGAAAACATACTCTTCTAGCTACACCACTGCAGTTCTCCAGACAATCACCCTGCTTTATTTCCAACATACATTTATGCTGGTTCATGATGGTTCATCCCAGACTTGAACAGAGGTCTTTCAGAGTGTTGCTGGCTCAGGACCTTAGCCAGGATTCTAGATTGGTGTTGGTGTTGGTGTTCAGGAGGGGCAACAACATCACACACACATATATAACATTGACATCCCAGGGTGGGTTGGGAAGGCTATTAGCTCAAGAGGATTTTTGCCCCCATGCCCCCCCCCCCCGGCTACGGCCCTGTGCTGGCTGAGACTGAACCAGGAGCCTCTCTCTGTGCAACAAGATGTCACAGATGAGGAACAAAAAGCGATAGCTATACATTTAAGGTAAATTTAAGGTGGCATCTTTGATAGCTCTGTGAGTTGGCTATCTGACTATAGATCCAGAGGGCATCAGTTTGATTCCCTCATTGTGCCTGTTGGAAGTAGAACTAACCTATGTAGCCTCAGGCAAGCTTCAGAGTTCCAGGATGCCCTCAAGAGAAAGGGAATGGTAAACCAATTCTAAATACAGTATTCTGTGTCTAGAAAGCCTTGGAATGGGTTGCCATAAATTGTAATAGATTTCACAGCACATAATTATTGCTATTGTAATTACATTTTGCCTCAGAATACACGTAGAGTCCTATATGTTCATTCACCTCCACCTTGTGTTTTGTGTAGGAGATCTCTGCTCAGAGGGCAAACGTTTTGGTGTGGGTTATTTGTTTATTTGTTTATTTATGCTAGTTGTTCTCCCTGCAAGGTAAACTTCTGCTTCTTTGGTTAGGAGCGTAAAAAGAGGAAGGCAGATGAAAGCAAGAGAAGTGTTTTTTTGTCAAGCTGTGACAGAAATCAAATGCAAATAGAGCTCAGTTCAAGACTGTTTGTTAAGTGTCACATTGGTGAGCATTAAATGCAGTTTATGTAGTTTTACAATGAGCAGTGCAGAATGTGAATTTTATTGATTTCCCCCCTCAAAGAACATACACAGAATAATATGCCCCATCCCAATGCCAGCTTACAAGTGTATCTTTATATCGGTGGATGCATATGCAGCAGGCTTGTGAGTATCGCTTCCTTGTTCTATCACCTTGTTTAGAAGATTTATTCCATGGTTCCAATTATAAAAGGAAGGTGGATTATGATTCACTCTGCTCACAAACCTTTCTATTCCCTCAAAGCAATGGTTTTCAAATTGTGTTTCAGAAGCTTCTTATGGGTTCTTCAGGGGTGGGTGGGTGTGAATAAGCTTTTGTAAAATGACAATGACACTGCTAGTAGAACATGCCTGCTTGCCCCTAGGCCTAGTTGTCCTCTGCAATGTGAGATACGTGTACTGGATAGGTGAAAAATATGGATCTGAATGTGGACCTACACAAAATTTGCTATGGAACATCTGCACAGTTCAGTGTTTGCCAAGAAAAAATGGGGACATATTTTACTCAATGAGGGGGAAAAACATGTGAAGAAAGTACAGTAAAATTTTATATATTTTTAAAACTGTGCATGGAAATGAATGTAAAGTTCTGTTCAAGAGAAGAAGGGTTTCCAACCATTTTAAAAGACCTTGGAAGACAGAGTTGTCCAAGGCAGCTTTTGGAGATAGCTTCCCTCCAAGGGAGTAATCAATGTTTCTTACAGCTGCCTTATGTATTACATCTGCTCTTAGGAGTATTATGCTTTTTTGAAAACTTGATTTATAGTTTTATGGTTTTTAGATGCTTTGCAGAGTAGTGAATGTATTACTATAAGCATGCCATATATGTGTAATAAAAATAAATAAATACATATAAATAACCCAACATGAGGCCAAATTAAAATGAGCTTGATGATGAAAAAAGAAGAATCTTTCCAAGACACATCTGCAAAAATGAAGGATATGTTTTCTTGAATCTGAAAATGAGCAAATTGAGTACAGAGCGGGATAGTCGCACCAAAGTAAGACCAGTGATGGGCAGCAACAGGTTTGCACGAGTTTGTCAGAACCGGTAGTAACTTTTCCTGGTGTCCCGGAGAACCGGTAGCGGCTTTTGGGGAAAAAAATCCCACCTCAGGGGCTTACCTTTTCACCAGTCCTCCCACTGTGCATGCGCACCAAGCTCTTGGTGTGCATGTGCGCCTACAGCACTTGGTGCACATGCACGGCCTCTTTGCTGTCCTCTCAAAAGGGGAGGAGGAAGAGAAGGTGCTAGCCTGAAGCTCCCTATAGTCTGCTCTCTAGGGTAAGGGGCTCACCTTTGGGTGTAGGGTGGGTGGGTGTATTTTAACGTGTATTTAATATTTATTTATTTTAATGTGTATTTTATGTGTTTTTATGTGTATTTTTATGTATTTTTATGGCTATTTAATTTTTATTTTTATTGCTTTTTAATGTTGGCTCCGCCCACATCATTGGCTCCGCCCATGATGTCATGACATTGGCTCTGCCGAAGACGTCATGACATTGGCTCCGCCAACAATGTTGGTTCTGCCCACAGTGTGGTAGTAAAATTTTTGGCTGCCCACCACTGAGTAAGACCTGCTGAGGTCCTAAGCTATGTCAGATGGAAGAAGGCCTCAAGTATTTCCCACTAAAACAAGGTAGCTGTTAAGTATATTTTTGCCATATATCAGCAAGGGTGTCTATTTTAGAGGTTGTTTTTCTTGTTTCCTCTTTTTTTAGTTATGTAAAATTTTACTTTTTAGGATTGCTTTGTATTGTTTGTCAATCAAGAGCCCTTCCTGATATGGAGCTCTACATTATATAGCAGTGTGCTCAGTCTGTTAGAAAACCTGGCACTGGTGTAGTTTGAATATTGGAAGGGAAGTCAAAGGGGAAAAAAACCAAAGGTATATTCTCAGTTGCATCAAAGGAAAGAATCAGATGTAACAACCTCAAATGAGAAAAGGGTAAGCATCAGTTGAACATTAGCAGCAACTTATTAATGGTTAAACCAGTCTGATGGTAGAACCTCTTCCTCAATGGTGGGATCTCTTTCTTCAGGTGTCTGAAGTAGAGTTATGACCAGCATTGCTAGAGTTAGAGATGTTCTACTCTGGATTTCTGAAACATAGCAGAACAGTTTGGCCAGATGACCTGCAAGGCCTTCTCTCTCTATGTTTGTGGTTATATGACACTCCACTTCACAATAGATCCTCAGCGATCTATTCTGTTCCAATTTTATCTGATCTTTGAGACAGACGAAATCAATGTAGAAACCAGGGAAGCATCTAAAACCCCTGCCCTGCAACAGTGTGTGCTTAGTGGCAAGAGCCCTTGTACAGGGCTAGCCCTCGCATTAGACACAATGAGGCAGCTATCTCAAGCAGCTAATTTGGATCATGAAGGAGCTCTGCATCTGCACTGGAAAACCTCTTCCTATACATCTTCCTCTGGGCATCCACGAAATAGCTCCAACAAGGCCTGGATCTTTCAATAGCTAGCAGTAATCATAACCAGGAAAGAGAATAAAAAAATACTGGTGCAGAGAGGTGGAATCTGTCTCTCTCCAAAGTATATAGCAATCCCTCCCTTCGCCACTCCCCAAATCTCAAAGGGTGGCTTTCACATTGATTTTCTTTGTGAATATACTTCAGGAAATAACCTTTTAATCTGCAAGAAGGATACGTTTTTGACAAGCTTTTCATCTTCACTTGTTGATAAGAACGACATTAAACCAGAAAGTCATTAATATGAGCTCTTATACTTGTATCAGAAAGATTTCTCTCTGCAGGAAAGTTATAAGATGGAAGGGAGGGTGAATAGCTCAGTGAAATTCATACTAACAGTGCAACCTGCTAATTGTCTATCCAGAATGATGTCACGTTATGTTCAGTAGGTCTTGTCGGCTTCCCCAGCCACCCCACTCCTGCCTCTGGAGCTGCGGGGTGGCTAGGGAAGCCGAAGGAGGAGTCCCCTGTTGGCTTCCTCAGCTGAGGGGTGGCTCCGACCTCCCCGGAACCAGCAAGGGTATCAGAGAGCCCCTGTCAGCTCTGGGGAGGTTGGGGGACCCAATCCGCGCTGTTCCTGCCATTCCCCGACCTCCTCGGCTGGTGCACTGAGTCAAAACATTGGGATTCAAATCCTGACATTTTGACTTATTGCACCAGCCAGGGAAGTTGGGGGATGTCGGAAACAATGCAGATCAGGTCCCCTGACCTCCCCGGAGCCAGCAGGGGTGTCGGAGAGCCCAAAATGGGTGAGAAAAACTTCGATTTTTTTCACCCATTTCGGGCTCTCCGACACCCCTGCCGGCTCCGGGGAGGTCGGGGACACAATCTGCGCTGTTCCCAACCTCCCCAGGTGCTGCGATTTCAGTGTGGGATTGGCACTAGGGTTGGGGGGGTTGAATGGGCGCATGTCGGGTTCAACCCCCAACCCAAGCAGCTGATCCCATGCTGCGATCTGCCTGCCTCTGTGGAAAGGGCTGGGGGATTCTACTCAGGAATCCCCACTGCCCTTTCCGAAGAGACAGGTGGATCGCCACCCTGTTCCCTTTCCTCTTCAGAAAGGGAACAGGGCTTTTTTTAACATTGTGCAATCAATGCATCGCACAACGTTAAAAACCGGATAATGACGAGACTCATGGAACCAAGTCTCATCGTTATCTGAGGTACTAGTGTAGCTATATTCTATATCTCTTTATACCAAACATCACATTCAAATTCCCCATCTACTTTCCATTTTTAAAAAACAATATTCAATTTCAAAGCTGTTACAAATATAAGAATCATTTCTTTCTTATTCCGTTCTATCTGCATGTTTTCAAAATCCATTAATAATGCTTTTTCAGGACACATCTCAAATTTTATAGACACTGATATTCTGTTTTTTTTAAAATGTTTTTTGCCTGCTCCACATAAACTAGCAAAACCAAACAGGTTCCATCTATATAGCTCCATGTTTTACAATTACTGTACAAATAATAATAAAAAAAGTAAATTCCATTTGTAATAATAATTGGAACACACTGTAATACAGAGGTAGTCAACCTATGGTCTGTGGGCCAGACCTGGCCAATGGCACCATTTTATGTGGCCCACTGCTGCCCTCCCCACAACCAGAAGTGGAAGTGGATGCATTTATGATAACGGTAAAATGCGCCCATGCATGCATAAATGTGCCCATGCCTGTTGTAAATGTACCCGTGTTTACAATAGCCGTGGGTGCATTTTACAGCAGTGTTTATGGTGGGAGGAACCACGTGACTGGTCCATTCACCTGTCTGTGGTGTGTGGTCTGGCTGCAGCATGAAAAAGTTGGGAACCCCTGTTCTAATATATATATATATATATACCAGTTGTGATAATTTTATGCCAAATCAAATTGTACATGGTCATATTTTAAGTGCTAATGTTGCATTTTTCTTTTTTTCTGAAAATTTCTGTTTTATTTTGCATATTATCCATCTTAAAACAGATTGAATGCATCCAATATATATCTCCCATCCTTCCCTCCAAAATGAGCTCCACTTGTGTGAGTCCTTCATTGCCAGATCTTGTCAATTTGCAGGAGGTGGTGTGTAAAAGCATTTTAGTAAGAAAACGTAGTAATCTCCATGCATCAAAGTTAGATGGTGGAGTTATCACTCCGTGAAAATCACATAAACATTCCCCCATATGAAATATTACTCATCAGGGCAAAGCCCTCCAAGGGTTTCACAGATGACAATAGTGTCAGAAAACCTCTCTTTGAAAAAGAGAGAAAATGTATTTCACTTCTCCAATTGCTTCTGTAGCCAAGCAGCCGGTAGCCCGGAGAAAGAAGGAATGAACATAATTGAGTCGAGAATTAGCAAATCTTAAATATCTGTCACTGCAATATCATTACCCATAAACTTGCCCTTTTCCCGCCCCTTTTCTCCCCAAAGACCAGCATCCTATAACTGCAGCAAGACGGAATATGTTCTTTCGAACAGCTAAATCAACAAGGTCTCACATGAGTAGTGCCAGGCTGGTGTGGTTGACTGGTTTCATGAAAAACTAATCATGTATTCATCATTGAGATCAAACACTCCCCAAGTAATTACTATCAAAACCAATCTGAAGAGGGGAAAATACTGAAGAGGAAGCACGGCTGATCTAATCAACTGTAGAGCAGAAATAGTTCTTCGAATTCTTCAATTCTCTTTCACTTTTTTTTTAAAAAAGATAAGCTTGGGTTTAAAAATAAATAAATGTCAAGATAGTAATTCTATTTTATAATTAAAGTAGAGAAAGCTGTCAACCAGGAATCAGTTGCTTTAAACCAACCATTACAGCTTTAGCTTTAACTCTTTGTTCATTAAGAACGTATATTTGCAAACTGATTTTCCCCACACTATTGTGAAGATAATAATGCTCAGAGAAGTGTTGCATGTGTTTTTGGTGACTGATAAGAATGTATAAGGATCAGAAAATTTTCTGATGAGAACCATGTGAAATGGGAGCCAGAGATGCAGTTTTGCAGCATTACACAGATTTTTGCCATAGATATCTCATATGTTGTTTGGGTGTTGTTTCTGTTTTTGTTGTCAAAAACCCAATCATATGGCATAGAATTCCTTATTTTAAAACTGCTGCCATTATTTGAATGCTTATTATTTCCAAGGCAGGTCCAAGACAATCCTCTCCCCGAAGACAGCACATATGGATATGAATCAAAGGTCAGTGTAGATAACTGAGCAGGAGGGTCCAGACCTGTCTATTGGGAGGAGACTAGATGTGCATTTCGCTCTATGTGTATTTCCTTAAGATTTTTGAATCACAAACTTGATATCAGAATAGTCCCTCCAATCAATATCTTACAATGAAGAAAAATCAGCTTTGTGCTTTTCCATGAAAACATATGCTGGGCTAAACTGATACCTTTTTGGCCAGATTGGGGTGATGGGAGTCAATATAACAGAAATGGGGCAAAACTCCCCATTTCTATTTTGTCAGGTTAAGAATTTAGAGGATTGCAAGCAAACCTTGTGGTGTTTCTCCATCTTCCACTTGAGCTGTGATCCATCATACTTATTTTCCCACGATTTTATAACAATGTTATACTATATCATGGCATAAAATCTTTCTGAAAATTCTGGAGGAAGAGAAGCAGAGGATCCTGCACCCCTTAACCTTCACCACTTGCCCTCCTCTGATGGATGTCTGGGTGTTTGGGTGAAAAAGACTCTTATTTTTCTAGGGTTCTCCATTGGGTCTATGAACAAACACAAAGTGAAGTGTCTAATCCTACCCCACCCCCTTCATCATAGTTTTGCTCCCAGAATCAGTGGCAAGTCTGGAGAAGTTCTTGCTCACACATAGGCTTCTACACAGAAGTGAGAAATCTGGAAAGTCTCGGCTCTAGTTCACATTATAGCCAGTTCTTGACAGGGACACTTCACTGCAGTTTCAGCATTGTTCATATGAACACAGAGATGATGGAGAGAGGCAGGGCTAGACACACTCTTTTCCAAGTATATTGATCAACCTAGAGGCTATAAGGCTGGGATAGGATTTATCAGTACACAAATATTCATCTACAACACCCCTTCCGTATATAAAGTGAGAAATTACATCAAACAATTGTACATTACAGAAGTGCATTACTAAAATGCACTAAGTCTTCACTACCTTTTCGGTAAGCCCCATCCAAAGGAAAATGTAGATTTTACTTGACAATTAAAAAAGAAAATCTATAATGCAGAACCATTTCTGTCTTCAGTAACTAATGAAGGGCTTTTAGTATTGACCGGCAACAAGGCTAATAATGACATTGACTCCACTCATTTAATACCATAAATTTAAAGACATGCCAAGGCCTATATTAGTATAATAAACTTGAATGTTCATTTCAGTTTAAGAGAACATCTGGGAGCCAATTGAGCATTACGGATACTCATGTTGTGTTCTGCTCAATTGCACCATATGGTTTTAACAAATTGTGCCATTTTTCCTTCTTTCATGATTAAAAAAACTAACCAAACAAAGCAAAATCCCAGACATAGACAGAGGATAGCTTTAAAATCCAGAGAAGTATCTCTCCCAGTCTGCTGTCACTAAAACAACAAATGGTTCTTCAGCTTAAATACTAATATAAATTTATAAATGTGAACAAACAAACAATGTTCTGTGGAATCATCTCTCATAGGCTAGCACCTACTCTACCATTTAAGGAAGTGGGATTCATTTATATAGTTACCCCTATTTTAAATCTCCCCCCCTCTTTTACAAATACTGTATCAGAAATTAAACCGCAGTTGGTCAGCCATGGATCTCTGGAGGTTCTTGAGCTTAACCCACAAAGCAACTGAAAACACATAATACAAAATATAAAAAGGTTTGAGAGAGTAGGAAAAAGAATAACAGAAAACAAAACAAAACAAAATAAAATAAAAAAATAAAAAACACTGTAGCACTTTAAAGACTAACTGCTATTTTTTATTGTTAGCTTTCGTGGATCAAATCCACTTAATTGTGTATACCTGGTAGAAGGGTGGAGGGCAAAAGAAGGGGGCGGCCAAAAATGAGATGGCTCGATGGTATTGTGGATGCAATGGGCACAGAGCTGAGCGAGTTGAGGAGGATGGTGGAGGACAGAAGTGCTCTATGGGGTCGTGGAGGGTCGGAATCCACTGTGCAACTGAACAACAACAACAAAAAAGGTTCAGTTCAGGGGATATTCTGTTCAGCAAGTCATAGAGCTAAAACTAGACCAGTGTTGTCAGGGATTCCCTTAGCGATATGTGTGTCTCGATAGCAGAGTAGCACTTTTAAGCTGTTACACAGCAAAAGCTTTAGGTGCAATGACACACACACATATGCCTTCAGTGAAAGGTGCGCTTTTCTTAACAGTGAGGGGAAGACAGACATACACAGGTCTATATACAATAACACCAGTCTCTCTCCCTCCAAGCCCCACAGTTGGGTACACAGCTTGGATTCCTCTGTTGGCTCCAATCCCAAGAGCATGCACAGAGTCCTGGTGATCTTCAGCAGTTCTTCCTTCTCAGTTGAAGGAGACTCTCATCAACAGCACGACCTCCTTCAGCAGTCTCTCTCTGTAGTCTCACCTTCAGTGTCTCAGTCCTTCTCTTCAGTATGACAGCCTCCTCAGTATGATAACCTCCTCACAATGACAACCTCCTCCGTAGACCCTTCCTAGAGGGCCACAGTTATACCCTGGTGTTGCTGGGCAGATTCTCTAATCAGCCACAGCTGGGCTGTTTCAGGAGCACGTAGACGAGGAATGCACAGCCGGGCAATCAGTCTGTGGCTCTATTATGGACACCTGTGTTTAAAACACTTGCAGGGCCTTAAAGCTGTACTATTCCACTGGGCAGCAATCTTTGTACAATACCCCACAAAGAAAAATGTCCTAACAAGTGTAAAGGTTGCAGCACTATGGTGGCATAGTAGTTAAGATGCTGAGCTTGGAGACTGGAAAGTCGAGGTTCAATACCAGAGTGCCGCATGGTGGATCTTGGGGACATGAAAGGAGCCTCATTTTGGCATCCCCTGAGCAGGGTTTCTCCAGCAAAAATCCTTTCAACCCAGAGTAGTTTCTGACAGGAAATTTATTATCAGTGGAAAGAGGGTGAGGAACACACCTCTTTTGATCCATAGGTTGCCTGTGAGGGTAAGGAATGGAAAGGAATTGGCATGATCCATGTTTGGCTGTCTCAAGGCTTTCATAGCCCCAAACGAATATAGTTAGGACCAAATGGTCCTAAGGATGCTAGGAAGATTGCCAGGAAGATTGTCATGTCTCTAAGTACTGATTGAAATCTCCAGAAAGTATTATGCACCTCTTGGTCTCCAGACAGGGAGACAAATCTTAGGGCAACCAGGTCTAGAGAAGGAGAGAGTTTGATTCTGTTGCATGTGGTAGCTTCAACTCCTGGGCACACAGTTGGTATTGGGGTTCAGCAGAAAGGCACTTGAGTTTGTGTATTTCTTTTTGAGAAAATGCAGGAAATCCACATTGCCTGTTTTACAGTCACACAGTTGAGCCTGACCCTATGCGACCCTTATGATCCCATGGGCCACAGCATGCTAGGCTCCTCTGTCATCTTCCGTAATCCACCAAGATCTACACCATCTCATTCTCTGTTACCCCCTTCTTCTTTTTCATTTGAGCTTTCTTAGCATCAGAGTCTTCTCCAATGAGTTCTCCCTCCTTCTCCCCCCTTCTCTCCCCCCTCTAGCCTACCTTTCCAAAGGAAGAAATAAATTGACTAGATAGGCTTGATGGGCTGCACCACTGTGGACTGTGGGTTTGGAGATCAGAGCTTTCTAACATAATAATCATGTGTTATCAAGGTGATTTCTGACTCATGGTGACCCTTTTCAGGGTGGGTTTCCCCCCCGGAGAGAAAGTACTCAGGAATGGTTTACACTTCCCTTCTTTCAGGGGTTCCCTAGGACTGGGAAGCTTGCTCATGACTACATAGTTTGACTCTTCTCTCAGGAGTAGTGGTGGGATTCAAATTTATTTACTACCTACACTGTGGGCATAGTATGGTGGGCATGGCCAGGAGGAAAGCCCTGCGTTACATCCAAATTAGGACTACTTTATTTCAAAACTGTGATGTAGCATTGATTGCAGCTGCCCGGGGCATAAGCCAAATTTGCCGCCCCCTGGTGGATGCTGGCACCTGCTCCTGCTAGGGCTTCTGAGAATTGTAGTCTAAGAATACCCATAGCCCAAAATGTGCCGCTCGGGGCAAGTCACCCCCCCCTCGGCTCACCTTCCTACGCGACTGGGTGGGGCCATCCAAAATTTCTGCTAATGCTTCCGGCAAACTGGGGAGAACCTGGCAAACTGGGGAGAACAGTGGGAAATCATACTCCCATCCTCTGAGATACTTAGGTTATCCAGCCAACAATAATAAGTTTACTTCTGTTTACTTCTTTGACATATTATGAAGGTGTCCCTTTGTGCCCTTCTCTCGGACCAATCCTGAAACTGCTTTAATTATGTGGAAATGAATGCTTGTTCACCACAGTTGCCAGATATCATGGGTTTCCACAGTGGAGCAAAAGGGAATTCCTCAGGACTCTTAATTTTGAATAATCCTTGTGATGTATCCAAACAGATAATAATGTGTTATAGTGACATACACAATGTGTACAAATTATGCAAATATGTGACTACGCAGTCCGTCCCCCCCAAAAAAATGTATGTAGAAACCAATGCAAAACTTGCCATCCTTGGGCTAATGGATGACTGGAGGCTCTCAAGAAGTTGCTCCTTTTGCCACATGATTGTTTTTTTCTTTCTCCATTTTATAAGATAACTCTGTTATGAATTAAAGGAGCCTGCAGTTGATGCCAGAGTTCCCTTGGTTATATGCTGTATGCAAATTTGTGACTGGAGGTAGATTCATTAATAAAGTCAATAAAGAATTTATGTCCTCCTCAACCAAGGCAGACTTAACCATAGGAGACTATTTTCATAGTAGACGTTCATGAAATGCATTTAGTTTGCTGATTTTATTTGAATGGAATAATTATTTGGGGGATTTAAAGTGATGTATATGAAAGTAAGCTGTATTGAACTGCAGAAAGATGAGGACTCCTGTATAGATAAAAATAAATAAATGGTAGCAATCAGATGCTGGATTACAAGTGCCAGGCTAGATGTTATGTAAATGAGAACTCTGAAATAACTAGTTACAAATATGGAGTTACTTGTAGCTAAGTTTCTCTCTCTCAGTAGTGAAGGTGTAAGTACATATAAAGCAATAGAAAAATAAAGAATTGTATTGGCAAAGGGAGTTGCCCAGATCTATAAAATATTAATATCCTTTTGATAGCACAAAGGATATTTTGAATTATAACACTGACTCACCCCTCCCCACAACCATCCGTTACGTAAATAACACATGTACTTTTCCTATTAGCAATAGCTGCTATTTTGTTTTTGTGCTTAATTGACAACTAATGGCTCTTGGCATCCATTATTTTGTCCATACCCTCAGGCAGTATACAGTACATTATTTTTGATGGTAACATGTTTGGCCTCTTCTCCTCTAAAGCTTATCAGGTAGCCATGTAAAATGTCAGAGCTACGCTGGATGAGAAATACTCTTCTGCCTCTCTACATTTCTCTTCTCTGTGGTATTATATGAGTTGGTCATTGCTTCCATCTCTGGATTCTGTGAATCCACATGAATGGGTTTACTGGGGTGTGGATTCACAGGGACTTGGGCTTCTGGGAATTGAAGTCCAAGAACAGCTGGAGTGCCAAGGTTCACCATCACTGATCTAGATCAAAATGGATATTAACAGATTTTTTTAAACATTATGTCACAAATTTGCTGGGTGATCCACTCCTTGTATTTTTTTATATACCTGGGAATATTTTATCATTGCCTCCCAAATGTCAAGAGTAAGTCAGTTGTTGTAATACATGTGGGTCAGTTAGGCACACATTTCAGCAAGTTTAACAGTAGTTCCAAACTGATTTATGGCAATTCTAAGTGGCAGTCCTGTGTTTTATATTACTCCTGTGATATATAAAGATTATTGAGGTAACATATGCAAGGTTGGGTTTTAACATGAGCATGCAATTCTGTTCAAGCCTGCCTGGAACCCCACTGAGTTTAATAGGTCTTGTTTCTGGGTACATGTGTCCAGATTACAAACCATAACTATTCAATTAGATTAGATCAGTCCTTCCAAACCAAGTTTTCTTCAGAAGTGTTGAACCAAAACTCCAATGGTTTAACTAACATGGATCTTTCTGGCTAATAATAGTGAGAGTTATCTAAAACATCTGGATAGTGCCAAGTTAAGGAAGATTAGATCCAGGCATGTTGCTAATGAAAGTAACTGCACATAAATCTTGATGCCTGCTGTAAGTAGATCTCCACGTTGTGCATAACTCTTATTTCTGAAGAGGTCCAGATGTCAAGATCTGTGCCTCTTTTCCTGTCCCATTTTAATATTGACAAGAAAGTTGTGGTGGTGGTGGGGGAACATAAGCTAATTACAACCTCCAGACTTGATTATTGTAACGCGCTCTACATGGGGCTGCCCCTGACGACCATCCGGAGACTCCAGCTGGTCCAGAACGCTGCGGCCCGGGTAGTGGTGGGGCGTGGGCGTTATGCTCATGCTTCGCCACTGCTCCGGGAGCTGCACTGGTTGCCAGTATGTCTCCGGGTGCAATTCAAGGTGCTGGTTATTACCTTTAAAGCCCTACATGGTAGTGGGCCAGGATACCTAAGAGACCGCGTCATCCCAAGAACTTCTGTCCGTCCCACCAGGGCGGATCGGAGAGGCTCCCTTGTTATCCCTTCGGTGAGAGAGGCGCACCTCGCCTGTACTAGGAGGAGAGCCTTCTACGTGTCCGCCCCGACCCTCTGGAACCTCCTGCCCACCGAACTGCGCCTTCAGACGGAGCTCTTACCATTCCGGAAAGGCATAAAAACCTGGCTGGCAGGACAGGTTTGGGGACCTGGGAACGTGGGTTCCCACATTAAGTGGCTTACATAAGAACTGCCTCCCTGGGTTGGAATATGGGAATACTGATGCGTAGTCCTGCGTCGTCTTAATTCGGTGCTGATTTTTAATTCTGATGTTTTAATTCTGATGTTTTTAGTGACATGGAGTTGGGTTTTATTTTTGTTTTTACTAGATTGTAAGCCGCCCAGAGTCGGGTCCCCCCGATTGGGGCGGGGTATTAAATTTAATAAATAATAATAATAATAATAATAATAATAATAATAATAATAATAATAATAATAATAATAATAATAATAATAATAATAATAATAATAATAATAATAATAATAATAATAATAATAATAACAACAACAACATTATGGAGAGCATCGAGAGTTCAAAAATATTTTCCAGCAAACTCTAGGATCAAATCAAAGTCTTTCATTCAGTTCTCCCAGACCCCACTCCTAGTTTGTCGACACAACATGGTCTGAGGGAACTGCTCGTGTCTTTGCCATTTTATCTTGTAACTGTGTTTCCACTCCAGTCTTGCTGGGTCTTAAATAAAGCAGAAATTTTGTATTGAAGTTTCCAAACAAATCCAAAATGGTTGGGGCTAGATCAACCTAAGGCCCATGGCCCAAATCCAGCCCATGGTGCCATTTCATGTGCCTCCCTCCAAGGGCATTCAAGAAACAAAATGGTTACCCTTTTGAAGCTGTTGGGACAAAATGGCCATCCTGCACTTGAAACTGGCTGAGAGAGTGTGACCTGGCCCCCGGCTTGAAAAGGTTGGGAACCCCTGAGCCAGATTATGGAGCAAAGAGAGGATAGAATGCATTGCTAAATTTAAACCCACAAAATGTGTATACACATTTGTGTAGACTTTGTGAAACAGATGTACATATGAGAAGCTAACCACTGATCAACACACTAGGGTGCCAAAAATGTATACATATTTTACGAGAAAACCCCTCTACAATCAACATACCCCACTGAATATTTTAAGAGATGTTATCTATATCTTACTTTTTGAAGTTGAATTGAATTATGGTAGCAATGTGTAGGCAAAGGAATTAATGCTAGTGCCACTACCATGAGACTGGCAGGATAGTAAAAGAAAATGTTGGAAGCATGGTTACTAGTCAAGGTGTGCAAGATCATTTTGAAGTGGTATTTGAAATTTGAGAATGTTGTGGAAGTACAATGACAATGGAAATGTGAATATTCAACAGAATCTCCAACACACCCAACAATTGCATACATTCATGATAAATTTGAGATACATGGTACTGTGTGTGATGTACACAAGGGAAGATCCAGGGCACTTTGGTCAGTGTTGCTCACACAGTCATTGGCCATATTCAGATCTGTCTGGACACTGTAATTGCAGAAGTCAAACATGACTTTTAATCATATTTTGTTATTGGTATATATCGAGTATTACAATTTTAATACAGTTTTTCCCTTTCTTGAAATATGTATACATTTTGGCACCCTCTGAATATTTGATTCTTGTGATACCACATCTTATTGCCTGCCCTTTTGGGTATACAATCCTTTCCCCAGATTCTCTGCCTCTCTGTTCTCCATAACAACAGAATGCACAATGAAAAGTCATGTTTACAAATCTTGCATGCAAATGGCATGTGGAAGAGCCATGATATGCAGCAATTTAAATTTGTTGACAGAGTTGCTAAGAGACGACCCCCTTTTGAGTCTCTGAAATTCTGTTTGATAGTGCCCTGTGCTCTGTCAGCTGAAGTTATTGAACAAGAGTGAAGACTCTCTACAAGGATTGGGGGTGGGGTGCAATCCTGACATTTGCTGAGGATTTGTTTTTGAGCCTGTAACAGAACACAGAATATTTCTTCAGTGCCAGCTTTGCTCCACACTGGAGTGTCAGGTGTGCAGCTGCGCTGCTTTTCAGCTCTCCTGTATGGTAATAAATGGTTTGAGCACCCAAATTTCACTGCTCCTGCCACACATATCCAGTCACTTCACAAAGGATTTACGAATCTCATAAGGTTCTTTGACATCTCCCTTTTAAGTCCCTGTATTTTTACTAGGTGCTGTTGAAATATTCATTCTCTAACATATGTACATATAGAGGCTAATGGGCAGTGAGCACTACATTCTCAGCTTCTTGTGCATCTGATCCAGGAGAGGGTAAAGGAAAGATATAGTTTTCTCTAAGAGCCATAAGCACCCAATAACCTCAAAGCAGCAAAGAAGGATGACCCAAGATCTTTTGCTGCCTAAGGCAGAATATCTATCTATTCACATCAACATACAGTGGCACCTTGCTTAAAGAGCACAATGCATTCCATGGAATTGCTCTTTAAGCAAGTTGCTCTTTAAGCGAAACACTTTGAAAAAGCACTGCAGCTGCCATGGTAAGTGACTTCTGGCAGGGGTATTGTGAACCCCAATTTAGTTGTTAAGTGAGTTTTTGGTTGTTCTACAAGGCAACCATTTGGAGAAAATTCTGCTCTTTAAGTGGTTTAGTCTCTATGTTAGGTTTTTACTGTACATCGTCTTCAAAGCCAATTAAGTTATTTTTGGCACATGGGGCAGAAAAATGCCACATACACACACCCTTCTTCTCTCTGGTAGTACAATTTCAATTCCTCAAACTGAATTCATTTCTTCACCCAAGATGATCATTCTTATGATTGCTTTAAAGGTCTTTGTAAACAATTCTGTTGTTGCCTACCTCTTAAAGTAGGATAGAACGACAATTATAGTACTACGACTGAAAGTGCCCTGACCAATTTTATTGCTTGTTTTCATTTTGTCTTTTTCATTTATTTATTTTTAAATAATTTTATCTAATTTACCTTTTTTATGAAAGTTGGAGCATACTTTTCAAAAGATACATTGTTGTCAGCCTACTGTAAACATTTTACTGTCTCCAAGGGTACATGTCCTCAAGTTGCTGTTGACTGCAACTTGTATCCGAGAATGCATTTTTCCCTGAAGCAGGAAAAATGTCACTGGCATAAATTTGTTTAAGGTGGATCCCAGTTTGCCATGAAGCGACCCACATACTATGATCACAGAGTCATCTCCTGTGGCACATGTGACATGAGATATGCAGGATTTAACGCTGGGACTGCAATGGACTGTCGCAGCCTTGAGGATATTAACAAGCCAGCCCATATGGCATGGGCTCCTCTGCTCATTTTGCCATTGGGCCATGCCCTCAAGTTCTCCAACTCTATCTCTTGCTTAAAAAGTACAGTATGCCCTACATCACATTTTGAAAATCTGAGCAGAAATCTCATTAGAGGCACTATCTACTTATACAGAAATGTACATAGGCAGAAAATCTAGGCATTACACTGCCAATTCAAGATGTCCATTACTCCAGGGATTCAAAAAAGTTTCTTTGGGTAGAGGCCTTTGCCACTCTTTCTCCATTGCCTTGGGATCTATTGGCTACTGACGGGTGAATTAATTAGAAAGGAATTAATTGAAACAATAGACAGCAACATGGAGTTTCTGGACTAGATAAAGAATTAAAGTGATATGGCTCCAGAACACGGCCCATCTAATAAGTGAGGTGCTATCTCCCCTTCCTGTGGTGAATGTGAAATGGTCATTTAGTCTGGTGGATGGAGAACAAAGTCTAGTGAGTTGAATCTAACTCCTCTTCAGTGATTGGAGTTTCCAAGATAGGTTTTGATTTTCATTGGGCTTTACCTGTCAATTTCCTTCTGTTCTGATGCTTTGTTCTTTTGCTATAGCAGCAAGCTCTGCTGGTGGAGTAGTGGTTAAGGCACTAGCCTTGGAGATCGGAAACATGTGTATGATTCCTGAGAGCTGCAGGATGAGGGACATGAAAGGAGCCTTATTCAGGCATCCCCTGCAAAAATCCTTTCAACCCAGAGTAATCTCTGACACAAAAACGAACGAATTGCCTGTTAAGCATTTTTGTTCAAATTTCAGCATTTTTAATTACCCTCATAGCACTTCAGAGATTTGAACTGACCCAAGCATGACTGGAGACTCCTTGAACCACTCAGTACCTGCTCCAGTGGGGTACAAAATCTGTGCCTCATCTCATTTGGACAGAGCACATCCTTGGCCAGAATGCTATCTATGCCTGCTCAAGTGCACCACTCATTGAGTGCATAAAGCTGAAGTAGTACAACTTTTTCAATACTAAGGGATTGGGTTGGATGGAGAATAAGGGGATATGCGGGGGTCTGATTGTGTACATATGCACTTACATGCAGACTGTTCTCCACACACAAACAGAAGTACTCTCTCCACACATACATATACTCACACGACTTCTCCTTATCTCAGTGTACAGGGATTGCTGCGGAAGGTGTCTTTGCACAGATGATAGCTACTCCCATTCTCCTAGCAGTTTTCCACAATGAATGCTGTTTCTCTGTTGCTATTAGTGGCGGGAAAACAGTGGTGTGAGAATAGTTTCCTTCCACATGGAAAAATGTGTGGGGACCTATTAACATTAATAATTAAAATAAATGATAATATAAATTATAATAATTATATAATTATAATTAAGTGGTGCCTTTGGGCGGGCGAGAGGCAAATGCCTATATAAACAGATGAATGGACATGGATGTGATTAATATGAATCTTCATAATTCAATACATCATATGTTGTAGCAGACAAAAAAAAAGCCATCCTCTGAAAATAAGTCCTAACTTGTCTTTTGGAGCAAAAATCAATATAAGACCTGGTCTCATTTTCAGGGAAATATGGTACCACTCTTGGTACTTACAATTCCAGTATAAAACATTCCTTAGGGATTTTAGAGTACCAAGTTGACATAAATTTGTCATGGCCCTCAAAAGTATTCTCACAAATTTTTTTTGTTTGGAGAAAACTATACATGTTGTGGTTGTCAAAGTTTTGTTTCTTGGCATCTTTTCTGAAAGGAGATGCAAAGGAAAATATAAGAAAAGATCCATAGAAAAGTGTTGCTAGTCAGAGAGCAGACAAAACTAGGCAGGAGTTTAACACAACTTTCCCCAAACTAGTGTGCTTTAGATATTTGGGGTTATAGATCCAGTAAATCTCTTACAGTGGTAAGCCATGTAAGGTGGGGCTATAAACCATTGAGAATTAAAATATAGCTTGCATTTTAATTGCAACATCACCATAAAATAGAAGGTTTTGTTTAAATAAAGATAGCAGCATTTAAGGTTAAGAGAGTTGCTCTAGAATCTGAATAGAGTTAGTTTACTTTATAAACCTCCTCACCCTTTGTAATTCCCAAATTCCCCTTATTTTATAGACCCTTATTTTCACAACGTTGTGTGGCCTGTGATGTCTTTATGGAGATGCAGCATTTTAAGCTAATGGACGTATCAAATAAAAAGACACTTGGCAATCCTAGAAAGGGATAATACTGTGTAAAGGATAAAAGGCAGAGATCTAAATTTGACCCCTCTCCTCCAAGTTGCCCTTTTAGCATCAGTTTATTGCCATCATTCATCTTTAAATGCACTCATCATGCAAGAAAAATGCTGGAAGCTCTTCTGGAGTCTGAATTCTCCCCCTCTTTATCTCTCTGCAAGGAAAAGGAAATTGAATGTGGCAGCTGGACTAAGAATTGCTGCTGGGAAGAAAAAGACAGCTAGGTGTCTGAAAGCTGCAATGTCTAGGTCACGGGTGCCCAAACTATGGTCCAGGGGCCAGATTTGCCCCCCATGTCAATTCATCTGGCCCACAAAGCCATCGTTGTTCCTGGAAGTGGAAGTAAAACGTGCCCATACAGGAGTGATGAGGGCTTCGTGGGCTGGATGAATTGGCATCGTGGGCTGGATCTGGCCCCTGGACCACAGTGACCAGCTCCCTAAACCACATGACCAGCCCGCAGCCTGAAAAGTTCAGGTACCTCGGTCTAGGTAGAGAAGAGAAGAAAACCACTGGCTTCCGTTTAATGTCTGCAAGAATGACTTGAATGCATACTTTTACATGGCAAATCTTTTACTTTCAGTCCCCATGTTTTCATTCTGTTAAGGTGTGCTTAGTTCCATCAAAATCTATCTTATAGGAAAGTGCATGAAAATTTATTTCCATTTTTCATTTTTTTTTTAAATGCAAGACTATAAATCAAGTTCAGAGTTGCTAAATCACATGTTTAGGGTTTCTGGACTGCTTTTTTGTTGTTCAGTCGCACAGTCAATTCTGACCCTTTGCGATCCTATGGACTAGAAAATAAATTCTTCCCATTATATATACAGTTGTACCTCACTTAAAGAGCATAATGCATTCCACAGGATTGCTCTTTAAGTGAGTTTGCTCTTTAAGCGAAACACCATTGGAAGTGACCAATTGTGGGGGGATTGTGAACCCCGATTTATTTGTTAAGCGAGTTTTTGGTTGGTTTTATTTGTTAAGTGAAGCAAACATTCAGAGAAAAGTCTGCTCTTTAAGCGAGTTACTCTTTAAGCGAGATGCTCTTTATGCGAGGTTTGACTGTATACGTTTCCATGGACATGTGGCAGGCATGACTAGACACCGGAGTGCACGGAACACTGTTTACTTCCCACTGATGTGGTACTTATTTATCTACTTGCAATTTCTTGCTTTCAAACTGCTAGATTGGCAGGAGCTGGGACAGAGATGGGAGCTCACTCTGTTATGAAATACTTGGGTCTTGAACTGCTGACCTGCCAACCTTTCAGTCATCAAGTTCAGGGTATTAACCAGAGTTAAGACTTTCTGTAGCAAGTCTTTATTTTGGATGGGGGGGGGGGAGAGGGAGGAATTGCAGCTATGAACAACTGTTTGCATTTGGGATGGAAGATGTGATGTGCATTGCATTGTACGATTATTCCATTTTCCAAGTCCTAACCTAGAGATATGGCAGGGCCAGCCCTACCAATAGGCAGAGGAGATGAATATTTCAAATGACAAGCAGTCTGTTGTCATGTGGAAGGCTCCTCATGCTGAAATTCTGGGGTGAGATTCTGCCCCTGCTGTTACTATGTGCTGCTCCTGATTACTACAAAAAGGTGTTAATGAGAACCATTGTTATTTGCAGCCAGGTATTTCCAGTTTCAGTGCATGCTTAATTTCCCCCTTTGTCATGCATGCCTGGCATATTGGTGGCCTTGGGATTTCTTGAAAATTGTTTTTGGGGTTTTATTAGTCACAGCCTTCCTACCATTTTATAGCTTGTCCCTGAAGAAAACAGTTTTCACTGATAGCTAAGTGCCAACCCAATGAGCAGCAATGAGATAATGAAATAATGCCAGTTTGAGGAATGTTGCAAAGATGTTTCTTACAAAAAACCTGTTTATAACAAATTCACTTTTAACAAATAGATCAGGTCACAGTGGAACAGACTCATGGGTGTAAAGACAGACATTGATCAGTGAATGACATGAATCCAAAGGGAAATGCAATATTCCTTCAACCAAATAGAGTTAATGGAATGGATTGTCATCCTTGCATTAAGTGTGTTGGCCAGTGCAGGAATGCTGACTTGTGCTTCTGGTAATTGAAGTCCAAGAACACCTGGAGTGCCAAGGTTCTCCATCACAGGTGTAGGCGAAAGTTCCCAAACCTGTGACCCCAAATTTTCTTGGAAGACATCTCCCAGAAGCACTGACTATTGTCTGGTTTTCTGGGAGCTGGAATATAAGAACATCTGGAGTTGTAAATTTTAATTGGCCATGCATGATTAAAACTGAGAAGCCAAAAAGCATGGAAGGGCTGAGTTTGGCTGAATAGCATTGTTGGTTAGCATTGGCATCAGGATTTGGCATAACCCGGCAACTCACAATCCTAGCAGAGGTCTCTGTTCCAAAATGTGGAACTCCTCCTTCTTGTTACTTCCTGTTTATCTACTCTCCATCTGAATAATGAAACAATGAGAGGCGCATAATTGCATACTTTATCTTCTTCTCATTCCAGTGACAGCATTCTCTATGCCCAAAGATGAAGATGGAAAACTCCATCAGTTTTATTGTCTCCTCCATTTTAAAAGGGAAAAAAACCATTCAGGTCCTTTCTGTCCTAAACATATGGGGGTTCTGGTAAATTATCAAACAAACCAGACAAAATCCCTTGTCATCTACAGTGGCCAGGTTGAGGAGAGAGAGCTAATTGCAGCACAAAGCTAGTTCTGTACCTGCTTGCTATGTAACTATTCAAGATGGGGATCCTGTCCGAAGGACAGGGGACAACTCTAATTCAGCATCACAAACATGTTTGATCACATTGGAATTAACAGGCAGACTTTCATAAACATAAAGGATTCAAAGCTGTCCACCTAGATAGATAACTTTATCACCTTCACCCTCTGCAATTCAAAGCTTGTAAAATCTCAAGTTCCTTCCACACTACAGTCAAACCTCGCATAAAGAGCGTTTCGCTTAAAGAGTAACTCGCTTAAAGAGCAGCATTTTCTCTGAATGTTTGCTTCGCTTAACAAATAAAACCAACCAAAAACTCGCTTAACAAATAAATTGGGGTTTGCAATTCCCCTCACAATTGGTTACTTCCAATGGTGTTTCGCTTAAAGAGCAAACTCACTTAAAGAGCAATCCTGTGGAACGCATTATGCTCTTTAAGCGAGGTATAACTGTATTTCTTTAAAATGAATTAGCAGGTTTTGCTAATTGCTGATTAAGGAAAACTAATCACATAGGGTATAGAATGAAAATGAGATAATCTGAACCTAGTCAAAGAAAGTAGCAATTTGAAAATATATTCAAATACTATAGCAGCAGTATCAACCAATAATAAGATGGACAATTTGAAAGCAAACTATAAAAGAAGGAAATAAAAGAGAAAAAGAAGGGAAATCAATGATTTTCTAACACAACATGATAATGAAATGAAAAATGCAGTACAGAACAATCTGGATAATATAATAATTTATAACATACAAAATTAGCCATAGTTAGGCCTTTATAAAACATTGCATTTGCCCTTAATCTTCTAGTTAAAGTTCGCTATGTTCACACTCATTTAGTAGTTTTTGGCCTAAAGGCTGGAAGGAAGATATATAGCTGGATATTTCAAAGAATCGGTTCCTGGAGAATTGGGTGGACATGGAGGGGAAATTGATCTAGTGAAATTAGGATGAGAAAACCAGAAGTAAAATGGTACAAAATAAAGTATTGAAGTCTGCACCTAACTGGTATGTATGTATGTATGTATGTATGTATGTATGTATGTATGTATGTATGTATGTATGTATGTATGTATGTATGTATGTATGTATGTATGTTCAGTGGAACCGTGGTTAACGTAATTAATGCATTCTCCGGGACATTTCTTACAGTGAAAATTACTTTAATTGAATTTGCCATAGGAATGCATTGAATGCAATTTCCCAAAAGAATGCATTGAAAACCAAAATACTTTAACTGAAATGCAGTTTCCCATAGGAATACATTAAAAACCAATTAATCAATTCAAAAAAAGTTCTATAAACCAAGCCACTATTTTCTATGGATATTCTTTTGTTATGTGATTTTTATGTTAACTGAGCGGTTTGTTAACTGAGGTTCCACTGTATGTACGTGTTGAGAGAATGAAAAGAGAAGAAGTAAGGTATGCAATGCTCAGTCAGAGCAATCCACAATCAAGAAATCTTGCCTAGGAAAACCTAGGCTTTTGTAAAGAAAATCACAAGATTTGTGTTGGTGTAGAATCTCCCAGGAGGAATTAACCAATCCATTGTAAAAACTGAACCTTTTCTCAGAGTCTGCAAGAGTACACATTTATAACATGCATATTTAGCCATAGTTAACATAGTGTGTGTATGTGGGTGAGGGTTGTTCTATCCCATATTGTTTTTTGTTCCACTGTCATCTCTAATTTTCATGCATTCTGATTGACTCCTTTACCTTCAGCACTAAAATTCAGTTCTGTATCGGTAGATGGAAAAAAGGGGGGGCTATTTGTCCTGCACCACCTTTCTTTATTCCCATAAAATAAGATATCCCTTTGCCCTGAAAGGAATGACACAATTGTCAAGGCACACTCTGGGCAAAGAGCCACTGAAAGTCTCCAACTTTGCAGCCTGTCTGTGCTGTTCCTTTATCTTTCAGCTCAGCAAAATCCTTATTGGCACAGCAATCATGTAACTGTCTTGCTGCTCATTCCAGCATGCAAAAGTCCAGGCTAAGATAAATCATCTGCTCTTGTTTGCCAACAGGAAACAGGCACATATGCTGCTTCCGAAACAAACCAAAGATTTCATTAATGACACCCTATTGGCAGGTCATTCCAGAGATCAGAAATCCAGTCCATAGGCCAAATATTTGTAGGCCACTCCAATCCACATGTTTACCCTCCTTTTGTCCAGGGTACTCTTAAACCCTAAAGCAGGACCTAAGTAACATACAACATGCAAGACTGTTTTTCCAGGGATGGATTTTTAAGTCCTATTTTTAAAAAAAGATAATTACATTGGCAATCTTCAGTAGAGGATCTTCTCATAGTACAGTACAGTACTTGACTACCAGTCTAGCCAGGTTATCCTGCTATGGTAATAGAGTAGACCATACTTCCAGTGACTCAACGCCAAGTTTCAGGTGGTGGTTAACTAACCTGACAACCCTGAGGACTAATGGCCTTGGGTGCTGAAGCCCACAGATTAGGGTGATGGTCCTCAAGTGGATTAAATCCCACTTGAGTCCATCTTGAAGAAGGGCAGCAGCTTCATCAATACTGGCCTGGGACTGATGAGGACTTTATGTGCCAAAAGGGCTCAGGACCAGAAGGTGACTCACAGAACTGGATCAGTAGTACAGGGGTAGGGGGGGGTGTATGCTGTGATGGAGAAGGCAGTTGAAAGACCACTCCATTATATTCTCAGGACATTCTTCATGGCTGATCGCCATGAGGATTGCCTATATTTGGATTCTGATACAAGATAGCAGCAGCAGGAGAAGTACTTGACTGTGAGGGTGGTCCTCATCCCCTTTAAATCCTAATACTGTACTATTTTCAAAAACCAATATACTGAGTGCTTCTGGTTTGGTTTCCTTCTGTGTGTGAGAAAGAACGGGTTACTTTATTGGTGAAAGAAAGATACAGTACCTGGCATTTTTAGCAACCTTCCTTTCACTGCATGTTGAATGATCCAGGAAGAAAAATGAGCAATGATTTGTCCGAGATATTGGTGTCAAAATTATTTTTGAGAAGGAGCAGGGGAGAGAATCTGTTTTTGCATTTCTGTGTGATTGTGTTTGGGTTGGGGGCCTTCTGGACCTTTTCTATCAGGAGAGCCTTTACAAGTAAACCAAGAAAATATCTCACAGCCACCAAGGAAAAAAGCAGCTCTAATCAGAATGAGCAGACCAGTTTTGAGAGCACATATCACCCCACCCCCACCCCAAAAGGCTTTTGATCACTATGCTTTTTTATTCAGATTTGACTTCACATTATAGCTAATCAATACCTTGCAACTGTCCAAATCCCCAGCCAGACACACATCTCACAATCAGGAAGGGAAGTCTGCTAATTGAAGAAAAGTCAGAGATGCAGGTACCCACTGCCCTGGGGCCGTACTGCTCATTCTCTCTTTCCCTTTCTCTCTCATTCTCACATGGACATTCTTCTTCTTCTTCCCTCCACTCAAATGGGATCTCGGAAATGGTGGAAATAAAATTGAGAGACATGACAGGAATGGGAAAGAGGAATCAATTCGAGTCACTTGCCACCAGTGTTTACTGCTTGCCTCTGTCTGAAGAGGAATGTATTTATTTCCTCGTTGCTCTCTCATTCTCCCCCCCCCCCGGCTCATTCTTTCTCTCATGACTTAGGGGAACTTAACCTTTTATAAATGGGATGGTGGTACCTTCATGCATTTTAAATGGCCTCCTCTTCCCATTTCAAAATAGGAGAAAAAGGTAGGCTTCTGTTCATAAAGATGCCCATCAAACATTTTGCCCTTCAACCCATCCCTAACCACCCCAAAATCCTTCGAGACTGCAGTTGTGATATCCTACAAATGGTAATACAAGTGAATACAGTGAAACCTTGCATAAAGAGCACCACGCTTAAAGAGCAGAATTTTCTCTGAATATTCTCTTCGCTTAACAAATAAAACCAACCAAAAACTCACTTAACAACTAAATTGGGGTTCACAATCACACACACACACACACACCAGAAGTCAGAATTGGTCACTTACAATGGTGCTTCGCTTAATGAGCAAACTCGCTTAAAGAGCAATCCTGTGGAACCCATTATGCTCTTTAAGCGAGGTACAACTGTACTTTCTCTTCACTCGATGAAAATATAAGAACAGAGGGGCATCCTCTTCTTCCTGAGTGTTATTTCCTTTACAAAAAGTAGTCTGTTTGTGATCATCTTCAGACCAGGCCTGTGGCCCAAATGCTCTTGCTTAGTTACACAAAAGGCATAACTTTTGGAGGTGAATTGCCTCTGGTCAAGAAATTGCTGTAGACAATATCTGTTGCATTCCAAGTTGTGCAACTCAGCATGTAGCAGATAGTGCCCATGGAAAAGTCTTAAATTAAGGCAGTTCACCTCCAGAAGGTATGCTGTTCATGTAATTAAGCCACTGGATTCTGGCTTGTTTCTCTCAAACCTCTGAGAAACACTGTTTTTAAATTATTTATATTTATAACCACAGTTGTATCTTACATTTAGACTATTAACCTAAACTCTCTTAGTAGGGCAGCAATAGAACTATCATTAAACCAATGAAGTGGCCAACTTTGTCACGTTTTACTAGCTGGAGAAAAAGAGGCTGTGAAATTTCCTTTTCTAAGGGTAGCGTTGCCACCTTCTTTCCAGAGAGGCTCCTCGTTGCCAACACTTACGTGGCACCTAGGTGCAATGTGGTTCTCTCTGTGCTGGGAACAGGTGTTGTATGTTGAATTTGGGGGGGATCAGGTAGGGCAGCATTTAATTTCAGCAAGTTGTTGAAAAAATTACTTCCAGTTGCAGGTTTTTTTCCAGGCTGAGAAGAGAAAGAAGAGGGGGTGGGGAAATGAATACAGATTAGACTCATTAGAGTGAAACTTAGCCATTTCCTCTTTCCTACCGGGGAAACAAACACTAACTTTTTGTACACATCATAAGAGAATTGGGATTCTCTCTAGGAAAGCATTTTATGGTTTCCAGCTGAACATTTATGCACTAAGGCAGATGTTTAGGAGAATAGTCATCGAAGGGGGAAATATGAGTGTATCTACACTCTGCAGTTATATCAGTTTCATATCACTTTAACTGCCCTGACTTTATCTGTGGCATGCTGGCATTTGCATTTTGCGAATTGGACGTCTCTACTGAAGAGCTCTAGTGCATTACCTTGAACCATGGCATTCAAACTTTCCAATAGGCAGAATTCTAAGTGCCTCATAAACTACAAATCCCAAGATTCCATAGGATAGAGCCATGGCAGTTGAAGTGGCATCAAGCTGTGTGATGTAAATGCTGTCAATGTGGTATAGAAAGGAACTTCACTTTTTGCCGATATACTGACTGCCATGCTGATCCAGTCTCCAAAGCTCATAAATACAACCAACGCAGAGTGAAGTACAGTACCAAAGAAAATCTTGAATACAGTGTTCAGCTGTGTTAAATGAGCACATCCAACCCCAGATGTCCCTTTGTAGATATACCATAGTTGGGAATTATGCAACTCCATGCCAATTTAATTCTTGAATCTTCAATTTCACCTGTATTCTGGTTTCCCAATATGGAGGATATCTTGTCATTATCAAGTGAGGAGTCTGCACATTAGTGGACATCTCTACCACAACATTCCACACATGCAAATGGATGAGAAATCAAGTCCATTTGCATGCAGTTTTTTTAGCCATTTGGATATCATGTCACCTGCTGGCTAAGTGGACCATGACATGTGCCCTCCACTTTCATCTGGACCAAGGGATCTGACAGAGGACACTTTGGTGAGTTTTAGTCCTGGATTAACATCATTGACAAGAGATGGGCAACACTGCCTAGTTAGACTGCTCAAGCCACCACACCCTGACAAGGCTCTCACATGGGGGGGGGGGGTCCTATAAATGAATTAAATATGGAGGACTCTCCTATAAATGAATTAAAATTAGTCAATTACTGGTTCTTTCTTTTCCTTCTAGCTCCCTTCCCCCTGCACCTTTTAGTACATCCTGCTTTTGGAAGAACCCATGAGACAAAAGGTTGAGTCTTCATGGATATATTGTATTCGCTGGGGTAGCTACAAGGGGCATTCCATTACTTTTGCCTATAACAGGAGATAAATATTTGGAATCTTTGAAATAGAATGACTATATTTCCTACCTCATAGAAATCAGTCTTCTTTTTGAAAGTGTATTAAATTTTAAAAAAATATTTCATTGCACCACTATAAATTTGAAGGTGCAAATTTTAAGCAATTTCAGCTTTTCTTTTGCACTTGTTTTTGGTGAGAAGTTTCCTCTCTTTTCCTTTTCTTTCTTTTAGCAACATATTGAGTGGCTACCCTATTTTAATGGCACAGTTGACCCATTTGGAGCAAACATTTTTGCACAGGCATGCAGTCAAAAGAATCATTTCCAGCTTCTGTTGCATGGAGACGATTCTTTTGGCCTTGGCTTTTGCCTTTAGCTGGCCTCAGTCCAAGAGCTTAACTCAGGTGTATACTAGAATACAATGCTTAGTCTGCTCAAAATGTACCCAGCGGGGCATCATGCAGGCCTTCATTTGCAAATAGCTCTGTTTCCCCAAATGAATAAAAATTCATGTATTTTCGAATTCCAGAAGAAAGTGTAGGCTGGATTGCCTGTTAATTCTTGCCATTATTTTATTGCCAGCTGGAAAGAATCAATTGACAGGAAATTTTTCTTCTTTTTCTTAAGGGAAATTTACTAGGGATCAGAGCAAGAAACTCTCCTGAAACAAGAAACTTTTCTTTCTTGTTACTATTTGTGTGTTTATCTGTTCCGTTTGTTGAATTTCTGCTCTTAAAAAAATATATGTATCATTTCAATAAGGATCCCATTAATTACATTCCATTCTTTCCACTTTGATATCTCATTAAAATCTTATAAATGATCATGCAGTGACCTTGAAGGGCATGCATAATACATGAAAGTAAACCTGCAGTAAAATGTATTCTTTCACTCCTGACTGCCTTCATCCCACATTTCATTCTCCCATCCCCAATGACCCCAATATGGGGAAGCCATTGCTAAACACGAGCAAGCGGAGCCAAGGTATGCAGTGGTGTGCAAATCCACCAACTCCATTAGCCTGCCTCTCCTGACGACAGCTGCAATATGTTAATGGCTTGTGTGTTTGGATGCACGGGTTGCTGCTGCTACTTAGGGCACGATGCTAATTACCATAAGATGGTGACAACAGGTGCAAGTGTCGCTTCGCATCAGTGTCAGCTGCCACTAGAAGAGAGCTTGCAGTGCCCAAAGGGAACTCATAGTGGATGCCAGCTTTCTCTAGCAGCCTGCAGTTCTCTGAAGAACCCGTCATAACAATTGCCCATATGTCTGCAAGAATTTCTGTCTGTCTCTCTGAATTGACTGCCTCCTTTTTCTGAATTGTTTTGCCAAGGGAAAAAGCAGACATTTTGGGTCTGAGGAGGTAATAGAAGTGTGTTACCCTCCTTCACTTTCATCCTGAGTCAGAACTCACTCCCTATGTGTTGTCCTTTGCCCTGGAAACCATGCAGCAGAATATGGCTGCTTCCCCTTGGTTTTGGGGAAAGGTGGACCTCTTCTTGAGCTTCAGAGACTACATTTGTCCCCTGTGCTGAAACTTTCTGGGCTGCAGCTCCTAGAATATTTCAATCTGTCCAAATAGAGTATTCTCAGACATCACAAGAATGGACATTCTGATGGGGGAAAGGGCATGAAGGGGAAGCTCATGTCATTTCTTTACAGAGTCATGCTTCTGACAATTTGCTCCTTCATGAAACAAGCACACAGGGAAGCCTTTCCAACTGCCATGCTTCCAAGAAAAATGGTTGGGTTTGAGGATAGAAGCTGTGGTGTGAAGGCAGACAAGGGCTCCAAATGAGTTCCATATATGGTCATGAAGATCCACATGCATCCTCAAGCTACATGGTTTGTCCCATAGGAAATATTGGTGGCTTTCCAATATTGGTTAGCATTATTCTTGTCTTAGCTGGCTGGATAGCTCAATGAGTTGGGTATCTGCCTCTGAAGCCAGAGATTAGGAGTTCGATTCTCCACTTTGCATACTAGAAAAGACACCCAGTGTAGCCTTGGCCAAGTTGGATGATCCCAGGATGCTCCCAGAAGGGAATCATAAATCACTTGGGAACACTTTCTACATAGAGCACATGAGAAAGGGTCATTATAAACCAGAATTGGCTTGGCAGCACAGTTATTATCATTATCATTGTTGAGTATTCTAGTGCAACCCCAGCATTCAGTGAATAGTAACATACTAACTAGAGAGACAGGAAAGACAGGTCTGACCTAGAGGAAGTTGTTTGCATTGTTTATCTCTAAGTAGCCAATTAGAAAGGTTCTTGTGTTTCCCATGGAAATCCTATTTGCACATCTTAAGGCCTCTATTTCTTCTAGCTTTTTCTCTCATTTCTTCCTCTGGAAGAGGAAAATGTCATTTTGAGCCTCTGCATCTTTCTAGCCACAAGGCTTGATGAGTGGCAATCTTTACTTACCTTCTTTCTAAACTACCTAACTTGAATTTCCTGCCTTCATTGTTGACTTAATGCCACCTTACCAAAACTTTTGATCACATATATCTTCTGATCTCAGTTTGTGAGTGGATTCTATTTTTCTTTCTCTCAAGCATCTAGTCCAAGTATGTTTATTAGCTGGGCTAAAAGGGGGGAGAACTGAGGAGACTTACATTCAAACAGAAAGGACTAAAAACTTGCCCTGCTTTACTGTGGAGCTGCTACAAATAACTTAACAATTACAGTATTACTGTCTTACCCTTATGTCAGACTTTTTTGGTGACATGGCACCTAACACACATTACCACAATCTTTCCCCAACCCATTAGCCTCCATCCATGTTGGGGGCGGCATGTTGGCAATGCTAATAGGGGGTTAGGAGAGCTATAATTCAACATCATTGGGAGGCACCAGACACAAGGAAGGAGACAGAACTGTTTTGAAGTAGAGACCTGAATGCAAAGAATCAAAATATGGAAACATGACCCGCTAGGAGTGCAGTTCCTTCACTCCTCCAGCCAGAAGTCATGGTAGATGTGGCACATTTTGGGAACTGTAGTGCAAAACCATAGATTCCTCCAGATTGCAAGACACAAAGATGGATGGTGCAGGATGCAACCAACATATCTGCTTCAGTTGCTTTGGGCAGGTGAGTCTTCTGTGCTACTGTCAAATAAATTGCAGAAGACCTGTGCTAATTCACTTCTTTGAGCTGTTTATAGGTGTACTTCAATATCTTGCTTTAATGAGATATATCAATCCAAAGGCAAAAGGCTGAGATTTAGCCCTGATGGCTTATTGAATAAAGGTTTTCCTAAGCTACATGTATAGCTATAACTGTACCCTGAAATGGACATAATTTCACAGATGGGGAAAACATTGGATCACTTGATTCTGCTCAGCTCAAATGATACACTATGCAGAAGATTGCTATTCCACCATATCCACATTCTTCTTTAAAACTGAGTGACTGACCCCAGGTTGATTCTGCACCTGGTTCCATTTGGATTGAGGATTGAACCAAGATATAAAAAAACTTCCACTATTTCAATTTCTTTATTCCAACTTTAGCACTGTACAGTTATACTGTAGTCATGATTTTTGCTTTCTTAATGTTCAACTGCAGTCCTGCTATGTCACTTTCTTCTTTCACTACAGGTCATCTTTGCTTTTTGCCAGTAAGGTGGTGTTGTCTGTGTATCTTAAATTATTGATGTTTCTTTCCCTGTTTTCACTCCTCTTTCATCTGAATCTGGTTTGGCTTTCCATATGATATATTCTGTGTTCAGAATGAACTGATATGAGGATGAAATGTAACCCCTTCACAATGTAAGGTGAGCATCCAAGAAAAGACTATTATGGCTGCAACCCTTAAAATCTTATTGATGGGTGACTCACTGTACTAGGGGGTAACTTTTCCAAATTTTGCTTTCCGGTCCTTGTGTCGCTGAGACTCTCAGGGGTAATTTCTTTTGACCAGAAACTTATTATTGTTCACATAAGATGAGCACTGACCCCTAGATTCAGATAAAACTGGCTTTCGAGCAAGGGAAACCTTTACCTTTATTTTAAGATTTCACTACTCACCACAATTAATTGTAGCTAACAGATAAGGTACCCATGAACATCTCGTTTGTGCAACTGGCCATATAACCAAGCACACAATGAAGATGTCCCAGACACATTGTCAATTTTCCTCAGTTCTCTACAACAAGTTATGTGAACACCAGTAGGATTCTGGCTGTTGCAGTCAATACAGCTTATTCCTATGTGAATGGATGTAGGGTTGCAAACTGTCACATAATTTCCAGATCGTGGCAAGATGTATGCCTTTTTCTGGCCCATGAATAAACATTTCATCCGGCTGAAATCTCAAGTGCTAAGATCTGAGTGTGTCCTTCTCACTGGCTTGGGAAAGAACATAGCACTTTCCTACAACTCCAAAGATTTCTCCCCAAACTCAGTACTTACACAACAGGGTGGCCATGTGTCTTCTTTTAAGAGGCCAATTCTCTATTTGAGGGTCTGCAAGAAGACAATCACTCTTTAGAAGGTGTCCTCCTTTAGAAGGATGTGTAGTTAAAGGCATTATTTAAAAATAAACAACAGTAAAGGAAGGATATCAATAATCTTAAAGTTGTCCACCCAATGTATGTAACCTCAATAGCAGACTTAGCAGACATGCAGGCCACCTTATCACAATCTTCCTCAGTATGGTGAGAAATATTGTATTTCTGTTTGAATCATAAACAATGAGCAACATTCTGTTGCTTAGCATAGTATATCACACTAGAGAAGGCCCATTGAATAAATAGAGATTTACAGTCAGCTCTACTCATAAGTTCTACTAATTCAAATGGATCCACTTTAACTGAGACATAGTATGTTAAAGTAACTTACAGAGGTGTTGACTCTCTAAATTTCAATTGATTCAGTGTGCCTGCCTTGTTACAATTACTATGCTAAATAACTGGATTTGGGAAAATATTTCTAATTTTGCTTCTGTATATATATCATTTTGGTGATGAATATCTTATTTTTTTGGTAAAACTTAATTTTTTGCTTGCATGGTAGAGCTACTGACTGGTAATAATAAAGAAAAGTACCCATTGCAGGTGAAAATTATCTTTCCTTCAAGTAATCAGCCATAAGTGGGTGGTATATGTCAAATGTAAGCTGCTGTCTATGCAGAGTGCTTCTCCACCTCTAACTCTCCCTAAAATAATAATGTGTAAAATATGTACACCATTTTCACATGGTCAAAGCACTTCATATCGATTATCTAAATGCAGATGAAAAGGACTGCATCTTTGAGTATTCCCTAATGTTAAAACTAAAATAGAACCCTGCCTATAAATAACTAGAACATTAAGGAGGACACCGGATTATGGGGTGGGCAGTCTCTGGCACATAACAGCATCCACAATTCCTAACCATTGATCATGTTGTCTAGGGCTGATGAGAGCTAGAGTCTAATAATGCCTGGATAATAGACCTAGGTTCCTAAACCTATGCAAGAATCTTTTTTTCCCCTGACTGCTTATTTTCTACTGAGAAGTGAAGCTCCTGTGTTCTACCATAGGAGTTCCAACCTGTTTTAGAAAGTGGTACAGTCCCCCAAAGGCTATACTATATAGCAGTGATGGCAAACCTTAGCACTCCATGTGTTCTTGGACTTCAGTTCCCAGAAGCCCAAGTCTGCACTCCTGCTGATCAGGGTTTCTGGGAATTGAAGTTCCACAACACCTGGAGTGCCAAGGTTCACCATCACTGCGATATAGGATTGCCAGATCTCAGACTTTGTCCCTGAGACCCAGGTTTTGGAGTTCATTCACCAAGCTTCAAGCTTTGGTCTGCAACTCTGGGAATGGGATGATGCCAGCTTGGTAACCCTAGATATTAGTGTCCATTCCCTTGACCTTAGGACATGCCATTTGGACATCCTCTTTACATTTTCCATTACCTTGCATTACCTTGTTGCTGACAGTGGAATCCATGCACTGGCCTTTAAATTTGTCCTAAGGTGTTCATACTGCTTGTCTGTCTCTCCCAACACCATTTTGCAATTGTTTCTGACATTTCCACCTTGGAGACATCACATAGTTCACTGCCCCAGGTCAGGTTTTGGCCTTGAAATCTCAGGAAATTAGACACTGCTGACCCGTCAACCGTAATTTTACACGATACTTTTAAATAGTGGCTTTGCTCCAAGTGCTTAATTTCCAGCATATTATTTATATCTATGAAAGTCAAATTAATTTTAGATGATGTACATGAAGAGAGGGATTTTTTTCTGGACAATGTATCACAGTAATATACCTTCATGGAGCCATTTTTGTTCATGAAGTCCCTTTCCCTTCCTTTTTTCCTTGGCTCGCTTCCTGATGTTTTTCTCTAAGAAAACGAATGTATTAAGCAGGCTTTATTTCGTCCCCCAAGAAGACATTCTTTTATTGTCATTTAATGGAACAAGATTGGTCCCTATTACATTTCCCCCTGTCGAGACTTAGCCAGAATGAATTGTAACTGTGGCATGTCCAGCTGTTTTGTAAATAATTCCCATTATTCTTCACATAGTCACGAGAACCTGTGTCACTTCCATCAAGCTCTCTCAGTGGTGTGTGATACTCAAAGCTATTGATTCTGCTGAAAAGGGTCTTGTGTAGTGAATATGGTGTCATAATTTGTCTCCTTCTCATCTTCTTGCTAATTTATATTTTGTGATTTTGTTCATGACATTCAGTATCTTTTTTGGCTTCTTTGCTACATCAAAAATGATGCCCCTCTCACACCCCTTCTCTTTTCCCATTATTTTGCATATTATTACATTGTGCTTATGTGATCCTGAGCTCAACACAATTTTATTTAACAAGATCGGCTAATTTCCCAGCTTTAGGTGGAGAGGCGTCTCTGATCATGAAGTTCAGTCAATAAGCTGACTTGAGTAAGTAAGCAATTATGCACTGCCTCTGGGAACACACTCCCCCACCTTACCGATTTTTGCATACTTCTTATCCCAGGAAAGTATCTGAGAAATTAAAATCCACCATGATCAAAGTTTCTGTTTTTCTTATCAGGATCTTTTCCCTTGTAAACATGGTGCTTGTTACTGTTATTTCTCAACACAATTTACAAGCGAAAATGTCACTGTAGCTTATTATATCACTTTCTGCAAACTAGCCTACGTGGCATTTTGAAGCATGAATCCATTAACAGGGATCCAGCATTGTGTTATATATGGATCTAGGTATGCATGCATCAGGTTGTGAAAGGGGCAAGTGCATTAAATGTAGTGACACTTCGGTTTTACTCATCCATTCAGGTTTTTTTTTCTTCTAAAGTAGGAGGGTTGCAGAACATACATCATGATTTCTCTATAAGAAAAGCATCTTCTTTCTCAGAGGTGCACTAAACACCTGTTAGATAGAAGACAGTTCTTCATCTTTCATGTCCAGATCAAAATTTGGACTTGCAAAATGAGGCCACTTCCTTGACTTTGTTGTTGGCCAAAATTAAATCTTCATCGGTACATGTTTCTGACTGTAATTGGAAAACCAGTAAATGAGCCAGATATCTAAGGCAGTAATGGGTACCCATATTATCAGTGTGTCTTCATAGATCTTTAGTTACTTGAGGTGGCTTGGCACAGGCTTCTGACTCAAACATTTAATAACGACAAGAAGAGGACCTCAATGTGACTCCACAAAAATAAGGACTGTAAATGCAGTTCCATCTGAAGTATAAGTAGTTATGAACAACCAGTTCTTATAAGGATTCTAAAGCTGAGGGACAAGAAGTGTAACATTTGCAATGAAACTATGACGTTTGGTTACTTCTGTAATTATGAGGTGTAGCCTTGACAAATAGTGGAGGAAATGTGGGTTCTAACTGTCCTTAGTGCTCCTGCCTCATGTTCAGGTGTAAATACTGATGCAACAATGGGGGAGAGTGTGTTTTGTATATTACTACTGGCTTGCAGCATTGAGACTTTGTTTTCCAAAAGTAACTGAAGAGGAAATTTTGTTACTTTTGAAAACCAGGGAAGGAAGGAGTTGCCCTTTAACAGTGCAACAGTAAGTACTGTAACTACGTTTTGGGATGGTGCAACTAATAACTTTGGGAAAATTCCAAACTCTGGTTTCAATCTGGCACCTCAAACCAATCCGTTGACTCAGAATGTTTAAATCATAAACTAGATCTTAGAATTCCTGTAAAACAAAGAAACTAAAGCAAATCAAAATAGATCGTGTATTCCTGAAATGTGCCCCCTCCGTCCCCAATGGAAAGCCTTCTCCATACCATACTTCGCCCTTGAACTTTTTTCTCTGGGAAGCCCTTGCAAGTTTTAGGCAACTGCCTTGATTATTATAGTAGCCCAGTCAAAAAAGCTCCTGCCTGTGTCTAATTACCTCCCTCTATAATGTCTTTTACAGAATATCAAAGTCCCGAGAGAACTGTGCATTTTCTTTCCTTTGACAACAGTAGCAGCCACTAAAGTGGGATGCTGATTAACACACAAGAGTGTGTCTTTCAGGGCAGATGCAGCTTGGAGATTGGACCCTGGTTGCTTTACTTGATAAGTTTGGAGAAGACACCCCACCACCCTTGTTCACAAATCACTCTTATTTCAAGATCTGGTTAGGTTTTAAGCAAAGTTACAGAGAAGCAGGAGGAGGCAGATTGGGTATTGTTTTGGGGTGCCAGACACCTGTGCATCATCACATCTTACTTCAAATGTCGAAACTCTTAGAAACATAGGTCAAAATCTTGGCATGTTGTTATGCTGGCAGAAGGAAAATTATGTAACATGCAGCAGGACATTACTTCTAATTAACAGGTCCAAGCATGGACTCTTCATTGTGCACCAGTTGGGTGACTTGACATAAGAGCAGGAATCCAACAGGGAACTTGTTATTTAATGGTGACTTGGCATTGCCAGGGACATCATGCTCCTTCTGCCAGTGTAGCTATGGAACAGAATTTAGGAGACAATACAAAATGTTGCCCTTCTCCTTGGCAAGCTGTCACAGGCATTCATTCTTCTACTCGGTCCTGCCTGTTCCTTCTTTCCATCATTCTTTTCCACAATGCGCTGTTTGCCAATACTCTTATTAACTTGTCAGTCTTCCCAGTATCATTCCTAACCTTTGACCCACCAGACAAATCACTGTCTTGTTAGCTCAGCTCTTTCTAAAGAGAAATCGCTATTTAAACAGCCCATGGCTTTCATGCCCAATCTTTCACTCTTGCTTCATGGCAGTGCTTTCTCTGGCTCATGTCCTCGTCTTTGTTGGTACCCTCAGCATGCTTGTTTGCAACTCAAATGCTCTCCGTGTGTCTGTTTTCTACAGCTGTTCCATCAGATAATGCCTTTTTAAAAGAAAAAGTGACTGGTGAGTGGCTTAGAGATAGGGAAGAGTTGGGGGGACATGATAAGAGTCATAGCAAAAAGGCAAGCAGCATAGAGTGAACAGACAGAAAGAGGTTTTCCTCCCCTTGTCATATTTCTCAGATTTAAGACTATCTAATGAAGCTGAGTGCTAAGAAATGCGAAGGCAGTCACAAGGGAATATTTCTTCACACAGCATAAACTGTGAAATCAGTTTCCACAAGATACAGTGATGGGTACCAATTTGGATGGGTTGAAATGAGAATTAGATACTGTAACTTAATGGATAATCGGTAGCTACTAGGCATGGGGGAAGGGTGCAATCAGAGAGCTACAAAGGAGCATGCCTGATCACAGCAGAAAGGGTCACTTTGCATGTTTCATTTCATATGTGCCACAGGATATGGCTCTGTGATCATAGTGCAGGGATGGTGAACCTTTTAGAGATTGAATGCCCAAGGAGGAGGGGGAGATGGGTGGAAGGCATCAAGCATGACAGTGATGTCATGTGGGTGCATGGACAACCACTAGCCCACTTCAAGCTTTGCACACATGTGTGAGTGTGTATCACCTCTACACCACCAAGATTTGTGCACCCCCAGCAAGACATCCCCCCAGACAAGCCCCCCTTCCTGCCACACAAGGCCCACACAGCTGCACTGGGCACTGGAAAGGCCTCCACGGCTCCGGAAAAACCCCATACAGCCTTCCCACCCCACCAGGCCTTCCTACAGCCCCTGCCGGGCCTTCCTACATCCCACTGGTCCTTTCTACCCATTGGCCCTCCCCCCCCCCATTAGTGCTTCCCACCTTACCTCTCCCAGCCAAGATTTCAGCCTCGCCTCTTGCTTCTCCTTTGGCAGAGAGAGAGAGGGGGTGATGGGGAAGTGGTGCTGACCGGGCTGTGCAGGGTGGGGCTTTCCCTTGATGGTGCACATGCCAGGAGAAAGGCTTCTGCATTCCACCTCTGGCATCCATGCCATAGGTTCACCACCACTGTCATAGTGTGTGGGTCACTTCATGGCAAGCTGGGATCCACCTTAAACAAATTCACACCAATGGCATTTTTCCTGCTTCAGGAAAAAAATGCATTCTCGAATAGTCATTGCAGCCACTGCCGACTGGAAACAATCTTCCTTTAAATCAGTGGTTCCCAACGTGGTGTACCTGCCCCACAGGGGAACTTCAATTTCCAGAAGCCTAAGTCAGTTCATTGGCTGATCAGTGCCTGGGGAATTGACTTAGGCTTCTGGGAATTGAAGTCCAAAACCAAAGGTTGGGATACACTGCTTTAAGCAATCCCATTATCTGCTAGTGCAGGTGTCAGCAAACTTGGCTCTCCATGTGTTCTTGGACTTCAATTCCCAGAAGCCCAAGTCAGTCCACCAGGGCTTCTGGGAATTGAAGTCCAAAAACATCTGGAGAACCAAGTTTGCTGAACCCTGTGTTAGAGCAGGGATTTTCAATCAGTGGCCTGTGGGCTGGATGTGGCCTACGGCATCATTTCATGTGCCCCCCACTGCCTCCACCACACCAAGAAATGCTATGTGGTGGAAGAAGGGCAACATAGCCATCTGGCCCCCGAAACTGTCTGAGGGAGCATGACCCGCCCTCCGGCTTTAAAAGTTTGATTACTCCTGTGCTATTGCATTGCTCCAGCCTGGCATCCGAATAAGTAGAAGGCCTACAACAAGACCAAAATGTCCAACTTGGGCATGGGTCAGGGTGAAGCACCTTTCCCTTGCATCATGTAATCACCAGGAAAGAGTGGTCCACAAGTGGCCTGAATTGCAATCTATTTTCTGTTGATCACACCCTCAGCTTCTCAATACCAGTGACTGGGGAACATAGCTGGGAGAGTGTTATTCAATGCATGTCCTCTTTGTAGGTTTCCCCTTGGCCTTTGTCTAGCCAGTGTGGAAGTAAAATGCTAGACTCAGCTGATCCACCAAGTAAGACTATCTTCTTATAATCTTACATTCTGAACTAGTGACGTGACTGGAAACAAAGATGCCCATTCCAGATGGATGTGGTCTCTGACAATGCATTCTACCCACTTAGAATGGTAGCCCTTCCCAGCAGTCCATTGATTTAGAGCAGGGGTTCCCAACCTTTTCAAACCGGGGGGCCAGATCATGCTCTCTCAGTCAACTTTGAGGGCTGGATAGCCATTTTGTCCTGCCTGCACAATGGGGGTGGCCATTTTGTTTTTCAAATGCCCTTGGATAGGTGGGTAGGGGCACATGAAATGGTGCCATGGGCTGGATCCAGCCCATGGACCTTAGGTTGAAAACCCCTAATTTAGAGGGAAGCCATTCCAAGACCTCCCTGCATGATGTTAATGTTAAGGGACAAAAGTGCCAATGAAGCTAAAACACTTTTGCAAGACCAGAGGCTCCTGGAGCCTTCAAACCAATAGCTTTGGATGATTAGAATTGTAGACAATGGTTGAATTTCAAACTAGCCCCACCAAAAAAAAGGTTAAAACGCTAATGGCGATCTTTTGCTTGCACATCCCAGAAGTCAGTAGGGGCCATCTACAAGGCTTCCAAGGGACTCATTTGGCATTTAGTTAAGTGTAACTGGTGGAATAACATAAAAGAAATATGATACTACCTTTGAGCTTTGCGTTAGTTACACTTTGTCAGGTATGAACTTTACTGTGATGAGCCACTTAAACTTTTATGGAGCCTCCCTGTACCAGGCACATCAGGAAGAGTGTTTTACAATAAGAATAAAAGTTAATTTGCCCTACTGTATATTCTCAGCAAGGAAAGTAACCGATATAAAATAAATTATTCCACTCCGAGCAAGAGTCTATGTCTTTACAGAAATGCATGTGGGATGACAGGGTGAAGATTCAGGTGCATTTCCAAATGACCATGTTGACAGTTAGTCCACTAACATAGCCATCCTGTTTGTATCTAAGCCCGTCGAGCTAAGCAAGGCTGTTTTTCAAAGAAGAGGGTACAGGATTCCACTCTAAGCTTCTGTTCCTGAAGAAGTCTTTCTGCACTCCTAATTTCCATGTTCAATTAAGGAAGAGACATTAGTAAAAGTAAAGGTTTCCCTTGCTCAAAGCCAGTTGTATCCAACTCTAGGGTTCAGTGCTCATCTCTGGTTCAAAGCTGAAGAGCCAGCACTGTCTGCTTCTGCAGATGTTTCTGTGGTCATGTGGCAGGCATGACTAGACACCGGAGCACATGGAACACTGTTACCTTCCCACCGAAGTGTTCCCTATTTATCTACTTGCAATTTCTTGCTTTCAAACTCACCTGTTTTTTTAATGGCCAGAATTTAATTTGTTTCCTATTTATCTACAATTATACCTAGCTTAAAGAGCATAATGCGTTCCACAGGATTGCTCTTTAAGCGAGTTTGCTCTTTAAGTGAAACACTATTGTAAATGACCAATTGTGGGGGGGATTGCGAACCGCGATTTATTTGTTAAGCGAGCTTTTGGTTGCTTTTATTTGTTAAGCGAAGCAAACATTCAGAGAAAATTCTGTTCTTTAAGCGAGTTGCTCTTTAAGCGAGGCGCTCTTTATGCGAGGTTTGACTGTACTTGCAATTTCTTGCTTTCAAACACATCTTTTTTTTAATGGCCAGAATCTAATTTGTTTCTGTATAATGTCTGCATAACTTGCCAGACCTAATTGTGCCTAACTGACAAGGTACAGGGGAACATTTCCATAGCACAACTGGGTACATGATCAGACATAGGAGTTGGAGATGCCTCTGCACTTCATTATTTGTCCACAATTAGCCACAGCAAGTTATACGAAGATCAATAGGATTTAGGCAAATATTTTATGGGCATTTTTGTCCGTTGAAAGACACAAAACATAGCTTTCTGCTTATTTCTTTTTATTTTCAGTGAAAGCTATGTTTGCTGCTCCTTTAAGAAGTTCAATGTGATTTATGGTAATCAAAATATAATTTAATGTATAATAGCATAATTAGAGGAAAGTAGGCAGACAAAGAGGAAAACAGCAACAAGAACAACCACGAAACAGTAACCAAAAACAGCGCTAAAAGAAATAGCATAACATAACCAGGCATATTGGAGAAATTTACTCTCCTTCTAAGAAACATCATAAGGGAGTTGTTCTCACCTGTAAAGGAAAGTACATTAGTCCACAGATATAGTGAACATGAAAATGTGGCATAAGCCTTACCTCTGGCCGTCCCATTATTGTCTGAGCCTCCTGTAAAAATGGAATGACCTCTTCACCAGATCTGAGGGAGCTCATATGGAGGGAGAGAACTGTTATATAAAAAGGTCTCCCAGCATTGTTCTGTTTCTGCAGTATGATGCTTCCTATTTGGCTAGGCACCTGGTTTAAACATCAGGGGTGCTCCCCGAGTGGTGTAGTAGTTAAGGCAATAGGCTTGGAGACAGTGGTGGGCAGCAAAAAATTTTGCTACCATACCGTGGGTGGAGCCTATGTCATGGGAGGAGCCTATGTCATGGGAGGAGTATGTGTCATGGGCAGAGCCTATGCTGTGAGCAGAGCCTATACCATGGGCGGAGCCTACACCATGGCCAGAGGCCAGAGCCTATACCATGGGCAGAGCCTATGCCATGGGCTGAGCCAACATCATGGGCGATCTAGTCATGTCTGCCATATGGCTATGTATACATCTGCAAACACAGGCAGCACTGTGGAAATGGAGATGAGCACTGCAACCTAGAATCAGATATGACTGGCTTTTGAGCAAGAGAGACCTTGAACCACTTGCAGGGACAAAACCTGATGTTACATTTGAATACCAATTCACTCTACTGCACAAGGCTGCCCAGACTTGGAGGAGAAGGATGTGGAGGAGGAGGTGGGCAGGACAAGGAAGGGAAGTAGGCACGAAAGGGCAGGGAGGTGAGTGTGGCCACCCAATTTTGCCACCACCTCTGCTCAAAGGGTGCCCTCCCATTTTGCTGCCCCCCCTGCCCATGGGGGGGTGCAAACCTGTGGAATAATTGGCATTTGAATGGTGTAAACTGATAGCGGGCTTTTAATGTCGGCTGCTAGTTGGAGATTGTAATTTCTGAATCTAGTCTTGCAGGGCAAGGGTGAATGTGTGGTCGTCTCTGAGAGTGGATATGTCTTGAGTACTGCAAAGTGTCCAAGACCACTGTGTGTTTTCATGACAAGCACTGACTCCTCCTAGATTTCAGCTCAGTCTGTTAGCTACATTATACAGTAAAACCTCGCATAAAGAGCATCTCACTTAGAGACTAACTCACTTAAAGAGCAGCATTTTCTCTGAATGGTTGCTTCGCTTAACAACTAAAACCAACCAAAAACTCACTTAACAACTAAATTAGGGTTTGCAATCCCCCCTGCCAGAAGTCACAATTGGTCACTTACAATGGTGATTTGTTTAAAGAGCAGACTCACTTAAAGAGCAATCCTGTGGAACACATTATGCTCTTTAAGCGAGGTACCACTGTATAACCCTTCTTGTGTGGAACGGATTATGCTCTTTAAGCGAGGTACCACTGTATAACCCTTCTTGTGTGGAACGGATTATGCTCTTTAAGCGAGGTACCACTGTACTTAGCATTCAGTTTTGTCAATTTTGCTCCATTTTCTCTCTTTCCCCTGTTTTAAATATTTCATTAGACTGTTTTAAAATGACTGTGTTTGCTATGCAATTAATTGGAAACTGCATACCTGTGTGATTTTTAGAAGTCAAGTTAACATGTCACCTTTCCCAAGCATTCACTGAATTTTTCTTTCTGGAAAATAAAAAACATAGCTGCAATCTTATACACACTTAGGATAAATTAGCCCCATCTAACTCATTGGATATGACTTATGAGTAGATCTAGTAGGCTTGCAATATCAAATCAATTAACTGCACATAGTTTGGAATGGCACACGTTACTATTCACTTCAATTTTGAAAGAGAAATAGTCTTTTGGTAGCAGTTTGCAATAAGGTAGCCATGCTTCAGCATATGTAACATTCTCCATATGTCTGAGGGACTAAACTGTAATTCACAAAAATTGAAAGGTGTTAATCTTTCTAGTGTTTTTGTTTTTTATGTTTGGTATGTATTCCTTTGTCAAAATAGCATTAACCATTCTCTACATACATTGTGTCTGTAGTAAACACTGTAAATTTATTTACTCAAGTTAGTAAGCTATGTACAATTTCTCCTTATATATGCTGGAAAAACACAGAGTGAGTCTAATAACAGATCCTGTATATTTAGTTTATTGTAATCTATGCATTGGTTTTATGAAGATCACATCCTCTAGGGACTGCTATACACTCACATGGTCTCCCCAAGTGCTAAATTTCACATTGGACTCTTTTATTAAGCTGAAATTTATTTTGTTAAAAAAATATCTCATGCAGCCAATCAGTTCTCTAGTGACTGAACATCTGAGGAGGCTGAGAAGCACAAGTTATTCCAGCTATACTATGGAATAAATTAGGTTCCTTAATGCATTTCCTGATCAGACTGTGGAATAATTTATTCCGTCGGGCAGAAGTGGCTGGATTTTCAGATCTGAAGAGATGCACTATTTGGAAGAGAAATGTTTTAGCAACTGTGATACATAATACTTTAAACATCTAAACACCAAGCTTGTTGAATTGCCTAGTCTGTGGTGTGGATTTGCCCCGGTAGACCTTTGAAGTCAAGTTCAAAAGCATCTAGATTTTTATTTGTTTTATTTATTGGACTTATACCCTTCCCATCTGGGATGGACTCCCACTCTGGGTGGCGTATTCTATTAAAAAAGTGAAACAAACACCATTAAGACAATAAAACAATCCCCACCCACCTAATCAAAATCAGAAATGAGGACCCCAAGCTCTTATGACAGAAAGGTAACAGGAGGGTCTCCTATTTGGTCTTCAACAAAAAATTCTGATTTTGAGTGTTTGATGTTGGAATTTCAAGATATAATTGTTTAGATGTATGGGGGTGACTCTAGTTTCAGCTGAGAGTGTTTATAGGCATACACAGCTCCACAGAGCTAGTATCAGTACCCAATGACCAATCCCAAACAAAATTTGGATCCTTAATTCTACACAATAAATGTGGAATTCCTAAATACAAAGTTATAATTTTCAACAATAGATTTCCATATAGAAATCCAAAAGTTAAGAAATTAACATTAAGAACATAAGAAATAATTAACATTCTTCCAAATCTGTTTCAGCTCTGGTGGTGAATAAAAACATCTGACAATTTAACAGGTGTAGTGCCATGGTTAAGATGTTCTTGATTCAAATGTGACCCAAGCAAGAAGCTTTAGGCAAGGCAGACTTCACATTCAACAATTTTGTTTTCAAATTTTGGAAGGGAAATTACTCTTCCTACCTGCATCCATTCAGTTGATTCTTCTCTAGAGACTTACAGAACCTAAGGTATTCCTGAACTCTCTGGAACCATGGAGGAGATTTCCCCAGTCTTGAATCAGCCGGTACTCCTGTTGAAATCATGGAGTGGAGACAATCAGGGACAGGATTGCTCCCAATTATCCTATGCCTCCTAGCAATGTTACCCCACCATCTTACGCCACTGAGCTCAGATAGCATCCTGGTCTACCAGATCTTAGAAAGCTTTTTTCTTAGTGTACTGCTCCCAGAATATGTAGCATAGTTGTAAAAAAACACAACAACTCATAACTCTACCAAGATGGGAAATGTTAAAATAGTACCTAGGAGGACACCGTTCTCATAGTGACTGTTTAGAGCACTTTATTGGAGTTACTTTGTGGTACTAAAGGTGATGTTTTATAACTTGCTTAGAGATAACTCTACCCACACTTTGCGAGTCAAGTTCCTTCTGTTTATTTTGAACTTAATTCTGCAGTTGGCACAGTGCCCATGAAAATACTAAGGAGTCTCCCTGTCCTACCTTTACAGTGTTATCTGTAGAGGAAATCCATCACTGTTGGGGCAATAAATCAGGATTAGCCAAACATACAATTTCTTCTTTGGAGGAATTCTGACTGGAATTCCCATTTACAGATTTTTGACATTTAACACCGTGTTAAGATACAGTTCTCTCCTCTTAGCTTTCCCAAATGGTTAGCTATTGCAGAAATCAATGCTTGTGTCAATTTATATATTCGATTGCACCAAGAGTCGCCCTTAAAAATCTTTTCTGTTGCCTACAAATGCTCTAAGGCTACATTGTTGTATAATATGTTGCACAGTCTGTCACGGTGCCCCACACTCATGTGCTGGGGATGGTAGTTTTTCCCATTTATGCAAAAAGTCTGCACATCTACAGTGCCCTGTACGCATTCTATTAAGGCTAGTCTATATCTTGTGAGGTTGATCAGTTGCACATTGAAAATTGTGGTATTGGTACGGCACTTTTTCCAAACATTCTCTTCTCTATGCGTCCTGCAGGTTGAACTCTTCATTGGCTCCAATAGTGGCACTGGATAAAGGTGTCATTAGTGGAGTCTGTTAATATTCAGGTCTAATATGTCAGAATTTATTGGTAGTTCTGGTTTCTGAACTATTTTGCGGTACTCTTTTAAAAGAGCATTTTTCCTGCAAAGTTCTGGCAGAGGAATATTACTTAATGCTGGAAGCCAGTAAGTAGATATGGACCTAATTGTTCCAGATATAATGCACATGGTGTTATTTAGCTGTGTATCATCCTTGCTTACACGGGCGCTGTTTAACCAAATAGGGACACAGTATTCTGTTGTGGAGTAAACTAGACTTAATACAGAAGTTCATAAAGTAGCAACTGAGGATCCTCAAGTGTTGCCGCATAATTTCTGTATGATATTGTTCCTCATTCTAATTTTTGCTGCGGTTTTTAGGAGGTGTGGTTTAAATGCCAAAGTATGATCTAGGGTGATGCCTAGGTACTTAGGCTCCTTATTATGGCCAAGGCATTTCCCATCCATGTATACTGTCAGTTCTCTATGTGCTAATTTATTATTCAGATGAAAGCAAGCAACATCTGTTTTGATGCCATTTGGTGTAAGGTGCAATCTACAGAGGTAATTTGACATTATGGAGATATCAGTTGTAAGGCTCTCTTCTGAGGCCTCAAACGACCTATGCCTGGTAGCTACCACCCAATCGTCAACATACCCAAACTTCCTGCTTTGTGTAGCTGGTAGGTCAGCTATATACAGTACAAAGAGCAATGGGGCTAAGACCGAACCTTGCGGTAAGCCATTGTTGACGGTTTTTCTCAAACTCGTCTTGTTGCCAAAAAATAACCTGGAAGCCACAGTCCCTGATCATACTATCGATGAGTTTAGTAGTTCTTTGACATTCTATAGTTTTCAAATATTTACATATTGGGGCTTGGCACCACACAGCGTCGTACGCTGCAGACAGATCAATAAAAACGGTGGATTTTTTAGCTTCTTCTGATAACCCGCTTCTATGAATGTTGTTAGCGACAAAACCTGAGCCACACAGCTTCTCCCAGTAATGTAAAGTTATGTCATGGGACTGCAGTGGCTTAGTGGTTAAGACACTGAACTTGATGACTGGGAGGTCAGCAGGTCAGCAGTTCAAGACCTGATTGCTGCATGAGGGAGTGAGCTCCTGTTTCTGTCCCAACTCCATCCAATCTAGCAGTTCAAAAGAAAGAAATTGCAAGTGGATAAATAAGTACCACTTCAGTGGGAAGGTAAACTATGTTCTGTGCACTCCGGTGTTTAGGCTTGTCTGCCACATGTCCATGGAAACATCTACAGATGCATACAGCACTGGCTCTTTGGCTATAAACAGAGATGAACACTGAACCCTAAGTCATTGACCTTTACCTTTACCTAAAGTTACGCCACATAAGGCTGATGTTGTTATAAGCTGTGGTCGTAATTGTTTAATAAATGTTTGATAGCTCCTCCCCCCAAGTTCCTATGATGTCTTTGGACCTGGGAAAGCCTATGAGGTATCTTAAATGTCTGAAAATTGCCACTACTAGTCCTGCCACAGTCATTGAGAACTGATAGTTGCTATTTTGAGGCATTCTAGACTCCGTCTCCCATACTGTCTCCAAAGACTTCCTCAAGATCAAAGGGATCTCAAGGGAATGTAGGAAGCAGGGGGGGGGTAGGAAACTTTTTCTTAATAAAATAGGGTTGTGTGGCTTATATGGCATAACTTAACATTACTGGATAGTCATAGTTTATTAATTTTTATAATACATTGATGGTTTTCTTGGAATTGATTTTACAGCTTTTGATTTTATATCTTATTAATGTTATATCATTATTTTAGGGTTTCCCCCTTGTTACTCAATATCACATTTTGATGAAGGATGAGATAAAGATCCAGAACATCATCTCTTCAGCTATATGGGCTCAGTTTCTGTTTGTGTAGCCTTAGAATGTGGACAAAAGTGCTTGAAAAGGTTCAGTCTGATTGGATGACCCACTATGAATCAGAATGGTTAGCCCAGTGGTTTAGACATCAGTGCAGAGCTAGAGGTTGGGAGTGCAATTCCCTTCTGTTCCTCCTTGACTTCATGGTCCATAGGTTCACTTCCAGCTCTGCAGTTGTTGTTGTTGCTGTTGTTGCTGTTGTTGTTGCTGTTGCTGTTGTTGTTGCTGTTGCTCTTGCTCTTGCTGTTGCTGTTGCTGTTGTTGTTGCTGTTGCTCTTGCTCTTGCTCTTGCTCTTGCTGTTGCTCTTGCTCTTGCTCTTGCTCTTGTTGTTCTTGTTCTTGTTCTTGTTGCCGTTGTCATCCTAAAGCTTTCCTCCTTTTTACCCATTTATAGAGACAGAAATCACCCGTACTACCTCAAACCATAAAGAATCTGGAATGAAGAAACTTTGGCCAAACTGAAATGAAGACTTGGAGTTACAGTGGTGATGGCATGAATGACAGACATCCTTTTGGCAATCTTTTAAATTAGAAATGGCACCCAATAGTATCCAGCTTACCTTGTCATGAGGCACTTATGACCAGCAGACATTTGCCTCTCAGACTTCCATTTAACAGACTGGAATCAGGATGACTGCCCAAGTATCTTGAAGAGAACATGATCTATGACAAACCAGTCCTCACTAGCAGGTAAGGTGCTGTTATGACTCCTTATGAAAATATGTCAACCGGTAGATGTTGTTGTGGATGTTTTTAAAGTGAGTTTACACATAACAGTTTTAAGTGTGAATAATCAAAAGAAAACAACATGTTAGTAATAATACTCTGTTTTATTAAATTATTAACTTATTAATTAACAAATTAATTAATAATTTAACAGACTCTGATACAGTGTGTGTGTGTGTGTGTGTGTGTGTGTGTGTGTGTGTGTGTGTGTTAGCAGATGGAAAATTATCAATTGGTCATAGTAAACATTAAGAGTGATTACTTAAAAACATGTTTAAGAATAAACTAATGACAATTGAACATTTAGCTTGGTGTAGGTTTGGTTTGTGTTTGACAGACACTTACCCAACTTCTTAACATCTACCTAACTAACTACAGCAAGGGTGCCCAAACTGCGGCCCGTGGGCTGGATCCTGCCCCCAATACCAATCTAAACGTCCCATATCGCTCCTGGAAGTGGATGTGGATGTATTTGCACATGCACGAGCACATCTGAATTCAGTTCCAGGTTTGGCGCAGACACATTTGCATATGCACAAATGCATCGAGGTTCACTTCTGGATTCAGCGTGGATGCGCTCATGCATGTGCAAATGCATCCACACTCATTCTGGGTGTGGCACGGCCATGCTCACACATGTGCATACACATTCACTTCTGGGTGTGGTGCAGATGTGCTTGCGCATGCACAAATGCATCCACTCAGTGCCCAGAAGTGAATGCAGATGTGCATGCGCAAACATGTCCCCTGTCAGGAGGCATAGATAAGGACCACTCAGCTGCTCTGGGGGCGTGGTCAGGCCCGTGGCACAAAAAGTTTGGGCACCCTTGCACTAGAGACATTACTGCACTGCAGATTAACTTGACTGACATGCTAACAGCTGACCAACTGAAGCATGACTGATACTTTGCCTTATATCAGATAGTAAACTCTTTAAGCATCTATTGGCTGACTAGACACATTCTGATTAGTTACACATGCTCTCTTATTCAAATAATATAGCCCTTTTTTCCCTTAGCCATAGTGAGACTACCACCTCTGGTAATCAATTTTTGGTATCATGAATAGGTTGCAAACTGTTTTTCCCTTACTTTGTGATTGCCAGGTTTTGGGAAAGATGTTGGTGGGATATTCTGGCTTGATTTACTAAGCACCTTGACTTAGGTGAGTCATGGATGGGATTTTGTTGGCTAGATCACCTCTGTGCTTGTCTTGGACCAACTCTGTAGCCCCATAAAGACAGACTGCTCTCTTACCCAAGCAGAATGTTCAATGATTCTACAATTAATGTATCCTAATTAATATCTTAAATCTTAGTTTATTGATGAATGTTAAGATACAAAATTGTATTGATTTTTCTGGTGTTAATATTAACACTGTAACATCCTAATTTAAAAGATTCTAATAACTGACAGTACTTAAGTACTATTAAATAGTCTGAATTGCTTGGCATGAAGTCCAAAGAGCGAGCCTGCATAGTGTTAGGGCCTTGTAAACCTAGACACTATTGTTATTCTACCTCCTGTAAAAATCTGTTTCGTTCATTGGTCGGTCGGTCTGTCGGTTGGTCGGTGATTTCCTGCTTGCCTTTTTTGGAATCCCATCACCCTTCTCATCCTGTCCCAGTTCAATGTCAAGCAAGGAGACTTTATTTTCCTCATGCAAAATATGTGTGTATTTCATTATAATTTCTCCCCAAAAGGATGCCTTTTTCTAATATCCATTTTACTCAAATGTTTGCCTGTTTTTTAAACTTATTTTATTTGCCAAAATGTATCATAAGTTTGGGGAATATACAGTGGTGGGCTCCAAAAAAATTTATTACCACACTGTGAGCGTGGTATGTTGGGTGTGGCCAGAGGGAAAGCCCTGTGTTGCACCTGAATTAGGACTACTTTGTTTCAAAACTTGGATAGGTCGGGCCAGCCAAAATTTCTGCTACCAGTTCTGGCGAACTGGTGCAAACCGGCTGATGCCCACCACTGAGGCAAGATGTGCTTTACTCCACCTCCAATGAAAAAAATAGGTGCAAAATGGGTATTTTAATATGGAAATTCAAACCCAACAAATTTCTCTTCCAGTTTGAAGTCCTTCCCATTTGCCACAGTAGTGACAATTAGGATTGGACAATTAGGCAATGGAGCTCTACAGGCTTTTTTTTAAACTCAGTCTAGCTAATTTGACTATCACTGAACATTTCAGGAGATCCATTATATCTATTGACAATGACAAATAAATACCTTTCAGTTTTATCAAAACTTTCTTTGTTTCGTTCCATTTATTAAGGTGGCTCTGCTTCAATATTCATTGGCCTTGCTATTTCTCATAATTTGTGTTGCTGTCAACCAATTACACTAGTTTATTCATCCAATTAGTTGCATTTCTGTAATAGATTAATTAATCAATATATCAAATACTGCTTGTGTCATCACTCATTCTGGACAGCTACTTAAAGAGATTTGATCATATTGTTGAAAGTGGACTAAATAAGCATAATATTGTTGCAGTTACTGTTATTACACTATAAATATTACTGTTGTGATTAAGGATCAGTAAGGTCACCCTTGCTCGAAAGCCAGTTGTATCTCACCAGTTTATAGCCCAAGAACCCATGGCTGCATCTTCAGACATTTCTGTGGACATATGTCAGGCCTGCCTCAACACCGGAGTGCATGGATCACTGTTTACCTTCCCACCGAAGTGGTCCCTATTTATCTACTTGAAATTTCTTGTTTTTAAACTGCTAGGTTGCCAGGAGCTGGGACAGAGATGGGAGCTCACTCCATCATGCAGTACCCGGAAATCTAATTCCAACCTTCCAGTCAGCAAGTTCAGTGTCTTAACCACTTGAGTATAAACAGCCAAAATGGTCATCTAGATACAGATGTCTTTTGGGCCCCATTTAGTTTCCCTGAAGTTCTTGTCTTGTTGTTGTTGTTTTGACATATATAGATATACTCATCACTGTCTGAGGGACATGATTTGATATATGTGACAGTGGATGGATCAGGGCCATAGAATGTCTAGAAATCTGAAAACTAAGTTCAAAGACTGAACACCTTGGCTTAGGAGACAATCCCCACATCCTCACAATATATGAAAGAATTCCCAGATACACATTTTTGCTGAGTGCAGGATTGCCAAATTACAAATGTTATGGTTGTACATTGGTTGTACTGCTTGGGTTGTCTGGATGGTAATTGTCAAGTTACTCTTGTAAGCTACTAAACATTCCCATACCATATGGAGTGATCAATAGGCTTATACCCAAATACTAAATTACTGTCTTTCAGTTATACATTTGGTTTCCTCGTTATGTTTCATGCTGAATCCTGAATATATTTAAAATATGCCAACATAATTCATTATGGATCACTGCCTAGATCTGTATTTGTTTTAAAATGTTAAGGCTTTCTCTTAAGGTTTACATAATGCATTAATATTGTGGTTGTTTTTTTAAAAAAACCCTCAGGTTTTTGTGTTTGCGAGCTAATAGTTTATTGTATTGTTCTATGCCTTCCTTCCTCCATTTCTGGGAAATTGAAGGTAAACTTTACAAGCTGACCTTTTTATAAGGGGGGGGGGTTACTTGAGAATTGATGCTGGTTCCTTTGTAAAGATTGACTTCTAAACAGACAATTTGAGTAGGTTATAAGGGGGTACAAAGGGGAAAAAAAGATAAAGTCAGTTTTAAAAGTACCCCATATTTCAAAAGCCAAACTAGATATGCCATCCTCAACCCTAATCATTTGCAAAAATGTGCCTTACATATTCCACTCATGGTTTTACTGTATGAGTAAGTTTGACTCAGATTCTTACTATATGGAATAATCTTCTGCAGGCAATGTCCTCCACCAGGAGTCATGCCTCAAAAAAATGGAGACTTTTAAAAGATATCTCCCGAGAATCAGTCGCCTTTTTATTTCATGGCTGCAATCACCATCTGCAGTGAGCTTTGATCCTAGGAAAGTAAAATCTGTAACTGCCTCTACTTCTTCCCCATCTATTTTCCAGGGACTGACAGGACCTGTTGCCATGATCTTTGTTTTCTTTATATTGAGTCTCAAACCAGCTTTTTCACTCTCTTCTTTCAACCTAATCAGGAGCTTCTTTAGGTCCTCCTCTCTGCCATCAGGGTGGTACCATCTGCATATCTCAAATTATTGATGTTTCTCCCAGCAATTTTGATCCCAAATTGTGACTCCTCCATTCCTGCATTACGCATTATGTGTTCTGTGTATAAGTTGAATAAGCAGGGTGACAAAATGCAGCCTTGTCTTACTCCTTTTCCTATTCCAAACCACTCCGTCATTCCATTTTCTGTCCTAACTGTTGCCTCTTGATTCATGTACAGATTTCTCATGAGGCCTATAAGGTGTTCCGGAATTCCCATCTCTTTAATTACTTGCCACATTTTGTTGTGGTTGACACAGTCAAAAGCCTTAGTGTAATCAATGAAACAGAAGTAGACTTGTTTCTGATATTCCTTTGTTTTTTCCATGATCCATCTTATGTTGGCGATGTGGTCTCTAGTCCCCCTGCCTCTTCTGAAACCCGCCTGCACTTCTGGTAATTCTCTCTCCACATACTGTTGCAGTCTATCCTGTATTATCTTGAGCATCACCTTGCTAGCGTGAGGGATGAGCGCAATTGTTCGATAATTTGAACATTCTTTGGCATTACCCTTTTTGGGGAGTGGAACGTATACAGATCTTTTCCAATCCTGTGGCCATTGTTGTGTTTTCCAAATCTGCTGGCATATAGAGTGCAATAATTTGATTCCATCATCTTGTAGGGCTTTGAAAAGTTCAGCTTGGATACCATCAACTCCACTGGCTTTGTTGTTTGCAGTGTTTTTTAGGGCCTTTATGATTTCACTCTCCAGAATGTCTGGCTCATGTTCAATGTTCTCATCATTGTGATTATCAGGGGTGTTGAGGTCCTTTTTGTAGAGTTCCTCTGTGTACTCTTTCCATCTTTTCTTAATCTCTTCTGCATCTGCTAACTCCTTGCCATCTCTGTCTTTTATCATGGTCATTTTTGCTTTAAATGTTCCCTTGAGTTCCCCAATTTTTTTGAAAAGATCTCTAGTCCTACCCTTGATATTGATTTCCTCTATTTCTTTGCACTGTTTGTTCAGGTAGGTTTCCTTATCTCTCCTTGCTTTTCTTTGAAATTCTGTATTCAAGTGATTGTATTTTTTTTCCTTTCTCCAATGCATTTTGCATTCCTTCTGTCCTCTGCTATTTTAAGAGTCTCATTGGACAATCACTTAGCTTTCTTATGCTTCTTTTCTTTTGGTATAGTTTTCCTTGCTGCCTCCTGCATGATGTCCTGCATCTCTGTCCATAATTCTTCTGGCTCTCTGTCTATCTGGTCCAAGCCATTAAATCTGTTCCACACCTCCACTGAGTATTCCCAAGGAATGTTGTCTAGGTCATATCTGTCCGGCCTAATTGTTTTTCCTATTTTCTTTAGTCTGAGCCTGAATTTTGCAATCAATAGAGAAGAGGCTACCCTTCATAAATAAACAGAACACTGTAATTCTGGAATAGATGAGGTGGTGGGGTATATCACTGCTGTAGTGTCTTGCTGGTTCAAAGAGAAATTTGTCTTCAAGATTTAGTCATGCTTACATTTTGAAAGCAAGAAATTGCAAGCAGATAAGGACCATTTCAATGGGGAAAGATCTTGGGGACATGAAAGGAGCCTCATTTGGGCATTCCTAGAGCAGAGTTCCTCCAGGAAAAATCCTTTCAAAACAGGAAACACTATCATGTGCTTCTGACACGATAAAAACTAAAGCAGACACACTGAAATAAATGGGATATCCACCCCCACCCACTCAAATATATGTGAGAATTTGCCCTGGAAAAAACTGCAATGATATAAAAGATTCAGGAACACAGCTTCCATTGCCATGACATTTTGGTCTGTTAGTAATGCATTAGCTGCATTTGACTGATTTTGTGCTGTAGATCCAGTCTAGCTGGGGTAAAAAGCTAATTGTCTGGAGAGGGGGGAATGTCAGGAGAAATGATGAGAAGACAACTTGGGTGGTGGAAAAAACTAAGGGGAAAATGAAACCACTAGCCTCTGTGAGTAACTAGGTAAAGATAAAGGTCTCCCTTGCTCGAAAGCCAGTCATATCCAACTCTAGGGTTCAGTGCTCATCTCTGTTTATAGCCAAAGAGCCAGCACTGTCTGCTAATCTCTGTTTATATCCAAAGAGCCAGTGCTAATGCACAAAATTAAAATTAAAAATCAATTTGCCTAAAAAAAGAAAAGGATTCCTGTCTTCCTGGTTAGTCCCATGCAGTACATTTTTATAACCACCAATAAAAGGATTTTTAAGAATCCCATGGACACAAAATGCAGAGCTTATATTTCTGTATTTTTTGTCTTTGTTGTTGCATCTGTGTTGCTCACACTGTACAATTAAATTAAAAATGCAGAATTCATGTGTGCATTCAGGGACTCCTGTTGTGGTTCAGTTGTGCAGCTGTCCCACTGATGGCATGGAGAATTACATGGCAAGGCAAGATCTCCGTGTGGAAAGTGTGTTGAATTCTTTTCACCCACTACCCACACAAAAGAGGGTGGTATCAGCCATTTTGAAGGCACATGGTGATCATTGGGAAGAGACCTTAAGGCAGGGGTTCTTAACCTTTTGAACTCGGGGCCCGGGTCACGGTCCATCAGACAGCTTGGGGGGCTGGATGGCCATTTTGCCCTTCCTCCACCACATAGCACTTCCTGGTGTGGTGGAGGCAATGGAAGGCCACATGAAATGGTGCTGTGGACCACATCCAGCCCATAGGCTTCAGGTAGAGAATCCCTGCCTTAAGGGAAGATATGCCTCTCCCAGCAGCTCAAAGAGGACAGAATGGGGCCATGCAGGGCCGTAGCCGGGGGGGGGGGAATCCCACCCTGAGTTAGCAATTTGCCCGCCCTCAAACAAATGGGCCACCCTCATACAGAGGCACCACTAGAGGATGCAAAGTGTGGTTTCTCATAAGAATGCATTGAAAAGAGGCTTTTGCCCACTCACATCTAGAATCCTTGCTATGGCCCTAGGTGCATGGAATATTGTGTGGCCATTATAGCTGAAAATAGGGGAAGGGGTGGGTTGTAATGGCTATATACTGCTCCCCAGTAGAATGCTTTGTTGCCTGTCTTATTGTTCTTCCTAGTAGGGTTTGCCAACTTTATGCCCTCCAGCTGTTTGGACTTCAACTCCCATCAGCCCCAGCCAGCCTGGCCTAAAGGCAGGAATTCTGAGAGCTGCATTGAAAACAAAGGGAGATCACTTGGGTGGGGCAGTTTGTCTGATAATATGGTTAGGATAAAATTCATCTACTTCTAGAAATTATGGGTATAACATCCAAATCAGAGTCAAGCCACAAGCTGTGTCGGGCTTCACATTCACATTCTCTTCATGTATTATTTCCACACCATTTGAAAGAACAGCCAAATAAGGTTCTCCTGTCTCTATGCTAAGTACAGTAAAACCCCGGATTACAACCGCCTCGGTTTAAGTTTGCTGTGGTTTACAACTCAAATCCTATGGAAATGCTGTCCCAGTTTACAATTTTTTTATGTATTTTTTCCAGTTTACAATGATCAATTCAGGACCATTTTTTCATTTTTCAATGCTTCCTTATGGATGTTTCGGTTTACAGTTTTTTCCAGGTTACAACAGAGGCTGTTGGAACGGACCTCCATCGTAACTCAAGGTTTTACTGACTGTACAGTATATTGCAAATTTCAGTTGCAATTGAACCTTATACAAAATTCTAGTGTGAAACTATTCCCCCTTTTTTAAAAAATGTATGAAATTCGGCAGTTGTGCCCATTTAAAAATCTGGAAACTGGCACCTTTCCCCACAAACAGTTTGCACTTTAAAAAAAATATTTTTTTTAAAGAAAAAACATTCCTTTCATCCTAAAACCTTAGTTAATTCAGTCAACAACTGGCAGGATTTCTGGAGGAACTGCTAGGTGCAGAATGAATAATTAATTAAATGAACTAATAATGAGGTGAATGTGTGTCGAAAGTTGCTAAATATAGTTGAATAGTTTGAATGAATGTTTTGACTTCTGAAAACATGGGCTTTGAACAGGGAAATAAGTAAATTTTAAAATAATGTTACTGTATTTTTAGCAGTGCAAAAAAAAAACCCAACAGAACAAATATAGGACTGAAGATGAGGATGATTTACACTTATATCCCACCTTTACACTGTTGGATGGCGCTTGCCGCCATTACAAAGCAATTATAAACACATTTAGCCATATAATAATTAATACAAAACAAAAGCAATTAAAGCAGATGAGATCATAGATACATTTAAAATAAACTAAGTGTAATAATGAGAATAACATGCTGTAAAATCGAATCTGACTTATGGAAAACTCTTTCCAGGGTTTTTCAGATGCAAAATATTTGGATGTGGTTTGTGTGGCTTGTCTCTTGCAAGGCACAGTGGGGAATCAAACTCCCAGCCTTTCGCTCTGCAGCCAGGTGTCCAGTGTACTTCACTTAAGTATGCAAGCAGTTAAAATCATCACAATAAGTTAAACACTGTTATATGTCAGTTTAGAAATATATGTTTTTGTGCCCTTCTTAAAAGTAATAAGAGTAGAAATTAACTGTAACTTGGAGAGGAGCATGTTCCACAGTCTGGCTGCCATGTAAGTGAGTGTTTTCTCCAACATTCCTATCAAGAAGGCCTTTCTTGAAGACATTTACATCAAGGTTAGATTCATAACACTGCATCGCAAAAATAAAATAAATGCTGTCTGCTACTTGATCTAATCCATGTGTCCTATACTAAATAAAGTGCACTGAATCCAAATCTGAAGTCCGATTCTGCCTAGGACATGTGATGATCACGAAAGTGTGAAGTTGCCATTCGCTTTTTGCGGCAAATTCCACTCCTTTTATCTGGAGGCTAACTGTTCAGACTTCTCTTTCGACAAAGACAGGTCCCTTACTAGATCACCTAAATCTCATTGGCTTATAAAATATGGCTTACCCTCTTCAAATTGGGGTTCATAACATCCATTAACATCGACATCCTCCTTCTGTTCCTCATCCGACATGTCACTATCAGTAACAACAGATGTGGGATGGATTGGCACTGGATTATCTGCATCATATGACACTGGCTTCAAAGCAGATTCACAATCAGGATGGATGATTTTTGACTTAGTCGTCTTAAAAAAAAACCCCAAAAAATTGTGGTACAGTAATACCTCGGATAACGTTTACCTCGGATAACGCTAAAATCGCATAACATTAAGTAATCTGGGGAGGAGAATTGGATTGAATAACGTTAAGGTCCTATGGGATGTATCAGATAACAACCACTAAAGCCTGTGCGGTTACAATGTATCTCTATGGAGTTTTAACGTTATCCGATACATCCCATAGGATTTTAACATGCATCGGATAACACTAAAAATCGGATAACACCAAGACTTGTGGAACCAAGTCTTAGTGTTATCTGAGGTATTACTGTACTTTAAAGCAGGAGTTCTCAACCTTTATAAGCCAGGGACCAGGTCATGCTCCCTCAGACAGCTTCAGGGGCTGGATGGCCATTTTGTCCTTCCTCCACCACATGGCACTTCCTGGTGTGGTGGAGGTGGTGGTGGGCCACATGAAATGGTGCCACAGGCCACAGGTTGAGAATCTCTGCCTTAAAGACTAACTCTTGTATTTAACTGTGAGCTTTCGTGGACCAAGTCCACTTCATCATACATAAAATCAGACATAAAATCTGTACATGATAGGCAAATTCTGAGTTCAGATTTGGAATCAGCACATTCAATATCATGTAAATCACATGTGTTATTTCCAGTAGCAAAATCGTTGTTGTGCAGTGTGAGACAGGCAATGCATTCGCAGGAACTCAGTGGTTACACTTCTGCAACCAATAAAACAATTTTCTTGTAGGTCATCCTCATTTGTGTTCTTTAAAAGCCACATGTTCAAAAGTAGGTTCGACAAAAATCTTTATTTCGTTTGTACTTTGCTTGTGACAAATGGCATCTGATTGCAAAACCCCGCCAGATTCTATGCAGTTTCCACATATTGTTTTCTTAATTCTACTCTAGCTTCTCCCAGATACATTCAGTTTTCCATCTACTGCTTCCAATTATATTCTATTTGATTTTTGTATTGGCTAGCCCAGAATATCCATGTCTATGATTATGTGTTAGGATGCTTGATGAACAAATTCACAGGAATCCCTTGTGATGCAGTGGTTAAGCTGTAGTACTGAAACCAAAACTCTGCTCATGATCTGAGTTTGATGCCAGGGGACTCAACCTCCTGAGGTTTGTAAAATGAGTGCCAAGTGTTACAGAAGCAAAATATTTTTTTTTACCTGTGAACAGCCCAGAGAGAGTTGTAGTGCTATGGGGAAGTATATAAGTGTAATTGCTAATTGCTAATAAGCAAATTAATGGCTTCACTCAGTTGTATGAGTCACTCTACTGTTTTTTTTCTCCTGATATTATTGCTCTCAGCTTCTCTGACACACTCAAAACCTGCATTAAAGTATGAAGCCAAGAGGGAGCTATTAAGGAGAGTTCCCTGCAATTATGAGTAATTGGCAGTAAGTCAGGATGGCTTATGGAGGCATGGCAGGTTGAATAAACAATAAATGCATGGGGTTTTATACTATATTTGCTCCACTAAATTTTGGAAAGACTTTTATACAGTGGTGTCTACAGCAGTAGGATTTGGAGGAAGAAGTTCAGAACCTACTAAGATTGGAGCATTAGATAACACATTTTATGTATGAAAGCTAACTGGATTGGGAGTTAAATCATATGTAACAAGAGAAACCTATCCCTGTAACTGAGGGCATCAGGGTACCCTGGAACATAGTAGATCCTATAGCACATGTGGGTCCATCCAATCAATGACCTTCTGCACCTGCTATCTGAAGTAAGGCTAGCCCTGGGAAAGCTCCTAACACAGTAAATCCAGCTTACCACATTAGGGAGGAAATGAAGTAATGCAAATAACTGTCCGTGAGATGTATGCACATGTGTTCTTTCGTCAAGAAAGCTGCTCTGCTGTTGCTGTTATGTGCCATCAAATTGTCTCTAAGTTATAATGACCCTATGAACCCATGATCTCCAAAATGTCCTGTCTTCAATTGTCCTGTTCAAGTCATGTAAATTCATGCCTGTGGTTGCTTTAAGGCAGGGATTCTCAATGTTTTCCATCTGTGGGCTTCACATGCCCCTCAGACAACTGAGTGGGCCGGATTGGTGCTGTAAAACACAGCAACTGCTGTCATAAATGCATTTACAACAATGCAGACTCATTTACAGCTGTAGTAAATGCATTTATGATGGCTGCAAACTCATTTATGATGGCGTAAACGTGTTTATGTGGCCGTAAATGAGTCCACAGCTGATTCCAGGGGCAGGAAGTGGGGACAAGGTTGGGGAAGGATTATTTGGCACCATGGGCTGGATCTGGCCCACAGGCCGTAGGTTGTGAACCCCTGTTTTAAGGAGTCAAACTGTCTTGTATTTGATCATCCTCTTTTCTTGCTGCCTTCATCTCCTGCAAAGCTTTCCTCCACATCTACAAAGCTTCCCTGCAGCACCATATTGCAAAGAAATCCATTTTTCCCCATCACTTTTCTTTAATGACCAGCTTTTGCACCCGTACATGGTGATCAGGAACATAAGAGTATGCATTATCTTGGTCCTAATCTACAATGACACATCCCTATATACTTGATGATCCTTTCTAATTCCTTCATTGCTACCTTTCCAAGTCTCAACCTGATTCTGATTTCTTGGCTGCAGTCTACATTTGAATTGATTATTAAACCAAGGTATACACATTCTTTCACTATTTCAATTTCTTCATCATTAAAGGTGTTTAGTTCTTCTGTAGTCCTGATGTTTGTCTTGTCCTGACGTTCTGCAGAAAGGAAAACATGTGTAATTGAGGCCTTCACTTCATCCCATTGCCACTTTTTGGCACTGATATGCTGTCATATGCATAGCTTAAAAATATTGATTAAAGAAGTAAAGGAATAGACTGTCGAGACCATAAATGCCTCTTTAGCGGAAGCATTCTACCAAGTTGGAGCCAAGATTGAAAAAGCTATGAACGTAGTCGATGTCCACCAACCTCCATTTGGCAATTACAATCAGATATAACTGAGATATGTGGCTGCAGGTTTGACACAGACACAAAGTGATGCATTACATCAGCGATGTTCTAGAATAGGGGTCAGCAAACTTGGCTCTCCTGGTGTTCTTGGACTTCAGTTTCCAAAAGCCCTGATCAGTAGGTGGACTGACTTGAACTTCTGGTAATTGAAGTTCAAGAACACATGGAGAGCCAAGTTTGCTGATCCCTGTTCTAGAAGATATATATAATTCACTTCCCCTGCCCATCCATAGAGAATATGGGGAAGTGTTCTGTTTCATTTTTCTATCAAAGTTCTTCTTAGAAGTTGCAGCTTTGATAGCTTCAGGGATCCCATGCATGTTATTCCCAAAGTCAATAGGCATTGGGAAAAGCATATAGGGGAGCCCAACAAAAAAGCAGAAGCCTCTGGTAGGGGCTCAAAAGACATGTGTTGACGGGGGACTGGCACTGCTCTGGAGTCCAGCATGTGTGGATGCCATTTAAAAAAGGAGACTAGCCCACCCCAGGTTACCCTGGAGAACAGATTTTACTTCTATCTGGACAATCCCTTAGAACAGTGGTGGTAAACCTATGGAACATGTGCCAGAGGTGGCACTCGGAGCTCTCTCTGTGGGCACCCATGCAGTCACTCCAGCACAGAGTTTGCCCCACCCCAATACCCAGCAGCCCAATGGGAGTGCTTCTTCCCTCCCCCCAGCACAGAGTTCACCCCACCCCTCTGCTCAGCAGCCCAATGGGAGTGTTTCCCTCCTCCCCTGTTGCTGTGTTGGCACTTTGCGATAAAAAAATGGTTTTGGAGTTGCAGCTTGGGCACTCGGTTTCTAAAAGGTTCACCATCACTACTTTAGAAGCATCCATCTTCCTCAAGGCAACTACTGGGCAGCAGCGATAATTTAAGATGACACTGCTGAAGAAAGCAATGGTGACACTCAAACTAACTTTTCTTAGTACTGTGCAGCCGGTGGCTGAACTCTGTTGAACTCTCCTTGCTGTGAAAACCCCATGAGGAAACAAGAAAGCCTAAACCTCTTCAACTCAGTGTCCAAAATTATCTTACATCACTCCTGTTCTCATACAACTACCAAAATTGCTCTTGGAACAAGTTAACTGTGCCTTGCTTCTCTCTCGCCTTTGCTACTATTCTTCCTGCCTCCCACTCCTGTCCTCCTTTCAACTGACAAGCATCCGTAAGACTATTTGCAGAAACTAAAAGGAGCTTAATAATTTTTACCAGGGAATCAGTGGAGGTAGAGGCCAGCCAGTCATGAGGAAGTGTTCATTCTGAATGACTCTTAAATAGATTTGAGGGCTAGGCTGTTCAAAGGGGAACTGCAATCTCCTGCCACAGAAATGACGACAAACAGCTAGATCCTTATTGGAGGCGATGAGCATTTGTGTCTCTTTTCTCTTTTACAGTGGACTTTTGGTTCTACGTCTTGATGCGGCAGTCTCCTGTGTCTCCCCTTCCCCCTCCCTTCTTGACCATTAATACTGATAATTATATCTGTATTTCTTAAGAATATTATGAGTTGCCATTTCTACATAGTAGCAGATTGAATTTATTCACCTTACGGATATATTATTATCACAGATAATAACTGCAGCATGATAATTATCATTAATTATTCATTTGGATTAAGAGGCAAATCGGCTCCCGTTCAAGGGTCTTCCAGAGGAGCAGCTCATTGTTACAGGAGCTGTGTGGCACTGTAACTAATTCAGATATATATATGTATATCTGAATTAGTTACACTGCCACACTGTGTGTATACATACATACATACATACATATATAAATGACTGGTCCTGTATGTATTTATTGGGAAATACTAGAAGAGGAATAAATGCTTCATTTTTTGGACATATGCATTAAAAGAGACAGATGAGTTCTGGTTGTGTTGCTTGAGTGAGGATGCTCAGCTTTCAATGAAAGGCCCTGCTGCAGTCGCAGAATGTGGTTGCAGTAAATCTGAACGACCAGCCCCATTTCTGAGGCATGCGCTTTGAACCTGCTTATGCTAATATATTTACATAATAGCTTTTCCTGCAAACAATAATCAGCTGAGAAAGAGCAATGCCGCTTATCGGTTTTGGAAGGCAGATCTGTGCAAACTAGTGTGTTTGTTCTTGTTGTTTTACAGCTGTTGTGAATCCATGTTGGGGGGGGGTGTCCATCTTTTTTAAATATAGGAAAATAAAATAAAGCTAGCAGGATTTAATGAGGAAAAAAGAGGGGGAAGATGAAGGAAAGAATATGACATGATACAAATTTTCTTCTTCAGCTTTGGTCTGTTTTGATTAATGTGACATTTTGTTCTCTTCAAGCCTTGCCCAATTCCATCTCACTCATTATCCTGGCAAAGTACTGAACAAAATATCTTGAGGGTAAAAAAAAATTAAATGAGAATTTGCAGGATAGCTCCAACAAGTCTACAATATAGTCATGTATTTGATTCCAACTCTCGTGGAGCAGTGCCTTCTCTAATTCAGATATGATGGATTTACATTAGAGGTAGGCACACTCCGGAGGCCAGCCACCAGATACTAGGTGGAATGTTCTGCAACAGCATCTCAATGTGTAACTACAGAGGAGAAAAATCTGTATCTGGTTTGGAGATGAGGGGAATGGATTATTTATGCTAGAGCAGGATGGGGGAATCTAAAGAAGACTCATTGCCCTTAGAAGATTCAAGGAACATCAATTCACATTTTTACTCCTCTCCTCGGTTTTTCATGCGGAGCTGAATGGGGGTTGAAAGTACAAAATAGGGTTTGGAAGGGAGGTTCATGATTCTACCTGAATTTTCCCTGTTGTTATATGAAATAAAGGTAAAGGTCTCCCTTGTTCAAAAGCCAGCTATGTCTGATTCTAGGCTCATCTCCATTTACAGCCAAAGAGCCAGTGCTGTCTGTGTCTGCAAACATTTCTGTGGTCATGTGGCAGGTATGACTAGATGCTGAAGTGGATGGAACACTGTTACATTTCCTGCTGAAGCAGTACTCATTTATCTAATTTCAATTTCTTGCTTTCAAACTGCTAGTTTGCCAGGAGCTGGGACAGATTACAGGAGCTCACTCTATCATGTAGCACTTGGCTTCTCAAACTGCTGACCTTCCTGTCATCAAGCTCAACATCTTAACCAGTAAGCCACTGCAGCATTGTTATATGAAATAGCTCACATCAATTCTCATGAGAAGGGATTGTTTTCATGGTTCTCAGTTTTATTTACCAATTATTTGGATTTGTGTGGGCGGAAGAGCTGTCATCAAAAGAATACACAACTGCTTGAAAACAGACCCTAATTATAGAAATTGTTGACTGCTTCTGACTCATAAAATTGAAAAGGAGGATAAGGTGGTAAAATTCCATCTCATGGGTAAATGACTATACCTATTCAGATTTCAATGCGCTCCTTGTTAGGGGTCAGGTGAGGACTCCATGGAACAAGAGTTTCTTATACAGAAAGCACAATGCTCAAATATGTGATCCCACAATGTATATTCCAAAGTGGTAGGGTTGATGGGATCCAAGTTGAACTGTTCAAAGCCCTACAAGATGATGGAATCAAATTATTGCATTCTATATGCCAGCAGATTTGGAAAACACAACAATGGCCACAGGATTGGAAAAGATCTGTATACGTTCCACTTCCCAAAAAGGGTAATGCCAAAGAATGTTCAAATTATCGAACAATTGCGCTCATCCCTCATGCTAGCAAGGTGATGCTCAAGATAATACAGGATAGACTGCAACAGTATGTGGAGAGAGAATTACCAGAAGTGCAGGCGGGTTTCAGAAGAGGCAGGGCGACTAGAGACCACATCGCCAACATAAGATGGATCATGGAAAAAACAAAGGAATACCAGAAACAAGTCTACTTCTGTTTCATTGATTACACTAAGGCTTTTGACTGTGTCGACCACAACAAAATGTGGCAAGTAATTAAAGAGATGGGAATTCCGGAACACCTTATAGGCCTCATGAGAAATCTGTACATGAATCAACAGGCAACAGTTAGGACAGAAAATGGAATGACTGAGTGGTTTGGAATAGGAAAAGGAGTAAGACAAGGCTGCATTTTGTCACCCTGCTTGTTCAACTTATACACAGAACACATAATGCGCAATGCAGAAATGGAGGAATCACAATTTGGGATCAAAATTGCTGGGAGAAACATCAACAACTTGAGATATGCAGATGATACCACCCTAATGGCGGAAAGTGAGGAGGACCTAAAGAAGCTCCTGATTAGGTTAAAAGAAGAGAGTGAAAAAGCTGGCTTGAGACTAAATATCAAGAAAACCAAGATCATGGCAACAGGCCCTATCAGTCCCTGGAAAATAGATGGGGAAGTAGTAGAGGCAGTTACAGACTTTACTTTCCTAGGATCAAAGCTCACTGCAGATGGTGATTGCAGCCATGAAATAAAAAGGCGACTGATTCTCGGGAGGCAAGCGATGAGAAACCTGGGGAGCATAGTGAAAAGTAGAGACATTAAATTGCAAACAAAGATTCGCATAGTCAGGGCAATGGTATTCCCTGTGGCAATGTATGGTTGTGAGAGCTGGACCATTAGGAAAGCGGAGCGCAGAAAAATAGACGCCTTTGAGATGTGGTGTTGGAGGAGAGTTTTGAGAGTACCCTGGACAGCGAGGAGAACAAATAGGTCAATCTTAGAAGAAATCAAACCTGACTGCTCCTTAGAAGGTCAAATAGTAAAGATGAAGCTAAGGTACTTTGGACATCAAATGAGAAGAGAGGACTCACTTGAGAAAGCCTTGATGCTGGGAAGGGTGGAGGGCAAAAGAAGAAGGGGACGGCCCAAGATGAGATGGCTGGATGGTATTGTGGAGATAATGGGCACAGAGCTGAGCGAGTTGAGGGGGATGGTGGAGGACAGGAGTGCCTGGAGGACAGTGGTCCATGGGGTCGCAGAGGGTCGGAATCGACTGTGCGACTGAACAACAAGGGTCAACAACAATAAACGCACCATCAAGTTGATTCTGATTTATGTTGACTCTTTTCAGAATTTCTTTTTGTTCAGAACCATTCTAGGAATGGCAGAAATCACTTCCTCCTGCACTTTAATTTCAAAACCACAAATTATTTCCTCCCCATATATGGAGTATTTGGTAATTTTTGCTAAATTTTCACCAGCCCCCAAACACACCTGAAACAAAATTCTGTTTTAATTGCAGCAACCCTAAGGACCACCTTGTACCAGATACTTTTTTGAGAGAAAAGAGAAAATAAGCTATTATGACCCTTATTCAACTGCATTATGGTTGAATATACAGGGATCCAAAGACAGACTTATGCATGAAAGAGTTAAACCTTGGATTTATATAGACAAGGAAGTCTGTTTTATTTTCTAAGATTCAGATATGCCTTTCTAAAAACCAATTTATTTTCATTCAAAATATTTAGCAATTTGAAGAGTTGAGGAAGCACCTAGCAAAAACTAATTGGAATAGAATTCTTACTCATCCATTAACTTATTGTATCCTTTCAAAATTCATTTATATTTCATTCTGATATATGGAATACAATCTGTCACCTTGAGTACCATTCTTTGGTAGAAAACTGAGAAATTCTTTCTTTCCATAATCCAGGTGTATGGAACAGTGTGAGCTCTGCCAACAAATATTCATACCCGTATTTGCCGGCGTATAAGACGACTGGGCATATAAGACGACCCCCCCAACATTTCCACTCAAAATATAGAGTTTGTTATATACTCGCCGTATAAGACTACCCCCTCTTCCGCACACCTTCCACACACCAAATGAAACATAAAAGAACATCAGATTTGATTTCAACATCTCCCTCTGGCCGGCACTAGTGCACAAGTGCGCATGTGCGAGCTCTGCGTAGACAAGGGGCGGGGCAGAGCGCCGCTGCTTCGCACCGAGCAGAACAGGGCGGTCATGCCGAAAAGGCTGGCACCCCTGTCTCGCTGCTGATGCTTGCCGCAGCCACGCTGGATACCGTGTGATATTGGATGGTATGTAGAATGAGGTTGGTGGGCATCAGGAGGCCACTATGGGCACCGGGTGAGCATCGGGAGGCAGCTATGTCTATACCAACTGAAGTGCACCCGGCGTATAAGACGACCCCCCCCCCACTTGGAGGCATGTTTTTCAGGGGGGAAAGTAGTCTTATACGCCAGCAAATACTGTGTATCAGAAAAGTTTATTTTGGTTATGATTTTTCACAGATATAATAATCAGGGTTTTTTTAAAAAAAAAACCTGTCTCTTATGCATAAAATATTCTGCCCTGAATCAGTCAATCAATCACTCTCATGCACAACTTTCCAACAAATGCTCCTTCTTGGATCCAGTGCTTCTTTGGAGGTAGATGCTCTCTACACACTTAATCTTATCCTCAGCAAGAATTTCTCCATTCATATCAGTGTGGATAGATTTGGACTTTTACAATGAGGAAGAAGTGCACAATTTCTAATTAGCTGAATAGGAAAATATACTTGTAAAGGAATTCCATTTGTGTTTTTCATCAACAGTGGTAAAGTAGAAGAGAAATGCTAGAAAGAGCAACTCATAATATTTACACAACAGTGTTTGCCAGCATTATAAGCTTAAGGAGGTGAAGGACAGGCCAGGACATGATTCACTTGTCACTTTCTTTGGTCTCAGGCAGTGACTAGCCTAAAGTCACCTAGTGAACACCATTGTTCTCCAGCTATGTGAATCAAGGTCTTCTTGCAAAGTTTAAAAAGTTAACCACTACATCACCCTTTGCCAGCACACCAGCCGACTCAAATAATTTGGGTATTCCACTATGTGTACATCTGCTCTTTAGAAATCTTAACATAGATCAGCAGAGCTGCCTGCATTTCTACACTCTCCAGGATGGTACTGTTTCAGTTGGCAGCAGCAGCAACTATGATGATCCCCTTCACTTTGTGTGGATATTTTTGGGTCACAAGGAGAAGAGAGGGATTCCCCCCCCCCTTCATTTCACTCCAAGAGGAAGAGGTTCTAGGGTCTTACATTCCTAGTTTTAATCACTTTTTTCCATGTTTCTATGTGAAAAATAGTGGGGAATTCCACACAGGGAAGATATGTACTCCTGCATCACTATGAGCAAAACAGTGCGGTGAAAACATGCTATCGTATAATGACTCTGACATAAACGATTATTCCATAATTCAAATTTGCTATCACTCAACTGAAACTACCGGTACTGTCTCTTTGTAAAGTTGTAGCAGATATTTTTGATAATATCCCAAATGTCTGGCTTTTTCATTGGTGGTGTAACTCTTCTCATGGAAATGTGTTCATTGGCTGTTTTAGTTTGAATTGCTTACAACTGTATTCATTGTCCACCATCATGTTATCACTGAATAGTATCTGAACAACTAACTGTACATATGCATGTCTGTGATGTCATCACATTTCCATTTAACATCATGACATCATATTTTTCACTATGTTTTTCACTATTGACCAGGATTGAGTACTGTATATAATCGAATTATAAGCCTAGGTTTTTAGTCCCAAAAATAAGCCCCAAAAATTGGAAAAGGCTTATACTCAGGTATACCACAAGGTATACCACAAGGGTCCCAAGACTGTATCGGACTGAGATGTGCCAAAAAATTAATTAATTTCACCATATTTTCATGTATTTTGATTATTGAAACTCACTAGCAGCTGCTGCATTTCCCATCCTCGGCTTATACTTGGGTCAATCTATTTTCCTGGGTTTTCAGGTCAAAATTACGGTAGGTACCTCGGCTTATATACAGGTAGGCTTTTACCCAAGTATATACGGTAATTCAAGATACCTGCACAACCTAAATTTTGAAGTGTGAGGGAATTGACCAGGACAAAATCATCAGATGTACACAACTCCAAAAAAAAAAATTTCCTTTCAGCTATTGAATGCAGCTCTAATTTTGCCTCCACATTAAAAGATCAACCGATAAATGTTTGTACAGTAATTGGAAAACTATTGACTATTTGTTGCAATCAGTTTGGCTGTTTCAGTCAGTAATAGGGACTGCGGTGGCTCAGTGGTTAAGGAGCTTGCCTTGTTAGCTGGTGGGTCGGCAAGTCGGCAGTTCAAGACCTGAGTATTGCATGACAGCATGAGCGCCCATCTCTGTCCCAGCTCCTGCCAACCTAGCAGTTCAAAAGCAAGAAATTGCATGTAGATAAATAGGGACCACTTGGTGGGAAAAGATCTTGGGGACATGAAAGGAGCCTTATTCGGACATCCCCTGAGTGAAGTTTCTACAGCAAAAATCCTTTCAACCCAGAAAGCACCTTTATGTGCTTCTGACATGATTTTTAAAATGTCAGTAGATCCTCATATACAGTAATACCTCGGATAACATTAAGACTTGGTTCCACAAGTCTTAAAGTTACCCGATTTTTAGCCTTATCCGATGCATGCACCAGATAACATTAAAATCCTATTCAGGTGGATCACATAACGTTAACTCCATAGAGATAAGCAACAGAGGCTTCAAGGGACAGTCAAGGAAACATGCTGGAAACTTAAAGAACTTTAAGAAATAATTGTCTAAAGGGTAAATACATTACAAAAACATGCCAGACCACCCTGACTTTAGGGGAACAAAGCCATACAGCATTTTTAAATTTTTGAAAATTTTATAAAGTGCTGTTTTAAAAGATCTGAACAGAAGCTAGGAAAATGTTTTCGTTTAGAATCAGCCCACCTACCATTGCTGTAATAAAGGGAAGTTCCCTCAGGGCGTTGCAGGGTGTGAAAAGCTTAATTGCTTTGTAGGTGAAAGGTTTCAGTCTGCTTGTTTTCCATTGACAATGCATGAGGCTTGCGGAGCTACAATCTTGGGTTCAGGCTGTTTAGAATTTAAAGGGGAAACTTCATAAAGGTAATTGGGTCAAATTGTCTCTTTGCAATTATTTATCTGCAAAGTGTTCTGGGTTACACTGGGGAAAGGGTCCTAAGCCTTTGCTAAACTACTCAGACTGGTTTTTGCAAGCCTTTGTTATTCAAATGGGGGAAGCTTGAGAGCAGGCAGCCCCTCCCTTTCTCCCAAGAGAAACTGGTGAGTCACAGCCACACCTCAGGGAATTTGAGGCAAAGGTTATCTGATGGATCAGATAACGTTAACATAATGGTTAACATAATGTTATCCGATCCAAATGTTTGCCTCAAATTCCCCAACATCATGCGATTTTAGTGTTATCCAATCCAATCGTTATCCGGTGTTTTACTGTATGTTTCCCCTTTCAAGCTTGCAGGTTCAGAGAACCCTCAGCACCTAAACTGTGGGCATTCAAACTAGGTGAGATTGTTTAGAAATATGTGTCGAGCTCTGCTCTGGTAGTTGCTAATCAGATCCATTAAGCAAGTCTTCTTAGAGGATTTCTAATTTATTTATGGAAAGGTATTTTTGCATGAAAACCCAGTTAAGCTTGACAGCTTGTTTACAATAGGGCCCTGAAGACACATTACACAATGCACAACAATATAAATATACATTTGAGATGCACACTTGAGCTCATAACATTTGTTAAACATCTGAAGTGCAAAGCAATCAGGTATTCAGGATGGGCTAATTCCCCACTTAAATATGATGCTGTTTTGGGGACTGCTGTGCCTTGATAGGCCTGGAATGTCATGTTACCAGGTGTGAGCTTTCCCTGCATGCCAAGGCTCAATCATGGTAATTGCAAAATAAAGCCAAAGAATTTGGTTATTAACTTCAAATCAGTGTATTGAAAAAAATGTATTGTGCTGTCCCTTTGCCAAGCACATCCTTCAGCTTCCTGCCACCGCAAGTTGCCATGCCCACAGATGGAACTGGACAGATCAGTTTATTCTGGGTTCATGTCAGTTTTGCACAGTCTCATTTCTGGCTCATCATGCCTTGTAGATATGTTGGAGTTATCCTGCAAATACTCATTTTAAAATGTGCATTATTTTTTCCCTGAACATTTTTCAAGATGCGCCTCTTTATCCACACTTCACTTGAAACTATGCATTTTTTCAGGCATTTCATGTCTTTTAAAAAAACACCTGTGAACTAATCAGCAATATTTAGAGGAAAATATCGCCTTTCTGATCTATACATTAGTTTGAGAAGTACAAATCCAATTGTTTTGCAGAACAAGTGAAATACATTTCCACCCTCTCATTTTCCCCTCCCTCATTCTCCCATCCACCCACGTAGTATCAGTCTCTCTCTCTCTGTTTGAGGTCTGAATAAATTTACTATCCATACTGACAGCTGGTTATTAGACAGCTTTTCAGAGGCAGAAGAATTACCCTTTTTAATGTAAGATGAGATGCAGTCCTTAGATAAAGTGGGACAGAGATAAAGCAGAACACCCAGAAGAATAACTGGACATTTTAAAGATTAAAAACCATTCACATAGTTGTGGATTTTGTTCTCCTCTGATAATATTGATTCCAATGTTCCGTTACCACACTAAAATTCTCTTTGCAAGATCTATCAATAAAACAGAAGACTCTGCCAGGTGAGGTAGAATTCATACATTTGAGTGCCTCACCATGTTTATTTCCTAATCCCTGTGTTTTTGATGATGTGCTTAAAAAAAGGTGTACTCGTGACTGGGAAGGGAGCACCTCTTTCCTAAATTTGTGGGGAGATACTACTGTACATGTATATACATGCACAACATTCCACAAGCCGCCACAGCTTGAACTATGCCAAGGAGTGACACCATTTCCACTGACATGGAGTAGGGTTTTACTGCCTTCTATAGCACCCTAGCCCTCTGAAAAAGTAGCCATAAATCATGCAAAACAACAAAAACACTCCATGTTCGTTCGTTCGTTCGTTCGTTCGTTCGTTCGTTCGTTCGTTCGTTCGTTCGTTCGTTCGTTCGTTCGTTCGTTCGTTCGTTCGTTCGTTCGTTCGTTCGTTCGTTCGGTCGGTCGGTCGGTCGGTCGGTCGGTCGGTCGGTCGGTCGGTCGGTCGGTCGGTCGGTCGGTCATATGCAGATATATCTACACACATGCCTGGGTGTGTCATGTGCCAACAATATCATTCTGACTTATGACAATGGTGTGGGATTTCTTAGATATGTGAAATATTTAAGGGGTAGTTTCTCCAGTGCCACCACTACTGCATTTTCATAGCCAAGTGTGATTTGAACCAAGGTCTCCTGAGCTTCAGTCCAACATTATTCACTATACAGTACTCTACTGCAGGGCCATAGCCAGGATTCTAGATGTGGGTGGATTCAATAATAATAATAATAATAATAATAATAATAATAATAATAATAATAATAATAATAATAATAATAATAATAATAATAATAATAATAATAATAATAATAATAATAATAATAATAATGATGGTGATGGTGATGGTGATGGTGATGGTGATGGTGATGGTGATGGTGATGGTGATGGTGGTGATGATGATGATGATGATGATGATGATGATGATGTTTATTTATTTATTTATTTATTTATTTATTTATTTATTTATTTATTTATTTATTTATTTATTTATAGAATCCTGGTTATGTGTCATATATATAAACAGCCAGGAATTTGAAGGTGGACAAACTGCTAACTCAGGGTGGGCAAAGGTCCATTCACCCCAGGTGATGTTTTGGCTCCAGAGGGCCCTGGCCACCCTCTGGCTATGGCCCTGCTCTACTGTCTCTCTACATAAAAACTGTAGCAAGATGCTATAGTTGAGTGGGAAGTGTTCTGTCCCAAAGGAGAAGAGCTGCTGCGGTTTCTGTCTTTGGCAAATCTGGCACAGAAGTTGAGCATGTTAATGCCTTCCTTCCCCTGAGTCAGTCCATGTTCCACTCCAAGAAGATGGAAAGTGAAAGGCAAGTGGAGAGAGGCCTAGCTGGGAAAGGACCAGGCCAAGGAAAGCTTGAGAGTTTGTGTTCTTCCACCTATTTCTAGAAGGCATGGGTGGAAAAGGAATGCCCCAAATTGAAGCTTGCTTCTCACCCCTGCCATATGGACTTGGTGGAAACCCAGTGGAACTAACCGAGTCCCTGAACAAAGAAAAGGTCCCCAAGGAACTAGAGAATTTAACTCAGCCCTCAGAGACAGTGGGGAAAAGGGACTATGTGGCTGCTGCTGGACCCTTAATAAAGTTGTGTGCAAACAAAGTAGCCCTCAGCCCATGGAGTTCGTCTTGGGGCCCTGGTCTTGCCAGCCCCCTGTGATGTGTGGCTGATGGGGTGAGAAGTGTGTGGAATACATATACTACAGTCTACCTTTCCCAGTACATTGCAGTTATCCTATTTATTCCAACTGGAAAGTGAGAGAAGCCCATCAGTATGTCACTTGCATGATTTACACAAATCACAAAATTTGGATAATACTTGCAGAGAATTTTAATGCTTTGAACCTGCAGAGGAACACATAGCCCTGTATATAATGTCCTTATCTGCATAAATAATGTGATGTGTGTCATGAGTTTGTAGGTATGTATGGCTTTACCCCCATCATTCATTTTACAGAGGCTATAAGGAATTGATTTACACTTGCATATGTGAACATTTTGTGGATTTTCTGCAAGCCATATGCTATTTCACAGCTCCAAGCCTTGACTAGCCAAGTCTTCATAGGCTTTGAAAGGAATACTCAGATTTGTACATTTCAGCAACTTCTAGTGTATTTACTGCCATGGTGTCTAAGCTATTTTCAGAGGGCTGTGATGAGAGCAATAGCCTTTCACCAAGTTAGAAATGTTCATTATAAAATTCATTGAATAATTAAGCAAATGGTGACCTCTTTGTAGATATTTTGTGAGGAGGAAGGACATTAATTCTGCATACTGAATTATTTATTGGGAATGATCGAGACAAATTTAAGAGTTCTTAATTTTAACCACTTTTGGTTTAAGGAAACAGCTACATAAATCAGTCAACAGTGTTCCTCCCCTTTGTTGTTCCTGATTCATATACCTGTCACTTCCACACATTGTTTTCTTCTTGCCATGATTGTTCTAGAAGGTTGCTCTCACCGCCTATTAACACAATCAACGAAGTTGAGAAGTAAAGTTCTTCCTCAACCATCTTAGACTTCCTGTAGACTTCCTGGGTTGTGTGCCTGAAGTCTGCTTTTTGACTATCATTCTTCAATGGGAGGAAAGGGTGTGCATAGTGATGTACCTTCAAAGTTTCAGACAGAATTCCTTCTTATCTGGAGAGTCTCTGGTATTCTCTTGTGCTTTCCCATCCAATACAAATCAAGCTACCAAAATAAAAAAAACTAGGTGTGTTCATGGTAGAGTATGAAACAATGGGTCCAGTGATGGGATGACTCCAGTTCCATCCGGTTCCCTGGAACCAGTAGGAACAACCCTGGAGGGTTCTCCGGGAAGATAGTCAACTTTTGAGGCGTCCGGTTCCGGACGCCTCACCGAAAGAATTTTTTTTAAAAAAATCGGAGCCAAAATGGCTCCAATTGACTGCGCATGTGCAGAAACTCAATCTGATGCATTGCGCATGCGTCAGATTGAGTTTCTGCACATGCACAGTCAATTGGAGCCATTTTGGCTCCAATTTTAATTTTTTTATTTTATTTTGGAGCTGGAACCGCACCTTTCAGGGTGGCGGCGGTGGCACCAGCCCTCAGAGGAGGGCACCTCCCCCGGGGCACGTTGAGGCCTGCCTGGGCCGTCCGCTACAGCCGAGCCTCCCTGGGCCGTCCACTGCCGACAAGCCCCCATGCCCTGGGGACGCCGGGCGGGGCGCACCGCTGCCGCATGCAGCCTCCTCCTCCACCGGGTGCCTGTGGCCTCCTCCTCCTCCTTATTTTTATTTTATTTATTTATTTTTATTTTTGGCCCTGCCCACAACGTCATGACGTTGGCTCCGCCCATGACGTCATGACAATCGCCACACCCATGACGTCCGTGATGTTATGGCGTGGTAGTAGAATTTTTGTCATCCCATCACTGAATGGGTCTGATAATTCATTGACATTAGGCATTAGAAATTTGAAGTTTAATTTGTTCTTTACATTGAACCTAGATCCAGTTCTGTGAGTCATTTTTTGGTACACAAAGTTCTCATTGGTCCCAAACCAGCATTGATGAAGCTGCTGCCCTCCATCAAGATGGATTCAAGTGGGATTTAATCCACTTGGGGACCATCACCCATATATTTCCTGGAAAGGGTCTATTTGAGAATACGATGCTGGAAGCATGTAGTTTGACCTTTGTAACTTTTTGTTTCAACACAAAACAGAAAGTGTGCCTGTCCAAATCTGTTTATGGAATATGTTTGCTTTTCCTATGTTATATATGGCTTTAATACCTCAAGAAATAAAAATGCTGAACTGTGGCCTTTTATCTTACTGTGCCCCCTAAACAATTCTAAGTTAAAGATGACAGATGCTCCATAGCTTGAACTAGGGAAGTTTTTGTTCAACTCAGGAACAGAACATTTCTTTTAAAAATCACAATCTCCCTCCTGACCAGTTCCTTTGCTGCATGATTAATTACATTTATGGGTGGCACAGTGCATTAAAGATGGCCCCAGGATACAGCTTTCTGGTCTTGTTATGTTTGTCAGCCTTGGCTTTATTTGTACTCTCTTTTTTTGCCTTTGAATTGTGCTTCCTTTATGCAGTCAAATACCAAGCAAGGATCATACAGATAGTCTGATGCCTCCTTCCTTCCATTTCTTGCTCTCATATTTTGAGGGTCATTCTTCCTCCTATTCTTTGGAAGCATCGTCTGCAAACACATGTCATCTGGACAAGAATCTACCTAGCAGCAGCTGGTGGGTTACAATTTAACCCAGAAGAATGGGAATGTTCTTTTTTAATTAAAAACTTAAAACTTGCCTTTTTAAGGAAGCCTTGAACTGTATCACGCCACTGACAATAGGTTAGATGACCAGGTTTGATCTGCTTGCTCTCAGATGCCATTAGGTTTTTATTTTGCTGTTTATTTTATTTTGTTGTTTATTTTATGATGTTGATGTTATTTGTCTGAACACCGCCCAGAGGGGGAAATAACTCAGATGGGCAGTATAAAAATATAATAATAAAAAAAATAAGAATAGATTTGTTTAATAGGAGCATTGGATATTGCCTTTCATAAGATCAATCTGATTGTCCATCTAGCTGAGTCGCACCTCTTGTGATTACCATCTGCTCTTCCTGAGTCTCAGGTTGACTGCATTTTTCTTCACATGACACCTTAGTATTTAAACAAGGATACCCAGAGCTTGGGAGGAAAAGTAGTCTTCGGACTGGAACATCCAGAATCCCGTAGCTAGGGGATTTTATGGAGCTGTAAGTCACATTGTAATTATTGCAGGGGACACCAAGGAATAAACATGAGGTCCTCTGCATGCAGAACAAATGCTTTGCTAGTAAGGGTCTATTTAGTACAGCATCTTATTTTCTCTAAGCAATTCACGTATCAAACACCAAGGTAACAGAGCTCTTCTATTTCGCTGTCCCACTTCAGCATCTAAAATTCAGAAATACACTGCCTTTAAAATGCTTAGCTATCATGGCCAACAGCCAAACTGTCATCCCTGGAGTTGCCTGATCCTTTCCAAAAACTAAGCTGAGGCAACAGTCCTCTATCGCTTATAGCAGCCATGGCAAACCTATGGCACACGTGCCAGAGGTGACACACAGAGGTCTCTTTCTGGGCATATGCAATGGAATGGGCAAGCCCCACCCCCTGTCCAAACACCACTCCCCCACTCAGCAGGGCTTGGCTCCACCTGGGCCAGGCTTACCACATCTTGCCGAGTGGGGGTGGCATTTGGGCTCCACAAGGCTTGGTGCCACCCCAGATGGGCCGGCCATGCCTTGTGGAGCTGAAACACCCCTCCCCCATGATATTTGGGCTCTGGAAGGCTTGGCACAGCCTGTCCTGGGTGGCCATGCTTTCCTATGTCCATTCGCCCCGGGTGATGTTTTGGCTCCAGAGGGCTTGACACAGCCCGGAATGAGATGGCTACACCTTCCAGAGACCAAACCCCACCCACCCCAGGTGATGTTTGGGCTCTGGAGGATTGGCACAGCCCTAGCAGGTCCATGGCAGTGTGGATAGGGCTTGCCCACAGGGGGGGCTGGAGGGCACCAATCCCTGCCAAGCATGGGGGCTCTCCTGCAGCCACGTGGGAAGGGGCAAGGCATTTGACCATGGTGGGTGTACTGGGGTTGGGGGCTTCCCCGTAAGGGTGCAGGAAGGGGTGGGAGCCCTACATTGACATCATGTGGGTGCATATGCACACACCCACATGATGTCACCAGCACGCGTGGTGCCTGCCACACATCTCCACCGCCTCCTTGGGCACTCGGTCTCTAAAAGGTTCGCCATCACTATCTTATAGCATACTGTACTGCCAAGCACTACTCATCCCAATAATGGTTCTCAAATCAGGGTTTTTCATTGCATACAGAAGGTGCCATATTCAGTTTTGAGGACCTCCAGTTAAAAGGTTGAGATGCAGATGATCTGCACTCCCAGATAAAAGAAATGTTCTGGAGAAACTGTGGCTTTACCTGAAGACTTGTGGCAACAAGAATCAGATAATATGGGCATAGGTGAGCCTAGGAGAACCAAAGAATCAGAAGGTAATTTGCAAATGATGATCTCCACATTTTATTCCCTGTTTAGTGGAAAATCTGCACTACAAGCACACAGCCATGAAACATGGTGGGGTGGCCTTTGTTCAAAATACATGCAACAAATACTTGTTAGCCCACCACTGCATGGAAAAATTAGTTCTACTGCTGAGGATTAGGATGGGGACTGCTGTGGCTCAGTGGTTAAGAAGCTCGCCTTGTTAACTGGAAGGCTGGTAAGTCAGCAGTTCGAGACCTGGTTACTGCACGATGGAATGAGTGTCCATTTTTGTCCCAGCTCCTGTCAACCTAGAGGTTTGAAAGCAAGAAATTGCAAGTAGATAAACAGGGACCACTTTGGTGGGAAAAGATCTTGGGGACATAAAAGGAGCCTCATTCGGGCATCCCCTGGGTGGAGTTTCTCCAGCAGAAATCCTCTCAACCCAGAATAATTTCTGACACAAAATTATTATTATACTGCTTAGGATCATCTCTTACAGCTAGGATGTTCACCTAAGGTGAAACCAAAATCCACAGTTTATATGCATTGGATCTATTTCTGATCTCTGAAAAAACAGAGACGGGCCAATTTCATTTTCTACATATTGTTCCTACTAACATTAGAAAATTGATACAGCATTTCAACTTCACCCATTCCCCCCCCCCAGCTAACATACCGAACTCTCTCAATTGTTTTTCACACAGTTCTTTTCACACCTCTCCCCTTTCCAATTGCTTTCCTCCAGCTTGTCAGATTCCTTTAAAATGCCACGAAAGAACCTTCCAACTTAAAAGGAGAGAGAGAGAGAACCGTTTAAAAACAGAACTGCTAGCAGTGATTTAACAATGTCAGAATCAATATGAAACCACAATTTGGAAAATTACTCTTTTGCAAATTCCCCCAGCCACTACGGCCGCTGGGTTGACACTGCGTAGGGGATCCTAGACATTGTCCTAAAAGTGACTTTTAGAAGCTGTGCGGGCTGTGGTTGGTTAGTGGTCAAAACACTGAGCTTCACGACTGGAAGGTTGAAAGGTCAGCAGTTCAAAATTTAAGCACTGCATGATGAAATGAGTGCCCATCACCTGTCCCAGCTCTTGCTAACCTAGTCGTTCAAAAGCAAGAGATTGCAAGTTGGTAAACAGGTACCACTTTGGCAGGAAAGGTAACAGTGTTCCATGTGCTCTAGTCATGCCTGCCACATGACCATGAAAACATCTGCAGACACAGAAAGTGCTAGCTTTTTGGCTGTAAATGGAGATGAGTGCTGCCCCCTAGAGGTGGCTTTAGAGTAATGAGGCCTTTACCTTTAGAGATATTTCTGGTTTTTGACTCCTGCCCATAATTCCCTTTATTTTGTGAAATAGCTGTTTCCTATTTTCCCTTTCCTAAAATTATTTCCAGTTTCATTTCAATGCTATATAAACCAAGTGACTCACAGTAACCATTTTACCATGCAAAAATGTACCACAGTTTGGATCCAGATTCTTGTTTGTTCACTATATGTCCTGCCAACCTAGCAGTTCAAAAGCAAGAAATTGCAAGTAGATAAATAGGGATCACTTCGGTGGGAAGGTAACAGCGTTCCATGAGCTCCAATGTCTAGTCATGCCTGCCACATGACCATGGAAACGTCTACAGAAGCAAACAGTGCTGGCTCTTCGGCTTAGAAACAGAGATGAGCACTGACCCCTAGAGTTGGATACAACTGGCTTTCGAGCAAGGGAAACCTTTACCTTTACCTTAGGTAGGAGAGGAAGCAGGTAATTAAAGTTCCAGTGAAATGGTGAGATACACACAGTGATGGGATGTTACCGGTTCTGACTGGTTTGCCTGAACTGGTAGCACCCCATCAGGAGGGGTCACAGGGTTGTGGTAAAACCCCGGGTGACCGGTTCAGTCGCCTCTCTGACCCCTTCCAAAAAAAATTTTCCGGGCAGCCAAGATGGCTGCCCGGAACTGCACATGCGTCAAACCTCCGTTCTATGTTTTAGTGCGCATGTGTCAAATAGAGGTTTGATGCATGCACACTAAAAAAAGAACTGCACATGCGTCAAACCTCAGTTTGACGCATGCATAGACATTTTTAAATTTATTTATTTATTTGGTCCGCCCACGACATCATGACATCAGCTACGCCCACAACATCGCTGATGTCACGGTGGAGTAGCTAAGATTTTGTCAACCCACCACTGGATACACATATGCAGAGACAAAAATTATAATAACATAGAATCACTCCATTAGGATGTAGTTCTAGATATATACATGAAGTGGCCACAGATTTGCAATACTAGTTGTATGTTTATCAATGAGCATGTGTTTTAAGAAAAGTACGTATGTGTAATGAATGCACATGTTTGTTATGCGTTCTTCGCTCATTCAGAGTGTTGCCACCTTGGATCTTGAAAGCTTCTGCAAGTTCAAATCCAAATAAATAATCAGAATGATTTATGTCATCTGCCATTCGTTTCACTGAGACATAGAGCCAGATGTCAGTGTAACAAATATATCTTTATTATAATCTGTTCAGGCTCCTGAGGATTAGAACATGATCAGATTTTGCCAGAACTCTTCAATTCATTTATCACATTGAGCTATAACCCCACCATCCTTTAATCAACCCTCTTACAAATTAGCTTTTCTTCCATCTCAAAGGCCATCATTTGTCCTCCCATGATCTGTCCTGGGAAACCTAACACAGTAGCCTGTTTCCTTTCAATTCAGCGGGTAGGTGTGTCCTTAATTAGCCCATCTAACATGTGTACATAGGGTGGGGCAGGTGGGATAATTAATTATCTCCTTAAAAAAGCAGGGGAAGTTACAGAGTTGTTGGATGCACTTTTCAAAGAAAAGCTCTGCAAGTTTTACCAAGCATGAAAATATTTATTTCAGGGATGGGAAATTTGCTTTTCACAAAAGGAGCCTACAGTAATAATGCATTCAATTCTATTTCCCAGAATGCTTCTTAAGTATGTTAATAAAGTCTTTATTGTGTCTGCTTATAAAAGTCGCCACCATTTCCCATTAGAAAGTCTCTGTTTATTCATCAAACATTTACTGACAGTGACTGCTGGGAGCAAGCTCGGATTTCCACTCCATTACACGTTTGTGGCATAAAACACATTAATTATAGATATATTACAATATTCAACTCATTGAGGAAAAATTAGATGATCAAGGCTCATTTTCCTTGACAATAAGCAAGTTAATGAAAATACTAATTACCTGGTGATGAAGTGGAGCCTCCAGGATTGAATGCTGAGCATCTGTAGAAGAGGCTGGTGAATCTAGTGTTGAATATTAAAGCCAGAAGCACTGAAAAGTCTAAATGATGGCACACAAGGTCATCAAGGGCTCCTTAATCACAGAACAGAGGGTACTTGGTTTACAGCAGCAATATTTAATGGCTAGCAGTGTCAGAAACCATGAAGCACCAAACACGCATAATAGTCCTTTCCAGAGATGATCACCATGATCCAAACCAGGGATTCTCAATCTGCGGCCCATGGGCCGGATGTGGCCTGTGGCACCATTTCATGTACCCCCGCTGCCACCTCCATCACATGGAAGCGTCATGTGGTGAAGGAAGGACAAAATGGCCATCTGACCCCCGAAGCTGACTGAGGGAGCATGACCTGACCCTCAGCTTTAAAAGGTTGAGAATTCCTGCCCAAATCCTTCCACCTGGCTGTAGCTGGGTTGAAAGAGCTAAGTGACAAACTGAGAAGGACTTCCTGGGATGACCCTCACTGGACTGAAACCTTTGAAAGGGGCAGGGGTGATAAACACATACCTTCAAAAGATCTTCAGGTGGAACGTGGAAGCCATCCATACTAACATTCTTGTCTAGTTCAATTCACATGGTGTGCTACTTTTTCTATGTGCCAAAAAGCTTTCACGTAAGCAACTCAAACAAGTCTTTTTACAGCATGCCTCTGATGCTTAGTATATGGCGCTCACAGGTCTCACAATCTCAAAGGCAGTTTGCTTTTGAATGTAATGTCCCTGATATCAGAAACAAAGTGAGAGCTATTTGAGGAGAAGTCCTTCTGTATGGTGACATCTTTGTATGTCATCCTTTTAGCAGGAAAGTTTGCTTGTCAGCTAGTATATTTTCTTTATGGCACTAAATGATTGTACAGTATTTTGATTTTCCTGTGTTTTCCATTACTATTCTTTTCTTGTCATCAGTTTTAACAATTGTTTTTGTGTTTGTGTGTTCTATTTTTTGTACATTTTCTTTTTACTAAGTAGATTCCCTGAAGCTAAGTTGAAAATCTCAAAACAGTTATAAAATAACCTGCAAACCGAGGTATTATGATAAAATTGTATTGGCTTGTGGAAGAAGAGGCCTTTGGCCCTATAATTGTTTTGGACTACAGTTCCCATAATTCAATAACATTGGAAATGGTGGCTACTGCTGCTGGGAACTGAAGTTCAAAACAAAACACACCAAGGACCAAAGGTTCCTCATCCATGTTGTAGAGGAATTAAAATTTAACTGTTTCCATACTGGGCACAAGAAACTGCTTTTAGCAGATACCCTGGAACTCAGAAGTTCTTATGTGTGGGCAAAACGTTTGCTCTATTTTGTCCCTTCCTAGCTGTCCCTTTAGAAGAAAATGTAATATGAATTCCAATATGATTCTTGTTCAGCCCAATTCTCATGAAGGTTACACGTCACAAATTTTCAGTATAAATCAACTTGCTGAATGGGATATTCAGATACTGGTATGGAGATGGCCAAAGCAGCAGGTATGACTCCGGGAAATCTTGGCAGATTCCAAAATAAGCAGATTCAGATCTGCCACCATTTCTAAGCTGATTATGAAATCCAGGTCCTTCAGCGGAGTGTAGGAAACAAAGAATATGGAATGAATACTGGGTTTATATTGGGAGATTTTGTTTCCTTTAGGGAAGGTCTTATGCTTTGGAAGACACGTGAAGAAAATTCTGCCTGTTGAGAGGTCAATGAACCTTGTGGTATCTAGATATCCAAAGCAAGGACTCACATACTCTTGAGAATCTTCCCAAGTGACAGCAACTTCACCTTTCAGAATCAATCATGATGAAGCAGATGCCACATCAAGTCAGAATTAAGAGTTTCATTGTCAATGCCTGTTGCTGTGGAATTTGACTCTGTTCTTTCAGCCTTTTCAGGATGTAAAGTAAATGCTTGATAAGCAATGTAGATCCACACTATAGAACAGGAGTGGTCTTTGATAGATCCTCCTCCCAGAAACTGATTTCATCAGATTTGCAGAGCGAAGGTGTGGCCCAAAGATGATGCATTGCCTACCTGTATCATAGCACAGGTAGTCCAAAGTGCAGACACAACCTCAATTTCATTCATCTGGGTCAAAACCTATCACATCTTCTCTATCCATGACCTTACTTTACTTTATTTCAGTTTCAACTTTGGAAGGACTAACACACACCAAAAGAATACATGTACAAAGAATACATGACTCCAGAACCAGATACCTTACTCATCAAGCACACCATGTGAATCGAACTAGACAAGAGTGTTAGTTTGCAAAGCTTCCATCTGGAGATCTTTACCTGTACAGAGACAAACAGAAAGGCCCTCATTTTGGAGGAAGCTTTTTCTTTGCTAAAAACGAGCATGGCATATTATTGTTATGTTACTACACAACCTAGGCCAGTGATGGCAAACCTTGGCACTCCAGCTGTTCTTGAACCTCAATTCCCAGAAGCCCTGATCAGCAGGAGGGCTGACTTGGGGTTCTGGTAATTGAAGTCCAAGAACACCTGGAGTGCCAAGGTTCACCATCATGGACCTAGGCTTTCCTAGGTAGAGAACAAATTTTCCATCATTCTGGGGGCATCGTGAGACTGTACAGTTTGTCAAAGGCCACATAGGCTGGCTCTTCTGGGAGGCACAGAGGGGAACTGAATCCCCAAGCTCTGATTCCACAATCAGATACCTTACTCATGGAGCTATCTAGCCAGCCTCTTTTTCTAGATACCTAAGTGTATATCAATGTCAAGACTTTGTTTTGATTCTGATGTGATGATTCAGAAAATAGACAAATTCAGGTTAGATTAGACCAATTTGGAGGCCGGATGATTCAACTGAACCTGAGGGCATATTATTGTTTATGGACAGCCCATAATTAGAGTTGAAAGCAAGTTGAACTGTGGTGTCTATGTCAATCTCTTGGATTTGCACAAGGACTAATTTGAGAAAGTCAATACGAAGTAATAATTAGGAAGCAATAATTACATGATTTCCTGTATGCAAGTGTAAATTGTGTACAGACTCTGTCTATGTGGTCAAAGCAATTCAGAACAGAGTCAAGTAGAGAAATAACAAATACAGAATTTATTTTGGTGTGTACATAGTTTCATTAGCAACATATAAAGCATCACTAGCAAAATAAAATAACCATATCACAGTAATGTAGCAGATGAATAGATTGGAACAATAATTTCACAACTGGATTAAAAGGAATCCTTTGGCTTTGTTAGTTAGATGTAGCTGCAGAGAAAGAAGTTGTGGGGAAAATGTATATCATTATATAAGTGCTATTGTAAAGCAAGACCAGCTGAACTAGTCATCAGGTGAGATATAGATTCTGCTGCCCCTCAGTTCCAAGAGATATAGGAAGTAGGTGAAAGCATCCACAGTCCCAACTGATTAGCAGAAGATATGCATTTGTAGAAAGTGCAAGAAGTGGATTGCTGAAAACTCAGATGTCATACAAATTCTGGCAACCAGAGTGGGGTGTTGGGACTTCATTTCTCCTCCAGATTAAAAAGGATGGTAGCCATACTAGGTCTAGATTGGGCACCAAGGGATTGGAGATCACCAGACCTGATGTGGAGCAAGGGACTAGGACTTGCTCCAGGTATCTTCCACACAATGGTGGATCTTCAACCCTTCAGTCCTTTCACATTAACCATTCTAAACCTTGATATGTGTCTCCACCTTTATTTATTTATTTTATTTTTCCAATTTTTATACCGCCCTACTCAGTTGCGCCGACTCAGAGCGGTTTACATACAAAGAAAAACAGCGAGTTCATAAATACAACATATAAATATCAAAAGTAATCAATGTAAATAACAAAAAACATCCCAACATCATTACAGCATCACTACAGCATCAAAAATTTCAGTAAACATCAGTTTTAAACAACAATCCAATTTACAAAGTTATCAAATTCAGAGAAAAATTACAACAGTACCAAAAGACCTGCCGCCGCTCCGACTTTTAAGCCCCGGCTGGGCGGAGCCTCTGGGAGCAGGTGGAAGCGTCCCGGGCTGGATGGGGGGGGTGGCCTCCTCCCCGACCTGCAGGTGTTGCTGGCGGCAGCTCCGAAGTCCTGCCGCCGCTCCGACTTTTAAGCCCCGGCTGGGTGGAGCCTTTGGGAGCAGGTGGAAGCGTCCCGGGCTGGATGGGGGGGTGGCCTCCTCCCCGACCCGCAGGTGTTGCTGGCGGCGGCTCCGAAGTCCTGCCGCCGCTCCAACTTTTAAGCCCCGGCTGGGCGGAGCCTCTGGGAGCAGGTGGAAGCGTCCCGGGCTGGATGGGGGGTGGTGGCCTCCTCCCCGACCCGCAGGTGTTTCTTCTTTTACTGGGATCTTAACAATTGGATATTTGATATTCTAGTACTCTTAGTGTGCAATCCTATGGCCTCACTCCAACCACCAGGGTGACATTAGGTAAACCTAGCCAGGATCAAACACCTTTCCTGGAGCCCCTCTCACTTCCTCTTTCCTTTGCCATCCTCTGGCATTTGGACACCAAATTGCATGTACAGGACCTCATCTGGTAAAACCAAGGGAAGTTTAATGTGCAGGAGAATTTAGGCCCCTGAGCCCTGGGATCCCCAGTTCAGAATCCAAACAGGGCACCCTTTATGACTGGTGCCTCGATTCTGAACTGCCCCCTTCCCCATGGCAGCCCCTCCCTCCCACACACACCCACTAAGCTGCCTCTGGCTCTAGCACAAGCTACAGCAATGGTGGGGACAGGAGGGCTTTCCCCCTCTGCCTTCCTGCCCCTCCTCCTCTGGCCACGTGGAAGGCTGTGATGGCTGCTACATTTTCCAAGTTCCCCTGTGCCTTCAGCACTTTAAAAGGAATATACAGTGGAACCCCGCATAATGAATGCTTCACGTAGCAAAACATGTGCATAATGAAGCATTTGCTATGCAGAGGCAATACCCTGCATAATGGAAAAAACGTTATGCGGGGTTTTCGTTAACCAGAGTATACCCGCTCAATGGGTTAACAAACTTTTTTTCGTTATGCAGGGTACTGCCAATGGTGCTTCACATAACGAGAAATTTTGCATAACAAAATGTTCCGTGGATTCCACTGTACCACCCGCTGTGGAGCCTGGGAAATGTAGGAGATCAGATGTTGCTGAGCTGCTGTCTTTTACAGTAGGAAAGAAAGGGGGAAAACACTCTACACAGGCATTCAACTACCAAGGGAGAGGCCCAGTCTCATTCTGGGGCCAGAGCGTAGTGGAAATGGGAAGATTTCTTAGTACCAAGAGAAAAAAAGTGTAAAAGGGAGGTAGACATATTAATAGATTAAAAACGGTAAATGTTGCAATAAAATAAAAGGGAAATTACAAATCATGGAGGAATTCTTTCAAAACTTATATCAGGGGAGAGAAATAAAATCAGTGGAGTTAAAATCATATTTGGATAGACACATAAAATTAAAAATAAAAGAACCAAAATGGATGAGAGAATAATGGATATAGAAATTGAGGAGGTAATAAAAAAAAACCTAAATACAGTACTGATAAAACCCCAGGAGAAGACCGTTACCCAACAGAATTTTACAGGGAGTTTAAAGACCTCGTTCCTAAATTGAAATGGTTGTATAATTATATCTTGGAAGGAGGTGAAATACCAAACTCCTGGAATTACTCAATAATAGTTCTGCTACCTAAACCAGATAAAGACAGGGGGAAAGTGGATTCTTATCTTCCAATATCACTTCTGAATCAGGATGCAAACATATTTACAGCTGTAATGGCGAGCAGATTAAACAAGTTTATGAATAAATATATACACGAGGACCAAGCAGGGTTTATGAGCGGCAGACAAATGGAAGACCTAATTACTAGATTAATAAACATCATAGATTTAGCCAAAAAGAAAAAATATGTATACTAGTCCTCAATATCTATAAAGCTTCTGACTCGATCCAATGGAAGACAATAAAAGAGATTGTAAATAAAATAGGATTTGGAAACAAATTCCAACATGTGATCAGTGAATTGTATAAATAAAGCTATACCAGGATAAACGTAAACAATTCCTACACAAAAAGGGTAAAATTAAGTGTGGGGACAAGACAGGGATGTCCTCTGTCCCCAATTCTTTTTAAATTAGCTATGGAAACTCTAGCTACAGCAATTAAGAATGATGCAGAAATTAGAGGAATGGGAGGAAGAAAATAAGTATGTACACAGATAGGACATTATTAGTGATAAAAGACCCAAAAAAACAACATAAAGTTCAGAGACACCTGAAAATTTTCGAAGAGATTACAGGACTGAGAATTAATTGGGGGGGGCAGAGGCTGTTTTGTGCAACAGTACTATTACAGGACATTCCAGCTAAAAAGAATAATTAAAAAATTGACATATGAAAATATAAAGAGGAACCAGACCTGATAGAATGTAGGAAATTGAAAGGTTTATTTTTTAACAAGCAGATTTCAAGATCAAAATTAAAAAAAAACATTGAAAGTTCTGTATAACTCTTGGAAAATGTTAAAAGGTAAAGTATCCCTTGATATGTCACCTATAATAGTGCTATCAGGTATGATAGCACTGATAGAAATGACTGAGGAAATTAGGCACATTTTAATACAAAATAAAGCGCAGTGGTACCTCGGATAATGTTTGCATCAGATAATGCTAAAATTGGATGATGTATTTGAGGCAAACGTTGTGTGATGCAAATGTTTGCCTCAAATTCCCCAACCTTGAGATCACTTGCTGTTAGGTTTGTGTTTCTCCAGCCAAAGGCAAAGACATGGGTGCATGTTCAACCCCCAACCCAAAGGCAAAGGCAGAGACATTCACCCTGCCTCCTCGCTGTTAGCCTTTGCCTTTTTCCTTTGGGTTGAGGGTAGAAAATGGCCGCCCATGTTCTACCCCCTACCCAAAGGCAAAAGCAAAGGCTAACAGCGAGGAGGCAGGGTGAATGTCTCTGCCTTTGCCTTTGGGTTGGGGGGGGGGTTTGAACCGGCTATTTTTTAACATTGTGGGATCAATGCATCACACGTTAAAAACCGGATAACATAAAGACTTGTGCACCAAGTATTAACATTATCTGAGGTACTAGTGACTAGTACCTCGGATAACGTTATGACTTGGTTCCACAAGTCATATCGTTATCCTGTTTTTAATGCGATGCATTGATCGTACGTTAAAAAAAAATCTGTTCCCTTTCCAAAGAAAAAAGGGAACAGGAGGGCGATCCGGTTTGCTTGGGGAGGGAACGCGCGTTCACTCCCTAAGCAAACCGGTGGTCTCAGTGTGGGATCATCTTTGCTTGTGAAGGGAGCGTGTGTTCCCTTCACAAGCAAAGGGCTATCGGTGCCCCAACCCGAACGCTGAACCCACGCTGTCATCAGTGCTGGGGTTGGAGAAAGAACAGGCTTAGCCATCGGGGGGGGGGGCGTTCTGAAGAGAGGCTTGGGACCCTTTTCCCAGCCTCTCTTCAGAAGTCCCCCTCCCCCTCCTGGATGGCTAAGCCCCTTAGCAAGCCAGGCAGGGGAGGAGGGTTGTTTCTGAAAAGAAGCTGGGAAAACTTTTCCCAGCTTCTTTTCAGAAACCTCCATCTGGATCGCTAAGGGGCTTAGTGATCCAGGTAGTGGGGTGTTCTGAAGAGAAGCTTGGGACCCTTTTCCCAGCCTCTCTTCAGAAGCCCCCACCACCTGGATGGCTAAGCCCCTTAGCAATCCAGGCAGGGGGTCCCCGAACTCCCGCACAGCACCAGCAATCACTGGGCTGTGGGAGAGTTCGGGGACAAACTGCACAGGTGCATTCCTAAACTCCCCAGGCTCCCTGCTTTAGGATCGGAGTGGCTGGAGGTGCCTTTCACCCCCACCCACTCTGATCCTAAAGCAGGCAGCCCACCCGGGCTCTCTGCTTTGGGATCAGGGTGGCTGGAGGTGCCTTCCACCCCCAGCCACCCGGATCCCAAGGCAGGCAGCCCGCCCAGGCTCTCTGCTTTGGGATCAGGGTGGGTGAGTGTGAAAGGGACCTCCAGCCACCCTGATCCCAAAGCAGAGAGCCTGTAGTGCCCATTTGGCTGCTGGGGAGGACAGGCATGCCCAATCTTCCCCCAACCAAACCGGCAGGTCTAACCGAAAGCCCACAAGACTGGTCTCTGCCCGAAACCCCACAAGACTGGTCTCTAGCCCTGGGGGCTTTGGGGAAGAGATCAACCGGGGAATTTGAGGCAAACAATTGCATTGCACAATATTATGTTAACACTGTGCAATGCAAAAGTTTGCCTCAAATTCCCCGACATTATCCGATTTTAGCGTTATCCGAGGCAATTGTTATATGAGGTATTACTGTATAAGATAAGGAAAAGGCTCGTAACAACTCAGGGCCTAGTTAGTAAATTATATCAAGCCTTGGGTGTTTCTATGAGACCTTGCAAACTTATTTCTGGAACAGCTAAAATGAAATGCTGGATTTTCTGGACAAAGAATCAGGGAAAAGTTGTTTCTGGGAAATCAGAACAACTCAGATCACAGAACCAGTTCTACCTCAGAGCCACCAAGAAATGATCCAGAATGCTGGATATTTGCAATTCCACTAATGTCCCCAAACTTGTTTCATATCATGATTGCAGACAGGGTGAAACTAAACCAATGGGAAAACTGCTGAAGAATACAAGAAAGGCATGATACCCATGTTCGCACAATATTTCTCACTTCTTGGATGGCTACCACAATCAATTCATGGAGGGAAGTGAGGGGCATCCTTGGTTAAAGAGGACAACTCAGTCGAGCTTCCAATCAAGAAAACACTGAGCCTCATGCCATCAAAAAATTGTGGCTCAAGGAGATATGAGGAAAGCCCCTTGTGTGGAAACAGAAGTAAAGAAACTGCTCAAGGGCTCAGGAAGAACCGAGACCATACAAGAATAGGGAGAGTGATCTCTTCTGCTCAGTTAAGTGATCCTTTCACCCACAAGGGATGTATCTTAATTATCAAGGTCAGAAGCACAGCACAAGAAGAGGTTGAATTGTCTCCTGTTGGCTTAATCAATATAAGAAAGGCTTTTCTTCAGCCTTCCTCTACCACACCTGGAAAATTTCCCATCTCTTATTGGACCCCAGTTCCAATAAAAACATTGATTCTTCTTGAGTTAGGTCTATTTCCCACCCACCTCCATTCTCTAACCAGATTATAAGGGACTCCAGATCCAATCTAGGGGGCTAGAGATACACCCACTCCCTCCCTTCTACTCTCCCCATCCCTATATGGAGCTTAGGGCTCTTTCAAATACCATGTGAGCTAAAATAGTCCACTTTTTGACCCCTCTCTCCCCTCTGTGACTTTCCATGGCTTTTTACCAAACCCCCCTAAATCACATGGTTTGAAGATAGGTCTATGGCCAGCTGGATGCAAAAAGCAAATAATAATTTTGGAGTCTTGTGATTTCACACTGAAATCCCCTGTCCCATCCCCCATGACTTTCCATGACTTTTGTTTGACCCCCTCCCCTCCCCCTAAAATGGTCACGTGGTATTTGAATGAGCCCTTAGACTGCAGCAACACTGATGTCAAGGAGGAAGGGAGGATTCTTTCTCCAATTTCTCTTCTCCTACCAACCCAGTCTTATCTTCCTCTCTTCTCTTTTCCTAGAGACCCTGAAAAGTCACCTTTGTACCTAATCATGTATTGGATTTGGCACCATCATTATTTGCTAGACTGGACTATCATCCAAGGCAGAAAAGAAGTGAGGGGAAAGAATTTCTCCTTTCTCCTGTTCCTTGGCTATGACTTTGTACACAAAATGAGAGAAAGCTCTCTTTCTCCCTCTCTTTGGCCCTTGTTACTTCTCCTCTTGTCTCTTGCTTCTACTCCTCTCCCTCACCCTTCCTCCTTGGCCATAGCAGCATTTCAGGTGTCAGGGAAATTAAAGACCTGCTCAGCCTCCTGATCCCCTGATTTGGGAACAGGGATGTGGCCATCTGAGCCAGAGGACAGCTAGGAGAGCATAAGATAGCTCCTCCCTCCCACTCACACCCAACTTACCTGACTTTGGCTGAGCTGAGAAAATGGAGGTGCCTCTTTTTGCCAAACTTTGTTATGGCTCAACTCAGAACCACAAAGATGGTGCATCATAAGGCTCCCCTCAAAAACAAGAGAAGCTTTACGAGCCCCCCTGGAGTTCTTGCCTGGCTAGGATTTCAGTCTGAGCCAGGAAAAAAACTCAACTCCCTGGTCCCCTTCCATGAGTCTCCAACACTCCTCCTTCCTCCTCCACCTGAGACCATACAACCCTACAACCTTCCCTACCTGGTTCCAAGCTGCCTCCCTTCAGCCCACCAACCCTCTGGCTAATTGTCCTCTGACTGTTTGTTTGAAGGCTCAAAGAAGAGTTGGGGGAGTAATTTCACAGTTTGTTACCCCCACTGGGGTCCAACACAGTTGTCCAATTGAATTCAGCTTGCTTGGAAGAGGCCAAGCCAAAGGCTTTTCAGCCCCTCTGATGGCAAAGGGGGGGGGGGGAATCACACATCACTAGATGGCAGGAAAGGAAGGAAGGAAAATGGTGTCCCTCTCTCCCCTTTCTTCTCCTCCTTCCCAGCTCCCTTCTTCTCTCCTCTCTTCCTTATCCTCTCCTGCCCTTCTGACATTTGCAAGGCTACTCTAAGAGCATTGGAAGAGCCAGAAAGAAAGATGGGAGGAAAAGAAAGAGAGAGAGAAGAAAGAGAGTGAATACAAGTGGAGGGAGGAGAAAGAAGGGGAGAGAACCCTCCTTCCTTCTCTGCCATTGTCTTTGTCTGGCACTCTCCCTGGAGCCCCATATTTGATGGAGCCCAGCAGCTGCAGCCATCAGGTAAGGGTGCCTTGGGGTTCATGGGTCGGGGGATGAGATGGGGCTTACCAGGGGAAATGTGGGGGCTTGGGGAGGGCTCAGGTAGATATGCCAATTTGTTTCATTGTATCAGGGGAATGTCCCACCTCCCTGCCCAATTTGGATCCATGGTTCAGAATTCAAGTGATTGGGAAGAGATCAGCCTGAGATCCTGGCATCACTGCACATCAAATTGAAAGGGAGGGGATGAGAAAGGTGTTAGAGTGAGGTGGATTGATCCTCACTTGATATTACTCAGGTGTCAGTGGACAGTGGAGAGGGAGACCATAAGATTGTATTCATGACACAAAGCATTTTCCATGGCTAGAATGCGTGGAGTTCTCTCATCTTTCCGTCTGGGCTGGTGCTGGGCTGATGCTGGCCAGTGACAAAGACATCATGAAGATCAACCATGTTCTTCAAGGAGACCTGTTTTGAGAAAGAATGGAACTGGTCAAAAAGAGAGATCTTTCTCCACTAAAAATGAGCAAATTTTGCAGCCTCACAATACAGCAGAATCTTGAAAATCTGAAAAGTTCAGAATGTTTATAATGGAATTGTAAACCATCTTTTGAAACCTGGTGGCAAGTAGAGGTCATCATGATCTGTGAGTCAGTTTGAGAGGAAGGAAGGAGTGAGCCATGGAGATTAAGTCATGACCCAAGATGGAACCAATGCTAATCAGTGAGACAATTGTCTGGGTTACATAGGAGACAAATCAGAATTCATATAAAAAAGGGCCAATCAGAATGTTTAATTTAGAAAGTGGTTTGGGAAGTACATTTGCACACTGACTCCTTATCCATCCTGAAACAAATAAATATGCTGTCCAGGAAGATTTTGGTGTCATGTTTCCGTACAGGATAGGGTTGTCAGAGATGAGGATGATTCTCTTGTGCATGTGGCTTGCTACTTTTCTCCCTCCTTGTTAAGAAGGCATCAAATTTCTTTATGAATTCATTCTTCTCTTGTTCCTCTCTTTCTTTCTAAGCAACTCCTTCTCCACCACTGCTCTTATGATGCTCAGCTGTGTTTATTCTCTGAGGACCTTCAAATCGTCAATGCTATCCAGTATGCAAAAATAAATGCATATTTTATTTTAACATGAATGGCCTTCCCTATATCACTGGATCTCGGGGATGGGTTACAAAGCAACAAAGAACAATTTTAAAATTTATATTTAATACAGTTTAAAATCAAAAATTAAAATATTAACACCGGGGCACTAAAATTTACATAGGCCACAATTCTCAACCCCAAAAGCTCTAATCAGTAAGGAAATCTTGACATGGTGACAAGACGCCTACCTCACACCCTGCCCAACCTCCAGTCAAAGTTCATAGCACAGTAAAACCTCGGATAACGCTAAAACTTGATTCCACAAGTCTTAGTATTATCCGATTTTTTATGTTATCCGATGCATGCATTAGATAACGTGAAAACTCCATAGAGATACATTGTAATCAGCACAGGCTTTAGCGAACGTTATCCGATGCATCCCATAGGATTTTAACATTATGCAATGCAATTTTTTTCCCCAGATTGCTTAACATTATGCGGTTTTAGCATTATCTGATGCAAACATTATCTGAGGTATTACTGCATGTGCAAGGCAGGTCACATTTGTTTTGATACCTGAGTCAGAAGATCTTTCAAAGACATCTCATGGGGAGTTGAAATAACGTAACAAATTATGTTGCTGTTCTTCTTTGAGGCCCATTGTTGACTCCCTCACTCTGCCTAAGGAGAGGGTGCTCAGGATCTATGAATTTTAGTTGAAAGAGAGAGGTTAGTCTACAGCACGTGTCAGCAAACCTGGCTCTCCAGGTGTTCTTGGACTTCAATTACCAGAAGCCCAAGTCAGCACACCTGCTGATCAGGGCTTCTGGCAATTGAAGTCCAAGAACATCTAGAGAGCCAACTTTGCTGATCCCTGGTCTACAGCAAATGATAAAAGGAAACCAAACACTAAAGGTCATCTTTCATTGATTGACTAAACTTTGTTCAATAAGACTAAGCAAGTATCTTGCCTTTGTGTTCTTCTCTCCTTCTGCAGACATTAGTTCTGGTAGTTTGTCCCTACAGAACATGGTCACCATCTTTTCACAATCTAGCAAGGATGAAAGAAGGTGTCAGTTTTTTCTTAGGTAAAGCCCTAGGCAGAACCAGAGCATTGAAAAATTACTCTCTTTTTTAACCATAGTTCTCAGATTTTCCCACACTATATGGCTGCTGGCCATGGTCAAGGATTCGGGGAGTTGTGCTAGGCAGGGGAAGCTATTAACCTCATCTGCAAAACACTTCCATATACAGGAATGCTGCCACTCCTTTAGAAGAGGCATGGAATAACAGCATGAAAACTTGTTACAAATCCTTCAAGTTCCCATCCTTCTGTGATAAAGGTTAATGTAGCCCTCAAGGAGCCCTGTGCCTTAATGAAGAGATCTCTTGACAGTTAAGGCCCAGGATGACTGTTAACTGCCTCTTAGTTTGCCAAGGCAGAGAACCTATTAAGATTCCAACCTCAGTTTGACATCATGGAGTTGTGATTCTGTTTGGCCTAAGCTGTATCCATGCCAACTGTACTGGCCAATCAGCCTCTGATTGTTTTAATTTAATTAAAATGCACAACAACACATTACAAAAACATATACAAAAATATTAACAAAATTACATATTGTACAATATAACTACAGTACTATATGCACCCACCACTAGTGGGAGTTAAAACCTCAATTAAATGTTTTCAGTATCATTAAAGTTTTATACTGTATATTGGTCCTCTCATTCCAAAAAGATAATACATCTTGCTCTGGCTTTGCTCTTTCCCTTTTGTTAATATATAATCTAAAAATTATCCCCATATTTCTATAAATTCAGATGTTTTTATTGATCCCTTTTTAAAACTTCAACTCACATTTTAATTTTGATTTACAGCTATATTCCATATCTCTTTATACCAATCATCCTATTTTAGGAAACATCTCCAGTTTTACATGAGATAAAACTACAAGGATTCAGGCAGTTATGCTAGGCAGGGGACGCTATTAACCTTATCTGCAAGACACTTCCATATACAGGAATGCTGCTACTTCTTCACAAGAGGTATGAAAGAGCAGCATGAAAATGTTACGAATCCTTCAGAAACCCCTCCTCTTGTGGCAGAGGTTAATATAGCCTTCAAGAACACTGTGCCTTCATGAAGAAATGTCTTGACAATGTTAAGACCCAAGGTGACTGTTAACTGCCACTTGGTTTGACATCACTTTGACATCACAGAGTTGTGGTTCTGTTTGGCCTATGCTGTATCCGCGCCGACTGTAGTGGCCTATCAACGTCTGATATAGGGAACCATCAATTTGCATCTCCAGCAGTTAGAATCTCTGAAATCCTAACAGACTTTTAGCAGAGTCCTAATGCTGCCTCCAGTTTAAAAACATACCAACAAACCCCAAACACTGGTTGTCACCTAGTATCTTAAGCACAGACTATTTTTTGTACTGAAGAACAAGAAATGCCTCTTGAATTCATAATAAAACATTGTCTTGGGATCCAAACCAGAAAATTTCTGTACAGAACTCAATTTTAAGGGAACATCCCCACTCACCTTGTGTATTTTCTGTACTGATGGTGTGTAATTGAATGGTACTTTCTTAGTATTAAGGAGTTGGAAACTGAAGAAATGGCTTAAAAATGCTAACTCTGGTGTTTTTTGCCAAGTTCAAATTGGACCTGTATGGGAACTAGCAACTCCTATGCAGAATACACAGTAGACACTTATGTTCTACCCTTAAAGACCAGATCCTAGTTTCTTTGCTAAAATCCAAATTTCTCAATAGGGAAATGAAGAGGCGCAGTAACATCTGATCAACTATTTTTCTCAGGTTCCCCAATAATAGTGGTGCTCAAAGGCTCCTGGAAGCTTGGGAAAAATAGGAGCCATAGCAGTCTCCATTGTGCCAGAGCAAGGGGGTTCAGCGACATAGAGGTAGAGACCTCCCTGTCTCTCCCCCCCCCCCGCTGCAGCTTAGAGCAGGAGGCAGTTTAGCAGGTATGAGTGGAAAGAATGGGCTGCTCAGAGAAGAAGGGATATTCATCCAAAAGGCATCTTTTCCTATTCTGAACTGGGGGAGACCAGAGCTCAGGGGCTGCGATTCTCCCAGGGGGTGAACAATTATCCCTGTGTGGAGGGAAATGCACCTTGGCCAGCTTGAGTGCCGTGTTTGTGGCTGAGGTCCAACAGCCTGTGATATCAGGGCAGGAAGAAGATCTGCTGTGAAGGTATAATGTTCTCATTCTGCTGACTGTATGAAGAGTGATGGGAAAAGATACTGTGTTGTGGCCAGAAACCGGTGTGTGCTCTATAACGCTTTAAGATGTGGAATTATGATAGAAAAGCTGAAAACTAGGGTCCCAAATTTGGCAGGGCCGCTCGAAGAGCAGCAGCAAAAAGAGATCACCTGCCAAAGGATAGAGCCAACCAAGTCCAGGAGATGCAAGTGGGAATTGGCCCTTTGTTCATTATTTTTATGCTCGTCTTATTCTTCTGTGTATTCTTCTGTCACCAATATTAACTTGCAATGCCAAATAGATTTTTTGGGGGGGTGGGGGGGTGGGGGGGATGAAGTTCTTTTGGGATTGTTGATCTATTTAATTGTTGAATTATAGATGCCTGTTTTGTGCTTTTCAGAACTTTTACTTATTAATGCCTAATATTATTGATTCCTTTTAGTTCGTTATCCTGATATTTTGTAATGTACGTACTTGATGTTTTGTGTACTAGTTAAAAAACTCCAGGTTTCCACAGGTTTGATCTGCCCCTTAGAAGGATATTTTTAAATATTACCTTTTACTCCCACGTGTCTGCATGCAGGACTGTGATGGCTTAGTAGTTAAGATGGTGAACCTGGTGACTGGAAGGTTGGCAGTTTGAGACCCAAGTGGTCTGAGGAAATGCAGTGCTGCTAACTTGGCAAGACCAACTAAAGAACTATCCTCTAGCACTGTGGAGCACTTGATCAGACAGGAGGGGGAAAGCAAGTTTTTGTTTGGGGGCTTCTCAAGAGCTTCTTTTGGTCATTCTGGGAACCAAATGCTAAACTTAGGGTCAAGTGTCGGAAGAAGCTCATTTGATTTTTAGAACCTGAGACCAAGTTTATGCTGTTTAGCAACGGGATTCCCTCACAAGTGGTATGGCTTTGTCAATCAGATTTGCAAACAATGCCAGTCTTTAATGCCCAGTTGACCAATCACAAAACAAGCTAGCTTGCAAGGAACTGCCGGTGAAACAACAAAGAAACACTTCTTATTGATTAAGAGAGTTCTGTTTCTAAATACAGTGGAACCTCGATTAACGTAATTAATATGTTCTCTGGGACGTTTCTTACAGCAAAAATAATTTTAACTGAATTTCCCATGAGAGTGCATTGAATGCAGTTTCCCATAGGAATGCACTGAAAATCAAAATACATTAACCAAAACGTGGTTTCCCATAGGAATGCATTGAAAACCAATTAATCCATTCAAAAAAATTTCCATAAACTGAGCCACTATTTTATATGGATTTCCTTTTATTATGCAATTTTTATGTTAACTGAGCCATTTGTTAACCAAGGTTCCACTGTACAAACTGAGTGACTTCTTTGATTTGACTCTGTGATATATCTTTAATCTGAAACTGGAGACCTCTTTTTATGAAGGTATTTGAAGATTCAAGTGCATTTTTGAGAAATCCTTGCAAATATAAAAGTTGCATACTGGTAAATGGTAGGTTTCTTTCATGTTATAGTTTTTAAAAGATTAATTGAAGGCAGCTGTTTAAGTTTTGGTGTTTTGTTTTGTTTTTGGAAAAAAATATCAAGATTTGGAAAAGCATTCCCAGTTTCCAATTCATAGTAATATGGATCACTCTATGAGTTTATGCTTTTAGTTTGTGGCTTTCAGCAGAAAATTAGTGGAGCCAGAAAGACTGCTTCAGGTTAATCAAATCTGATGGTCCAGTTCTGTTCAAACACATCATTTTGTTAGAAAAACTACAGCTGATACGTGTTCACAGAAGCAAGTGGTGAAACAATTTTCTCTTGAGACAGGACCATTCTACAATGTTCTAATTAGAAGAAGAAAAACAATCAAGAGTGTAGATTTCCCCATTTACTACTGCTGCAGGTACATGTCATATAGTCCAGGTGTTTGTTATATGAGGAGTGCTGTTTGAGTGGAGCTGAAAGAGGGAGGTTTCCACTTTGTAATGTAACAGTAGTTCATTATTTTAGCTGCCATTCTCTTTGGAATTGATGAGACACTATTCAGCCAGCTGATCTTTTGGGGATATTCAAGCAATGCCTTCCCTATAATCTCACTGTAAATGAATCCAAGGTATTACAAAAAAGTCAGAAACCTCCAGTTTGACCTCCTTCCAAAGGAAACCAAATTCAGGTAAGCCTGGTATCCTGCAACTTCTCACTGTTTTCAGAAATGGAGTAAATGAAATTTCATGGAGGTTCTCCTTTGCTCCAGCCCAAGGCGTGATCAGGCTTGAACCTACATAACTGACCTGGAACTTGGAACCACAGAGTGAAACAGACTGCCTATAAAGATCTGCCATTCTTAAATATACTGTATATTGATTCCAAACATGTTCCCTTCATGGCCAGCTTCTGCTGAAGTGAAGATTTTAGATCCTCCAAATCTCACTCCCAAAGCCACAGTGGTGAAACAGAAAGATGTATTGAGCTGTTTATTCAAATTATCTATAATCTTTTTGGATAGTTTTAAAAAACATACTGACATGGATGATAAAATGAACATAGTGCTTTTATTGTACAATAAATACACAGCTGCTTGTTGCTATAGGGGTTCCAGATGTCTTTCCCCTTGGCACTACTTCAATTGTCGGGATATCACATTTTAAAAGGATATGGTTGCTCTCACTTACTTAAGTTATTTGAGGTAACTAGATGGTCCCTGAGGTTTTCTGAGTTTGGTTTGAGTTCCACCATTTCCCTCCTCCTGCCATGAAAAGTCTCAGGTGAAACTTGTGATATTGCACAGTGATGGGTTGCAATGTGTGTAAAAGATCTTTTCTGTTAAAGGTAAAGTACTGCCTCTGGATGCCAATGTGGCAGCCTCTTTGCTTTGTTCCAAATATTTTATTTACTCAAAGTGAAAGAAACAGTGGAACTAAAGCTTCAGAAGCAGCCAGTACTAGCTGAGGGAAATTATCCTGAAGAAAAAGTGAAACAGAAATGAAGAAATGCAGTTATTTCATTAATGATGGCCTCAGGGTAATGCCTCTATCACAGAAAAAAGATGGCCTCCAAAATTGTTCTTCTAAGGGAGCACTTGTCTGTCGTGAACTGATGGACTTCGTGTGGACTGCTCAGCTAAGATGTCGATGCAATTACTGTATATTGGTCTCTGAAAGTTGGCACCAAGGCAGCATGATATATTCGATTACTCAGACTGTTGTAAAGAATACTGAATGCTGCCACTTTTATTTTAGAAGTGGTGAAACCATTCAGGTTCTCCAATCAGGTGAACTTTCATTTCATATTTAGGTTCACTTCTACACTTCTGCTGGTGGAAGGAGCTAAACCTGGGATTCTCAACCTGTGGCTGCAGGCCAGATGTTGCCCATAGCAACATTTAATGTGCCCCCCACCGCCTCCAGCACACTAGGACATGCCATGTGGTGGGGGAAGAGCAAAATGGCCATCTGGCCCCCAAAGCTGTCTGAGGGAGCATGACCCAGCCCGCATCTTTAAAAGGTTGAGAACTCCTGAGCTAAAGAGACAAAATCCAGAACCATGTGGTACTGTTTATTTATTTAGATAGTCTTTTATTTTTTTCTACCTTGCCTTTCTCCCTGTGTAGAAGGATCAAGGCAGCTTCCCGACAGCTTAAAAATACACATATTAAAACAGGTAACAAATATAAAAATCAAATTATTAAATCAAATTATTATTATTATTATTATTATTATTATTATTATTATTATTATTATTATTATTATTATTATTATTATTATTAATAATAATAATAATAATAATAATAATAATAATAATAATAATAATAATAATAATAATAATAATAATAATAATAATAATACTTTTGGGTCAGAAATTATTCTGGGTTGAAAGGATTTTTGCTGGAGAAACTCTGATCAAAGGATGCCCAAATGAGACTCCTTTCATGTCCCCAAGATCTTTTCCCACCGAAGTGGTGGGAATCTACTTGCAATTTCTTGCTTTTGAATTGCTAGGTTTGCAGGAGCTGGTACAAAGACAGGTACACAATCCATCATGCCCTAGCCAGGTTTTGAACTGCTGACTTGCCAACCTTCCAGCTAACAAGGTGAGCTTCTTAACCACTGAACCATTGCAGCCCCATTCAATTTATTAAAAAGCATGGAATAAAATCTTACTAAAACAAGTTTAAAAGCATATTTCAAAAAGATAAAAGAACAGTTCTCCCTTTAAGAACCTTCCTGCAAGAGTAGTCTACCCATTAAAAGTTTAACTGAAGAGGAAAGTCTATGCACATTAGGTTTAAAACAATAGGTTTAATTAACTTTGTATTTACAACAGGGGTTCTCAAGGTTTTCATGCCATGGGCCAGACCACTCATCTTCAGACAGCTGAGCAGGCCAGACATGTGGTTTTCCTGCATCGTAAATGCTGCTGCAAACTGTGGTGGGCACATTTGCGCATACACAGACATGTTTACAGCTGCCACAAATGTGCCCGCTTCTGCTTCCAGGGTCGTCACTGCGGGCCAGATAGAGTGGGGGCCAGGGCTGGCCCATGGGCCATAGGTTATGAACCCCTGATTTAGAATGTTTGGAATAATAGGTTTAAATAACGTTATATTTTACCATCACCAATGTGTATTGTTTTTAGTGTATTATTATTGTTTATTTTTTATGTTCTATAATTTATTTTGTTTGGTTTATTGCCTATTGTTTTGTGTATTATATTTTGTTTAATGTTATATTGTTACATGTAAAAAAATCTTAATTTGTTGTACGCTGCTCAGAGTGGGAGAATATACCAGATGATATAAATTTGCCTGCCAGGAGAAAGAGAGAAGGAAGGAGCCTGCTAGATAGCCCATAGAATGGACTCCTTCATTGAACAGTTTTGGGGGCTGGATGACCATTTTGCCCTTCTTCCACCACATGTCACTTCCTGGTGTGGTGGAGGGGGGTACATGAAATTGTGCTGCAGACTCCATCTGGCCTGTGGGCCGCATGTTGAGAATCCCTGGCCTAAAAGGTCCCTTCCAACTCAGTTATTCTATGATTCTTTGGAAGGGAGTTTGATAGCCCTTCCCTCCTTTTTTCTTTGTCTACACCAGGGGGGCCCAAACATTTCGGGCCATGGACCGGTCATGTGGTTCAGAGGGTCAGCTACATGGTTCACATGAGTCCTCCCACTGGAAGCAGAAGTAAAACATGCCTTGCAATTTGTTTTGTAACAGGATGAAATAGATTTTAAGCTGCCATTTTCTCTGCTTAAACCAGGGGTGCCCAAACTATACTCCGGGGGCTGGATTTGGCCCCCAATGCCAATTCATCCAGCCCATGCCACCCTCATTGCTTCCAGAAGCGGAAGTAAAACGAGCCTGTATGGGTGCGTTTTATTCCCACTTCCGGGAGCGATGAGGGTGGCACGGGCTGGATGAATTGGCATTGGGGGCCAAATCTGGCTCCTGGGCCATAGTTTGGTCACCCCTGGTCTACACCAAGCATAGTTGTGAGGACATTAGTACTGAGAGAAAGGCTCCGCCCATGATGTTGACTACACACATGATGTTGGCTCCACCCATGACGTTGACTCTGCCCATAGTGTGGTAGTAAAAATTTTGACTGCCCATCATTGACTGATACAATGTCCAGCTACAAGGACAAGGCATCAATTCATTGCTCCAGTTGGTTGAAGATGAGTTTTGGATATCTTCTGAGTAAAAGTGTGTTGAGCCAAGTCTGAAGACACAGGATCTTTAATGTATAAAAGGAGGAGTTATAGACCCAGATTTTTGGAGGTCTCTTGGATCATCAAAAGCTGCCCTTTGCCACCTAGCCTTTGCTCCTAGGTAGCGTTAGAAGAAGGGACAGAGGAAACCCATTAGGTAAATATGAAAAGGCTTGCCTGCATTCTGATGTTCGCCTTTTATTTTCTGATATGCTCTTTTACAGTCTGTCTCTGATATGCTCTGCCTTGTTTAGAAAATTGTCTAAATAGTACTTTTTTCTTTACCCATTGAGTGCTTATTTTGTCTCTGAGATCTTAGAAAGAACCTAAAACCCATCAGACCTGGCCAGTCGGAGTTGTCAACACAGCCTACACTCAGGGTGTGTGTGGTTTTTTTTAGCACATTCCCATCACCAGATGGAGGCGGCTGTTCAATAGATTATACCTAAATAGTTTAATGGCAAATCCAATGAGCACAAAGTAAAGCAATAAATTGGCAGCATCAGCTCAGATTCCCATGGATAACTTATTTATAAATCTCTCTGTGATTTATTATTAATTTCCTTATGCAATAATCACTCAAGCATATAAACGTGGATTAGCTTTAAAAATTAGATTCTGCTTCATGTTTCTTTACAAAAGAGATGTTTTGACTCTAGAACTCAGTTCATCACTGGTTTGAAGGTTTTAAAGATGTTAAAGTCTGAAATTATGGGAGGGGGGATGTAATTTTCATTAGTTTCAGGTTCGTTTATTATTCCATCCACCCCCACCCCATTACATTGCCATAAATGCAATTGCAAAACCATTGCCCTTGATCACTTCAAACATTCCACTACTCGGCACTACTTGCTTTAATTAGGATTAGTTCATAGGAATTTAAGCAATTTCATTTTAAATTGGGAAGGGAGTCCTCAAACAAATAAAAAAGTGTGTGTGTGTGTAGTTTTCCTCTTCATCAATATTAATCATCCTCTTATGTAGCAAACATATATGCGATGTACTCAAATTATTTATTTATTTTAAAAGTAGGTCACTGCAATTTGCTTTATGTTTTTTGTATTCTCTGGATGATTGAACATGATACCCTATATACATTTAACAGTCATGGTGAAGGCAGCTATAATAGGACTTGATGCCAAGATGGTAAGCAGAATTGTAGATAGTACAGTTTTCTTTGGAATTGTCATTACTGTTCAACAGCCTTATTTATTTATTTATTTTAAAAAAAGAACAGCCACGAATGTCAAGTGTCAAGGGATTTTGTACTGTTGATGTGAACGTGATGTTAAAAACTTTTGTTAGGTTGTAAAAACCATAAGGAAAGCTGAGAGCAGAAGAATAGAACAGCCTTTGAATTGTGGTGCTGGAGAAGACTCTTGTGAGTCCCCTGGAATGGAAAGAGATTAAATAAGTCAATCCTGAAGGAAATCAACCCCGACTGATCATTGGAAGGACAAATACTAAAGCTGAAGCTCAAGTACTTTGGTCACCAAGTGAGAAGAGAAGACTCACTTGAAAAGGCCTCGATGCTGGGAAAGATGGAAGGCAAAAGGAGAGGGGGGTGGCAGAGGATGAGATGACTAGATGACATCATTGATACAGTGGGCACAGATTTGGGTGGACTACGGAGGATGGCAGATGACAGTGGAGCCTGGAGTGCAGTGGTCCATGGGGTCGCAAACGGTCAGACTCAACTCTGTGGCTGAACAACAAAAGATTATTCTGTAAGCAGGACACTTCAAACTGAAATGCACATCATAAAGTAAGAGGGATCAAGTCTCTTGATATCAAGCAATCGTTTTTGTAAGTTAGACCACAAAGTGAGGAGAGCCTCTTGAAAAGATTTCACACCCACCTGCCCAAAAAAGTCTAGAATCCTGGCTATGGCCCTGAGTAGGTTTTCTTCATAGGCACACCCAAGAGCGGGGCTGTCTCTTTTCTGCAATTTGATTTCACTCTGTTAGACACCATTTCTCACCATCCTCAGAGAACCAGAATAAGAGACGGCAGCACATTGCTGAAGGGAGGAAAGAAAATCTGATTGTGTGTCTTAGGGTTATCTTGGTGAAATGCCCTTTTGGTCACAGAAGTTTGTTCAGTTTGTTTCTGTGGCACGTTACCATTGTGAATTGTGGTTCCTAATTTTTTGAAAAAGATTATGAAACTAGATTAGAGGTGGTGAGCCTGTTAATTTGTTGTATGAAATATCAATATATTAATGGTCAAAATCCTGTTGCTTAGCCCAGTAAATCACACTAGAGTAGGCCCATTAAGTCAACGGAAAATTGGTGATTGAGCTCCTCTGCAAGTTCCATTGATTCAAGTGGGTTTATTTTGGAATAAGTGTAGGAGTATTTGAATCAATTGCATTTGAATGCAAATAGAGTAGGCATATTTGAATCAATGGAACGTTTACCAAATCTCCATTGATGCAGTGGGCCTATTTTACTGCAATATACTACACTAAGCAACAGGATTTTGGTCAATGTCATACAAAAGCATTATAAATAAGTATTTTTATTTTTTTAAAAAAAATAAACACATTGTTTATACTGAGAATGGAAATAACTTGAGGGTTTTTTTTAAAGTAAAATTGTTAAGTTCATCCATCCAGGCCCAAAGTATTCTGTACTTAGCCCTTAAAAGTTTGGTTTTGAATCCTAGGGTATTCAGCTGTTCTGTTGGATTGCCATTTCTTATCTTTTTTCAGTCTCAACTGTAACAGCTATTTGGCAGATAGTTGCAAGATAATGCTCTCTTATATATCAGTAACTACATCTACCAAATTTGGCAAGCAACAGATTGGTGAGATTTTGTTGAGAATCTGCCCAAAAGTTACTTTTGGACTAAAAAGGTAAAGGTTTCCCTTGCTCAAAAGCCAGTCGTATCCAACTCTAGGGGTCAGTGCTCGTCTCTGTTTCTAAGCCAAAGAGCCAGAGCTATCTGCTTCTGCAGACATTTCCATGGTCATGTGGCAGGCATGACTAGACACCGGAGCGCACGGAATGCTGTTACCTTCCCACCGAAGTGGTTTCTATTTATCTACTTGCAATTTCTTGCTTTCGAACTGCTAGGTTGGCAGGAGCTGGGACAGAGACGGGAGCTCATTCCGTCCTACAGTACTTGGGAATCGAACTAGACCTCCCATAATCACCTAGCCCTAGGAGAGTCTAGGATAATGGTGGAGAACCTATGGCATACGTGCCAGAGGGGGCACTCAGAGCCTTTTTTGTGGGCAAATGCACTGTCACCCCAACATAGAGTTTGCCCTGTCCCTCTGCCCAGCAATCTAATTAGAGCACTTCCTCCCTCCCCACAACAGAGTTTGCCTCGGATCTCTGCAACATGGACAGTAGCCTGTTGAGTTTGGGCACTTGGTCTCTAAAAGTTTCACCATCACTGGTCTAGGAACTGTTCAAAAAGCCAACTTTCCCAAGAAGTTCTGATTTTATTTTTTTAAGGAAATGGGTTTCTTTAATTGAATTGTCAGTTTGCAATATTTTCCCCACTCTATTTGGAAGGTCATACAATACTGAAAAGTGCGTGCACACGGGCAGTGGTGGGCTGTCAATTTTTTCACTACCCCACCGTGATGTCATTATGTCATGGGTGTAGCCAACGTCATGACATCATGATGTTTGGGGCGGAGCCAAAAAATAGGAAAAAATTAAAAATGGCTACCCAGAACTGTGCATGTGTCAAACCTCCATTTGACACATCCACAGTTCTATTTTTTTAGTGTGCATGCGTCAAACCTCTATTTGACGTCATGACGTTGGCTCCGCCCATGACATAATGACATCATGATGTCATGACGTCGGCTACACCCATGACATAATGACATCATGGTGGGGTAGCGAAAAAATTGTCAGCCCACCACTGCCCGCACGCGCACACTTTTCAGTATTGTATGAAATACACTTCCAGTGGGGGGCCGGAGAGGCGACCGAACCGGTAGCCCGGGGGGTTACCACCACCTCAGTGACCCCCTCTTGATGGGTGCTACCAGTTCGGGTGAACCAGTCTGAACCGGTAACAACCCATCACTGCGCGCGTGGGGTTCCCCTTTACAGCAGTCCCTTTCTGAAGTTATGCCTACTCGTACAGGGTGCCCAAAAGGTTGCCATACATAGAAACAATTCCATAACAGCAGATATCTTGGAATGTGTTCACCATGAGGGGGGGGGGGATAAGGCTTTGTGTGAGAAGGCCAACACATAGAGAATATTTTGTAAATATTTTGCACACTTTTGCAATGAATATTTTGTACATAAAGGTTCATTTAGATATACTTTCCCATCTTGCCTATGTGTGACAACTTTTGGGACACCCTATAGTGTTCTTATGAGAAGTAGGGCTGGCCAGTTAAATAAGATGTTTTGCACTGACAAGCCATATGTCTAAGAGAAAGAGTAGTTTCCACTAGCTGTCAGAATTGTGCACGATTTGCAGGTTACATGTTAGGTTTGATCAGAAGTAGGTCATTCTCCAGGAACGAGATCTCCTTCCTTTATTTTCCTCCTGCTCAGGTTTTTATATCTCACTCATCATTATGATGTCAGAGTGTGTAGTGTAGCCCCAGGCCTTTGTATGGGGCAGCCAGATGTAGCTGATGGTTTTCTACCACTCCCTCTCCAATTTCTTTCAGGAACACTGGCAGCAGAATACAAAATTGTTCTGAACTGGGGGAGAAACCTGTAATCCTGCATAGCAGGTTAACTTTGAGAGGAGGAGGAGGAGGAGGAGGAGGTGAAAGACTCTGGGAGAAGAAGACAGTTGTTTCAGAAGCCAGATTTGGAACAGGTTTGAGGGCCAATTGTCCTGGTCCGTCCATGCATCATCCCAATCCATTTGGATGTTATGAGCACATAAGTCTGTCTGAAATCTGGGGGGCAACTTAATCATGACCATTATGGCTTCAGTCTTGTATTTGATGTCACAAGTGTTCAGTGAGGCATTTCTGAACAGGCACATGTGAGTTTCTTGCTGTCTAGACCAGTGATGGGGAACCTTTTAGAGACTGAGAGCCCAAAATCAACAGGCCACTGTCTGGACCACAGAGGTGTGGGGTGAGCTCTGTGCTGGGGGAGGAAGAAGTGCTTCCATTAGGCTGCTGGGCAGAGGAGCAGAGCAAACTCTGTGCTGGGACAATGGCATGTGTGCCCACAGAAGGAGCTCTGAGTGCCCCCTCTGGCACATGTCCCATAGGTTTGCCACCGCTGGTCTAGACCATTTCTCGTATGGTGAGTTCAGGACTGTATCCCTTGACATGTGCTTCTTTCTTGGTATCTAGGTCCTCAAACTTGGCTCTTCAGATGTTCTTGGACTTCAATTCCCAGAAGCCCTAATCAGCAGGTGTGCTGACTTGGGCTTCTGGTAATTGAAGTCCAAGAACACCTGGAGAGTCAAGTTTGCTGATCTAGAGAGCCTTCTGAATAACTGAGTCCATCAAAAAAAAAATTAAAAATTGGAGGGATTTGGCAGCTTGATGATGGCCTGAGGCCTGCAAAAATACTCATGGGTTGTGTGGAGTTTGTCCAACGTTGTCACCCTTGCCCTACACCAGTGTTTTGCAACCTTTGGTTTTTGGACTCCAATCTCCAGAAGCCTAAGTCAATTCCCCAAAGCACTGATCAGCCAATGTACTGACTTAGGCTTCTGGGAATTGAAGTCCCCCTGTAGGGCATGGGCCCCACGTTGGGAACCACTGCAGCCTACACTGAAGGCATCAGTGTTAACCAAATTCACACAAAATACAGCATATGCTTGTATTATCTGAATAATATTGTGTCGCCTCTCAAAAAGGGAAGGGCTGCTTTGTCACAGGGCAGATAAGCTAACAATCGACTCACCCCAGGGCACAAGCACTAGGCAAGTTGTAGTTGTTTATCTTATAGATCAGATTTTGAAATACTTTGCATATTTATGTGAGAGAGTCAAATGTCTGGTGTTAGGCCTGTGCTATCCCTTTTACCATGATGAGATTTCTATTTGCATTTTCTGCTCCAGGTGTCAAAATGTCTTGGGCCATCGTTCTGCAGATGGCTGGAACAGCTGAGCTATCCTATACAGTAAGCAAGCCTGGGAACCTGCCCAGGGTCACTCGCCAACCCAGCGTGTGGTGAGGATATGAGCATCATGCCGTTAAACGGGCTTGAGCACTATCACCGAACAAGTGGCAGGGCTGAAAAGCGGTTGTTTGGAGACCAATGTTTTCTTATTTTTAAAAGCACTGCTTCTCCCAGCGCCAGTTTGTTGGCAACTCATTTGACAGCAAAGTCAGAACAGATGGGCTTTAAATAGCTGCCAACCATTCTTTTGAAAATTGCCACAGGCTTTCTAGTGGAATGGCAATACTTAAAATGAAGAACAAATTAATCACATATTTCTCTGCTTTGCAAATGCCATTGTTTTCTGAGGTGCAAACAACAGAAGGCAAACTTTATAGAGTTATGGATGCAGTCCTGTGCTCCCTTGCTGGGATGCAAGTTCCACGGAGTAGTATATATATACTACCACACTGTGGGTGGGGCTAATTGTGTGGGTGGGGCCGAATCTGGCCATGTGACTTGCTAGGGGTGGCCATGCCCTGCCACGAAAACATCTGCAAACACAGACATCAGAGGCTCTTTGGTTTTAAAGGGAGATGAGCACTGCACCCTAGAGTCAGATACAACTGGCTTTTGAGCAAGGGAGACCTTTACCATTACTAACTAACAACATGTAACTAATCAAGGCTAAACTTCACAGCAAATTTGAATATCAATCAGGGATCTTCTGTTATTAGGTAAACGTAAAGATTGCCCTTGCTCAAAAGACAGTCATATCCAACTCTAGGGTTCAATGCATGGAATGCTGTTTACCTTCCCACTGAAGTGGTACCTATTTATCTACTTGAAGTTTCTTGCTTTCGAACTGCCTGGTTGGCAGGAGCTGGGACTGAGATGGGAGTACTTGGGTCTCAATCTGCTGACCTGTTGATCTTCTAGGCATCCAGTTCAGTGGCTTAACTACTTAAGCCACTGCAGTTATTACTGCATGTAAAAAGCCACACTGATTTGTAAACTTATCTGTTATGCTAGCCAACCATTGTGTGCCCAGTGGACTTGATCCACAAAAGCTTCCTGATATGGTTGAAACACGGACCAACATGGCTACCTTTGATGTCAGAAGGCTGTTTTCCCCGGCTCTCAGGCCACTCCCAAACTGCCTTCCTCACCTCCATCCTTGGCAGCCATCATCATGCCGCCCCAGCTGCTGGGGCCATTTGTGGCCAGGAGGAGGAGGCCAAGAGGCGGAGGAGAACTGGAGGGAGGCTCCAACCAACACTGTGCTCTCCTCTCTCCCCTCTTCCCTTAGGAGCAGTGCAGACGCAGCAGAGAGAGCAGAGCTGAGGCAGCGTTGGGAGCAGAGATGGAGGCAGCGACACTGGCAATGGGCAAAGTAGCAGAGACAGAGGCAGCAGTAGCACTGGCAGCCAAAGTGGCAGCAGCAAAGGAGGCAGAGGCGGAGACAGCGGTTCCTGCCTGGGAGCTGAGTGAGGTGGCAGGCAAGAGTGGAGCATGGAGGCATGGAGGCAGCGGCTTTGGTGGCAGCAATACCGGTGGAGGCAGAGCAGCGCTGGACAGCTCAGCCCTTGACCCTCTGCCTGCCCACCTGGCGCAAACTACAGGTGCTGCTGCTAAAACCTCACCGCACCTACCTAGGCCTCCACTGCCTCCTCTGGTATTGCCACTGCCAAAGCCACCACCTCCAGACCTCCAGGCCTAGGTAGGCATGGTGAGGCTTTGGCACCTGCCAGCTGCTTCTAGCAGCAGCAGTAGCAGCATCTGTAGTTTGTGCCAGGTGGGTAGGCAGAGGGTCAAGTGCTGAGCCACTCAGGCGCTGCTCTGCCTCCATCGGTGTTGCTGCTGCCAAAGCTACCGCCTTCAGGCTTCCATGCTCTGTTTGCTGCCTCACTTAGCTCTTAGGCAGGCACTGCCACCACTGCCTCTGTCTCGTCTGCTGCTGCCACATTGGCTGCCGCTACTACTGCTACCTCTGTCTCCACCGCTCTGCCTGCTGCCAATGACGCTGCCTCTGTCTCTGCTCCTGACGCTGCCTCTGCTCCACTCTCTCTGCCGCATCTGCACTGCTCCCACTCCAGGCACAGAAAATGGCCACTACGGTATGAAGTAGTGCATGTGCACTGAGCAATGGAGTCAGGAAGTGGGCATGGCCAGCCAAGTGGGCATGACTTAGGTGAATTTTTGCTACCAGTACACCCATACCAGGGTGTACCGGGAGAAGCACACAACTGGATGTGTTGGTCAAACAAGCTTTGTAAAAAAGAAAAATATTTCCATAAATTTAAATGATACATGAATGAAATAAAGTTTTACTGAACAAATTGGTGGGAACAGTTATAAATTTGTGAACATTTATAGGTTTGGGGTAAAATTGTCCTCTCCACATACTACTTTGTGTACTTTATTCTCATGTGGAAAGCTAGAAAATGTTACTTGTTTCAGACTCCAGCTTCCAGAATCCAGCAAACTACCTGTCCACTGGCTATGTTTGCTGGCAGATTCTCAGAATTAGAATCCAAAATCTCAACAATGTGATATCATTATGAAGCCAAATCAGAGTGACGTGGTATAGGGATCATTTCAGTGGGAAAGTAAACACTGTTCCATGCACTCTAGTGCCTAGTCATGCCTGCCACATGACCACAGAAGTATCTGCAGAAGAAGACAGTGCAGGCTCTTTGGCTTTGAAACGGAGATGAGCCCTGAACTCTGAAGTCGGATATGACTGGTTTTGGAACAATTGTGACCTTTACCTTTACCTTGCATTGACTTCAAGTTGCCAGCAAAGATATGAGGAAACCACACTCTTAATTCTGACAGCTTTACTTGTAAAGTGATTTTTTTGTGGTGAGATACAACTGGCCTATGCCAAATAATTGGCAGTGGTGTAATGAACTCTGCAAGATTATAGGATCACTGACTTCATTGGGAAGAATTTTCAGACCTTGCAATGATCTGTGTAGACTTTTGAACTTGTAATTAAAATAGGCTACACAGTGGTTTGATCTGGTGGGTCTCTATCTGCTCCCCACCTCTGTACTCATTAATGGACAAGTAGAAGTTGAGATCCTAGTAATCATAGGTATTGGCATTGTCTGATTCTGCCAATAGAGGAAATTTATCCCCCAGATCATCCAAGTTATTGAGCTTTCTGGCTATTACCAGTGTTCGCCTGAACCATATACAGTGGTACCTCACTTAAAGAGCATAATGTGTCCTACGGGATTGCTCTTTAAGGGAGTTTGCTCTTTAAGCAAAACACCATTGTAAGTGACCAATTGTGACATCTGGTGGGTGGGGGGATTGGGAACCCCAATTTAGTTGTTAAGCGAGTTTTTGGTTGGTTTTATTTGTTAAGCGAGGCAATCATTCAGAGAAAATTCTGCTTTTTAAGCAAGTTAGTCTCTAAGCGAGGCGCTCTTTATGTGAGGTTTTACTGTACTACATTTATTCATGCAAGTAAATAAATGAATGTGCTGCTTCTGGAAAAAGAACTGCATTGCTGAAGTTAGGCTTAAGATGCGTTGTACTAGCACATCAGAATGTTGAACTGCGGTTGTGAACCTGGGCACTCCAGCTGTTTTTGGACTTCAATTCCCAGAAGCCCTGATCAGCAGGTGTACTGACTTGGGCTTCAGGTAATTGAACACCAAGAACACCTGGAGTGCCAAGGTTCTCTACCACTGATCTAGAACAAGGAGTACCAGTTACTAAGGATGCAGCAGAGTTTGTGATTTAAAGATGATACTGAAGAATAAATGCAGAAAAAGTGCCCCAATTACATGGCAGGCCTATGAATATTATGGATTTCCCTATCAGGGAAGAAAGAAGTAACCAGATCTGAAATGTTATGCAATTCATTAAGTAAATAGTATGGAGAAGGTCCTCTCAAATTTTCCCACTTCTAAGTTGAAATCATAACAAAAAATGCTTCCCACCCTGATACATCATCAAAAGCATCCTGGCCCCCTTAACTGGAGCATGCACTGTCCTTTCTAACAAGGAATATGATATGACTTTAAGTCAATGCAAACTTGTGCAGATTTAAGTCAGTTTGTGCCACTTCTTGCCCTTCCTTCTGCAGAATCACAGCAATAGCAAAAAAATAGAATGACAAGTATTTCAACATACAAATATGTTCACGGATTGGAATTGTTGCACAGAAATCTCAGATTATCAAGTGCAGGTGTGGCAATAAAGAGAAGGAAATAAAATATCCCTAACAGCTATATGATTTGATTAAATTTAATTAATATTATTTAGCTGTGTTGGCCGGGAGTTCTGGGAGCTATAGTCCGAAAAGTATTTTCCTCTTAATTCACCACACATCATGGTATTACTCTGCTGAGAGCAGACCAAGCAATACCTTCAGGAGGAATATGTTCAGTGAGGGCATCAGGTACTTTGAAGCAGTTTCTTGCAGGTCAGCCTTTTGCAGATCACACCAGTTGTGTGTTGACAACTGCCTTAAACAAATGCAGCAGAGACTTCAGATGAAAGAGACAGCAGACAGGGAGGAGAAGGCAAGAGAGAGAAGGGCAGATAGTTTGTGAAAGCAGGGAATCAATAGGTGAAAAACTTTCAGACATAACGGAGCCACAACATTGTCAGCATAACATGATTATGTAGCCAAGGACGCTTCTTCATGTTGTTCCATTTTGTTCTCCTTTTTTCCTTGGGTCCATTTATTATCTCAGAAAGTTCTCTTTTTCCCTTTCGAAATGGGGAAGGGCAAACCTGCTATATTTTGAGAAGTCTTCAGCCCCTGTCCCTCCCCATCCCCATATTCATTTTTAAGAACATGTTGGCCAGATGTTTTTAAGAACATGTTGGTCTGCAGAGGACCTTTCAGTAACCCTCCTCATTTTGTCAGGAAAAAAATGGGGGAGAGGGTCTGAAGTAGGTGTGTTACCCCAAAGGTTATATGTGCCATCCCAGACCTAAAGAGGTCACCTACGCTGTCTTAGAGGACCTATCATGGTGTCTATAAAACTTGGGAGAGGGACTGTGTAATGAACCAAGGGAGTCAATCTTCTGAGCTTGACTAGAAGAAGCCTCGTTCACCCCCAGCATTTCTCTATTTCTCCCACCATCATTCTCCCATAGCCTAGGCCCTAGCTTAAAGCACTTGATGCTTCAAAGTGCATGAAACTTGGGGCTAGGGAAATCTCCCCTAGGATTTTACTGTCTCTTGTAACCAGAAACAAAATCCTTTCCTGGTTGGTATTTCACAACAGCCAGATAAGCAGGGAGCCCAAAAAAGAACCAAGTGAACCACCTTTGTGACTACATCCCTCCATCTTAAATCAGGGATACCAAACCATCTTATCTGGAGACGTGATATGCCCAACTGCGGACCATATTCAGTGTTTGCCGCTTTCCATACCGCTGAACATATTCAGCTATCTCCCAGAACCACAGCATGTAATGTTGGCTGGAACAATCCTATAATAAAAACATAACCAGTCAATACATTATGGCAAACGTCTGATGTAAGCCTTGATACCTAAGACACCGCATCACCCCAAGAACATCTGTCCGGTCCCACCAGAGCAGACTGGAGAGGCTCCCTGGTTGTGCCACCAGCTAGAGAGGCGCATCTCTCTAGCACCAAAAGGAGGGCCTTCTCTGTGTCCACCCCAGCCCTATAGAACCTACTGCAAACTGAACTGCATCTCCAGACAGAGCTGCTGCCCTTTCGGAAGGGTGTAAAAACCTGGCTGGCAGGGCAGGTGTGGGGTACTGATGGCTCAAACTGCTGGTTGGTTTGAGCCCCCTTGCTCTCTCAATTTTTGAATTGAGACTTAGCTGCAATTTTAATCTGCTTTAATCTATAGTTTTAAACTTTTTTAAAAAAAATTAAATTTTTAATCTGAATTGCTAATCTTTTTTATGATATGTCAAACCATCCTGGATCACCTTGGTGAGGAGGGCGGTATACAAATATGAATAAATAAATAAATAAATAAAATTGAGCTTTGCTGAAGACCAACACCCAACTTTCTTAGTGTCCTCTGCACTGTAGCCCAGCGCTGCTGCCATAGAAGCAGTCCCAATCTGAAAAGAATGTGTCCCAAATCTCAACCCTGTCAGCCCCACCTTCTCCAATGCCCTGGAAGTAATTTTTGAAAACTTATACTTGGACAATGGACTCCCATCTAGATGTCTGAAGAATGGTCCTAGTATAGATCTCTTTCTTGAACCAGAGCCCGTGCCGCCGCCACCAGACAGACTTCCAGAATTGAACACCAAGCAGGCGCCCTTGTGGTCTGTCTTTGAAAAACGTATGAATGGAAAGAGTTGTGTTTCACTGAATGCCACATCTTCTCACTGGAACGCTCATTGCGATACATCATTTTGGGATGACACCACAAGTTCACTCACCTTTAGAGCTCCAAAAAAGGCAATAAAGGAGGCAGCCTTAAACAATGATACTTCATATCAAGAACAACAACAACAACACACTTCGTGGGCCAGATGAATTGGCATTCATCTGGGCAGGTTGAGGACCTTGCCGCCCTGTGCCCACCCCAACATATTGTATTGTATTGTAATGTAATGTATTGTCTGTAAGCCGCCCTGAGTCACCACGGCGAGTGGGCGGCAATATAAATTTGAACAAATAAATAAATAAATAAATAATAAATTGGGTGCCAAATCCAGACCCCGGGCCATAGTGACCGGCTCCCTAAACCACGTGACCAGCCCACATCCCAAAAAGTTTGGGCACCCCTGATGTAGGGTTAAACAAAATATTATAAAGAAAGGTATTTCTAATTACTGTATTAAACTATTTTCCCACCTACAATAGAATTTGCTAACAGATAACTTCCTCAGTTATTTGACTTGCAGATTAAGTCTAAACACATATTCCGGAGACCAATTATAAAAGAAAGCATGGTAAACGCAATATATGGCAGTGGAGGAAATCACATGTTACGACAAATAAATGCTTTTCACCACTTGGAGGAGCAGTTCTGCAAAAAGAAGTGATAGAAGTTTCTTCTAGTTTTCCGGTTATCTTTGGAGTGGTGATGAGTCAGTCTTCCCAAAGCTCTAGTAAATCTGTGGTTGAGGCAAGCCAGGGATTTCCTGGAACTCGATGCACACCTCTTGTATGCGGAACCGGTGGTTTCCTGCTTACCTAACAATCTTGCCTGAAAAGATATATCATACATCATAATTATAAAATCCATAAGCCTGTCTAGGCATGCAGGAAACACCCCACACTTTCCCCTAGATGTCTCTGCTTTGCCTGTGAGACGCAGCTTGGTCTAAATGTGAATCAGTGGCTATGGTACACTAGAGATTGTGTAGAGACCGCTAAACTCATTTCACTTAAGATGACAAGCCGGACCAAGCGAGAGGGCCCAGAGGTGAAAGGCTACTTCTTTATCCACTAAGCTAAGGAAGTAATTTCATTTTTTCTATTAAACAGCAGCGATGGGAAAGATTGTTCAGTGTCTGAAAGTGCACCGCAAATATCAGGGTTACCAAAAGTCACAGAGAAACCTTTAAAATAATTTAAAGTGGTGATAGGACAAGTAATACATTGCATTTGTACTGATGCAGTTGTCATTAACCCTACACCTTCACTCTTACTTTTATTAAGAAAAGCAGGCAGCTGTCAGGATGGGAGAACTGGGGGTGGGAGGGTTGGATATCCTACAAAACAGTATATAAGACTGGGGGGAAATGCATATCTCTGGAGTGCATGTTATAGGGAGTGTTTGATGTTTACTGTGCATGTGAAGGTAAGGCTTGTCTTATTGATTCACCCTAATATTATTTCTTGTCTCACTATACTGTCCCAATGGTTGCTTCCTACATACATATCAATCACTTGCTAAACTTGCCCTTGATTATTCTACACTTTAAAAACAGGGGCTAAATATTTCAATTAAAGAAGGATGGATGAAATCTTCCATTTCACATTTCTCCTGGTTTCTCATAAAGTGGTTTCCTGAACTTTCAGAATAATCCCAATGTTTCAGTCTGTCCTGAAATCTGTTTGTTTTTTTTAATTAAAAAAAATGATGCTTTGTATTTATTTTAGAGTATATTTTTCTTCATACATTCATTTTTGTCATATCTTTTTGCCAAAGATGCATATTTTTGCAAGCAGTTTTTGTAATATATTATACAGTAATTAGAACGCTATTTTCATTAGTACATGTATTTTATATGCATTTTCTCCTAATCTAAGAAATGTTCCAAGCAGTATAAATTTCAAAGTGGAACTGAGTTTTGGTCAGTTGGCATTAAAATGTGAATCAAATGAATGTACTCCCACCACAAATTTACATTAGTTTCACAGAGTAACATTGGTCGATGTCAACAGGGATAAAATTCAGTTCTGTAATTTTAGTGCAACCAAGAGACAAAAGTACTACTCTTCCTGAATTCGATTAAAATTCCCAGTTGTAGTAATACAAACAGCCCCCTAAAGATCCATTAATCTGTCAGTAGATTTAACAATGTGTGATCCTTTATACCAGCCTTTCCCAATACAACGCCCTCCATAGGTTGCAGATTTTAGCTCTTACTAGCTTTTACACAGCCACATTAGTTGAAGCTGATGGAAGTTTAACTTCAAAACATCAGGAGAACAATCAGTTGGAGGGAGTCTAACATGGATTTTGCATTAGGTCGTGTCTCAACTCAATATCCCACTCCCTGGATCATTGGCCTTTGAGCCATTGGTCTCACCACATTCCATCTGGCCTGAAAAGAGAATAATGCATATTCACTGCTGCTGTCTCCTTATATATATTTGGCCCAACTTTAACTATATGTATACTGTACATTATGGGCATATAAAGGTCTAATACTGGGCCCAGCAACTTGTTGTCCTCAATTTGATGTCATAGTAAAGATCCCATCAAAATAATCAATGTTGAAGGATGATGGCATCTGTAGTCTAACAAGATCTGAAATATTATAAATTGATCTCGCTGAATCTAAGAGGCAACTTTCCTATCCCACCTATCTTCTAAGCTTCCCATGGTTGGTTTATGGCATTCTTTGGACATATCAATTGGAACCCAGTCTAGATGACAACAGAAGAAGAGCATAGAAATTGCCATGCAATCACACTCCCGTTTGTGTTCCCAGTGATAGCCAGATAGATGCCTCCGTGATATTTACAAGCAAATTCTCTGCTAGCTGCCCCTCATCTAGTATTCCATGATAGTCTTCCTTTGAACTTGGAAATTCTTTTTAATAATCCCATCTAACATTATCTACCTCAATTGTTAGAAATGGATCTATTCTCCATGAATGTTAATAATTTTGATCATGTCAGGCAACAGAATGAGCAAGAAATGAAGTCAGAAATTGGCAACATTGATCTCAAAACACATGTTTATGCCATTTGTGTCATCTTAAATTATGGATACATGGTCCTAATTTAATTTCTAGTGGAACAGTGCCCTGGACAAGGGAGGAGGAGGGATGAAGATGTGGAGCATGTTGCTTGCAATTCATTAGAACAGTGCTAGTGAAGATAAACAGAAAACAAGTCCCAGGGAAAAAACCCAGCAAGGCTAAAATTAAAACAGTAGGGGTGATTTATAGTAAGATGCTCAGAGACATGACAGGAAGTCTCAGTACACCAAAAGGAAAATCTTGTTTGCTCAAATTATTTGTTTCTTCTGTCTAATGAACGTAATTCTAATATACAAGTGATAACACTGGCATTTCTTTGAAATGTTGATTCAGTTTAATTATGAAAATCACCAAGGTATTTTCTGGCTGCTTCATCACTCCCTGTACTAAGATTAATCACATCAACATCATTCATTTAATCTTCAAAGAGGAAGCAGTTGTCCACAAAAACCTTCAAATAGCTTCATTAGTGCAATTTTTCAGACTCAAACACTTAGCTAGCAGCATATGATTGAGAGCAAGGAAGGTCATTGATTTATCTAGTTTCTAATCCAAATGACTTATTTAATATTTCCATATTTTTTGCAGATCTCCTCAAAGTCTAAAGTCAGTTTTCTTTGCTTTCCTTTGTTTTGTTTCCATCCAAATATGTGCCATATATCATTCAAAGAAATCCTTGCAGCTGATGGGCCAGATTCTGATAGTGATCAGGAGAAAATGAATGGAATTATATGCAAAAAGCACATACTCTCTGTCTGTGACCAACTATAGGGACTGCAGTGGCTCAAGTGGCTAAGATGCTGACTGGAAGGAAGAAGGTCAGCAGTTCGATACCCGAATACTGCAAGATGAAATTAGTTCCTGTCTCTGTCCCAGCTCCTGCAAACCTAGCAGTTTGAAAGCAAAAAATTGCAAGTAGATAAATAGGGACCACTTCAGTGGGAAGGTAAACAGTGTTCTGTGCCCTCTGGTGTCTAGTCATGCCTGCCACATGACCACAGAAACGTCTGCATAAGCAGACAGTGCTGGCCCTTTGGCTTATAAACAGAGATGAGCACTGAACCCTAAAGTTGGAAATGACTGGCTTTTGAGCAAGGGTGACCTTTACCTTTACCTAAGACTATGCATGGAGAGAGTGTTCAGATGGAAAAGAGAAAATGTTTGGATTTAGATACTGGCTTGGATCTAGGCATACTCAGAAGGAAGGCATTCTCAAAGTGTTTTTGTTCTACAAAGTTCTGTGTAAAGGCTAGCAAAGAAAAGTTACAGGGCAAGATTATTTTGCATACACTCATTTTAGGACCTTGTGCAATACTTTGCACATAACATATTACCTTGTGTAAAGACAAGCATATTACCAGATCTCAGTTCTCATTTCTTCTGTGAGGATCTGGTGGTACATCAGGAAGAACATTTCTGCTTACATCACGAAACTTCTGGATACAACTGATTGGCTGAAATCCATTAGTAAGTCACAACTAGAGTAGACCATTGAATCAATGGAATTTGCATAGGGTTTGACTCCCTGAATTCCCTCCGATTCAGTGGCTCTTCTCTAGCTATGACTTACTGTTGGGTTTCAGCCAATACATTCAATGTTAATTACCTAAAGTCTGCCAACCACATTGGCCTTGTCCTGTATATGGAGAACATGATGTAGAGACTGTAAACCTACCGAAATGTCAAGGGGAATGAAAGTAGGTTGGCTTGATCTATTCCTCCTTTCTCCCATGGCCCCTCAGCAATGGAGACACTGTCATAAATATCTTTCCTACCACAGGGTGTTGCCAGTGCTAAATGGAAATAATAGATAGATAAATAAGTAAGCAACTTGTGACTGGAGCAGTGGTTAGCTCTCCCAAAATTAGGGGATGAGGTACACACTCTGCTGCTCAAAACATAAGCTAGCTTGGGTAGCAGGTAGATAATAAAAGCTGGGCCGGAAGAGAGTTTCAGTTGCATAATATGGCAGATGAAGAACTGGATTGCTTAACCTCTCATGATATTTCTCCTTATAGCCCCAGCCATTCCCCTCTACTCTATGTGTCACATTGCCCTGAACCCTTTAAACCTAGCCTACCATCCTCAGCTTCAGTAGAAGGCCCTGATACATCAGCAGCATGGAACTAAAATCCAGCTGCCATATGTGGGTGGGTGGGTGGGAGTTGTCTTCTTTGACTCAGGCAACAAAATATCATGGGATGTATTCTTTGATGAGAGTACCCTGGAAAGCAAAGAGAACAAATAGGTCAATCTCCTTGGAATGTCAAATGCTTAAGATGAAGTTGAAGTACTTTGGACATCAAATGAGAAGAGAGGATTCACTTGAGAAGGCCTTGATGCTGGGAAAGGTCGAGGGCAAGAGAAGAAGGAGGCGGCCAAAAATGAGATGGCTAGATGGTGTTGTTGATGCAATGGGTACAAAGCTGGGTGGGTTGAGGAGGATGGTGGAGGATAGGGGTTCCTGGCATGCAGTAGTCCATGGGATCACAAAGAGTCAGAATCCACGGTACAACTGACCAACAACAACATATTCTGTTTAGCATCATGAGCCCTTTTGCACATTGTGCTTACTCCTGAAAATATGTAGCCCTTGCAATGAATCCTGAGAAGCACTGCTGCTCGTGGGAAAGGATTTCAACTCCATGAAGGGCACTTTTGAATCCAGTACTCTCTTCCAGATCTAGTTTAACATTTCCAGCTGTATGTGGAATATCTCATAGAAACTTTACTTTTTTGTTTCCAGTCCAGGGACCACATTTCCTGAGCGATTGGTGGACTGGTAGTCCAAAAATAAAAGCGATGAGACCTCTTAACAGAAAGAAACTATGTGTGTATCTCCACTTAATAATAATTATTAAGAGTGATTGAAGCAATTCCAACTTATGGCAACCCTTTCCAGTTTTTTCCTATAGAGAGAGTACTCATAAGTGGTTTACCATCTCCTCCTTCTTGGGTTACCCTAGGAATGTGGCGCTCCTTTCCTGGGAGGCCCACTGCAGAATCAAACTCCCAACTTGCACATCAGCTCACTGAGCTAGTGTGTCAGCATAGTCCCGCTTACATATTCCTAACTTACTACGTGATAAAACTGTCCCCCTTCTTTGAGTTCCTATGGATCTTAAAATACATTGGCTTGATGGAAGTGAATATTTTCCACAGAAGGGGGAGAGAGAGAGAGAAGGAAAAAATGGACTGCTTCCTTTTACGAATATGAAATTAATATTCAGTTATGGGAAATGACATCTAGTTAGCTGAGGCTAAACATTTCACCGGAGTTGTCTTTTGCCTGCCCACACTGCTTGACTAGAACAAGATGGTCCTTCACAATTATTGCCTTTGAATGGTGCTAAAACATGCCACTGATCAAGATTTACTTAGCCTTATTATCAAGAAGCAAAACTGCCACTATGATTTTTACATGCTATAAAAAAGAGAGAGACTTCATTAAAGTTTCTGCTAACGTACTTGCCAAAATTCATTACCCTGCTGGAGCAAAAAGAATCCATAAGCCAATGAGAGGAGCAGGAGATGTAATGCAACCCAAAGCTGGTTGTGCCATTTCAAAGCATTCTCAGACTTATACAGACCTGTTAGTACTGCTGAGTTAAATGTAAGTTTTAGTTGGTTTACACCCGCTGAAGTCCAGCCAGGTTAAATCTACTGCCCAGCCAGGTTCTATCTGAGGAAGGGTTGGAGGTACTGTATGTTTAAAATACTGTACATCCATAAGAAAATAAATATACAAGCCCATGTCCTCATACAATTTTGGTACAAGATGGAGAGCACTATCTTCACTTCCTTCTTGAAACATCTACAATGGCTTTCAATTTATTGCATTTAATTTCTAAAATGTTGATAATAGCCTCTGAAGCTGTGTTTTGTCTGGTTGGGTGGGGGCAGCTTTTAAGAAGGGCATTGACAAACTGGAACAAATGGGGACAATTAAATCCAGGAGTGGGAATGGAGAAGAAGTATACTTTGACTAAACATTGAGAGAAACTTCCTAACAGTAAAAGCCCTTCACCTGGGGAAAAAAGTATTGCTTTAGGAAGGGATAACAGCTGTCTTCAAAGGTTTGAAGGGGCAGTTGTTGGAGTAGACTTGTTCTCTGTACATCCAGGACACAGGATTGCTATCAGTGGAAGGTGTAGATCTTGGCTAAACATTAGAATAAATGTCCTAATGGGGTGGGACTCTTACCCCTAGGGATTAGGCTGGCAACCTGGGGGTTATTTTAGAACTGACCCTGAATCTCAATTTACAAAGGCTGCCTTTTTCCAACTCCATCAAATTGCACAGCTGTAACCCTACTAAGAAAGATATTTCTTAACAACTCTGGTGCAATAATTGGTAGTCTCACAAATTGATTACGGGGACTAGTTAACAGTGTGTCCAGGCTATTAACAGGAACAAAAAAATAATTGAGCATATTTCTCCAGCCTTGGCATGTATGCACTGGCTTCCCATTCCTTTCTTTATCAGGCACAACATGCTAACATTAACATACAAAATCTGTATGTATGGTTCAGGACATTGCTATCTGTCAGAGCATCTCCATAGAACAACTGCCCACATCACTCATTTGTCACAGTTGGTGCAGCTCCAAGTGTCAGCACCAAGAATGGTAGGGAAGGTTACACCATGGAAGAAGGCCTTCTCAGTGGTGGCCCCTACATTGTGGAATGCTTTATTTTATTTATTTGTTTGTTTTATTTATTTAAATTTGTTTATCGCCCTCCTCCCCGAAGGGACCCAGGGTGATTCCCAACACATTCCCATTACCAATGGAGCTGCAACAAGCCCCATTCCTGGGCATGTTTAAAAAACAACTGAAAACTCTGCTCTTTGAGAAGGCTTTTCAGAATATCCTTCCTAATACCATTTAACAGTTTGAGGTTTTCTAAATTTAATTTTGGTTTAATTTTGATTTACCTCACATGCCACTTGTGCTGATTAGGGTTTGTTTATTAAATATATCAGCTCTTTTACTGCCCAAAGATATATCCTTAAAGAGCAAAGTCTTCAGTTGTTGTTTTTTAATATGCCCAAGAATGGGGCACATGCACACACATGCACACATGCACACACAAACACACACACACACACACACACAAAATTGGAGATACTTCTGAGCAGATATGTCGGAGATTGCTAAATGAATACCCTGCAGCACAATGGGGAATATATTCAAAATAGGTAGCAATGAACTTCTGAAAAAACAACAGCAAAACTAGAATTGACATTTGATACTTCAAGGGGTAAGCCTTTGCCTTTCTTTCTTTCTTTTTAAAATTAACTGATATTAAATATATGCAGAGTTTCAATCACAGTGGGTACCAAGAGGAAATGCCTCTTCACAGAGCTAGGCAATAGTGGTTCACCTTTTTGACCAGTCTTTTTTCTGCCTCCTATCTATCCTCATCAAATATTTACCATTCTCTTGAATGACCAGTCTGATTATTCCTATACTCCTTTTCAGGTTTTCCAGTGATGTCACAGAAATGTTAAACCCATTATGCTAAGTTAGCCTCCCAATCCTGCCTGACCCACTGACCTGAACTCCTTTAGGACAGTGTGGCATTTTTGCATAAAGACCCACAAGAAATGAACTTAATGTATACTTTTAAAAGGCCCACTGGTAAATAATACTGAACAAAGGCCACATGAAAATAACAACAGAAAGATCTCAGATATTGACTCAAGTTGTCAGAGAAAGAAAAGGTCTGTTGAAAAATAAATAAATTGATTTTTGCATGCTGGTAAAAAAAGGTGGGGGGATAGGTGTTTCCGTCCATATGTAGATGCTATTTTAAAGCAATAAATTGATTAACTAATGCTTAGCTCATTTATTGGTAAAGGCAAATTTTAAATGGTGGGATTATGGGATAGGAACACACATGGCTTCTTATAAAGTTTTGTTTGTAGCATTTTGTTTTACTGAAGTTTGGAATAAGAGGGCAGAATTCATTTAAAATCACCTTTCCTCCTAGTGAGCGGTATCATGAACTTTCAGTTTTTAAATTTCAGCTAATCTTTTCTATTAGAAAATGGCATCTAAAGTGGTGCACAAGGTCACCTAGAAAGACTACTACTCTGCACTTTTATTTAAATACAGTAAGCTAATGAATTAATCCATATGTTGAAATTCATATGACCAGTCAACCATAATAATAATAATTTCATGTCAGAAATTATTCTTGGTTGGAAGGATTTTTGCTGGAAAAACTCCGCTCAGGGAACACCCGAATGAGGCTCCTTTCAAGTCCCCAAGAACTGCTGCAGAGATGGGCACTCAATCCATCATGCAGTACCCGGGTCTCAATCTGCCCACATGCCAGCCTTCCAGCTAACAAGGCAAACTTCTTAACCCTACCAGTCTTAACAGTACTAGTCAACTGAAACTCTTTGATATTTTTGGTAGCCCACATATCCTGACAAAAGGCCCATGAATGTTCTTCCTTGCTTCATACAGAGGCATTCTTATCCCTTGCCTTATCTTTAAAGGGATTAGAAATGTGAATTTTAAAAATGGTTACTGACTAGACCCTCTCTCTTATGATTGTCAGCGTAACATTTCATGTTGATCATGCACAATGTAACAAGAAAGCACAGTTAAATAAATATATGTTGAGTCAGACCTTTCTGACTTTAGACGCACATCAGCATTTTGTGACCATTATTACTTGGACATTAATGCTCGGAAACATTACTGCTTGGACAACAAAGCCTCTCCACCAGCATACCAGCTGGGTATTCTGGGAACTGCAGTCCAAAAAGGTAATTCAGTTGTACCTCGCTTAAAGAGCATAATGCGTTCCACAGGATTGCTCTTTAAGCGAGTTTGCTCTTTAAGCGAAACACCATTCTAAGTGACCAATTGTGGGGGGGGGGGGGATTGCAAACCCTGATTTATTTGTTAAGCGAATTTTTGTTTGGTTTTATTTGTTAAGCGAAGCGAACATTCAGAGAAAATTCTGCTCTTTAAGCGAGTTACTCTTTAAGTGAGGCACTCTTTATGTGAGGTTTCACTGTATTTCAGACTGGTTTTTCCTTTCTGCCTCAAGTTTGAATGGCCCATGCCTAAATGGATCTCTAAATAGTAATACAGTAGTTGGAATACTATGTCACCGGTTGTTAGTTGACCCATTTACACTATCAGTCAATCTATAGGAAAGTGAACAGGGGGGTAAAGGTAGCCTCTCCTCTCACACTGCAGGATATAAGGAAATCTGACCAGTTTCACTTTTCATATTCCTTCTTCTACCTGCAGCTGGAGATATTTAGAAGAACATGGAGGCGGGCATTCCTTGACTCTAATCTAATCACTCTAATTGCAAATTCCTTGCAGTCTCGCTAATAACGGGGCTGGCTAAACGTCAGCGCCAGTTGTTGGTACGCTGTCCGAGGTCCTGAAAAAAACACGCACTTTTTTTTAGGGGGGAGGCATTAAAAGGTGTGGAGGAAGGGAGGTTCCCATTGATCTCAAAGCAGAACTTAGTGGCACATAAAATAGTAAAGAGCCAAAGAGGGGAACTGAATACCAACACATGTTCCCTCTCTAGTCCAAGCCAAGAAAGACTCTAAACTAACATGAACTGAAATTCGTCTTAGCCCCTGTCGAAGTCCAGGAGACTGCTTGGCGCTGACGTGACTTATCCCACAATAGCGTTGTCCATAGATTAAGACGATGTCTACCCTCAATTTTATTTCAAAGAGTGTGTGCGTGGGGGTGGGGGGTAGGGAAGCAGCAAAACTCTCTCTGTGTCTGTCCGTGTCAAGAAAGCAATTGCCTTGGTGAATGCTTCAGGGATCCGAGTACTGACTAGCTTCCTCCCAAAGCAAATCGTCTCCATCCTAGGCAAAAGTCAAGATTGCGCTGGAATAATAACCTTCCCGTTTCTAGTCCCTGAGCTTTTGCTTTTCGGATCTTCGCTCTCCTAATCGGACGTGGTTGCAGACGAATTTAAATGGTCCTTGAGCATTAGAGATCAGTTAGCTCGGGATATCCGGGTTAGGAAGTTTCAGGCAATTCGACTCTTCTCCGTCGTCCCTTGACGCCCAGCCTCTTGGGAAGCAAGCTACAGAGGGCATCAAATTCTCCTCAGAGGTAAAACTTCTTTCTCCCTCCAATGACCTGTTTAGCTACATCTTTGGAGAAAACAACTTTCATGTTAAGATCAATTCAGAGTCAAGACCAGCGATTGGGAGGGGGGGGGTTACCCTCCATCATCTGTTTGATAACTGCACTAGTAATGAAGAAGTGCTTCCCCTTTGGTCCAGTTCCAGGGAAACTGGCCCATTACTTCCTGTCTCCGAAATTGCTTTTTCCTTTGCCAAAATCCCTTGAGAAACCATCTTGGCAACCCAAGGCAGAAAATTCTTCATTTTTGGCTTTTTGCCACACTGCAAAAAGAGCGAGTGGGGAGGAAAGACCTGATTCCGAAACCATTTGCAGAGGGAGGGGTGTCCTGTCTACCTTCTAGGGTCCTGGAATCCTCCTCCCCTCCCCCCCAAAAAACACCACCCGCAATGTTCCTAAATTCTGGTGCACATTTTGGCCCAGGAAATTTGGCAAGAGAGATGGACAGGCGACGCAATCTCGGCGGCGGCTCACTGGCGCCCCACCGAGGCAGGCGTTTGAACAGACGCCACAAACAACAGAACTGTTCTGAAAAGTCCGAGACGCCAGAGTTTTTCTTCACTTGACCCTCCCTCGTTTTCTTTCTCTTTCGCCTTCCAATCCAGCTATTTGACTTTCTGCCTTCGGGCAACTTCCGTATCCGCAGAGTTTAAGACGATCTCCAGTTTCTATTAAAATTCCACTTAAAAACACACAGTAATTGCAAAGTTATTTTGTTTTGCACAGTTGAACTGCTTAGCCCGGAAGTTCAAATCGCACACCATCACAAAAATGTCTGAGAAAAGAAGAAAATGTTGCATTTTTCTAAGCGAAAGTTAGGTTTAGCAGTGATAACCTGAGCGCTCTGACCCCACTGGATAGCCTAACATTCTTTTCTTCACTGACCCACAAGAAAGGCAGGCTAGACAGTAACACGTGTAACTTTCCATCTTCCCTAGTTGGCACACCCAATGAACAAGGGCCGTGGCAGCCCAGACCAACAGCATCCAAAGGTTGGAGGCAGCGGCCCAGAGGAAAATACAAGAGGATCATTAGGGTGGACATTCCCCCTAGATCCTCAGCTCTGGCCTCAGCCAATAACCTTACATGAAATGACCTGTGACTGAAGGTTGGACCTTAGTCCTCTGATCCTATGCGTCTTCTCCTGGTTTCCAGAAGGGTAACCATGTTATAGGGACTTCGGTGACTTAGTGGTTAAGACACTGAATTTGACGACTGGAAGGTCGGCAGGTCTCCCATCTCTGTCCCAGCTCCTGCCAACCTAGCAGAGTTGGAAAGCAAGAAATTGTAAGTAGATAAATAGGGACCACTTCAGTGGGAAGGTAAACAATATTCCGTGCACTTGGGTGTCTAGTCATGCCTGCCACATGTCCATGGAAATTTTGTCCAAAATAATTTTCCCCCATGGAACCAACCCAGCAGGTCAACCCTGAGTGGTAATCCTGTCAGAGATGGGAAATCATTCATTCTGTGGCTACCCTCCAGGTTCCATCTGAAACCTCTGACAAAAGTGGATGGTTATTTTAATGCACCCACAGTGGATCCTAGAGACATTTACTTTTGGCTAGGGCTAGGCAAAGGAGCGCTTTTCCTATTATACTCTCTTTGCAAAATCGATGCCAATTAAAGGGTGTTTTTAAAACAGTGTTTCCCAACCTTTGGTTTTTGGACTTCAATTCCCAGAAGCCTAAATCAATCCCCCCCCCCAAGCACTGATCAGCCAATGTACGGACTTAGGCTTCTGGGAATTGAAGTTCCCCTGTGGGGCTTGTGCCCAAAGCACGTTGAGAACCACTATTTTAAAACCTCCATTGTAACTGGATCTTCACAATGTGAAGTTAAATCACTCCTAAGCATCTGAAAATAAACTTTTTAATGCTTTACCTAGAAATAATACAGTCGGGTGGGTGTTATTTTTTAATCAGGATTTTTCTCAGTTGGGATCTTTTATTTTGGGGTGGGAGAGAAGTCCAGCTACTTTTTAAAAATTATCTTCAGCTGTAGGCTGAGCTCAGTGTGCAAAGCGAGCGTTCTGTTCTATGTACAATTTAATCACTGGATATTTAAAATAGACATTTCCATCTAAAATCCAATCAGAAATCCACACCCCTACCTCGAGGCATTAGATGTTCATCTCCTTTTTGCATTTGTAAACCGGGAGGGATAAATGTGACTTGTGGATACCAAGAGGTCAAGTACAGCTGCTCAAATATTTTTCTTACAAAATGACGGATTTATTAGACAAATAAGTAGCCCGGCTGATGCAAAACCCCCAGTGATTGAATTTTGACGTTGAGTCAACAACAACTCGAACTACATCAGTGCTCCAAGATTTAGTTATGATGGTAGAGATTACTGAACAAATAGGAGGCAGAAATGAATACAGATTTCCTGGGATGCGCCCCTGGCAGCTTCCCCTTGACATTCTCTTCCATATGCTCCCCCCTCCCACACCGCCCTTCATACTGTATTCTAATTAAAGGACTAGGTGCGGACTTAGGATTTTACAAGAACTTTTAAATAATTAGTCTCATGTACGTGTGTGTATGAGAGGGAGACATAGAGAGATAGAGTAAGCAAAGTGGGGAGGGGTCAGACTTCCCCCTGCAAATTTCTACTCATTTTTCAAACAATGCAGATTAAGAAACGCTCGACTATGTTAATCAGGATTACATGTTGCTTTTCTAAAATGTACTGAAAGCCCCTTTTCACATCTAGTTTACTTTCCGTTACGTTTCTCTTTTTTGGGGAAATTTTCATATCCACCACATTAAAAAAAAGAAAGAATGAAAGAAAGAGAAAGAGTGCGTGGATTAGTTTCTAATACATGATTAGGATGTTTCCATGTTTGGACGGACATCCTTCCTTCCTTTCCCCCTCCTTTTCCTGAAACTCCCCCACTCCACCCGTTTTAAGTAAGTGTGTGTTACCAAGAGAGGCTCCGCAGTTGGATAGGTTGTCAGCCGGCAGGGAGCTGGCCAGCGTGCTGAAAGTTGGCGTGAGCGACAGGGAGAGGTGTGCGTGTGTGTGTATGAGTGAGTGGAAAAGATATTATGCTTGCTTCATTTCTCCAGACCGCTGTTACTTTTACTTGCTAATCACGGAAGGGCGCTTAAATAATTGAAAGTACGTTTAAGCGTAGAGCTGTCCCTTTCTAATCTTTTCAGGGGTAAAAGAACTAATACGCACCCGCTGCGAAAGCCTTTTTTTAAAAATTATTTATTCTGTGCATTACTTCAATTCCAAGAAGGATCTTATGCCGCTAATTACCTTTAAGCAATAGTTCACCCACATCACAAGGCTGTGTGTGTGGTGCCTCTTTTCTATGGGGTAAATGTCAACATTTCCATATACAGGCCAACTGGTTTTTTGGATCCATATTTCATCATAGCGTTATAACCAGTGAATGATATTGAAATGTACCAACTTGTCCCAGATGTCTTGGCTTTGCTGATAATGAAGATGCAAGGCTGGGTGTTCTTAATTAGGATGCAGTTGTGAAAATTATTAACAAACTTTATGATCCTAAGTCAGAAGGGTTTTATTTGAAATGTCTGCAAATTCCTGGGATTCCTAAAGCTTCCAGCAGGCTTCTAATGTGCTAAAATCCAGAACATTGATGGGCAGTGGAGGTGACAGGGATAATAATTTGATTAGCATCTTTTAAACCAATTCATTATTTTACATTGTACAGGTTAATTCTGATGTGTGTTAAAGCTGCAATTCAGTATTTATTCACCCTGCAATAAAGCCCACTTAACCCAATGGGGTTACTTCTAAGAAGACACATCAGAACAAAGTCTTGCGGTGAGCTTTGAAGTAGATTTTAGAGAAACCAGCAGTGTGTATTTAAGAAGGCCATATGCTTAGGATAAGTTTGATTAAAAGCACAAATCGACAGGCATGCACATAACAGGGACCAACAACTCATGGAATGAACTTTGGAAGGTCTGGTGGGCAACCCTGCCTTACAAGATTTGCTCCTGTTAATTTTCGAGATTTCTGTGATGGCAGCCTATTTAGGATGCAAAGGTTGGGTTCTGCAGACGGGGGTGGGGGTGGGGAAAAGCCTTGTCAAATTAAAGTGAGCCTGTCTTGCCTGCTTCCAGCAAATAACTTGCAGAAGCTAATAAATCCAGATGGAGTCCCTCATATAGCCTAGTGCCGAAATAATAATTGTCCTGCTTTGTTTCATGTCAGAGGCCTCTTTGGCTCATCTGTCATGAAACCAATTTCACTTTATTTACATCCATTTGCTAGTTTAATTACTGGGCTGATGAATAGCCTGAAGGAATTAAGTTACGAGTCTTTGGGAACCTGGAGCGACAGATATATGGGGATACCTTTTAACAGGGAGAGGAGGGTTGAAAGAAGGTACACGGAACCAAAAATTTTAAAAAGGAGTGTGTGGGGGGTGGGGTGGGGGGTAGTCAAGTAATAAGAGCCTTGTAGAGCTGGAGCAAAATAAATAAATAAATAGAAAGCACAATGGCTGCATCTCTCCCTGTGTCATTCATTGGCTTTCATCCAATATTTGTCTCCATCGTGGCCTGAGACTGTTACTTGAGGACACTCAAACAGCTTCGGAGTTGTATCCATTTTGAATAAAATGTTCATTAAAAACAACATATGCTTCAACACAGTCAATGCAAACCTGAGCACTAGTCATGCAACAGAGCAGAAATAATCTATCATCAAGTAGAGGGAGGGGAGAGTGGGGAGGGTGGGGAGAAGACCTCAGATCTAAGGTTGTCCACTCAACATGGTTGTCAGCATTCTCAGTATGCTAGCTCAAAGGTTTTTTGCAAGCCCCTTCCAGGCGTATGTTGCCTCCTGCCAGCCTCGCACTCCAGGGATCTTAGCTGTCATGGGCTCCAGTCATTCAGAAAATACCCAGGAGATATCTTGGGTGGTTTGGGTTGAATGCCCTATCAGTCCCTCCAAGAGTCATCTTTGGTACACTGTACCAAGAGTTGTCCTGCAGTGTGGACAAGATCCAGCAGACTTAAGTGTCACCAGGGCCCACAAGGAAGAAATGCAGGAGATTTTTTTTTAAGCAGCGAAATAATCTTCATGCTTATAAAGGAGTAAGCCTAGCTGATTTCCCTATGGGCCTTCCTCCCTTTTGAACGCGCCTAGGATGAGGACCTGAAATGCTTCAAATCAGATTGTATTCTGAGTTACAGGTACTGTATTGGCAAATAACACTAGGCATATTTCTGCATTGACCCTGATATCAAATTTTACTACAGTTCTATTTTTTTCTTCAATCCCTGTTTGTCTATTTAGAATAAAATGAATGTTTTGGAGTAGTAGCCGCATTAGTCTGTGAAAGCATATCAGAGAGTAAACAAAACAACACAAAAGACAAAAAACGTTGTGGCACCTTAAAGACTAACTCCTGTATTTAAATGTAAGCTTTTGTGAGTCAAGTCTGAAGAAGTGGACTTGACACAAAAAAGGTCACATTTAAATACAGGAGTTAGTCTTTAAGTGGCCACAACATTGTTGTTGTTGTTTGTCTTTTGCTGTTGTTGTTTTGTTTACTCTCTGATAGAATAAAAGGCACGACCAAAAACTGGGATCTTTTTCAGCCCGATTAGTTTCCACTGAAAACAGAACCGTTCAAGTGATGAGTTTTGGTTGGATCTCCCTTGCTCCACGCTCCCGCCTCTATGTTCAAGGCATGCAAGAAAATCCAAGGACGCCTTTTAGCATCTGAAACCAAGCCTTATGGACTTGGAAGATCTAAGGAGTGTTTTCTCTGGATATCTTATTTTCCTTTAGATCTTGCTATATCTATTCCTAACTCCCTGGTTCTTAACTTTGGGTGTGATCAACAGCCATGGAAATCGATAGATGATGCACCCTTTGACCTCCGCAGGATGTGAATCGCATCCTTAAAGAATTCCCTCAACCACTCCACTGGTCTGGGAGCAAGCCTATGGATTCCGAGCTTTGATATAGTTGAAGAGAAAGTTCGGCCGAATGTTTCAGCTGAAGAGTTTTTCAGAAAGGTGTGAAAGACCAACAGAATAACAATTACAAGAGCAATGTGAAATGGGAGTCCGGTGTTGTTCACTGCAACTTGAACTAAAGCGGTTTTTAAAAAGGAATTTCTCTTTTTGAAGCAAGTTTGTTTTTTCCCCCACTATGGGTGGATGCAGATTTCCTTCCACCCAATGAGATTTTGCAGCCGCCTTCCAGGAAGAAACTTACCTCCATCCTTCTTCTTTTTTTTTTAAAGAAGATGTTCTGTTTTGGGTTACACAGAAACATCAAGGCTTATTCTTTGTCTTTTTTTTTAAATTCCTAGTAGTTTTTGTACTTTTCATTTAAGTATAGAGGAGGGGATATAGAGGAGAAAGCGTGTACTCAAATAGCATAAGGGGGGCTTGTGGAAACTCTCCTCTCAGGTCCCCCCACCCACTGCCACCCGCACCCCTTCCCTTCACTCTCCCTCTCCCTTTGATTAATAGATCCATGTGGCTAACGGCCTGACATATGGTGTGCGAAGCAGCTTGAGACGCTACCTTAGGCATCCCCTACGGCTATTAACATATTAGAGGCTTCTGTGCAGTCAGACAGTCAGACTTCATCTCCAGGCCAGCGCAGAAAGGCTGCACCCCAGAGCTGTGGGATACAGGCTTTCAATAATGCATCAGGCTTCCCGTTCTAAGGGAGCTGTTCTTGGTGCTGAAGGCTCCTGCGCAACTGACTCGTCTGCTCAGCCAACAAAAGAACCACCATGGTTTCCTTTAAAAGGTGGGGGGAGCTGCTCGCGTGTATATACACACGTGTATGATAGAGGCACACGTCTGAATATGTTACTACACTTATTGTATCTTTCCTAATTTATAGGTCCAGTAAGAAATAAGAAACATATCAATACAAAGACACAATAAGAAAAGCAACTATTAAGATTAATGTTTTAAAACAAAAGCTTGGGATAAAAATGCAATTTAATACTCTAGGAAATTGGAGGAAGTTCCTTTAAGATACTTAGTTTCCCCCTTTTTTTCCTTTACTTGCTTTCTTTTCTTTCTTCTCTTTCTTTTCCTCCAAATAATCTAGATTTTTTTGTAGTATAAATAATGTTTTCTTCTTTATTTTTTCCTTTCCCTCTTCCCTTTTCTCTTCTCTCTTTCTTTTCTTTTTCAGTATTAGATTGTATTATTGCTATATATATATGTCTTCTTTTTATTATTTTTGTTTGTTGTTAAATTAAATAAATGTTTAAAAAATTAAATGAATATGTTCATACACATACATACATGTACATGCCATACAAACTTCCTAGCTGCAACTACATTAAATGGGGAGTAGGGAGAGAGGAAAACAGGAATTGGAAGGAGAGAGAAGTCTAACAAATGAATTCAACCTGAATGTTTAATCTGAAAGACACATACAACATACTGTCGTTTTTATTTTATTAAAAAACACCTTTCTGGAAATCAAATTAAATAAGACAATAGACCCGTTATGGCGAACCTCGGCACTCCAGATGTTCTTGGACTTCAATTCCCAGAAGCCCAAGCCCCCATGAATCCCCACGAATGGGATTAATGCTATTCATCTGGCCCATGCCACCCTCATCGCTCCTGGAAGTGAAAGTATAACGTACCCATACAGGTAAATTTTACTTCCACTTCCAGGAGTGATGAGGATGGCATGGGCGGGATGAATTGCAGTATATCCATTCGTGTGGATTCATGGGAGATTGGGCTTCTGGGAACTGAAGTACAAGAACATCTGGAGTTTCAAGGTTTGCCATCACGGCAATAGACAATAGCAGATAGCCAGACTGATAGCCAGACCAATAGACATGCACTCCTACATGGTCACACACAGACACAAACAGTTCTCCCAATGTTGGTTCAAGGGGTGGGGAGAATGCTAAACTGCATGTACTCAAAATTGTATGTGTAGATCTAAGGAACTACAGCCACAAATACCTGCAGCGTTTGCAACTATATCTTTTTATTTCTGACACATTTGGCACTGATTTGCCTACAGCTCCATCTGTGCTGAGTTTTTTTAAACTGAACACTTGGGTTTCATATTAATGTGAACCCGCTGAGGTCAACATGTCTGAGTCAGATGTCATGATACTCTGTAAATACTCAATGGTACTGACAGACAAATACTGATTTCTAAATATCTCAACCAGAATATGATTCCATATCTTTATATGCTACATTAATGTACCCGCAAGTAAGCCTAAACTGAAAGTTTCAGGCACAGTGGTTTACTGATTTCTCTCTGCTTTCATCACGATCCTTTCACATGTTCACTGAACATGTGTTTTTGCTTCATCAGACAAGTAAATCAAAATTTTGGGCCCGGTATAAGTTATATAGAATACCTGTCATAATATACAATGCATACATCAAATGAGGATCTGAACAATATACAGTACTCACATTGAAAAAGGCAAGAGAAAGCATGAGAGATCAGGAGGTATCTAGAGCTTCTTGTTGGCCTTAAACTGCTTTATATGAAATGGAGTTAATAGAGAGAGAGAAAAAGAAATTTTGCCCACTCATGTGCACACCCTTTACAAATATATGTACCCTTGCTTGCAATTTGTCTACCTGTGTGAATGTTCATATGAAGGGGGCGTTAATATCCGACATCCTTTAAAAAAACAAGTCTTAAACCAACACTCATTCATAAGTCAGACAAAAAGATATTATCCTTAGCCCCGTCAGGGTCTCTAGGTCTTCATTTTCTTTCACAATGAGTGTACCATCCACATCCTTGTCTTAAGTTTGACAGCACTTCTTTAGGCGAAGGTTACACACCCAGTGATAGTCTCTGTTCTGCTTGGAAGAATATTCAAGAGTAATCAGAATCAGTTCGATCTTTTCCAGTAAGTCTATTTTTATTATTATTCTGTGAACCTGCTTTGCTTAAAAATAAATGCACACAGGGAAATCGAGCTGCCTGGCACCGGCTGTTGCACAGTGTCTACGCTCTGAGGTTGCATTTCCAGGTTTCGCTGATCCGTCGCTACTTCCTTCGCTTTCCCTTTGGCGGACGGCAGGGGTCCCAGGGACGCGCCTGTCAGTGGAGCCGCCTGTGCCGCCTGCCCAAAGCTTGCTTATTAGGGCCGGCGCCCGCGCTTGACCCACCTCCCGCCTGCCCAAGTGAGAAGACCTGGGTCCGTTCCAAGGCCAGCAAGGGTTAACGAAAGATCACCTTTCTCACGTGATCGTCTTCTGACCCCCCCCCCCCAAACTCGTGTTAATAAAGAGCGGCTTGGTGTGGGTTTGTTTGGTTACCGTTTGGCACAAGTGGGGACGATGAGGTTCCCCCTGGAAGCGAAGCGAAGGAAGTGAATGGCCGAGGAAGACAAGGTGACTTCTTCTCCTTCCATCCAGATCCCCTCCCTTTCTCTGACTCGGAACTTGGAAGCACCTGAAACTCTCTGTTGCCCTTTGTTCCCAAATTCCACTAGACCAGACGGAAATGTGTTTCTGTGCTCGTGAGTTGAATCCTCTCCTTGAGAAAGGCAAGGGAGACCCGAAGCCAGAAAGAGATCGGTCCAGCCAAGGCTGCGAATTCTTTCCTCTGCTCTTTCTAACAAAGGCCACGGGCTATAAGATCTTTTGTAAAGATAAATACTTATTTTTCTGGAAGGAAGGAAGGAAGATTCTCATCCCACACACCCGCCTCTGTATCTTTATGACAAGACAGAGCCCCCCCCCCCCCTCTGGCATTTCGGCTGTCCTGCTATCATTAAAGGCAAAGAGATCTCCCAGCCCCAATCAAATGTCAACATTGACAGCCAGTCTTGTATCAGGATCCAGGATCCAACTACCTGTAATGCTACTCCAGTAACAGCAGAACGATGGGCAACAAATGCCGGTTTCTCTTCACCCGCCCTCCGCCCCGACGGCTCCCTTTCACTCCGATTACAAACCGATAGGTAGACTCTCCTACCTATCCAACTCAGAAATGTAAGCCCCGTTGAGTAGAAAGGAAATTGTGCCCCAGGGAAGTGTGCCTAACCATGCAGCGGCTGTCAAGCATGTTAACTATATGTAAACTCCACGTTCAGGCACAGTCTACCTGTAAATATCAGAAGGGGGGATAAATACAAAGATGTGGCTTGCTTTGCTGTCCTCACGCTCTGAGAGGCACCTAGTGTCTGTTCCCTGTGGGGAATGAGGTGGTGGATCAAACAGGGCTCGACGTACGCATTTGGGGGGTCTTAACTGGCCACTTTTTACCTCTTAAATCAGGAGTGCCTAAAGTACAGCCTGGTGGCTGGATCCGGACCCCAAAACTAATTCATGGGGCCCATGAAGCCCTCATCACTCCTGGAAGCGGAAGTAAAAACGTGCTCATACAGGCGAGTTTTACTTCCGCTTCCAGGAGCGATGAGGGCTTTGTGGGCTGTTTGAATTAGCATTAGGGGCTGGATTCGGTCCTCGGGCCATAGTGACTGGCTCCATGAACCATGTGACCATCCCGCGCCCGAAAATTGTGGGCATCCCTGTCTTAAATCTTCCCATTGACGTCTCGTCAAAAGTAAATCTCACTGAGGCTTTCTCCCAAGTTAGCGTGCGTTGCAGCCTTAAAGCTGCAGTCTAATGCCCAACAAAGGGGGAGAATGCCCCATGCAACTCAGTGGGGTTTACTTCTGAGTAGACAAGCGGAGGTTTCTGCTGCCCTCCCCTGAACCCAGTAAATCAACCCAGCACTCCTAGCGAGCTAAGGCACAGTGACTTGTAACCCGGGGGTGCCACTTGCCATCCGTGGGACTCGAATCAACCCAGTCATTGACTGGTAGCTCTCCAATGACGTTACAAGCCCAGCCCCGTTTCTTCCCTATCTGACTTCCAAGTCCAGCAAGTCCACCTTTCGGCCTCCTGAAGAAAAACGCGAGAAGACCAAGGGATTATTAACGCCCTCGGATTGGCTTTAGCGATCAGGTTTACTTTGAGCCGGATCTAGACCGGCCAAGATCTCGAACAGGCTTGTCTGCTGTTGACATCTACGGGACACACTCCAGGAGTTGGGTTTAGAAGAACGGAGGGGGTGGGGGTGGTTCTCGAACCCGCTTTGAAAACGAAACGATTGATCACCTATCCTTTCACCGATCTAAACCAAAGCAACAAAATAAAAAAATAAAATAAAAATAAACGTAATTTGTCGCTAATTTGCCAATTTCAACACAGTCGACCACCGCTCTTTGCAAGCCATTTTGGTTCGAATACTCTCAACGAGGCCACTGCTCGCTGGACGGCATGTTTGGATTAGACTCCCAATCCACCTAGATTATCTGGGAATACACAAATATAGTACGTACACACTCTCTCTCTCTCTCTCTCCAGCGTCTTTTCATCCTTGGGAAGCCAGTCAAAAACCAGCTTGCCGTTCCACCCTTTCCCCCGCCCCTCCCCCTTGCTCCAGCCGCCGCCTGCCTTAATAAAGTCACCGAAGTGGAGTGGAATTAACATAAATCATTATTAGTTATTCGGATTTGCTCCAAAGGCGGGGGGGGGGTAGAAGGCCGACGAGCCCCACCGAAGGCTTCCCAGCTGCTCCTCTAAGCCGGAGCACCACGAACTGGCTGAAGCTGGGGGTCTCTTCCCCCCTGCGTCCCCTCCCACCCACTCACCCTTCGCCCTTTGGGTCCTTCCTGCCTCCTTTGGCAGTCCCTAAAAAGCAAACAAAAGCCATCAATACAGACCTCTTCTGCCTTCCTTTCTGCCTGCCTGCCTGCTTTCCTCCGCGGTGGCTCTGCCGCTCGGAAAAGCGCAATAGCCGCCTGAAAAGATTGCGTTTTATATCACCAAAGGGCGATTAATATTGCATTAACTGTATTTAACATTTTTCCCCCTTCTCTCTCTCTCTCTCTCTTTCTCTCTCGTCCAGGAGCAATCTGAAATGAGTTAAGTTCCTGTTACTAAATACGGCAGGATGGATGGAAGGGTTGGTTTGGTGTTTTGGGGGGGGAGGGGGGTCGGTTAGGAAGAGAAGCATGTCAGAAGCAGAGCCAACAGCTGCAACTATCTGTATAAACAGGTTATTTGTTTCATACTTTGTATATTATATTTTTTTAAAAAAAATAATGTTAAGGGGTCTAGCGTGTTGGCGCGTTTGAAGTAAGGGAAGCTTCCATGCTAATGGTCTGTTTAAAGTATTCTGACACCGCCTGGAGACATCGGAGTCTCTGCCTTCATTAAATGTTTATTGTCAACACTTCAGTGAGAGGGGGGGGGGAGAAGAAAGGAAAGAGAGAGGAGGAGGAAGAGAAGCCATGGCTGTTTGAGGGAGGGTACCCTGTGGTGTTGGGTTCTGACCCGGAGTTCGGATCCAGAGATTTGGGGCTGCTCCTGCCCAAGCAATGTCAAAGGAGGCCTGGTTCTAGGTAGGAGGTGAGGACTTGGTTCCCTATAGCGTCTCGACCCGTGGAATTCGGAGTAGAGCCCTAATCCTCCACGCACCCGGCCCCTCGCTACTCCCAGGGGTTGGGACCTCAGGAAGGTCCCCCCCCTCTGGATTTAGGATGGGAGGCAGAACCTGGTTATGGGCTCTTAGCTCCGCAGCTGAGCGAAAGGAACTGCAGATTGAACTCACCAAAAGGTGACTTCATTTTGCCACATTCACGTCTGGCCTAGACACCGAAGAAGCTGGGTGAGCAGTCTTCACACATCCACAGCTGGCCCATTGCAGCTTCACTTCTTTCAATTTCTTGGGGTTTTCTTGGGGTGTCTGGTTCCTTCAGTTGCCTTTCAGCCCACAAGTCCCATTTCAAAAGCCTCTCACTGTTGCCAAACAGTCTTCATCATCAGAATCATCACCGCAGAAGTAACACAGGAGTAGGGCAGATGGACTCCTCCTGCCGCCACCTCATTTCCTTTCTATTAGACTTCTCACATGTGCACAAAACTTGAACTGCCAGCTTGCATTGACGGTCCCCATTGCATCAGTAGTGTCACCTTGTTCTTATCCATTATGATTATTCCATTGATATTGTTTCCTTCCAACATCATCAGAATCATCAGAATCAGAATCAGAATCAGAATTATCATCATCATCATCATCATCAGCAGCAGCAGCAGCAGCAGCAGCAACAGAATCCAACTCCTGTCAAGGATGTTATCCTAACAACACTATACCTAAAATGTGCTGTACTGTCTTAGCAGGCACAACAGATAAGAACAAGACGATACTGCTAGCGCAAAGGGGGCATTCAATGCAAGCGGGCAGATCGAGTTTTGTCCACATGTTAGAAGTCTAAAAGAACCGTACCTGTATTTTCTAAGGAAACCTTGTGCCATACTGGCTACGTCATCCTTGCTATTATAATCGCTACCGATTATGAGAATAATTAACTGCTGTTATACGTTATTAACGCTGCAGTGCAGTTTAAATCCGGCCAGAAAAACGCAGTTAAATCCTGTAAGGTTCCTGCTAGTGGCCGGTTCTGATATTGCGCATTGAAAGCACTTGGGAAAGAGGAAGGAAAAGAAGGCTCCCTTTGCTAGTTTAGGATTGATAAGAAAAAGGGTAAAAATCATATCCTATCAAGTCGTTTGCCAGGTTAAAAACAGACCTAGATCACCTTTTGGTCTGTTTACTTTCCTCCCTCTTCCTTCATTATAAAGCAAATGATCTGCTTGTCTTCCGTTAACCAGCATAAGGCTGGTTCAGATGTGATTGTATGTTTATCTATCTATCTATCTATCTATCTATCTATCTATCTATCTATCTATCTATCTATCTATCTATCTATCTATCTATCTATCTATCTGATTGATCGATCAGATTTATATACTACTTGTCTGGGTCATTTCCTACTTTGAGTGGTGTACATAATTTTTAAAAAGTCAATCAAACAAAATACTACTGGTGAAGTGTTTGATAAATGTAAGTAAAATTAAATATAAAACTATAACTATTAAGTGGCAGTAGGGATGATATCCTGAAAAGTCTCCTTAAAGAGCAAGGTCTTCAACATTTTACAAATATGGCCAGGGAGGGGGCCTGGCCCTGCTCCACTGGTAAAGAATGCCATAGTGTAAGTCCAAGAGATAACAAGACCCTAAAACCATAAAGGACCTTCTACGTCAATGCTAGCATTTTCTGCCTGACATGGAATGTATTTCTTTGTTCCTATCATCAGTCTAGCCCCTGCATTCTGGACCTGTTGAAGTCTCCATGTCAGAGACAAGGGCAGCCCCACGTAGAGAGCAATACGGTAGTCAATTCAAGAATGGACCAGTGTTATTAAGGAACCTCTGCCCAAGTAGGGTTGCAGCTGTGCAATTTGATGGAGTTGGAAAAAAGCAACTTTACAGATGGCTGCAATTTGTAAATCGAGATTTAGGGTCGGATCTAAAAATGACACACACATTGCTGCTCCACATACTCGTGTGTGTGTGTGTGTGTGTGTGTGTGTGTGTGTGTGTGTGTGTGTGTGTGTGTGTGTGTGAGTGAGAGTGAGAGTGAGAGTGAGAGTGAGAGTGAGAGTGAGAGTGAGAGAGAGAGAGAGAGAGAGAGAGAGAGAATATTGTACAGTTTTGTTTCTGTGTCCCTGTAGGTCCCTCTTTGCCAAGCAGACCCACATTCATAAACCCTCAATAATTAAACCCTACAATCCACTAAATAGATGCCAGGACAGGACAGTTCCCTTGTTGAAATATAAACCATTTCAGCACTGTCACTTCCATGTCATATCACTGAAAATATACTAGACTTCTTTCTTTCTTTCTTTCTTTCTTTCTTTCTTTCTTTCTTTCTTTCTTTCTTTCTTTCTTTCTTTCTTTCTTTCTTTCTTTCTTTCTTTCTTTCTCACTAAGAACCAAAAATGCCCTGGATATACCAGCCTGGTGTTCTGACCCCCACCTTTGTGAAACTTGACTGTAATCAACCAATGACGCGATGGAAGCCCTCTGCATAAGCTCAGAGGCACTTTCCTAACCAATATTGCATCGCCTGTGTTAGTTTGGGGTCCCAATGCTGAAGAACAAATTACAACCTTCCTGAGCTTTATAAGTCAGTCTTCTCTTACATTGGGTGTTTTTGAAGACTCTTCTCTTTCCGTCGGTTTTGGTTGACTTGCAAATGAATGACTGGGATATGAGACTTGAGTCTTCGTCTCCCTCGGACCATGCCCACAGTGCTTTTCGTGTCGCCACTAAGTGAGCCCTAACTCGCCCTCGTTTCTGGGGGGATCACTTCTGCTTTACCACGGAATGGGTTTCTTCCTGACAGAAAGGAACTCTTTACTCGTCCGTTCCTCGGTCCCTGATCTGGGCTCCCCAAAGTAACGTTTCTTTCTGGACCAGCCACACACCTGCCTCTAGCAAGGGCAAGACTTCCCCTTGATCGTGTGCTTTTCCGGAAAGAACCCACCTACCCACCCGCCCGCCCCTTCGGACGAGTTCAGGCCTTGGCAAGGAGAGGCCTCGGCTCTCTCCCTCCACACGCACCCTCCCACCCCTCCACCCCGCTTTTCAATGTCAATAAATGCGTATTGACACAACCCGCGGCATGAGGCTCTTAAGGCCTGGAGTGCCCGGAAATGTATGGATTACGGCGCTTCGCTCGCCGCCGCCCTCCGACCATCCGCTTCAAGAGATGCTCTCGCTCCCTGGGCCCGATCCCTTCCTCCCTCTCCCCCGGCTCTCCGGCAAGCCCATGAGTGACTTTGGCAGGCTTCGAGGGGAAGAGCCGTGAGCCCGGGCCCTTCTCGACGGTAGCTTGACCTGCCCCCGCCAACACAAACGAGGAGAACTGAGGCGGCATGCGGAACTCCCTCCAGACCAGGGTTGCCCGAACTACGGCCCGCGGGCTGGATCTGGCCCATGACACCAAGTCATCCTGCCCGCACCACCCTTGCCGCTCCTGGAAGCAGAAGTAAAATGTGCCTTGCAATCTGTTTTGGAAGAGGGTGAGATAGATTTGTAGGCTGCCATTTTCTCTGCTTAAACCAGGGGTGCCCAAACTACACCCCATGGGCTGGATCTGGCCCATGACACCAATTCATATGGCCCACACTACCCTTGCCACTCCTGCAAGTGGAAGTAAAATGCACAGGTACCTCTGCTTCCAAGAGCAGCGAGGGTGGTGTGGGCCAGATGAATTGATGTCAGTGGCCAGATCCGGCCCATGGGCCATAGTTTGGCCACTCCTGATCTATTTACTGTATCTATCTGGTTTGTTGGGGGTGGCTGGGGTTTGTCATGTCGGCTCTGTTACACAGGTGTCTTTGAAACGTGTCGCGATGGGAAGCGCGTCGTTGAGCCGCAAGGAAACCAAAACAAAGCCAAGCCAAACCAAATCGCCGACACGTGGCAAGAGGCTAAATGGAGGCGAAGGCGGGAGAAAGTGAGAAAGTGAAGGGACCACCAAAGGGCCACCCTCGACGCGTTGGCAAGGGGGAAAGTCCACCCCTGGACAATCGCAGGCATCTCTGCGGGAAGCGGCCGGCGGCGCGTTTGGCTGAATCTTAATCCATCCTGCCGCCTTCTCTTGACAAGACTGAGTGGATCAGGGACTGAAGAACAATTTCTCTTTTCCTCTTGAGGCGGAATTTTTCAGACGTAAACACGGGAGTGGGGCGGGAGGGGGGGATCAGATAAAAATTCCGAGTCTGCAGATCCACGGACGTGAGCACAGATCCTTCGAAGTTAGTCTGCATTAATCTGAATTCTCGTTGATTTCAGCAGGTCTACTCTTAGGTATGTTCGAAGTGCATGGGGGGGGGGGTCTCAAAGAGTCAGACTCGACTGTGCGGCTGAACAACAGCAACTCTAGGCATAAAAGTAAAGGTCTCCCTTGCTCGAAAGCCAGTCGTATCTGACTCTAGGATTCGGTGCTTATCTCCGTTCACAGCCAAAAGAACCAGCGCTGTCTGCGCCTGCTGACATTATCGTGGAAATGTGGCATGGCATGACTAGACAGTCACGGAATGCTGTTACCTTTCCCGCAAAGCAGTGCCTATTTATCTACTTGCAATTTCTTGCTTTCGAGCAGCTAGATTGGCAGGAACTGGGGCAGACGACAGACGCTCGCTTCATCCTGCAGCATTCGGGTCTTGAGCTGCTAACCTGCCGACCTTCCGGTGGACAAGCTCAGCGTCTTAACTACTAAGCTACCTCGGGCCTCAGGTCTACTCTAGGTAGAACGAAACTGGGACCTGACCTATTATCACCCACTTTTTAATCTTTAAATCGCTTTCCCCCCCTTCAACAAAGCCGCCTCCCTGAGCCCAGATTTTGCCCAGTAGTAGTGTGGAAGCCGTCAGGTCAACTTTTCGAGAGAAGCGAAGGAGGAGGCGAAAGGGTCTCACGCACCCAGCCTCCCATCAAGCCGCCTCGACAACAATTACTAAAGTTTTTAATTAGCCTCTTGTTATAATTCATTTTATTAATTTTCCAACTCTCAAGCCATGAATTATGCAGGGAGCGGCGGTGTAATTGTGTTCGCAGCAGTTCTGGCGGAGGGCGCCCGATTGGCTCGGCGGTGCCACTCCCTGCCTCTCCCCCCCCCCATCCCCCCCTTTGCTGGCTCCGCGCCCGCACTCGGCCGAGTTCGAGCCTGGGCGGCGGGGAGAAGCACTAATATTTTATCAACCTTTTAAATCACAGATTAATTAAGGCTCATCGGAGGCCTGTCTCGCAGGTGGGAACAGGTTCCCAGGCGTGGGAGAATGTTTGCGGATGATTGGGGGGCGGGGGCGGGAGAGGGGAGATTACCTCTTTGAAAGAGAGGGGGGGTTCCCCAAACTTTAAGGAAGGGAAAAAAGTGGGGACGAAGCAGGTGGAAAACAAAAATGGGGAAGAAGGGAGAGGAAATGGTGAGGGGCTGTGGCCTTAAGGAGGGACCCCAACTTTTCCTGGTAGGAGACAGAAGAGTCTTATTTGAATTTCGAGGCGATGCTTAGTCAAACAATTAGAGGAGGGGGCAACGGTTAGGATGGTGGGTCTCTTCCATCGCCCAGAAACACCCGTGGATCTGGAGCTGATGCTTTTGATGCTGGTGGGGAAAAGGTTCGACTTGCGGAAGTGGGACAGGTTTAAAGCTTCATAGTATCCTGAGAGGGTGGAGAAAAAGAGACGGAGGAGTGGTTTGTGTGTGAGAGGGAGGGAGGGGTGGGGTGGGGGAATCAATATTAGCCTCGCAGTTGGGTCGGTGTGTGATTCATTGACGGCGGCCTAATCTAAGTTGAAAGCAATTTCAGAACAAGTGTTAAACAGACATTCCGCAAGTCGGGGTCGGGCGAGGGAGAAATGTTAAAAAGAAAGAGTTGGATGAGGTGGGGGGGGGGAACCGGTCTGCGTCGGGGGAGCGTCTTTTAGTGACGGAGATGAAAACTGCAAATGAAGAACCAGGGGAAGGGAGGCAGGGAACTGAGATGGCGTTTGAACGTTCTTAAAGAAGATACTGTAGTCCAAGGCCTCGCATATGCAATCAGACACTGCCTCCTGCAAATGGCACCGAAAAGTAAAATGCTTATAAAAGAATAAATCAAATCCCAAGCAAAGGAAGAGTCCCTAGTCTATGGGCTCTAAATCCCCATTCAGTTGAAGGAGGCTTCGTTCCTGAGTAGACTTGGAGAAGGTTACTCTCGAGGTTAGGTCGGGGTTCTGGTCTCCTCCCCATCCATGGGATACTGACCTAAATCTATTTATTCCGAAGTTAACCTTCTTTCCTCGGTACGGGCAAGCGCAGTCTTGTAGACTCCGATTCAGAAGTAAATATCGGATGGGCTCAAACTGGACGGAATCCCAGATACACTGAAGCCTCTGAATAAGTTTTGGATCTTTTCTAGGGAAGTCCTAGAAGAGTCGATTTGCAGGCAGTCTCCGTGAAAGACGCTGACTTAGGTGGAGAAGAGAAGAGAACGGAGACGGTGCCAGTTTCAAGGGAAATATCCTTTCCCACCCATCCAGGGCTATGTACTTTGAAAACCCATTTATTTTCAGGGAACTCTTTTTCGGCAGGTGCCTTCGGCGTTCCGTTGGAAATGCACGGAGTTTTGAAGGTTGCGATCCCAAATCTATTTACTTGGAAGTAAACCCCATTGGATGGAGGGGTCTTACTTCCGAGTAGGCATGCTTAGGAATGTGTTGGGAAGTGGCTTCAATCCGAGTCAGTCATCTTCCTCCCTTAAACTGGTGAGAAGCTGCTGATTTCCCTCCAGATCTACATAGAAAATTTGCCACACACTGCTTTTATTGACGTTACTACTGTATTTCATAGGGCCATCGTAAGTCAGAAGCGAACTGAGGTCACATAATGACAAGGAAATGTGTTAGAACTGCACCTAACAAAGTAATGGGAAAATTTACAACTTCGTGTTGTCGAGCTTTCCATTAGAACCTTTGTTAAGTAAATTCTTATTAGCACTTGTTTTGTTAATTACTATTATCACCATATCACCGGTCCAATTTCTACGCACTGTATGTGACCCTACAGCACTTCCTTTGAGAAACATGTAATATTATTTGAGGTGACCCGCAAAATTACAGTCTGAGGCCAGATTACGGAAAATAAAACACAACTTGATTTTCGTTTCATTTGGTCAGTCCCGAAATATTATTATTTTTAAAAAGTGGTATCTGATGGAACTTTTTAATAAAATATTTTAAGATATTGTAAATCCATTTGTTTGAAAATTGAGATGGCATTTTCAATTCATAAGGCACATCTGCTGGAAGAATTCTATGTTACTTTCTCTCTTTTTCTTTTGGGGTAAAAATATTTGCATTGCCATTTTACACGTGCCTATTCAAAAGTAAGACCCGCTAAGTTAAACGGGTCTGACTCCCTCATAGGCACGGATAGATTGACACCGCTTTACTTCTTTTCTTCGCCACATTTCTTCTCTGCATACCAACAGTTGTTGGGAATGAAACCTCACAACTTTAGCAATTTATAATTTGTTCACCGACTTAAACAATTTGATTTACAGGCTTAGGGTCAAAACCATATCGGTTGGAGTGGAAGAGAAATAATCAAGGAAGAAAGTTTCCCAAACCTGAAGTACTGCCTTCGGACAAAATTGTATTAGAGTACCAAATTCACCAAAACTTGGACAGTTTGAATTCCAGCTCGACTAAGTCTTGACAGGGCCAAGAGCTTCAGCAAGTTCGCTCAGAAGTAAAGTTGACTTAAGCCCTTTTCAGCTTTAAGCTGCAATCTTATATTTGCTTCCCTAAAACTAAGCACGGACAAGGTTGCTTGTCTAGGATCCGGCTGTTATCTAGACTAGCGTTAGCTGGATTGGGGACCTTAAATAGTGGAAGATGTCGGTGGCCAACGGTCCTAAGGATCGACTGCATTCACAACATAAGGAGGGATCAATTTGTTATTTCCATATTTATTAACTCAAATTTTAAAAAACAATTCTTAATTTTGTTACATCATTAAGTGCAATATATAAAGCAGGCCATTACTCTACCTTGGTCCGGGTACAGATATTTTGCAATCTTATTGGGAAACATCTCAAAAATTACTTATGAAGTCTTTTTTGTTTGTTTGACCTATTAAAACATAGTCTTTGATCTTCTGCACTTATACCGAATAAAGGTCAAGAAACACACTCAGCTAATATATAGTTCATTTTATTCAGAGCATCCATTTTCACATAAGATCTGTCTTATAGTAAGGATTTCTGAATTTAGCAGAAAAATACAACTCTTATTTTGCTAAAAAAAAACTGGTAGACTCTTTGTCTTGGTTCTGTCTTAGGGCTCCATGACTTGTTTTATTTCATTTTTTTAGCAGCTGTGTTTCAGGAAAAAAAGAAAGAACCTCATAAAAGAACAAATAATAATTAATAATAATACTTTTCTCTTTTGTTTTCCAGGTTCGTTTTATTTGAAAGTGTGCTGGGACACATCTCCCTGTTGGGCATACAGAAATAATTCTGATGGGAGTCAAAAATAATGTTTTAAAAAAAACCACCAAGAAGACCCAACCAAGGAAATAGTTCAGCACACATACATGGACAGGTAGATAATTCAGTGACACGTGGTTGTAACTCTTACCCATTTTTGCCCCCTCTGTGCATGAAAGAAAATATTTACAAACACCTTCCTCTTTTTATTTGTATTTTTTTTCCTGTTTCCTTGTTTTGCATTGAAAATCTAAATACAAGTAACATGACAAGGACTTCGTGTGTGTCTGTGTGTCAGTCTGTGTGGGTGTGTGGGTGTGGGTGTTCAGTGACAAAACAGGCAGTCAGCTATGTGAAATCACATCCATCATCCACATATATAAAACATACCCCAAAACAAACAATAATATTGGAAACTAGGTTTTTTTTTAGTGCTCAGTTTCGGATGCATAGAACGTTTGCTCTGCAAACAATGATACACACCAAAAGAAATCCTTCAACACACAGTCGAAATCATCAAACAGATAGATAAATAAATAAATAAATAAATAAATAAATAAATAAATAAATAAATAAATAAATCCTCCCGAGACCAGATCATGGAGTTTTTCTGTGCCTTTTCAGGGCATACATGCATCGTCTCAAGTCCTTCCCCACCTAGCCCCCACCTAATTTTATTGTGGATGGTACTTATTCCCCACCCCCAAAAAACCCCACAAGATTTTGGAGATTAAAGCATTTCCTGTCAAAGATGCATAAGTCTCTTTTTCTGTCCCTCTCTTCCCCACCGTTCCTTCATTGTACACCCGCTACCATTTTACAAGATCGCCCCCGACCAGTTGCGAAGCATAAAATTACCCATATCCCAAACCAAAGCAGCCCTTCATGCCTCTTCCCGAGCATTCGGAAACAAGGACTTCCCGTTTCCCCTCTTGTGTCAAGTGAAAAATTCCTTGGTCCTCAGCGGCTTGTCACTCCCCAGCGTTAATTACTGAGCCGAAATATCTATTCTTCTTCTCGTCCCTCCCCGGCTTCTGCTAAAACAGAACAAAGGCAGCCTGGCAAGAGGGGTGGAATTTATTTCCTGATTTAAGAAAGAGAGGTTTTGTGCGGAGGGAAAATCTCTCCGAACGTCGCCTGTGTTAACATAGAAATAAATCCAACTGAGGCCAATGGGATTTACTGCGAAGGAACGTATGCAGTACCCAGTTGCAGCCAACATTTTGAAAAAGGGCCCCCACAAACTACATTAGCAGGAGGAAGAGAAGGATCCTTACAAAACTCCTTCCTAAGGATCCGTTCCCAGCACCAACCGCGGAAAAAAATTAGCTCACCGAAACCTGTTTCTCTCGCCTGACTCCTGGGCACCTCATTCTTTCCATGGGTCTAAACAGTGGGGCGAAACAAGGGGAGGGGGCACGACTTTTGCTTTGTATCTTCCATAAAACAAATAAGCGAGTTTTCTCGGATTTTTTTTTTGGGGGGGGGGTGAGGAGTTAGGTTACAGAGGCTTTGAGAAATAGATCTCCTTTTGGTTAAGTTTCTCCGTTCCCGACCAGCTGCCCTAAATCCTCCAAAAAAACAAACCAACCTCTCCTTCTCCCTGTTAGCTTTCCCTGGTCCTTTGCAAACTGCGACCGCCCACGAAATGATCTCCCGTGCAACACTTTCCCCCATAAATAGGCATGGGAAGAAACGCACTGTAAAAGAAATAAGGAATTCAGAAGGAATGGAAGCTAGGGGAGTATGGGTGTGTTTTAAACAAACGGGGAGAGGGGAAAATCCAAATCCGAAAGCGATCGATCAGCACCTTCCCCCCTACCCCCCCCCCCCATGCTGACTTTCCGAGACCCACCCAGGCACCCACCCGCCCCGCCCTAGGCGATTTTGTACACTTTGGCGCAAGTCTGCCGTACTTGGTGGCCGTCGCGTGGTTTGCTGCCCCAATGGCTTCGGATTTCTCCGAAAGGGTCGAGCTTCAGAAGCGACCTGGTCCCACCCTTGCCCTTCCCTCCCGTCGCCTTTTGCAGTTGCCAGCACACGCTCTCTCTCTCTCACACACACACAATGGAAAAGGCTTCGGTTCGATCCCCGCCGTCGGTCCTCGGCCCTCAAGCTGGTCTCTTTCGTGTGGTTTTGTGTGTGCTGTTCCGGGCCCTTTTGCGCAGAGTCTCGGGTCCAAAAGGAGAAGGTTGTCGGTTCACCGAAAAGCCGGCGCGACCCCCACCCACGACACACACAGAGCCCCCTCCTTCCCGAAACCAAAAACACGAAAGATCGGTCCCAAAGCAGAGTCCGTCTCCTTTCTCTCCCTCCAAGTTCGCGGGAGAGGTTTGGCCCAGGTCAAGGCAAGTTTTGTTGGGGCGGGATCGCTCAAGGAGAAGCGGCCGTCGGGTCTCTCTTTTATTTCGTTTCAATTTATTTTTGGCGTCCGTCGGGTTTCCTACCTGGTGGGGGGGGGGAGTCGATGGGCGGAGGGGACCTTTTTTGGGGGGGCTGGGGGCGAGTGTGCCGGTGCGCGTGCCCGTGTGGTGCCCCGGGTGGCCTAGTAGGTGGCGGAGAACTTCATCCGTTTCTGCTTCTGTCTCTGGTTGCAAAACCAAACCCGCACCACGTTCTTTTTGAGGTCCAGTTTCTCGGCGATGGCGGCGATCTTCTCGGACGAGGGCCGCGGCTGGACGGCGAAGTAGGCCTCGAGGGAGCGCTTCTCCGGCGCGGCGATGGAGGTGCGCTTGCGCTTCTTCTCGCCGCCGTTGAAGAGCTCGGGCTTGTTCATCTTCTCGCGCTGGGCGCCCTCGGCCTCCTCCAGCCAGGCCTGCAGGATGGGCTTGAGCGCGATCATGTTGTTGTGCGACAGCGTCAGCGACTCGAAGCGGCAGATGGTGCTCTGGCTGAGCGAGCCCACCCCGGGGATCTTGAGGTTGGCCAGCGCCGAGCCCACGTCGGCCTGCGTCACGCCCAGCTTGATCCGCCGCTGCTTAAAGCGCTCCGCGAAGGCCTCCAGCTCCCGAGGGTCCGTGTCCGAGTCGCAGAGCGAGGCCAAGCCGGCCGCGCCCACCGCCGCAGCAGCAGCCGCCGCGGCCGCCGCGGCCGCCGCCTGACCGGCCGCCCCGCCGTGGTGGGCCGCCATCAGCCCCGGGTGCGTCAGGCCCGACGGCATGTTCATGGCCGCCGCGGCCGCCGGGTGGGCCAAGTGGCTCAGGCCGTGCATGTGGGCGGCGTGCGGGTGGGCCGAGGTGGAGATCAAACCCCCGCCGCCACCTCCGCCGCCGCCTCCTCCGCCGCCGCCGCCGCCGCCAGCCCCGTCGTGTCCACCTCCGCCTCCTCCGGCCCCACCGCCGCCGGTCATGAGGGTCAGCGAGGGCGAGGTGATGTGCTCCAGCAGGTCCCCGGGCTCCAGCGGCTGGTGATGGTGGTGGTGGTGATGGTGGTGGTGGTGGTGGCCCAGCGGCACGGTGGAGTTGGAGGTGCAGGGCACGTTGTTCATGGTGTGGTAGGTGGCGTCCGGCTTGAACGGGTGGCTCTTGCTCTGCGACACGGCCATGTCCACCGCCGCCAGCGCCTCGGCCCGGGCCAGCAGCGTCTCGTCCAGGCTGGTGAAGATGTTGCTCTGCAGCTGCAAAAGCGACACACAGGGAAAGCCAGGGAGCGGCGGGGGAGGACGGCGGGAGAAGGCGAGGAGGAGGAGGAGGAGAAGGAAGAGAAGAAGCCATTAGAACAACAGAGAGCCACACGGAGAGCCAGCGCCCGGGCAAGCCGGAGGGAGGGAAGGGACCCGGCAGGCGCCAGAAAGGAGGGCCGCGAAAGTTTGGGAAAGAGGCGCCGCGGAGAAGGGAACGGGAGGAGAAGGCCAGAGGAGGAGGAGGAGGAGAAAACCGAGCCAAGGGAACGGCGAGGAAAGGAAAGAAGGGGGACAGAATATCAGGAGCGTTAAAGGATGGAGAGCAATCGGAAGGAGGGACGGAAAAGTCGGGAAGGGGAGCCGAAGAGTTGAGGGAGAGGAAAGCCGTTCAGGCAGAAGGAAAGGCGAGGAAGTTTTGGAAAACTGCCCGTCAGGACAACGAAACGGTGGTGAAAGGAGTGGGGTGGGAGTCTGGGGTCCGAAGGGGAGAAGAGCAGGAAAAGGGCCAGAGGGGATCCCACAAGCTCCCCAGCCCCGTGGAAGGAGGAGGAGGAAGAAGAAGGCAGCGGACTCGGTCCCTTTCCGCCTTAGCCGGGGCCTTCCTGCGGGACGGGGGAGGGGAGGGAGGGGGTCCCATCGGAGGGAGCACCTGAAGGAGGAAATTGAAATCCACAGGGTGTGTGTCGGAGGGGAAGCCGCCGGGGGCCCCTTTTCCCTCGGCCATCCCGGCTCCGGAGCCCCGCGCAGGAAGGGGAGAGGGAAGCCCAGGAAGAGTCGGGACCAGGCGGAGAGGCGGCCGCCGACGTGCCGCGGAGAAAGAGAGCAAAAGAAACGGCCAAGCGGGAGAGGAGAAGAGAAGAGGCGAGGGAGGGGGAGAGGGGGGGAGTCAGAGAGAGAGAGAGGGAAGGGAAGGGGGGTCAGGAGGGAAGGATCGACGGGCGGCCGAGAAAAGCCCCGGGGTGGCCGCTGGGTGCCTTACCGGCGGCGTCGGGAGACAGGCTCTCCGGATGGCTTCGGAGCTGGAGTGCAGCGACGGGTACTTGTGCTCGGGGAGGGTGGGGTGCATCGCGAAGTGGGGCTGCTTGCTGTTCATGGACATCATCTTGGCGGCGGGGCAGCGGGCGGCGCCCCAAAGGCAAGGCACGAAGGAGTCCGGCGCTCCGGGGGCGCTCGGGCCGGGCGACCTGGGGCTCCGCCACGCGCCGAGCGCGAGCAGGCTGCCGGGGCCGCCGCCGCCGCACATCCGCAGCTGCCGGGGCTGCTCCGGCGCTGGGGCTCCCCGGGAGCGCGCCCGCCCAGCCTCCCGCCCGCCCGGCCCGTGTGCGCCGTCTGACTTCGCCGCCTGCTCTAGCCCAGCGCTGGCGGGAGATGCGCTCGCCTTACACCTGCGCCCCGCATCCCGTGGCTCCCGGCCGCCTCTCCCTCTCGCGAGAACTGGCGACGCCCGTTTTGATGGACTGGCCTCCTCCTCCTCCTCCTCCTCCTCCTCCCGGCGTGATGCACTCCTCCCCCTCCTCTCCCCTCCCTCCGCTTTTCCTGCCGCTGCCTTTGCCGACTCACGTCGAACCCCAGCCAGAGATGGCGACACCTGGGAAAGGGGGGCTGACGATGGGGATGGGGGGGGGGAGGAGAGGGGACAAGAGGCGCACATTCCCCCAGCGCGCTTGGGGGTCCCGGAAAAGGAGGCTCAGGTCGGGGAGGGCGTTGAGAGTTTGGCCCCGCGCCTTCCTATGATTTCCTTTTCCCCCTGTGGGCCAAGCAAGCCCCCCTCGCTGGGAAGCCCGTGGTCTTTTTGTGGCGGGTGTCACGTCGTGGGGACAGGTTCGTTTTTCACGGTGGCTGGTTTGGCTGGGCTTCAGTACTCTAGCCTTTGAATAGCAATATGAAAGATTGATTGATTGATTGATTATTACTGTCAATAATCATACCTGTTCGCCCTATTCTCTCCCTGCCCTTTGATAGCAATCTCGGCGGTGCTCTGATCAAAGTATCGTTGGAGTGTTTAGTGTGATGGGAAGCCTTGCTGAAGCGCTGTAATTCCTGCGGGGATTGGCGCGTCTTGTCGCCTTCTTCTCTCTCCTTCTCCTCCTCTTTATACTTCGGTGGGTCCTTTAGATCTCACCGGTCGTCGTCTCCCCACCACCACCCCTTTGGTGTAGCGCCCCATTGGTTAAGCCGTCGCCTTCGGCCTCAGGAAAACTCCCCTCCTCGGAAGGAACTTCTGCGGGCATCGACAGGACTCGCTTCCCAGGATCGGGTCGGAAAGTGGATCCTGTGTGGGATTCCCAGGCTTCTCTTTGCAGATAGCGTTGCCTTGTTTGTTCGCTTACAGTTCACGGAGGCACCTTTCCTTCCGTAGCGCGTCTCTTATGCGCTTGGCCTTCTCCTACATTCCTGCCCCGGTGGAGACCCCGGTTCGACTGTTTTCGCCTCCTGGGCACGATTTCCGTTTGCCTTTCGAGGTAGATCCTTGCGTTGTGACAGTGAGAACAAGCAGTCTTCTTTTAGGCTGCCTTCGAAGTGGGGGGCGGGGGGAGGGATAAGGAAGTCAGGTGTCTCTTGATCTCCAGGCCACACACGGAGACACGTGTCATCCCTAGATGTGTGTTCTATAACCCTCCCCGACCCTTCTGGGGGGGCCGACCCCGAGAAAGATTTCCTTATTGCCAAGACAGAGAAGTCTCTTCTTGGCTTCTTGACGATCCCTTGTAGCCGAAATTCGAGGGGTCTTCAAGAAGTGAAGTAAGAAATGAGCCTGGCTGCACCTTTACCAAGATCGGGAAAGGTGTGTGCGTGTGTTTGACTCTTCCCTGGTTGTAGCCGGAGCGCACTTTAAGTGGAAATTAACACATTTGGAAAGAAAGAGAGCAGCGTGTAAGGGGTCCCCCCCCCCCCGTTGACCAACCGTCCTCCTCTCTTTCATTTCAACTGGTCTCATCACGCTATTTTCTTCAGTTTGGAGTCCTGTCCAGTCAACGAAGGCTACTTGTGACCCCAGCCCCTGCTACCCCCATCTCATGGAAGGAACAAAAAAAAAATGTGGCTGGATGAGAAAGGGTCCAGGAACCAGGGCCAGCGCCTTGGAACAAACCTCTACACCCACCCAAAGGCGAGGGAGGCCGGCCTTTATCACTCTCGAGTGGCAGGGAAAGAAAGTGCCGTTCTTGTAAAACTGGGACTGTCCCTTTTGAAAAGAAAAGAAGTTTGCACGGCCCTCACCTCCCTGAGAATCAGCCTCTGTGAAATGTCACCCTGGCTGCATCCTTCCCTTTCTCTCCAACAGCAACCCTCAAAGCTCTTAATATTAGGCCCATGGGGTCATAAACTCTCGAGTATGTAAAATCGTGTGAATAAAGGGGATGTGGCGGAGGAGAGGAATCACACACACACACACACACACACACACACACACACACACACACACACACACACACACACACACACACACACACACACACACACACACACACACTTCGCCTGGAGTCGTCCTCGAGGGGCGAAGGGTCACCCGTCTGTTCCATGAACCGAGACGTGTGTACACACGCACTCCAAGGCACTCACCATCCCGGGCTTTCTGCCGGTTTTCTCCCGCAGTCAGAGCGGTCTGTGGCGCTCATTAATTCCTGTCTCCATCCTTGAAATGCGTCCCATGGGCTTCCTGAATTCAAATTTATCTCCGTGAAATATGTTCGGGGAAGGAAAACATTCTGATCAGTGTTGGGAGATGAGAGGATGGGAGCGAGGCGCCAGGCCCGGGCTCTCTGGTTAATGATCGCTAATTATTGTTTCCTTATTAAAGTTGTGTGGTGGCTGAGAGTACAGTACAGTACTGGCTGGCCCTCTCACCTCCCGTTTAATAAAATGCAAACCAATCCCCCCTTTTCTCCCTCTCTTTGATCGATTTCTAGAATCCCGATCAAGTCATAGAGAGTGGATTTTCAAGCCCCCCCCCCCTCCTAGAGTAAGGCTGGAGGAAACCCCTGCTCAACCACGGTCCTTTGGGAGATCTAGGAAATAGGAGGGCTTTCTGAGTCCACTTCCCAAGGGAGAGCGGATCAGTCAAGCTCTCCTCTTTACTCTCATCTCCTCAAGCTTAAGGGAAATTTAAATGCAAGGGGAAATGCTTTTTCTTTTCATTTTTTGAGCACACCATCGCAGCTTTCGCCTCTGCACGTTTTTCTGACTTGATCTGCGGTCAGCTCCAGAATCCTACCAAACTTGACTTTCCTATATCACCTGAAATATAATCTAACAAAAAACTCGTGGACATTCCAAAAGACATCTGAATTGCCTTGGTTTAGCCTCGAGCACCCCTCTTGAGATTTGTTGCGATTCCACAACTTTGGGCCGCAAAGGATCGTTTGCATGATTCGGAGAGAAATCGTCCCTCTTTAATTTGTTATTAAATTGATTGTATGTTGCTAACTGCAGATAATGATAGTCATTTAATATCTGCCTCATCACATCAGTATCCTTGATATTAAACATTATAATCGAGTGTCCCAAGGAAATGAAGAGAGAAGTCAGGATGCTGTCAGAAAGATATACATACAATGTAATCTGGATTTGTTCTTCAGGTTGGAAACTCCTTTTAAAAGCCAGTCAGAAAAAAGGTTTGTAGGATCGGCCAGGCCATGCTTACAGTATTTGAATCCTGTTGGAGAGCAGCAGGAAAAACCAAAAGCAAATTTGTCTTGCAGGCTTTCAACCTCTGGTGGAAAGAAATGCGGAGAAGATGGAAAGTTTGCCATATGGAAAGTTTGCCATTTATATTATAACTGATTGCTGTAAAAATAACCTAATATGGATTTGTCACCAAGTACGTACATAGAAAACAGACACAGCATGTTCATTAAAACAACCAGCTCCAAAACAGGAAGTCCCTTACTGGGCTTCCGCTTCTGCCATGCATTTCTCTGGTGGCCTTGGACAAGCCACTCTTTCTGAGCCTCAGGCCTCCACAGTGCTACTGACTATAGAAATAGGAATAGCAATTTTAATATATATATATATTAATTTATAACATTTTTATACCGCCCATCTGGGATATTTCTCACTCTGAGCAGTGCACAGACAAATAAATAAAAGCAATATAATAGAACAAACAACCAAATAAAATAAACAACAGAATAAATACCTGGGGAAAAAAATAAAAATAAAAGACCTGTTGTCTGAGAGCAAGCAAGCAAGTTCAACTGACTAGCTAACTTATTGTCAGAGGTGTAATATTATTAAATACCGCCCCATAGAGCTTAGTGTACTCTCTGGGGAGTTTTCAAGTTAATTAGCATTTTGCCCCCAACATACTGGGCACTCATTTTACAGACCTCAGAAGGATGGAAGGCTGAGTCACCCTTGTTCCCCATCGAGCTCAAACTCACAATGTTTTGGCTGCACTGCAGTGGTTTAACCACTGCACTGCCAGGGTTCTTCCAATATTAGCTTTATAGAATTGCTCGGGGTTACAACTGGAGAAAGCATGTGGAGCATTCGGGACACTTGACTGCCTTTTAGGAATGTTAACTATTTTTATGGCTATTCTTCATACCAAAGTGGGAATTATCAAAGGTGGGGGTTGCTCTTGAAATGAGCCTCACTGCAGCAAATAGGTCTGAAAGGTTTTCCAGGAGCGCTTGTTGCTGGACAGCTCCCTAGTGATGTATCTTCATCAAGCTCTCTCGCCTCACCCCGCCCCCGCCCCCCAAGCTGTCCCAAAGGTCAGAGGTGCCAATTGTCCAGAAAGGAATGATATCAAATCGAAGCTGTGGTTCCGCACTCCGAGTGCAGTTACTATGGGTGGACATTCAGACCATCATCCCACCTACACAAGACCCTTTGTCAAGACTCTCTCTTAGACCACAGAGGCCCGTCTGAGAAAGGACCCTTCTGAAAAATGGCACTGAAGAGCCTGATCTGTGTCACACGATCTTGAGTATACAACCCTGGTGCTGAGGGTCACATTTCTTCCCAATCCTGTTTTGACAGGGTTGCTCCCTAGGCGTCTCACCCAGTTCTGGACTTTGAGGAGGAGGAGGCTCAGGGAGTGTGGCACATACCCTAGATTCGAATTCATGACTTTTTTGGGGGGAGAACTCAATGACTGGTTTTCAACTCTGTCTGTCTTCTGTCTGTGTGCGTATATATGTGTGTGTTTGTGTGTGTGGCATGCACAGGGAAAAGGCAAGAGAGAAAGAAAAACTCAGGCAGAGTTTGAAGCCTTGATACATTCCTAGAATCCAGCTCCCATTCCTCTCTATGGTGTTAAGAATGCTACAAGGTAGCTCAGGGATGCCAAAATTATGGCCTATGGGCCAGATCCAGTCCCCCCCCCCCATGCCAATTCATCCAGCCCATGCTGCCTTCATCACTCCCGGAAGTGGATGTAAAATGTGCCTGTACGCATTTTACTTCCACTTCTGGGAGTGACAAGGGTAGCATGGGCCGGATGAATTAGCATCGGAGGCTGGATCCGTAGTATCAGCACCCCTGAGCTAGACTTGTTCCTCTCTGCCACTGCCCGCTTTCTTTCCCTGAAAATGGTCCAGAAGCAATGCGCAGGTCCATGAGGAACCAGAACCTTGGCTGACCGGGCACCTGTCTCTCCCCTGGGCCTCTTCCTTTGTTTTAACCCCCCCCCCCTTTCCTAAGTTCTCGTGGTGCCGGGCTAATACTGAGAGCCACAGTCGTTCATGCTTCGAGGGTGGGCAATCTTTGGAGAAACGGCCCTGCTTTTATGACCGAAAATGGTCAGTAAAACCTCAGGGAGGCAACCGCATTTCATAGAAGGGACCGAATATGGATGCAGAAGGAAACTTGCCTCCAGGACCTTAATTTCACCAAGAAGGTTTCCTGAAGACAACAAAATGAGCCTTTATTCCCCTCTCCATCCCACACCTAAGTATCTAGGCAAAGGCAGTCGTGCTTCCAGAGCCCACCGGAACTGGCTTTCATGTTAGTGCGGGACATTTAGACCGCTAGCTGAAATGAGTCTACTCGGAAGTAAGTCGCAAATTGTACCACAAGGTCTTGCTTCTCGAATTCTGTGCATAAGTCCCGGAGAGAGGATCCCACTGAAGCGAGTTGGACTAAAATGTTCTTCCAGGGGTGTGGTGTGGAGCACATGCAACCAAACCCACAAATCGATAAAGCCAAATTTGAGATCTAATCCTACTCAGGTTGTTTGCTCAGAATTTACTCTTCGGTGGGTTTTACCCTAATCCTGCGGGCCGCAGAGGCAGGGATTCACTTTTTTGGTATTATGCGTGGCCCAAGGACTACAAAGTATCTGGTTTAGGTCCGTATCCTTCTGGCATTGAACTTGGGTTCAAGCCAAGTACTGTACCGTGGCCCTGCAGCGTTTGTTTCTGCCTCAACAGTAATAGTGACTGAGTCCCAGCTACACAGCCATTGCTGGTTGGTTGAAGCAAGCAGGAGTACCTTGAACATGTGAGTTTGTCGTCCGGGATGGAGGAGCACAAAGTAGAGGCCCCTGGATAGAAGCGATAGGGCACTTCCCTCCCGATGCCATCTTGGATACGAGCTTGCCTGTGAACCGATCTGAATTGATTTCAGCTAACAATTATTGGTGGCTGAGTAGTTGATTGATGAGGGAGTCGGAACCTAGAGATGTAGGGCGCAGATGTCAATGGGTCATTTTACTTAAAGCCCTGCTGGAAAAAAACCGAGGAATGGCATGGGAAAAAACTGGTCTCCCTTTTCAGGACAGAGAGGAGGAGTGAGGAAGCCAGGATGAGAAGAATCTACCTTAAAACCCATCCGTCTGGCTGAGTGCACAAAAAGTCTTTCCATGTCCTAATGAGGACTTTTCCTGACAACAGCAAGGCCCTGCTAATTAAGCCAGGCGCAAGCCGCAATGATTGCCTTTGCAGCCAAAGTGTAGAATGTTGTCATATTAAATATGGAACAGCTTGATTGTGATTTCAAATCCCAAGGCAGCCCCCAAAACCCCTTAGAGGAGGAAGAGAGCGAGGGGCTGAGGGTTGGGGGTAAGGAACAGCGGTCTCTAAGGCAGGCAAAAGATGGCAGAGCTTTCAGGTCTCTGGGAGAAAGTGAACGTGCCAATGGGACATGTCAATTAAGGGATCGCTCCATAAGGCACATACAGATGCAGACAAGTCCAAATCATTCGGGCGTACAACACTTTTGAATCTGCCATTCAACCAGCACAAGCTCTGACCTGTCTCCTGAGAGGCAAAGCCTAGAGATTTCATGGTGGTTAACTGTCAAGTAATTTGGCAGGAGGTTGGAATCAAAAGCACTGGTCTTCTCTGGCCATCAGGTTTCTAAAGTCCCCATCAGAAAGTCCTGTGCTCGGAGATTGATGGGACTCGTAGCCCAAAACGCCTGGAAGGCCTAAAGCTGATACCTGCAGGAATAAACAAACATATACACATGGGAGTCACTTCCATGGACCTGAGTGAGATTTCCTTCTGAGTAAACATGAATAAAGCCCATCTGAATATCCTGCTTGTTTTGGAGGGACACTTGATCAGGTAATTCCATGTGGTTTCTGTTGAAGACCATGAGTCATTTTGGGCTTAAACATACTCTTAGATGCCGTCATCCTCACCACACCCTGCTACATCAAGGCATGGGGTGGGTGTGGATGGCCCCTAAAAGCATGGCCAGTGGTTGGTTGGTTGGTTGGTAGATTCCTTTTCCATGGAGTCAGTTCACATGCTGAGCTGGGGTACACAGAAAGAGCCTCCTGGAAGATTGTGGTATTTTTGAATCACAATCAAGTGTACCCTGGTGTCACCGGCTAATCTTTCTCCCACTAAGTCAGGTGAAAGGAACTGCAGGATGAAGTCACCAAAAGTTGCCATCATTTTGGCAGTTTCGTGTCTGGCCTAGACATGGAAGAAGACATGCTGAGCTTGTAGTCCCTGAGCCTGCTTCACATTTATGGATCACTTGACCAGTGGAAGCTACAGTAAATATATGGACTGATTCCACCAAAAACTGTCATGTCTGAGATGATAAGAAGCCTCTGGTTGTGTCTCTGATAGACCATTCATTCGCTCCTGAAAGTCATCGCTAGATGGTGAATCAAGAAGTGTTCACCAGTTCCTCCTGTAGGACAAAGTTGGGAGATAAATGGCCTTCAAGATGTTGTTGGGCTCCTGACAGACAGATGGTTGAGGATTATGGTCGCTGTATCCTAACACCACAGGCTGCCTGCCCTTGATGCAGGCTATCCAACTCAATTTTCCCTTCCAGAACAGCAACAGGAAAGGAGCCCCACTGCAGACTTTGTGTGGCACCAATTCCCATCAGTTCTACCCACCCTGATCAATGGGGAAGATGGATGAACATTTGTGTCCTGTAGCAGCTGGAAGGCCTGACACTTTCTTCCAGCATTCCAGAAGATTCGAGCTAAAATCCCATTTTTCCTACCAACCAGTCCCCATAGATCTGGTGAATTTCACTTCCGCCTGGCCTTCTGTCCTTTGATCAGGAGTAGGAGTGGTGTGCATGGGGGTACAGGAACCCCATCTTTAAATCAAAGGGGAAGTGGGAGAGGATTGGAAGGAAAGGAGATCGACCAGAAAATATAAATGCCTTCAGAGAAGTTTAGGGCCGGCCCAAAAAATCCAGAAAGGGCGGCCTTTAGACTGGTCCCAACGCCTCTCTCCTCCCTTTCCTCCTCTTCTCTCTGCAAATCGGATCGCATTGGGGGAAAGTGGAGTGAGTGCGTGAGGGGGGGGGGAGGGAGAGAAGAGGCTGGGAAATAGTTGCCTTGTCATGTAACACATTGCGCTGATTTATTATAAAATTTTAACGAAATCATGCATATTTTAACAGCCTTTAATCACTGCATGAAAATTTAATTCATGAACTGTAGCACGTTTAAATAAATGAAGTGTTAATTCATTAGGATTAATTAATTTGTTAAAGGATTGTGGGCAAGGTTAAGGTGGAAGGAAAACTCTTTGTTGGTTTGCTGGCTTAATCGCCAGGTTTTGTTAGCAGAAATAATATTAAGATATATATATATATATATATATTGAAAAGTCGTACCAGTGGCTCTTTCTTGGGCTGCTGGTGAAATTGGAAGTGAGTGACAACACAAACACGGAGACGGGTGGGGAGGGAATACACAGATCGATGTCATATACAGTATATATCAATCAGCAACACGGCCTCACCAGTGGTGAATTGAAAAAGCCATCGTTCACACGCCATTGGGCTTCATTCCTTGTCTGGATACGATCCAGACGTTATCCTTCGTGACATTTGGGACCAAGCAATAGCAGAAGCAATTACACGTATGTACAGGTAATTTGCATTCCCCCCCCAACATGCTGGGTACTCATTTTACCGACCTCGGTAGGATGGAAGGCTGAGTCAACCAATCCCGGTCAGGATCGAAGTCACAACGTTTTGGCTACAGTACAGCAATTTAACAATTGCGGACTTCAAGCCTTTCCAAACTTACGGGACCCGGCTTTGCCTGCTTGGAGGGGAGGGGGATTGCCAAATATGTTTATGGTAAACGGTATCCTAAGAATGCTACAGGATCGTCTATGGAACACAGTATAAACCCTACAACCCGTCTATTCCGAGCTCAGCTCCCAGCTACGTTTAAGATAGGTTTCTTGGCGGCAGGAGCCACTCCGGAGTAAGGCGGGAAGGAGCCAGGATCTGGACGAGAGATGGGATCAGGTAAAATACTTTACTTATTTCCAGCTTGACACACGATGCGTGTAATCCACTTCAGGACCTGACCAGCAAGCATACATTTCCCTTAAACTGTCCCACGAGGTATATTTTTGTGAGGCTACTTGACAACTCTTTGCTGAGACCTCCCAAAAACGCCCACGATCTCCCAGCTGCCCTCCCTCTTCCTTTGAGATCCTGGGGAGGACGGGCGAAGGAACTCTTGACATTGAGTAGCCACGTCTGATCAAACTACAGCTCTCACAAAGGGTGAAAGCTGTGACAGTGTAACAACCCAGCATTAATTGACAGAATGGTTGTGCCTTTAAGCATCTCCAGACCCCTTACTATGTTTTCCAGAGTTCCTTGGTTGTGAAGCACGCTTGATCAACCAGACTAGAAGTGGTACATTGGTGATAGGAACACACTCAAAGGATATCTTTGGAGTTCTTACAAATGTTTATTCATTTATTTAATTAAATTTATATTCCGTCCTACTTGCACAGGCGACTCAGGGCGGATTACAACCAATATACAATACATAGTTAAAAACTCTAAAAAACAAATTAAAAACCATTTAAAATGTTGTCATTTTATTGCCTCTCCCAACACACACACACACACACACACACACACACACACACACACACACACACACACACACACACACACACACACACACACACACACACACACACACACCTGGAAGCCTAGCATTACTTTCTGTGGAAAATGGCCACAAGTTAGGAGTTCAGTGTGGATATTTGCTGTTGCACACTGAGTCATGTAGCTGATGTGCAATAAGAAATGTCTTCACTAACTTTATGAATTGCGGGAATTCATTGCTGAAAGTTGAGCTGGTGGAGCTACACTGGCAGGCATAAGTCACAGTCTTCTTGCTGCATAGTTACAAGTAATTACTGTAGTTACTTTTTTCCCAATAATTAAGACGTAAATCAAATGTAACTTTAACAAACTGAAAATCCCCAATAGTGCAAATTGCTCTGGGTTACACCTTTTCTCAAGCAGTCACAGAACTGCTTCCACTAGTATGTGTGGAACAAACCAGTAATGAACGACATCCTTGCACGAACTGAAAATGCACAACTATCAGCAAAAAGGCCTTGCACAAACGCACTGCCAATCTTGAAGACAAGACTCAGATGTAACTACAATGTTATGACTGAAACTAAATGACAGGTATGTAACTTCATTCCTGTTGCAATATAATTTTCTAGGTATTTTCATGGCTGTCAGAATGTTAAATGTTAGAGGGAGAGAATGCATGCTACATGGTTCATGTCTTAAGATATGTTGTGCCTGATGCTCAATGATTGTTACTAAGACAATGAATTGGACTGGAAGGTGTTCTGAGACACAGGCCAGCTGCTTGAAATAATATTCAGATTTTTTATTTTTTAAAAAAGCAACTGTTTTAGCTACTTTAAAAAACACATGTAAAAGAAAGCCTTTTTTTAAAAAAAATTGCAAATGTCTGTAAATAATTACTTCTTGAACCTTGGATTTATAATAGCAAAGTATTTTTGAAAGCCAGCACAGTATGCATCTCTTCCTGGAATGGGTGATACGATACAATTCTTTTTTAAAAAAATTAAGATTTTTAACAGAAAATAAAATAATAAAAAAGGAACAATAATAAGTACAGAATTACATGACGTTAACAAAAAAGGAAAAATAACAATCATAACAAAAGAAAACCTTTTTAAAATTAATTCAAATCATTTCAATACACCCTATCTCTTAACCATTCTACTTATATGTGTATATATACATTTATACTTTATTCTGATTATTCTCTTTAATGTGGTATTCCAATTTTTTCATAATACTGTACAATACATAAAACACCCAAGTGCACTAACCGTATGTCCTTGAATCTACCAGTATTCTTTCCTTCAACTCAATTATTCTGCCAAAAACACATTAGATCTGGTACAGGCTTATCTCTTTTGTTCTTCCCCAGTGTATACTGCAAAAAAGGCCTCCAAATGTCCCAAAATCTATTTTGTTTTAATATCCCCTTTTTTATATATTTAAATCCCATGTAAGTTTTTCATTAAGTGCCATATCCCAAACATCAATATGCCATTTATTCAATTCTAAATTCGAAGTCCCCTTCCAATTTCCTGCAACCTGTTATCTTGCCAGATATGGAACAATTCTGAAGAAAATGAACTCCCCCTGCACAGATTGCCCCATCATCCCAGAACTTTTAATGGGACTTCAGTTGTTGCTCTGTTATATGATCTTTGGTTGGATCAAGGCTCCTGTTGACTTGTTGATTATGTCTCTTGCTTAAGATCAAGCTAGCATGTCATTAACTCCTAGCACATTAGGCAACAAAGGTAAAGGTCACCCTTGCTCAAAAGCCAGTCTTATCTGACTCTAGGGTTCAGCACTCATCTCTGTTTACAACCAAGAAGCCAATGGTGTTTGCATCTGCAGACGTTTCAGTGGACATGTAGCAGGCATAGTTATACACCGGAGTTCATGGAATGCTGTTTACCTTCCCACCGAAGAAGTACCTATTTATCTACTTGCAATTTCTTTGTTTTGATCTGCTAGGTTGGCAGGAGCTGGGACAGAGACGGGAACTCACTCTGTCATGCAGTGCTTGGGTATTGAACTCAGACCTTCCCATTTTCAAGTTCAGCATCTTAACAACTTGAGCCACTACAGTCCCCATTAGACAACACAGGGAAGTACAAAATGCTATTGTCCACCTGATGTGTTTTCAAAACCTCAGTCAAACGCATTAACTTATTCCCAATTACTCATAGAATTTTAGGATGCTTTCTTTTAAAATAAATGCTTACTCCTATGGATACCTAAGTAGAATAGATGGAGCAAGTGGTTTCAGGTAGCATCATAAGGCAGAGAAATCATGCCAATAGACTCCTAGGATAAGTCTATTCTGAAATGTCCCTTAGATGCAATGGGGTTTACTCCCAGGTAAGCTGGAGCAGGTGAGCAGTCCAAACCATACATCAAGTCTATTTTTCAAACAGTTGGAAGGCCCCTAGTGCAATGTTTTTACTTGGCCTTGTTAAAAGACAGAAGTAGGCAAATAAGGCATACAATCATACCACTTTAAAGCCTACATCAGCATATGCACATCTACTTTCAATTTAATATGGAATGTTTGTTTTCTGCTGATTGTGAATAGATCAGAGCAGCCTAAATCTAGTTGGTCCCAACCAATTAGAGGAGACACTTTGGATCAACTGCTGGCGACTCACTGCTGATAGATATCCCATAAGTTCAATGGGTCTGCTCTAGTTACAACTGCAACTTAGGCTAGTAGGTCTACAGTCAGCTAAAATTTTAGCTCTGGTGTTTGCAGGGCAATAGAAGTAGCCATTTAACCAAACTAGACTTTGTTGTCACAGCCAGTGGTATGTTTTATGTCTGATATAATTTATTGTACCAGTACGTCTGATGAGGAACACAATAGAATAAAACCAAAACCGAAACAAAGAACACAAAAAATGCTGCGGCACCTTAGATACTAACTACTTTATTTTAATGTAAGCTTTTGTGGAACAAGTCTACAAAATGAGGAAGTAGATTTGACCCACAAAAGTTCACATTAAAATGTAGCAGTTAGTCTTTAATGGTGCCACAATAGTCTTCTCCTTTATTTATATATTTACATTTGTTTTGCTTCTGTGTCTGATATGCCTGCACAGATTAACATGGCTACCAATCTGAAACCGTTATTGGCATGGTGCATTGGTAGAATGAGGACTGAAAATATCTTTGTTGAAACCCCAAGTTTACCAGAAGTTTTCCAGAAGCTGATCTTGGTCCAGTCAGTCTCTCAGGTTAATGCACTTCAGAGGGTAGTGATGTGGATTAAAACAAAATCAGAGAGAAACATGTAATTTTCTATAAACTTCATGAAGAACTGAGATAGAAATGTGAACACTCCACAGATCTGTTATCAGTATGCACATATGATGGGTTTCATGTGATTTAATGTGCAATCCTGATGATATAGGTAAAGGTCACTCTTGCTCGAAAGCCAGTCATATCATACTCTAGGGTTCAGTCCTCATCTCTATTTACAGTAAAGGTAAAGGTCACCCCAGCATGGAACACTGATCATCTTCCCACTGAAGTAGTCCCTATTTATCTATCTGCAATCTCTTGCTTTCCAACTGTTAAATTGGCAGGAGTTGGGAGAGAGACAGGCGCTCATTCCGTCATCCAGTACTCGGGTATTGAACTCCGATCTTCTAGTCTTCAAGTTCAGCATCTTAACCCTTGAGCCACTGCAGCCCCCTATTTACAGTACAGCATGCTAAATTCAACACAATTTAATCCCTAGAGGTATATTTTAGATTGTGGGCTTGAATTCCCAAATGCTGGAAGGGAACGGAGTTCATCTGAAATAGACCTATAATACACATGCATCGGTGGACTACCTGACTCTATGATATTCTTTTTTGTCAACAAAAATGGAATTGTTAGAAGGTTTTTGTGTGTTTCCATCTCTCAGTCTTAGTTGGTCTCGGCTGAAATGTAGAGACAGTAACGCCAGATGGTCACTAGCTTACCAAAGAAGTGGAAGTATCAGTATTACAAGACCACCAGGCAACAAAGCGCCCTTCCCCCAGTCTGGAACAGGAACACTATAACAGTATATATTGTGTGCAAAAAAATTGAAGTCATCCTGGGAACCTTTTGTTATAGTGCTCCATACATATATAAATATATAAAAATGTAGCTCTTGTATGTATTGTGTTATATCTGTATTGCATATTTTATTATTGCTGCACACTGCTTTGAAATCTTTAGTTGTGAGTAGTTTATAAATATTCACAAATAAATAAACTAAATTATATATTAATTACTCCCCCACCCCCATAAAATAAGTTCAGAGGACTGGGGAAGGATGGGGAGAAGAATGTTTCAGTGTTTTGGCTTTTTGAAGATCTAACCATCAAGTCCTGGACTTCCATGACTTTGTGAGTAAATTTCATTTTCACCTTCCTTACAAAGAGAAAACAATATTAAAAATAAATAACACATGCAGCTTTCAGAGAAATTCAGTCTTATGACTTTAGTATGTCTATAGGCTACAGTGTCTTACTCAGTTATGGGTCTCTTGTCAGAACTACCACAGGCAGAATAAGTGGTGTGATGGTTTAATATGTTTAATATACAGTATATTCACTGGAAATTATTATATTTTTAGAACATACTCAATAGTCCTAACAGAACAGATGTCACGTTGTTTCCTAAAATCCATCATTTTATTTTAGGTATCCATATCTGTACCTTCACATCAATGCTTGGCCTCCTAGAAAACCCATGTGTGTGCTTCACATAGACGATGAAGAAGGGGAAATGAAAAAGGGACAACCTAACAGAATGCATTTGCTTGAAATCTGAAAAGACAAGCTCTTACTCCATTTCTATGTAATTCACACAGATGGGCCCTTTTTTCCAGGACAAGCATGATTATATTGTTGTGATGTACTGAAAAGGCATTTCAAAGGAATTAGGACAAGGGAGTTAGCCTTTGAAGTGCGCTTCCTGCCTTCCACTTCTTCTTCCTCCCTCTGTTGTTTGACTTTATATACACAAGCCTAAAGAGACTGGAAATGACATGGAGGTGCCTCTTTGCTATTAAGAGAAAATAGGTTCACTAGCACCACACTCTTGGCTATAATCCAACTTCAACAGTTATTTGAGCTGTCAGTAACCTTATGAATGTTTACTGGAGAGTGAATTCCCCCAAAATCACTTTCAGTTCTAAATAAAGATAAATAAGATTGGGCTAGAGGCCGCACATAGGGGTCAGATTTAACCATTGTTGAAAAACCTATCTCTGAGGCCAAATTTAGATTTGAGAAACCTCCCATCTAGCCTGGCCTGCAAGTTGCTTCTCTTGCTATTTGATTGGTGACAGGAGACTATTTAAATTTTAAAACCTGGGAATCCGACGGCATGGAATGGATTGCTAATTTGCAGTGAGATAATTTTTTGCATGTAACTGGGTTGTTTTAATCCTCGGTTCAGTTTTTACTCTGAGGACATCTGGTAGATTGTCCTTGGTCTGATGGACCAAATACACACTCCTCCATCCTTCTAGACTGGAAGGATCAACCAACAGGATGCGGTCTTGGCCCAAATGCTTCCTCAGCCCTCACATTCTTCAAGAGGCTCCTTCTGTATCCCCCTTGGAATCAGTTGGGGCACAGTAAAATGATATTTAAGAAATACAGCATTCATCCTATGTTATTCTATAGACAATTATGCCAGCCAGGTGTAGTATATTTCATCCCATGCAAAAGAGGTAGATGTAGCACTCAATGAAAACTGTATAATCACCACTGGATGCTTAAAGCCAACCCCTAATGATAAAAAACAATCACATTGTAGCCATTTTGTTGGAAGATTCTTCAGAAGTATCATCTCTTTGGACTTATTTGTCACAAATGTCCAATAGAGGCATTTGGGGTAGAGCAGCTTGTGTCTGTCCTTTTCATTACTCATTTCTCCAATTTCCTATTGTGCCAAAGAAAAGATTTTCCATTTCCACATTCTCTCAGTCAGACAGTTTTAAACTCTCTCAAGGTTGTGGCTGTGGTCCTCCTCTGCCTCCTCAGAACATATGCTCCACTCTAGCACATGGTCAGTTATTTGGATTAGGAAATGGGCTTTTCTATGAATGTATTTCCTAAATGAATCATACTAACTATAATTTTTAAGTTCACCTTCTACCTGGCTTCTTGGAGATACTGGTGTAGTTACTCTGTTACTCAAACAGATCCCCAGACAGGGCTCTCCCACAAATAATCAGTAATCAAGCCAACAGGTTGCCCTTTACAGATTAAAATTAAGGAAAAAGCACCCAGACCCCCCCCCCCCATGCACCTGTGAATCCTGAAGGTACAACAGAGAAACCTAGGACTACAATGTGGTAAGAAAGAATTGACTGCCTGTTAAAATGGATGGTACCACAGAAAATTTAGCCCCATGTCACACAAAGAACTGATTTACTTGGAAATTACTTAGTAGTCTACAACTGGAATTGTCAGAACTGAGATGATCAAGCAAGCAAGCTTTTGCATCAAAGTAAATTTTTAGTGAGTATGGAGAACACATATGTCAATATGTACTCTGTGCCCCCCCCCCAACGTGTACAATGGAAGATTTGATGCTAGCTGCCCCAAATGCTTTTGACATTGCCAGTCATTGAGTAAAATATTTATTAATTGTACCATGGAGCTTCTGACACTAGCTGGATGGATTGACCACACCTGCTTACATTCACTCCCTCTCCCTCTCTCTCAATAATCTGATAGCATCATAATTAAGTACAACTCTGTGGGCTAGACTCTCTTGCTCAGCAAATGTGGGATAGTCTCTAGGTCAGAAAAGTGGTGCAGGTGGTACGGTGGAGGGGGGCAGGGAGAGGGCATAACAATATAGTCTCACTGGGTTCCTGCCATCTGTGTCCCCCTCCTGGCCACTGGCTATTTCTTTACCTCTCAATTTGGGCCCAATCTGCATCACATTCCAGAAGAAGACGACAAGACATTTAACAAGTACAACTTCACACACACCACCCCCAGAGAGGCCAAGCAAATAAGGATAAGGAAAGATTTCAGCCTGACACTTTGAAGGGCAGCTGCTAGGGATTTCCTGAATTCCATAATTCTCAATTCTGCGAGTTCCATCTAACAGATACCTAAATGTGGATCACTTGGAGAAAAAGTTCTGGCTATCGCTATGATGGCTTTGTGGCATAGCATAAGCCTAGCTCTGCCCTCCCAGTTAGCATAACACCACTTCCAAATTGGAGCCTAGCAGCACCGCAGTGGCTTAGTGGCTAAGACACTGAGCTTGGAAAGTGGGAGGTCAGGGTTTGATCCGAGTGCTGCATGATGTTTTTGGGGACATGAAAGGAGCCTTATTCGGGCATCCCCTGAGTGGAGTTTCTCCAGCAAAACTCCTTTCAACCCAGAGTAATTTCTGACACAAAATTTATTTGAATTGGAGCCTGAGCCTTGATGTCAGGGCCATAGCCAGGATTCTAGATGGGGTGGGGTGAATATTTTTCAGGGTGGGCAACAAAGCCTCTTTTGAGTGCATTCCTATGAGAAACCATGCTTTCACAGGGTGGGCAAAGTGCTAACTTACAGTGGGCAGAGCCCACCCTGGCCACCCCTGCTTGATGACGTTGTCCTTCTGATGCCATATAAGGCTCTGGTAGGGACAGCTGACAATGAATGAATTCTTTTACTAGCTACTATATTTTACATACATTGTTTTTACACATTCTACATACAGTATTTATTTTACATCAAAATGTCCAAAATATTAGGGTGAAGATTGATGCTTCCTACCTTTGTCCTTCCAGCTGTTCCAAACTTCTCAGAAACCCCACCAAATAGGAACAATGGTTACAGATTCTGGGAGGTAAAGCCCAAAACTTTTGACAACCACTGCCATACGCTGTATGTAAGCCTTTGAGTTATCCACCAGCAGCTCATGACACGGATGGTTACTTTGTGGAGAGGTTAGCCTATTGGGCTACATTTTAGGAGACAGAGAGAAAGCACTTTACAAAGCACCCTATGGTTTGAATGTTGCCAAAACACAGGAGAAAGGTAAAGGAAATACCCAACTTCGTTGCAACCAAATGCTTTTTAACTAATAGTTGTGTAACTCAGTTGCTCTCTGTTATCCTATGAGAAAAAGAGTGACATGTATCAAAAATTTACACAGTTCTTTAGAGCATTTGCATCGTCTTATTTATATTTTTAACATTTCACAGGATCCCAAGCATTTAAGGCATACTATATATATTTTTTTAAAAATTATAACAAACAGAACTCCAAGAAAGATCAACATTAGTCCTTTATTGCAAATGGGAAGCTGAGACTGACAGTATTGTGACCTCGCTAGCTTACAAGTGCCCTACTCACAATGCAACTCAACAGCAATTGCTATTGTATCCAATACCACTTACTCCTTAGGATGTGCAGTCAGCAGTGGACCCAAAATTGGTTGGGATCTGAAACCTGGGTTCACAGTTTATCTTCTTGGGCTGCTGGCTTGTGCACGTTCACCTGAGAAATAAGTAAGCTTTGTGGGAAAAGTGTCTTCTTTCCTTAGTTATTGCCCCTTCAATTTGGGAGCCAAGTGACAGTAAAGCCCCCCCCCCCCCTTAAAGGAAATCTTTTTAGTTACAGGGCTAAATCCAAAGAACTGATAAGGAAGCACCTGGATTGGGGCTTCCTGAACACCTGACTTCCATACCAAATGAGTTTTGAGATAGAGGTAGCTGGTGCAGACATCACTGAGCTACATCCAAGACGGGCCACTGTGTTTTTTGCAATGATTGATGCAACACCCCTAATCCTTCACAAATGGCTACACTGGCTAAGGCAGATGGGGACTATAGACCCAAAACACTTAGACAGACAGTTGCTCAGTCATAAGCAAGATGGATCAGAGGTGATCTTCCCATGTTCATATCATTAGAAGTACGGCTTTAGGAAGTATGTTGGCTTGCATTCAAAGGGAAAACATTCCACTGCACATGTAGAAATAAGAATATAAATAAGAACAAATGAGATAAGATAGACAGGCAGTCAGGTTGGTCTTTGGTTCCTGAGCACTCAGTAATGGAAAATACAAAACATGGCTCCATTTCTTGAGAAGTGCCCTCACTTAAATTCCTGATGGAAAGGAAAGTCTAGTGAGCCACTTGCGGCCAGACTCTGCATTTTTGAACTGCTCTTGCTGAGGAACTGCCTTAGTAAATAGGTCTACAAAATCAAGAGAGTGTCATCCAACACACCATTAAAGCTGACATACAACCACCCTGGGTTGGATGATGCAGGAACGTGTGGTGTTAAACAGGGGGATTAAAGATAAGACAACACTGATATTAGACATCCAAAGCAGGGAGAAGGGGGGACCAGACAAAAATCTGTTTGTGTAGCCATCGGAGTCCTTCATTTGTAGTAACAATTTTAATACACACTGGCCTGTGTGCAAACTGTACATGATTAAATATTTAAACAATGTGCATAGAGATGAACATGAGGCATATATTATGCCCTTGAGTGGGTCATGAAAGGGAAAGATCTGCATTTAAAGAGGATATGTTAATGCTGCAATTCCCATCTGTGTAACCCTTCACAGACCTGGGTTCCAAGTGCATGTTTATCCAAAGAGATGCATTTACTACCACCTTGCATTGAGAAGGAACTACACACCATCCCAGCAGAACAAATGCAAGAGTCTCAGCTTTACTCTCTGGCACTTCCATTTTAAAGGATTAAGTAGCAGACAAAAACCAGTGGACAACAGTCAGAATGGACAATAATGAGACAAAGTTGACCTTTACACATTTCCTTCTAAATTCCTTCATGCGCGCGCGCACACACACGCACACACATCCAGGGGTGCCCAAACTTTTCATGACTGGGGCTGCTCATGTGTTTTAGTGGGACGGTCGCATGGTTCCTCCCATCGGAAGGATGATTTACAACAGGATGAGATAGATTCTTTAGGCTGCCATTTTCTCTGCTTAAACAAGGGGTGCCCAAACTATGGCCTGTGGGCTAGATCTGGTCCCAACACCAATTCATCCGGCCCACAACACCCTTGTTGCTTCTGGAAGTGGAAGTAAAATGCACCCACCAGATCCGGCCCCCAATGCCAATTCATCCAGCCCACGACACCCTCGTCGCCCCTGGAAGTGGAAGTAAAACACACCTGTATGGGTGTGTTTTGCTTCTAGTTTCAGGAGTGATGAAGGTGTTGTGTGCCAGATGAATTGGAGTTGGGTGCCAGATCTGGCCCACAGGCCATAGTTTGGACACCCCTACACTAGTCAGAAGAGCAGAGCTGACTATAAATTCTGCTAAGAAAACAATTCAGCTGCAATATTTCATTGGACCCCGGACTCAAAGGAGTGATTATGACCATGAAGTGGAACTGTTACTATTCTGGGCTCTAGCATTCACCAAATATTATAGCCACAGTTGTTTAAAATATGTATATATTTTTTAAAATGTAATCTCCCATCAGACCATAAACAGCAACCAAACAAATTGGGTAGGGAGGAATGGAAAGCTGAGTAGTCTGTGTGCAATATAACAGCAAGGACAACTTTCAAGATAAATCTGTCTCCAGGCCATGCACCAAAATTTAATGGGCAGTGCACATCTATGAGAATCCCAAACATTCATGGCTGTTGTCTGGGCATATGTGGTTCCCAAAGGTGATTACAAAAACACAGCTGCAAAGTTCGCAGATAGGGTTTCAAACTCCACTCCTGTTGGCCACTGGCTGGATTTCTCCTCCCATCTCCTCAAAGAGTCACTGCATAATATGCATTCCCCCTCTCCCAAAATTGCCTTCTTCTGAAACTTGTCAATTGGCCAGGAAAAGAGGTAATATAGATATGGGGCAAGCCTTCAACAGAGATTTTTTTTTTAAGGGGGTGGGGGATTGGTTCTCTCAATAAGTGAAGCCCATTGAAGCCACGTTGCAGCCAAATTAATGGTGGCATTATAGTGATTAGAAGCACATGCAATCTTCACTTTGCAGCCCTGCTTGGTGAAAGTCCACTTTCTCTCCTAGAAGGTACAATGGGTGGCTGTTCAAGGTATCTGTCATAATTAAGAAAAACTGAACTAAACAAAAAAGCTATGAAGATTTTTAGCAGTGTAATCAACCTATGACCTGCGCTCACTTTTGTATTGCACAAAGAGCACATGGCATTGCTTTGTTTTCTTCTGAATTATGCAATTCCAAAATGGTCACTCTCAACAGTGGCAACAGAAATCATCACCACTGACCTTTTGTTAAAAAAGAAAAAAAAATAAACTTTGGACTACAACATAGATCAGGATCTTTCTGGCTCTCAGTGTCAATTCTGCCACACCTGTTTCCTATTAACACTGCAGGGATAATGACCATTGGAAATGGACCCATTTCTGACTTGAATAAGGGTGCACAGATCAGTGATTAACCTGCCTGTGACCCTTCTGGTGCCATCTCCACTCGACCTTTTCCTAGATTCATGGCAGTATTTATGCATTTCTGGATCTCTTCAAAATACCTCATTCCCATGCATAAAGGTCATCCTTGCTCAAAAGCCAGATGTATCCAACTCTAGGGTTCAGTGCTCATCTCCGTTTCATAGCCGAAGAGCCAGTGCTGTCTGTTTCTGGAGACGTTTCCATGGTCATGTGGCAGGCATGACTCAACAGAGCACATGGAACGATGTTTACTTTCCTATCGAAGTGGTCCCTATTTATCTACTTGCAATTTCTTGCTTTCGAACTGCTAGGTTGGCAGAAGCTGAGACAAAAGACAGGAGCTCATTCCATCCCGCAGTATTCAGGTATCGAACTACAAAACGCTTTGACCTAAGGTGGGGTAATCAAGGTCCATCCATTTCACTCACATGATAGAATTTAAATACTCAGAGGGTGACACAGAATAATGTTACTTCTACCTATAGACTCTCTTCTGGCAAAATGACAGTCAGTCAACAATCAAGCAGTGGTCGCCACAAGTAAAAATGAGGCAACAGGGGGAGGTGGGGGGAGACATCTTAGCCTTTAAGTAAACTAATTCTGACCTAGAAAACTTAAAAGTCCACATCAGAAGAACGGAGGCATTCACCCCTAGTCAATGAATCCCAGTAAACCTTAGCAGACTAAAAGGGTTGGATGAGAAGAAAAATCAATAATGTGAATCTTGGCCAACAGTTCCAAAGGCAAGTCCTTCACTTCACTCGGCAGCACTATGAAAGCAGCGAGTGGTGTGCTGGTCCACAGAGACTCATCCCGGTGCGTTCCAGTGACTGGCGCACCCAGAGGCAGGCAGAGATAATGGGAATGTGTGGGATTTCTCCCACCAACCCTTCCCCCCATAGGCGCCTCATCACTTCCTGTCCACCACCATCCCAAAGTGCCCAGCACACCCCTGAAAATAGTTGAAAATGTACAGACAGCAGAAGTTCTCCCTAGCATCACAGTTGTTGCTGAGGAGATGTGTTGGGCTGTATTGGACATTCATTTGCCACTACCTTTCTCTTTTGGTCCTAGCGGACTCCTCCTGGATACTGTGTATTACTTCAAATCTTCCTTTCCTCGCTTCCCTTTTAATTAATCCCACAAACGACGAATTAAACATGAAGGATTTTTCAGGTTGTGCTTTGCCTCAGGGCCATTGGTGGCTATTTGTTCCATCCTGTGATCACCCCACAAATCTTACAAATAGTGCTCATTCAGTCTGTTTTCACACCCTAGTCCCGTGATGGCAAACCTTGGCACTCCAAATGTTCTTGGACTTACAATTCACAGAAGCCCAAACACCCTGTGAATCCACATGAATGGGTTTACTGAGATTCATCGGGCCCACACTGCCCTCGCCGCTCCCGGAAGCGGAAGTAAAATGAGCCCGCATGGGCCAGATGAATCGTAGTAAACCCATTTGTGTGGATTCACAGGGTGCTTGGGCTTCTGGGGATTGAAGTCCAAGAACATCTGGAGTGCCAAGGTTTGTCATCACGGTGCTAGTCCAATGACGGCAAACATTCCTCATGCTCAGCTGACTTACCTTGCCTTTGTTTCCGGATTATTGCAGTCTGGTTCTTATTCTCCCGCATTCAAAGGCTTCAAAAAGTACTGCACAAATGCCAACGTTAACCACCATGTTTGATGTTCAGTATTACGATGCAAATAGCATAGAGCCACCCAATGCAGTTCTCATACATATCCGTCATTTGGGAATTTTGCAAAGTGCTAACTTTCCATCTAGTGATTGTTATCATTTTTAAAGATGAATGCAAAGAATATTAGAAATCCAAGACACCAACTACCTTATGTCTACGCTATCTGGATGACGTGGCACTTGTTTCTATGTCAGAACACAGTTTAACAAAAACCCGGTGGGTGGGTGGGTAATTTCTTATGGCAGAAACTTTCAGTTCCTCCAGTACCAATTCTGTATTTGAGGCATTATGGTGTTTGTGTCTTTTTTTATTCATTCCACATAGAAAAGCATGCAGTATTAATGTAAAACAGTACAAGTATTCATGTAAAATGTTCAGTGCACATTTGGTAAACAAGCCATTAGCATACCAACCCATTTTTATGAACTACACAGTCACATAACACACAGCCTTGCACAAGTGGAAACTTAAAGGGAAAGGGGGTTAAAACAGTGTTTAATTAAAAAAAGGAGACAGAAAAATAATTGGGTCCTCCGTCTTAAGCAAAGAGATATTTCCCCCCCAGCTGAAAACCTGACAAAGAAAGATACTATTAGCTACACATTGAACAGTACAGATGTGGGGGAGAGAATATGATAGAAACTCATGCAGATATGAGCAGGCATTTTTTTTAATTCCAAGAGCCAGGCTCTGAGAAAATCTGGGTGCAGCAATAGCTGCCATCACAATCCCTCCTCAAGAGAAGCAATTAATCTGTTTTCCCATGAGTTGATTACCCCTAGAAACACTGGTGTCAATGAGAACCTGTCCAAAATATCTAGCAACGTCAGCGATGGGACATTTAACAGCTCCTCACAGGGTAGAAGACTTCATATTAACCCAATACTGAAACAAAATCCAAAGTGCTCTAAAACTGAAGACAACTATCAAGCAACAAATTATTCTGAAGACTGCATTTTCGGCAAAATAGTTCAGGATTTCAGGAAGGCTCCATCACTCAGTGATTAAGCAGCAGACACCCTGAGATCAAAGGAGCACCTAAGAAGAATTCATTTTAGAGATGGGGGACAGGAAACCTAAACATCATCACATTGGCACTACAGATATTTTTGCTTACAAAAATGTCACTCAACAAGAGAGTCAGTTTTTCGTGGTTTTTGACGGACTAGCACTGGACAGACTGCTGTGAATTTTCCTTTTAGCCGACGCATGGATACTTTTTACTTTCCGGTCAGGTACAAAGGATGACGACCAGGGAGACTGGAGTTGGTTGTGGAGGTTTTGTAGCTCAGGTGCCACCTTAAAGAGAGAGGGACCAAGTTTGTTCTCTTCAAATGTTCCAGGTGAGTTATTAAAGAGAAAGCTGGGGGAAAGCTCTCTTTGAAATAAGAAACTCTGGGGTTTTATTTCACTTGCTTCAGAAGTCCTCCCTCCAAAGAGCGGAAAAGGTTCTGTGACATCTAATGGTGTTGGAGAAAGGATTGGAAAAGTTGGAGATTTCCACTCGTTCCCCTCTTCCGAATGCTCTTCCCTTGGCAGAGAACATTTGAGGGGATTCTGTTCCTTCCTTTCCTTCACACCTTTCTCTTTCTCAGAAAGCAGATCAGGACGTTGTGTTGACTTGCGAGAATGATCCAGGTCCGAAGAGGACTTGGATAGGTAATAAGGACTCTTGCTGTTGTCCGATTCTGACATCATGGAATCCAGTTCAGAGATTTTATCAAGGTAGGCAGCATCCATAGATGCCTCACTGGATGTTCTGGTGCGATTCATTTCTGAAGAACGGATAGAATTCAGTTTCTTAGGCATGCTCTGGCTGTGCGATTTATCACTGGATTTCGACGAAGACTCCCCAGAGTCACTGGTGACCGTATTTGTTTCAGAGCCTTCGAAATCCAAGTTCTCATCGTAGTGAGGCCGACACCTGTTCCAAAAGGCTGTTTTCTCTGAAGGGAAGCACGTCACTTTGTTTTCGACACTCTCACAACTGCTGGCACTGTGTTGTGGGGAGTCTTTGCTACAATCATCTGACGCCTCCCCAAAATCTTCAAATTCCAGTTTCCTCAGAAAGGTAGGGGTAGGGGGCTCTCTCGGACTTTCCTCTTTTGCCCCAGTATCATCTTTATTGTTAGGCGTGTTCAACTGGAGGCAACTGAGAGACAACGGTGTACACGGATCCGGAAGATCATAGAGTTCTTCTTTATAGGGTCCAATTTTATCCCACGTCGGGTCTGAACAGGTATCCATATCAGAGCCCGATATATCCAATAGACCCCCCTGGGAGCCTGTGAAAACATCCCTTCCACCACAGCATTGGGCTACAGGTTCATCTGAACAACCCTGGCTGCCCGAGTTTAAACACACATCATTGCTGGTGCTTAACAGTCCGCTACTGACTGGTGGCTCAAGATCACTGGAAGGACGGCTAGCGCACAAGCAGTTCGTCTCTATGTTGTCCTCAGGACTTTCCAACTCCACAATCTTGTTGGCTGCACCTTCACTCTCTTTGTCCTCCATAGGGACAGGAACATCACTTGGGGGACGTGCTGTTTTCCTCTCCTCGCTTTCCCTTTTCAGCTGAGAAATCTGTGACTCCAGGTCTTCTATATAGGTGTCACTTCTCTCCAGGGCCTTTTTCAGACGGTTGGTTTCCCGCTCAGACTGTTCCAGCTTAGATTGAAGGGCAGCGACGGTGAACCTTCCGAACCTGTCACAAATCAACAGATCAGAATTCAGAGCCTGTTTTAAGAAGGTCTGGGGAATAGTGAATCTTGAGTCTCATATTAACAACTCACAACTCTGGCAAAGAAACAGACAGACAATACTTGTGTTGTTGCCAAGAAAAGCTCTCCTGGAACCCCAAGAAGCCACTATACAATTGTCAAAATCATTATTTACTTTCATTCACCCCATGATAGAGAGGCAAGGCAGATATACTCAACAACTTCAGCCTTACCTGGAGAGCCCTGACGCCCACCCCTCCGTGTACTAATTAGGCCCTGCTTTCCTTCCAAAATCAGAGGAAACCTAGTACCTTCACAGTGGGTATCAGACCAAATTCTTTACACCAGGGTATTGTGCCCATTATGGATAGCTCATGCCTATGCCTTTTAAAATGTACCAACCTCCCATATCATAAGATCACTGAATAGTGTGGGCCTTTGCACTCATCAGATTAAAAATTCCACATTTATTATAAAGAGAACAGAGACGACTTCCACTAGAAAGTGTCTACAGCTGAGAATTAAACCATTAGCAGCACTAAGGCAATAACAAGCAGAAGATTACCCTTCCAGGGGCTGGACCTATCCATTCGACTCAAATATGCATGAAGAATTATCCCCTAAAACAATGGCAGAGATTTATGATAACATTTGAACAGCAGTCCACATCTTGAAATATTTACATTCAATCATTTTCTTACAGCACAGCAGCGCTTTACAATATACATTTCATCCGCAATGTCACCTTGTCAAATATAAAAATGCCAATATGAAATTCAGTAATTGTCACCATCTTTTAGAGGTTTTCCCTCCCTTTCATTTTTTTTAAAAAAGAGACTCATTTGGAGTTACGATTATATTCCTCTCTGATGTACAGCTTTCGCTCGGTTTCCACTGGGCTGGCACTATATATTTTTTTTATTGTTTTACAAAAAATCTTGCAACACTGCTGGTTTCTTTGGAGGTCTGTGCTAAAAACTTCAAAAACACGGCAACCACTGGAGCTGAGCAGTGTTCCAAAAAGAGCTTATGTTGACTCCTTGATTACTTTGTTTCTCAGTTTCCTTGTCCTCTGTATATTTCCAGGCACAAATTAAAGAGCAAGGGCCTTTAATGACTCAAATAAGAGGTAGAGAGAGGTAGGTTGGGTTTTTTTGTGTTTTTTTTTTTTTGCCAACCCAGACATTTTTGCCTATGATTTCCATCAGACACAATCTGCAAGACGCATAGTAAGGGCTTATGGAAGTTGTAGTCCAAATCAACTTAAGCAGTGTTTCCCAAATGCTGGTGTTTGGACTTCAATTCCCAGAAGCTTAAGTCAATTCCCCAAAGCACTGATCAGTCAATATACTGGCTTAGGCTTCTGGGAACTGAAGTCCAAACACCAGCATTTGAGAAACACTGAACTTAAGGAACCATCCTTCCTGTGGATGGCTTGAAGACCCTACATGTTAGTAATCAATGCATAGATACAGCAGGGAAACATGTTTTTGCAAAGCATTAGAAGGGAATTCCTAACAATGGCTGCAAATTGACAGCAGAACAAACTACCTGAAGGAGTGATGAGGTCTTTTTCATTGGAAGGTCAGTATCTTGCAGAGCTTCTACTGAACATAAAGCCCTCCCAGTGCAATAATAACACAATCATTCCACTTGAGCAGATGTGGACCATCACATGGAGATCCCAGAACTGACAGTCATTGGATAAGGGGCGTGATTCCACCTTACTACCCTGGTGGGGCTTACAGCTTGATGGAAGAGGAACAGAACATTGTAAATCTGGACAGAATACAGTAACACTTCAGATAACGTTTACCTCGGATAACGCTAAAATCGCATAATGTTAAGTAATCTGGGGAGGAGAATTGGATCGAATAACGTTAAGGTCCTATGGGATAGATCAGATAACAACTGGTAAAGCCTGTGCGGTTACAATGTATCTCTATGGAGCTTTAACATTATCCAATCCATCCCATAGGATTTTAACATGCATCGGATAACACTAAAAATCGGATAACACCAAGACTTGTGAAACCAAGTTTTAGCGTTATCCAGTGTTTTATGGTACCTGCAATTTTAAGCAAAGGCCGGATAGCTAACTGCCAGACACTGTGGTTGCATCCTGCATGGAAGAGCCTACTGTGGCAAAAGGGTTGGGCTAGAGCAGTGATGGCGAACCTTGGCACTCCAGGAGTTCTTGGACTTCAATTACCAGAAGCCCAGGTCTTCAGTCTTACTGGTCAGGGCTTCTGGGAATTGAAGTTCAAGAACACCTGGAGTGCCAAGGTTCACCATCGCTGGGCTAGAGCAGGACTTCCCAACCTTGGGCCCCAGTGTTCTTGGATTTCAATTACTAGAAACTCAAGTCAGCACACCAGCTGATCAGGGCTACTGGGAACTAAAGTCCAAGAATATCTGGGGGCCCAAGGCTGGGAAATCCTGGGCTAGCCCAGGGGTCAGCAAACTTGTCTCTCCAGGTGTTCTTGGACTTCAATTCCCAGAAGCCCTGATAAGCAGGTGTACTGACTTGGGCTTCTGGGAATTGAAGTCCAAGAACACCTGGAAAGTCAAGTCTGCTGACCTCTGGGCTAGACAATTGCCAGAATATTCTTCCAATGCTATGACCTTCAAAAGCCCCCTCTTCCAGGTGTTCTTTTTATTATGCTAAACTTTATCCAGGCTGTCTATAAGGTTTGTGTAAGCCTGGTTGAACTCCTAGCAAATTATGGGATTTGTAGTCCAAGAAATTAAAAAAATCAATTCCTAGTTGCTACATACTAACTATGCAGACCTAAGTATTTCATTTATCCTTCATGCCTCCTTCAGGTACTACCAACTGTTAGATATGATTAACAACATACTCTGCAGGATTGTCACAAACTTGGGCATCCAAGAGTATTTAAAGAACTGGCTGAAGAACTCTCAGAACCATTGTCCATTTTTTCTGGAAGTCATGAGTATGAAGTGCCAGATGACTGGAGGTGAGCTAAAATTCTATTCTCAAAAAGAGCACAAAGAAGAAACCTGGGACCTACAAACCAGTCAGCCTGACATTAATCCCAGGGAAAATTCTAGATCAGATTATAAAGGAGCCACTCTCTATGCACCCTGAAAAGAATGTTGTAATAAATACAACCCAACCCAGATTTGTCAAGAACAAATCCTGCCACACTAATATCACCTCATCTTTTGATTAGATAATCTCCCTGGTAGATGGTGGGGATGCTGTAGATGCAATATATCTTGATTTCAGCAAAGCTTTAAACAAAAGGCCCTACAATATTCTGACCAACCAAATGGATGGTTACAGAAGTCTACTCAGAGGGCACGTCTCAATGGCTTCTTCTCAAGGAAGAAACAAATGAGGTACCAAAAGGCTTAGTCCTGGGTCCAGTGCTTCTCAATATTTTCATTAAAGACTTGGATAAGAGGGTACAGAGAATGCTTATCAAATTACTGGATGACACAAAATTGGTGGACTAGCTAACTTTCTGGAAGACAGAAACAAAAAAATTAAAAGATCTGGATAAGTACAAGGACTGGGCTGAAAGCAACATATTTTAACAGGGATGAATGCAAAGTCCTACATTTTGTGTGTGTGCGTGTGGGACGACAAAATTCACTTACAAGATGGGGGATCAACAGCACAATATAGCTGCAAAAAAGGGGGGGCAATACTCTTTTAGGCTGCAATAACAGAAGCAGAGTCTCCAAAACCCATGAGGTATTAGTCCCCCTATATTCAGCACTAGTTAGACTACATCTAGAGTACTGTGCCCAGTTCTGGACACCACACTCTAAGAAGGATGGGGGGGGGGGAACCCCACACCTGGAACAAGTTCAGAGAATGGCAACAAGTATGACCAGAGGACTAGAAACCAAAGTCTGTAAGGAAAGACTGAAGGAACTGGGCATGTTTAACCCTGAGAAAGCAAGACTGGGGGAAGGGGAATATAGTAGCAAATACATGAAAGATAGTCATAAAGAGTAGGGGAAAGATCTGTTCTCGATCATCCCAGAGTGCAAGGCACATAATAATGGTCTGAAACTAGAGAAAGCCAGATATAGGCTGAATATCAGAAAAAAACATCTTAACTGTTAGAGTAGTATGACAATAGAACCAGTTATCTAGGGAAATGGCGAGTACTCCAGCATGGCAGACAGTCAAGAGAAAACTAGATAACAACCTGTCAGATCTGCTTTGATTTGGATTACTGCACTGAGCAGGGGGTTGGACTCAATGGCCTCACAGGCCTCTTCCAACTCAGCTACTCTAAGATTCTAGATTATAGTATGCACATTTGAACCACATTATGAAACACTAAGGGGTGGTAAGATCTAAGACTCGTTGTCTACTACTAAATTGCAATGACTTACCAATCTAACTGTAGCTAACACAAAATAACATGACTGTTGATGCAAAATGTCTGAAAGTTTGGCATAGTTACTTAAATGCAGATTCAGCAAATTTTTCAATGGAAGAAATGTGTAATATGTTTATTTAATGCAATTTGCATTAATGGCAAGCTCTAATCTGCTTACAAAGAGAAACTACAATATTCTCAAGTGTAGCTTTCTTAAAAGAAGTTGATTCCAGCTAAAAGCTAAAGTGCATTTCCAAAAGTTTCAGAGAAGGGCTGATATTTTACCAACCCTAAGAGACAAACCTAGGACAGCTCCATCATCAAAGGATACATTGCTTACCTGTAACTATAGTTCTTCAAGTGGTCATCTGTGAATTCACACTAATGGGCATGTTTTGCGTTTGTGCAAACAACCTCAGAATGGTTGAGAGCCTGTAGAAGTCTCCAGGGCAACACCCTCTCTCTCTCTCACTTGCATTCTCCCCACTCTGCTAGTAGCCCTGTCTCCCCAGTCCACTGCAAAAAAAAGTAGGTACATGGTGTATGACAAACTGTGGGGTGGCTGGGAGGCTTGTGCAAATTCACATATGACCACTTCAAGAACTACAGTTATAGGTAAGCAACCTGTCCTTCTTCATTGTCTATGAAGTCACACTAATTGGTGTCTGACAAGCTGTCTTGCTGGCTGGTGGGATGTTACAACAAAACTGAAGAGATCACTGTTCTGCCTAATACCACCTCAAGTTTGGCCCAGATGTATGGTCTGTAGTGTCTGATTAATGTTGTAGGATCATACCATGTTGCAGCCTTGTAAACATCTGACAGTTGTATACCTTTAAGAAGTGCCATTGATGCAGCAACTGTTCTAGTAGAATGTCCCCAAAGAGGAGTAGGTAGAGGCTTCCCAGCTAGCTGTTGGCATAAGGTGATTCTGTTCATTAAGTACTTAGACCGGAGGTGGCCACTCTTGGTGCCCCAGGTGTTCTATGATGTCAAATACTAGAAGCCCAAGTAAGCGCAACTGTTAATCTGGGCTACTGGGAATTGAAGTCCAAGAACATCTGAGACACCAAGGTGGGCCACCCTTGACTTGGACTGTCCCTGGAATGTGGTACGATGACCCTTTTTTGACCAATGATAGCAGAAGAAAAGTATAGTGGATTTATGAAAACATTTTGTCCTTGAAATGTAGAAGGTGAAGGTTCTACCGACATCCAATGTATGGAGTTCCTAAGTTAGAGGAAGGTGATGGGAAGATCATAGGGAGGACCAAAGGCTGGTGCAAATAAAAAGAAGAAACCACCTTGGGGGAAAAAATGAGAAATCTGGAAGCAATATAACTTTGCCCTTGAAGAACTGAATAAATGAATGAATGGCATCCAATTCTTCTATCCTACAAACAGATGTAATAGCAACTATGAATAAAGTCTTCAAGAAGATCAAACTATGAGAAGATTTCTTTATGATCTTAAGTGATTCACATTAGTATAAATCTAATGCTATTTATATGAACCCCTCAAGCTTAGAGACATTAAGATGTTAGAATGGGGAGGTCCGCACAAAAATGTGCACTTTCCAACATGCATCTCTCCTTAATGTGGAACACATTCATTAGTTTTCATGTGGAACTGTGCTTTGCAAAATTCTGAGAAGTGGAAAAGGTTAAGGATGTGTCAAGTTCATCTCTTTATTTGGGAAACAACAAATTTAGTTTATTTCTACTCAAATGTAAACCAAACAAATTTTATGCCTGGCCCTACTCCTGTTTCTTCTTCTTCCATGTCTAGGCCAGACATGAAACTGCCAAAATGAAGACACTTTTGGGTGAGTTCATTCTGCACTTCTTTTCACCTAACCTAGTCTGAGAAGGATTAGCTGGCAACATTCCTGCTATGAGGCCTAAACCCTGCAGGAAGTAATGAATGTACAGTTGTACCTCACTTAAAGAGCATAATGCGTCCCACAGGATTGCTCTTTACGTGAGTTTACTCTTTAACCGAAACACCATTGTAAATGACCAATTGTGTGTGGGGAGGGATTGCGAACCCCAATTTATTTGTTAAGCGAGTTTTTGGTTGGTTTTATTTGTTAAGTGAAGTGAACATGCAGAGAAAATTCTGCTCTTTAAGCGACTCTTTAAGCAAAGTGCTCTTTATGCGAGGTTTGACTGTACATGAGGGCTCTTGCATGAAACACAAAACATTACATGAACACTTGCATACATAACCACCTCAAACTACGGCACTGAAAGGAAAGCAGTGAGAAGATCAACCAATAGTCCATCAGATTAATGAAATATCACTCCCTATGCCCTCAGTTTGTCCTATTTGTGATCAAGATACAACTCAATAGTCTGCTGGCAAATCCCTTTATTCACAGAACTAAGCGTCTAGTTCTTCAAGGAGAAGAACATGAACCAGGGGGCTTGAGACACTGCCCAATTTTTTGCTGTCATTAAAAGTGTTTATGGGTAACAGATGTACAGGAGAAGAGCCAGCCTGTGTTGCTTTGGGCAAGTCCCAGAAGAAGGGAATGGTAAAGTTCTCCTGAACATTCTCCACCTAGAAAACCCTGGAAAGAGTCACTACAAGTCAGAATCAACTTGACAGTACACAGTTATTGGTAAGAATATCACAGAAGGTGGCGACTGCCAATAATTAAAGATGCCCAGATAAATCAGAAGGGAGAGAAGCAAGGAAACATGGGACCAAATCCCCATTCAGGGTGCTGTTGGGCTAACCATGACTTCTTAATAAGCTCAGAACAGAGGTAGGCTCAAGGACACAAACAAAACAACCCTTCTGCATTGTTCGATGATCACGAGCCAACTCTTAAATATAAGACTATCCAAGCTGACTACCCAGGGTTCTTGTGAGGGAAATACTTGTCACAGACAAGGATGCTAGCTGCATTTCCACCTAGACTACCCTTCCCTTAGCAAGGGTCATCTAATGTGAATGGCCCTGCGACAGAGGCCACAGGACAACAAAACAGACTGAGAAAGCAACTGCTCCTGTAGAACTGCTCACCTTCCACAGACCCATGCCACTGCATTTGACAGAAATCTGGTGAACCGTTTTGAGGTGGCCAGCCCAAAATCAGGAGATACATATTTATCATATAAAGTATACATGCAGGAGCCTGGAAGCCGGGGGGGGGGGGTAGCAAAAAAGTACAGAAAAAAATGCTCAGAAATAGCATCCCTTGTTTGGGGGGGGGGGAATGCCAAGACTTATTTTTTTAATCCACATAATTCAGTGAAGAAAGTGTTAAGTGGCATCAAAGAGACAAACAATCCAGAATTGTTATTTGGTTATCAAAGACCACTCCTGACTTTTGGAGCTCCCTGCTCAAGGGGATTGTTTGTTCCTTTGATCTACAGGCAAAAACCTCTGACTTGCTAGTCAGCCTGTTGTTGAAGAGCCTTCGTTGGGTTAGGTACCGGCTGGGTCTTTTACTGCATTTTAAACTGTATCATGCAACACACTCTGTTTTCCATTTTAGCAAAGATTTCATCTTTTGTGTATATTATAACACTGAGCCGTAAAGCAGGCTACAAAGGAGGGAAATAATTCATCTCCAACAGAAGACCAAGGCTACCCCTTGAGGTCTGACATTGCTGGAACACCAGATTACAGCCCTCAAATAGTTAAATATAGTGAGATGAATAATGTACGGCAAGGTTTAAAATATTTACGTACTTCTGGGGCGATCGGCTGCCAACCTCAGCCTTCAGCCGCAAGTTCTCTCTCAAAAGACCACCGTTTTCAAGCCTCAGTTTCTTATTTACCTACATGGAAAAAAAGAGTGGTATTAAGCACACAGCAATTCCAAGGCCACACATGCCATCAAATAAAGTAACTAAAATTCCAAAGAGGAAACCATGTGGGATTTTACAGAAGACACATATTAGAAATAGCAACAGTTAACCCAGACTGCTTCCTCTCCGCGCTTCCCTTCTCCCCCACCAGACAGGGACACCACTTAAAAATTACCCTGGGAAACGGCTTGTGAAAACTGAAGGGAAGAAGTCATTTCTAATTTATATTCCCAAAATACACCGCAAGGCTTCTACCCAGGGAAATAAACAGAGCCGTGTTAGTTCAGTCTGACTATCATTAAAAGGGATACACTAATGGTAATTCCATGTCTCCCCCTCCCCCCTTTCTTCACATGACTAAATACTTTAAATGCATTAACATTACAATGTGCAGGTATCAGCAAAATGAATGTCGAACAGCTTCCTTACTCTTCCCCAAGCAGACTAAGACTGCTCTGTGGCTTGTTTCTTTTATTTAAAGACCACACAACCAAAAACAAAATTCATGGTGACGAAATAAATCTTAGTTGCCATTTCTCTTTGGTATTACTTCCAGAATGTGGCAATTAATAGGCCTCTTGATTTACAGATTCTTTGTCTTATTGAATAAAGTCAGCATCTTCCCCACTATTAAATCCGAGTAGAATAAGTGGAAAGAATGTAAACATGAATGCTTAATGTTGCTTAGACCCACAGCAAAGAGGCTGCAAGGGTGATGGACTACAACTCCCATCAGTCAAAGGAAGCAGAGCCACCAGCAAAGGATCATGGGAGCTACAGTCAAAATGTATTCAGAGTCACATGCATACAATACCTTTGGCTTCAGAAAAGGATGACTAACATAACACTTTCTTCCAACTGGGACAGGCCAAATTTGAAATATCTTGTTTTTATTTACACAATTCTCAGACAATCCAGAAAAAAAGACACAGATAAGGAACACATTGTTTATAAAGGACTGCCTCCCTCCTTGTATGAACGTGCTCAGGATTTGAGATCCTGGACGGAAGGTCCTACCACCATGAGGAGTTAGACTAGCGAGTACATGAGACAAGGTTGTCTCTGGAGTGACACTTAAGCTGTGGAGCTTCTTGTCACAGGAAATCAGGCTAGCTTCCTTAACTTCTGGGAGTTGACCAAGTTTTTACCGTTCCATATGATGGTTGATCTTTGAAACTAGTTTGACACAAGCATCTGGGAATGTTCTGAATCTGCTCAGAATTTGAGATCCTGCATGGAAGATCCTACCACCCTTTTCAAATCAAATCTATATTATGGTCCAGGACCAGCATAGCTACCACCCTTTTAAAATCCTGCTTTTCAAAAACTGTTTTACCTTTTACTGTATGTTGTTTGGGGAGCCATGGTTGGCATGAGCACTAAACACTTTAAATAAAGATGCCAATGTGAATGCAGCTAGTATCAAATTGTGTTCGTTCAGCATAATCAGCCACTATAAAGCAACTTTCCTCTACTCCCATCATCCTGTGATGGGGACAAAGACCACATCTGGACACCACATTGGAGACAGCTGTTGTAACATACACCCTGTTTATTACAGAGAAACAAGAAACCTTAATCTATAGTCCCATCAACAGATTCTAGAGGTAAAGCTTCCCTGCACTCTACAACTTCAACCTGCTGGCACCAATTGGCATGTTTCAATGCCCTCCCACAAAACATTCCCTCTGAGTATATCACATCAGGGAGATGGACAAGCAGAGGTCTAAGAAGCACAAGGCAAGTGAGGCACTTGCCTCAAGAGTGCAGGGGGTGTGAAGGAAAGCAAGTCTCCACATGAGCCCCTCACCCACCACCACTTTAAGATTTTCAAAGGAGACCTAGAAACAGCCTCCTTGAAGACGGTGGTATTTTTGAACCACAATCGGACATACCCTAAGTAACAGCAATCTTGTGTTGCCAATCCTTCTCACACTACATCAGGAGAAGAGAACTGCTGAATGAGCTCACCAAAAGGTGCCTTCATTTTGGCAGTTTCACATCTGGCCTAGACATGGAAGAAGAGAAGGAAGCCCATCTTTCGATCCTATCAACCTCATAGACGTGTCTGGTAAGAATTCAATAGAGGGCCTTTACAGTGGCTGCTCCTAGACTATGGAACTCCTTTCCACAAGAATCTTGGTTGGCCTCCTATTTTATCTTCCCAAGACATGGAGCTTTCTTTGCAATAAAACTTTGACTGGTGATCCAGCTGAAGAGTTTTTAAATGAAGATGCTAAGCTTTTCCTCCCCCCCCCCCACTCTTTTTGTTATGTGTCTTTTAAAAAAAGATGATGATGATATACAAATGTACCATTTGGTTCAGTCTAGGACTGATACAAAATTAACAGTTCAAGCCCTAACCAAGGACTTAAGAACTGTTAAGGTAATGTCTGAGTATACATGCAGTTCCTAGTAGAATTTTTTTTTTGGAGAGTTAGGATGTTTAAGGCTGATAAGTCTAAAATTTCCAAATATCTAGGGAGTCATTGCTCAAAGGGCTCTGATCACTATGGGTACAAAAACAGATTTCTTCCTCCATAGACGCTCAACTTCAATATTTGGGGTTGTGAGGCAGATGTCTACCTGTTTGAATTTTAAAGTAACACAGTACAGTAAAACCCCAATTTACATATACCTCTACTTACGTAGAAATTGACTTACATAACGATTTTTTGCATAAATCGTGTCCTGATTTATGCAAATAAATTGATTTATGTAAGAGGTTTACTTGCGTCTTGTAAACTCCAAAATGCAGCCCCGTGCCATTTTAGGCTTAGAAATTCCACCCTACGCAACCGCCCCCCCGCCAGAAGTTGCAAGACATGACTTACTGTGGTGGCAGTGGAGGCAGCGATTGCGGCAGTTTTGCAACGGATTTTTTTTTACCTATTTCGAGCTCTCTGACCCCCCTGCCGGCTCCAGGGAGGTCAGGGGACCTGATCCGCGCTGTTTCTGGACTTCCACCACCACCACGGCCAGTGCAGCAAGCCAAAACGTCAGGATTCAAATCCTGAAGTTTTGGCTTGCTGCAGCCTCCAGGGAAACAGGGGTTTTTTTTAACGTTGTGCAATCAAAAACCGGATAACGATGAGACTTGTGGAACCAAGTCTCATTGTCATCCAAGGTACTAGTGTACAGAAAACGAGACAGGGATAGAGTCAGCCACTCCCCTCTAAGCATGGTGAGCTTTTTCAGGCAGGGAAGGAACTGCCAGGGCTTACAAATGTTAAGTGATGCACTTTTTTGTCTTTTGTGCAATTTATTTATTTATTTAGATTTATTATCCCACCCCAATCAGGCGAACCTGACTCTAGGCGGCTTACAGAAAAGGGGGAGAGACTATACACAATGCAAAACAATCCCCCTTTATAAATTCACAAATTAAAACCTCAAGGTTCAAAATCACTTAAAAATCAATTAAAAAAGAATTAAACTATGAATTTACAAAAATCTAAAAGATTTTAAAAATTTAAAAAGGTTTAAAACGTTTAAAAGAGCGAGGGAGGGGTGGCTGTCCTATCAGATCAACCACCCAACATGGGACCCCGTATTACTGGAGCCCCACACCTGCCCTTCCAGCCAGGTTTTTAGGTCCTTCCAAAAGGGCAGGAGCTCTGTCTGTAGACGTAACTCAGTTGGCAGGAGGTTCCAAAGGGCCGGGGCGGCCACGGAGAAAGCCCTCCTTCTGGTGTTAGAGAGATGTACCTCTCTAGCCGATGGAATGATAAGAGAGCCTCTCCGATCCGCCCTGGTGGGACGGATAGATGTTCTTGGGGTGACGCAGTCTCTTAAGTATCCTGGCCTTGTATGTTCATGGTTCTGGACTGCCAGTCTCCTCTACTCTTTTCAGAGAGGAGGAAAAAAAATGGGGTTTGTATATACATTCAATTTTATATTTCTTGTTTTAGTAGGAAATCAATTCTATTTTTGCACAAGCTGAACGTCTTCTCCCAAGTATGCTTGCTTTTTACATTTAGGATTTATCCTGTCTGCTGGTAAGAAGAATTCAACCACCTCTCTTACCATCTGAAGCTTGACAATACAGTAAAAAAGCATTATCACTTGTATCTGTTGAATATTTGAAACTGTCTCCAGTGCCACTTCTTTCAAGAAAACTGTAAATGTGCTGAATTCAATGAAAAGCTGGATTCCATGAAAAACTTGGAGAAAATTACTTTCCCTGACACCCTAGTTAGCATGGGTATAGTCTAGAAATGTACATCTTCCATGTTGTATCTTTAAGTCGTTAAGAGATGCGAGATTATTTCGGCAAATGGACACCCAAAGACAGATCTATGCAAATAGTAAGAATGCCAATCAAATACATTTCATAGATTACTGGGAGAATGAAGGAAATCTGGTCATCAATACTGAACAAACAAAACTAGTCTAATACATCCAAGGGCTGCCAGACCAACAAAAATTAGTTAGTGGACAAAACAGGCTGTTAATGAAACTAATAGGTGGTTGAGCAGGCAAACACTGTTACGGCATTGTGTTACTGCTGCGTGCTGTCAAGTAGCAGCCAATGTATGGTGCCCCTCTTTGGGTTTTCAGGATATGCGAGATATTTTAGCAGGGCTACCCCTAGTAAGCTGAACTGGAATGTGAACCAAGGTCTCCTGAGTCCTAGTCCATCACTCCATCCATTACACCACATTGGCTTGTAAAACATTAATGGCATTAATTTAATATTTTAACATTTAGTTCAACAGCAAATGAAATTGACCTTGGTAGCCCTGGAGACTTCTGGTCTGCAACTATATGATGTCAGTGCTACTTTGGGGTCCTTTGCTGGAACATAAAAAACCCAAGTAGCCATGCTGCCTGAGGATTCCCAGATGTTGTCACCCAAAAAGGGCTTCCTCCCAACTAGACAGAGGTAATGTTGGTAAGTGGCTCCCTCCAAAGTGGCTGGCTGAGAGTCTGGATGGGCCTCTTGTTTCTAGTTTTGTAAGCAGAGGCTCAGATTTGGAGTTCCTGTAGCTCAGAGCTGGTGAGCCAAGATTGGAGGTGCAAACTTAGTCATGACTTTGCCGGATCTATACTTGCCGGATCTATACTCCCCCCCCCCCCGCAAGAGCTCCCAAAGCTCCAGCAAGGTGCAAAATGTTGGCTCCAGAAGATGGACACAGAATTGAACAACATGGCATACACAGCCTTGTCTTCTGCTTTAAATTCTGGGTTTAGAGTACATTTACTGGGGTCCAACTCCTACTGTGCATCAGCTCCCAGCATTTCTGACTTTGACCATGCAGTCTAGAATTGATGGGAACTGACGTCAATGTTGAGTATTCTAGTGCAACCCTGGTATGCAGTAACCAGAGAGACAGAAAAGACTAGCCTGACCTAGAAGTTGTTTTGCATTGTTTGCCTGTAATTACAATTAGAATGGTTCTTTCCTGCCTCAGAGATCACCTGACCCTATTTGCATGTGTTAAGTGCTTTGTTTTGCTCTGGCCTTCTCTCTTTTGTTTTTTCTACCTTTCAAAGAAGAAAAATGCCCTTTTGAGCTTCTCCATTTTCCAGGCAACATGGTTGGAAGACTTTACTTCTTTCTAAACCAACTGGATCAAGACTCCTCAGCACATGTATCTTCTGACCTCATTTTGTGAGTAAATGATATTTTTCTTTCTCTCAAGTATCTAGTCCAGGTGTGTTTATTAGCTGGGCTAAAAAGGGGTGAACTGGGAAATTTGCATTCAAAAATAAAATTGGCTAAAGCCTGCCCTGCTTTCCTGTGCAGTTGCTACAGATAACTTAACAGTTCAAAGCATCAGAATAGAAATACGTTGGGGAATCCCATGTTTGGTTATGCAGATGAACGGAGAAGGCACAGGCTTTCTGTAGAGAAAACTGCAAGGCACTGAAGAGGCCTGGTCTTTGCAAGAGATGTACAAGGAAGCCTGATTCATTGTTGTGGGTTCTGGTAGTTGTAGTCCAAAAAGAGGTACTTTTTCAAAGTTCTGCTAAGAGCACTGGTTCCAGATATTACTGTTGGATGGCAACATTTTAAAGAGAAGGCAAACCTGTTATTATAAGACTCCCCATGAATTCACTGAATATTAGATTGTAATTAAATAACACACAGTCAATTGATGGTTCTCCCAGACCTTTTTCACTTTTCTGAACATAGAAGAACCACTCAAAGATCACACAACCCTATATTAAACACCTAGATCGGGAGTGGCTAATCTTTGTGCTCTGAGTGTTCTTGGACTTTAATTACCTGAAGCCCAAGTAAGCACAGCTGCTGATCAGGGCTTCTGGGAATTGAAGTCCAAGAACACCTGTGGTGACAAGGTTGGCCACCCCAGTCAGGTTAGGAGACACTTATTACCTCCATTAACTTGTCCATGTCATCCTTTGCTTTTTCATACATATCATTTGCTGCCTGAAGCTTCTGGGTCCACATCGACAACATCTCAGGACTGAATTTCTGTTCTTCATCTGAGAGCTGAGGACTCTCCTCATTTCCCCCCGACACTTCCAATGTCAAGGGGCAGAGGATAGATTTCAGCTGAGACTCCAAGCTAAGGTTCTTCTCCTTCAGCTCTTCCATCTCTTTCTGTAGAGATTCAATCTCATCCTTTGGAAGGTAGCAAATCCATTGTCAAGTGTATTGGAGTTTTTGGGGTGGGTGGGTGGGGGTGGAGCAGGAGAAAAGAAGGTGAAGAAAGGACACAGAAGTTGTTACAAGGTTAAGTCTGAAAGCAAAGATTACCCCATTGTTTAATTAGAACTAGAGTTGGAAGGCATAATGAAAGGTCATCTAATCCAACTCATGCTGACTGCATTACTGCACTGTACTACTACAGCAACCTTGAAAAGTGACCAGCCAGTCAATTACTGCTAAAAAAAACCCCTCTCTGATGAAAACCTCCCTATCACTTTTGCTTGGTCAGTTTTGCTTTAGCCAGTAGTGAAGAGTACTTGGAGTTGCAATTTCAAAGTATTTAGATAGTGAGAAGTTACATGCTTCTGCCAACAGAGCTAGGGCAGTATTATCTCTATGTTACAGCTGTGACCCCAATGGTAGCAGAGAATGCAACTTATTTAATGCCATTAACAGAGCTTGAATTTACACCACCACACTAGTTCATTCTCTATCCCCACGGCTGGTTCAATAAAGATGGAAATTAAAAGCAAGGCAAGCACTAATTGAAGTCTATCATCTGCCTGGTGCAGGTCACACTTGACAGTGATAGTGTCTCTGTGTGGGTAGATCTGTGTCCATACAACCAACCCCTCCTTCCAAAAAGTCTGTTACCTTGTTTCATATGATCATCTACACCAAAAGTTATCATCCTCTGACCCTCCAGTTATCATCCTCCGACGTTCCAGATACTTTGGATTTCAACTCCAGAATCCTTAGCAAGCATGCCCAATGATCAAGAATTTGGGGAGTTGTTATCCAAAACATCTGCAGGACCAATAGTTGGGAACCACAGTTCGACATGGGTTACGTCTACTTCCTGAACTACTGGCTGCATAGCAAATTTATAACATATGAGGCATTTCCAGAGTAACGGAAGCTAGATCCTAGACCTAAGGCATTCTCAACTTAATGCAAAGTGATCAAGTCTGGTTGGTCCTTTACACCAGGGAGACACCTGTGTGTGTGTTCTAGAACAGTGATGGTGAACCTTGGCACTCCATATGTTCTTGACTTTAATTCCCAGAAGCCCTGATCAGCAGGAGTGTTGGCTTGGGCTTCTGGTAATTGAAGTCCAAGAACACCTGGAGTGCCAAGGTTCACCATCTAGAAGGACTGTGCCCCAAGAGAGCCAATGTCATATAATATGATATTTACAAATTATAAATTGAGATATTCATCTCTATATGCTCTTACCTCATATTCATTGTGCAGTATCTCAAGCCTTGTTTTACGGAGCTGCTTTCTGACCACAGGGCTAAACACAGGATTACTTTCGCTTGTCCCTCCTAAAACAACAGAGCTTGTTGATCTCTCTTCAACATTCATTGAGCAAAATAACACACATGGGATGTTGCCACATCCATAGGGTCCCACAGCTGAGCTAGCAAGTAAGTCATCATTACTCTACTGGAAGACAACATGAGGGGTGGAATGTGCAAGTCAACTGTGTAGATTTCTACAATGCTGATTGTATTTTGGAAACATACACAGGGACTACACCGGCAGTTGATTTAGATTCAGCTTTGTTGTACTTGATTCATAGCCTATTTTATGCTTCTGTTTGGATTAAGTAATCACACAGAGTCCACTGATTGGCCAGCAGCATGGTTGAGTGGGCCAGTCATGTGGTTCCTCCCACTGGAAGTAAAATACCCCCGCGTATGTGCAAATGCTACCATAAAACACGTCTGCAGCTGTTGTAAAAGTTTATGACATACACGGGTGCATTTTACTTCTGCTTCTGGTAGCAAGGGTGGTGCGGGCCAGATTTGGCACCGCGGGCTGGGTCCAGCCGATGGGCCATAGTTTGGTCACCCCTGATTTTAAATGTTGCATAGCATTAGGAAAAAGAGACCATTTCCCCATAATTCTCCATAGCACACAAACAGGAGATTCAGAAGAGAGTGTAGACCAGCATTTCCCAAACTATGTACCATGGAACACTGGCGTTCCATCGAAGGCCAATAAGTGTTCTGTGAAAAAAATATGAAATTCTGGTATAACTCATTGGCAAATGTGCAATGTCACAAAGTTTGTTTTGCCATCCATCCTTTCCATGCGATGCATGAAGTTTGTTTTGCAACCATTTACGAATCAGTAGTAGGTTGGCTTTACAACAACATTATTTGTTATTAAAACTGAAAAATCCAAACTTATCTTTCCATTACAGAAACCACAGTGTTCCATTAAAATTTTAGGATTTGTCAAGTGTTCCACAGTAGAATAAGTTTGGGAATCACTGGTTGGGAATAAGAGGATTCAAGAGGAAAAATAAGGTGGACAGGGAGGAAAAGGATGGCAGAAAGGAGAGAAAGAATCTCACCCACTTTGGCTTTTTGCCTACATCCTTTGGGGTTTACAGCACTGAAACAACAAAAATTATCCCCGTCCTGCATTTCAGCCACATGAACAAAATATCTGGCATATACTAGGGAGAGGAGGGAGAATTACCTTACCTAGGACCTCTTTGCAAGGATTGTCTGGAGTGATAGGGATTCTGCAAGCAGGACACTGGCTATTGTTCTTCAGCCACACTTCGATACAAACAGAGCAGAAAACGTGATTGTTTGCACAGATGACAGGGTGACGGACCTTGGAGCAAAGAGAAAAAAATGATGAAACTGCATCCTAGCTTCCATCACCTTTTGGTGTGGGACTAAAATCCAGGTTTAGTACAGGAGGAAACCTGATGGGAATAGGTAAGAAAAAGACATTTCTAGTTGGGAGATGAGCTCTACCTCCATTGAGCTCAGAGAAGTAGGCAACCCAACCATTGTTTCCACATGATGCATTAGCTCTTGAATACAAGCAAAGCAAGTCAAAAGATCTCAGCTTAATTCTGGTGTACTCTTTTTAATATATAAATTGAGTTCCTTGGGTCATTCGGGTGATGTAGATTCAAATCCCCAACTGGCCATGGAATCTAGATGACAATTGTTTATCTGGCTTTTTAAAAAAATAGAAATTTAACAACACACATTATACCCAAATTTACAGTGGGGGAAAAATCATCTGGATATCATGAATGCTATACTTGGAAATAAATCCTACTGAATCCAGTATGTCTCCCTTATTTCTCAGTAGACCCATACTTAAGAATGGTAAACCCAAGAAGAGAAAGCTCCCAGATGCCATGGCTGAAAGTGACTCAAACCACCAGTAAACTCAGAAGGAAGTTTAATCAAGTTCAGTGGCAATTACTGTTGCAGTAGGACTGCATCCAAAAGTAACCTCATTTACCTGAAAGACTCTTACTTCTGAGTTCACAGAGCTGTTGGGAAAAGCCCCAGGGGCTCATTCTAAAATAGCAGGCACTGGCTTTTTCTAGAGAGTCTAGCTGAACTTGACGACTGGAAGATCAGCAGTTCAGCAGTTTTAGACCCGAGTGCTGCACGACAGAGTGAGCTCCTGTCTCTGTCCCAGCTCCTGCCACGTTTGAAAACAAGAAACTGCAAGTAGATAAATAGGTACCCACTTCAGTGGGAAGGTAAACGGCATTCCATGCACTCGTGTCTAGTCATGCATGACCACAGACATGTCTGCAATGCAGACAGTGCTGGCTCTTCAGCTGTAAACGGAGATGAGCACCACTCCCTAGAGTCGAACACGACTAGTTTTGAGCAAGGGAGACCTTTACAGTTCTCCCCTTGCTCTCAGTGCCCCCTTCTTTTCTGTGTCCTTTTCTGTGTCCTCTCTTTCTCCACTTCCTGGAGCTTATTTCACTTCTTCCCTCTCTCTTTGTGGCATCAACTTCTCTCCTTTTCTGTCCCCACCCCCCCACCCCTTCAATTTTCTTTGGCTCCCTGCTCTCCTTCTCTCTTATGTGGTTTCTGCTTCTCTCCCTTTCATAGCCCAAGAGCTGTTAACATTTATTTCTATGACAAGGCTGCAGTCCTCATTTACCCTCTTGCCCCAAACCAAGCCACATTCACCTAAATGACACTCAAGTAGTTAATTTCCCCAAGTGTGGGCAAGAAACTTGGGCAACCACTACAGAATATTTCAACAAGCATGTGTAGTTAGGATTTATTAAAGATTTCCCATGTAAAACAATCACTGTAAAGGTCATGTAAATGACACAAGGGACCCAATTTATATATAAGAAAGAGCACACCGCAAGAAGCATTTTCCTTTTACTAAGCACTGACAGGCATTTGAAAACTAGGTAAATAAAAATGGCCATAAAAATGGTAGTAAAACACATTCACAAGAGGGGAACCTTTTGATCTGAAATAAGAGAACTTTAAAAGCACTTGTGAAAGTTACTCCAAATTTGGCACAAGCGTCCTTTTCCTTACCACTCTATCAAATGCAGTCCAACTTAAGAACCCCTTCAAAAGTTGTAAGATTTTGTTTAGATGACTCCTCCTATCACTAGTGATTTAAGGAATGCTATACTGATAGGAAAATATCTTGGGGACATGAAAGGAGCCTCATCCGGGTGTCCTCTATGCAGAGTTCCTCCAGCAAAAAATCCTTTCAACCCAGAAATCACCTTTGTGTGCTTCTGACATGATTTAAAAACAAGAACACATTTTTCTGAGAAGCATGCAGTCCTATGTGCTTCTAATATAGTCATGAACAGGGGGAGAAACTGGTCTCAAAACTCAGAATATGCTGCATTATGTAATAGGGATGCATGACTGATCATACTGTAAGGTGTGTAATAAGTATTAGAAAAAAATAACATATACTAGTCCCTTGCTGGCTAACTTTGGGACTCCAGGTGTTCTTGAACTTCAATTCCCAGAAGCCTGATCAGCAGGAGTCCAAGAACACCTGGAGGGCCAAGGTTAGCCATCACTGTACTAGTCACATTTCTAGGGCTGTAGTGACTTATTGGATAAAGGTTGCCCTTGCTTGAAAGCCAGTCATATCCGACTCTAGGGTTCGGTGTTTATCTCTGTTTATACCACTTCGGTGGGAAGGTTACGACGCTGAACTTGACAACTGGAAAGTCGACAGGTCAGCAATTAGAGAACCTAGTGCTGCACAATGGAGTGAGTTCCCATCGTCTGTCCCAACTCCTGCCAGCTTAGCGGTTCAAAACAACGACAACAAGAAATTGCAAGTAGATAAATAGGTACCACTTTGGTGGAAAGGTAAAGTGTTCTGTGGACTCGTGTCTAGTTATGCCTGCCACATGTCCATGGAAATGTCTGCAGATGCAGACACGCTGGGTCTCTGGCTGTAAACGGAGACGATCACGGCCCCCTAGAGTCAGACTGGCTTTTGAGGAAGGAAGACCCTTAGCTTTACTTACTAGTCACTTTAAAGCAGGGTGGCCAACCTTTTTTTTTTTGCTGCAGACCTGGCCACACACCCCAGACAGCTGAGTGGGCCGGACCATGCACCCAGAAGCAGGCACATTTACAGCTGACATAAAGGTGGCCACTTCTGCATGTACGACAGTCATGTGTGTGTTTGCGCATGCGTGTTTTATGGATGACGTAAACGCGCCTGCTTCCACTTCCGGGTGTGGCAGAGGTAGTGATAGGATGGGATGGCTTCGGGGACTAAATCAAGATAGGATGGCTTCAGGGACTAAATCAAGGACTAGTTTTGAATTGTACCTTCCCACTCGGCCACATGGAGAGGCTAACAGCTTCGGGTAGAGCCATCTTGGGAGAGGGAAAAGCGAAAAGCCTGTTTTCCTTTTTCTAAATTGTAAAAGAGATATAAACTGCTGATCTCCCTTTTTACACCTAAGAATATGTTTTGCTGGACGGACTAACACACTCCACGCCACGTTAACCTGAAGAAGTGGTTGTGAACTAAGAAAGCTTGCTAAGTTTTTATTTTTAAAGTGACCCGAAAAGGCATCATTTCCTTCCTGCATTTGTTTGAATTTCTGACAGGTCACACAACTGGACTTTGTTTATTAAAAAGTAACATGCTTGTAACACTGGTTAGTTACAAACAACATTTTTGTATTTTTTAAATAGTAATGCTAACATGGCAACATTTGTGATGACCTTTCCAAGTTCTGGTTCTTAAAGAGACCAATATAAGACAACAGCATTGTTCAGTTACTCTGTACTCCAAGATCATCAATCGGTTTAAAGTCAACCTTTGGTTTTGGGAATTTAATCCCCAGAAGCCTAAATCCATTCCCCAAAGCACTGATCAGCTGATGTACTGATTTAGGCCTCTGGGAATTGAAGTCCCGCTGTGGGGCCCATGCCCCATGTTGGGAACCACTGGTTTAGAAAAAAAGCTGCTAGCCTTACTCTCCCCCCCACTGTTTTTCCCACACAAGCAGTCACGAGGCTGATGAGAAAGCAAGCAAAGCAATCACACTTCTACACCACTCCATAGCGCTTAATGCACTCTCTAGTTCAGTGGTGGCAAACCTTTTAGAGACCGAATGCCCAAACTGCAACCCAAACCCCACATATTTATTGCAAAGTGTCAACAAACACAGCAACAGGAGAGGAAGGAAATGCTCCTATTGGGCTGCTGGACAGAGAGGGGTGGGGTGAACTCTGTGCTGGGGGGAGGTGCTCCCATTGGGCTGCTGGGCTGAGGGGTGGGATGAATTCTGTGCTGGGGGAGGGAGGAAGTGTTCCCACTGGGCTGCTGGGCAGAGGGGTGGGGTGAACTCTGTGCTGGAGTGACTGCACAGGTGCCCACAGAAAGGGCTCCGAGTGGCACCTCTGGCACACGTGCCATAGGTTCGCCACCACTGCTCTAGGTGGTTCACAAGTTAATCAGCATTTTGCCCCAAACATGCTAGGGACTCATTTTACCACCTACCCCCAGCCAACCTAGAGGATGAATATCCACATTTCAACCATATTTCCAAAGACTTTTAACTTTTTAATCTTTTAACTCTTAATTTTAAAATCTTACTGTAAATAATGTGTTTAATTGCTTTTAAACTGTAAGCCTCCCTGAGTCTTCAGAAAAGGGTGGGTTATAAATGTAACTAATAAAATAAAATATATAAATAAAGAAAGAAAGACCAGAAGTCAAATTACGCAGGGTTCCGTTTAGTGAAAATGGTGGTAAAACTTCATTTCCAGGTATTAAATGGCACCCCTCCTATAGACCACTCAGGAGAATTTACCTTATTTCTAGGTTCAAAAGCTAGCACAGTGGATTATTATTTTTGTCTCTAGGAATGTATTTCTAATAACAGAATATTTCAAAGTTCCCCATCTTGAAAATGACCACTTTCCTATTTGTTTGCAAATCATGTACCCTACTCGACAGCTCCACCATCGAGAAACAACTCTCTGTACCCATTTTGCTCTCAGGACAGGGTAAATGCCGTGTCAGACAGACCTTGCGACTTGATGAGACAATAAAAAATATATATAATATATAGGATTCCATATGAAGGTGTTAGGAATATATACAATTTGAGAGATTAAGCAAGCAATTGAGGTGAACTATCAGAGGACAGCTGTACTTTCACTCTGTCTCAATTTCTAAATATAGCCCTTCACAATGAACCTGCTGGATTACTTGTCATATTAAGTATGTCAAACGCTGTGACTTTTATCTGGAGACCAACACGATTCAAGAAGATTCATGCAACCTTTGAGCACACGAAATCAAACAGACCAGGCAAATCTTATTGTGTTCAGTGGGTTTTACTCCCAAACACATGGGCACAGAATTGAGTTTTTGGCATACCTGAGATTGCAGTTGTGACTGTTTCACAATTTTTATACATAGCACTAAAACTATTTGAATGGGAAATGGTCCCTCAATTATTTGCATAATCCAAGGAGTTTTTTTTAAGTAGTTTCTCTTCAGATTGCATAAATTGCTTACCTTCTAAAATAAAAACACACGTTTCCTGCTTCCATTCAGTGATATTGGGGCACAACATTTTCCAGTACAGTGGTACCTTGCTTAAAGAGCATAATGCGTTCCATGGGATTGCTCTTTAAGCGAGTTTGCTCTTTAAGAGAAACACCATTGTAAGTGACCAATTGTGACTTCTGGTGGTGGTGGTGGGGTAATTGCGAACCCCGATTTGTTAAGAGAGTTTTTGGTTGGTTTTATTTGTTAAGTGAAGCGAACATTCAGAGAAAATTCTGCATGGGAAACAAGAGTGATATTGTGAATGAAAATTGGGAGGGGAAAGAGGATGTCTGTGTTAAGTACAGTGGTACCTTGGTTTACAAACACCTTGGTTAATGTAATTTTGGTTTACGAATGAAAATCCATTGAAACTAATGCCTCAGTTAACATAATTTTTTCATCTTGCAAAAAAGACATTAACCGAGGAATTATTTTCAATGGATTTTCATTTGTAAACCAAAAATTATGTTAACTGAGGCGTTCGTAAACTGAGGTACCCTGTGCGATTGAATGTGAATTTCGGTTTATGAATTTTTCGTAATGCATTAACTTCGTAAACCAAGGAACCACTGTATTCTCAAGTTGCATCTTATCAGTATAACACTGATGTGCATTGTGTTAGTCTTGTTTATTGTCTAGTCACATCCTACATATTAGTGACCTCATAGACCTGGGGTTCTCGACCTTTTAAGCTGGGGACTGTACTGCTGTCGTCGTCCCCCCCCCCACTGCCACTGGGAAACACCAGTCCAGCCTGCCAACACTTTACCCCACGCTTCCGCCAACACTCCCCCCACACCACCAGTCTGGCCAGCAAACACCCCACACACACACGCTGCCGACATCGCTTCCCTGATTACTGACCTGCCATGGGTGAAGGAGGGGTCCTGTTTTTGCCTGTGTTCAACCAGAGTGGCACTAAGGAAAGACGTGTGTGGCCACGCGCTTCTGCTGCTTCCACCACTGTCCTTTTCCCCTCCGCCTGGGTTGGCGTGTCCCTAACGCCATTCCATAGCAGGGTGGATATTGTAAGCCTTCTTACAACATCCGCCCTGCTATGGAGCAGCATTGGGGACACACCAAGCCAGGCGGAGAGGAAAAGGATGACAGCAGGAGCGAGGGCATGGGCTGGATGGAATGGCACCACAGGCCGGATCTGGCTTGTGGGCTGTAGGTTGAGAACCAATCATGGACGTTTGAAGATATGTTAGATATTGATATGGTGGTCTTACTAGTGCCATCCTACAGTGTGTTCTGGTGGTCAACTGAGGACTTGAACCCAGGTATCTTGAGCACTTACCCCAAACTTCATCCTTACTGGCTATCAAAACAGAATGGACATCAATTCTTAGCATTGTATAGTAAAAGAAAATTAAGACCAGGAAGATATATATGAAGAAAGATAAACCACTTTTTAAAAAAACAAACCAATATCAATATAATTAAGGACACAATTAGAGAAATACGAGTGAAGAGTCTAAACAACTACTAGCTAAATCAAACAGAAATACCATAAAATGTATTCAAGTGTCAGACATAATTTTTCTATAAACAGCACTGTACTTCTTATGATGGGGCAGAAGACAGCAGATTTTAGGAAAAAATCTGTGTGGTTGCCTCAGTCACTAGCCCCCTACTAGTAGTCAAATGGGACCAAGTCACAGAAAAACAGCTCCTACACAACACCTAATGTCTGATGGTGATGTGAGTGTGGGGAGGAAGGATGGTAAGGGTGATATTTTCCTAAGTTGCCTCACAAACATGATAAATAATGGATGGTGAGCCAGCTTCATTTTTCCACACATAACATGTGCTAACTGAAACCATGCACCAACGTTGGCCAAGAAACACAGTTTTTCCAAACTAGTAGTTGAAATAGCAATGGGAGTGTGCTGACCAAGCTACCAGGAACAAGAGACAGTCCAAAGGCTCCCAGACATGAACTAGATGAGACCGTCCTGTGCTCCTGCAGAAGTAAACAAATAAGGGTTCAAGGGATACAGCCAGGCACCTGTCCTGACATTTGTTGCCTACGAAACCTGTTTTTTTAGTGGTAAGGCTCACTTTGATAATACAATGAAACTAAGCAAGGGCATCAGAACTTGGGGGAGTAAATGTCGCACATATTATGAAGATAACTATCTGCCCATTATACTTGGATGCTGCAGACGGGAAGAATGGAACAAATAATTTGCCCTACACCAAAGCAGACTCTTTCCCATCTTACTCAGTATTGTTTAGTCTACCCGGCCATAGTTCCCCAGCAATGGTCTCCTAATAATGAGAGAGAGAGACCATTCTCCTTCTCTAACATTACACCGTGTTGGAGGTGGGTGTAGGAAGTCACCTGGTTTTTTGATTTCGTTAGCCAACCCATTCACCAAACAGCAGTTTGGTTACCCAACTCAACTTCCCGCACAATGGCCAAAGTTTAATTCTACCAGAGCAAACAGAAATCCAACCAAATGTTGCTAATACCTGCAGAATTAAGCTAGTATTCTAAATTGTTTTGAACATACAGTATCATGCAATGAATTGTTTGCATCAAGCACAGGTACTCTAGCACACATATGGAATTGAACATATAATATAGATGATAACTACAGAAAATACAAGGAATTCCTAGTAAGTGTTCACCTGAGGGGAACATATACTGCTACTTTTAAAAGTAAAAACATTACTTTCTCCTGAATTAGTTTAGTTTAGTTTTATTTAAAATTAATGGAAATCAGGTAAATCTGTGAGTTCTAAAATTAGGGAATCACCTAGTGCCACGGTGTTTTTCGTTCCCTTCCAAAATAAATATAAATCTTTTAGGGTTTTGCTGTTAATCCTAACTTTTCCCCCTCGATTCATTATAAACAAACTTCCCTTGTACCTTTTATATTCTAACCTGTCTCTCTCTTGTTTTTGTATGGTCTTGTGTTAACATATTTGCTATACGTTTCAATTGAAAAGCCTTATAATTGAATATATTTGGAATACCCAAACCCACCATCTTTCTGATGTTGGTACCATAACGATTTCACTATCCTAAGTTTCTTTTCTTCGTTACAAAACCTATCTACTAATTTTTGCCATTCCTTCAACTCTTTTTCATTTATTTTAATTAGGAAATTTCAGAGAGAGAGAGAGAATATACTTACCCAACACCCTTAGGATCAATTGTACAGCATGGGATGCAAAGGTTTGGTGTTTATGTACTATGTTTACTTTTAATTTGTTTTTTAATTATAGCTTTGTTAAATGTTTGTTATATTATATATGGGATAATAAAAATTATAATTGCAAAAAAAAGTGAGGTGCATTCATTGTGCATATTTACACTAGCAATTACCAGTACCTACAACCATTTAATGATGAGTTGTTCCTGCATTAACACTAAAGAAAGCATGTGTTTTGCTGACAAACTAAAGTTAAACACTTAATAACTGATGAAATAAAACTTAAGGAAAGGCACCAGAATTTTGATTATTATTTTTTACGCTCAAGAACTAATCAAGTGTTACTTTTCCTTCCACAAACACTCTGGGTATAGATCACGAGCATGATTAGGGTATTAACACAGTTAGTCTACAATTTTGCTACCTGAGGCTGATATCCCTCCTTCCCAAACAAGTCTATGATACATAGTGGACAAATGTTATTAGAGGCTGAAAACATTTCTTTTCCTTCTTGTGAATTATGGCAAATTAAATAAATATCTGTTCTTCTATGCAAAAATTTGTTGCCTGGTTCAGCTGCCTAACTTTTTATAATAGGCCTAACCATGGTTATCCTACTGGACGGGGGGGGGGGGGGACCACCAATTGGGGAGGGGGATTAATTAAGATCCGTGTGGGAGAACCAAGAATGCCATCTGGAGCAAAGAAGCATGGACATAAATAGAACAAAGTAAAAAAAAAAAAGCAAAACCAAATAGAAACAATGCCATGCAGTGGAAGTGCTACATGTATTAAATGCCCAATAAAATCTCATTGCAACACAAGGGTATTCCCCTAAAATATGCTACCAAGTAACATGCTCTGGCACCCAATGAAAATGATTGTGGAGCTAGCAAATGGACTTCTGCCATCATCAGAACTGCCACACCAAATATATCTGAAAGACATTTTCCTCCCAGATACTACAGTACTGTACTTATAGCTACAATCTACAGAAAGCAGCACCACAAATCTATTAAACTTGAACTAAGTTTCCTCTGAGATCCACGAGAAAGGTAAATAAAGTAAGTAAACAAACAATGACAGCAGAAATGAATGAAGAAAAAACTAAGTCTTGTGTGACCTTTAAGATTCATTCATTTGAGAGGGCACTTGCACAGATTATAAACTGCTTCCTGACATACATGGAATAGAACATCTGGAGTCTCAGGCATATTGTATAGCCACAATGTATATCATCAGAGAAGTGGGGTGACAGCAAAGGAAATAACACTTGTATTATGAGCGGTGGTCCTAGGTTTTCAAATGACTGGTGATACAAACAACCTGGCAACAAGGTAAGGTGATTAATTCAAGATAAGCATTTACTCGTTAATACTGCAAAATTATTTATTAACTATGAAGCATCATAGCAACAAGTTTTGTTTTTAAGTAAATTTATTCATTCTGTTGGGCTGAAAGTAGAGCAGCCTGTTGCCTTTTGCAGACTTTTTCCTCAACAAGTACAGCTACAAATTCAACCAGATATCATTACAGGGCCAGGATCAGCTTGCCAAGTTGTCTCCAATCTACATTTAGTGAAAATAAAATTATCTTAAGCCTCAATGAAACTGAAACCATGAGTAAACCTAGAAAGCAAATTGGCATCAATAATGCAGGACAGGATGCGAAGACAAGTGAAGTAAACAGGGGTTTTATGAGAATTTAGTCTTTGATTCATGCTCCAAAATTATATGGCCTATATTGCAACTAGTGGTTTAGTGGTTAAGACACTGAACTTGACAATGGGAAGGTTGGCTGGTCAGCTGCTTGAGACCTGAATAATGCATGATGGGAGTGAGCTCCTGTCTTCTGTCCCAACTTCTGCCAACCTAGCAGTTCGAAAGAAAGAAACTGCAAGTAGATAAATAGGTACTGCTCCCGTCTCTGTCCCAGCTCCTGCCAACCTAGCGGTTCGAAAGCAAGACATTGCAAGTCGATAAATAGGGCCCACTTCGGTGGGAAGGTAACAGCATTCCATGCCCTCCGGTGTCTAGTCGTGCCTGCCACATGACCATGGAAACGTCTGCAGAAGGAGACAGCGCTGGCTTTTCGGCTTAGAAACAGAGATGAGCACTGACCCCTAGAGTCGGGTACGACTGGCTTTCGAGCAAGGGAAACCTCAGTGGGAACATAATAGCGTTCCATGCATTCCTGCCACTAGTCTGGTCATGCCTGCCACATGTCCACAGAAACATGTGCAGATGCAGACTCTTTGGCTGCAAATGGAGATGAGTACCAATGCCTAGAGTTGGATACGACTAGCTTTTGAGCAAGGAAAACCTATACTGGAACTGGCACAAATCTCAAAATTCCCCAAGACAGTTTACCCCAAAAGGAGGTGGGGACAACACCTAACCCACGTCATTGACATTAATGACCAATAACTTCCAAAAGGAACAGGACCAGTGATGGGATGTAACAGGTCCTCACCAGTCCGCCAGAACCGGTAGCAGCTTTTCCCAGTGTCCCGGAGAACCGATAGCAGCTTTTTTTTTTTTTTTTTGGGGGGGGGGGGGGAAACCACCTTCAGGGCTTACCTTTTTACTGGCTTGGTGTTTTAAAGCAAAGTCTTGGAGTTACCTCATCAATAAGCTATACCTGTGCTGTTCCAATTGCTGTTCCAATTGGAGAACTCTTAAGGAAGTACAGTTGTTTTACGTTTACATTAAGGCATATTATCCTAAAGAACCAGTACAATGACCATATCCATCTTGCAACATGGCGCTGCCCAGGCACTTATACTAACAGGTAAGTGACAAGTTTGTGTTTGGTGGGGTGGGTGGGTTGATTTATGTTTGGGGTGGGTGTATTTTAGTCTAATTTTTATTTTATTTATTTAATTTATGGGTTTGTGTTGTGGGTGGGTGGGTGCGTGCTTATTATTATTATTATTATTATTATTATTATTATTATTAGACCCCGCCCATGACATCAAGACATCATGACGTTCACTCTGCCCACACTGTGATGTCGTCACGGTGGGGTAGTAAAATTTTTGACATCCCACCCACTGAACAGGACGAGGAGGAAAGTAACGACTTCCAGCCGCCCCTTGCCTCCAGCAGAGTCTTTTAGTTTCTCTCGCTTATTATATATAAAAATGGCATTTTATATTAGGGAAGGAGAATGCAGAAAAAAAATGCAAGTAGCTGGAAAATAAATAAATGATCCCGACAACGACTCTCAAAACACCACCTAGGAGGGCCTCCCTTCTCTTTTAAGAAACGACCCCCCCGTTTAAAGGAACGGGACGCGGACCGAGGAACCACCGGCCACATGGCACAGGCGGAGAGGGGTGGGATTCTCCCGGGAATTGGGGGGGGGGTGTCATTTCGGAGCAGGGATTCCCACCCCAGCGCCGTGGTACAGTTCAAAGGGAGTGGCGTGGGTGCTGCCGGGCGGCTTAGAGACCCTCCCTCCTCCCCCCCCCCTCCCCCGGCCCCTTTGCGTCTGGCACGCAGGTGGCATTACCTTTCCCAGGCAAATGTGGCAAGTGATGGGCAGGGTGAGGGAGAGGGCAACGTTCTGAACGTTCTGAACGTTCTGAGCCATTGTGACGTTTTCCGAATCCCGCGAGCGTGAAAGTTCCAATCCACAGGCTGCAAAAAAAAAAGGGGGGGGTTAAAAAAAACAAACCCGCACCAGCGGCCAAGGAAAGCTCGCTCGCCAACTCTCACGCTGCCAAGGCTTCGAGTACGGCGAGGCAGCGGGGCCAATCTTCCTTACACGGACGAAGGCGCTTTTTAGCCTTCTCGCCGGAGGGGGGGAGGGGGTGGAGCTGGGAAGTCTGAGGACGCTGTGCGTGAACAACGTGCTCCCATCCCCCCCCCTTTTCTGTATTGTATGTGAAATAGAAAGAGCAAAGTTCTGTTTGGCCAGAAGTATTTCCAAAGAATAAGAGAAAGCAGATGCATCTCTGTCAGAGAGTATTTTTTTTAAAATTTTAATTTTTTAAATTTTATTCAATATACTGACATTACAAAAACAAACAACATACAGACAAATACAAATAAGGAACACATATAACAATAAAGGGAAAAAAACCATATATGACTTTACATTACTTACAATATATGCTTGAGACAAGACAATAATACCTTAAAATATGAAATGAATTAACACATAGATGGGTATATTTCTTTGTCTTATATATTTCTCACGTTCTTATACAATATTCTATCCTCTTGTATTTCTGTTTTGTTTAATTATAATCAGAGGCATAGCTACCGCCGTATCTGCCGTATCAATTATACGGGGGCCCCGGGCCATAGGGGCCCCCAATGTGCGTAAGCAAAACAAATCTTTACCCTTCCTAAGGGCCCCCAAACAAATTTTATACGGGGCCCCGCCAAGGCACGCTACTCTTCTGATTATAATCCAGAGTCCCTTTCAATACCCTGAGAGTATTTTCTGACACGAAATTGTTATTATCAGAGAGTAAACAAAAACAACCACAAAAGACAGCTTTTTTTGTGGTATCTTAAAGATTAACTGCTGTACTTCAATGTTCGCTTCTGTGGATCAAGTCCACTTTGTCAGACGTAAGAGTGAGACTTTATGGCATGGGTGCACAAACCTTTTGGGCATGTGGTTCAGGGGGCTGGTTACTAGGGCCTGGGGGCCGGATCTGGCCCCAATGCCAATTCATTCAGCCCTTAAGCCCTCGTAGTACAGTAATACCTCGGATAACATTAGTATCGGATAACACTAAAATCGCATAACATTAAGCAATCTGGGGGGGGGAGAATTGCATCGGATAACATTAAGATCCTATGGGATGCATCGGATAACAACCGCTAAAGCCTGTGTGGTTACAATGTATCTCTATGGATCCCATAGGATTTTAACATGCATCGGATAACACTAAAAATCGGATAACACCAAGACTTGTGGAACCAGGTTTTAACGTTATCCGAGGTTTTACTGTACTTCCGCTTCTGGAAGCAACAAGGGCTTTGCGGGCTGGATAAATTGGGGTCATGGGCTGGATCCGGCCCCAGGGTCGTAGTTTGGGCACCCCTGTTTTATGGCATCAATTTACCTAGCAGTTCAAAAACAAGAAATTGCAAGTAGATAGATAGGGTCCACTTTGGTGGGAAGGTAACAGCATTCCGTGCACTCCGGTGTCTAGTAATGCCTGCCACATGACCATAGAAACGTCTCCAGAAGCAGACAGCGCTGGCTTTTCAGCTATGAAAGAGATGAGCACTGAACCCTAGAGTCGAATATGACTGGCTTTCGAGCAAGGGAAACCTATACCTTACAGAGGCACACAATGGTTGGTTAGTATAACATAAGTTTACAACCAGTGTGGCTTTTTACAACCAGTAATAAAAGAAGATCCCTAATTGGGATTCATGTTTATTACTGTCAAGTTTGGTTCTAGATGCAGCTAGTATGGAAACTATGAAGTGGATTTGATCCATGAAAGCACACATTTAAAGAATGGAGTTGGTTTTTAAAGGTGCCACAACATTTCTTTTGCTGTTTTGTTTTGTTTACTCTCTGCTATAGATGCATCTAGTTATTGTTATTGTTATTTTTAAATTTATATTGGCATGGGTTTGGTTTTTGAATTGCCTTTTCGGGCTAAATAATTTTATAATAGCACTGCCCAGAGTAACTGTGTAGATAGATGGTAGTGATAGCAATTGAAAAAATAATCAATAATAAAAATACACCCAAATAAGAAAGTAGATGTTACAGGCTGTGCTGTAGGTTTCTACATAATATCGCCCGGTCTAGTGGGAAACAGGTGTGTGTGCGTGTGGGGGGATGTTGAGTGGGTGCTATGTGTTTTCCGAGGTTCTTAGGAGCTGTAAATAAAGAACGATTCCTTCATACTTCGTGTGAATTGCTTTTGGGCATCAGTTAATACCCGTATCCTTTCAACAAAGCTGTGAAGTAAATCATCCAGAAAGGGTGAGCGGCCTAATAAAATAACTGGAGCAACATTTGATATCCTTACAGATGCATATGACACTGTCCATCATCAATTGGTGCTCAAAAAGTTCTACCTCCTTACTGAAGATCACAAACTGAGCTAAATAGTTGGTGTTTTACTTCAAAATGGAAGACTTTTATTTTATTTTAAGGGAGACAGAATTACTGGAGAAATCAATAGAACAATCTCCTACAGGGGAACATCCGGATACCATTATTTTTTTAACAGTTACACACATGATCAACTAATGTTCCAGGAATTTCATCTCTGCTGATGATCTTGCTTTAGAACTTTTGAGTCCATTAGAAGATCTTTCCTTATAGAGACAGCTGAAACCAAACTGCTTACAAACACAGGGTTTTTTGCCTTTCATTTAAGGAAGAGAATCAGAAGGAAGCACCATGCTTTAGGAAAGCATGGTTTTGGAACATTCCCGTACACCAAATTATTTGTCATCACTCTGGATTGAATTCTGACCTGCAAAAAATTATCTAAACACCAACAGAGAGTAACCACCAGAAATAACACACTTAGGAAATTGGCTGGGTCAGACTGATGTGCACACCCACAAACAATAAGAACAGCAGCTCTGTCCCTGTGCTCTTCCACAGAAGAATATCTTAGTGCTATATGGTATAAATCAGCACATGCCAAACAGGTGGATAAATAAATAAGCATGTAGAATTGTTATTGGCTGCCTGAAACCTACCAGTGCTTGTATTCTCCTTGCCAACCCTTGTTAAATAAAAGCTGTTTCCCACCAGAGCGAACCGGAGAGGCTTTCTTATTGTGCCATCTGCTAGTGAGGCTCGCCTCTCTAGCACCAGAAGGAGGGCCTTCTCTGTGCCTGCTCCGGCCCTATGGAACCTCCTGCCAATTGACCTATGACTCCAGACGGAGTTGCTGCCCTTCAGAAAAGAACTAAAAACCTGGCTGGCAAAGCAGGGGTGGGGCACTGGGGATGAGTTGAACCCCCCACCTGCTGGCTGATATAGTAATATCGCTCCCTCGCTCTTTTAAGTTGTCAGGCTAATATTTTTTTTGTAATTGTAATTTTTTTTACTGGTTTTATGTAATTGTTGTACGCCTCCCAGAGTCACTTGCTGAGTGGCCGGCAATACAAATGTGACTAATAAATAAATAAATAATCTAATACACACCCTAGCATTTGTATTCAACTGTAGTCAGTGGTGGGATTTAAAAAATTGCTACCTACTCTGTGGGTGTGGTATGGTGGGCGTGGCTAGGGGGAAAATCCTGCGTTGCACCCATATTAGGACTACTTTATTTCAAAATTTGCATCTGGTAATTTTAGTAATAGTGAACAGAATGCAGCCCATTCACTATAGATGGCCTTCCAATTGTAACACTGGCCACTTGTAAGGACCACAATCTGAAACTGCTCTGTGATAATTTTGAGTGTATATATGTTTGGTGAATAGAATTGTATTGGTGTGTATGGTAAATGACAGATCAGTTGACAGTTCTATGTGGGGTGTGTACAAGGATTGACAGTTAAGACAGTAGAGAAGTGTGAAGTAGTGTTTCTGAATGGGATTGAAAGGTGATTGGTCTGTATGGTTGTTAGTTGGAAAGATTCACAAAAACCATAGCCAGAGGCTCTAAGATTACTTCTGCTTAGTTCTTTTACTGCACTTTGTCTTCTGGCTTTGGAGACCTGAATTTATTTAAAGATGCTTTCATACCAACTCTTTACCTATCCTGGGCTGCAATCTCCTTGCTGTTTATTTTATTCTATTTCTGCTATGCTGTGAATTCACAAAACACTGGTTTTGTTATGGTAGTTTAAAGCAGGGGAGCCCAAACATTTTTGGGCTGCAGGCCAGTCATGTGGTTCAGGGAGCTGGTCACTGTGGCCCGGGGATCGGATCCAGCCCCCAATGCCAATTCATCAAGCCCACAAAGCCCTCATCACTCCTGGAAGTGGAAGTAAAATGTGCTTGTACGGGCACATTTTACTTCCACTTCCAGGAGTGACAAGGGCTTTGCAGGCTGGATGAATTGGCATTGGGGGCAGATCCAGCCCCCAGGCCATAGTATGGTTAACCTTGGTTTAAAGTCCAACCAAGACATGGAAGAAGAGGAAGAAGAACGGTTTTTGGGAGAACAGAGCAGCAAAGTCATTTTGTAGTTCCTCCCCCACCATCTCACCTATGTGAATGTCTCCATTCTTTCCACAGAGGAGTATACAATTTCTTCCTTGTCTTCCTCTTGCTCCCAACAGAGCTAAATTATCTTTGTTATTTCTGACCTTTCTTGCAGAGATGAGCGCATTCTGATCTTTGCCTCTGCTGGCCTCCCTAATTATACTAGCTACTAGTCTGAGGCTTTTCTGGTGATTTATCCCTCCTTCCTTTATGTTTCTGTTGACTTCTCCCTTTTATAAATTGTCTTATTGGTATGGTGGCTTTTTTTGAAAGTTGCTTCTTTATGATTTTTTAAAAACTTTCCTTTTAATAATTAATCAGAAAACTGAATTTAATTTAAACAAGGTAGTGGAAGGTGTTCCGTATCTATTTGATGGTGTTCTTAATGAGGAAATTCAATTAAGGTTGACTTTTCATTATAAATCTGTTGGGATTAATGGAGCCTTTTGATTGGCTAGAAATATTTGAGACTAGCAAAATCACCAGGGTGAATTCAGCAGATATGACAAAATACCTCACCTCTCTGTGTGTGCATGAGTACAAACAAAGAAACATTAACATTATCCTCATTTTAGACTGTTCTTTAAAAAAATTATACCTCCCACCTTCTTCAAAAATACATATGTTTGCCCCCTACTTTGATAATTAGCAACTTTTATATGATTCATGACTGGACACCATACAGTAGTCCGATTACTTGAAAGTACTGTACTCATACAAGCTGGTATTATCCATGCTAGTGTTCTAACACTGCTCACAGTACATGGCACCTGCCAAGCATGCTGCAATGGGGTAGCAGAATAAAGAAAACTTTTAATTTAATCTAATAAGAAGAGTTGTTGGCCAATCCTTTAACTGGGAGCAGGCTAGTTTTGACCAGATAAAACAAATGTAATTTATTGTTACATGCTGCAAAGTTATTTCTGACATATGATGATTCTATGAATTAATAATTTTTAAAAGGGCCCATTATTGGTGATCCTGCTCATTTCTATGCAAAGTCCTTTGCTTTCTTTACTGAATTAATCAAATTTTGTGTTAGGTTTTCCTCTTTACCTTCTGCCTTCACTTTTCCCTAGCATTTAATTTAATTTTAATTTAATTTTAATTTTTAGATTTCTATGCCGCCTCATTCGCAAAAGCGACTCTAGGCGGCTTACAGAATATTAGTTTTTAGCATTAGTTTTTCTATGAAATATTTTGTCCTTCTCGTCCTGAGTTTGGGTAGGAAATGCCATGTGTGGCCCCCGCAGCCCCCAGGAAAGCCAAAAGCAACTGCTTCTGCCACTGCCTCAATCTTTGCCCCCTCCGCTTGGTTTGGTATGTCCCTAATGGTGCTCTGTAGCTGGGCAGATCTTGTAAGGCTTACAACCTCCAACCTGCTACAGAGCACTGTTAGGGACATGCCAAGCCAAGCGGAGGGGATTGAAGCAGCAGCAGAAGGAGAGGTGGGAGTGGCTTTCCTGGGGACTAGGGTGGCCGTGTGTGGCATTTCCTGCCCAAAATCATGGCCAGAAGAACAGCTTGGATCTTTCTTGCACTCACTCCATGCAACTCCTCCAGACCAGTAAGCAGGGAGGGGGGCTTGTGGGGAAGTGGGGACTTGGGGTGGTTGCCACCGGTGCTGGCAGGACCACCAGTCCAGCCCTTCAACAGTCTGAAGGACCATGAACCTGCTCCTGGCTTAAAAAGTTTGGGGACCCCTGATCTAATCAAATCGATCTGTGATTCGTGTGTGTGTGTGTGTGTGTGTGTGTGTGTGTGTGTGTATGCATGTGACTGATACAAAATGGGTCAATGAAAGAGGAGTCAATCAATTTTTAATACCACTTAAGATTTTATGATTTTTTTAAACTTTCCTTTTAATAATTAATCAGAAAAATGAATTTAATTTAAACAAGGTGGTGGAAGGTGTTCCGTATCTATTTGATGGTGTTCTTAATGAGGAAATTCAATTAAGGTTGACTTTTCATTATAAATCTGTTGGGATTAATGGAGCCTTTTGATTGGCTAGAAATATTTGAGACTAGCAAAATCACCAGGGTGAATTCAGCAGATATGACAAAAGACCTCATATCTCCATGTGTGCATGAGCACAGACAAAGAAACATTAAAATTATCCTCATTTTAGACTGTTATTTTTTTAAAATAAATAAATTACACTCCCCTCTTCTTCAAAACATACATATGTTTGCTCCCTACTTTGATAATTGGGCACTTTTTATATGATTCATGACTGGACACTATACAGTAGTCTTGTTATTTGAAAGTTCTCATTCAAGCTGATATTATCCATGCTAGTGTTCTAACCACTGCTCACAGTACATGGCAACTGCGAAGCATGCTGTACTGGGGTAGCAGAATAAAGAAAACTTTTAATTTAGTCTAATAAGAAGAGTCATTGGCCAAGCCTTTAATTGAGAGCAGGAAAGTTTTGACCAGATAAAGCAAATGTAATTTATTGTTATTTTTTGCCAAGTTATTTCTGACATATGGTGATTCTATGAATTAATAACTTCTAAAAGGGTCTATTATTAGTGATCCCACAAATTTCTGTGCAAAGACCTTTGCTTTCTTTACTGAATTAATCCATTTTGTGTTAGGTTTTCCTGTTTACCTTCTACCTTCACATTTTCCTGGCATTAATGTTTATGTGAAATATTTTGTTCTTATGATACAGTATAACCAAACTACAAGAACTTCAGTTTAGCAATTTCCAGGGATACATGTACAAGTCATTGGGCCACAGTGGCTTGGTGGTTGAGATGCCGAACTTGACAACCAGAAGGTCGCCAGGTCAGCAGTTCAAGATCAGAGTACTGCACAAGGGAGTGCGCTCCCGTGGTCTGTTCCAGTTCCGGCCAGCCTAGAAGTTTGAAAGCAAGAAATTGCAAATAAATAAATAGGTACTGCTTCGGCGGGAAAAGTAACAGTGTTCCGTGTGCTCCTGCATCTAGTCATGCCTGCCATATGATCATGGAAATATCTGCAGATGCAGACAGTGTTGAATTTGGGTGTAAACGGAGATGAGCACCACCCCCAATAATTGGATACAACCAGCTTTCGAGCAAAGGAGACCTTTACAACTCACTAAAAATTGTGTTTAGATGTCTCAATCTAATTATGTTACTTTTTACATTTGTTTTTTCTTCTGTTTATAAAGATTTAAGAATTTCACAATTCACCTTTGTTGAGCCTTTACTTTTTGCTTTAACTGCAGGGAATATCTTTTTGCCTTGTCACATTACATCCCTAACTTCAATCCATAGTGCCTCTAGTTGATGATCAATTGAATTTAGTAATGCATACCTGTTGTTTACATAGTCTTTAAATTCATCAGGAATTTTATTTAAAACATGGTTTTACTCTTGGGTAGTTACATAAATGGTTTGGAGCAGATTGCTCAAAATCATGGTAGACATTGCCAGTCACACAGCTCAGTGTCAGGGGCATGCTGGCTATTCTAAAAGGGCAGTGGACAAGGAGGGAGGGGGCGGACCCTATGGAGCTGGGGGCGGAGTGACCGAGGCTATAGCGGGGGCGAAGTGGGGCTGCTGCATCGCTGTGCACCAACCAGCCATGGCGGGGGGCTGGGGCTGGTTGGTGCACAGCAATACCCACCCCACGGAAACAGCACCCTGCTGCCTCAAAGGTTCCGGCTTGGGCAGAAATCGACTTGTGCCATTATGTGTCATACTGCCCAGTGTCATACTTCCGCCAGCTCGGGGGCGGCGGGGGCGGCGGCACCAGACCCTGTGGCATACTGGGACTTGTGCCAGTGTCCAAAATAGCCACCACGGGCCTGCTCAGTATTCAGTGGATAATGTTTATGGGCAATTTGCTCCTAAATTTGTATCATATCAAAATGGCAACGCAAGAAAAAGAGCCTCATCAAAGATTGTGATATTGTATTTTGAACTGCAATTAGGCTTACCTTGGTAACAGCAACTTTGTGTTCCCGGCTAATCTTTCTCACACTAGGTCAAGTGAAAGAAACTGCTGATTGAACTCACCAAAAAGTGCCTTCATTTTGGTAGTTTCATGTCTGGACACAGAAGAAGAAGAACTATACAAGAAGATTTTGGCTAGGTATAGAATCAGCTTTCATCAGAACTTGGCCTCCCATCTGCCTCTCACAGTGCAATGAGGACTTTTATTCCCACAGAACAGAAAATTGGCAAGGTTAAGGAAGAGAAGGGAAAGAGCAGCTCTGTCTTCTGCCAATTTCAAGGCCTTTGGTCCCATAATTTGGCCTGGGAAGTTTATCAATGAATTATGGGAATGGCAATAATTTAATTCCAAAGGTCCCTGCCCCAAATACTTAGTCAGATATTGCATTACAGTCCCTGATAGCATGCACTGTGTGTCTCCTCATTTATTAGAACCACACTCCTTCTTCTGAGTTTGTTATTTCAAGGATGAAACATTTCATAATTATTATCTGAATGAAAATGTCTGTTCCTGTCCTCTTTAGTTCACTCATACCAAGACCTACAATGTTTACACATTAAAGTTGTTTTTATGATTTTGAGTTTACCTTCTTTCATACTTCTCAAATTCTGTGTTCCAGTTATCTGCATCATGCAGCTTCCCACTTTTCTTTTTGTATATATGCATGTTAACAACTAGGTGTTCTTTTGATTTTAATCCAGTCACTTTTTTAGGTACCATGTTTTTCATATTTATCCATAGTTCTTTCCTAGTAGTTGATTGAGTGCCTTCTGATTTGGGAGCCTAACCTTTCAGTACAGTCTTTAATTTTCTTCTTCTTTTAATTGTTTTATTTTTTATTAAAACAAAATACACACAAAACCCACAAAATTACAATAACTCATTAACAAGTACAATGATAAAATTATATATATATATAAGTTAATATTTAAATAAAATTTATATAATCCTCTATGTCCAGGGTGCCCAAACTATTGCCTGGGGGCCGGATGCAGTCCCCGATGCCAATTCATCTGGCCCACGAAGCCCTCGTTGCTCCTGGAAGCAAAACGCGCCCATATGGGCACATTTTACTTCTGCTTTCATGAGCAATGAGGGCTTTTGGGGCAGGATGAATTGGCACTGGAGGCCACATATGGCCCCCAGGCCATAGTGACCCGCTCTCTGAACCATGTGACCGGCCCATGGACTGAAAAGTTTGGGCACCCCTGCTCTATGTGCTTCCCACCACTCATGGGACATTATATCTTCAGTTTATGATTAGTTTATTATTATTAACATTATTCTATATATTTGTCCCCATTTTACAAAAAGTTATGTACTGTATTCCTATCCTGGTTTTGTTCCTTTGACTTTAATTAAGACATGTTCAATAAAATTTCCCTAAATCTCTTTAAAGTCATTTCTTTTTGATAGCTCCTTTTTTAACTTTAATTCACATATCAGTCTATCATTTATCGCAATATTCCATAATTATTTATGCTAATCATCCAGCTCAAATTCACAATCTATTTCCCATCTTTTAACAACAAGTATGGCTGTTCCTATTGTTGTAATCATTTATTTCTTATTTCTTTTTAAGGTACTATTTCCAAGGTCCATTAATAAAGCTATTCCGGGACACAGTTCTAGTTTTGTGGACAATATTTGATTAATTTCTTCAGAAACTTTCTTCCATATTTTCTTAACAGACTCGCATTCCCACCATAAATTTAGGTATGTAACAGACTTTTTTTTTTTTAAAAAACATCTCTTTTATTTTTAAAGTAATACATATTCTGAAGGTTTTAAACATTATCTTCCTTTACAGAGTGACAACAAAAGTCAGGTTGAGAGCATTACCTCCCATTACTCCTGGTCTGCAATAGCTGAAGCTGAAGTATTTTTCCATCTTCTCACCATTGGAATTACAAATCTTTTTATTGAGATGTGGCTCTTCTTGGAAACAAGGATCTGTCTTATTTGATGTTTCAGCAGAGAAGGTATTCCAAATTAACTGGGAAGGCAAGATTGTGAACAATTGCCCTACCCCAAGGTATTTAGCCATCACTCTGGATCAAGCCCTGACTACACAAATCATTGTCTAACTACCAAACAGAAAGTTGCCCCAGAAATAACATACTTAAGAAAATAACTGTTTCAGACTGTGGCTGCACACCCACAAACAATAAGAACATCTTGTCTATGTGCTACTCAACAGCAGAACATGCTAGAGCCATCTATAAATCAGCACATATCAAGCAAGTAGATTTAGCTCTTACTGAATCATGCAGGATTATTACTCATTTCCTGAAAAGTTTATTATTAGTACATTGGGACTGCAGTGGCTCAGTGGTTAAGAAGCTCGCCTTGTTAGCTGGAAGGCCAGCAAGTCAGCAGTTTGAGACCCGGGTACTGCATGACAGTTTGAGTGCCTGTCTCTGTCCCAGCTCCAACTGATCAAGCAGTTCGAAAGCAAGAAATTGCTGGTAACACTTCGGTGGAAAACCATCTTGGGGACTTGAAAGGAGCCTCATTTGGGCATCCCCTGAGCAGAGTTTCTCCAGCAAAAATCCTTTCAACCCAGAATAATTTCTGACATGAAATTATTATTATTATTAGTACATCAAGAGGTGTTTGTAAATAATGAATGAAATAAAGTGATACAGCATCAAATCCATCTACTTCATGAGCATCAATCCCCTGAATGACTTGGCAGCTGTGGGCTAGATGGAACACTGGTATAATGCAAGATAAGACAGCTTCCTATGTTCCTGCTGTCTCACAGTGCTTTTATTCCTACCTTACTGGGCAGTTCCAGAAGTCACTGCTGAATTTCTCTTTCCCATGGTAAGTCAGTAAGAGAAATCAGTGCTCCTCTTTCTCGTGGTAATTATCTGGAATGAAAATCTCAGGTCAGTTGAGGTGAGGACATTCAGGTTTTTTTTGGCACCAGATATATTTTGCAAATGATGCTCGTTACATTTCTCCTTTTCTTTTTCATTATATCTGACAGAGTCCTCCTTCATGAATGATTGCCTGAAATGAGTAACAGAGAAAATGATGGTGAATAAATTGAATTTTAATTCAGACAATATGGAAAGGCTGATGGTAGCATCAATTACTAATTGTGGTATGAAGTGTAGGCTTGATTTTGATAAGATGGCAATCCTTCTTAAGAGCAGGCTTCGGAGGATTTCTGAAAGAGATGGAGCTCTTAGACATCCAATAGACTGTCTACGGAAAAACAGAGGGTTTTTCCCCTTCCACTTTTGGCTAATTTCATTATTAATACACCCTTCTAAAAGCTAAACACCTAACAATCTTTATGCATGTCTTGACATTTTTTTTCCAACTAGACTACTGTTATATAAGTGGGGTTGCCTCAAATTTCATGTACCCCAATACAGTGGAACCCTGTATAATGAATGCCCCACATAAGGAAAAGGAATTTTTTCATTATACGGGATATGCTTCACATAACGAAAACCCCGTATAATGAAAATCTCTATGGGATGCATCGTACAACGAAAATTTTAGAGATTTTCGTTATACAGGGTTTTCATTATGTGAGGTATATCCCATAAAATGAAAAAAAAATCATAATGCAGGGTATCGCAGTTAGCGCTTCGTAAAACGAAAAACTTCGTATAGTGAAGCACCTTGCAGAATGGATTTTTTTCCGTTATGCAGGGTTCTACTTTATATTAGGCATTTAGGTGTGCAAGCTCAATGAAGCCCAAATTATATTTAAGTTGCCTTGCTTTTTCCATTTGTTTCAAAGCTAAAAATCAAACCATTTATTTTATTTATTTATTTTTTCCAATTTGTATCGCCACCCAATTCCGAAGACTCTGGGCGGCTCACAGAAAAGAGCTTAAGACAGTCCTTCACAACCCCCAACCCATGGGCCTAATCCAGACTGTGCACCTCATTAATCCAGCCTCGGTGGCTACTTGGGCACCTCTAACCCCCCCATCCCACCCCCCCACACTTAGAAATTAAAAAAGCGTCACTTACCGTGGTGGTGGCAGCAATCACACTGTCTTTCCAGCATCTTGCACATCCTCCGACATTGCCCACGGTGGGTTGGTGGGAGCCTTTTTGGCACATATTTGCTCCATTTTTGGCTTTTTTCACCATGTACCCACTGAGTTTTGGCTGCTGGAATGTGCCGCTGAGTGACTTCCAGTGCTGGCCAGAACTTGCATCAGTGGCTGGGTTCCCAACAGGGAACCAGAAAGTCACCCAGCAGCAAAAACACAGCGGGTACACGGCGAAACCCCCCAAAACGGAGCAAATACTGTATGCTCAAAAAAGGGTCCTGCCACTTTGGGGAGCAGCGGAGGCTGTTCGAGAAGCTGGATAAACAGTGTGATTGCTACTGACATTGCCGATTATGACATAAATGTAAGTCCAGGGAGCAACCATGCCCCTGGCCCCTGGCAGGACATGTCAGGAGCAGACCCGGCCCCTGGCAGGAAAATGTTGCAAACCTCTGGCTTAAGACAAATGTCTATTTTCTGCTGTTACAATGTTTCATCAGAAGACAGTTCCTTCAGAGCATAAACTTGCTAATGAAGCCCATGTTTACCATCTGATAGCCAGTCACGGAAGGAAAGGAAGCTAATGCAAATTGAAGGAAAGTTCTTTTAAGACAATCGGAGGCTTCATGACTTTATGTCATTTGAGCCAAAGTTCAAGATATTGTCTCTGACTGTATATGACCTGGCCTCCCAGAATACTTGTGGGAATTATTGTGTTTGTTTTTCATTTGTTTTAATTTATTTGTTGTGAACCTCCAAGGGAGTGTTTGCACTAAAGGGCAGTATACAATTTAAATGAATGAGTGAGTGAGTGAGTGAGTGAGTGAGTGAGTGAGTGAGTTAGTTGTTGCCTTTTTATCTCCTGCCTTTTGGCTGTCATATGGAATTCTCTCCCAGGGAGATTTATTAGCGGTTATTCATACATAATTAGTGTAAATTCATATACTTCCCACAGTATTTTCTTATCTTTTTGCCTTTTATATTCTTGAGCACTGCACATTTTATCACTGTGCTACCACTGCTAGTTTTAAGTTTGGGAGTTATTGTGTTTCAAGTTTGATTGTTGTTATGATTGATGCATTGTTACTGTTTGTTGATTGATCAATTTATTTTTTATTATTATTACAGTTGTAAAACTCTACAAAGGCTATTTGTGGAGGAGAGGTGGCATATATGCTTTTAAATATAAATGAACAATAAAGAAACATTTGGGTTTTAATGTGAGCTCTCTTTATATGGGGTAAACCCGAAAAAGCAATTATGTGTGAAACACACAAATGTAGTTTAATCAATGAGATGTTTCTGCTAACCCATTTAGGCCAACAGAATTGTGCTAATTGGGTGAAGGGGGGAGAGCTCCCGATTCTTAGGGCTATAAAAATTGTTCATCTGTTCAGTTGCAGACCATTTAATTTTGGATGCCTCATTGCCAGTTGGTAACTGTAATTAGCATTCCCTGTACTGTGGCAGCTTCCCTGAAGCTATGCTAAGTAGGGTTGCCCTTTTGTGTGGAAACATAAGCAGGGTTGTGCAAATGAGTCTGGCCACCCATCTTAGAGACAGACGCTCCAGCTACTGTTTCTTGGCTCAGGACTGGGTGCCTTCAATGCCCACCTGCAGATCTTATTTACTGATTATTAATGACAGGAACTGTCGGCAACTTTGAAAGGCACAGCATGGCGACATGATGCTTCAGCCCCAAATATCCTCTGCAGAGCAATAATTTTCTTGAATGACATATGATCCTAATTCCCCCCCCCCCTTTCCTCTCCACCTAATCAGTATTTTCAGGGCTGGGCTGTGCAAAACACAAGGCAGGTTGAACTTGAGCATAATGCACTTACAAGGCTAGATTGCTTTTTCAGCTGCAGTGACATTTTGGAGGGTGCTTACTGATATTGATCCTTGATTGCTTCATCATAGGGAAAGATGTGGAGTTGTGTTGTTCTTCAAGTCATCTGTGAAGGCTGCTCAAGATTTTATTGCTCTCCGATGGCAATTTGTGTGTACGCGTGCAGAGTGTGACTGCACAAAATAAAGTAACAAAGCAATAGAACAACAGAACAATAAATCAAACCAGGATGACTGTTGCTTTGTTTCATAGATAATTGTCAATTTTAAGTCTTGAATAGGTTGCTTGTGTGTGTCCTAGTACTCAATCAGCCCTGTGTTTTCTGTGGATCCCTTGTCTCATTTTTGACAGCAAGCAAAGAATCTCTTAGGGCTACCATATTCCTGTTCAAGGAGTCCTTTAGCATTGGGATTGCAAAAATCTATTAGGGTAGGAATTCTGATTAGTGTTCTTCACATGCTTGGCCTCAACAAAGCCCCCCCCCCCAAAAAAAAAAAACATTAAAAAACTAAAAGGGATTTGCTAGTGAGTGAATTTGATGCTATTGTACTGTCTTCCAGGAATGCCAGTGTCTTGAATTTATGTTAATGGATGCTGCCATTTTAAATTATAAGCAGTGTCAAAGTGCATAGATTAATAAAAAGTGGCATGAAATAATTTACATTTTAAAAACAACATATGACTATTAAAAACTGCTTAAGTAGGCGGTTAGAGAAGAGAAAAAGTATTAAATTAAAAAGAGGGCCAAGGCAGCCCATGCCAATTGAAATAAAGCAAGCTAAGCCTTGTTTGGCCTGCCCTGGAATTGGTACACCTAGATAAGCAGTAGCTAAATGGCCCAGACAAAAGTGAAGGGATGAAATACATCACACCATTCAAAGTATAAATACAGGTACAAGGCTTTTTATGGCCTTATTCAGCAACTAGCTTATGCCAGTTTCACTTGAAGACCAGACGTGCTGTTTAACGACACAGATCATCTGGGTACTCTGCCAAGAAATTGTATGTTTATATCATATGTTCCAAAACAAGGAGAAAAGTGGTTTCACTGAAGATAGAGACAACACTATTTTTAATTCATCTAATTATTCTATGGCCCAGTTTTCTATTATATTTTACAATGTTGCTGCATTCTGTTTTAACTAAAATAAGTCAAAATGCTTTTTTATAGTTTAAGTAATGAATATATTCAGTCTCTTACTTTAATTGAATTTACTGCTCAGTTAAGAGCATTCTTTGTTCTAGTTTCACTTTTGATTTTGAATATATAGTTGACTTTCTGGGACTTAGAAGCTGTGGTAACTCTTTTTTTACTGTATAACTGAGAGAACAGGTTTTGATAGTGATGTTGTTACACTGATGCTTTTTTGCTTATATTTTGTCCATCTGGGATATACTCCCACTCTGAGCAGGCCAACAGTAAGTGGCAGTTTCTCAATAGAATATAAAATTGAACATAATACAATAAACATAAACATTAAACGCTAAAGTATAAACATTAAACTATAGACCATAACCAATAAATAACAACAATAATCATCACATGGCAAACAATGGTGACAAAAGGTGTAAAGAGACTTAAACCTATTGATCTACAATTGGGAGGAGATCTTTAAATGCTTCCTTAAAGAGAAACAATTTCATTTGTTTTTTGAATACACACAGAGATGGGGCCTGGCACAGCTCCAAATGTAGTGTATTCCAGAGTGTCAGTGCCACCACCAAGAAATTTCCTCTTCTATTCAGAATCTTTCTTACCAGTCTTGGGGTTGGCACTTGGAGTTGTGCTGTCTGGGCCAAAAGGGGGATTCAGGCTATGATTTTTGTTGGGTAACTTGACTTTCTACATCAGAGATGGGCAGCCAATGACTTTCAAAATGTTGCTGGATTCCAAGTCATGGAATTGGAATCTCTTTTTCCCTTTCTCACCTCAACATTAATTTTGAAAGAAAAATGAAACAGAGGAGACTTATGTGTGTTACTTCTTATTGAAGGAGAGGCAGAATCATCATTGGATCCTTCAGTAACATGAGTCTCCCTAGATTAGCCATCTTTGTCATAAAGATGCAACTTCTTCATTTATTTCAACAACAAAAACAATATACCTCTTTCTATGTAGAAGAGAACATTTCATGTACATGTTTAAGCTTGCTATCCACAACAGACCATTGGACCCAAACAACTCAGTTGGGTGAACTAGTAATATATTGTGATTCTAGTCTCACATTGATTACTGTATATACTTGAATATAAACTGACCTGAATATAAGCCGAGGTACATAATTTTGACCTGAAAACCCAGGAAAATAGATTGACCTGAGTATAAGCAGAGGGTGGGAAATTTAGCAGCTGCTAGTGAGTTTCAATAATCAAAATACATAAAAATATGGTAAAATTAATTAAATTGTTGGCACATCTCAATCTGGTGCTGTCTTGGGATCCTTGTGGTTGTTGACCAAAGTATAAGCTGTGTCCCATTTTGGGGGCTCATTTTTGGGGCTAAAAACTTGGCTTATACTCGAGTATATACAGTATCTGTTGTGGCCAGCATTCTTGTCCTATAGTCAGAATGCTTTGGCTGGCTCAGAAAATGAGGGCATCCCATTCTGCCAAAATTCTGGTACAGTATTTCAATGGAGTATTCACTTGAAATTGATCACATCTTTAAAATATATGTTATATTTCCTCCTGTGAGATTTCTGGGGCTTTTGCTAGACAGGTGTTCATGGCATTGATTGAAAACATATACCCATGGTCCTGCCCCCGCCCCCCGCTGCTAGTGTTTGTCATGATACTATGATTCACCCATTTGTAACCATATGTAGCATTCGTATCCATTTGCAAAATCCAGGAGCATAAAGAATTATTAGCAAGGGGTGTAAAAATTATATATGTTTTTCAAAGGCAGAAATAAGAAAGTTTTTCAGTCTGTGCTGAATTTCAAGAGTATGTAAGGCTAAGGGCAAAAATCCCAACCAAAACTATGTGGATGGAGTCAAATATAATATTTACTAGGGATGGAACTTTCATGCAAACATGAAAGAAAATATATATGGGATATCCTTTTTTTCCATGTTCATGTTCTTTTATTGATTTCTTGGGGGAGGGGATTATTTTAAATACCAATGATTTGAGTAAAGAAAGTTACAGCAAAATTTTATGATTTTTCATGTTTAGTTCACCTTTTCTTTGACGTTTTTCTAGCAAATGAAAAATTACCTGGGATTTTTTTCATTCAATACAAGCACTATTATCAGGAACCAAAGAAAAGTCCTAGGACCTAGGGGAGTGGGAATTTTGAAGCATAAAAGGGCCTGGATTAGTTAGAAACCAGTGAGGAAAGAGCTTTGCTTTAGTCATCCTGTTGGTGCTAGCTAGCTCCTGGTGCCACCCATCTTACATTGTGCTGCTTGTTCCTGTGCCTGGCTATTGAGCTCAGAAGAAAAGACATCAAATATCAATGAGTAGAGAAGTCTCCCCACATTCCTGTTGTCTTGGTTGAGTTGCCTAATTTTGCCTTTATTTGCTTACCCTTTTTAAAAAAGATTTTTTGGAGAGGTGGTGGTGGTGTGTGTCTTATTTTGCTGTGTTTCCCCCCTTCAAATTGCTTTCTCAGATTTTAAAAAAAAATATTGCTTGGTTACAGATGTTCACTTTGGTGGGAGGAGTTTGGTGATTTTATCTCCTCATGTATTATTGCCTGCTTTTTAGTAGCGAAGTTGTTTTGTCTATCTCCTTTTCAGAGTAGTTTCCAAGAGTTTTTAAGAACTGTTGGACAAGTGCCACAGAGGAAAACTGGGATTGTCCTGGATTGAAGGTCAGAAAAATTGTCCTGGCCAGTTCAATAAAACTCATGTTAAAGTCTTTTAAAAACTTACTGATTGTGTATTATAACACACCATTAAAATAAATGGAAAATATCTCTATCAAACAAACGATTTCCTGTCACATTGGAGTTGGAGACAAATCTTAACATAGAGCATACCTGGAGACAAATCTTAATGTCCTCGTCTCACATCACCACCCGATAAGTGTGCCCAGTGTGTTTCCTGGAACTGGGGATGTTAAGAGTTGACTGTGATGTAGCTTCTAAGAAGTACTAAAGGTCATCTTACAGTAAAAATTAATGGTTGTAAACAGTGGCGTAGCGTGGGGGGGGCGGGGGGGGCGGATGCCCCGGGCAGCGGCTTTCAGGGGGCGGCAAAATGTCCTCACCACTTTGGCCTCCTCCCTCTGCCTGGGCTTAGGAAGGAAGCAGGACTTCCCAGGCGGAGGGCGGCCCTTTTGCTGGCGAGCGCTGCTCGCCTCCGTCCGCCTGGCTGGCCGTCGGGGGCTTTCCGCCGCCTGCCCCTGGCTCCGCCTCCGTTGCGAGTTCGATCCTGGTGGGATACCAGATTGCCTAATAGCCATTCATCCTTCCGAGGGCGGTTAAATGAGTACCCAAGCCAATGGGACGGAGGTGAGCAGCGCTCGCCAGCAAAAGGGTCGCCCTCCGCCTGGGAAGTCCTGCACGCGCGCGCGCGCGCGCTGCCCACCTCCTCCCCCCCAGCCACCCAGCCAGCTTGCTGTCAGACGGGACGCTCGTCGGGGGTGGGTGGCGCCGTAGCGGGGAGCCCCTGGCTGCTGGCTGGGTGGCTGGGCGGGAGGGAGGAGGTGGGCAGAGCGCGTGCAGGACTTCCCAGGTGGAGGGCGACCCTTTTTCTGGCGACCGAGGCCGGTTAAATGAGTACCCAAGCCAATGGGACGGAGGTGAGCAGCGCTCGCCAGCAAAAAGGGTCGCCCTCCACCTGGGAAGTCCTGCACGCGCGCTGCCCACCTCCTCCCTCCCGCCCAGCCACCCAGCCAGCAGCCAGGGGCTCCCCGCTACGGCGCCACCCACCCCCGACGAGCGCCCCGTCTGACGGCAAGCTGGCTGGGTGGCTGGGGGGGAGGAGGTGGGCAGCGCGCGCGCGCGCGCGTGCAGGACTTCCGAGGCGGAGGGCGACCCTTTTGCTGGCGAGCGCTGCTCGCCTCCGTCCCATTGGCTTGGGTACTCATTTAACCGCCCTCGGAAGGATGAATGGCTATTAGGCAATCTGGTATCCCACCAGGATCGAACTCGCAACGGAGGCAGAGCCAGGGGCAGGCGGCACGTCAGCAGGGGGGCCGCCTTCTGCCTGGGTCCGGGGGGGGGGGGAAGCAGCGGCGAGCGGGGGGGGGAGCGAATTTGTTCTTCGCCCCCGGCGGCTGAACTCTGCGCGACGCCACTGGTTGTAAATAAATTAACTTATGCATTGACAACCCATCCATTTTTGTCAAGTATACTTCTGTCCCGGTTTTGTGGAAGAGAATTATGACAACTCTACATTTGATTAAAGAAAGTTATGGCAACTCCTTGAATGGAGAAAAACAAAATGTAAGCGTTTGACAGAGGGATGAAAGCCACAAAAACTAAAGAGGCACACATATGCCTTGAAAGAACCTGAAATGAAACATCAGCCAGAGAGGCACATCTCTCTGGCACTAGAAGGAGAGCCTTCTCGGTGTCCGCTCCGGCCCTGTGGAACCTCCTCCCGATAGAGCTACACCTGCAGATAGAGTTGCTGTCCTTTAGGAAAGGAGTGAAAACCTGGCTGGCAGGTCTGGTCTGGGGAGTGGATGGTTCAATTTCCCCAGCAAGTTGGATTGTTTGACCCCCAGCACATCCAAGTTATAATGCCTAGCTTTTAATTAAGTTTTTAAGCTTTTTAAAGTTTTTAATTTTTAAAGTGTTTTTAAAATTGTTGGAAATCACCCTGGGTCCCTTCGGGGAGGAGGGCGATAAACAAATATAAATAAATAAATAAATAAATAAATAAATAAATATGAAAGGTTTCATTGTGACAATCCTGAATGTTGACCATTTGGATATTTTGCCACCAAGTACAGTAAAACCTTGGATAACGCTAAAACTTGTTTCCACAAGTCTTGGTGTTATCCGATTTTTAGTGTTATCCGATCCATGTTAAAATTCTATGGGATGCATCGGATAATGTTAAAGCTCCATAGAGATACATTGTAACCACACAGGCTTTAGCGGTTGTTATCCGATCCATCCCATAGGACCTTAACGTTATTCGATCCAATTCTCCTCCCAGATTACTTAACGTTATGCGATTTTAGTGTTAACAGAGGTAAACATTATCCGAGGTATTACTGTATTTGAAGCTCAGCTCAATTCTAGGAATGTCTGCTGAAGAATAAACTCCACCTTCCCAGGATGCAAATCAGTGCTCAATTCCAATACAATATTTTTCCCAGCTGCAAACCAATAGTTAGTTCATGAAGCAACCTTCCGAACTGTAAACCAAAGCTCAGTTCCAAACAACAGCTTTCTGCGTTTTAAACAGTTTCTTACCTGTTGGCTGAAATCCTATTGCTTAGCATAGTAAGTCAAAGCTAGACCAGGGCCATTGACTCAGTGGAAATGTGGTAAGTCAACTGTTTCATACATTCCCTTAATTCAATGGGGCCCAATCTAATTGTATCGTCACATTTAGCCATTATCCCTTATCATCAAATGGAGATATGAATAAAAAAGAGCTTGGCTCTGACAGTGGTCCCAGGGAGTTGAACATGGCTTCTCGGGTGCAAGGGAACGTCTGCACTATCCATAAATATCAGTAATAAACCATGGCTTATTTCAAGGACTCTTGGATACGGCAGCTTGGGAAGGATACAGAAACGTCAGTGGACTTGATCCACAAAAGCTAACAATAAAAATATAGCAGTTAGTCTTTAAAGTGCTACAGTGTTTTTCATTTTGTTTTCTGATATGCCTGAACCACAGACTAACACGGCTACTATTCCAAAAAATGCAAGTCTGTGAACTAGCGTCTCTTGTAGAGTGCCATCATGGTTGGAAAAGGAAGGTAGAGAAATTAATATACTGTACAAGCCGATACACAATGTAATGTAGATATACTATATATGTAATGTAGATATATAAGACTAACGTCCTCTGGCCGGGAGGAGTAATGGATTTTAGCTGTTTGTGCTGTGTGTGTGTTTTTTTTTTCTTCTGACTGTAAGCCGCCCTGAGTCGCCATGGCAAGTGGGTGGTGATATAAATCCAAATAAATAAATAATAATAAATAATAATATTAATATTGTCAGAGTAGGAAAAAAGAGAAAGGAAAAATGGTACTTCTTCTTTGTGGATCTGGCATTGATTTGTGAACCTAAACCATGAAAAAGCAGGAGCTTCTGGCAGTGCAGGAGTGCCATCTGGACTGACACAGATTTTTATGTCTGCCTGCAGGTGATTGTTGTCTGTTGAGGTGGTAGACTATGTACAGGCTGCAGCATGATAATAACATAGACACAAGTCACCTTGTGGAGATATTCACTTGAATGATTATTGCTATACAGTAGTTATAAATCACACAAAGGCCAAAAGGGTTTGTTTTTTCTAATGGAGGTCTGGGAACTTTTGAAGAAGAAAGAAAGGGCTTGCATGTTGCCAGTCTAAAACTCATGTACTCATCAGTTTATGTTATGTGCAATAAATTCGCATTTAACTCAAAGCAACTTTAATAAGGATTTGTAAAGATGTGTGAGATATGTAAGGAATGGTTTTACCAGTTTGGCTTCCCATGAGTTTCAGTGGCCAAGTGAGGATTTGAACCCAGGTTTCTTGAATCCTAGTCTGTTGTGCAATCTATTATACTATACTATACTATACTATACTATAATATACTATACTATACTATACTATACTATACTACATTGCCTTTTCTTAGAATATTGCAAGTGAACAAATTTCTAGAAATTGGATGTTTGCTTAAATACAAAAAGGGGAAATGCAAAGTAGGATCTTATTTTGCATTCCTGTTCCTTCATTAATTCCTGAAAAATCCTCTTGAACATGAAGAATTTGTTTAAATAAAAGAGTACACAAACATTGTGCTTCTTTTTTTTTTGTCAATATTAATTTCACCCTTTGTATGTGAAATCACATAGTAATGTTTTCTATCCAGTAACATTGTTAAGATTGCCATGTGGGGGGAGAGCGAATTTTGAAGGTGTAAAACATCCTAGACTGGATGAATAAAGCCCATCCTTCATTACTTCTCCCTCTCTTTCTGTCTTCACTCACCTCCTTCAAAAGTCCACCCACCTGAGAGTACAATATAGTGAACAAAGGCTTGGCATTGAGCTGTTCTCCAGGATTCCAAGGACAGCTGGCTACATCTTCCTTCAAGGATACCAGCTAGTCCAGTAGTTTGGAGGCCTTGGTGCTCAGTAGAAAGCAAATGCTTACTGCAAGGAGACATACAAGCAGCAAAAGGATGACAGACACCTGCCTACTTCTCTGGTCCACTGGCAGCTGCTGTGAGGTGAAGTGCTCATTTCCCACACTGCCATGGGAAGACCAATGCTGCCAGTGTGTCACGTGTTTAGGCAAGGTTCTCCTTTGAGAGTGAGGGTGGTGTCTTTTGCAGCTCCATCTTTCTCCCCCTGTGTTCCCTGTACTCTAAGTACACTCATTAACAGCAGTAGTTGCAGACCAGATTCTGGCAGTTGTCTGTTTAGACCAGTGGTGCCCAAACTAAGGCCCAGGGGCTGGGTGCGGTCCTCGACGCCAATTCATCCGACCTGCGAAGCCCTCGTCGCTCCTGGAAGCAGAAGTAAAATGCACCCATACGGGCGCATTTTACTTCCGCTTCCAGGAGCAATGAGGGCTTTGTGGGCCAGATGAATTGGCGTCAGGGGCCACACACGGCCCCCAGGCCTTAGTGAATGGCTCCCTGAACCACATGATCAGCCCACGACCCAAAAAGTTTGGGTGCCCTTGGTTTAGACTGGGGGATTGGAAGTTTGGGAAGCCTGACTATTGCCAAACATTTTGGTTTGGAGTTAGTCTTGATATGGTGGTGATTGTGAGTGTTTGTCTGGTTTTTGAGTAGGTTGATTCTCTGTTGCCTTGATTCTCTGCTTTTTTGGAATAGTTTGTGAGGCTTCTTTAGGGCTTACTCTAACCAGAAAATGGTATACGGAATTGCCTCCTTGAAGATTGTGGTACAGTAGTACCTTGCTTAAAGAGCATAGTGCATTCCACGGGATTGCTCTTTAAGCGAGTTTGCTCTTTAAAGCAAACACCATTATATTGTGACTTCTGGCTGGGAGGATTGAGAACTCCGATTTAGTTGTTAAAGTGAGTTTTTGGTTGGTTTTAGTTGTTATGCGAGTTAGTCTCTAAGCGAGGGGCTCTTTATGCAAGGTTTTACTGTATTTTTGAACCAAAATCAGGTGTACTGGGCAATGGCAACCTTGTGCTGGCTAATATTTCCCAGAGTGGATTCACTAAAAGGTGGCTTCATTTTGGCAGTTTCACGTCTGGCCTAGACACAGAAGAAGACCAGAAAAAAGAAAAAAATGGGGAAAAAATGAGAGAAAACAAGACAGAAGTACCTTAAACAGATTGATATACAAAAGGTGCAAAAAAAGGTGCACATTCCCAAAAGAACCCAAAACAAATACAAAGGTTTTTGTCATGGACAATTCTACAAATTTCAATTGAAGCTAATTCACCAATTATAAATAGATAAGTTATTAAGGCTCAATGCTATTCATTGGAGATACAGTATCCAGTGAAAAGTGTCACTTTTTAAATAACATTTTTTTCAACATCCAAATAATCTGCATTATTGGAGGATCCCAAGGAAGAAAATAACACTATTTCCCCTCTCTTAATTTTTTTAAATAAATAAAATTCACCAAGAATGCAGGAAATTAAAGAAATTAAATTAAAATTATCCCAGGCAGATTGTGCAAAAGTTTTTAATTTGTCAATCCACCACCCCGCCACTCTGCTGAGCTCCCGGAAGAGCCAGAAGGCAGTGCACACTTCAGCTGGTGCCTGGCCCTTCCAAGAGTCCAATTAGGAAGCTAGTTCCACCCTATTCACAGGGGAAGGCACACTGAGTGGGGCGGATGCAGGACCAGGTTCCCCCTCACAGGGCTACACACTTTTGGGGTGGCAGCATCTTCCTCCCTGCACGTGCACATGCCCCAGCTTCATCCACCATCCTCTCCTCTCAATTCCCCCACTCTTCCTCTGGCAGCTTCGGAGTTGCCAAAATGGGAGAGGCGACACTTTTGAGTCTGAGATAAATTCTTTTCTCTTCAACAGGTGTGGGAAGAATAGGGGTAGATGGGGGTCTTTCTCCCACCTTTACTCATAAGGAGATCCACCTGGGGAAAAACCCACCCATTTTTGTCAGGTATACTTCTGTCCCGGTTTTGTGGGAGAGAATTATGGCAACTCTATTTGTAACATTTCAGATCTCTTAACAGATAAATGAAAATATACCACTTATCACTGGTAAACTTACTTCCTGCCCAATTACCATGAAAGCCATTCTCCAAAGCAAAGTATCACAGCAATGATAATAACATAGCGGGACTATAGTCAAAGGAATGATCATGGGACTATGTTTCCTGAGTTGACAACAATTGTTTATCTCTGCCTCCTTGGGCTAGCCAGCCAAAAATGACACACAGGAAGTAGGGCTCAGACAGTGGTGGGCTCCAAAAAATTTTACTACACACTGTGGGTGTGATATGGTGGGCGTGACCAGGGAGAAAGTCCTGCATTGTACCCAAATTAGGACTACTTTATTTCAAAACTTGGATGGGTGGGGCCAGCCAGAATTTATGCTACCAGTTCTGGCGAACTGGTGCAAACCTGCTGATGCCCACCACTGGGCTCAGATTATTATTACTCTTGGTAGACGGCTAAAGTAAAAGTCCTGGTATGTTTTAAGGCAATGTATAAGTTGAAGACAACAAACAAGCAAATAATTTCTGACATGAAATTACAGTCAAACCTCACATAAAGAACGCCTCGCTTAAAGAGTAACTCGCTTAAAGAGCAGAATTTTCTCTGAATGTTCACTTCACTTAACAAATGAAACCAAGTAAAAACTTGCTTAACAAATAAATTGGGGTTCGCAATCCCCCCCCCAATTGGTAAGTTACAATGGTGTTTCGCTTAAAGAGCAATCCTGTGGAACGCATTATGCTCTTTAAGCGAGGTTCAACTGTATTATTATAATAAACAGGCGCAGAATTTCCACTTTTTTATCGTGTCAGAAGCACACAAAAGTGCTTTCGGGATTGAAAGGATTTTTGCTGAAGGAACTCTGCTCAGGGGACACCCAAATGAGGCTCCTTTCATGTCCCCAAGATCTTTTCCCATCGAAGTGGTCCCTGTTTATCTACTTGCAATTTCTTGCTTTCTAACTGCTAGGTTTGCAGGAGCTGGGACAGAGATGGGCACTCATTCTGTCATGCAGTACTCGGGTATTGAACTGCAGACTTGCCGACCTTTCATCTAACAAGGCAAACAGCTTAACCACAGAGCCACCACAGTCTCAAGAACTTCCACTGATTTATAAACAAAACTAGTACTTAGGTCTCCAATGTTTTCACTAGCCTATCTGCCAGTTATTTCAATGTAATGTTATGTTTAGCAACATTGTGTTGGCTGCCCATGCTTATTTTATTGCCACAGGCAAAAGGAAAAACTGGAATAATAAAGATGAATGACCACCAGCCCATGCTGGGAAAACAGCTGATCCTAAATGTAGACTATCTGTAGTTATAACAGCACAAAGATGTCCAGTTTGTGTGCAGGCAGGGAGGGTGTCTAGTTTGTGTGCAGGCAGAGAGGGTGCAGGCAGGGAGGCATGCCTTTGTGTTTTTCTGCTCAAACTGTGCTAATAAAAGGAAGAACCAAATTATAAGAAACGTTTTTGACAAAGGTTCCTGTGACCTGGAACCCTGAAAGGGGGGGGGGTTGCTCTCTGTCACCCCCTGTTAATACTGGGTCGGGAGTCTGGACTTCCAGTTCACCAGTTCACTAGGAGACAGATGACTCTGTAGGTGCTTTTTAACAGAAGTGCAGAAACAATATTATTATTGTTATTTTGGAGAGTTGAATTCAACTGTCACTTTGAGCCTCCTCACTCAGTTTTGGAATATTTACGAACGAACGAACGAATGAATGAATGAATGAACCAACCAACCACCAACCGACCCAACCACCAACCGACCCACCCAACCACCCAACCACCCAACCACCCACCCAACCAACCAACCAAACAAAAAACAAACAAACAAACAAACACATTTTGCTTTGGAGTCCAAATGATTTCTGAAGCTGAATCTGAAGCACATCCTTTGTTGTAGGAGTTATCCATGGCACAAGGAAGACCAAATGAAATTAAAAGTAGAGTCATAAAGTTTTTTTTAAATTTCACATCAGCATTTGTAGACCCCGGCTTGCTTACTGGATACACTGTATTTTTCCCCTAAGGTGGCCACAAAGTTGTCCAAATGAAGTTGTCCACAAAGACAAAGTGTACCAGTGACTTAGACCCTGTCTACACTGTCCCTCTTTGGCATGGACTGATACACTGTAAATAGGATCATGTCTGTCTCTTTCTGCCGTGAAGCAAACACTTTCCCTGCTTGTCTGTTGAGGAACAAGGAAAGTGATATTTTTTTGCACCTGCTAGATAGTTGCTGATTGCTGAGACACGTATCTTGAATTAAAGCCCCCCTCCTTTCTGTGTACTGTCTATTAAAACCACAGCTGTGGGCATTTTCTCAATCAGCAGTACACAGAAAGTCAAATAATTTCCCCCTTTAATTTAAGGTTAAGCGAATCAGCAGATCATTATGATCTAGCAGACAAACAAACAAATAATTCCAGTTCCTCTGCCCATCTGCAAACAAGCAGGGGAAGGGTTCAATTTGTTGATATCCTGAAGGAGCTTTTAATCCACTCAAGGTACTTGAAATCAACACTAGAAGGAGCCTTTGACAATAGCAAGTACCTATTGTAGTCAATTTCAAGTGACCTCACACATAGGAGTGGACTGAAACAGAGCCCACCAAACTGCAAAAGAATCATAGACACACACACCCCGACAGGGGCTCAGAAATGTCCAGGTGGGGCAACTTGGTGTACTTCGCATGAGTGGGATCTGGAAAAAAGGGCAAAACATTAGCACACAAAACAGTGGGACAAATTCCTGTGAGGACAGACTCTTAGATAAGCTTGAATCCTAAAACCAATAGGACTAGAAAGAAAGAAAGCTGCTATCATCTTTTTGGTTTACTCTAAGGATGATTAAATCTGAAAGAAATCCAGTGAAGATTTTAAAAAATTCAGACTAGGTGTAAGGCAGCCCTGTAATCCTTACACAATCCTTGTAGTGCTTCTATATTAATTTATATGCCTTCCTTCCTTCCTTTCCATCCTTTCTTTTTAACCCCAAGTTAAATTGTGCTTTTTAGTTCTAAACACTTCTATATATAGACTAAAGGGCTCTTTGGGTGTGACTTTTCTGTGCCCCCCCCGCCCCCAACAAACTACAAGCTTTGCATGCTGAACCATGTGTAGTTAAAAAAGATCAGGCAGCAGGTGATAGGAATGACGCCTGTCCAAGGCCCCGGAGAGCCATTGCCTGTCAGAGCAGACAATTCTCAGCTAGATGGACAAATAGGCTGACACAATGTACAGCACCTTTCCCAATTCCCTGGGGAGAGGGGGGGAATGTAAAATGGTGCTTCACTATGAAAGAGATCTTTACAAAACAGTTTTCTGAGTGCCATCCTTAGGTTCTCAGCAGAAACCACTTCTGATTACCTTTTTGAAAAAAATCCAAGTGGATTTTATGACTTGAGTGACGCGTATAACTGTTGAGAGAAAAAATTGCTATGCTATTGCACCCTTGAGCTCTCTTATTGGTATGGCACACTGTCTTTGGGAATGTCGTCAGCACTAAGAAGCAGAGTTTGGAAACATTACTTTTCAAATTACAACTCACAGGGTAATTTCCCTCAGTTCCACCCAGGGCTAACAAGCAAACAACACAAAGTTATACACAACAGTTTTTTTTGTGTGTTTTTTAAACACCTTTGGGAGGCCGTGACACCAACTATTGGTATGGAGTTTCTTTTATCTCTCCCTTCCGCACAACTGTCTTTCTCTAGACTGCTCCTTCCACAGGTGCCCTCTCCCTTAGAGGGTTCCTAGAACTCCACATGAGAAAAGTAAAATGTGGGTGCATACCTGTGTGTGAGAGAGTGTGTGCAGTTTGGTGGAACCCCACCCACCTGAAATCATGCAACAGTGGTCTACATTACCCTTCTCAGAACCATCCCCTTCTGAAGGCCCACTTGTTTTACAAGAGGAAAGGTGAAGTTTCTGGATCACAAGAGCCATTGACACATATGCTTGGAGTCACCAGCGCTTGGGAATGTTATCTTCCTTGGACCTCAGCTTCTACAGGTTCCTTGGACCTCAGCTTCTACAGTGCCACATTTCCAAACTAAGGGGTCCATATGCTACCAGTAGGCAGGGCCACAGCCCAAAATAGATGGGGGCACTGCCTCCCTTTTCTTTCATATGGTGCACTCAATTTATACACACATTCCCTTGTCCGCTGCCTCAAACACATGTCACTGTACAGAAGGGGCTGTTTGCTTATTAAACTATAGAGGCCAACAAAAGGCATGGCTATGGTATTCTAAAGCTGAAACTGAAGGAACAGATATTGCTTATTTTGTCCCCATTTGCACTGGATAGTGTCAGAGGCATCCATAAACTTCCAGTTCTAATGTTAGCAAGTCCTGAGAAAGGCACCTTTCTTCTCCTGGAGAGAATAGAATCTTAAACCATGGTCTATGACTCCTAGATGGTCCATGACCTTGAGGAATCCATGAATTGTGCATCAAAAATGTGTATGAGTTCACACACATTTTCTGGGCAGGGGGTCCATAGCTTTCATCAGAATCCATGATAATTTTCCCATAAGAAAAGCTAAGAAGTCATGCTCTAAGGGGAAAAATTGTTGTTTATAGTAGTTTCCTTGATTGCAGACTTTACACCTGTGGTTCCCAATGTGGGACACACTCCCCACGGGAGGGGGGCACTTTGAGAATATGTAGACCAAGTTAATGGCCTTTTAGGCTTCCTCCATGTGACGAGGAGTTCACTTTTTGAATAATAAGAATTATATGGCACAGTGGGGGTTGGGGGTCAGGAATTTAGAGATGTTTATGTGGGGTATGGCCAAAAAAAGGTTGAGAACCACTGCTCTAGACCAGGGATCCTCAACCTGTGGCCCATGGGCTGGATTTGGCCCATGACACCATTTTATGTGGTCCCCCCCACCGCCTCCCCACACCCAGAAGTGCCATGTGGTGGAGGAAGGGCAAAATGACCATCCAGCCCCCGAAACTATCTGAGGGAGTGTGACCTGGCCCCTGGCTTTCAAAGGTTGAGAACTCCTGCTCAAGACTCTCCCTATGTCCATTTCATGGCCCTATTGTCTTACAGAAGAAATCGGGGTCTAGCAAAGTGTGATGGGGGTTGTAGCAATTGTGCATGTTCCGAAAACAGTTTGAAGACTCCTGAGGCACCAGGTCCACAAGGCCTCATTTTAGAGCTTTAGACCCTGTAATGAGCAGCTTGTGGAGGAAGAAACAGATAAAGCTGTCATGTCCACTGACAGTAGCATCAGCACTACTGCTTCAGTTTTCCTCCTCCTGGTGACTGCATTGCAGAGTTAATACAACCTACCCATGTTTTGTTTCTCCCAGTTAAACGTGTACCAGCTGTGGACTTTTTTTAATGTGTCTTTTTTCATTTGGTTTAGCATGAAACCAACTTATTGGAGCGGGGAAGGAAAGAGACAAGCAGAAAAGCATCCTGCTATAGTTTATTTTCATGATTATTTCTCTGTGTCCTCCCCCCAACTCTCTCTCTCTCTCTCTCTCCCTTTCTCGCCTGCAGGCAAAGGTTGGCATACATGTCAAGAGAATGTTCTCCAGCTGGGGTCTGCAGTATGGAGAATTGTATATACTCAAGTGCTCCAGGGACCTTCCTCAGACTATTATGGTAATATTGGATAGTGCTGTCCTCTCCCTCCCTCAGCTGGGCTGCCTCTCTGATTGTAAGTATTGAAGCAATATGTTTTGCAAATTATACACTGGGAACAACAGGGACCCAGTAAAGTGAGCCGAAAGAGAAACATTGCAAAGCAGTTTCATTTAATATTATATTTTCCTTTCTTTGTCAAGTGAATAAAAAAAATAAAAAAAAATAAAGCTTTAATTTTTTAAAAATTAAATGAAGATCATATATTGTGGGAAAATGCTAGAGTCATTAAAAAATAAAAATAAAACCTTGATGCTGATTTTATTGGGTCAGAGTTTCAAAGAAATACTGTTACCAGCAGATTTCATGCTACTCCAACACAAGAAAATCAGATTTGGCGCACACAATAGGCCTCCCCTACAGATCCCCTTTTTGAGGCTAGTGAAGTGGGATTAGCAAAAAACAAAACAAATCCCTGCACACACACAAAATATTATAATTTTAATTAGTGCTAATGTAATCTTGTCATGGTCCAGCTGTTTCCTACAGGATGCAGATCTGCACCCTTTATTAGCAAAGCAATCTTGAAGACAGTGTCATGTCTGATTTTTCACTATTATTAGAGACCCATATTTAAGTACAATGGCGAGGCAGAATAATTAGTGCCAGGGTAGCACTAAAAATGTTGAGGTTCTTTAAAGAAACTATAATACCCAAAGGTGGTGTGAGCCCATTCGATTCTTATCCATCCAATATTTGTTGCTCACCTTCTTTAGAAATATCAACACTGAAGTCAGGGGTAGGTTTGTGCTGTTGTAATCTCTGGGGTAACACTATGTATACATCTGACCAAAGAGAAACCTTCTGTGGATCCTGAATCTTGCAGAGGTCAGACAAGGACTTTGTCTTGTGTTCAATCACGCAGACTGGTTTGGATTTTTTAAAATGTGAGAACAACTTCAGAGGTGCAAAACCATTAATAAGACACTTAATGGGCACTACTGCCAGGAGTGAGGGCAGGCGACTTTGTCTTTCTAGATGTAGATTTCAACTCCTCAAAGCCCCAGCCAGCCTAGCCAATGGTAAGGAACCAGGGAAGATAAAATCCAAAGCATCTGCAGAGCCAAAGCTTGCAGAGCTGGTCTGCTTTCTTGGAACTATGAAAGGCAAACCAGCAGCAGCAACATTGTCTTGCTGAGCTATTCTATTTTAGATTGTCAGTGGGTATTCATCAAATGCCCTCCTTCCCATTTTTATTGTAAAGTGTGCACCATGTCTATGAGAAGGTTCAAGCTTGGCATACCATAAAGAAGGCAGAATGTTTAAACATCCATTGCCTACATACCTACTGTTTGAATAGGTGCAGTCCATCCTAAAGCTATATTATGAAGGAAAGTTAGGAACAGTAAGGAGCATCTTCTCCTCTTCTTCATTGGTCCATCATACTTCCTGTCATATTTGGTCTAGCTTTGTGCTTAAGGGGGTGGCAGCCAAATGCAGACTGTAGAATGATTTTAATACGGTGGTACCTCATACAACGATTTTAATCCGTTCCATGGGGCTTGTGGTTGTACAAAACAATTGCTGTATGATACATGCAACGTATAGCGATTTTCCCTATGTGGGATGCATCGTACAATGATTATTTTTTTCTGCTAAGTGGTTGTACAATTTTTTCCATACGGAAAATTGTTATGCGACACCCACCCACCCACCCACCCCAAAAAAACAACAACCCCCAATTGTTATCCGGTTTCATTGTTATACGGGGCAATTGTTGTATGAGGTTCCACTGTATTTGAAACAGCAATCCAGGAGATGCATTCTGAAATGTTCAGCCACATTAAGAACTTCCTGCAAGTAGAAAACATATATTACAGGGGAAAGGGTATTTAGTACACTACAGCTGATGTGGGTACAATACAATAATGTCCATACCATTAGCTCCAGTGGAACAAAACCATTGCTTGGCTGGTCTCAGAATTGTCTCCCTCACTCCGTGTTATCAATGGAGCAGCTATGTAACATCAGCTATGTGAGAACTGAGTTTTATTACAGATCTCTGTGGCTTAAAGCCTCCAAACACCTAGCCAAATGTTTGAACTGTCATGCTACCCTACCCCAACATCTCTACTATCTAGCCTGATCATTATTATTTTTTTTTGGGGGGGGGGGGAATTCAACGTTTCACAAATGTGTAATTGTTCTGAACAAAGGTTTATCCCACATGTGGATTTTGGATTATAAAAAAACAGGTACAGTATCTGATTGTGATTATTTTCTTCTCCCCTCCACATCCTTCCCCAACCCAATTTGTTTCACACTGTTATCGGTTCTCACTGGACTTGCTTTTTTTCTTCTTCCGTGTCTAGTCCAGATGTGAAACCGCCAAAATGAAGGCACCTTTTGGTGAGTTCAGTCTACAGTTCTTTTCATCTGACCAGGTGTGAGAAAGACTAGCCAGCACAAGGTGGTTGTTTCCCCGGGGTATGCCTGATTGTGGTTCAAAAGTACCACAATCTTCAAGGAGGCTCTTTCAGGTAACACTTTGATAGAATGATGATATATAAATAAAAACACTTCTCATTGATATACTACCTTTCTGTTTTTATTTTAATTCAGGTGAGATGACACCAGCCATGTTTTAACTTTTTCAGTCAACCTTCTTCATACTTCCTTGACAGGAATGCTTAGTAAGAGTAGCTCATCATGCCCTGTTCTTTAATAAGAATAAGCGACATTTAAAATTACCTTGAGCACAATCTTGTTTTTTTTTTGTGTGTGTGTAGATTCGGGTGAAAACACCAGAGTTGAGGTGGCAAATTGAAGCTGATTAACAAGATGTTGTTCATGTGCCCAATTGTATGTCAAGCACCAGGCCAGGCAATAGACAACTTCTTAATTAGTTTGTTAGTGCTACAGCTTCTGGTTTTTCGCTTATGCATACATAAAAACAACATGATTTGGGGCCATAAGGTAGTCTCCAATTCATGCACAGAGACAGAGCATTGCACTCTGGACATCTGACCATAACCTTGAATTAATCATAGGTAGTTTTGCAACTCAGTTCTGTACTCAATTATTTTTATGTGTCTTACTCTAGTTGAGATGTCTTGCATGAACTACTGTTGTACATTTATTTTTAATAGCTTTATTCCTGCAGTGTGTTCTCTTAAAAGGTTTTAGCGTGTATAACACTGCTTGCATGCTGATATATTTATCAAGTATGTAATTTAGCTGGGTTCATGTGTTAGGACTTTCACTTGTTCCTTAAACATTTGTGATGTTGCTGTTGTTGTTTTATTAAAATAAACTTTGTAACATAGACGTCTAACCATATTTGTGAATCCAATCAAAAGGGTAGATAAATTCTCAGTGATTTTGTAGGATAAGAACTGTATCTTTCCACATACAATGTCACATTCCTTGTATAAACTAATTTTCCTACTATGTTGTCTGCCATAGCTCCCTGCAAAGGAAGATATAAAGTGGGTTTAAAAAAAAAGTTAAATCTTTTATTTACTAATTTGTATAGAAGATACAGTTTCAACATATGCTGTCTTCCATACAATAATAAAACAACCATCAATTGGACCTTTCAAAATGGGGTTCAAATGAACTTATTCTTCACCTCCTTTATTAATTGCTAAATTCTTAATGGAAAAAAATGTAGGAGGAAGGTGATGCCTTTTATGGGGTCACTAAAAATTACACATTTTTGCAAGCTTTCATAATTCAAAGATTACTTCATCAGGCAAAAGAAACTAGAGTTGTACGTCGCTTAAAGAGCATAATGCATTCCACGAGATTGCTCTTTAAGTGCCTTTGCTCTTTAAGCGAAACACCATTGTAAGTGACCAATTGTGACTTCTGGCAGGGGGGGATTGCAAACCCCAATTTATTTGTTAAGTGAGTTTTTGGTTGGTTTTAGTTGCTAAACAAGGCAACCATCATTCCATTCTTTAAGCGAGGCACTCTTTATGTTAGGTTTGACTGTATCATGGCAGATTACATCCTTCTGTAAGCAGGAAGCCCTGTACATATTTGCATGTGACCCTCCCAAATGGTTCTTTGAAACTGAAAAGTTTTCTTTGTGGCCATGGAAGGAGTAATCAGAGTCGGGTCCCCAGATTGAAAAATTAAAATTAATTCAAAACCACACATTTACTTCACCCATTAGGCATGTCAAATTAGTTCAAATCAGTCCAGATTAGAATCAATTAAGAATATTACCTAGAGGAAATTGTCCAATTTGTAGTCCTACTGTGGTGGTATTCAAAGTACCTTTAATCTGCTGTTTCTGTCCCCATGGAATACTTAAGTATTTATACCTGGCCTATACAGTAGGCCATGATAGTTTCTTTTGCCTATGAAGTAATCTTTGTATTATGAAAGCTTGCAACAATGTGTAATTTTTTAGTGACCCCATGAAAGGCATCACATTTATCCTGCATTTTTTTAATATATCATGTCTATATATCATGAATGGTGATCCTGAAGTATGTACTGTATTTGTGGTGTGTTTCATATCGTTCGTGTGTACAATAAACTTATCCTGTCACATTATTCCAATCTAACCCACACATGTTTGGTGCGCTTATCACATTATTGTGTTGTGCTTGAAATTATGCAATGTAAGAAGACCAGGTAATATCAGAGACATTGTGAGTTATATTGTTTCTTGCTTGTCTGACTTTGTGGGTCAGAGCATATCTCGTTGGAGGAAGATGGAGCAGACTGGTTAATAGTTAAAAGGTTATTCTCTTGAGTGTAACCTGTTTTGTCTCCCACTTGAGCAATTCTTTTGTTCTCATTGACTGACATTTCTTCTCCCATGAGAAGATCTGTACAGGTCTTTGGATCACTCCAATTTGTCCCTCACACTTTTTGATTAATGACGCTTCTTCCGCCCTCTTCCATAACTTTTCCCATAGCTAGCATTCAACAGGCTGCTGCAGATTTATTTTTTTAATATATATTGTTAAATAAAGTAACTTCTTCCATGTCTGGGCCAGATGTGAAACTGCCAAAGTGAAATGTTCAAAGTGGTAGCTGTGCTAGTCTGTGCAAGCATATCAGAGAGTAGACAAAGGTAAAGGTAAAGGTTTCCCTTGCTCGAAAGCCAGTCGTATCCAAAACAAAACAACAAAAAAGAAATAAAAGTGGTGGCACCTCACCAGTTAGTCTTGAAGGTGCCACCACTTTTTTGTCTTTTATTTTTTGCTGTTTTGTTTTCTTTACTCTCTAATATGCCAAAATGAAGCCACCTTTTGGTGAATACATTCCGTAGTTCCTTTTGCCTGATCTCGTGTGAGAAAGATAAGCTGGCACAAGGTGGCCGTTGCCCAGGGGATGCCCGATTGTGGTTCAGAAATACTAAAATCTTTCAGGAGGCTCTGTTTGTGTACCCTAATAAAATAACTGACATAGCACAACATTAATACATCTACCTAGCATGGTAACGCATAATACCAACAATGTTTCCTGTTTATCTAGAACTGTGCTGCATCAATAGGGAAATATATTTTTAAAATTTAAAACAGTAGAATGGATGAAAATAGTGGAGGAAAGTTCTTTATCACCCCTTTCAATGCCACATCCCACCAAATAATCACCTCAGAGGACAATGCCTACAGCTCTTTTGTGTGTGTGCGAACTAACCATCTACACAGACTATAGAACAGGGTCATTAGGAGTTTACCAAATCACACACAAAAAAATCTTGTGTCAAAAAGGAAGATGACTGATACAAATCTCCTTCTCTCACCCTCTGTGTGTGTGTGTGTGTGTGTGTTTTTTTTTTCATGGAATGTTATTTCATGCTGCATACATGACAACAGAAGCCAACTTTTTCTATAAGAATACCACATTTCTAATCCTCATAGTCAGACAAGTAATTTGAATGTTCTTAGTTTTAAGACGCTGAACTTGACAACTAGAAGGTTGGCAGTACAGCAGTTCGAGACTAGAGTACTGCATGATGGAGTATAATAATAATTGTGTGTCAGAAATTATTCTGGGTTGAAAGGGTTTTTGCAGAAGAAACTCCACTCAGGGAACACCCAAATGAGGCTCCTTTCGTGTTCCCAAGAGCTGGAGTAGAAATGGGTGCTCAATCCGTCATGCAGTACCTGGGTCTCAAACTGCCAACTTGCAGGCCTTCTTAACCACTGAGCCACTGCAGGATAGAGTTCCCATCAACATCCTGCCAACCTAGCAGTTTGAAAGCAAGAAATTGCAAGTAGATAAACAGGTACCACTTCGGTGGGAAGATAAACAGCGTTCCATGTACTCCAGTGTCTAGTCATGCCTGCCACATGTCCATGGTAACATCTGCAAACACAGACAGCACTTGCTCTTTGGCTATAAACAGAGATGAGCACTAAACCCTAGAGTCAGATATGATGGGCTTTTGAGCAAGGGCAACCTTTACCATTACCTAGTTTCTGCTAAAGACAAGTGGATTTTATATCATACTGTTCAGGAGCTCTTTCCAAACATCCACTTTGCTGAGCACTAGAACAACTTGAAGTGGCAATGGTATAAGGCATAGTTGTACTATTAATAGTTTTTGTATCGATATAATGGAACCACAGAATCTAAAATAGCTAATTTAGCTTTTAAAAGCATATCTTGAACAGGTCACAAGACCTGGCAGTGAAGCCTCATTATGAAGAACATATACATGGCAAAGTTCTTTATGCAACACAGAATAAGGCAACGTATACAGGGACTGAGGTGGGTCAAACGGTTAAGATGTTGAACTCGATGACTGGAAGGTTGGAGTTTGATTCCTGAGTGCTGCACAATGGAGTGAATTCTCATCTCTGTCCCAGCTCCTGCTAACCTAGCAGTTTGAAAGCAATAAATTGCAAGTACCATAGATAAATAGGTACCACTTGGGTGGGAAGGTAAACAGCGTTCCATGCACTCCAGTGTTGATGCATGCCTGCCATATGTCCACAGAAATTTCTGCAGATGCAGACAGTGCTGGCTCTTTGGCTATAAGTAGAGATGAACACTGAACCCTAGAGTTGGATACAACTGGCTTTTAGAACAAAGACGACATTTACCTTTACCTTATACTGTTTCAGCAGAGCAAATCACTACAACGAACTCAGGCAAATGAGCCAAGCTGCAGGGTGTGTGAATGATGAAAGAGTAACTGTTGTAAGGTACAGTAATACCTCGGATAACGTTTACCTCGGATAACGCTAAAATTACATAACGTTAAGCAATCTGGGGAGGAGAATTGGATCGAATAACGTTAAGGTCCTATGGGATGGATTGGATAACAACCCCTAAAGCCTGTGTGGTTACAATGTATCTCTATGGAGCTTTAACGTTATCCGATACATCCCATAGGATTTTAACATGGATCGGATAACACTAAAAACCGGATAACACCAAAACTTGTGGAACCAAGTCTTAGCGTTATCCGAGCTATTACTGTAATTTTATTACATACTTTGTGGGATACACAAAAAGCGCCTTCTCAAAGATTGTGGTATTTTCCATCCACAATTGGGTGTACCCTGATAATGGCAACCTTGTATTGCTTACTAATCTTTCTTACACTAGGTCAGGCAAAGGGAACTGCAGAATGAACTCACCAAATGGTGCCTTCGTGTTGGCAGTTTCACATTGGCCTAGACATGGAAGAAGATTACATACTTTGTTTAGTTAAGATACTTTGTTTACCGAGATTCATTCCCATTCTGAAGCTGACAGCACAAAGCAAACTCCACAAGCAGATCAGCATCAATAAGACTGGTTCTGTTGTTTGCGAATATGTCAACCATCGTGTACAATTAGTGCTGCATACATAGTTTTTCAGTACGTTTATAGTACCACAGAAAAAGCTGTGTGTTGCTGATCTAATGTTGAGAAAGAAGAAGGGGTGTGTGGAGGGTGTATGAACATGAATGTAAAATTCCCTCCCTGTCCTCTAATCGCAGCATTCCTCTTCAAATAGCAAATCAGCATGATTTCTGATGATTCAGTTGAGATGCATGTGTGCTAATACAGTGGACTTGAGATCTCAACAGCCTGATCCTATGTATGCTTTGACGAGGTGGTCTAAAAATAATCTAAACTAAATAAAAGAAGAAGAATGCCACTGCTTTTAGTGGAAGTAAACCGAAAACTAGTAATAAAACTCAATCACAAGTAATTATTTCCAGTGTTATTTATTTCAAATATACATAATCATAAACATATTTTTTATTTGAGTGATATCAGACTGATTTTTAAAAATACGAATAAATATTCATGTGGTTGCTTATCCTATTATATTGCTATGTAAGTACATTACTTCTATTTAATCTTCAACCGAAAGAAAAATGTGTGCTCTTGATAGACTTCTGTGCCTTAAAATGTTGAGTTTTGCTTGTTATTGTGTCCAGCTGCTATGACGCCAAAGTTATTGATTGTCATTGCTGTTAAAAATACTTCAAAGAAATGTCATTTGTATAGGTTAGAGTGAGTGGAACAAAACAAATATATGTAGTAATTTAATATTTTATGTTGTGATTACTACTGTTTCAGCATTAGTTAAATATGCCTATTAAAACACAGGAAATTTAACTGTTGATTAATTTGCTCTGGTGTGATCTAACTCTGTTAGCAAAGAGAATGTCAGCATTATTAATTAAAATAATTGTAATATCTTTCTATGGACTGGCACAATTATTGTACATTCATGGATCTTCACCAGCCATGTAGACAGTGAAACTGCAAAATTATGGTCAGGGTTAATTTGTATATTTTATTTTATGGAATGTATCTGCAATCTTTCAAGCAAGAAACATACAAAAGATCAAGGCAAAAAATTAAAGGCAAAAATAGTGTGGTGTGTTAAAGACTAGCTGCCATGTTTTTGAATTAGTCTTTAAGGTGCTAAAATGTTTTTTGTCTTTTTTTATCTTGTTTTTTTTTGTCTGATATGATCCAGTTTCATCACCTCTGCCACCTGCACATTTAACAAAAATGGCAAAAGAAGCAAATCTTAAAAGCTGACAATTTATTGTCATGCATAGTTTGACCCTCAGGAACAATGTAAACACTTGCAATTAGAGCAGAAACTAGTAGTGGTTGTTTTTGCAGATACAGTATTGTACTACGCCTCTTAGCACCTGTAATCTCTTCTTGTGCTGGTTAGTGCTCATAGGTGTTGCAGTTAAACACCTGGAAAGCTTCCCTACTGTGGACTGACAAAGTTGTTCTAAGGATATCACCAGTATGTAACTTAGAATACTTGAACATATTTCCTTGCATGTTGTTACTTTTAAATATATCTGTGGAAAACCCTCTTTGTAGCTGGTGTCATTAGAAAGAGGGGATGCAGGGTGGAAAAGCTGTATGATCTAGGTCAGGGGATCTCAAACTTGGCTCTCCAGATGTTCTTGGACTTCAAATCCCAGATCAGCAGGTGTGCTTACTTAGGCTTCCAGTAACTGAAGTCCAAGAACACCTGGAGAGTCAAGTTTGAAGACTCCTGATCTAAATAACAATGCTTTACTTTGTTCTTACCTCAAGTTTGTTTTCATCCAGATGCATTGGCTGTGGACATATATTCTCCCTCATTGTGTCCATCACTCTCCTTTAGAAAGGAGAGTGGAAAGAGCAACAGGTAGAGAGTCCATTCCTTTCATATCTGTGTGTGCAAGATTTGGCTTCATACTAACATTTGGCAGCTCTCTCTGTTTCCTTCCTTCGTTTAGGCTTGAAAAGTTTCTTTTTTCTTTTTACTGTAAGTCCTAGAACCCCCTCCTCAGCACAGTTATTAGCTATGCTAGCTGGGGTATTCTAGGTTTGTAATCCAGAAAAGTAACTGTTCCAAGCACTTTTCTCCTTGTTCCCTTCTAGCTCTTATTGTTATACAGACAAGTTTTGAAAAAGTCTCAGCTCTTGAGTAGTTGGAGAAATCAGCTTTGTTGCCCTTGGCTATGGATCATTTTTTTTCCTTATTCTCCTTTCTACTCCGTAATGCCTATGTGTCCTATGGTAGCAATCAGTGTCTCAGCTGAGATGCTGTTCTTAAGGCACTTGCATAGGAGAACTTGGAAAAATGTGCAGTTTATGAAAGAAGCAATCTACTGAAAGTCAGGCTCTTATCAAGAAAGCAAGTTTGTTTAGGACAAAAGGAGAGAATGAAATTGTTAAATAAACTGCTGTTCTGAGGACCATACTATGTATGTAACAAAAGGATGAAATCTATACTGTTGGGGGCTTATTAAATTATGTAATATGAAGAGTTTGCAGGAACAAATCACAATTGAATGTTTTGCCAATATTAATCCTCTAACAATGGTCCTGACAAAGAGCCTTCTTTTCTGGACAGGTCCAGTTCCTTAGGGAAGTAAATGGAGTCAATGATTTACTGATAAATCCACCTAGTATATACATCATCTATGACCCATACATCAATGTCACAGGCAACAGCTTGCTTTCCTAAGTGATTCTGTAGTGGGAGATTTAAGAACTACTTTGTCTTAGACACAACACATCCCCAAAAACAAATATGTAAATATTGGCACACAAATAACTATATCTATATATGTAATCATTGATTTTCAGTAGATTCAGAATATGCCAGACACAATAATTCCACACACAGGGTGGACTAGACCAATTCAGGGCAGCAATGTGTATCAGTTGCTATTAGCATGATAAGTAAATGCGTCCTCCATGTTGGAAAAACATATACCAGGGACATCAGTAATGGTGGAAGAGATCAACTTGTGGAACTCCTAGAGATGCATGAGAACGTGTGTGAAAGAATTAAAGAGGACGAGAGGATAGAGGAGGAAAAGGAAGGCATGCCAAAAGGTAAGAGGGAGAAAGAACGGGCATTTCCACCTACATTTTTCAGATAGTTTTGCCAAGAACTTGGAAAAGGTCTGTATCTTATGCAGTCTCATAGCCTAAATGGCAGTGCTGGCTGGGATATTCTTGGAATTATAGAAAAAGGTAATTTTTCAAACTCTAAACTCACCCAATATCGGCTTTCTTACCTTTCACTGAAATACGGAGCCACTCTATTCACATGGAGATGGAAGTCCTCTCCCCAATGTCACTGTGAAGAAGAAGAAACCATGGATCACATTATATTTCGGTGTCCTTTACACATATTTGGAAGCACATTGGAGGACTTGCATAGTTCCACAGATGAAGCTCCTCAATGCCTTTCAAACCTAGATGTAGAATTCTAGCTAGGAACTTGTGATGGACAATTCGTGCTTACTGTATATATCAGCATTAATGTAGACAACTGAAGTTCATCATACAATAAATAAATAACTGATATGCAGCCCCCAGTCACATTCCACTCAGAAAAGGATCAGAAAAGACCCATTATCCTACCTCAGAAAATACAGTACTGTAGATGGTTTCTGAGTATTATAACATTCTGCCTAGCCTTTTTTGAGATGGGCAGAAAAGCTGTCCAGCAATATGAACAGAGGTGTCATTAGGCTAACATGGGAAAGTTACAGTTTTAGAGAACAGTATCCAGAATCCCTCAGTCAGCATGGTCCACGGTTAACCCCTCTGAGTGGTTCCTGTGAAATATAGTGCCAAAAGGAACTTTGTCAAGTTCTGGGACTCCCACTGATTACATTAGGTCTGGTTTAAACCTTAATCCAGATCCAACCTGCCCACCCCCTTCTCAATTTAAAAATTAAGTCTTACAGACTTCAGCTGAAGTATTTCCTAGTTGCTTGGATAAATTCCTAGGTAAAAGGCTATCCTACTTTTAAGTAAAGCAGCTCCTGGGCTTGATCAGGTGCTATCTCATTCCTGTCATTCCAGAAAGAGAAATGAATAGGAGTTCCCTCCCAGTGGGAAGTAGTGAACCAATGTGACGGGGGTTACCCCATGTTTATTTCATCCTCCTGGAAAGTGAGGAAAACCCTATAAAAGTATCCATACACAGTAATTTGTAACAATTATTAATTACATTTTGAAATACACAGAAGGAAGTACCTAATCAGAAATGAAAAACACAAAGGAAGGATAGCTGTGCTGGTCCATGAAGGGGGTGGACTCTAAAAACTGGATAATATCTTTATTAAGACCAAGAGCTCTGGGCAGTGCTAGATATTAAGAGATATACTGTATTAGTGATATCTATACCTATATTTATATTCTCTGCCTTTAGCAAAATTGACAGGAGAGCATTAAGAACAGCTGGAAATACAAAATATCCTTGAGATATTTTAGAGAGGTGTTTGTATCTTTCAAAGGCCTGCTGTTCAACTTGGTTTGAATAACACAGCCTACACCCCCTGCTTCTTCTCCACTAAGACAGAGAGTTAATTTGATCTTTTTTTGGAGGGGGGGGATTCTTTCCCCTTATGTCTCCATATCATCTATAACTCATTAATAATTTGCAGAACAATGGCGTTACATTTAGAGGACAGAGAACTGCCCGGTGACCACAATTAGTGCTTCCATATTTTGGAATTATCTCTGCTAATAAATACATTCCACCCATATGTACATACTGTATTTTCCCTCCTCCTCCTCCTCTTCTCTCCTTCCTGGTGCAATATTACCCAAAGCATCTCCTCTCTCTCCCTGTACACAGGACCAAAAGTGCAGGCACATCATTTATTGATAAGACAAAAAGAATGTAATGAAATTATCAATGTTCCTGAATTAATTATGAACATGATTAAGAAAGCTAAAATCTCAGGAGCCAGGATCTCATTACCCATTCAGTCTTAGGGATTGCTTTCATTCAGCACGGCAAAGAAGCTTTGAGCAGCCCCACAATTGCCTCGCCTCGCTCCTTTTTATTTGTGATAGTACTCAGGTTTATTTGTTTCCTTGGTGTGCTCTCCTTCTTGAAACCGTCCCTCTCCATTTGTTGTCCTCCTTTGAAGGCCACGTTTCTTCCTACACCATAGAAGAAGGCATCCGTGGGGCCTATATAGCCACTGGGTCTCTTGAAGCCCGCATAGACCTCTTTGGGATATCCTTTCCTTTTGCCTTGCATCATTGGAGCAGCTCCTCAATATCTTTTCAAGGTAAGTCTGAAGATGTAGCCAAAAAATATATATATAGAAGAAAGAAAACAGAAGAAAGAAAAGTTCTCCCAGATTTATGACTGCAACTCTGATGTAATGCTGTCTTGATTCCCATTCAGTTTGAAGGTTTAATGACATCATTATTGCTCTGTCTGAACGTGATTTAACTCAAGAGTCTCTGAGGTCTTTTTTTTCCACTTTGGGAAAGAGTGAATCTTTTAAAGTTGTGTGTTTTTTTTCTTTGTTTTTAAACAGTGAGAAGAAAAATTAACAGTGAGTTCTGGTTAAAAAACACTTTCAACTTGACAGTTTCATAAACTAAGCAACTGGGAAGTGGCAGGAGCTACAGCAAGTTGCAAAACATGGCAGGGGATAAATTTGTAAGTGTGATCCAAAAGTAGTAATTAGGTTGTGAATTTTTCTCCCCCTTCTGTTTAACTCTGTCTGTAGCATCTGCCACTGCCCTCCTTTTGCTAAACTAGCTTCAAAATGATATTAAAGGTCTTCTTTTCCTTGCTTAGTACAAGGCCCTTATGAATTAGTTCTTGTTGTTACTGCTGCAAACTTTGGCATGAAATGATTGTCTGATGCGATGCAGCAAACAAAATGAGCTAATTACCTAACCTATTTTATTTAATACATGACAAAGTGAGGTTATTGTGACTTGAGTGGAAAACGATCAGTGAAAACTGATGGGATGAGTGGCTTTTAGGCATGCTTTGTCTGCTGTGAATTAGACTTGAATCTGAAATTGAGGTCTGTTTTAAGCATTGCTGGCTTTTGAAAAAGGAAGGGATATGGAGACCTATAATTTTGGTGACTTGACTGGTATGTTGGCACAGAGACAAGGAAGAACATACTTTGAGTCATTAAGCAAATGCTTTATGGTACAAGTGAGCATGACTGATTGCTATTATTTTCCATGTTAGTTGTTGCACAGAGCTTAACTTCTTTGCTATAATAGAAAAACAAAAAGAGAAAATGGAGGAAAGATCGGAAGAGAAACTAGATCTCACTGCTCATTTGCACAGATGGTACCCAATGGCAAAAATAATTCTTAGTTCAAAGAGCAGGAACACTGTTAATATTTCCCTTGCTAAATCATACTTATAAAATATGAAACTCAATAGGTAGCATAACGCAAATGTCTTAATATTGCCCATTGTAATGTCATGCTACTCCTATAAAATTGCAGGCAAAGCAGAATATTGTTTTAGATCTACCCAGGAAAAAAATATGTAAGACAAATATTTATGAAAGCCATGGGGAAACACTGGTATTAAGAGTGCAATTTCTCTTCACAGTTCTGGCTGTTTCCGATTTTGATCAACAGAAGTAGCGTTAGGATGTTTGTCACATTTTTGCAGGCCTGAATAATTTATTTTGATCCTAATAATGGAAAGACTAATTTTAGCTAGGCAAATGCTGTATTTATTTTTAAAACTGATGTTACATTTATTTATTTTTTACCCTTAAAAAAGTTTGAATAACTCTTAAAGAAGACAGGATACACATTTCAGTCTATTTGGAAAAAGAATTGTAGAGAGATATTATGCTGTTCTTTAGGTGTATCTTCCAAGGTGAAGAAGGTGAATTTACGGTACATTTTATTTTTTTGAAAACTTTTCAATTTACTGCCTTGATAAAAAAAAACTCAGTTACTTTTATTGTGTAAGTTCTGTGGAGCTGTTACCAGCAATACTACTTTTTACTCTAGTTGAAAAAAAAAGTGAGGTAAATCAGCATATCAGGATGCTTGCTTACATCAATTGAGCAAATACTGAATTATTATGAGTGGATAGGCTGGAATGAAGTCTTCATCAGGTCTCAATGCTTTTGCACTTGCTGTTGTGTTTATCTTGGCAAATTAACTTTCTTAAGGCTGTTCTGGTTCTCAAAGTTATGATAATCATGCACATATCTTCTATAAGGCTGATGATGTAGGTGTGTTTCAAGAATTATGTGCATTTGTGTGTTTAGAAATCATAACAATGGTCATTTGAAGCTACTTCACACAAATAAAGGATTGCGCTAATTTCTGAAATGTTCCATGAACAGAAATCATTGCCAGGGGAGCAATGAGATTATGTTTGTCATGGTCAGATACACCACACCCCCAGCATCTCCAACATTATGAATTCCTAGCCAGATGAAAGTGAGAAAATTATAAGGAAAAAAATAATCAGTTTGCAAGGCTGTAATCTTACGCAAACATAATCGGAGCTATCTATGTGCTTTAGGATTGCAAGAATGCAATGCAATATTTAGAGTTGAAATTCTGTTTCTTTTAGCAAGGAAATTTTTTTAGCCACAATAAATCTGAACTTTTTTAAAGTATGATGCATGATGGGATTCTCCCCCCCCCCCTTAAAAAAAATCTAATAACAGACATCAAGGACTTGGCTATCATTTATAATTCTTAACAGAAAACTTTTCTTAGTTTAAGGTTCTTACTTCTGAAAGATGGGAGATTTACACAAATGCAACGAATGTTTAAATATAAAATCATGCAACTTCATTATATCATAGTTTTATGGGAGATAACGGCATTTTAGCTGTTGGAGGATTGTTTAAAGTAAAATAGGTAAAGACCACAGAAAACAAAACACAAGCATATTGATATAACAGCCAAACACACATGAAATAACACTTTCCCTGTATTTTTAGAAGTTAAAATGAATCACAAAACCCCCATAAAATGTGTATGTGCCTGCATATGTCTATGTGTGTACATATACAATCAGTGGTTGAAAGTTATTAGAGCATAAATGCAGAAGGTACATGAAAATTAAAATACTCATGCAACATTCATATTTGCATATACATTTGATTAACAGCATGCTTTTACGTATGCAGAAACAAGGGCAACTAGACTTATAATAATAATAATAAACCTTAACTTTTAAAATTGTGCAACTGCTTTCCATTAATTCATATCCATATACATGCACACATGCATACCATATATGTTATACGCACTCATATCTTGAGATTTCTGTCACGACTGAATTTCTTTGGCTGAATTTTCTTCTAAATGCAATCGTAACAATTCTTCTGATTTAGTATAAAAACATTGAAACATCTGTGCTCTGATAAATTTAAACAATGTTTAAAATAACACATTTTTTTGTTTTAAAGAGCCTTCTCCCTTGGAAGTTTGAAATTGTTCTCAAAAACTATTATTAATATTAGCAACAAAAGCATATATGACGATATTTGTTTCACCCTCTTCTGTGGATCCAGGCTAACAGTGAAGTGTATTCTATGATCTGTTGCACCAGCAAATGGTGTGCTTAGCCAATGCTGTAGAAGAGTCTATACAAATGTGTTTGTGTCTGGGTCTTCCTTGCTAATGATGTTCGATTCTGTAGGGAGGACTTGGTACTAAATGGGTTTTTGCTCAGGATCTCCCTATTGCTCTGGTTTGTTTGTTGGTTGTTGTTGCCATTTCAATTGTGGTGAAGATGTATGTCCTGCTTTTTCATTTTTGACACTATGTATAAAACACATTCACTACCTTGAGTAAATAGTGAGCATTGTCTAAAGTGCAGGGGTCAGTAAACTTGGCTCCCCTGGTCTAGTGGATAGAATGTAAGACTAGGAGTCCTGAGTCCTAGGTTCAAATATTTTCTCAGACATAGAAATTCATTGGGCACAGGCAATAGTAAAATTACTTCTTAAATTCCTCACAAACCCTTAAAAATCTGTTAGGTTTGCTGGAAGTGAAGACTTTTAATAAAACTGAGATGTGTGCTTCTCTTCTCATTTTCCCATCATTATTGATGAAATATACACAGGTAAGGGACAGAGCCATTGGCAGCAATGGGCAACAGCAGAGGGATGGCAGAGAAGCAAAGCTGGTGAACATTATCTGACTCTAGGGGTATGTTTGCTCATCTCTGTTTACAGCCAAAGATTCAGTGCTTTCCGCATCTGCAGACGTTTCTGTGGTCATGTGGCAGCTCACAGAATGCTGTCACATTTCCTGCCAAAGCAGTACCCATTTGCCTACTTAAAATTTCTTGCTTTTGAACTGCTAGGGTGGCAGGAGCTGGGACAGGCAATAGAAACTCATTGTGTCGAGCAGCACCTAGGTTTTGAACTGCTGACTTGCCGACCACCTCATTGTCAAGCTCAACATCTTAACCACTTAGCCACCATAGCTGTATTAAATACAGTCATGCATAGTAGCAAAAAACCTAATAGTTCAGCTGGAGGAGGGGTGCCCAAACATTTTGGGCCATGGGCTGGTTACATAGTCGAGTGAACCGTTCATGTGGTTTCCTCCCACCGGAAGCAAAAGTAAAATGTCCCTGCGCATGCATGTAACCATAAATGGCCCCACGGCTGTTGTAAATGTGTTTATGACAGCCGCTGGTCATTTATGGCAGCATTTTGCGCATGCGTGGGCACATTTTGCTTCCGCCTCCAGGAGCGGCGTGGGCAGCATGGGCTGGATGGAATGGCGCCGTGGGCCGTAATTTGGACACCCCTGTACTAGTTTCAACTTTGATCTGAATGGGTTAAAAAGAACCTCCGTGCTTTTGATTGATTTAAATCAGTAATGGACCTTCTCATAAAGCTGCTGTTACTAGATATTACACTGCTATCTCTGTCTCTCCGATAGCTGAGATAAGAAGTGCTTACCACAGAGGATGCTCCTAAAGGACAGATATTGTTTCCTGTACCTCAGGGACCAGAAAGCCATACTGCTGGATCAGGAACTTTTCTGAACAGCAAGTAAATTCAGGGCTTATCAAGTTACAGCACAAACGGCACTCTTGTTTTATTATTCTCATTAGAGATTTAAGGACTAATTCCAGTTGTTAGTGCTTAGCAGTTTAGTATTTTCCACAGATAAGAATTAAGATTCTTCTGGGGGATTTTTCTTTCTCACTTTATTTACCTTGTTCTTTTTTTCTTCTTCCCATCTTTTATTTTTAAACCAAAGCTTGCAGAATGTAGTCCTATAAATAGATTTATCTACAGGAAATCCAAAAACATTTCATCATTGTTTTAGCTGTTCTTGAAGGTGTATGGTGTTTTTTTAAAATGAAAACCTGATCAATAATCGTGAATATACTGTTTCAATTAGCACAGAGGGTTTTTTTTAAACACAACAGAATTTCCTGGAAGGGAGGGCAGATAATATGTTATTCAGTTTTTTTAAATATCAGTGCACTTTTTTATATGTAAACCAGCAAAGCAAATAAAAGAGGAGATATTTAGAAATGGAACAGGTGAAACTAATGCCTTATAAGGTCTTGTAACCAAATCTTGTTTTGTTTAGCTCAGGAATCCTCCATCCCCCTTTTAAAAATTAAAACAATATTTTTTAAAAACAATAACTTGCAATATACTGGACTTTTTTAAAAAAAACACACAGTTACTATTATTCAATTTTTGGAAACAATAAATGCCTTGAAATTGAGCGAGAATTATAAAACAAAAGTAATTGGCATGCAAAACATGAGCTTTCTTTTAAGAAAGATGTATGAAGACTTGAGTTCCCATTAGGAGCTATGATTGTGTCTATTACCATTTCATGGATTAACTGCTGATTAGTAAGCTATCTTTTAACAGTTTTATTGTTAGCCCATGTAAAGTAATTGTGTGTATTTTATGAAACAACATTAGAACTATCTTATAGCAATACTGAAGAAAGCGTAAAGTAGCCCATGATTTCAGAAAAAAGAAAGAAGGGGGGATGCTAACCCACAATATTAGGAAGAAACACCATAGTTCATCTTCTGCCATATCTGAATCTGAATATTGGCGATCATCATGGTGATCTGCCATGAAGACTGTTCTGAGGATATAATGCGATGGCCTTAGTTATTTGCAGTTTATTTCTTTTGCTAATAACAATAAATGTGTTGTAACAAAAAAAATCATGCAAAATGTGTACTGTTCACTCCAGACACCTCAATTTAAATTTCCCTTCATTGGGTAGAGTTGGCCATCACCCATTAGCCAACTAAATCTCCTGTTTTGTGCTCCATTGTCAGTCTCTATGTTGCCTTGGGAATTTAGAGAATAGAAAACTTTTCCAAGTTCCTAGCCCAACCACTCAGGTGACCAGGGAGATAAGACAACTGTAAAACCAACAGGCTCCTGAGGACACTCATATTGCCTTGGATAGCTAGAGATTTATGTCTTGAAACTGCAACTTAAAGAGTTAGAAATGTATGATCAAATCAAAAGTTAGAAGAAGTTCCATTTTGTAAAGCTGCAAGTTACACTCAGAAAGGTAAAGTAATCCAAGGCAGGCTGGAGTTCTTGTTTTGTGAGAAGTGGGAACAAGTCTTTTTTTCCCCTGGCAGTACCATTGCTTAGATGAACAGCAGGCAGCGGCGTAGGAAGGGGGAGCAAGGGGCGGTTTGCCCCAGGTGGTGCGTTTTGGGCTATGGGTATTCTTGGACTACAGTTCCCAGAAGCCCTAGAGGGAGCAGGCGCCAGCGGCCACCAGGGGGCAGCAAATTTGGCTTATGCCCCGGGCGGCTGAAATCAATGCTACACTACTGAAAGCAAGTTCCAAGTCTCGTTATTTTCTAACATGACTCAGATGGTAGAGCTATATTTGTCCTTGGGTAATCAGTTGCCTTAATGTGAAGTTAAATGATGATACATGAAGCCACCAGAAGCCCTAGTTCAATGTGTGCACACATTCACACATACACTGTGTTGCTTGCCAAAAATGGTAAACCCATTTTGAGTTTCCACCTGCTCTCAGTCCCCCAGGCCTGCTCTGCCATTAGATAGATACATTTGCCTCAGGCAACACTAGCACTTGCAGTCAGTTAGGACAAAGAGAGTGGGCAGGAGTGGATTGGGAATGGAGTCCCAATGAAAAACAACCATATCCCACATTTGTCAAAGAGTTTCAAAAAGTTACATACACAGACATGCCTGGGATATAACTCTCCAAATGGCCAAAAATAACTATTTTAGCTATGGGGATCTGAGATTTATATTCCCCTACAGAAAAGAATAACTTTTCCATGTTCTGTTCCATGCTGTAATGGGTTAAAAGCTAAGTCAATCGTTCATGTTTCTCAAAGCATGGAATGTACAGAATAGATACTTATATAGTAAAACCTCAGATAACGCTAAAACTTGGTTCCACAAGTCTTAGTGTTATCCAATTTTTAATGTTATCCATTGCATGCATCGGATAATGTTAAAATCCTATGGGATGCACTGGATAACGTTAAAACTCCATAGAGATACATTGTAACAGGCACAGGCTTTAGCAAACATTATCGAATGAATCCCATAAGATTTAACATTATGCGGTGCAAATTTTTTTCCAGATTGCTTACAGTTAGGCAGTTTTAGCATTAGCTGATGCAAACATTATCCAAGATATTACTGTACCTATGGACAGGGCATATGATGGAGAAGACTAAAACACATATCTTTCCTAGCATATGCCAGGATGGAGTTAGGCATGGCATGGAAGCCACTATGCTGCTATCGGGGAAGTATTTGTTATTTTTAACTGAAAGTGCCAGAGACTGAGTCTGAGACTATTTGTCCATGATGCGTGGGCTCTTTCTTGCTGCCTTGGATTTCAGCTTCTCCCTTTCATTAGCATGTAACCAAAGAAGGCACCAATAAGGCATATGTATATGTAGTAGGTGGCACATATGGCAGAACACTGAACCAATATTCCATTAGCCCTCTGGTGTTTGAGGTCACCATAGAGCGCAGTCCTGGCATCTGGAAGTTCCTAGGCCTCAACATTTAGGGTTTCCTCATCATTTGTTATTAGATTCGGCTTGTTAACACATTGTTTCTGAGGAAGCTGCCTTTCTTAGTAGAGATTGCCAAGAAACCAAACAACAATCAAAATCGAACTTCGAAACGATTCCCTCCCTTCACTTCTTCTGTAAACTGCCTGTCTTCTTTTTCCTTTTTTGGTATGAGATGTAACTGCCAGTCTTAGAAAGAAGAAGGGGCTCATTCTGTAGCCCCCCAAGTCAATATATACCTCTAGGCTTCCACTTGACCTGATCATGGTTTCATATTTGAATCAAGAGAATGCAGGAGCCTTTAATTTTTTTTAGCACAGATTTAATTAATTAATTAACTAATTTAGCTTGCAAAAGACAAGGGGAGACTCATTTTTCAGGTATTACATTGGATGTTAAGCTGCCTCCCTGTCAGGAAATAAATTTATTATGAAGAACTCCCATCAGAGAACTTGGAAAACTTAACACGGAGCTGTTCTGCATCCAAAATGCTGTTCAGTCGATTTTTCCAAAGCACCCAGGTAACAGCTGGTGCAGGCCATGTGCCAAGGCTGACAGCCCATATGCTCTCTTTAGTGTGGTAATTATCTCAACACAAAACTCTGATAACCCAGCCTACAGGGTCCAGTTTCACCAGGTTAAATTGACTCGGTGGCTTTGTTAGTCAGTTCCTTTGGCACAGCAAGAACTTCATCAAGAGTTTAAGCATTGTGGCAGCCTTTGGAAAACCAGGAGAGCTGTTAGTTTTGAGACAGGTGTCTTATTAACCCAGGGAGACTGGAGATTTCTGTTCATTAGAGTAGCACCCAGCCACATTCTTCTAGTTAATGGTCTGTCATGGCTTCCAGTGGGCATCCCTTTCTCACTTATTTATTTTTGTGAAGGAAAAAGAGAGACCAGACCTTGTACGGTATAAACTTGTTTAGGTAGATTTTCAATATGTAAGTACAAAATTTGATGGGATTTCTTTCAAACTGAGTACAGTTGTGATTTCAAAACTGGCAGAGACTTAGGAGGAGGATGGATAATGACCAGGTATTTATAATACATTGTTTCATATGACAGGTCATAATACATGTCAGTGTATTTCAAATACAGTTGTATGTACCTCGCTTAAAGAGCATAATGTATTCCACAGGATTGCTCTTTAAGCGAAACACCATTGTAAGTGACCAATTGTGACTTATGGTGGGGGGATTGCGAACCCTGATTTATTTGTTAAGCAAATTTTTGGTTGGTTTTATTTGTTAAGTGAAGCGAACATTCAGAGAAAATCCTGCTCTTTAAGCGAGTTACTCTTTAAGCGAGTCACTCTTTATGCGAAGTTTGAGTGTATGTATATTGATATATATTTCAGAATATGTTCTAGAACGTTCCTCAAACAAGGGAAAAGGAATATGTGTCATTCCAAATGTTACTGAAAAGTGATTCTCATTCACTCTTATTCTTGTTTGAAACAGTTTTTGGCACCAGTTTCCTACAGATGCAGTAACTCTCCTCTTTCAGGGCCAGCTGTGTCCACAAGGCATGTGAAGGAAGATGGTACACATAATTTCATTCCTCAGATATGCTCTGGGGCAGTGATGGTGAACCTTCGCACTCCAGTTGTTCTTGGACTTCAATTCCAGGAAGCCCTGATCAGCAGGTGTGCTGACTTGGGCTTCTGGTAATTGAAGTCCAAGAACAGCTAGAGTGCCAAGGTTGGGCACCAGGGCTGTGTGGTATGATGGACTCAGAGGAAAGAGAATCTTGGGCACTACAAGAAAGGTAAAGATAAATGTCTCCATTGCTCAAAAGCAAGTTGTATCTGACTCTAGGGTTTGGTGCTCATCTCCGCTTATAGCCAAAGAGTCAGTGCTGTCTGCGTCTGCAGACATTTCCATGGACATGTGGCAGGCATGACTAGACACTGGAGTGCACAGAATGCTCTTTACCTTCCCACCAAAGTGGTCCCTATTTATGTACAGTACTGTACTTGTAATTTCTTGCTTTAAAATTGCTAGGTTGGCAGAAGCTGGGACAGAGGTGGGATCTCACTCCATTGTGTAGCACTCTGGTATCAAACTGCTTACCTGCCGACCTTCCAGTCATCAAGTCCAGTGTCTTAACCTCTAAGCCACCACAGTCCCTACCATAAGAAAGAAAGCAATGGCCAAAAACCCAACAGATAGACAGGCACACCATTTCTATTTCCTGAATTCCTTTCAAGCACAAAATGTGCTTCAAAAGCAGTTCTGGCACCAACAACACTGGTAGATTCATTACAAACTTGATTACCACCAAGAGTGACCATTCAATTGTCTGGTCAGATAGTCAGTGTCATCAGCAGACAATATGTGATTGATTCAGACAGCTTTCCAATCCTTGTTTACTAACAGTGATATAGCATCAAGGTCAGCATCTGAGCCATACTGGGCTTGGGACTTATAATCCTTCATAACAGAGATGAATGAGAATTTAGTCTCAGTTCATTTTTATGAGAATTTACCAGGCTCTACAAATTTCCAAGTTGGAATGCAAAACATCAGTACAGTATTATTATTATTATTATTATTATTATTATTATTATTATTATTATTATTATTATTATTATTATTATTATTATTATTATTATTATTATTATTATTATTATTATTATTATTATTTGGGGGCGGACCAAAACTGACAAATGGATCAGTTTCGTCCGGGGGCTTTGAGTGTTTAACTCTTAAAAATATGATTTTTGAATCTCGTTGTATTTGATAACATTTTTAAATTTAATAGTTGTTTTTAACATTGTTATAGATTTAATTTTTAATGTTATATGATAGTGTTTTAATTATGATTATTGTGTTTTTAATTGATTATGAGCAGCTTTGAGTCCCTGACAGAGAGAAAGGAGCCGTATTAAATAAATATACAGTTGATATGTCTTGGGTTGTTTAAGAGGCTTTTCAATTTTAACACTTACAATTAGTCAGGCACAACATCGCCCTAGCCTTGTCAGAACTATTGAACCTGACCAGCTGAGTGTTTCCGTCAAAATCTCCAGCTTGTTCAACTGCGCATTCGGTCACCAGAGCAAATGTAGAGCAGTCTGCTTATAGAACTGTTCCATTCTCCATTTGCAAACCAGATTTTGCCCTGTGTTTGTTCTGTGTGGTTATTATTTGCTACGAAGTTTCTTCTGAGTTATGGTGACCCAAATAGGGTTTTTGAAGTACTGTATGTGACATAATCAAAGAGTGGTTCATCATTGCCTCCCCCCCCCATGAGTTTTCATTAGCTGAGTAGACTTTTGAAAGCAGACGTCCTTGGCCCTGGTTTGACCCTATCCAGGGATGGGATGTAACAGGTTCTCACCAGTTCGCCAGAACCTGTAGTAACTTTCCCCAGTGTCCCTGAGAACTGGTACCAGCTTTTGGGGGGAACCACCTTCGGGGCGTACCTTTTCACTGGTTCCCCCACTGCGCATGAGCACCAAGCATTTGGTGTGCATGCACACCTACAGTGCTTGGCATGTATGCACGGCCTCTTTGCTGTCCTTCCAAGCGGGGAGGAGGAAGAGAAGCTGCTAGCCTGAAGCTCCCTATAGCCTGAAGCTCCCCAGGGTGACTCACCTTTGGATGTGGTGTGTCTGTGTGTATTTTAAAGTGTGTTTAATACCTTTACCTATATTGACGTACTACCACAGTTCCTAAAAAGGCCTGGCGGCCTGGCTTGGGGTTTTTAAGCAAAGTCTTGGAGTTACCTCATCAATAAGCTACACCTGTGCTGTTCCAATTGCTGTTCCAATTGGAGAACACTTAAGGAGGTACAGCTGTTTTACATTTACATTAAGGCATATTATCCTAGAGAACAGGTTAGGCAAAGACTTAGTACCTAACTTCTTTAACTGTTGAAAAGTTGAAAAGTGCCAAAATGAAGCCATCTTGTGGTGAGTTCATTCTGTAGTTCCTTACATCTGACCTAGTGTGAAAAAGATTAGCCAGAATAAGCTTAAAGCTCTGGTTTAAAAGCTCCGATTGATTTGTGTTTGGGGTTGTATTTTTATTTTATTTATTTATTTAATTTACTTTTGGGCTTGTGTCATGGGTGGGTTGAGGTGTGTGTGTGCTTACTTTTTTATTTTATTTTTATTATTTTGTATTTTTTATTTGGCCCCGCCCATGACATCATGACATCATGATGTTAGCTCCGCCCACACTGTGATGATGTCACAGTGGGATAGTAAAATTTTTGACATCCCACCACTGATCCTATCCACCACACCATACTTGCTGATAATTTTTCCAACCTATAGTATACATTCGCCATTGGGAATTCTTCCTTCTCCAAGTGAAACAACATAATTTGCCTTTCTTGTGAAATTATTAGATGCCTTCCGATTTCAGAGAAACAATATCTTCTTTCTAAGCAGGATGTATGCTCTCTTTCTATGCTTCAGTCCAATCTTGAGTGCTAATCATAGTGAAACGATTAATTTCATATAAAGAGTAAGAGCCCATAAGATCAAGACATAGATGTCATTTTGATGATGTTAAAACTTCATCTATTGTTGATTATAACTACCAAGAGAACCTTATGGCTCAGATGTCATCTATAGGTAGTTATGCTTTAAATGCCATTATTTTATACCTCACTATGAGTAGTCTCCAAATTTATTGACTGGTACATTATTCTTTGCAAATAAGTTTTACTCCTAGCTTTAGTCATATTATAATTAAAATGATGGGGACTTAAACATTTATGAATTTCTAAATCACATTTTGAATATAAATGGTACCATTCAATGGGAATTAAATTCATCACTGTCAAATAACTGTACAGAAGATGAAATATTTCTCTCTCTATATGATCAGCCAATAAAAAACTCATTTTTGCCCTAGGATGTAGGGGATTTTGTTGCTTTTTTCTCAGGCACTTGCATTTAGAATAAGATATCAGGACTAAAGATATGGAGACCAAGAAGTGGTCAAACAGACATGTTATGGTGGACTAGTTGATAGAAGCTTATGAACCCAGGCCAAGACTGGCAGCTCTACTGTATCAGACCTCCACTGTCTGTTCTGTAAACTTTAGTAGCTGAAGTAAACAATCTAGCTCAGGAGTTCTCAACCTTTTGAAGCTTGTGGCCAGGTCACACTCCCTCGGACAGCTTAGAGGACTGGATGGCCATTTTGCCCTTCCTCTACCACATGGCACTTCCTGAAATGGTGCCATGGGCCCCTAGGCTGCAGGTTGAGAATCACTGGCGGGCAGCAACAGATTTGCACCCCCCCCCGGGAGGGGGGTAGCAAAATTGGGTGGCCTCTGAGCAGGATGGTGATGAAACTGGGCAGCCTTCAGGCAGGGGCAGTAGCGAAATTGGGTGGCTATGCCCACCTCCCTGCCCTGCTCCATCTGGTTTTGTTCCTGCAAGTGGTTCAAGGTCTCCCTTGCTCAAAAGCCAGTCACATCTGACTCTAGACTGCAGTGCTCATCTATATTTACAGCCAAAGAGCCAGTGCTGCCTGGTTGCAGATGTATACATGGCCATATGGCAGGCATGACAAGATCGCCCATGACGTAGGCTCCGCCCATGATGTAGGCTCCACCCAAGATGTAGGCTCCACCCACAGTGTGGTAGTGAAAACTTTTGCTGCTCACCACTGTTGAGAATCACTGATCTAGCTACTTGAAACACTCCATCCTTCAATAAAACAAAGAGCAGACTGGGAGCTCCCTTGTCCAGTAAACTGTGATAGTAAAAAGAATAAAATCCTTGCGGCCTGTCTTGTAAGAAAGAGACCTAGTTCTTTACATTAAGATTTTAAGGCCAGGGTGAACAGTTTTAATGACATAAGGAGGTACATTGTCTGAGTACCCCAGTGATTTAGGTAATTTAACTGCAGAGTCAGAGTTAAGGAGTTTGATTCTCCTCTGTGCCTCCTGGGAGAAGAACTAGCCTTGTGTGGCCTTAGGCAAGTACACAGTCCCAGGGCACGCCCAGAAGAAGGGAATAGTAAACCTCTGCTGTGTATTCTCTACCTAGAAAACCTTGGAACGGACCCCATAAGTCAGAATTGTTTTGGTGACACATGATTTTCATTAAGGAAGTACTGTACATTAAACCTCATCAACTGCATACATACATTCAGACTCTTCTGTGCTACTGGCTTCCTCTTGGGTTCTCCCCATGAGCTTCTGGCAAATTATAAACACAGGAAACATGTGAAGAAGGGCAAATGTTGCCCTCATGGTCCACAGAATGGGCAAAAAGCTAATGTGAGAATGTACCATATATTTGCTCTGCATAATCTACTAAAATGGTGTTGTAAGAAGCCAGAGGGAACAGCCTTTCTGGATCCACAGTGTGCAGGAAGCAAAGTATAAGGATCACATTATAACAACACAGGTAACGGTAAAGGTCTCCCTTGCTCGAAAGCCAGTTGTATCCGACTCTAGGGTTCAGTGCTCATCTCTGTTTCATAGCCAAAGAGCCACCACTGTCTGTGTTTGCAGACCTTTCCGTGGTCATGTGGTCGGCATGACTAGACACCAGAGCTCACAGTGTATGTATACAAAGTACAGTAATACCTCGGATAACGTTTGCATCAGATAACGCTAAAACCGCATAACGTTAACCAATCTGGAAAAAAATTGCATTGCATAATGTTAAAATTCTATGGGACGCATCGGATAATGTTCGCTAAAGCCTGTGCTGGTTACAACGTATCTCTATGGAGTTTTAAAGTTATGCGATTCATCCCATAGGATTTTAACCTTATCTGATTCATGCATCGGATAATGTTAAATATCGGGTAACACTAAGACTTGTGGAACCAAGTTTTAGTGTTATCCGAGGTTCTTCTGTATACATAAATATAGGATGTGGGGTTTGTTTTTGGTTTGTAACTTGCATTCCTCACATTGTGTCATCCATCTAACTTTGTATCATGTTGTAATATCCATCAATCTAAAAGTCAGTGATAAGGCATCCATTTCCTATTACAGGGCTATTTCATTGCCTGACATCTTATCATGCCTATGGTCTTCAGATATCCCTTCTATTTCTTCTTTAGCTCTTAATGTTACCTCACGTTCTAGCCTCACAGCCCAAGTACAGCAATTATATATCTTCGTATTTCTTCAAATCTTTTATAGATTTGGATATTTCATCACAAGCCCCTTCAGAATAAGATGAAAGTTGACAATTTGCTTCAGTTTTCCCCCTAAGGAGGCTTCAGAGCCCATTAAAAATGTTAAACATATTGATTTTGCCAGTGTTTGCTTAGACAGTACCCACCCACAAATAAAGCCCTATACACCACAGGCCTGTACACTCTGAGATGCTGCCAGAAACATGGCGATATTCCAAGGCAAGGCTTATATAAGTCCTACCTCCCAGTTTTTTCCCCTGGAACATGATTTTAGACGGAACTATAATACTGAAAATGTTTTTAAACAGGAAATTAAAGGCATTGTGTCCATATTAACATAAGATTTCATCGTGTGTTCATTTTAGGTAAAGGTAAAAGTTGTCCTTGCTCAAAAGTCAGTCATATCTGATTCTAAGGTGCAGTGCTCATCTCCGTTTATAGCCAAAGAGCCAGCACCATCTGCATCTGCCTACGTTTCTGTGTACATGTGGCAGGCATAACTAAACACCAGAGTGCACGGAATGTTGTTTACTTTCCTACCGAAGTGGTACCTATTTATCTACTTGCAATTACTTGCTTTCGAACTGCTAGGTTGGCAGGAGATGGGACAGAGACAGAAGCTCACTCTGTCATGCAGCACTCAAGCCTTGAACTGCTGACCTTCCAGTTGTCAAGTTCTGTCTCTTAACCACTAAGCCACCGCAGTCCCACATGTTCATATTCCTGTTTTTCAAAGGGGAGTAAACCTGCCCTTCAATAATGCAGCAGCAACCCTTGCAGACATAATATACAAAACTTTGAATTCACCCCTACTTTGCTTCTCTTCAGAAAAAGACACAAATCTTGCTTTGAGAGCATTAAAAGTTTTCCCAGGGAGAATTCCTTCAGAGAAGCTGAGGAGGGTGGAAGGAGAACACCTCCAAACATATCTACAGTGGGGAAGGGGCATCAGTAATCAAAAGGGGGACAAATTGGTGAGATCCAAAGACTTGTCTGGAACCTTCTCATGGGAGAAGAAACCTTGATCAGTGTGAGCAGAAGGATCACTCAAGAGAGATAGAAAATAGATGTCAGTAAAGAGAAGAACCTTCTAAGCACAAGCCAAATCACTTCAAGTTCCCCTCTTTGGACAGGCTCTTAGTCTGGTGTTACAGTTGTGAACCTTCTGCCTGGAGTGACCCTGACAAAAATATAGGTTTGAAATGGAGTCTAGCCTCTTGTCTTGACAGCATTGCTTTTGGTTTTTCTGACACACTCAAACACTTCACCACATTAAGGTGTGGATCCAAGAAAGGATTGCCTCTCATAGAGATCCATATGTTTTTCCTTCACCTCAGACCACTTTCCACCCTATTTGGAATGCTTTACCATTGAACTCTTGCTGTTTGTGTAAATATTTGTACTTCCCCATTTGTGACTACACTATCAGGGAGGGCTGATCCTGTTTGAGTGTATCTTACATTGTCTCTGTTAGGACACAGCAAGGAAGGTCAGCTACCCAAGTGAGGAAGTAGCTCTTACATACCCACTGACTTGAAATGTTGCATGCGCTGCCTCCCTGCACATAGCCAGAGGTCATGCCCTGATCGCTTTCTCACACATCTCATGGGTAGTGGTTATAATCAATGGGGAATGTTTCTTCAGTGCTGCGTCTTCCCTCTATCCCTTGAAAACACTGGAGGTTTCATGACAGTTTTCTGGCAGGCCTCCTTTGTGCTGAAATATTTTATTACCCTGAAAAGTATAATGTTCATGAAGTCATACTATTGGAGAAGACTAGAAAATATGTGCATTTTCTCAATCTTTCCCACTCCCCCTATCCCTGCCGCTGCCCTGCTCTCCAAGATCATTTCAAAGAGGAGGAGGAGGAGGTGGTAGTGGGGGTGTTATTCCTTGGAGTGCTGTTTTAAGTCAGGAGAAGCTATATTTAAGCACATGGTAGGACAGCTGCATTTGAAATCCATGCCTCCCTTTTTCTGGTATACTGATGTGCCTTTAGGGGATGCATGCCTGTTTGTAGTTTGTTTTCTTTTGTTTAAGGTTTCAGCTAGTGCATTGACTAATGATTATATAGCAGTAAACTCTAGTCCCTGCTAAATTCAGAGGTAATGCCTCAAAAGCATTTTTCCCCTGTGTGACATAAAACCATAAAAGAACTAGACAAACCCCTTTGAGTAAGAATCATCCTTTGTTTAAGGAAAGAAAAGGCATTCTCTTGATGCCGGGAGCAGGCAGGCGGGTGTCGAATTGAAATCAAAGATAAAGCTAATTGATAAAAAAAATAAAAGGCACACAAGTGGATCCTTTAGAGACAAGTTCTTCTTGGTAGTTTCTGTTGTGTTTGCTTTTACATTTATCAGAGCTCACCAACATTAATTGTACTATTTTTGTATTACAACAGAGATTTGAAATTATGTTTGTTGTGGATTTGATTTTCATCCCCCTGATGCTTATATAATGATTCTATTGAAAGACACTGCATTTACATGGGGGGGGGGAGATAATCAGGCCTATGTCAAAATTAGAGATCTCTGCTTTCATTCTTTATTTCTAACATATGCACTTCCATTCAAAATATCATGAGATGTGCACTGCTTCTAATGTAAAAGAAAATGTATTTTTCTTATTAATAGGCAATATCTTCAGGTTGAACAGATTTACAAGAGCTCATTTATGAAAGAATGCAATTGAAACATCATTGTCAAATGACATGATTACTTCATGTGTAAACAAGCCTTCACCAAAAAAAGTAGCTCATTAAAAATGTGACTGAGAATGCATTGTTATACCATATGAAAAGTAGGCAGAAAGAGCAATTACATTCAACCATTTTTACCATATCCTATGAAGCTCTTCTAAATATTTGTAGATTTTGTACTTACAAAATACACTGAGGGTGTGGCTATACTACCAGCAGAGAGTGTGCTAGTGTGAGTCACTTTGGAAAGGTTTTGCTTTATTAGGATGATATAATCAAGCCCCTGACCACTGACACAGAAATTGCGCCACCTACCAATATTGTGAAGGGCATGTAGAGCATTAGTGAATCGGTTTTAAAAATTCACTTCCCCTGCCTTCTGCCAGGCAGAGGAAGTGATTAATTTGGCATTGTCCAGAAGTGACTCGCTTACTAAGCCAATTCATGATATTGGCAGATTCAAACTGAATGGCTTGCTTTGGATTGGTTCTGGCAATTGCATGTGCTGGAACCGATCTGTCACGGAACCAGCCGGCCCCCTCTGCTCTGGCCCTCCTTAACTAAAGCCGCCAGAGGGCGAGCTGGCCGGCAATGCAGCTAAACAGCCCTTAGCTGCTTCTCTTCCACAAGGAGATTTAAACAGGTAGCATATTCAGGGGCTTGTGTGCGAATGCATTGCATCTCTTACCCTTTAGTTCAATGAAGAGACATTGTTGAAGCAAACGTATGTTTATTGATCAGGTTCATAAAGCATAGTCCATGGAGAAAAAACGTGGCATAAGTCAGTAGCATAAGTCAGTCCTCAGAAAGGCCAAACACTCAGGTAATCATGATGAAAACAAAAAGGAAAAAAATCCTCCAGACATAGATGTTAACCCATAGACATCCAAAAGAGAACTAACTCTGTTCTCCCTAAGATGGAGATTCTGCAGACAGGTGGGGGTACCTCCTAACCAATCAGGGTACGCTCTTATTGAAACAGAAAGATTCTCAAAACATGGGAGAAACAGTGCAGAAACAGTACTCTACAATAGTCAAAACATGGGAACTCAGCTAGCTTAGAGATAAGAGTACTAGGAAACAAGCAGTCTCGTGACAAGCAGTCTTGTGACACAGAGAGGAAAGGATTTTTGAGGCCTAGTGAAACTAGGTCCCATCTAGCTTTGAGAAACATTAGGAAAAAGATGTCGTTCCATGACACGATCCAAACCAGACTGATCCTACCTGAACCAGAAAAATAGAAGCCCTTTAATAGGGACCAAGAGGATTCAGGTAGGAATACTCTGGAAGACGGATGGTGTCCTCTAGCAAAGTTGTTATCTGATCACCATCTTTAAGAGAACACCATCCCATCCCTGGAGCACTCCAAGCAGTGGGATTAACAGCTCATGCAGTCAGTCTCTGAGTTGGTTGCAGATTTAGTCAGAGTATGATCCTTGAAACCAACAGCACATATGTTAGTAAATCTTGCTCGCTAATTATCACTTGAGATTAATGAGTGATGTTACATTACTTCTTTTGAAAAAGGTACATTAAAATTTTCCAAAATGCTTAAAAATGTTTCATAAATCTTTCCAAAATATTGTCACAAATGGCTCAAAATACTGAGTATTCATTATACCAACAGGCAATGATATTAATAGTTATTGTGATATTTCTATCACTGATTTCTTTTTTCCACCAAATATAGTGTATTACAAGTTAAGTTATTCATTACACGTTACTTCTAAACAGTGGATAGTCTGACTAACCAAAAACTGATTGATTTTAACAAGTCTACTCTATATTGAAATGAAGCTGGATTCAACGTATACAGTACTGCCAAATTATAGACCATCCTGTCTGTCTCCCCCTCCCCACACACTTTTCATTTATTTTGGTCTCTATTTGAAGTTATAAAGGAAGAACACATTCCTTTCAAAGATAAATTTATCATTAAGTAATGCAATGGAAGTACAGTAAAACCTCATATAACACTAAAACCTAGTTCCACAAGTCTTGGTGTTATATGATTTTTAGTGTTATCTGATGCATGTTAAAATCCTATGGGATCCATAGAGATACATTGTAACCACACAGGCTTTAGCAGTTGTTATCTGAAGCATCCCATAGGATCTTAATGTTATCTGATGCAATTCTTCCCCCCAGATTCCTTAATGTTATGCGATTTTACTGTTATTCGATACTAATGTTATATGAGGTATTACTGTATGGGGTTACACTTTTCTTCTGGATCACTTCTGCTATTGGTCTTTTGCCTCCTGTGTTTAGAATTCAAAGCTTTATGACAGCGGCACCATAATCTCATCATGCACAACTAGTCTTTATGCTGCTTTATGTAAGTTGATTCAAACAACACTACAAAAATCAGGATATTAATTATTAAGGCAAACAACAAAGCATCTCCAGTCTTCCTGTTACTCAGACAAGGTGGTGTGGTATTTATTTATTTATTTACTCAAATTTATATACCGCCCTCCTTACCAGGGCAACTCAGGCGGTTTAACATATATAAAAACATCAATAACAAATTTGAATCAAAATTTAAAAAAAGATTTAAAATAGAAATACTGTATTAATAACAGATTAAAGGTTAAAACTCACTCTTGAGAATTAAGAAGTTAAAGGAGAGAAGGAGCTCACGTTGTACAACCCATACCCCATACCTGCCCTGCTAGCCATATCTTTAAATTCTTCCTAAAAGGCAACAACTCTGTCTGGAGGCGCAGCTCCGTTGGCAGGAGGTTCCATAGGGCCAGAGTGGACACGGAAAAGGCCCTCTTTCGGTACCAGAGAGATGCGCCTGTCTGGCTGATGGAACAACTAGAGAGCCTCTCCGGTCCACTCTGGTGGGACGGGCAGATGTTCTTGGGTTGAGGCGGTCTCTTAAGTATCCTGGCCAGGTGATAGCCAGCATCTTGAATTCCACCCGGAGACATACTGCCAACCAGTGCAGCTCCCGATCATAATTTAATGACCTCTTTCCACCTACAAAGGGGCTGGGGTGGGTTAGTGGTTAAGACACTGATCTTGATGACCGGAAGGTCAGCAGTTTGAGACTCGAGTGCTGCAGGACAGAGTGAACTCCTGTCCTCTGTCCCAGCTCCTGCCAACCTAGCAATTTTGAAAGCAAGTAGATAAATAGGTACCATTTTGGCAGAAAATGTAACAACATTCCATGCACTCTGGTTTCGTGTCATGCCTGCCACATGACCACAGAAACACCTGCAAACAGACAGTGTGATGAGATGAGCCCCACACCCTAGGGTCAAACACAATTGGCTTCCATGCAAGGGATTCCTTTACCTTTACCTTGCACCTACGAAGCCAAATTATACGATCTCTACTTGTGAAGCAATGCTGTTGTGAGAATAGTTCACTGCCACCAGAGTACCAATCCTGGTGAAAGAACATACATGAGTGCAGATGGCAGAATTCAGTCCAAGGTGTGACTGCTGTTGGAATCCTCAGCTTACTTATTGATCCCTCCTGTGCACAGACGCATAGTTGTTGTAAATGCATGGCACACTAAAACAAATGCTACTGCCATGGATTATGATGAGCTTCATGCCTACCTGCAGTTAAGGGAACTGAAAAGAGGCACTGAAAAGAGGGCTAAACCCAAGCCATTAGATCAGTGATTCTCAACCTGTGGCCTGTGGGCAGGATGTGGCCTGCAGCACCATTTCATGCGTGTTCCCCACTGCCTCCACCACACCAGGAAGTGCCATGTGGTGGAGGAAGGGCAAAATGGCCATCCAGCCCCCAAAGCTATCTGAGGGAGTGAGACCTGGTCTCCGTCTTAAAAAGGTTGAGAACTCCTGCATTAGATCTTCCATCACAACCACAATTTTAAGTTCCCTAGAATACAATGTACATTAAATACATTTCCAGTTCAGTAGGTGAGCATTACCTGAATGCTTACATTGTGGCACAGCAGTTAAGAGGAATGGTTCCCAATGTAGGGCCCATTGTCCCACAGGGGGATTTCAATTCCAAGAAGCCCAAGTCAGTACATTGGCTGGCCAGTGTTTTGGGGAACTGACTTAGGCTTCCGGGAATTGAAGTCCAAAAACCAAAGGTTCCGAAACACTGAGTTAGAGTGTTTAACTAAAATCTTGGAGGCTGTGAAACTCATCTTAGGCCAATTACTATCTGCACTGCTGCAGACACATATTCTTAGTTCCTTCCAGACTATCATTTGCTGTGCTAAGCCTACAGTGGGTTTTCTTCAATCTCCACTTGCAACAGAGCATTTGGCAGCTCTTTAACTTTGCCAACCAAGGCCTCTCTCTCTTATGTCTTCTATTACTGCTGAAGTAGCTCGTGATAACCTCCAACTTTTATTTTTCTGTGTTTGGATTGACAGTAGTGATAACTGGTAATAGACTTCTGTTTCTAAGAGACATTTTCCCAGCATTCTTGCATGCACGTCTGATATGTAAGAACTGTGTATCACTCAGCATCAAGTGGTCCAGCACAAAAAACTGCAAAAACTATGGATAAGGTACAAGAAATAAGGTTATGCAACAGTGGAGACAAAACGAGATGGATTCCTTTTCCAGTATTACCATAATAAATTCATCAGTAGAACAACTAATTTGCAGAACTGTCTCAGCTGGACAGTCTGGACACTATTAAGATGTGTGAGAAGCAGAATGCACCAAAATTGCTTCTATGATTTAAAAACTTGCAGTGGCTCAAGTGGTTAAGATGCTGAACTCTCTGACTGGAAGGTTGCAGTTCGATTCCCGGGTACCGCATGATGGAGTGAGCTCCCATCTCTGTCCCAGCTCCTGCCAACCTAGCAGTTTGAAAGCAAAAAATTGCAAGTAGATAAATAGGGACCACTTCGGTCAAAAGGTAGTGTTCCGGTGTTGAGGCATGCCTACCACATGTGCATAGAAACGTCTGCAGATGCAGACAGCACTGGCTGTTTGGCTATATACAGAGATGAGGACTGAACCCTAGAGTTGGATATGACTGGCTTTCGAGCAAGGGCACTTTTTACCTTTACCTAACATAGCATACGCACTCACTTTTAAAAATGGCCCTTGTTGGCTGGCAGATCATACTATCACAAGCTCTTTTATTGCAAGTACAATACTTGTTCTTACAGATGGTGAAATTCCAAATGATGTCATGCCTGGTGACATCAGAGTCAAAAACGCCTCAGCCAATGAGAAGATGTTCTTACAAATGCCACAAGTGAGGTGCAAATAAATAGCAAATAGTTGTAAAACCATTAACACTGTTCATTTGCAACAAGCAGGAAGACCAAAAAGGCCCTTTCCCCTACATCAGATCATGCCACTGACTTAGACGTTTCTCCTGATATAGAGTTGCCATAATTATCTCCTACAAAACCAGGATAGAAGTATACTTGACAAAAATGTACATAAATGAATTTATTTAGAACATTTAATTCTTACTGTAAGAGGATCTGTTGTACTTCTGAGAAGTTATGTTGCGGTCAACTCTTAACATCCTCAGTTCCAGGAAACACACTGGTCACACTTATCAGGCGGTGGTATGAAGCGAGGACGTTAAGATTTTTCTCCAGGTATAATCCAACTCCAATGTGTCAGGAAATTGCTTGTTTGATGGTGAGAGTTCAAATTTATTTTAATGGTGTGTTATGATACACAATCAGGGACATTAATATGATTTTTATTGAACTGGCTGGAACAATTTTTTTGACCCTGAATCTAGGACAGTCCTGGTTTTCCGGGACATATGGCAACTCTATCCTGATATGATACTTCAGAGACAGCATCCAGAGACACTTAGAAATGAGCCAGGAAGATCCATAGTTAAACTTGCTGCTCTTTGTCACTGTCAGTACCAATTTAAGCTTTGCATCATCTGCACAATGGGAAAAATACTGTCATCATTATATAATCAGCACATAAGTGAGAACAAGTGCTGTATCTGAATGAACCATGGGTATACTTGAGTTGTGTCTTTTGGGTGTGTCTCAGACTGAGAACTGTGTACAAAGAAAGCAAGAAATAAACCCAGTTACTGTTTCTGCTTACTGGACTAGCCTCAAGGCATTTGAAGCAAGGGAACAAGGCAGCTGATTGCTACAGAAAGAAAGTTGTGGATGATGAAATCTCTTCAATGTTCTGTCCTCCCCAGAGTAATGATAATTGCATGTCATCAAGTCCATTCTTGAGGGACTGCGTTGGCTTACTGGTAAAGTTGTTGTACATGATGACTGGAAGGTCGACAGGTCAGCAGTTCAAGTGCTGCATCTCTGTCCCAGCTCCTGCCAACCTAGCAGTTCAAAAGCAAGAAATTGCAAGTAGATAAATAGGTACCACTTTGGTGCATTCTATGCACTCCTGTATCTAGTCATGCCTGCCACATGTCTATGGAAATATCTGCAGATGCAGACAGAGATAAGCACCGAACCATAGAGTTAGATACATCTGATTTTTGAGCAAGGTTGACCTTTAGGAGTCAATTCTGACTTATGGCAACACTTTTCAGGGATGTCATGCTGCAATGCGGAAGGCGGATGAAAGGCCACAGCATTATATTCGCAGGGCAGTCTTCATGGCTGATTGTCATGATGATTGCCAATATTCGGAATCGGATATGGCACAAAAAGAAGAAGAGACCACTGAATGTAGGTTCTGTTAGAAATTAAAAAGCTGTAAGAATAAGAAAGAAAACAGAGTAATTAAAAATGATCAGAATGAAAGGCGTAGGGATCAAAAAGGAGAACCAAGTTACATTAAGCTGTACTCCCTGAATTGCCATTCTATGTACAGATCGCTTGACTACAGCCTACAGGCATCCACTGTCTCTGATTATTCCTGGACCAATTCCATCTTTTCTGTAGGTGGTAGATGATAGTAGATGGCAGGAATCCTGCTTTCTTCTTTCTGTATGCCTCCCATTGCATTGACGGCCAAAAATGCTTTGTCTCCATTACCTGTTAAGTGAACTTTAAGCTGCATGAGAGAAAAAGAGAGATGTCAAACAGCACGGCAAGAGACGAACAGTGGGGAGACAATACAGTATTCTTCCACACTCTTTTCTGTGGAGAATGTTATATCCTTTCACCACTATGTTCTTCTGATAATTGGGGTGGGTGGGCAGAATGTCAAAATATGTGCTGTATAAAAGGCTTCAGTGTGTGTGTAAGAGCTACGCACAAGGTGTCCTGATATGCTGTTAGAAAGAGAAAATAAATCCCCACAACTGAGATTTGGAATGTTGCAACAAAAGCAGTCGCATTTTGCTCGCAATTATCCATATTCCACAATTGCTATTGCTGGGATTTTAATTATCAGTTCTGCCGGAGAATCTTAGCATGTAACCCATTGCCTCATGAAACTGGAGGCTAGACTTCTTGAGAAAGAAAGATTGAGAATCTAGTTTCTTGCATTCAAATAGATACACTGAGTAGATTGTTTGTTTGTTTGTTGTATTTATCTTCTGATTTCCTGAGCTTAAGGTCACGTACAGAATTTTTCATCTCCCCACAGTTCATGCAATAATCCTGTAAGGTAGGTTAGACTGAGAAAAGCTGAAAGTTGCAATGCAAGGCTAGTCTGGAGTGTCAATAGAGGCAACCTGCACTTTCCTAGAACAATGTCTGGAACTGAACAGAGGTCTCTGAGACAAGGAGTTCAGGACTATTCTCTCCAAGCTCAACTTCCCTTCCTTCCATGTAGGAAGCCTTAAAAAAGGGATTCTCAACCTGCAGCCCATGGGCTGGATGTAGGCTGCAGTGCCATTTCATGTCCCCCCTCCACTCCCTCTACTGCCTCCACCACACCCGGAAGTGCCATGTGGTGGGGGAAGGGCAAAATGGCCACCTGACCCCCAAAGCTGTCTGAGGGAGCATGACCTGGTCCCTGGCTTTAAAAGGTTGAGAACTCCTACCTTAAAAGAACAGGTCCCTTGTCTGTGGCCTGTCACTTCTCCAGCTCAAGTCAGACATGCTGCTAGGAAACCAACTCCTGGGATTGTGGCACTCCTGAAAGCAAGTACTGTACCCTGTTTCAGTACTGGGGCCGGCCAGGCCTTGGAGAATGAGCCTGGGTTGTTATAGTCATGGAGATCTCTGTTTTTGCAGGATCAGTTCTGGGGCCACAGGCTTCACAACTTGGAATAGTATATAAAGCAAAACTAGAATAGTATATAATGCATGGTTGGGGACACAGGCATTAGTGGCAAGTTAGAAGAATATGGAGTCTGCCATTAAGTTACTTCTGACTTGTGGTGACCCAATCAATTGATGACCTCCAAAAAACTTGAATTTAACAACCTTGCTCATGTCTTGCAAACTCAAGGCCATGGTATCTTTTATTGAGTTGATATCTATCTTACATTTGGTCTTCCTCGTTTCCTGTTGCCTTCAACTTTTCCCAGAATTATTGCCTTCTCCAGGGAACCATGTCTTCTCATGAAGTGCTCATGACAGCCTCAGATTCACACATTTGGAGAGGCTCACTCAAAATAACATCTGAGGGGCCCCACCCAGTTGGCAGAGGGAACTTGCTAGAACTTTGGTAAGATTTGCAACATGTCTTTACTCAGTTTTTTACCACTTGGGACCTTCTTTAACCTCCATCCTCTGCAGACGGTAGCATGCATTTGGAGTTAGGAGAAAGTTACACTTTCCATAGCATGTGTTTCTATTTCACAATCTTCACATCTTATATATTGAATTTTAAATTCTACGATCAACTCTGAACTTCCACGATTATTTCCCCCCAGTGCTGGTGTGTGTGTGTGTGTCACTTTTTGGACTACATCTCTCACAATCTTCAGACAGTGGTCATTCTGACTCGGAGATTCTGAGAATTGTAGTCCAAAATGACTTCTCCAAGCTCTGAGTAGAACTAACTCTTCTTTAATTTAGCAGTTGCTTTCAAATTAAGATCAATGTCATTTAAGACCAGGCAAGCTAATCTGGGTCCTAAATCTGCAGCTCTCAGCTTTGTAAAGTACAGCTCCCAGCATTGGCTGTAAAGCTCCTGATAAGCAAGGCAAGGTGCAAGCCCCTCTGTGATAACCTCCTGACTCCAACATTACAGTTCTTTCTGCCAGAATTAAGTTCTACATCTTCCTTGATTGGTTATTGTCAGGGATGAGTAATGGATACACCCCCCTTGCTCTCTCCTGGTACTCAAGCCAGTCCATCAGGCCATCAAAGAGGCACAGCTGTGAGCCGCAGGGGAAGGCAGATAAAAAAGAGGCTGTTAAAGGTACACAGAGTACCAGTGAGCGGATGGGATGCCTTCACCTCCACTGCATAACATCTAAAAGCTCCTTGTCCTGATTTGAAACTTCATTAATCAAACTGCTCTTACAGTAGACATTTGGATAAAGCAGTAAATTTGTAAAGAGATAGAGGGGCAAGGAGGGAGGGGGAGAGATGGATTTAATTCAAATACAAAACGTCATCAAGATTGCACTCTTCAACACAGTGACCTGTGAATAAGCCCAGTTGAACTCAAGAGGACTTCTGATGAATAAGGCTTAGGGTTAGCTTCCCTAAGGCAAGACAATGCATAGAAGCAACCCTACCCAGATATATTTGAATGGTGGCTGTGTCAAAGCAGAGTCTTTGCCCATGAGAGATAAAAAGAGGGCATTTTGCTATTTTTAAAAAAATGTGTGTCAGGGACATATCATTCCACAGTTTGCGTTGGATTTGGCGCAGACAAAATTAAATTAAGAACTGCAAAGCTGAGTGCAGGAAAGCACTGTAGAGAATTGTGCCCCCCCCCCCAAATAAATAAATTGGGGGAATTATCTCTTTTTGTTCAGTCAGCAGAGGTGGTTTTATTTTGCTGCAAAACAGCTGGCCTCACTTTTCTACACTTTCTGCCTTGTGTGATTGCCTGATCCGATGCAAGGGAACAGACATGGGTACAGTATGTGTGTCAGTTTCCCCTCACCTGAGTGCCTATTGCCTTTCAATAGTGGGGGTATTGTTTTAATGCTTTTAGGTTAGCGATAATCAAGTAAGCACCATGCCACCTCAGAACATAGGCAAAGGTCGCCCTTGCTCAAAAGCCAGTCATATCCGACCCTAGGATTCAGTGCTCATCTCTGTTTTTTTAGCCAAAGAGCCAGTGCTGTTTGCATCTGCAGATGTTTCTGTGGACATGTGGCAGGTATGACTGAAGTGGTACCTATTTATCTACTTGCAGTTCCTTGCTTTCTAACTGCTAGGTTGGCAGGAGCAGGGACAGATGACAGGAACTCACTCTATCATCCAACACTCAGGTTTCAAACAGCTGACCTGGCAACCTTCCAATCATCAAGTCCAGCTTCTTAAGCACTAAGTAAGCAATCTACGTCCCACCTCACAACATAAAAATATGTAAATAATGAAATCCCACCCTCTCTCCTTATTGGGGAGGGGAACCAGACAGCCCCCAAGTGTGGGTGCCAGAGAGACAAAACAGTCCTTTGCTTGATCCCATTGTAGGAACTGAGGTGCAAACAGCACAAGCGGCAACCACCCAACTCACAAGTGTTGCTCACCAAGTAGTGAGAAGGAAGCTAGGACAGGTTGCAGATGTGTAAGAGAAAGACAGCAGCAAAAGACAATGAGCAAAGCTGGTTGGGCAAGGGCTGAGCTTTCATGTATTGACAGACTCCTCATACAGCTAATTCCTCCTATGGGAGTGCAAAGAAGTTGCTACCAACACTGCTCTGAGTTTGAAGGAGGAATAGGTGGGGAAGGCAACAAGCCACCACCCATCCCTGTGGACTGCTGCAATGCATCTGCCCTGGAGAACTGTTGTTACACGCCATCAATTCATCACCAAACTATGGCAATACTATGAATGAGCGCTCCCCCAAATGTTCTTGCAAACTGAAGCCTGCCCATTCATCTCATGTATGGCCTTCCTCTTTTCCTGCTGCCTTCCACCTTTCCCAGCATTATTATCTTTTCAAGAGAGTCTTGCCTTCTCATAATGCACCTGAAATAGGACAACCTCCCCGTCATCATTTTTGCCTTCCAGAGACATTCAGGCTTGATTTGCATGTGAACAACTCCCGCAATCTCAACAGTGAAAGTGGCGTAGAAAACATTGAATCAAGCTGAACTAACCTCTTGGTCTGCTTTAGTTTCCTAGAAAGCTGGAATTAAAAATGTTAAAAACTATTCCAATACATTGATTGAGGTAGGCTTCTCCATTCAGGCATGCTTCAGAGATACTGGAATAGTACACCCTTCTCCTTTCCTAGTCAGCTTGACTATTGATGGGTTGGAGCTGATGGTAGTTGCAGTTGAGCATATCTGGAGGGCACTAGGCCAGCAAACCAGTGTTACATGTGAGTATGAGAGGACATGGAAGTAAAAAAGCTATTATGAGGTCTTGTAAGCTCATATAGCAAAAAGCTGAACTTGATGACTGGAAGGTCAGCAGGTCAACAGTTCGAGACCTGAGTGCTGAACGATGGAGGGAGCTCCCATCTCTGTCCCAGCTCCTGCCAACCTAGCAGTTTGAAAGCAAGAAATTGCAACTAGGTTACCACTTCGGTGGGAAGATAAACAGCATTCTGTGTACTCTGGTGTTTAGTCATGCCTGCCACATGTTCAGGCAAACATCTGCAGACACAGACAGCGCTGGCTCTTTGACCATAAACAGAGTTGAGCACCAAACCCTAGAGTCAGATACAACTGGCTTTCAAGCAAGGGTGACCTTTACCTAGTTGTCGGCATCTTCAACTGAATCCAATCTTCTATCTTTAGCACCCGAGTTTGAAAGTAATATGACATAGGTAACCATTTTACTCCTATTGCATTATTTTTGAAGGTAGCAACTTAACCAATGTCAATGATCAAATTCCTATTAATAGGTTTGGGGAACAAGGAGAATCCACATAAATGATTTCAGTTTTTTGTCTGCCATGCAACTGTGGGACTGAATACACAGCTGTTTCTTCACAGAATAGATAAAGGCAGCTGGCTGGGTGTGAATTGGGAGCTTGACTAGAGCCAGCAGTTGGGAATACTATCTTTCCCCCTGCGTCTCCTGGGAGAAGAGACAGCTTGTGTGGCCTTGGGCAACCTACATGGTCCCAGAATGCCTCCAGAAGGAGGAAATAACAAATCACTTCTGAGTGCTCCATTCTTAGTGAAAAAAATGGATCACTATAACTCATAATTGACTTGACAACACATTATTATTACTATAGATGCAAGAAACTGTAATGGCCTTAAAACTGTTTGCATGGTTGTTCTTACACATTTATATAAGGCAATATAACTTTGGTCTTTTTTTATTTTAAAAAGTAAAATAACAACTGGGGATGTCTTTTTTTGTTATTATTATTATTATTATTTATTCAACTTATATCCCACACCCATCTGGGCGGCTCCCACTCTGGGCGGCTCACAATGTTAAAAAGAGCAAAACAAACACCATAAAACCATAGAACAACACACCCACCCCTGCCCAATCTGAACACAAGACCACTAGCCTGAGAGGCAAAAAATGATGGGAAGGTATCCTATTTGGTTTTCAGTTGTTTCTTAAAGGTCCCTAAAGGGTCAATCAAATGCCGCTCCCCAGGTAAAGCATTCCAGTTACCCGGAGTCGCCAACGAGAAAGCCCTCCGATGGGTAGTGGACTTTCTAGCCAACCTGAGAGTTGGTACTTAAAGTTGAGTTGTCAGAAAAAAGTGGGTGAAGCAGGCCTGATTTCTGAGGGGCATTTACTGATTGCTGCCCAAACCAATAGGTGCTATCCAGTGATGGGATTACAAAAATTCTACTACCACGCCATGACGTCACGGATGTCATGGGCGTGGCCAATGTCATGACAGTAGATAAATAAGGTAGCACTTTGGTGGGAAAGGTAACAATGTTCTGTGTGCTTTGGTGTCTAGTCATGTCTGCCACATAACCACAGAAATGACTGCAGATGCAGACAGTTTTGGTTCTTTGGCTGTAAATGGAGATAGTCACTGAACCCTAGAGTTGGACATGACCTTCCCTCTCTCTTTGTGGCACCAGCTTCTCTCCCCCCCTCCCCACAATTTTCTTTGGCTCCCTGCTCTCCTTCACTCTTATGTGGTTTCTACTTCTCTCTCCTTCATGGTCCAATATCTGGTAATATTTATTTCTGTGGCCAGGCTGCAGTCCTCATTTACCCCCTTGCTCTTCAGCTGTAAACTGAGATGAACACCAAACCCTAGAGTCAGACACGACTGGCATTCAAGCAAGGGAAACCTTCACCTTTACATTTATTTAACAATTCTCTATCTAGTGGTGAAGATTTCAGGTGCTGCGTCCCAACCAATCATGTTTAGATTCCTTGCTGGAGTAATCATAGGGCAGTATCAATTGTTATGAACCAGGGTTAATACATCACTCTTCACAATTTGCATGAGTATCTCAACTTGTATCACAGAAATTGTGGTGGCCACATGCATAAGACTGAAGTGGGGGCAACAATTGTTGTCATTATTACCTCCATCCCATCCCCAGTTCCTGATGGCTGCATGGGTTCATCCTGTACAGGGGTTCTCAACTTCCGGCCCACAGCGTCATTTCAGGTGCCTCACTGCAGTTGCTGCCTCAATCCTTTCCCCATTCGCTTGACTTGGCATGTCCCTAACCTAATGGCACTCCAGAGCAAGGTGGATGTTGTAAGCCTTAAAACATCCACCCTGCAATGGATCGCCATTAGGGACACACCGAGCCAAGGAGAGGGGAAAAGGACTGAGGCAGAGGTGGAAGCGGTGGATGAATGTAGCTGCCAGTGTCTTTCCCAGAGGCCATTCTGGCTGAGCATGGGTGAGAAGGATAGCCTAGACTCCTCCATGCAGATCTTCTTCTCCAGGCTGGCAAGCAGGGAAGCAGTGGGGGATGGGGGGAGTTTTCCACTGCTGCCACCACCACTGCAGGCAGGACCACCCTGAGCCCCTTCACTCCACCCGCCGCCACCACCACCGGTGGCGGCAGCAGTGGCGGGGAGGACTGGCCCACCAAAAGGAGGAGGCATTGTCCAGCCCATGGTTTCGAAAGGTTGAGAACCCCTTCTCTAGTAGTTTAGTGGACCTTGCAGAAGATGCCAAACATCTGAGCTGAGCCATTGTCATGAGGGAACCTTTATCCTGTTGTTTCTAATTCATATACAGTACAGTGGAACCTCGTTAACAAACAGCTTGGTTAACATTAAAATCGCATAACAAAAGGAAATCCATACAAAATAGTGGCTCGGTTTACGGCTTTTTTTCTGGAATGGATTAATTGGTTTTCAATACATTCCTATGGGAAACAACATTTCGGTTAGTGTATTTTGGTTTTCAATGCATTCCTATGGGAAATTGCATTAAATGCATTCCTATGGGAAATTCGATTAAAGTAATTGTTGCTGTAAGAAACGTCCCAGAGAATGCATTAATTATGTTAACCAAGGTTCCACTGTATTAAGTACTGAAGTTGCTATGGAAGGCCATGCCCTAAGAAGATAGTTTGATCCCCTCTGTCTTGTCCTTCCAGCATCAGGTAAAGACTTTCCTATTAAGGAAGGCTTGTAAGTAAAATGTAGGGTTGTTAGGGATACTATCTTTGATAAATTTAGAGAATTTAAAAAAATTTTTAAAAACGATTTAACAATATTGATAAATGTTTAATTGATGGATTTTTTGTACAGTTTTTACATAATTTAAAAATCTGTGCTTATTGTATAACTTTATTTGTTGTAAGCTCCCTTGGGTCCCTCCTATGGGGAGGAAGGCTGCAGACAGAAAGTTGTACTGTAAAACAAACACAAATACTCATCTCAACAGACACAATCCATTCGGAGGGTGAAATGTAGCCCTCCAAATATTTGTGGAAACACAGCTCCTTATCAGCCTTGGTTTTCTAAGATCAGCTGCCTTTTGACCACCCCTACCACTCACAAAAATGTCTTTAAGTTGTTGTCAGGGTTTACTATTTGACTAAATGCACAGTGTTTTTCAGGGCTGTGGTGGCTCAAGTGGTTAAGATACTGAACTCGCTGACTGGAAGGTCAGAATTCGATTCCCGGGTACTCCACGATGGATTGCACTCCGTCCCTGTCCTAGCAACTGCCAACCGAGCCGTTCGAAAGCAAGAAATTGAAACTAGATAAGGGGTTCTCAACCTACGACTTGGGGGCCAGATGTGGCCCACAACACCATTTCATGTGGCCCCCACCATTTCATGTGGCCCACCCGGAAGTGTCATGTGTGGCAGGCAGGGCAGAATGGTCGTCTGCCTCCCGAAGCTGTCTGAGGGAGCATGACCCAGCCCTCAGCTTGAAAAGGTTGAGAACCCCTGAACTAGATAAATAGAGAGCACTTTGGTGGGAAAGTAAACAGTGTTTCCTGCACTCCAGTGTTGAGGCATGCCTGCCACCTGTCCACATGTCCACAGAAATGTCTGTAGATGCAGACCGCACTGGCTCTTTTGGTATAAACAGAGATGAGCACTGAACCCTAGAGTTGGATACAACTGGCTTTCGAGCAAGGGCGACCTTTTCAGTGAGTAAAGACAGGCAGCTGGCTGTACACATTTCAGTGTTTCTGTATGTCTGATTGTGTTTTGTTTTCTCCTTTCCTGCTTCCCCCTCCTCGATCCTATACAGAACTTGGGCAGAACTGTGTTTTGTATGTAAAAGGAGCACCTCCTGTCTTTTCAATCCCCCCCCCCTTGCCCACTATTCTGCACACACATTGTACATTCTGCCATGCTTGCTGCAAAGAAGAGTAAGTTCTTGTCTGGACAGAAGATATAAGAGGGATATATTTCTGCCCAGCCATCTCAGGCTTCTGCATTCCCCGAAGTGTATCCCCATCTGCTTCAGGGAGCTCTCATTGCAATATGCAGTGATTGCAGGATAAGCACACCATTTTCCTGTCAATACTTTCCTATTAGCCTCCTGGATCCATACATCATCGTCTTGCTGGCCTGCAGTTTGCTTATCTTTGTCTCCTAGGCTGCCTTTGATTTATCTAACGCCCAGGTTAATGAGGCATAGAGCCCAGGGTGGCTCCAAGGATAATGCACTCTTGTATAAAAATGCTTAAGGAGGGGATCAAGTGATAATCCATTCTAGACTAAAAGGCCTAGCAGCTCTTCAACAAATGTTGTATTTCTTAATCACTAAACTAATACTATAATAGCCGCCCCTTAAGCTGCCATTGTTCATAAAAACAATATCCACAAACCACTCAAAATTAAGGAGTAGGGAGAGGTTTGGAGGAAAAAGGAGAACTGCTCTAAATTAGGATTTTGATTTAATCTAAGAGAAAAAAGTAATGTAAAAGAGGTTTGTGCCTTAAGAGCAGTTATCATCATTATAAGATTCTGTTCATCTATCCCAAAAAAAGAGGTTAGCTTTAATATTTAATTTACAGTAATAGTTTTTTTATTCCCTCCATGGGACCTCTGTTTTCCTAAAGACAAAAATAGCAGAAGCAAGAATGTTACGTTGCTAAGGATAAATCAAGTTAGTGATTTCAATAATGGAGGTAATTGCAAAGCATAGATACAGTAGATCTGTCACAAAATGTACCAAGTGGCTATGGGGTTGTTTAATTAACATACAAAATTTCCGCTATGAATGGTAGGGGTTGTGTGTTGGGACCACACAAAAGCCCTGTTTAAAAAAGCACTTTTAAATAGTTGCACCTGTCTCTAGCCAGTCTGTGTAACTGGTATACCTTTACATTCCGCTCCAGCTCATTACCACGGATGCAGGAGTATTTTAAATGATATCTGGGCAATTCTGTAGATTTGCTGTACTTGGTTGTTGTTTTTTTTTAATTACTTGCTTACGCATTTGCTTTTCTTGGTCTTGCTTTATGTTTCATAGTATGGATTTGTTAAACGATTTTGTGGACAGGAAGGCTTCCCCATACCTGGAAATGGCATCTCTCCAAATAATACCCAAAGGGAAGACACGTTGTTTATTGTGCTCATGCAAGACTTTAACCACATTAGGTGCAGCCCCCAGAGGGCCTGACCTCGGTAATAAAGTCCCTTACCCGTCACTAACCTGCATTATTGAGATCCAGTATGCATTTTAATGGCATGACATAGTTAGGAATTGTTACTAAGACATAAATGAGCTTCCCAGTGGTTATTTATAGCACATGGGGTATCTCTCAGCTAGAGGGGCGTGCACTATTGATTGTCCTAGCAATTAAGAAAAAATTATTGTGTTTGTAGTCAGGCTGTCACAAACACCTGAAATGTGGCAGGTGCCTTAGGCATCAGGGCTCTGTGTGTGTGTGTGAGTGTGTGAGTGAGAGAGAGAGAGACTAATGTTATTTCAGTTTTTCTCTTTGTATGAATGAATTTAGTTAATCCTGGGCCCAATTGCTCCCCAACTGTTATGCACCTAATTGTTCCTTTGATGTCCCCATCATTCACAATGGGCTCTAGTTGCTCAGTAATGGACTGTTCTGGTCCTTAAAGCCCTGCCGGAATGACGAAAAACCTCCCAGGATTACAGTAGCTGCCCATCCTTAACGTACATCTAAACCTCAAATGGCTCTAAAAGGGTTCCCTTGCTCGAAAGGCAGTCATATCCGACTCTAGGGGTCAGTGCTCATCTCTGTTTCTAAGCCGAAGAGCCAGCGCTGTCTGCTTCTGCAGACGTTTCCATGGTCATGTGGCAGGCATGACTGGACACCGGAGCGCATGGAACACTGTTACCTTCCCACCGAAGTGGTCCCTATTTATCTACTTGCAATTTCTTGCTTTCGAGGTGCTAGGTTGGCAGGAGCTGGGACAGAGACGGGAGCTCATTCCGTCCTGCAGTACTCGGGAATCGAACTGCTGCCCTTCTGCTTCCCAGTCAGCGTCTTAGTGACTTGATAAGCTAAAGTAAGGCAACTGTCTAAGGGCGTGATGGCGAACCTTGGCACTCCAGATGTTCTTGGACTTCAATTCCCAGAAGCCCAGGCCCCCATGAATCTGCATGAATGGGTTTACTGCGATTCATCCGGTCCACACGGCCCTTGTTGCTCCTGGAAGTGGAAGTAAAACGTGCCCGTATGGGCATGGTTTACTTCTGCTTCCTGGAGTGATGAGGGCGGCATGGATCTGCAGGAGCTGAGGAGAAGTACACAACACTTTAATGGCTGAGTTTAATGACCAAGGCAGAACAACAGTAAGGTCTTGTCTGCATTCACCCAGGTGAATCATTTTGGGCCCATAAGTGGAAAGATCACATAAGCACATCTCTCTGCTTTAAAAGACCAAAACAGTTTAAATAACAATCCAATTTCTGCTCTTCTGTATCTCCAAAATTTTGCTATCTAAGGTGGCAGCGAGCCAGAGGTTGGGTGTTCAAATCCCCACTGTGCCTCTTTTACAGGGGCTCCTAGACCATAGAATCCCTTAAAGCGCTTTAGTTCTAAGATCATTAATAGTAGTTGTATAAGTCTTTGCTCTCCCGAGATGCAACATCTGTTTTATATCAGCCACCTAAATGTAACTCTACCACTGCAATTATTCTGGTACAAAAAGCCAATTTGTTCCATATCTATCTTTAATATTCGAAAGATGCAACAAGCATATGCAAGAGTATAGTTTCATTTCTTTTTCCAATTCTTCTAAATTTCCACAAATCAATCCTCATCTATCATTCATGCAGTTAGTTTTCTCCTACATGTGTTCCCCACCCCATTCTCATCTGTGATTCAGAATGACTTACAAAGATAGATACCAGGCAGGCATATGTGAAAGAGTTTGTATTACTAAACATAAAGTAGTCGTGCACTGAGGATGTAAGCGTTAATAAATTAAATCATCATAACGATTAAATTTCCCCAAAGATCTTTTTCTTGCTCATTTGTGCTACCCAGGATTCAAATGCCACTGTGTTGAGGAATTATTAAAAAGCTCTATTATTGCGTTAATCAGTTCGATGCCATTCTTTTTCAGGTTTTTGTTGCTGCTGCTGCTGTTCTTTTGCTTCCTAGTTTGGAAACCTCATCTTGAAGGACTTTATTAAAAGAGAGGTGTCAGAATTTAAGACTTCCTGGGAGCTCTGATCTCAGAATTCCAGTTGGAGATCAGCAAGAGCCAACCATAATCCTGTATGTTCAGTATTATTTTTTGTCAAGGCTAGTTCTGCTATGAGGAAGAGTAAGTAAAGGTGCCACCACCTCAAACAATAGAGGATGGGGGAAAGGGGACACCAAGGAGTAGCAGTGATGTATGGGAATCCAGAACTGTTACCTTTTGTAGTGGAGCAGGTGACAAGACTATGCTGGAGTTACCTTACAAAGTAATGGAATGCATGGAACCAGCACTTTCCTTTGTGTGGAAAGTACTGTTCAAAAGTCTTAGGCCACCACCAGCTGGTTTGGGGGAAATTCAGTGAGTGATTTGAGAGGTAAAACTCAGCCCCTGAACCACCTTCTTCTTGTACCATATCTGAATCCTAATACTGGCAATCATCATGGTGATCAGCCATGAAGACTGTCCTGAGAATATAATGCAGTGGCCCTTCATCTGCCTTCCGTATCACCAGCATGACCTCCATACCACTGATCTAGTTCCCCAAGTCACTTTCTGGTCCTGAGCCCTTTTGGCTTGGAAAGTCCTCATCATTCCCAGGCCAATATTGATGAAGCTGATGCCTTCCATCAAGATGGATTCAAGGAGGATTTACTCCATTTGAGGACCATCACCCTTCTCTGTGGATTTGGCCACCCAAGGCTGTGAATCCTCAGGGTTGTTAGGTTAGTTAGTGACACTCTGCACTGAGTCACTGGCAGTATGGTCTACTCTATTACCATAGCAGGATAACCTGGCCAGACTTGCTACCTAGACACACCAAACTTGAAGAGAGTTTTCTGCTGACCCTCCTCCCAACCCTCTCCAAGTTTAGTGAAGTTTGGTATTAGAGTGTCTGAGTTCTCTCTCTCTCCCCCCCCCCCCATCTCTCATTGACTTTTCCCAAAACTTACAGATGTTGGCCTCAGACGCTTGTACAGCACTGTATATGTTAGAACAGTGAAACTGGTAGATCTTTTGGCCTAAGATGTGACCACTAGCTATGCCTGCTAGGGGATACTTCTGGTGCCAGACAGAATCCCAAGCATCATCTGATAGTAGAAGTGACCAGGTTCATATGAACAGGGTTTCTTCTTCTTCCATGTCTAGGCCAGACGTGAAACTGCCAAAATGAAGGCACCATTCAGTGAGTTCATTCTGCATTTTCTTTCGTCTGACCTAGTGTGAGAAAGATTAGCTAGCAACATAAGATGGCTGTTACACCTGATTGTGATTCAAAAATACCACACTCTTCGAGGAGGCTCTTTCTGTGTACCCTGACAGTAATAGTATACAGAGCACATCACCATCCTATACCAGGAAGTGGGAAAGGCAAAAATGTCATTGCAATTCCATCTCTATCTGAATGTAAGAGCAATTACAAATTTATTGAATTAGAGTGGCTGTTCTTTTCCTGAGAAGTTTTGCATCTTTACCAGATACACAGCAAGCCGATATGATACAGATTTCTCCATGGTAGGAACCACCAGGCTTATTAAAGTTACCCAGGTCAAAAGGGAGATAATTTTAGCTTACTTTTGGTTTTGAAGAATACACCCTAATTCATACTTGGGAAATAAAGAACTAGAATGGGGGTGGGGTGGGGATAGCAAAACTGGAAAATTTCCCCATCCCTGATCTGGAGAGAAGTGTATTATTTTTCTGTCTGCAGAGATGTATCCTCCCTTGGGATCCTCACTAATATATAGTGGTTTCTTTTCCTTTCCATGAATGTGGGCAGACAGAAAGACCCCAGACATGTTTTTCCCCAAGTCTATAATAAGCATTATTTTAATCATTTTCTTGCATATCCATCCTTTAGAACTTGCCTTTCAGATGGGAATGTGTAATCCCCCCCTCCTCCCATTTCAAATCTGTCCTTTTCCTCACTGTCCCCCAACCACCTCCTTCCTGCTTCTGGCAGGTGTATGCTAGACACTGACTGCTAAATACTTTGTAATTAGTATGCCTGGGAGCAATCACTGTCATCTTACATCTGTAACGGGAGCGAGGGCACTGTTAGCATGACTCCGTTCATTTCTCTCATGTCCCAAGCCTATAGACCTATACAAGGCAGCCTGAAGGATCAGTGTTTGATGCGTGAACCACAGGCAGACCTCTGAAATGTATCTCATTATATTCTTATCTGACTGCACTCTTATAGCAAAAATGTATTATTCATCAGTGGGGGGTGACGGTGTGTGCGCGTGTGTGGAACTGCTGTTCGGGGATAGGATAATCCTACCTAGATTGTCAGCCACAGAGTTCAGCGATTATTTGTCTAGATCAATTTAACCTGCAGTAAACAGACGAGTATTAGAGTCCATTCCCAAGATCACAGAAGCCCTATTCGGTGTGTGTGTGGGGGGAAAAACATGATTTCTTGCAATGGGGGAAGCTGCTGCACTAGGATATTCTCTCTGTGTAAACCAAAGCCACACCAGAATAGGGCTCACATGGAGAGGCTAGGTGGACAGAGAAGTTTCTGGCTCCTGATCTGGCAGTTCCCAAGTGGGTGAGTCCATGGCAAGTGTCATTTGTATGATGCAGTGCTTCCACATGGAGACTCAGTGCTGGGATGACAAAAAAAATTCTACCACACTGTGATGTCACAGATGTCGTGGGTGTGGCCAACGTCATGACATCATGACGTTGTGGACAGAGCCGACATCATGATGTCATGACGTTGTGTGCGGGGCAATATATATATATATATATATATATATATATATATATATATATATATATATATATATATATATATATATATATATATATATATATATATATATATATATATATATAATTAAATTAAATTAAAATAAACACACACACACCCCTCAACCCACCCACCCAAACAACCACAACACAAACCCGTAAATAAAATAAAATAAATAAATAAATAAATAAATAAAATAAAAATTAAATAAAAATACACCCACCCACCCACCCCAAACACAAATAAAAAACCCAAACACAAACCCTGGGTCACTTACCTTGGGTCGATTGTGAGCAGAAGAAGTGGTGGCGTGGCGGCTCAGCGGCCTGGCACTGAGCCGAGGCAAGGAAAGGCCGCTGCTGCCACTTGAAGTACTACCTGCGCTTTATTTCTGGGCAGCCATTTTGGCTGCCCGTAACTGCGCATGCATTAAACCTCTATTTGATGGATGTGCAGTTCTATTTCTTACTGTGCATGTGTCAAATAGAGGTTTACACATGGACAGTAACGGGCAGCCATTTTGGGTGCCTGGGGAAAAAATTCAAAAAGGGGTTCAGTGCAAGCCGGGGAGATGACTGAACTGGTAGCCCGGGGTTCTAGGTACACCCCCCGGCAAACCCCTTGTGATGGAAGCTACTGGTTCAGGCGAACCGGACCAAACCGGTAACATCCCATCACTGTGGAGACTGTATAGTTGACTACCACAACTGGCATGAGGAAAGGTGAGGGAGGACAGAAGTTGGCTCCCTAGCTGCAGAAGTCCCTGGATCCTGCCCTATCTCCCTTCTAAGGGGGAGGGGGGGCAAGGTTGTGTAGCAACAAAGGCAGCCAAGGACCATTGATGGCCTAGACTAGGGATCTTGAAGTACCTCAGAGCTTTTGGACTACAGTTATTATAAGAGGAGATTTCCTTTCCCCCTTTTTATGTATTCATGATAACTGTTTTTATGTGGCTCACAGCGAGCACACTGCTAGCCATAACCTGTCTAGGCCATGGAGAAATTTGGGTGGCTATACATTGCAGGAGGGATGCTGTGGCTTCATGGTTAAGACACTGAGCTTGACGACCAGAAGGTCATCAGGTCAGCAGTTTGATACTTGAGTGCTGCACAATGGAGTGACCTTGCATTATCTGTCCCAGGTCCTGCCAACCTAGTAGTTCGAAAGCAAGACATTGCAAGTAGATAAATAGGTACTGCTTAATCAGGGAAGGTAACAGCCTCCTCTCTGCTGTAGCACCTAGTCATTCCTGCCACATGACCATGGAAATATCTGCAGATGCAGACAACACCGGCTCTTTGGCTGTAAACAGAGATGAGCACTGCCCCCTAGAGTCAGACATGACTGGCTTTTGAGCAAGGGAGACCTTTACCTAACTGCAGACTTCAGGATAAGGTATACATGTGATGGGCAGGGTGGAGAGGGTGGTGGTGCAAGAAAGATGTCCCAGCCATCATCTGGAGGAAAAATCAACATGTCACTTGTGGAAGGAAAGGCTTATAAGGAAGTAAAATATGATGGTTTTTATTTCCATAGGTTTGCATTCTTGTCACTTTTAATTCTGTTCTAGTTATGCTATTTGTTAATGTTATCTACTATTTTTAATATAATGTTAGCTCCCCTGGTAGCTTAGTGGCTAAGGTGCTGAGCTAGACACTGGAAGGTCGAGTTTATTTAATTCTTTTGAAATATTCAAATAGATTGTTGTTTTTAGCTTTCCGTATTAGTTATTTAAAAAATGATGCAAGCCACCTTTGATCCTTTTTTAAGGAGATGGACGGGATAAAATACTTTAAATTAAAAAAGTGACTGTCTTGGCAAGGAAACATCTGTGTTGAGTAGGGGGAAATGCAGTGTGGCAGGACTGTACCCTCCAAGGCCACGCCATCTTCTCTACATTAGAATTCATTCAAAATACCCTTTGTATAACAAGGGAACATTCCTTTGGGGGCTACAGCTCCCATAATCACCTGGTCTGCATTCTAGGAATTGTAGCCCCCCAAAAAGTAATCTTTCCAAGCTCTGTTCTCCTCCAGTTCCTGTTGTTGTGTCGTGTTTTGAGAGGTTTGAGAGGTTTTTCTGGGGAGAAACCCAGGGAAGAGCAGCAGTGATGGGATGTAACAGGTTCGTACCAGTTCACCAGAAACGGTAGTAACTTTTATTTATTTATTTATTTATTTATTTATTAGTCAGATTTATATTCCGCCCTACTCGCACAAGCGACTCAGGCGGAGCACAACAGACATAAAATAAACCCCTAAAAACACAAAAAGAACAATGTAAAAAGTGTCCCGGAGAACTGGTAGCAGCTTTTGGGGGGAACCACCTTCGAGGCTTACCTTTTCACTGGTTCCTCCACTGTGCATGCGCACCAAGCACTTGGTGTGCATGCACGCCTACAGTGCTTGGCATGTGTGCATGGCCTCCTTGCTGTCTTCCCAAGCGGGGAGGAGGAAGAGAAGCTGCTAGCCTGAAGCTCCCTATAGCCTGCTCCCCAGGGTAAGTGACTCACCTTTGGATGTGGTGTGTCTGTGTGTATTTTAATGTTTATTTAATACCTTTACCTATATTGACGTACTACCACAGTTCCTAAGAAGGCCTGGCGGCCTAGCTTGGGGTTTTTTAAGCAAAGTCTTCGAGTTACCTCATCAATAAGCTACACCTGTGCTGTTCCAATTGGAGAACCCTAAGGAGGTACAGCTGTTTTACATTTACATTAAGGCATATTATCCTAGAGAACTGGTTAGGCAAAGACTTAGTACCTAACTTCTTTAACTGTTGAAAAGTTGAAAAGTGCCATAATGAAGCCATCTTGTGGTGAGTTCATTCTGTAGTTCCTTCCATCTGACCTAGTGTGAGAAAGATTAGTCAGAATAAGCTTTAAGCTCTGGTTTAAAAGCTCTGGTTGATTTGTGTTTGGGGTGGGTGGGTGGATGATTGGGTGGGTGGGTGTATTTTAATGTTATTTATTTATTTATTTATTTTATTTACGGGTTTGTGTTGTGGGTGGGTGGGTTAAGGTGTGTGTGTGTGTGTGTGTGTGTATGCTTATTTTTATTTTATTTTTTATTATTTTTAATTGTTTTATTTGGCCCCACCCACAACATCATGACATCATGACATTAGCTCCGCCCACACTGTGATGACACCACGGTGGGGTAGTAAAAATTTTGACATCCCACCACTGAAGAGCAGTTGTTGGTAGGTTGGAAGGAGGTCAAAAAGTAAAAGAGAAAGAGAGAAGAATGGAGACATGGCTGGGAATGTGACCGTGGGATTATTAACACGGTGTTCCCTAAGAAATACCAGATTTTCTTTATTAAGGAGGATACAATAGACACACAACTGATAGTACTAACGTTGTAAACCAAATTTTCATACCATAATCTATCCTTCTCCTTTTTTTGGTGGGTCTTTCTAGCTCATCACAGTACCAGCCCAGAGACACAGACTCCTGCTTTTGCAAGTGCAGCTTTGTGTTCTTAGCTATGCCCCTTCACCTCTTAACTTGTGGAGCAGCATTTCTTCCTCTCTGCCCACTCACATACTTCTGCCAACTTCCTTTCTGGAACCTCCCCTCCTCAAGAAACAGGAGAAAACACACATTTGCCTTATCCCCTTCTCAACTATCTCAATGATGCTAGCAGAGTCAACAGAAGACTTAAGAGCAGGGATGGGCAACTGTAGCCAACAATTTGCATCAGCTATGGCCAGTGGAACCAGTAATAGAGGATGATGGGAGCTGAAGTCTAAATGCATCTGGAGGGTCACTGTTGCCCACCCCTTATTAGTTCATTCTCAGAGGTCTAGAGCCGGGGTCAGCAAACTTGGCTCTCCTGATCTTCTTGGACTTCAATTCCTAGAAGCTCTGATCAGCAGGAGTGCTGGCTTGGGCTTCTGGTAATTGAAGTCCAAGAACACCTGGAGAGCCAGGTTTGCCGACCCCTGGTCTACTCTAGAGGATTTATATTCATCTATCCTAGCCCATCGTTGTCACTCTCATAAAATAGCATAGGTCATGCTATTATTTATGCTTACTTGATAGAAATCTTTGACTGGCAACATCTCACAGAGGATATTGCTGTGTGTTAAAGTCTCTTCCATAAGTGACTCCTCCCTAGTCTATATACTTGGATACTGAGGTTCTGCATCAAGTGCGAAGTCTTTTTTCATTGATTGAGACTTTTAAATACACCAAAATGGGGCCCTATGGGTTGATCACATGCATTTTAAAGGCAAAAGCAACAATACCAAAGAAACATAAAACCCAGTGGCACTCTATATTAAACATGCATGGCTCTCAGTTTTTACTACGTACTTCCTATGTTACTGTTTTGTACTGACAATATGAAACTTATATTCCCAGATAACATTTTCTCTCATTCCAAACTCAATAGTTCTCTCTCTCTCTCTTAAACTGTAACTATATGGTCAAATATGGTGGGATTTGTTCTGGGTACAAAATAGGTAAATTCAAAGTATTGTTTACTGACCACAAGATACAAGGGCTGATGCTAATTGTTCCAGTCTCTCCCCCCCCCCCACTTTTTCCCTTTGCAAGGGGGAGGGATTCTACTTTTTCAAGATGGAACAATGTGAACAGGCTTTTTCCTGTGTGGTTCATTGGGAGATGTTTCCATAGATGGTGACATAGGTAGTTTGGCTATGACGTCCAGGACCAGGGGGAGATTAGTCTTGCATTCTTTCCTCCAATCATCTTCTATTTTTTTAACTTAAAAAAATAAAAACAATTTCTTCCATGTATGAGATTAGAACTATATCACTCTATCACTAGGTCATCATAAAAGGATCGGCAGAAATGGGATCAGAGGAAGGAAGGAAACAAGGGTGCAGTCGCATTGCATCCGGTATGAATGAACTCCCAAATCAACCTGCAGCCCCTGTGTAAGCATTGATTGTGATTTCAAATATAACACAGGTTGGAAATAAAATTGCAGCAAAGCCAAATCACCCCAATTTGGTTTCCCAATGTAGTTGCACCCTTACTATGCCTTTTCCTATTGATATTTATTTATTTATTTATTTATTTATTTATTAGTTCAGATTTATATTGCCACCCACTAGCCGTAGCGACTTTACTTGAACTCTTGCTTTTAAACCACCTTTAATTCCTCTCATCTTTGTGCTCAGGGGAGTCCCTGCTTTTTATTCTTCTCCCTGTGCCATATCCGATTCTGAATATTGGCAATCATCATGAATATTATGAATATTGTCCTGGGAACAATAATGCAGTGGCCTTTCATTTGCCTTCTGCATCAAAGAATGACACCTGCACAGTTACACGAGTTGCTTTCTGGTCCTGAGCCTTTTGGGCATGCAAAATCCTCCTCAGTCCCAGGCTGGTATTGCTGCTGCTGCTTCCCTCCATCAAAATGGATTCAAGTGGGATTTAATCCACTTGGTGACCATCACTCTTCCCTGTGGACTTTGCCACCCAAGGCCATTAGTCTTAAGGGTTGTCACGTTAGTTAACTGCCACCTGATGATTGGTGTTGAGTCACTGGCAGTATGATCTACTCCAGTGGTGGCGAACCTATCCCTTTCTGATGGCATGTGCGCTGTCGAGCAGAAGCCCCGCTTCACCTCAGCCTGCCCAGCCCATCTGGTGCTGCTTACCCACCATCCCTCTCCCTCTTCCAAACGGGAGCCTGAAATCTCACTGGGAGCCTGCAGCGGGGTGAGGTGAGACAAACAGACACCCCCACCCACCTGTCTTGGGGGAGGGGGTGGGGAGCACCCATGTGGGAAGCATCTTGAGCGGTGGGCAGGCATGCGCACACACTCACATGACTTTGCTGTAGGCATGCCGGCGATGTCACATGGGTGTGTGGGCACTCACGATGCCTACCCATGTGCCTCCTCCTCCTCCTTGGGCACTCCATCTCTAAAAGGTTCACTATCACTGATCTACTCTATTACCATAACAGGGTAACCTGGCCAGACTTTTAGCATCCATGCACTTTAAGAATTTTGACATTCAGAAAATACATTATATCTATATAGCAGTACTGTATATGTCTCTCTATGTACTTATCTATCTATGAATCCATGATTCATACATTATATTTCTGTATGTATGTTGACCAATGATGACACAATAGTTATAGTCCTAAACCCAATAATATATAATGAGTGGCATTGAGAAAAGAGCTTCATATGTGTTGCTAAGCCACAAACATCAAAGTTTTAAATTCAATCGGCTTGAACGGACTCCAACATCATGAAGTAAAGTCTTGGGCTCTTTTATGGCTCTCCTAATAGCAGAGAGATAAAAACACTCACATTTGATGTGGAACTGTGAGATAAGTATTACCGTCTGGCATAAAATTGACCTGCTTTATCGCATCACAATAAAAGACAAGGAGGGGAATCAGTGAATAGGTTTGATGCTTGACACTATCAGATTTTTTCATATAGCAATTTTTACCCTTCAACCTTCTTCAACAGTTCAGAAATAGTCACAAAAGGACTTAATGTGTCCACATATCTTGATCTTTAGAACAGTGGTTCTTGACCTTTCTTTGGCCATGCTCCACCTAAGCATCTTTAGAATCCTGATGCCCCCTACCCCTGTGACATATAATTCCTAATATTCAAAAAAGTGAACTCCTATTGACATGGGGGAAGCCATTAACTTGGTCTAACTCATTCTCAAATTGTCCCTCTTAAAAATCAAAATGCCCCCCTGTGGGGCGTGTGCAGTGATAGGATGCAAGAGAGAGAGAGAGAGAGAATCTGTGTGTGTGTGGGGTAGTAAACATTTTGACAACCCACCACTGGGCATGTGCCCCATGTTGGGAACCACAGATTTAGAACAATTCATTATGTGAGTTGGAGGACATTTTGCTATGCATTTTCTCCCAGCATAGCAATTCACATCAGCGAGAAATGTTGCAACAAAAGGGCCTCACCTTGGATAACTAATTGCTATTTACTGAAGTTATTATTTTGAAACTTCCTTATAGGTGGTGGTGGTGGGGGCACTCTTGTTAACCAGTAAGGCAACAGGAGCATGTTTTGCCTCACAGACTAGTTTCTTTATTGGTAGTTGAAAACTTGCTAGCCAGGTGAGACTGATGGATTCTTAGAGTAATATTAAAAAAAGATTTTCCCCCAGTTTTGGACTGGGTTTCTTCTTCAAGAGTGTGCACCCATCCATCTTCCTCCTTGTCCCAAACACCAATCTTCAGGCAAGTACTTGCTTGCAAATACGTTTTATTTAAGGAAGATGCCAATGGGCAACTACAGAATATAGATAGATTTGCCCAGCTTTTGGGTCTGGAGCTTGACCCTACCGAAGAGTCTAGGAAAAGTGACCACAGAAATGATGAAGACAAGGAAATCTTGTCTCTCCCCCCCCCCCCATGGTACTGGGGTTTCTCCTTCCTTTAACATTCCCCCAATAGCACACTTTCACTGCCTCCTCTCTCTTGCCTGGCAAGCCGCCTCCTCAACTATCTGCAGCTGCACCCATGGCCCTCTTCCTTGTAAAGTATGCCATGGGGGTGGGGGATTTCCTTGTCTTCATCATTTCTGTGGTCACTTTTCCTAGACTCTTTGGTAGGGTCAAGTTCCAGACCCTCCAAGTCTTCCTCACTGGGGTTCTGCTCCCATTCCTTCTGCAAACTCTTCCCAGACTTCCTTTACCTGCACCTCTTGCTCTTCTTCCTGGGCTGCCTCCCCTGCTTGTTTCTCTGCTACAGCAACACCTGCTCATGATTCCTCTCCCAGGAGTTCCCTTTTATATCAGGTAAGGCTCCGTCTCCTCTGGTCAGGTCTACTGGTGAGCTGGGAGTCAGGAAGTCTGTACTGCAGACCTCCGAGGACCACTGGCCACACGAGGTCCCTCCTTACCAAGGGTCATCCTAGCCCTTTTCACTTTATGCAATTGCTGATGCGATCAGTGCCAGACTGGCAGATTAATCTAATTCCACCACTAACAATGGGACAGTGATGTGCTTGAAGGCAGAAGGCTAGTCTACTAGTTGCAGGACAGGCTGAATGGTAGAGAAGATATGAGACCATTCCTTCTGGCAGCAGAATTTTAATATTACAAAGTGGCAGCACATTGTTTCTTCAGTTTAGTATTGTAATTCTACTGAATGGGAGATGTGGTGTTTGGTGCATTTTCTGGCTCATGATATTTACAGAGAAACATAACTGATGTACTCTGGATTAACAGAGCCAGCCACATCAAGCAACAGCCACTGTTAATTTGTGGAATCCTTCCTTGAAAATTAGAATGGTAGGAAGAGCATACTTTGATAATAAAATTTTACCTAAACATCAGATTTAGGAAAACTGAGCAAACCATTGCTTATAAGAGAGGTACACTGAGACACAATTGGGACTGTGGTGCCTTAGTGGTTAAGATGCTGAACTTGACCCCTCAATCTAACTAAGATGTAGCTGTAGAGAGCTATGGCTGAGCCTTCATCCCTCAAGAACAAAGGCAAAATTGTCTCCTCCCAGTGAAACTCAAGTGAGAAAGGAAAGGAAGTGACATCATAAACCTAAGACTATCTGCCCAAATTGAAAGAAGGTCACTACAGTTGAAAGGTAATCTAGTAAAATGGAGTATTTCCTTCTCTACTCTTCCCCATGAAAAGACATGCATCTTCAGTTGCACCCAACATGCTGCATTGGGGGTGGGAGTGGGGGTGGGGAGTACCAATTTCTCTTTCACCACAGGCAGCAATTTAATTTTCTGTTATTATTTTTTGGGTCTACTATATGACACACCCAGATCTCTTCTCCAGTGCTTGGCCAGCACTCCCCACCCTTTCCTCCCCACCTCCTGCTTGAGACAAACATCAGCACCACCCCTGCTGAGGGTAGACCTCTTGCAATCTTCCCTTAAGGGTTTAACATTTAATGCAGTGTACTGCTAAATATATCTTGCCATTTTACCCAATACATCAATGAACAGCATCTCTAACATTTTTGTGCTTCATTAATTTTGGTTGGAGGGCCAAAAAAAATACTGCTAGGCATTTATTTCCTCATTAGAAATTGTACTAAATGTCTAGGGAATACAGTGTCATTTGGCTTGTATGTTTGACCTCTACTCGTTATTAGTTGCTCTTTACTAAATCAGCAGAAAGAGATAGGTCGGTAATGACTATTACCAAGCTAATAATAATTGTAAGGGCAAAACGTGGTTATTGATGTTTGAGACACAATTTCATATGCCTGTGTCTCTCGGTCTCTGATTTGGTTGTTTTGTTTCTTTTAATTATTGGGGTTTATTCTCTTCATTATTAAAAATGAACTCTCTTTGACCTGTCATTTGCCATTCTTCGTTGGATGACTTGTTCCAAGGAGTGAAGAAAGATACCGTTTGATATTGAAAGGTGGGGGCGTCATAAAGAGTTATGCTGGGATGCTGAACAAGGTTTCTATTTCACCATTCCAAAGGAAGCATAAAAATAACAATGATAGAACATTAGGAGAAAATATTGATCAATAAATGGTTTAGTTTAAAAAAAAAACACCACCAGTCAGGTTGTCTAGAAGCCAGATTGGAAGGAGGGAATGATATACCAGTAAGGATATCATGTTCTCTCTCTGGTGTATCCTGATCTCTCATCCCTGCCTCCTGCCATTTCCTTTCAAGCTCTGCTTAACTGAGAAGTGCCACTCTGATCAATATTGCAGAGAAATAATAATTTCTGATCCGTGGATTTGCTTTCAAGTCAGGAATTTCAGGATACAGCTAGGCAGTGGCAATAAGAGGAAAGCATAGCAGATCGTGGGCATTGAAAGACTCACGAGAGGCTAAAATTGCCAGGAGTATTTGAGGCAACCGTACTGACTCGGCTCCTAGGTTTCTACTCCCAAAACTCACTAGTGGATTTTAGATGAGGCAACATTGCTTGACCACTGGTAAAAGACGGATAGTATTTTCATTAATACAGAGTCTGCATTACTTGGCATCCATACATTTGTATTCTCAGAATATGAAAGTACTGTAATTTGTGAATAGCAACATTAGCAACAGTAACAGTAATGCATTTTGGTAAGTAGAGGGCATGGACAGAAAGGTGGTGTTGCTTTTTGACCCCTCAGAACAAATTTTAAGTGTTATTTGTCCCATAAGGTAGATATTGTGCTGAGAGAGTCAACCTCAAAATCCATGACAAGACTCTGTTGGTCTGCTTTCTTCCAATATGATTGTAAAAACCGCTCAGATTCTAATTCCAGCATGATCTTCAAAGGGAAAATTTATAAAGTGCTTGACATATTGCCACTGAAATTTGAAAGCCTTCCGTATGGATAAATTATTCCAGCCAAAGCAAATTTGTAAAAAATTTCAGATTTGCTGTTCATTGATGTCTTAGGTAAAAGGGACCAGCACCCTAACAGAAGCCAGGAACCAGACCTCAGACTTTTCTTCTCAAACTTACCACATGCCTGGAGCAGCAGGGCTGCCCAAAAAGAAAAGGGACGCTGGGGGATTTAATGAGTCTCTCAAATTGCTGCTGACCTGGAGCTGCAAATCCACCACTTGCCAATGAGCTCTGAGGAATGGTTGGCAAGTGGCCTTTTCCTTCCAGTAAGGATGCACAGAGTTCTCCTGAAGTTTGGGCTCCAGAGCAACAAAGCTTCAACTCCTATTCCCCAAGTGCTCTATCTCTGCTGATTTTCAAAGAAGTAGCCATGTTAATGTGCAAGCATGTCCAGACAAAAGTAAAAAAATGAACACAAAACCCCAGAAAACAGAAATGTCTCGGAACTTGAAAGACTAACCGTTATGTATCAGTGCAATGTTTTGTGCATAAACCCACTACCTAAGTTTTTGTGTGTGGGGAAAAAAATTGTTCTCAAATGACTGATTGCCATCTGGAGAGATTCTTCCCCTCTGGGGTTGGAGGCCAGAAAAGATCAGGTTTAGTCCTCTGAGAGGATCTGAAGGGTGCAGAATGATGTCTGCAGGGCTCAGGAAGTTACCAGCATTTCCTTTAAGAGGACAGAAGTTACTGTATATAGATCCAGCCTTATGATTGAAATCAGTCTGGAGAAAGACAGTCAAGAGCAAGCTCATTGCATGTGCAGGCACAGTTTACACAGCTTATGTCCAGTGATGGGCATGAGCCGGATCGGACCAGTACGCATGTACTGGTAGTGGAAATGGCTAGCCCTGCCCACTTTCCTGCCATGCCCACCTCTTCCTCCTCCTAGAAGAGTCTTCGGAGGGGGCTAGCCGCTAGCTCCATTTCCCCCTTTGTCCAAGGGTTTTTCCTGGGCTCCGTTTTACCCCAAAGCACATTTCCAGCCAGTCCTGAGTGGCTGGGGATGCACTTTGGGGTGAAATGAAGCCCTGAAAAAGTCTTGGACAAAGAGGAAATGGCTTCAGAGGTTCACTATAGTGATGAAAATAGAAGCGAAGAGCAGTCACATTGCCAACAGGCCACACACACACAGTCACATGGCCATGCCCACAGTGTGGTAGGGAAATTTTGATTCCCACCACTGCTTATCTTCCCTCCCAACACATGCTGAGTTAGAAATGTTTAAGAAACCTGCTCTAGGAGGCTTTCTATGCAGATTTTCCTCAATCTGCGTTCCCTAGGGCTGGCCAGGCGCTGGGAGCAATTTGTATGTTCCAGAATTCAAACATTGCCAGGAATCTGCATGTGCATATTTAAAATGTGTGTGGAGAAAAATGTGCACCTTTGAAATAAGTCAAATATGCAGCACAATTGCGCTTTCTTCAGGGAAGGAAGTGTGCTTGCCAGCAATGTATACAAACTAAAGAATGTGAAAAAAAATCATCTTATTTATTTATTTATTTTTTAAAATAAAAATGCCTGCTCCCAAATGGCCTACAAGAATACACCCTGACTGGATGGAAGCAGAAATGACCTGGGCATGGAAGTTATAAATGTAGGAGATCTATGGGCTTCATAGTTATACACATCTTGATTAGATTGATAGCTGTCCTTGATAGACATGTGATAAGACAGGTATCTTTCTATAGGAATTCACATCATATTGTGAATGCCAGTGGAGTGTTCTATTTAAACAGAACACTCCCATCATTAGTCTTCATGCTTATATTTGTAATAATGAGGAGAAAACAACCCATATCCCAACCTCTCTGCTGCTTAATGAGGGATGCTCTTCATGTGGAATGACCCCTGCTTTCCTAAACACACAGCCATCTAATTTGAACCAATGTGCCAATTATAGGCCTCTGTGGAGCACTTTGCTGTGAAACAATCAAGTCACAATAGGATTAGAATGTGTTGGAGGGGAGACCACAAGGGAAGAGAAGAAGCCAGCCTAACTGCTGGCTAGTTCCCTTCAATTGTGGGTAAACAGCATTGATAGTCACTTCGGCGGCACCTTGCTATTGTCTCTTCATAAATCCTCTGTGGAACAAAGTGAAATGAACAGATAATTAGAAGTCTGTTATCATGTCCTTGCCACAGCCACTCTGTCTGTGTGAGCATCCACAGCCCTTAGCGCTGGTTTGTTGCAAATTAAGAATGGGCACAAGAGGCATGGTTTTGTTTAGGGCTCTCTGTGATTGACAACAGAGGTTTGTAAAACTTGCATCAATCCTGAGGTAGTCCAGCTGCTCATGTGAGACATGCTATACCATATTGGAGAATTTTGGTTATTATTAGTGAGCAGACTGTGAAGTAGAAGCAACAAGAACACAGAGAAATGTAGATAGATATGCCCAGTCTCATCACTTCACCCACTCTGCTTCCCCTTCTCCCCCCAACTAGCACTTTGTATGATAAAATCATCTTAAAAGCATCTAAAGTAGAAAAAAAAGTTATACTATACAGTACTTACAACTACCGTTTCTAGTTATAGTTAAGAAAATAGAGAAATTTGAATCTCCAGAATATGAAGAGAACTTCCATGTTTGTTGCTCAGTTGAAGGTCAGAAGAAGAAGAGAAGATTATCAACAAAATAATGGAAACAAGAAAACAAATAGGAGGAGGGGATGTAGCTTGTTTCAAATGGCAGAGGCTGGAAAAGAACTTTACCAATCAAGTCAGTGTGTTTTCATGTCAGAGGTTACTCTGGGTTGAATGGATTTTTAGGGGACACCCGAATGAGGCTTCTTGACAAAGGGCAATCATATTAGGCTGTAAAGCCCCTCCCAATGATATCCAGTGTTAGTGTACGCAAGATTGCTATTATGCCAACATATTAAATACAGTAAAACCTCGGAAAACACTAAAACTTAGTTCCACAAGTCTTAATATTATCCTTTTTTGATGTTATCTGATGCATGCATCGGATAACATTAAAGTCCTATGGGATGAATCGCATAATGTTAAAACTCCATAGAACTACATTGTAACTGTCATAGGCTTTAGCAAACGTTATCTGATGCATCCCATAGGATTTTAACGTTATGTGATGCAATTTTTTCCAGATTGCTTAACGTTATGCAGTTTTAGTGTTATCTGATACAAACGTTATCCAAGATATTTCTGTATATATTTGTATGTGTGTGCACATTTGTTTTAAAAAGGCAGATGCATAGACTCCCAGTTTGCTTTGGGACTGCAGACTATGAGTGGATACAGAACTTTTTTGTGTTGACTGGATGTAGGTTTAAGCTTTTGCCCCCCCCCCCATGCACCCAAAGTATTTCAGAATGCTCAAGACAGCTTAAGACTCTTGAAGCTGTTATTGACACCAATAGCTATTTCCCCCCCACAAATATTTCATTCACAAAGGGCAACATGGTGAGGGCAATTTCATTCCATCCAACATTTCACACATGAAAATAGAAATATGTGACTCTACAGGTTTTGTCCAAGCAACATGATGGTGTGGCCTGGGAAAATGAGAGCATGATTAAGGAGTATGGCTAAGCAACCCAAGGGGTGTGACCAAATCAGTGGTGGGCATCAGCAGGTTCACACCAGTTCACCAGAACCTGTAGCAGAAATTCTGGCTAGCTCCGCCCATCCAAGTTTTGAAATAAAACAGTCCTAATTTGGGTGCAACACATGGCTTTCCCCTGGTCACACCCACGATACCACACCCACAGTGTGGTAGTAAAAATTTTTTGGAGCCCACCACTGGACTAAATGTATATGTTATTAATCAGAAAAGAACACCAGAGCTGTAGGATCTGATGCATTGAGAATGCTGTATTTATATATTGTATTTAGGGAAACCAGAGTGAAAGGTTATACCCTTAATATATGTATATTATTTTCAAAACACACAGTACATTTTTTTTGTTTGCCTTGCATCAGTAATGTCGCGTGAAATTCAGCCACCCGGGGCTGAAGCCAAATTTGCTGCGCCCTGGTGGATGCTGGTGCCCACTCTCACTAGGGCTTCTGGGAATTGTAGTCCAAGAACATACATAGCCCAAAAAGCACCACCCAGGGCCGGAGCCCCCCTAGCTCCCCTAGCGACGCCACTGCCTTGCATGCTACTATTTACCTCATTCAAGGGAACATGAGGGCTGCACTGTACTTTATTAAACATAACAAACTACTGTAATTGAACACGGATTGCAAGATAGAATGATAATACTTGTTACAGCTCTTAGGGTTGTTTGTTTTCCTTTAGGAACTGAGGGTTTTTTTTGGTAAATTTCTTCCTGAATATTTAAGCAAAAAATTAATGAAACCATCCAAAATCCCTCCAGAATAATCCTAATCATTTCTGTAATTGCACTTTAGCATGAAACTTTCATGTGTAGTATACAGGTGGAACCAAGTGAAATACCTCTGGAAATAGACTGGCTGTGCTGTGAAATCCTATATATGCCTACTCAGAACTAGGTTTCATTCAGTTCATTGGTCATTTCCCCAGGAACACATATATAACATTGCACCATAAAATCCTTTAAAAATAAAAAATAAAGCTCAAACGGGCCACTTGAGACTGTGCTCCATGAACACTTAGAACAAATAAAACTAATTGTTTTTAAGGTGTAGCGATATTCTTTTCTTGTGTGAGAGGGATTGTCTCAACAAACTAACACAGGTGTCCCTCCAAAACATTTTTGGTAAGGTGTTCCTTTGTATAAGAAAAATATGCACGCTTCAAAGCAACCATCAGTCTCATTTGGCAAGTGTGTTTTTCCTCCTACAATAGCCCATTTTTTCTGGAAGCCAAATAAGTACATCATATTACATTACAACATCTATTGTCCATGCTATGCTGATTTTATTGTGGTATGACCTGCTTTTACCTGGCTTTGCATGAATTCTTTGCTTTGTTTCGCCACTCGTATTATGGCTTTGCTGCTCTCTAGCATACACTGTTTGCAGACAACTCTGTAAAAAAACAACTAAATTGTCTGGAAACATGCTTAGCTTTTCCAAAATTGCAACATTAAGTCAGAAATTAGGAGATAATATTTTATACCATTCCCATTGTTATTTTACACCGTTCTCACTGCGGGTGGATGCCGGGGACAAACATGAGAGTGAAATGCAATCTTTTGCATCTTGCAGTGATTCAGTAGCCTCTACAGCTCCAGAACATTAAGAACTTCCTCAGAATTTCAGGGGAAATGTAATTTCCCCCCCCATGGATAGATGGTCATTGTTAAGTTCAAAACAGTGATCATCTATTGGTGGTGGTGGTGGGGAAGCATAGTTGCATCAAGCCAATCAGCAGCACTTGGATTCCAGAAGCACCGCTTGATTGGTATCAGCACTACTACAGATCAGCTGCTTCACTGCTCTGACAGCTACAGACACACTGCCACCGATCAGCTGGTGTTCCGTGGAAGCCATGAACCACAATCAAGCTGCTGCAGATGGTAGATGATTGCCGTTTCAATGCATCCCTTAGATCCCCAGTCATCCAGCATTTCCCAAACTATGTTCCATAGAACACTGGTGGACTTCAATTCCCAGAAGCCTAACTCAGTAAATGGCTGATAATTGCTTTGGGGAATTGACTTGTGCTCCTGGGAAGCGAAGTCTAAAAACCAAAGATTGGGAAACACTGAAAGTGAAACAGTGATCATCTACTGGACATTTTTAAAAAAGCAAAATTAATAAAAAATAATAATAAATGCACTTCCCTTGGCCATCTGGGAATAGTCACAGGAAGTGTTCCATTTGTCTGTACAGTAATACCTTGGATAATGTTTGCCTCGGATAACGCTAAAATCGGATAATGTCAGGGAATTTGAGGCAAACATTTGCATCGCACAATGTTAACATCTTCTTTTCAGACCCCCCCCCCTCCGGCCTGGATTGCTAAGGGGCTTAGCCATTGGGAGGGGGTTGCTTCTGAAGAGAGGCTGGGAAAAGGGTCTTCAGAATGCTCCCCCTCCCCCCAGATCACTAAGCCCATTCTTTCCCCCCAACCCCAGCGCCGATGCCAGAATGGGATCAGCCTGGGGTTGGACAGAAAAGGAACAGGAACAGGGCTTTTTAAAAAACATTGTGGAATCAATCCATCGCACAATGTTAAAAACTGGATAATGTTATGACTTGTGGAACCAAGTCATAACGTTATCCGGCGTACTAGTGTATTATGAAGCAGCTTCTCAGCCACTTCACAATATACTGTAGATAACTATCTAAATTGCTTAGATGGGGGAAGTGGACTAAACATCATTTTGCTCTTCCCCTGTCCTCAAACGGCCCCAGAAATCCCAACACACTTGTACTTGGAAGGCCAGCATAGATAGACCTATGGATTATTTTTCTTCCTGATCAGCACATGAAGCCCTTTCAACTAAACTGAAGTTGATGCTCAGGAATGACACTGATTTCTCCTTCTTTTCCTCCACTAATTGTTTTTCCCATAGACCACTTTCCCCTCCTAAACAGCAGAAGCAGACAGCTCTGGCTCTTTCGCTTTGAAACAGAGATGAGCACTGAACCCTAGAGTCAGATATGACTAGCTTTTGAGCAAAGGAAACCTTTACCTTTACTTTACATCTCTATAAAAATGGTCCAAGTTGATCATTGCATGCTCTATTATACTGAAGCAAATATCTTCAGCATATTTAAAGAATCCCACACTATCAGTCTGAATGAATCTCTGCTGATCAGATCAATGTTTATAATTCCCCCTCCCGCTACTTGGAAATCATATTACTGAATTTAAGAAAATGTCCAGTCTAGGGGAAATAAGTCAAAATAAAACCAATCATAAATGTTCTTGTTCACTTGAGTATCCACAGACGATGAATATTTGATCTCTTAATTGTAGCAGTACCCTGAATGACATTTTAAAATCTCTGATTTTATTAAGTTTCATCTTAATAATTTAATTAAGTAAAAACTGAGATAAGAGGTTTAGTAGCATGCGTTTTGAAATTAATGAGCTGAGTGCCAGAGGATGAACTGTATATTACAAGTTAGACGTGCACATACAACCCTAATTAATATAATCTAGCATTGGTATAAGTGCATTTGATAATCCTACTGTGTGCAGTACTTACATCTACTTTACAAAGAGCAATCTGAAAGCTTGAAATAATGAAGGCATAGTTCAGAGCTGTCAGCAGAGAAAAAAAATAATTGTTTTTAATAAGCAATTCGGAGATTAAAGAAATATAAGGTTCTCAAAGTTTTGAAGTCATTTTTATTTTTAATTAGAGGAGCTACACAAGTCTTGCATTCAATTTCAGAGTCTCATAGGCCTGTCCTCAAAGCATTCTACCCGCACATGCCAGCTGCATGAAAGCAACTGAGGCTTGTTTTTTATGAAATGTTTTGTTGATTATATCTGGGAGCTCTTACAGTTATGTTTTATCCAACACAAGTCCCTGATTTTCATTGATGTGTCAAGCCTGTAAACTCAGCCCATAAAACAACAGCCCTGCCCACATTTTTGAAGATTATTATAGAATTGTTTAAAGTTATGAATCAAACTAAGATCAGAGAACAACACAGCCAAGACCAGATCAGAATCAAAATTAACAAGGACTGTAACAACTTGCTCATTCTAACTGTGAAAACAGAACATAAGTTAACTATTCATGTACAGACCATTTTGGAAAATGACAAAGAAGGGGAATTATTTCTCCTTCCCCCCTTTAAAAAAGTGTCATTCTTTCTATTGCTTTCCTAGCCCAATATGTTTGGTAAGCATAAATACTTGTAACTAGAGTGATGTTCTAAAATCTAAAGTATAAACTATCAACCCAATGTAAAAAAAGTGTGAATGGTTTCTTTCTTTACATGTAGATGAGATGGTGTCTTTGTTTTCTGAAAGGCAAACAATGCCTTGAATTCACTAGAGGAAAGGATGGATAAGTGTCAAACAACAATAACAATAACAGCAACAACAGTAACAGCAACAACAACAATAACAATAATTGCTTATTTTTCATCAAAGTTATAATGTTGATGATGGGGAAGATGTTAAGTGGAAACTGGAAACTGCCTTTCAGTCATATGAAACTCAAAGTCAGTTACTGTATATTCATCTTTTGCAAGATTCTTATTTCTAATATTTACTTTTTATCTAGCATCTCAAAAAGATGTTTGATGAATTTCCATTTACTGTATGGATCTGGGGCCTTGCTGTCTGAAGGCCTCCCTTTTAACACATGAGTCTGTCTGAATAGTAAAATCTTCATTAGGTTACACTGATCCTACATAGAAAATTAATCTTCTGAACCAACGTGCTTTATATACTTTTCCTGTCACTCCTCCAGTGTATCAACCAGATCAAAGTTAGCAATAGCAATTACACTTAGACACCACCACATAGCACTTAGTGCACTCTCTTGGCAGTTCAGAAGTTAATTAGCATTTTGCCTCCAACATGCTTGATACTCATTTTACTGATCTGAGAAGGATGGATGGGTGATCGCCATCAGGATCGAACTCACAGCAGTGACCCTGGCCATCCAACAGCAAAGCTGGCGGGGGTGTATTCACTTGGCAGGTTCAACCATGCCACAAAAGTGTTGGCTAGCGGTCCGGAATGGTTCTCCATTCCAGAACTGCAGGTCAGCTAACTGGGGTTGGGCACTCAAGCAATTCACCTGGCCAGTGCATTGCTGTAAAATGGCCAACTTTGACATGAGCCCAGCCAGCTGTGTCATCATATTTAAAATGAGAGAAAGAAACCATTTGAGCAGAAGTATCTTTCAAGTATCTTTTACTGCAAGAATACGAAGGAGTGAAAAAATAACATATGTATCATCAAAACTGTTCTGGTATTGCCAGTTTTTCAAAACAAATTTTCTTCGTCAGGATATAATCTTAAGTATTTTTCTGTAAACAATAGAATGGAAACAAAATCATACACTCTGATAACACATTATAGTTGGGTTATAAGCATTTTATATTCACCATCTAAAGACTTTGGTTCCATCAGGGTTGAATAATGAGTTGGACTTCCTTGTTTTTTATAATCATTTGTATGGTTTTATAATTCTGAGCATGTTGTCACTTTAAAAATCAAGGACAAACGGTATCTTTCTCTCATTTGCATCTATACCGTTTGGCCCTATTTTTGTGTCGCATTTAAAATGGCTAAAGCAGCACCGAAAGCATGGGCTCCTGTCCCCTGCATGGCATTGGACCCTGCTATGGTAACAGTAGGGCCTCCCGATGGCAAGAGGCTGCTAAAATCTCAGAGACTGGAAACAGTGGGAGATGATGTTTCCATTCTACTAGTCTGTTTGAGGATGAAGAGTCTCAGATTTGCATTGTTCAGATCTTACAGTATCCATTATCTTAGAATGGACAATGAAAGCAATGTAAAACTACTTTAAAACCATTAAATTCCTATGTATTAGAACAGGGGTTCTCAATCTTTTTAAGATGGGGGCCAGATCATGCCACCTCAGACTGTTGGCGGGCTGGACTGGTGTCACCCCTGCTACCTCTGCTGCTGCAGCCTTTGGTGGCAGGACCACCCCAAACTCCCACCATTCCCCCACACCGCCACCAACACTCCCCTCAACACCACCAGTCTGGCCCACCAACACTTGTCTCCATCCCACTGCCAACGCTCCCCCCCCACGCCACCACTGCCACTACAAACACACCCCATTCCACCAGTCTGGCCCACAAACACTTCCCCCATGCCGCCGCCACCAACACTCCCCCACATTGCCACTGCAAGCACTCCCCCCATGCCACCAGTCCAGCCTGCCAACACTCTCCACATACCGCTGCCGCCAACACTCTCCCCCACACTACCAGTCCAGCCAACAAACATTCCCCCCCCGCCAATGCCAACACCACTTCCCTGCATACCGGCCTACTGTGGGTGAAGGAAGGGTCCTGCCTGTCCTTGCCCATGTTCTGCCAAAGTGGCACCCTGAAAAGATGTGGGCAGACATGTGCTTCTGCTTCCACCGCTATCATTGTCATCCTTTTCTCCTCTGCCTGGCTTGGTGTGTCCTTAACATTACTCTGTAGCAGCGCGGATGTTGTAAGCCTTCTTACAATGTCCGTCCAGCTATGGAGCTGCATTAGGGACATGCCAAGCCAGGTGGAGGGGGAAAAGACAGCAGTGACAATAGCAGGAGCGAGGGCACAGGACAGATGGAATGGCGCCACAGGTCAGATCTGGCCCATGGGTCATAGGTTGAGAACCTCTGTATTACAAAGAAGTCAACAGTCTTCTGTGTCAAGATATTTAACCCCCAAAGTTTATTTTCTGTAAACATGGCACTGGAATGAAATCAACATCAATGCCAATTGATTATTTAAGGGAAGACCATCAGTCACACCAATGCCATGAAATCCCTTTTGTGTGTCTCCACACAGTATACCATTCTCATGGATGGGACATAGAGAGAGACACACACCCCATCCCACCCCAGCTGAGTTTAATAACCTGACATGAATATCTAGGCCAGGGGTGCCCAAACATTTCAGGCCGTGGGCCGATCACGTGGTTCAAGGAGCCGGTCACTAAGGCCCAGGGGCCGGATACAACCCCCTGATGCCAATTCATCTGGATGCATTTTACTTCTGCTTCCAGGGGTGATGAGGGCTTTGTGGCCCAGATGAATTGGCGTCGGGGCCGCATCTGGCCCTCGGGCCTTAGTTTGGGCACCCCTGATCTTGGCAGTGGAACAGTAATGCTTCATCATATATCCAGATCCCAAACTATTTAAGGCTTGTAAGTCATGATCAATATCTTGAATTCAGAGTAGAAGAGCACAGCACCCACTGCAATTCTCTTAGAACTCCGTGAAAGAGGTTTCCGGCTGCAATATATCACACTCACAGAGGCATCTGCCTAGTCTTCAAGGGCAGCCTCATGCAAGGTGCACTGAAGTAGTCTAACTGGACGTTTTTCAGTGTATGAACTACTATGGCTAGACTCTCCTTGCCTAGGAAGGTTGAAACTGGTGGACCAAGTGAAACTTGACTTTAGGTAATCCAAGCCACTGATTTAACTTAGAATTTAAGTGACAGAGATGGTTCTGTAGTACTCACATTATGCACACACCTAGAGCAGAACCACCAAACCACAGTTTCTATCCTGTCAGACTATAGCTTCACTTTACTGGTCCTTATCCATGTTAGGTATTTTGGCAGTTGCACAGCAAAAATGAGGTAGAGTTTAGGGTTAGCATGAAGCAATCTCCCCATTTTTATATTAATTGCTCCCAGACAAATAGCCAAGGCAATGATGACTCAGATGAAAGTTTAAGGTAATTAAAAATATACTCACTCTACATCAGCATAAGGGTACCCTTGTAAACAAATTCCCAGCTCCTTCAGCTTACATCACCACTCTCCTTGACACTAACTGAAAATCATACTTGCCTTGCTGCAAAAAGTTTTGAAGTACAGTACTAGAAAGAGGTGAAAGTCACAGAATGCACAATTATGACCCTGATTATAATCATCATAATCTTAAAGAAAATGCTCCCCGGTTTCAAAAGACTGTAAACGTTGATACTTCTAGGTTTTCATACTGGAGTCAATTTCTACAGCTGTGAAATAAAATCCAGGAGATTTTGTTTTATTTTGTTTTGTTTTTTAAAGGCAGGGTTTATATTGGAAAACACTGACAGATCTTTAACTATAGTGGCATGAATAGTGCTCCTATAATGAGCAAAACTATTGCTTGGCATCAGTAGAGCTATATTCTTCTCTGGGCTTCTACCGTCCCAGCCCCCCAGGAGTACCATTCGAGACAATGATGAACTGTGGTCCCAATTCCCTTATTAGCTGTAAGCCCTAAAAATTATATGTGCAATTAAAAGGCAAAATGCTGATATTACTCATAAGAAGCCCTTTCTACATTAGCAAGGTACAAAACTCTGCTGACACTTTGCAACAGAGATCGTCAGCACCACGGAAGATTAATAGAGCCTCATAAATTTGCAGGGTGAATATAGGAGATAGGGGCAGAATAAGCATGTTGTGTTAGAGATAAATAAAGGGCACAGCCGTCACGACAAAACATTTAACAAGAACTACAGTCCTTTTCTTTTAGGCAATTTGCTTGGCTAGCATGATCCTGTTTTATAGAAGTACTTTGCGGCTGTTCCAGCTTCGCTCTAACAATGGCTGGATTACATAGCTACAATCCAGAACAGCAGGAGGAAGGGTCTGCTTTTAAAGGCGAAGATCAGAGGCATTATTTCCCGGACTGTTATGTATCTAATAATTCTGTGGGAGGAAATAAACAGTTGCAGAATAAAATGCTAAATTCATAATTTAATTTCTTGAGAATTTTAGCTTCACTTTGCAGAGAGAGAGAAAGAAAAAGAAATTTGTTCCTCCTGTCTAGCCAAAGATTGTTTTTAAAGACGAAACACCAAAAAGGCTCAGAATACAGAAAGTGATTCACAGAACTGGATCAGTGGTATGGGTGTCACGGTGCAATGTAGAAGGCAAATGGAAGGCCACTGCGTTATATTCTCAGAACAATCTTCAAGGCTACTCGCCATGATGATCGCCAATATTCAGAATTGGATATGGCATAACAAGAAGAAGGAACAATAACATTCAAGTAAACCAAACACTACTCAATCATGAAATCTAATTAAAATACAGTTAAAATCCACATTTTAGAAGGAAAAAAAATAGTTTCTGGACTACAAATCCCATTCTAAACAGAGAGTCTCAGGTTTGTTGTTTGTTTTTTTAAATGACTTTTCCAAAATACATTACTAAAAGGAATCCTAGTTTATAGCTGAATAAAAAGGCTTTTATTTGTTGGCAGAAGAACAGAAAGGAAAACAGGCTCAAAGCCTCCTCAATTTTTTTTCTTTCTGGTCCAGATGCCAAAATTGTGGTTACTAGTATTCTGTGTATCAGAGAATGAATCTTACTTCAACATTAAGTATTAGATTGGATCCTCTGACTTACCTAATGGTGGAAAGGTAGTTTAAGGACAGCAGGATAGATAGATTTTTTTGGTACACATAGTGTTGTCCCCCAAGAGAGATGAATGGCCAGTGGCATAGGAGTATTTTTGAGGTGGTGGTGGTTTCCAGTGTAGTGGTATCTTGGCTATAGATTGTTTGGCTGAGCCTGCCCATAATTAGGACACCCTAACTTCTCTAACCATGGAGTTTCAGATCTTGAAAGTGGCCTCCAGGAAAGCACTCTGAAGTTATTTTCCTTTAACTGTTCTCTTCAAAGTTTATAACAACATACTGAGTGATCAGTATATTATACAATCCATTTATTTTGCATCTAATCCATTTTCACGTATCACTGAAGTGCCACATTCACAAGTTCTAGCAAGTTACCATGGTAGGCTTTACATTTTCAGTGTATTCTATTAAAGAACAAGATGGCAATTTGCAAGAGAGAGAAAAAAGCAGAAATATTTATGAGGCAAATTCTGAAAGTCTATTTGAAAACACACCTTGTTCACTGATTCCAGAAAAGACCCCTTTTTAAAACCTTCCTCTGAACTTGCACTTACCAATTATTTGTCAACAGTAAGCATTCCTTAAAAGGCTTTTTAAATGTATGAACTAAATAATGTACCCCTACTTGGGGAATTAGTGCACATTAGACTTATTGCAAGTGACATTAAAGAAGAACTAGAACCATTTACATTTTTAAATAAGGTTGTTATGCTAAATATAATTAGAGCTTGTGTTGATCTACTTGTTCTAAATACTGTTGGCAAAAAGCCTTGACTAAAAATAACATGGCATTTCATTTGTATGAGACTGAATGCTTTCTTCTCAAAGAATGGAAGCTATGCAGGCTTAAAAATCCCTTTTTTACATCAGTGCTTTTAAATCTGTTCCACTTCTAACGCCTGCTTAATAATGGCGGTTTAAAAAGTAAACCATTCCAAAAATACCTTTGAGGCTTCAAGAAGAAATTGGACCTTAAGTTCTATGTACAGGTGAAAGTTTGCAAAGGATACTCTGAGTTAGGCAGAGTTAATTGATTACCTCAGGCAACAAATGCTATGAGGAGACAGCCGTTTCCTCTGAAAATTAGAGCTGTGTATCAGAGTGGGACTGCAGTGGCTTAGTGGTTAAAATGCAGAACTTGAAGACTAGAAAGTCAGATTTCGATACCCGAGTGATAGAGTGAGCTTCTGTCTCTGTCCCAGCTCCTGCCAACCTAGCAGTTTGAAAGCAAGAAGTTGCAAGTAGATAAACAGGTACTGTATTACTTCAGTGGGAAGGTAAACAGCATTCCATGCACTCCAGTGTCTACCACATGTTCACGGAAACGTCTGCAAATACAGACAGCACTGGCTCTTTAGCTATAAACAGAGATGAGCACCGAACCCTAGAGTTGGATATGACTGGCTATTGAGCAAGGGTGGCCTTTACCTTCTATCCTGGGAGTGGGGTGGAGTTGGAACTGGTAAGTCATTACTGTACTTAAATATCTCCCTTACCTCGAAAGCCTATGGGGATCACTACAAGTTGGTTCCAACTTGATTGGCACATAGCAGAGGTTACAAAGCTTGTCTTGGGTAGATTGGCCAGTTACACCTAACCAGAAAGAAGGGTATCTATTACAAAAAGGGAGGGCAAAGACAACAGTATGACGGTAAAAAAACAACCCCACAACCTTGCATGCTTTCCTCTTTTTATTTTGCATGTCTCAGAGTCCTTGAAAGTTCCCCTTCCTAATTGTTGTTCCTCTGTTAGCTGCCTTTTCTCTCTGTTTTCTGCTCTTCAAACATATGGAGATGTAGCTCCACACTGCAGAAAAGAAAAGAACACTAGCATATACTGTAAGCAAAAGGTTTTGTTGTTGTTGTTGTTTCTTTAACCAAAAAGCATCCAGACTGATTTCCCCCCTTTTTCCAAGAGAGGGGCTGTGGCTAAACAGACCTCTCCTCACTCTTTGCTGCACCTAAAGAGAAAACTCCTCTACTCAATTCTTGTAAACTCAAGGTTGTGGGTTCCTTTATTATGTCTATCCACCTCTTATTTGGACTTCACCTCTTCCTGCTGCCTTTCAACTTCTCCAAGCATTGTTCTCTTTTCCAGTGAGTCTCGTCTTTTCATGGAGGTCCCAAAGTATGATTGTTTCACTTCCATCATTTTTGCTTCTAGTGAGAGTTTAGGCTTTATTTGATCTGGAACCTACTTATTTGCATTTCTACAAAGCTCTTCTCCAATGCCCAAATCACCCATGAATGATTTTTTTTCCTGTTAGGGACCTGCTGTGACTCAGTGGTTAAGCAGCTCACCTTGTTAGCTGGAAGGCTGGCAAGTTGGCAGTTCAAGACCCAGGTACTGAATGATGGATTGTGCCAGTGGCAGGCTCAATTTTTTTTTTTACTACCACACTGTGGGTGTGGTATGGTGGGCGGGGCCAGGGGAAAGCCCTGAGTTGCGTTGCATCCAAATTAAGATTACAAGTGGAACCTCAGACAACAATCGCCCTGTATAGCAACGAAATCGCATAACAATTAGGTTTTGGGGGGAAATTGCCATCCTATGGGAAAAATCGTACAACAATTTTACAATGGGAAAAACCACTTAACAAAAAAAAATCGTTGTATGATGCATCCCATAGGGAAAATTGCTATACGATGCATGCATCATTTAGCAATTGTTTCGTACAACAACGAGCCCCGTGGGACGGATTAAAATCGTTGTATAGGTATCACTGCACTTTATTTCAAAACTTGGATGGGCGGTACAAGCCAGAATTTCTGCTACCTGTTCTGGTGAACTGAGGCAAACTTGATGATACCCACCACTGGATCGTGTGCCCATCTCTGACCCAGCTCTTGGGGCCATTAAAGGAGCCTCATTTGGGCACCCTCTGAGTGGAGTTTATCCAGAAAAAATCCTTTCAACCCAGAATAATTTCTGACACAAAATTATTATTATAGCTGCCCTCTGAATCATAATCTTTGGATTAATCAACTGCATTCAACCTTTGGATTGATGATTAAATCAAAGAATAGAAAATCTTTAAAGATTTTTTTCCTTGTAAATTTTAAAGTGTTAATTCTTCCATAGTCATTATTTTTGCCTTAATATTGGACTGCCGTCCTATTTTTGTAATTTCTCCTTGCCCCTTCATCAAGGAGCCATTTTAAGTCGTTGCTACATGTTGCCAGTAAGATAGTGTCATCTTCTCTTAAACTGTTGATGGTTCTTCCCTTATTTTTTTCTTAAGTATTTTATGTGCAGCAGTAAAGTGGGGCAGGACCAGGAATTGAAGAAAAAGAATCAGAAGTGCAGGGAAATATTGACACCTCCTGGTCTGGTCAGCATTCAGCATATCCTAAAGGAGTTTTTCCTATGTTTCTGTTACAAACATCAGGGAAGTTACTTGTTACCATTGATTTGTCTAATAATAATCAGTTGCTTGCTGAAAAATTACTTGATGAAGTTGGGGGGGGGGGCAGATGGAAACAGCTTTGGTAGAACCAAACTGTCTTGGGGAGGAGGAAATAACTGATGTGGGTTTCCAAACTGACTTTCTATGATAATGATATAGTTCTTTATACACAAGTCAGATCCCAACGGATGTGGCACCCTTAACATCTTGAAAAAATATTCACCCACCCACATCTAGAATCCTGACTACAGCCCTGCCTTTTGCTCAAGCTAATTAATCTGGAAAGCTAAAAGTTTGGTTTTAATTCATTAATTACAATCCTAACATTTAGACCAGTGTTTCTCAACCTTTGGTTTTTGGACTTCAATTCCCAGAAGCCTAAGCCCAGCTCCCATTCCTCCTTTTGCCCATGAGGACAGCCTTCCACTCTTAAAATTGCACTGTTGCACTTTGCAAGTATAAGGGCCAGAGCTGGGCGTTTTTGTCATTTGAACTTTTATGCACGCAAATAAAAGGTTTATATATAAAACCAATCTCTCTTAGTCTCAGCTGCCCACTCCCATGTGGCAGATAAAAAGGTAATTGACTTCTTCAAACTCACTTATCCAGTTTCCCCTTGCCTTTAATAGAATTACACTGGAGACAGATTTAGATCCACTGTCTCCTGTGTTAGAAACTAGAAAGATTTGATGACAATTTTTCCGGGTGTTTCAGTTAGTAGGCTCAGCATTTAGAAGGTCTGAGTAGCATGTCTTCATGATAATGGCAGAAGTCCTTGTATCAGATATAGTTGACACAATTGTGATACTGTGTAGAATTCCATCAAGAGTAGCAGGGCAAATCTTACAATTCAACAGAAAGAGGCAGTGGCCAACAGGAAAGCAATACCAGACCCTTGCCAATTCCCTGTTAATCCCTTGGGCTCCTCTCCCATTGTATGCTAAACTGTTGTTGTTTCCATTTATATGCTGCACTATAGTGCTAAACACTCTCTGGGCAGTTCACAACGTAGTTATGCAAACTAGTGTCGTGTATTCCACAACTTATTCCATTCCTCTAATCCTTCTTTCTGTCCTATGGTATGTTTAAAATGCTATTCCACTGTCACTGCAAATTTCTCCTGTCCCTCTATCCTGGTGTTGTCATATTGGTAGTTTTGCTACTCAGTTTGGGGAGGAACTTGTCAATTAATGTTTTTTTAGGTTTTTTTAAAGCCCCACCCCAAGAATCCATGCAAGTGCTGTCAGATCATGGAGTTTGTTGTTGTTTTAAGCATTACCATACTATTAGAGTCTAGTGTAGTGACTATAATGCTGGGAATTTGTCTGGAGAGATCTTAGCACAAAGCCTGACTCATCCACAAAAGATTTATTTATTTTATTTATTTGTTCAGATTTATATTGCCGCCCACTCACCGAGGCAACTCAGGGCGGCTTACAGTCAAAACAGCAACAGTACAGTAAAAATCATAAAATACAACCTCACAAAACAACAAAAGAACACAGACTAACTTCCCTCTGGCCGTTGTTGTGGGCCCAGAGGAGGGGGCGATGTGCTCAGCTGCTTGCCAGGCCATAGGATCTTCTCCCTCAGGCCGTTGTTGTGGGTTTGTTTGCTGGTACTCTGAGGTCCAGAGACACTCCAAGGCCAAATTTGTGCAAAGTTAGAACGCTGCTTCATTCTACGTACAGAAGTTAACTGGCCTACCTTTTAAATTTTAGTTCAGTACATATGATGGGAGAGAATCTCTTGCATAAGGAGAGAAGGCTACTTCAGGAAATCAGAACAAGCTGTATGTGACAGGTCTACCCATTCCCTGAAAAGAATGGATGGGCAGGATTAAAAAAAATAGCCAGAAGAAAGGTCTTGTTGGTCTAGCATCTACTGGCTGAAGCAACAGTGTCAATCGGCTAGTGATGGGTCTGGTCTTATTTATGTCACTATCTCCCCATATGACTTGTTGCATACTATACCTCATACAATTGTGGTGTTGATATGACCTCTTGAGTTCCTGAAATAGATGGAACAATCTTATCTAACATAATATAATTTTTTAAATTATGGCTATAATTACTTTTCTGTTTGAAAGAGTCAGTAAGCAATTTAAAATTCAACCAATGAAATTTGGAAACACTGACAAAGACACATTTGCCCCCAATTATCCAATTATTGTTTGTTAAAAGTTTTTACAACTGTCTTAAAACAAAAAAGCAGGACACCTCAGTGAATCTCTGACACTATTTTATGGAGACCAGACTTTTCTCATAGGCAGCACATGGTCTTGGTAATCTTTATAGCAGCTTCAGAAACAATTGACACGGAGGCTTTGCAGCTTTTGGACCACAAGGCTCAGTATTTCATAGTGATGGATCTCTCATTCAATGACTGAAAAGTGTCCACTAACCACTAAATCCAAGCTACTCAAAGGCAAGCTCCCAAAGGATACAAAGCAAGAACTAGACAAGGGACCAATTGCTGCACACAATAGCCATGGAGAAAATCTCTCTCTCTCTGCAGTTAGGCTTTTCCCCCTCAGGGATCACCCCAAATGGTGGCTATCATTCCATGCCTTAACCCGACAGATGTCAATGCTCAGAACAGCCTTTTAAGGCATTCCTTCTTGCTGAGCTCAGAGACTGGATACTGTCTGTCACAAAGAGGTCAATAAAGCTGATTTAAGCATGGCAGATATATAAGAGAGCAGACCCTGTGTCTTTCTAGGTTTCCACTGCCCACATAAACAAGATCTAAGTATAGTGTAAGTAGCTCCGAGGGGTACACAGAAAGAGCCGCCTCAAAGATTGTGGTATCACACTAGGTCAGGTGAAAGGAACTGCAGCATAAGCTCACTCAGATGCCTTCATTCTGGCAGTTTCATGTCCTTTTAAATCTTAACCATTAAAAAAAATGCACCTACCGGTAATTCATTCTAGTCTAAGCATCTAGACATGCCTTTTTCCAGTCTGAAATAATCATTCTTGAGTTTGATTACACAGTAAAGTCATATCAGAACAAAAACAAAACAGAAATACTGCAGCACTTTAAAGACTAACTGCTATATTTTTAATGTGATCTTTTGTGGATCAAGCTCACTTCTTCAGACATAGGAGTGAAATTTCCAGGCATGGCTTATATACACCAGATACTATTCCAAAAAATTCAAAAGTAAAGTCATTTGCCAAGCATTTGGGCCTCTCAAAAGAGACCCCAGGATGCCAAGAAATCCCTCCTCTACCTGCAGAGTGTCAGTGTTCTCTGCTCCATCATCTGAGCATCTGTGGCCATGGTAATCATCTTCTTGTGCAATCAACCATGAAGGTTGTCTTGGGAGCAATATAAAGCAGTGGCCTTCCATTTGCCTTCTGCATCGCAGAATGATGCCTGTACCACTGATGCAGTTCCACAAGTCACTTTCTGGTCCTGAGCCCTTTTGGCACACGAAGACCTCCTCAGCCCCAAGCCAGTATTGATGAAGCTACTGCCCTCCATTAAGAATTCAAGTGTTATTCAATCAGTGATGGGATGTAACAGGTTCGCACCAGTTCGCCAGAACCGGTAGTAACTTTTCTCAGTGTCCCGTAGAACTGGTAGCAGCTTTTGGGGGGAACCACCTTCGGGGCTTACCTTTTCACTAGTTCCCTCATCAATAAGGTACACCTGTGCTGTTCCAATTGCTGTTCCAATTGAAGAACCCTTAAGGAGGTACAGCTGTTTAACATTTACATTAAGGCATATTATCCTAGAGAACTGGTACGATGACCATATCCATCTTACAACATGGTGCTGCCCAGGCACTTATACTAACAGGTAAGTGATGGGTTTGTGTTTGGGGTGGTTGGATTGATTTATGTTTGGGGTGGGTGGGTAGGTGTTTGAGTTGGGTGTATTTTAATGTAATTTTTATTTAATTTATTTAATTTATTTACGGTTTTGTGTTGTGGGTGGATGGGTTGAGGGGTGTGTGTGTGCTTATTTTTATTTTATTATTTTATTTTATTCTTTGGCCTGCCCACGACATCATGACGTCATGACGTTAGCTCCGCCCACACTGTGATGACATCACGGTGGGGTAGTAAATATTTTGACATCCCACCACTGTATTCAATCCATTTGGGGACCATCACCATTCTCTGTGAATTTTGCCACCCAAGACCATGAATCCTCAGGGTTGTCAGGTTAGTTAACCACCGCCTAATCATCGACATTGAGTCGCTGGCAGTATGGTCTATTTTATTACCATAGCACAGGGATCTGCAAACTTGGCTCTCCAGGTGTTCTTGGACTTCAATTACCAGAAGCCCAAGTCAGTATGCCTGCTGATCAGGACTTCTGGGAATTGAAGTCCAAGAACATCTGGAGAGCCAAATTTGCAGATCCCTGCCATAGCAGGATAATCTGGCCAGACTGCAATCTTAGTCGAGGCGATTTATCTTCCAAGACTGATTTAGGCTCCATTCTTTTCCTTTACTTGGGGATAAAGCTGTCAGTGTCTTGACTATCAGAAGAATTGTGTTTCTAATTGGCTTTTAAAAATTGGTAGGGTTTTCTTTTAATTTTTTTTTACTTATCACGGTTACCATTGCCAGTCAGCTGTTAAGTGGCCAGACTCCATTCCAAGGGGGATTAGGAATCTGTTCCTCGAAATCCTGAAAACTTTATGGGAAAAACGAAGAGGCACAACATGTACTGACACATTTTTGCACATAGAAGAATACAGAGGTTAGGAATCGGTGCGAAATAAGCAACCCTGGCAGGTGATTTAAAATAGTCCTCATTTTGACAGGTTAATGCAGGAGTTCTCAACCTTTTAAAGCCAGTGGCCGGGTCACACTCCCTCAAACAGCTTCGGAGGCTGGATGGCCATTTTGCCCTTTCTCCACCACATGGCACTTCCTGGTGTGGTGGAGGTGGTGGTGGGCCACATGAAATGGTGACACAGGCCACATTTGGCCCATGGGCCGCAGGTTGAGAATTCCTGGGTTAATGCATGCCTCAGTTATGTGTCCTGTATTACTGGGTCTTCAAATTGATTTCTAAGCTGGCAAAACCAAAACGAATGGAGTACCTTTTTTCTAATCAAGATGTGCTTAGTGATTGCTAGTATAGTTTTTCATTATGGACTTCTTCTAGGCATTCAATGTGACAAAATGTTTGACTTGATGCACCTTTGGTCTAATCCAGCATTCTTTCTGCTATGTTCTTCACTAGCATCCGAAGCCTCTTGTGGTTGATATTGTAACATAACACAATTACATCTTTATTACTGGAAAAAGGACTTGATTTTGAGGTGCTATGCCCTATCTGCTTGGTCTATGGCTGCCCTCCAAGCGTATATTAATGATGATATAATGTTGCTTTGTTCTTTTTTAAAATTTCTTTTCTTATTTTCTGCTGGTGTGACTGCGATATTTTCATTATTTTAAAAGTATATATCACATTTGTTAGCCAGAATGCTAATCAGCCATGGTGTCTCCTCCCTTTCCACCCCACTAAAGATGCCAGAAACACCTCTCCTCATCCATTTCGATAAAAATGCAATGTTGTAAAATCAAATAATTAGCCATTTGCTGCTCTTTGATGGCACTGAAAATCTGCTGCCCTTAGATCTCATACTGCCTAATGATAGCGCCATTCCTGTTGTCTCCAACTGGTAAAACCATCTTTGCTTGGAATTATAAAGTAACAGGCATTTTACTTTCCTTACTGGGAGAAGGAGTTAACTTTGAAGTGTTTGGCCCCACTGCTCTTAGACCACGTGCGGTTCCCAGTTTGTAACCTGGAAAGGGGTACTGTATAGGGTTGTGGAGACACCATTACAGACTCTAGAGGGGAAACCTCCAAATGCAAAGAAAGAAATCCTGTCAGGGGAAAATGGCTGAACAGCTCGTGTTGTACAACTGCCATCTCATGTTTGAATTAGTATAATTTAAGCAGTAATTAAAATTTGATAAATTAATGTAGCCCAGAGAACTCAATGAGCTCTCTGGAAACTAGCTAATTTATCTAGGCTGAAAGGTTGTCATTGCCTCTGCAATAATCTTCAGGCCTCGAGGGACGGCTAAGCTCTCTCGACTGAGATTCCATCTTTAGATCAGTGTACAGTCCCCTGTCTTCTCTCTCTCTCTCTCTTTAAATCCTCGGGCTTCAAAAGGTCATATTACTGTATCTATCTATCTATCACTCACATCATTTTTTCTCCTCTAAAAAAATAGTGAACAATATGAAATGAACCCCTTAAATACTTTTTGACAGACTAACAGCAGGGCAGCTTGTTGACCTTTCACCTCATATTGATTTGCCTTTCAGCTGTTATTCTTTGGTGATTTCTACTTTTCCTGCATGCCCTTTAAGCTGAAGAGGAAACCTGATGATTTCCTTTTTTGCATCATCATCATCTTCATCCCCACCATTATCATCTCTGGTGCTAATGGTTATGAAAGAACACATTGCAGAAAATTGTCAGAGGTGTTCAGCTTCTGTGCTATCAGGCGTTTTTTGGGCTAAAAAGTTATTCTATAATAATCCTATATGCAATTACCTGAGAATTGGCCCTATTGAATGCCATAGGACAGGGGTACCCAAACTATTTGGGCTGCGGGCTGGTCACGTGGTTCAGGGGGCTGGTCACTATGGCCCATGGGCCAGATCCAGCCCCCAATGCAAATTCATCTGGCCCACAAAGCCCTCATTGCTCCCAGAAGTAGAAATAAAATGCGTCCATACGGGTGCATTTTACTTCCCCTTCCGGGAGCAACGAGGGCTTCATGGGTTGGATGAATTGGCATCAGGGGCTGGATCTGGCCCACGGACTGTAGTTTGGGCATCCCTGCCATAGGACTTGCTTCTAAGTAGATTTTGTTAAGAATCCACAATGTCAAAAGACACCCAAAGTAATGTGGTTTAGAATACTACAGTGTTGAAACAATAGCAAAATAATAAGCAAAATTTAAACATGGGAACTACAGTAATAGATTTTTTAAAAGTAGTCCACACAACCTCAGAAATAAAATACAGTTCAAATGCCTGAGTTTATACAAAGATTTGCACCATGAAACCAAACAATGAAGTATAATAATAATTTTGTGTTAGAAATTATTCTGGATTGAAAGGATTTTTGCTGGAGAAACTCCTCTCAGGGGACACCTGAATGAGGCTCCTTTCACATCCCCAAGATCTTTTCCCACCAAAGTGGTCCCTATTTATCTGCTTGCAATTTCTTGCTTTTGAACTGCTAGGTTGGCAGGAGCTGGGACAGAGACAGGTGCTCATTTTGTCAAGCAGTACTCAGGTCTAACTGCTGACTTGCTTGCCTTCCATCTAACAAGGCAAGCTTCTTAACCAGTGAGTCGCTCCAGCCCCTAACAAAAAAATGATCCAGTATTAAGAATAGGAGAGTTTTGTTCAGTTAATGCAGAGGTTCTCAACCTACAGGCTGCATTCCAGATCCAGCCTGTGGCTCCATTCCATCCAACCTGTGCCCTTGCTCCTGCCACCGCCACCATCCTTTTTACCTCCACCTGGCTTGGCATGTCTTTAAGAATGTTTACAACATCTGCCCTGCTAGGGACACGCCAAGCCAGGCGGAAGAGGAAATGACAGTGGAAGCGGTAGACACACATGGCCGGCCGTGTCCTTTCTGGGTGCTGCTCTGGCCAATTGTGGGCTAGGATGGGCAGGACCCCTTCTTCACCCACAGCAGGCCAGCAAGCATGAAAAAGTCAGCGTCAGCAGCAGCCGGAGTGTTGGTGGACCAGACTAGTGGTGTGTGTGGGGAGTGGCGGCTGCAATGGTGGCAGCATGGGAGGACACCAGTCTAACCCACCAACAGCCTGGGTGTGTGTGGTATGGGCCCCAGCTTTAAAAGGCTGAGAACCCCTGAGATAATGTATTCTCAAAATTTGGATGTCTCTAGTCAATATGTGAACCGGAATGTAGTCCTCCACTCAACGTTTCCCATTTCTCATGATTTTGTGGAAAGGTGCACACACAATACAAAGAAGCATTATGTGGTGGAAAACAAGTTGTAAAAATTCAGATATTACGGAAAAGATGTATACCATGAACATATTAAGAGAAATTGGCATGAAAATGCATTAGGCCTATTTAACTATTTGCAAACTGATGTGGAAATCTTTGCAAGACAGGAAAATAATTGTATATGTATGTGTGTGAGCTCTCTCAAGAGAGAAATGGGATGAGAGAGGGAGATTGGGCACATGTCTCAAGCGCAATTTGGATGAGGTATAGCATAGCCATTAAAAGCAATCTTATGTTTTGACAGTCATTAAACTCATGTGAGAATGGCTGGAATCCTCATGCACGGCTACATTAAATGGTACTCAATGTACACCAGATAACATCTGTGGAGATTGCCTACATTGAGGCAGCTCACCTTCAAAAGCTATGCCTTTGGAGTAGCAGTGCAACAGGATTTTGGCTGTTTGCAATGTAGAACAAGTTTTGTTTTGCTTTGCAAAAAATGAGGCTTTTTGACATTGCTGGACTGCAACACTCATTCCTTTTCTAAAGCATAATCATTCTATTTGAAATGAGGACGTATATTTTCTGTCTCTTCATGACTGGCTTAATGAGCTGAGGAAGGGCCGTGGAGGAAAATGAGAACTTTTCAAGCAGCCTTCAGGAACAGCAGGAGCTTAAACTGAAGGCGAAATTAATCTCATGTTGAGTCTTCATTTCTTCATTGAGATGCTCCCAAAGTGGCAAAAGCCATGTTCTTCATGTAGTGTGTGATTGGTCATTGGAAGACAAACCCAAATTTAATCTGCATATCTGATTTCTGGGGAACCCATCTCTGATGAAATCTCATTGAATTACATCAAATTATTACATTAATAACTACTTTACCCTCATGCCAACCCAATTAGGTTACTCCCAACTTTGTTTTGCAAAGAACATTTTGTCAGGGTTTGTCAAACTTATGTCTTAGCAAATTATTTAAGATTTCCCTCCTTGTAATTAAAATGTACAAATCAGGGGTTCTCAACCTATGGCCCATGGGTCAGACCCGCCCCGACACCATTTCATCTGGCCCATGCTGCCCTTGCTCCTCCTGGCATCAGAGGTAAAATTTGCCCACACATACACAGGACACTGCTGTAAATGATGTGCAGCTGTCATAAATGTGTTTATGATAGCCGCAGGTCGTTTACAGCAGCATTCTGGACATGTGCAGGCACTTTTTACTTCCACTTCCAGGTGGAAGTCAAGTATCTTTCCTTCTCTTTTTGATAATGTAAGGTAACAAAAGGCCTATTTGATGCTATCCTCACTTTCTATTGTGCAGTCTCAAACTACATGGATATTGCTACATATAAATTAATGCTACAGTGATGATGGAATACAACCATGAGATATCAAAACAATATGCGCAACAAGCTAACACTAATGGTCCAAACTTAAAGATGGATAAGTGCTAAGTGATAATGGCCAGCTGAGTCCATAACTGGCCACATGGTGGTAGGAGGAGAAAAATCAATGGGATTGCTTTTCTGCATGTTACAGACACTGATGGCAGCAGTGCATTATATTGGTTTGGCATCCAGCTGATTTGGACCAACTCCACTGGAACAATACACTAATAGACTACTTTCAGAAAAGTTTTCTTCAACCTCTTGAGCTTGTTTTTGTCATTTTTACAGTAGAAAATTAAACTTTGATTAAAATTGATGGATATTTTGGTGATTTGTGGGCATTTTAAGGAGTTCCTTTCCTTTCATCAGAATAGCTTTGATTTCTATCCACTGCTTTGGTGGGAGGGTAGGAAGAAATATCAAATTTTGCAGCAACAAAAAGAGACAGATCTGTTTACTTGACAGCATTAATTGATTAGCTCACCCAGATGCTAGGCCACTGAGTAGTTCTTCTATTGATGAAATAATAGCTTGAGCTGGAGCTTTAAATCTTTCTTTGGTGTTGCCTTACACTGTGGATGCATCAATGACAGAAGCTTTTTCATGCTTAAAAAATGCTTCCCAAGATAATGGAATGTAACCAGTAGACACAATGGTTGAAATCCTGTTTTTGCAAGAGTAAAATAAAGTTACACCAACATAGATTCACCAGGTGTTACACAAAGGTAACAGAGGGATGCACAACTTGACTTTGCAGTCGGTGTACAGTTCCCATTGTGACTATTTGTGGACAGCTCTTCTGCCTTGGTGCTGTTGTAACAACCACAGGGCTAATGTCAACTTACACTCTGTAACTGTGCTATGCAGCCTACAGGGAAGGAACTATATTATAAGTGTTTACAGTAAAGAGCAAGTGTATCAGCAATGATCCATCACAAATATAATGTTTAGGAGGCTTTGAAGGAAGTGCTGAACCTTCCAGAATGATCATAAGCACGGAGCCACCAATTATCACAAAAAAAAATATCTTTTTCTTTCTTTTCCTTCCCCCGCCCTTCTGAGAAATAGAAGACTACTTTATTGAATAGGATATTATTCAATATTATTATTTCCACCATATTTTTAGTAGTTGCACATACTTTGCCACCACTAGAACAAAATGAAGAAGAAAGCTTCGTGGAAGAAGCAAAATGGTGGCCAGGCTGCCAAAACAGTTACCATTGTTGCCCATTGCGCTAGCAGTCCAAAAAATAAAAAATTCTTTGAGAAAAGAAGAAAGCAAAACTATGAGCACAGCAAGTAGTGAGGAACCCTTGGAGAACATTTCCTTTTCCTGGAGAAATTCAGATAAATTGTTTCTCCAATTTCCCTTCCCATGAATTTCAATATATCATTTTCATGTAGTTATAAATGCCAGCCTAACAGTTCGAAAGCAAGAAATTGCAAGGGCCCACTTCAGTGGGAAAGTAAACAGTGTTCCGTGTGCTATGTCTACTCATGCCTGCCACATGACCATGGAAACATCTGCAGAAGCAGACAGCGCTGGCTCTTTGGGTTTGAAACAGAGATGAGAACTGAAGCCTAGAGTTGGATACAACTGGCTTTTGAGCAACGGATACCTTTACCTTTACATGTTAACTATATACTGTACAACCTATTTGAATGGATCAGTGCACAGCAGTCCTGTAATTGCTTAGGTTGTGACCAATCAGCCAGAAGGTCCAATTTCAAGATCACTGAGAATATCTTTCAGAGAAAACCTGATATACACATACAGCACAATGTGTTGGCTTCTGCCCTTGGAATTAGTCACACTGATTGATACCTTTTACTGAGACAATCCTAAATGCCTCTGGCTGAAATATTTTCTGATCATTTGCCAGACTTCCTGTAATCTTCCAGGACCCTTCCCCAAAGGAATGGTGGGATCAGTCAGTGTGTTGCAGTGGCTTTGATCTGACCCAATATAAATCCCGACTCAGTTTATGAAGCTTGTGGGGTAAATCTTTTGCTTTGGGTAAATTGATCCCTCTTAGTCTAAGCTGCCCATTCAGTTGATGAGAGGCTGAAACATCTGCTCAGAGCTGGGGAAACCCAATAACTCAAAATTGCAAAAGAAGACTATTTGGAAGTTCTTCCTAATTCTTAGGTGAAATCTCTTTTCCTGCCATTTCACTCAGTTCATTCACATTATCCCTTCCAGAGTAGCAGAAAACAAACTTGCTTGATTTTCTGTGTGACAGACTTCAGATATCCAAAGATAACTATAATAGTATCTCTCTGTCTTTCCCTGCCTCAAGCTAAACTTGTGTAGCTTCTCTAACCATTCCTCATAGGGTTTGATTTCCAGAAGACTTTCAATGATGTACAATACAGTATATGGTATAATTGAGAATCACATCCCCAGAATTATTTTAGAAAGCCTTTTTCTTCAAAGGAATCTTGTGCGATGTTAGTAGGGTTAACTTTGGCTTATGAGTCAGATTTGTGCACCGGAGTCAAATGGCCTGAACTGTGTCTGCTCTTTAATGAAGGGGAAATGTTTGCCTTGCCGAACCTTTCTCTGTTGAAGATCCAGGTAAGAATATATTGATTTTGACAGTCCATTAACACATGCAGAAGCCACTGGCATATCCTAGGAAGGTTTCAAATGCAACAGCCTACTCCAATTGGGTAAAGATAACAGTGATGTTATCTTTAAAGTTTCACAGGAGGACTTTTCGTTGTCTTTGCAGCTACAGACAAAATCTACTCTTTGGGAAACACTTCTCCAAATTATTAAGTGCTACAGATCTATGACCGGATTCTACCGTAAGCTAAGTTGTTAGACCAGGAGTGCCCAAACTACGACCTGGGGTCTGGATGTGGCTCGTGATGCCAATTCATCTGGCCCACAAAGCCCTCATCGCTCCTGGAAGCGGAAGTAAAATGCGCCCATACAGGTGCATTTTACTTCTGCTTCCAGGAGTGACGAGGTCTTCGCAGGCTGGATGAATTGGCATCAGGGGCCACATTCGGCCCCTGGGCAATAGTGACCAGCTTCCTGAACCACATGACTGGCCTGCAGCCTGAAAACTTTGGGCACCCCTGTGTTAGACAGTTTTTACATACATTCTCCCTTTTCTTCTGTGTTTTCAATTACTTTTTTAGAGTTTTAGTACATCAGCTAAACTGTTTTTGAGCAGCCAAGACACAGAGTAGGCACAACCTAGCAAAAGTTAAGGTTTTTATAAAAAATTTCAGCAGAAATTATCTAATGCTTAGATAAAGGTCGTCCTTGCTTGAAAGCCAGTTGTATTTGACTCTAGGGTTCAGTGCTCATTTCTGTTTATAACCAAAGAGTCAGCACTGTCTGAGTCTGCAGATGTTTCTGTGAACATGTGGCAGGCATGACTAGACATGGAATGTTGTTTACCTTCCCACCAGAGTGGTACCTATTTATCTACTTGCTTTTTCTTGCTTTCGACTGCTAGGTTGGCAGGAGCTAGGATGGAAGCTAACTCCATCTTGTTGGGTCTCGAACTGCCAGCCTGCCAACCTTCCAGTTGCGAAGTTCAGTGTCTTAACCACTAAGCCACCACAGTCCGGTGCTTACCTCTTCCCTTACAGATTGGATTTGCAGACAAACATTCAAGGTGCTTCACTTTTATATGTTGCAGAGCCATAGTCACAGAAAGGTGGGAGAGGGTTATAGCAGAAAGGGGTAGGCGGGTTAATTGTTTTTATAGGCCATTATATGAATTTTTAAAACTTACATTTTCTTTTGAGAAGTGATTCATTCTGGCTAGACCAGGCCAAGTATTATTTGTCCTCCTTTGTGTTATATCTTTATTCCATTCCAAAGGGTGTAATGTGTAGATATCATGAGTTTTGAGGTGGAGAATCAGTGGGCAGGTGCCATGGGATACTGTTTTCCTCTGGCTAGTGTGTTGCATGGGTTGGTGGTTCTTCAGAGAAATGGCATCTGGATACGGAAGAGTAAAACCACTCCTTTCCATGCACTGGGGCCCAGATAAAAATTCGATCAAACAAACAAAAATCCCTGCTATAGTTGTCAGTGATTCATTTAACACCAAAGGTGGTTAACCCCCTAAAAATGGCTAGTGAGGGCAAACTGATGGCCATCAGGAACACCATGCATGAGGCAATGTAGGTGCTGCATTTTAATTGGATGATATCCCCCTTGAATTTAAACAGAGCATGCTCATTGGCCATCTATCATCTGTTTCGCCCCCGCAGCCCCTTCACCCCCTTCCTGGGTTCAGAAATACAGCATTAGTGAAATGTCAGTTTGTGTTAACATCAGCAGTGGCCTGTGCCACACACCATCTTCTGTGTTTCTGCACAAAGATAGCCGAGCCCACAAGAGTCTCTCTCTGCTCCAGAGATCGATCCAGCCTTCATGTCTGAGATTAACTTACATCGCAGAGGCCAGGATGGGATGTGAAGAAGCCGGGTTGGATTGGTGTTTACTCATTGAACCTTGAGGCAGAACTTCACTGAATGGCTCAGTTGCTGAAATGACTACACTTTGGGTACTCTTTCCTCCCCAGCACCACCACTTGTTTTTTAGGACGGGCATTGATAAGAGCAGCTCCCTGAGGAGTTGAATGTCTGAGTGATCTAAACCCAGGGCAGTCGAGCTGAAGAGGTTGTGTCTGCAGTAACCAGTTTGCACTGAATAGTTTCATCAATAATTTATGGCTGTGACTGGTTGCTATTATTACTTTTTAAAAAGGCAAAACAAAAACAAAACAGATTGCACTGTGATACTTGCATCCACTTGTAACTCAATAAACACAGTCCGTCCAGCAAATGCTGGCCATAGAATCATAAAATCATAGAATAACTGAGCTGGAAGGGGTATTTCAGGCCACGAGTCCAACACCCTGCCCAATGCAGGATTTATGATTATTGGTACCTTTCAGGTATTTGAAGAGTGCTACCATATTCCCTTCTGAGTCTCCTTTCTCCAGACTAAATATGCCCAGTTCCTTCAGTCTTTCCTCATATGGCATGGTTTCCTATCCTCTGATCCTTCTTGTTGCTCTTCTCTGTAACTGTTTTAATTTGCTTGCATCTTTCTTAAAGTTCAGTGCCCAGAATTGGACACAGTACTCTAGATGTGGTCTGACTAGTGCTGAATATAAGGGGACTAGTACCTCACAGTTTTTGGGGACTATATTTCATTTAATGCAGCCTAAATCAGCATTGGCCTTTTTTGCAACCAAGATGCACTGTTGACTCATTTTCAGCTTGTGATGTATAACAGTCCCAAGATCATTGTTTCTTATAGTACAGTCAAACCTCGCACAAAGAGCGACTCGCTTAAAGAGTAACTCGCTTAAAGAGCAGAATTTTCTCTGAATGTTTGCTTCGCTTAACAAATAAAACCAACCAAAAACTCACTTAACAAATAAATTGGGGTTCGCAATCCCCCCACAATTGGTCACTTACAATGGTGTTTTGCTTAAAGAGCAAACTCGCTTAAAGAGCAGTCCTGTGGAACGCATTATGCTCTTTAAGCGAGGTACAACTGTATAAGTGATCCAAGTACCCACCCACCACTATCTTGTAATGTCTGGTTCTTTTCCCCTAGGTGTAAAACTTTGCACTTTCGCCTGTTACATTTCAAACAGGAACATCCAGCTAATTCTGTTTTGCAACAATCAATCTATTGCTCCAAAGCAACACAGAAGCTGAGGGTACGGGGTAGATACGAATAATCTGTAAATGAATAAATAATGATGATGATTTCTCTTTCCTTAACTAGCATAATGATCCTTACTTAGTTTTTGCATTTTAATCCCTCTCCTCCTTATCTTTCACTTTGCAACTCTGGTAGCATTTTGCTTATTAGTCTTCTCTGTTGCAAACCTTCTATCTTCCTTGCAGGACATTGGTGACCCCAAATATTTGAGAATAATTTCAAAAATGATTTGAAGTAGAAGACTATCCATGCCTCTTTATTTCAAAATGTTTTAAGACTTGAGAAATCATTTCATTACAGTTTGCTTCAACCCGGAGGAATGCTAGCAAGTGTGATGTCTCTTGATCTTTGGTGGTTAATATCAATTTTTCAGGCCCTTAGATTAGGTTTCTTTTTTCAGGAGTCAGTTCAAAATATGCATTCTGCCAAACCTTGAGAATTAGTTCATATTTGAACTACAACTCCCAGAATCCTACAATTGGCATGGCCACAGAGGGTATTTCTAAATTCTCATCTTGACTTAGACAAGCTAAGGAAGATAGTATCTGAATATCTAAAGGGGTTCTTGCACCTGCACAAATCTTGGATCCCTTTTTAAATCTTTTTAAACTTTTTAACCTTTTTAAATTTTTTAGATCTTTGTAAATTCATGGTTTAATTCTTTTTTAATTGATTTTTTAAAGTAATTTCAAACCTCAAGGTTTTAATTTATGAATTTTCTGTAAGCCGCCTAGAGTCAGGTTCGCCTGATTGGGGCGGGATAATAAATCTAAATAAATAAATAAATAAATAAATAAATAAGAGAGGGTGCCCATATGTCCTACTTCATAGAAAAGAGTCTCCTGTTAGAAGGAATCTTTTGACTTGAAGGGCTGTCCTGTCCATGCCCAGTTGAAGGATAAAGAATCTTGAGAATCAGGTTATTGACTTTTCCTATCAATTTTCCCAGCCCAGGAAGAACAGAGTCAGCTATTATATGCACTCCGACTTGGGACTAAGCACCATGTATTCTACATCTCAGCAAACAGGCAAGGGATGGGCATGAGTGAACAAGAGGAAGAACATGCTCTGTGACACATAATTTAAACTGGTAATATTCATCTCCAGAATGAAAGACACAGTCTATACAAGAGCAAAATACAATGATAGGAAAGGTTGGGGAAAAGGTAACATGGCCCTGCACTTAGGAAGTGAAATGACTTTTTCCCCCAGTGAGAAGAACAGCGGTGCACAAACGCCACTGTTGTAGTCTGCCATCTTTATTATCGATTGCGAGCAAAGTTGTAGGGTAGTTTTTGATTAGGCACATTTATAGGCGACCAGGGACCACATGTATATTTAATAAGAGTTTCCATTATCAGAATACATGCTAAGGGGAATACAATAACATTATTTTCCACTTTCTCAGTACTCATGCTAACTGTAATAATGTTGTAAGGCTTAAGTGATGTCTTTATTGAGAGAATAAACTAGAACTAAGGTTGGTGTGTTTCTACAACAGAATAAGCTGTTTTGTTCCTACCACAGAGCCCATTATTGGTCTTTGAATTATTATTCTCAACAGGCACAATTGCGAACATGAGGCACTTGGTAGTCCCATTGAATGTTCCAGATGCCTGTATAGATATGGGTCAGTGGGACTGGGCCTCAGAGAATCCACAGAGACAAATCAAGTTTAAGGAGCAAAATCTATAGAAGAAAATGAATGTAGTGTAATCTTTTAGAGCAACAATTCTCAAATTTTGGCCCTCCAGATGGTTTGGATTTTTATCCGAAGAGACTCAGCCAAATTCACCCATAGTCAGGAATTCAGGAAACTAATAGTTGCCTGTTTCAAAGCCGAAGAGCCAGCACTGTCTGCTTCTGCAGACATTTCTGTGGTCATGTGGCAGGCATGACTAGACACTGGAGTGGTTCCTCTTTATCTACTTGCAATTTATTGCTTTCGAACTGCTAGGTTGGCAGGAACTGGGACAAAGACGGGAGCTCATTCCGTCATGCGGTACTCGGGAATCGAATTGCTGACCTCCTGCCTTCCAGTCAGCGTCTTAGCCGCTTGACCCACTACACTCCCTTTAAAAATCCATTGCAATTCAACTCAGGCATGAGCATGACAACACCTTATACATACTTAGGTCCTGAGCACCTGAATGGTCTTTGGAGGCCAAAATCACAGAAGTCAGGCTGTGATAATTTGAGCATATCATAAGAAAGACAAAACTCACTACAAAAGACAATGCTAGGAAAAGCTGAAGACAGCAGGAAAAGAGGGAGCATGTCTATAAGATTGATTGATTACATAAAGCAGGGGTTTTCAACCTGTGGCCCACGAGCCAGATGCAGCCCAAAGCACCAATTCATATGGCCCATCACCACCTCCACCACACCCGGAAGTGCAATGTGGTGGAAGAAGGGCAAAATGGCCATCTGGCCCACAAAGCTATCTGAGGGAGTGTGACCCGGCCACCGGCTTAAAAAGGTTGAGAACTCCTGACATAAAGGAAGCCACAACCATGAGTTTACAAAAGCTGAGCAAATAATATTGTTGAAAGTGAGAGATGATGCGATGGCGCATAAAAACAACAAAGACAGGGACACTGGGCAGGCATAAAACCTGAGCTGGGAGCAAGGCTTCAGAGATTTCTGTACAGTCTGTTCTTATTCAGAGCTCAGACCAGATCCGCCTTTAAAGAAAACATTTTTCTACTAATTTCACCAAGGACAAAGTGTAATTGTCGGCTGCAACTTGATCCGAGTATACTTTTTTCTCTCCTGCCCCAGGGCGCCAGGAGGCCTGGTCTTGGAGGCCGGCTGGTTCTGTACCACCTTTGCCCTTTGAGGCAAGCAGGAAAAATGCCATTGGTGTGAATTTGTTTAAGGTGGATCCCAGCTTGCCATGAATTGACACACACACACTATAATCATGGAACCATCTCCTGCAGCACGTATTAAATGAGACATGCAGGATTTAACACTGGGACTGCAATGGACTGCCGCACCCTTTTAGGATATTATCAAGGTGTGCCTTCACAGCCAGTACATCTGGCATGGCCTCTTCTGCCTCCATGACTATTGAGAATCAGAGTTCCTCCTCCACTCATTTTGCTGTTGGGCCCAGTATGATAGTGTCCAGTGGCATTTCTTCTACTAAGGGGGCCATCACCCCACCCAAAGAGGTTTATCTGCCCACAGACATTGGTCCCTTTGGGGAGTCAGGTTATTTACTTCTGCTCAACATTCAGTATTGAGTCACTGGCTGTACAGCCTACTCTGTTACTGTAGCGGGATGTCCAGCAAGACATTAACAAATATTACAAAGTGTAATACATTGTCTGGATCAAGCTCAACTATTTATTGAATTTCCCCCCCCCCTTTTTATCACAAAAGTTACCCCTCATTACCATGCCAAATAAACTGCTCACAAGAAACTACAGATCCTCACAGACAGTGCTTACTACCACTAAAGATTCCCCAATAATGTTGAAGATATAACAAAAGATGAATACAAGTTTGACTTCTGCAATTACAAGAGGTGCTCAAAGTAGTTATCATCAGCATCCAGATTATAGTGATTATAGTGAACTACTGCTTGAGCAACGTTGACCAAAATTGCTGCACATGCTATTTCCATTCCTTCTCCAAGTATCACCAGTGTAGCCAAATTTCTATGGTACACCACATCCTTTAAGGTCTCCTAGAGGTAGAGGTCAAGGGATGTTAAGACAGGAGAAAGGGGGGTAACTCAACTTCACCTCTTCAAAATGGTCTTGTACTCCTCGAATGACAACCATGCTTCCACCGTTTTCTTTGACTGCCCTGCCTGTCGAATTGTGATGCTAGCATTTTTTTGAGTGAACATCATACTACACATTGATACTGTAATTAAATTCAACTTCGAAAAGTAAGACATAGGTAACATCTCTTAAAATGTATATACATTTTGACACCCTCTCTGTGTTTGTGTGTATGTGTGCACACAGTGGTGCTTCTACCAGATGGGCAGAGTATGTATGTATGTATGTATGTATGTATGTATGTATGTATGTATGTATGTATGTATGTATGTATGTATGTATGTATGTATGTATGTATGTATGTATGTATGTGTGTGTGTGTGTGTGTGTGTGTATGGGTGGATGGGTGGATGGGTGGATGGGTGGATGGATGGATGGATGGATATCCCTCTGTCTTTCTCAGATGACTTCACCATATTTGGTGAGGAACCTTCTCAGAGTTCATTTAATGTATTAGTATAGGCTGGAAGCTTTACCTGGACTGGCCATTCCATATGTGTTATATTCTTTGCCATCCACTCACATGTCATTGATAATCATGAAGTATAGAAGTATATGATTCTAAATGAGACCACCAGGGAAGGAGTGAGAAGATAAGGGGAGTAATTTTAAAAATAAAAATAAAAAATGAAGTGATTCTTAAAATGAAATGCCAGCCAGAGGAGATAAGAGGAAAAACCAGTCTTCCTACTGGTTAAAGCAAGAGCTGCTCTGGCTGAATTTTTGTCTATTCAAAGTGGGTAGAAAGGAGACTTTAGAGACTGTCAAACAGTTCCCTGGCCTTTAAGAGCAAAAAGTAACAAAAGCCCAGATTTCTGTTCCTCTCCTCATTCAGTTATTGAAGGTTTCTGACATTGTTCTTTTTTTCTACTGAGCCTGCTCCAGAATTACAAAATGACAGATATTGTATTTAAAAGGAGTGGGTGAACTTTTAAATAGTTCCACAACTAATGTTTGGATCACCTGCAAATGAAAAAAGCTACAGTAATTAATATCTTAAGGTTTTTTTTTAAAAAAAAACAAACAAACTTGCAGTTTGAATATATTTCAGCAATTTCTGAATGCACTGCAGAAAAAGATCACTGGTGCCTGAATGGGGCTATAAATCACTTATATATTGTTAAAACCATCCCTTTAAAACTATTTGACCAAGCATTACTGTATTTGGCAAAGGGCAATATCAGACTGTCTACTCCTACTGTTCCACACTTGGTGTTTATCCAAAGCCCACTTTCAAAGTTATAATTTTGGTTTTGGAGTGGCTCCATTTTTGGAACCACCTTGTTGAATGTTGATTTGTTCTGCCACACAATATCACTTCCTGCTCTCTTGTGAGGCAGTAATGTGCATGCCTAGAATATATGTCCTCAGCAGGTAGACTTAGAATTGGCAGTATTATGAAATGTGAGCAAAATGTCAGTAAAGACCCAAAGGTTTATCACATTCCATTTATCTTTCTTTCCCCTTGTAATTCCTGAATAAAATATAAAAGTACAGAACAAAAAGGAAATCAATTCAGTTACCCTTAAATCGATATAGCATCATAGCGTCTGAGTCTCAGAAGTTGGCAGGAAAGACCCTTCCAAATATCTAGCAGAACAGAGTCAGAGAATGGTGGCTGCCCAGGCAATGTGTCACAGATAATTAATGAGCCAACCTATTTGTCATCATCCTTTAAACTTTAAAGGGACTTTAAAGGAAAACGATTCTGATCACCACCTAAAGAAGTGCTTACCTCGGCAAAAGCATCTACTTCAAAATGTCCATTTCTTTTTTAATGATCCAGTTCACTTAGTAATCCGCTTCACAAGAGTTGTCATTTTCTAGCAGAAATCCATTTTAAACGTCGTGCTGACCAGAACTTGGAAGAGTTGCTTTTTCTTTTGCACTAAAGATCCCAAAATCCACAAGCAGTATGGATAATACTGATAATTTTTTGGGGTGGTGGTGGAGGTTAGAGAGCACATAAGACACTGTTTTTAATTTAAAAAAAATCACAAACATTATTAGTATTATTTTTACAATTGTCTGAGTAAGCAAGTTGAATGAAAAGAAGAAGAGGCAATAACAGCTTAATAATGCCTCTTTTTCAGTGAGTTCATGGCATGTTTATTTTTTCTTGTCAGAACTCCACCTGACTGTGCAAAAGCTGCCAACCAATACTATTGCTTCTTATTAATCAGATACATAGCATGTTAAATGGTTTGTGTTTATGATCTCATTTGTCACCATAACAACCTTGCAATGGCCTACTTCATATGGCCTACTTTTATTATTAATGTGATAAATTTCAATCTTGCATAGAGAGGCTGAACTGGGGAAACAGTGTCTCATCAAAGGCTGTCCATCTTGCGAACTGTGGGCTGGTAAGATCCTCTCTTTGAGCACTGAGGAGCATGTTAGGCTGTCAGACCTTGCTAATGGGAACTGTTGACACTTAGAGACTGAAAAGTGGACTTCTAGAGCATTCTAGGAAGTACAGTAATGTGTTTTGGGCTCACATCTTGGATACTGAAGCACAACTGCTTGAGCCAAGATTTAAAGGAGAGTTCAATGAGCAGTATGAATTTACTCACTAGATTAGGGCTGTTAATACTATTGCATGAAGATTTATGATTTTGTTGATGAAGGTGTCCTCCATGCTGGAAGTGCTATGGCCAAATCTCTGAGGATGAGCCTCTCTTTCTGTTTCACTAGGGTGATCCTTGGACAACAAATATTTCATTTTTTAATTCTAGATCTGTGCATAAAGCCTTTCTTGCTTGGTAAAATTTGCCATTTACTTGCACAGACCAGAGACATAATCTCCAAGATCATTGGCATGATCAGGAAGAAGAGTAAGATTAATAGTGACCTTCTTCTTCTTTTGTGTCTAGATCAGAATACTTCTTCTATGTCTAGGCCAGACGTGAAACTGCCAAAATGAAACCACTTTCGTGGCTTTGTCATTGGCCAAACACCAGTCCTCATTGGTACATGTTTCCAGTAGTAACTGGCAGACCAGCAGATGATCTGGATTCAGTATCTCTCCACATTCGTACAAAGTGTTGTTATCTGCTAGTAGCTCCCACTTGAGCATGTTGGTCTTACATTTAAGGACTCTGACCCTCAGCCTATATTAATTATGGTGCTAATGATAACACAAAATTCTGAAATCTGTGTGTGTTATTTGTGCAATGTTCACAAAGTAGCAGGTTATACCTGTGGCAAATTAACAGCCTCATCATCAACAGTACCGCCATGAACATCAACACGATCATCATCCTGTTTTAGTCATAAATGAAATATGAAGTAACATATGAAGTAGCCAAACAATCACAAAGCATAAAAACAAAAACAAACAGAAGCGAGTCCCACCCAGATACACTAGCAGGCTGTGACTAATTAGCCTTGTAAAGCTTGTGCACATTGCTCTTTCACTGGCCAGCTGCCCACTTACAGCTACTCTTCTGGACTTCCCTGCCTTGTGGCTCTGAATGATTTTCTCAGTCATACTCCTCTTACTCCTTGTAAAGTGTTTTTTACAATCCAAATTCTTCAGTTGGCATAATATGTAGCAACCCAATTAAGATGAAACAACAAGAGAAACAACAGCTACAGCTACTAGCAGCAGCTATAGTAATATTACCAACAGTAATATTATTACGTTATTTATTTTTGCATGCTGCCAAGTCAATTCTGACTTACAGTGACCCTTTCCATGGAATACTAGTACAGAACACACAGAAGCAGTTTATTGTTCATTTCATCTGGGGGTGCCCTGGGACTGTGTAGCTTACCCAAGGCCACACAAGGCTGGCTCTTCTCCCTGGAGGCACAGTTAAGACTCAAACCCCCAGTCTCTGGTTCCACAGCCAGATATCAAACTACGGGACTATTCAGTTCATAAAATGGAACCACATGTTATATTATTTGGCATGCAACTGTACCTCCTTTATCAGGGTTCTAAAATATGGATGGAGGGCACCAATCCAGATCAGGCCCAGTGCACAACAGCATACCAGATGCTTACTCAGGCAGCAACCTTTGACAACTGCAGAGCTCACTTTTAGCCTATTCTTACCCATAACACTTGATGGGAACAAGCTAAAAGTGGCCCCTTCCCAAAAAAGTAGAACCCCTTAACTGGGGGTCAAAAAGGAGTGCTCAAGAGAAGGTTGGAGCACCCCAGCAGCTGTAACTATGAATAATCCCTAAGAGCTCCAATGAGGAGACTTTAAGTACTGTCTGGACAGGCTCAGAGTTGGTAACAAAGAAATAAAAATGGTGGTGGTGGTGTTATATTATTTCCTTTATAAATGAATCTTTCTTGGCTTTCCTGATGGATGTCATTGATTAAATTAAAGTCTATATTTTTTTATAGATCAATGTTTCCCAACCTTTGTTTTTTGGACTTCAATTCCCAGAAGCCTAAATCAATTCTCCAAAGCACTGATCAGCCAATATACTGATTTAGGCTTCTGGGAATTAAAGTCCCCCTGTGGGGCTTGGGCCCCATGTTGGGAACCACTGATATAAATGTATGTATTATACATTGTAAAGTTCTATTTTTACTGCGGATACATCCAGATACGGCTTCTATTGCACAATTGTTCTGCCTTATTTGTGGAATTTTATGAGGCGATTAGATGACCAATTGTACTAACCTTTCCTCGTTTTTCCAGTATTTCTATCTCTATTAATGAAGGAAAGAGAAAATGTTGCCCATTGCCTTTTTTGCCTGGCAGTCCTAGAAGCCCTTTTTGAGGCATTCTGGATTAAATATCTATGTTATTTTGAGAAAGATATACAGTAATAGAAATGGAATGAATTGGCAAAACATGTTCTAGGGCTAGGCCAACTGTTTTTCTGGCCCAGGCAAGTTGAGCTCTGATGTTTCAAGAAAAGGGAGTTCACAAAAATTACTTTTTTGGACTAGAGTTTTCAGATTATCTCAGCCAGCATGGCAAATGGCTGGGGACTGGGGAAGCAACTTTCCCAGGATGTAACCTATACTAACCTTATTATTGTCTCGATCCTATTTCAATGTTGTTGTTTTTTGTGGGTAAGATAGGCATTATTTGCTATGTGAACTCACATTTTCACTTCTTCCATTCTACTTTCTTCAATACGTTTACTTCCAGGTGCCTCCCTCACTGTTGATCAACAATTATGGGAAAATTAGGGAAATGCCAGGTTACGATAGGCTGCTTTGTGTGCTAATCTGACAGCACATCCCATTGAGTCTTTGTTGAACTCAACTTTTGAGTAGGCATCTGTAGGGTCAAATGGTAAATGAGTTTTCTGAGAAAGATGAGAAAAAATGACTAAAGATAAACTATATAACAGTTTTAGCTATCACAACACAACAGATAACTCCATTTTGAGCAGTTCTTTCTTTATTCGTGTCAGAGGCATCACCAGCATACAAAGCTAAAATTAACATATCTAAAACAAAAAGGAATTTTGAGAGGTATACTGTATGTACCAGGTTCTTAAAAACAATACCTGATGGCCTTTAACTGTCACATAAACTTCCCAGGAAGTTCATATTGCTCTTTACGGTTGGATACAAAAAGCAGGATTATGCAGCTTCTTTGGCTACTACGGTAAGACAATTCATGTTTTGATCTATCGATCACATTTACAAGCTATTCAGTAAGAATGTACTTTATGTGCTTTATGCTGTCAGTAAGATTAACACTTAGCAAAATCAAATTTTGGGGCTACAGTGTCCAGAATCTCACAGCTAGTATGGCCACAAAAATCCTGAAATTCTCCATTCTGGGAGTTCTACCTGTCAGACAGACACCTAAATATGTCTGACCTGAGAAAAAAGCCTAAGGTCTAAGACTTCATGGGCTAGCACAGCCATAACTCCACCTTACCTCCTATTCAGAATGGAAGCTCTCAGTGGATCAGTTTTGTTTTCGATGAGAAATTAGCCACTAGGTCATCCTGACTGGGTTGTATAACCTTGCAGTCCAGTTTTCCTACAGATAGTTAATGGATTTAAAAAAATGAGATTTTATCTTGGTTGGTATTTCTTTTTGAATGAGAGTGAGCAGAAAAGGGAATCCTGTAGACCATCTTGATTGCTGACATTGGTGTTGTCAACATTCAGGATGACATTTGCCATATAAAGTTTACAAAGCAAAGTTTGGCAGTCTTTTTCCTGCTGGCAATGTGGACATATCATGAGTAACATTTTGAATTCGTGATATAGAATCAAAATATCCCTCATTCATAAAGTTGAGGGCTTTTAAATGATTGAATTGAATAAAAGGTTGCAGGCTAATAGTGCAATCTATGCACTATTTGAGTCTACTCGAGTCTCATTGAATTTAAGTGTGTTTCCTAGTGAATATGTATAGGATTACACATTTTCACATCTATCATTCATTTTGGATACAAATTGTGCATACTTTCCATCTCTGTCACATACATACACTTCTGCACTCACATTGCAATGCAGTTTGTCTGGTTTCCAGTTTATTATTCCTCATAGTTTGGCTGAGTTCAAGATATCCAGTCCATGAATAATTTGCCATTATTTTCATGTACTCCTCTCCACAGTTGTCTTCATTCTTTATAACCAGTTTCTCAGATATGATGAACAGAGGCTAATTCTAAACACCATTGTGTATACCATTGAAAGCTGGCAATTATATACATAGGTCAGGGGCTTAATAAAATCCAGTGGATAGAAATCTATGCTTCTTAGCACAGGGATATGAAAGAAAACATTTCCTGCATGTTGTTATCAGAACCATTTCCCCCTCCTTCGCTCTCTAAATACAACAATTTAAGTACTGCTTCCCAGATATATAATTAGGTACAAGCAAAGTTTATTCTGCCAACTTTTAAAAACATTTCTTAATATTGCTTATAAAAATTCTCCCAGAAACAGCTCATTTTAATCATCAGTCAGCATTTTTATTGTATGATAATCCTTAATTGATTGACGTTTAATCACAGTCTTTGTATTTTACTATCCCACGTCTCATAAGAGGCAATTTTCTCTTTACTGTAGTTTAACAGCTGATGAAAAAGATTTAAGGAAACCTATAAACTTAAGATTGGTTAATGGTCCCTTATAAAAGAATATTACACTTCTAGGATCCATTGCCCAGATGTGATACTCAATTGTAGAAATGTGCATGGGGTTTATTAAATTACAGCACAAATCTTCAGCCTCCTGAATTATTGTGCATGTTGGTATTGTTAGGCAAATGGGGAGACACATTATTACTTCCAGTTGTTCGCATTACTGTGGTATAATACAGGCAGAGACAGCTGGCACATTTGCTCCAGGCAAATGTGGAGCTACAGCAGCTGCAGAATTCTGGGCCCCCAGTGAAGGTCCAGCACCGCTGAGTCAGTGCTGGGTGCTTTATCAAAGGATGTCCAGAAATTAAAAGCAATTAGTGCCTCCCATTGTAAGTTAATCAACAGTGGTTTGCTCCATTCTTTATTTAGCCTACCACATTTTGGTCTGGAAAAGAGAAGACTTGATAGCAGTATGCCTCAGAGCACACATAACAAGCTCTTCTTAAAGGGTAAAGAAACCAATGATTAGATACCTCCTTTTTCTTTGCAAAGGAAGAGTCCATTTCAATTACAGAAATATTAAATCCTGTCTGGAGCTAGTAGGCTATTGTAAACAGATGTGGCCAAAAATGGAAGCATAAGTGCAATATGGAACATTTGGTATCATTATCAGAGAGTGGTACAAACTGGGGAACGAAAAGGCTTAATGAAGTTCTGTTTTCCATATTTCAGAGGTTTCCTGATAGTTTGTTTTCATGTCATTTATTTATTTATTTATTTATTTATTTATTTATTTATTTATTTTTGTGATTTATATTGCTGCCCAACTCAAAAGATTACTCTGGGTTGAAAGGATTTTTTCAGGGGCACCCGAATGAGGTACCTTTCATGCCCTTCATTGTGCAGCTGTCGGGAATAGAATCCATCTTCCCAGACTGCAAGCCTAGCGCCTTAACCACTAAGGCCAGGGAAGCTACAGGTTTTCTGATAAAAACCATACTATACTTCCATGGGTTCTGTCACCCTAGAAACATTCACCAACTTTTCAGGATATGAGAGGCCTGGACATAAGGCTGGCCCAAGACATTTCTCTGCCTGAAGAAGTGATGTGCAGGATATGATGCCCCTTGAACTCCAAGTTAAGGTATATGTAGTGTAACATCCACTCATTAGACCCAAAGAAGAAATGGAACATTAGCAACAATGTTGACTTATCATAGTCCCATTGATTCAGTGGATCTACACTTCTTAGGACTAACTGTTGGATGGATTCCCTTGTACAGTATAGTCATGTTATTCTGACACATGAGACAAATAGTCCCACAAACATATTTACCATCCTGGGCAGTAGAAATAATTTAATTTACTATATTAGCTTTTTTGCCAATAAGGGGAAAAGTTTTTGTGTTATTTTGTGGATGGTTTTCCATAAATTTTCCTGGACAAGCTATTTCACTAAACATGTAAAACACATGGCATTAGGAATACACCAGGCCCATTACCCTATTTTACTGCTACTTTCATTTGTGTTGAGAGTGACCTTATGAAGAAAAGCTCTCCTGTATTATTAGATCTCTGCAAAATTTAGAACATTAAATTTTCAGCATTCTAAATCCTATGTAGAGCATACATTAAGGCCTTTTCTATATGTCCTGTTTCCTCCTGTTTAAGAAAAGGGTTCAATTGTCCATTGATCTAGATTGGTTGAACAGATCCACATGATGTTGCTGGAGTGTTGGGTCAATCCTTCACCCTTGCTTTCCATTTCAGTACTCCCAAGCCCCTCTTAGGAACTGCAGTCCTTTCAGATTTATTATGCCCATTGTTCCTTTATCTTGAAAAAGTATAGATCTTATGAGCATGTGCAGGTTAAGAACTCCCCCTGATATCAGCTGTGATGTCAGATGTGGAAGAGTTCTTCTCAGGAGCAGAATATTTTCTCCCCAGTACAACTGCCTCTTGCGTTCTGCTTCATGCTCAGCAAGATCAATGCTACTTTACTGAAAAAAGAACTAATGGATCTCATGTGTCATTCAATCTTTGTAGACTTTTCTCTATGTAAGAAAGAAACAATACCTTGTCTTTCATAAAATGGAAACTTATACTACCAAATCAGGTAATATCAAGGGGGGGAGACAGATAAGGAATGCAGACAGAGTGGAGAAAGGGGAGGACATGAAAGGAAAGAGCTGGTAGATGGAAAGGAGGGGCTGTGATGGTATCTAAATTACATCGAAGGAAAATTGACTACAGCTATGGAAACTTGTAGTGAATTAATCCATATCAGTGGGGGGAAGGGGCCGCATTCATATCCATATTGATCCAATCAACCAGCTTGCCTTAGAAATGAAGCTTTCCTCTTCAGAAAATTACTGTCCATATTTGGAAGCTGACAGGATTATTAGCAAGACTATCATCCTTCCTTCTTTATGTGTTTCCTTCTCATGATTAACAGAATGCCTCAACAGAGCTTTGTGGAATTATGCAAAGCCTCTAAAACCTACAATAGAAGTGGATACTTTCTTGATCCAGAATTAATGTCCATATCCCAATTTCTTATTGATAAATCCATATAATGAAGAGAATGGAACAATACTATATGACAATAAATAATTTTCTATCCATCATTTTGAAGTCAGGTGCAGTTTGGCAACTTGCTTCATTGTTTTACATTCATCTAACAGCATCAATCGATATAATTGGAGTGGCATGTCCTCAGAAGAACTGTTCCAAGGAGTTATTATCAGGAAGACTATCACCATGATGAAAACCAATATGCAGAACGGATACGGCAGTTGAAGAAGAAGAAAAATATTACTGTACTGCCATTGAAGGAAAATGTATGTGGAAGGGCACAATGCATTTGGCATTTTAGATAACCATTGAGATGGGAGAGCCATCACAAGGAGGCATTCCTCACTTATGTTTTTTTTAACCTCTTGGTGCTGTCTTTCCCTTTCTTGACTATTGCACATTATGGGCACTTACCTGTATATGTGAGTATGTCGTTTTTCTCAGGATCAAATTTCCCACATGATAACTTTTTTGCATATCAGCATTTTTAATTTTCTTTCCAAGGAGAAGATGCACAGATTGGCTGTTCTACTACAAACCCAAACCATTTATTCTGTTTATCATTGTTTCTTATTTTGAATTGTTCCCCATTCCATGTGATGGACATAATGCTACAACATCTTTGCCCCACTTCCCTTTCCGCATTCCTTCTTTCCAGATCCAATTTTAAGTACAGTAAAACACTGGATAACGCTAAAACTTGGTTCCACAAGTCTTGGTGTTATCTGATTTTTAGTGTGATCTGATCCATGTTAAAATCCTATGGGATGGATCTGATAACGTTAAAGCTCCATAGAGATACATTGTAGCCGCACAGGCTGTAGTGGTTGTTATCTGATCCATCCCATAGGACCTTAACGTTATTCGATCCGGTTCTCCTCCCCAGATTACTTAACGTTATGCAATTTTAGCATTATCCGATCCAATCGTTATCCGGTGTTTTACTGTAAAGTCAAACCTCGCATAAAGAGCCCCTTGCTTATAGAGTAACTCGCTTAAAGAGCAGAATTTTCTCTGAATGTTTGCTTCGCTTAACAAATAAAACCAGCCTAAAACTCACTTAACAAATAAATCAGGGTTCGCAAACAAACCCACAATTGGTCATTTAGAATGGTGTTTCACTTAAAGAGCAAACTCACTTAAAGAGCAATCCTGTGGAATCTCAGGCCTGTGCTGGCCATTTGGAACACAGGGACAAGTCCTGGTGCATCGCAGTGACTGGCGCCCCCCAAAGGTGGGCAGAAGTATGTCACCTGATGGCTACAATCCATGACATCTGAAATACCCCCCTTAGACACCACCCCCTCCCTCCCTGTCCAGTGCCCTTTTAGCATAGCCAGCACAGCCCTGGTAATCATAATAGTTATTTTAAAAGATTGCACACAAATCAATAAAATGCTTCTTAACTAAAAGTTGTAAAAGCAAGGCCCTGCGATACCCATCAGTTAAGCCACAAACATTGTAACACTGTGCACAAACCCTGTGTGCTTTCTTTCATGCACACATTTCAGTGTGCATTAAAATGCTGTGGTGGCTCCAGAAACAACCTTTCAGGGCCTTCTCTGCCCCCTGCCCCCTTCCTTGCTCCCTACCCTGTAAGAAAACTTTCATCTCTGGCTAAACGGAGACAAAAGGCTGCAGTCATTCCTTGGCATGTGATTCTCTTCCAGCAGGTGCATGCTAAATTGCCTTCGACTTAACACCAGGAATCGGATCACTAATTGGATGCAAATGTGAGGGATTTCTCTCATTTGAGACCTGAATTGCAACACTTTACATCCCTTTCGGCAAGTCGTCACCTCCTTCTGATCCCAAAGCAACAGCGCTCCCACTTGAACCAGAGGAGTATTTCCCTCAGCTAACATAAGAAGTACTTAGTGAATATCCTGTTTCCAGGCTGTAAGCCACTAGAGGAGAAAATCTTTATAGTCCCTCAGTGATTTAGAAGCAGTATAATTATTGGGTTCTTTATTTGTGCTCTTTTCATTTATTTTTAATTTTATGTGCATTGGTTTCAATAAAATAAGGAATTTATCTCATTTTCTTCTACCCAGTCATTTTCTCCCCAAACCACAGAGAGACCCAAGTATTTGGGAAGGCGGTAAAATGAGCTAAAATAAATGCTTCCAAACCGTTGTAAATACTTTTCTAAAGCATATCCTCTAAAGAACTTAGGAAATACATCAAGGCAGCAGTGCTGGTCAAGCATTCTTTCTATGTCTGAATAAGACCATGATAGGCTCCCAGGAAGGTCCCTAAAGAGTACTGAACCATCTGAATGCTGAATAGATGTATCAACCAGCAATAGAAGGCCTTGGAAGACTATACTGTATGTTAATTTAAATGATAGGGTTGACTTGTTGGAATCTTCCTTCAAGACAAAGGGAAAAACTGAGAAGACATAGTCAAATGCATGAGGATGGATCATCTAAACCAGGGATTCTCAACCTGCACCCCATGGGCCAGATGCGGCCCATGGCACCTTTTCATGTGGCCCACACTGCCTCCACCACACCCAAAAGTGCCATGTGGTGGAGGAAGGACAAAATGGCCATCAGGCCCCTGAAGCTGTCCGATGAAGCGTGACTAGGCCCCCAGCTTTAAAAGGTTGAGAACTCCTGATCGAAATTTAAGCAGGAAGTAAACGAGTTAAGATTCATTATTTTTAAAAGCACATAGGACATAGATATGGGCCAAATGGTTACCTCAGTTTGTTGGCTTATCTAACCCTCCCTCTTTGTGTGTGACTTGTTTAATCTCTTTTAATTTTTGTAACTTTTTAATCATGTTTAATACTGTTTTTATACCATGCTTTTACTGTGTTTTAAGTGTTTTTAAAGTTTGTTAGCGGCCCTGGGTCTTTGTGAGGAGGGTGGCATAAAAGTTTGATTAAATAAATAAATAGATGGATAGATAAATAAATAGATAGTGTGAAGGTAGAAAGGGTCTAAGCCCTGTTTTATGTTGGGGGAAGGAGATCTAAGTATCTCAGCTCTTGATAAGTAAACTGAAAGAAATAAGCAAATTGTAACATGGATTACATGTACATAGCAGAATTACAGATGTGGTGAGTTCAGTGAAGAAGTTTGCATGAAAGCTAGCTATTGTTTCATGAAAAATATTTCAGGCTTTAGAGTGTTGCAAGACAATTTGTTGTGCTTGTTGCACCACCAGAATTAACATGACTGCCTTATGGACTGTAGACCACTGCTGCTGTTGTTTTCATTCATAGAGATTTAGGATATAGTCAACTCATTTTATATCAGCATCCTTTTACACTAAGATTAAATAGGGGACTCCTCGTGTATTTGTGCTCTCTTAGGAGGAGTATACAGTCGGGCTTGAACATAAAACAGGGCTTTCTTAGTGCATGTACCACTTACTATGGTCCACATTGACCTCATCTCAATGTCTTCTGTTGTAACAGCAGTTTTCATGAACATTAATTCTAGTTTAATAACTGTAATCCAATCTAAGCGATACATATGTATCAGATAAGGTCACATGGAATGACCTTTGAAATGGGAGGGAGAGATTACATGATTAATCTGTTACAAGGTTCCTATTTTGGTACAGGAATGAATGAAAACATAGCATGCCTTAAAATGATGTCCCATATAAAACATCTAAGATTCCTTGTAATATCAATACTTTATTTTGTGTACAGAAAGTTGCCCTACTAAAAGGACAAAAATGATTCCCCCCCCCCAACAGTTGTGATACCAGGAAGCATAATGTGTCACCAGCTCCTAGCCACGGGGAAAATTAATTAGCCCAATGAGATATTCATGACATTTCAAAGTGACAGAGTGCCATCCCAAGGCTCTTACAATGATTAGTGTAAATCTCAGTAGTGAACTACTGCTAGGTAAGGAGTCACCAGTTGCATTCCTAGTCCTGCCACAATTGCTTTATTTGGCAAGCGATAAGGAATACATCTGGAATTTCCTTGGCTAGCTGCAATTTGCAATGATGAGATTTACATCATTGTATTTATACCTTTATATGCAAATAACAGGATCCTGGTCATTACGAAGAATAATCTGGGCAATTGTGCCTGATAAGAAGGTGACAGTTATGCATCTAAGACAGTGATAGTGAAACTTTTAGAGACCAAGTGCCCAAATTGCAACCCAAAACTCACTTATTTATCGCAAAGTGCCCACACAGCAACAGGGGAAGAAGGAAACGTTCCCATTCAGCTGCTGGACAGAGGGACGGGGTGAACTTTGTGTTGGGGGAGGGAGGAAGCGCTCCCATTGGGCTGCTGGGTAGAGGGGCAGGGCAAACTCTGTGTTGGGGTGACTTCACAGGTGCCCGCAGAGAGGGCTCTGAGTGCCACCACTGACACACCTGCCATAGGTTCACCACCACTGACCTAAGTGATGCACAGGAGCCTGCAGCTGCAGAGAAAACCAACAAATCCAGATTTACGGCAAAATCCATCCAGGAGAGACCATGGGGAGCAACCCATTACTCTGAATTTTGATAGAAAAGAGCTTGTGTGTAGTTGAGCTGGAGTGTGGACTCCCACTATATGGGTAATGATGGCATTCTCATATTACCGGCACAAGTTGGAGAGAAGTTGCTTTGTAGCCAGAGCAGTAACTAACAATTTTGGCACTGCTGCCAAGGGGCACAGTTTGCTATCCACTCCACTCTGAGGCATGAGAATGTCTCCCCACCCTTCCACTGCCATGATAAATAGTCAAGACATTTGCAGATGTTGATAAGATCCTATCAAAAATATCCTGATGTTATTTCCAGGTGGTAGGCTCTATTAGGGCACTTTCCTAACTAGCCAAGATGGCTGTGGCTTGGCTCAGAGCTAACAGGAAGAATGTGACTACATGGGCATATAGCCTGCTTTTTGGTCCACTGCTGAGACAGACTGGTTTGTTCCTAGAGAAGCTGATGAGACAATGTCTTTGCTGGAGCAAACCAGTCCACGCCCAGAGCAATCCTACCTTCATCTTTCTGGTCCTTTTTGAGGGCTTCTACTTTTTAATATGGAGGGCAGATCACTCTCGATTAGATTTGCTTCTAGCACATGAGATTGTTAGAAATGAACCAAAAGCAAGCTACCATGTTTGGATTGGCAATATTTTCAAGGAGCTTAAGAAAAGATCCACTTCAGGATATTTGCAAATTAAACATTTCCGCTGCTCTGTTAAGGGGCTGAAGAAGTGATTTTTAAATTATTTGTAGAGCAATGTATATGCAAAGCATTATTATTATTATTATTATAAAGTAAAAGCCAAGTTGAAAACTTTCTCCTGGAAGCAGAAGGTGACAGGAGAGGTCAATGAGAATGACTTTGGTTTTGTTTTCTCTTAAAGGTCTGATCAACATCTGGTCCAGAAAAGCAAACAAAAATGTGGTTCCCTAATACATGTAACCCCCCCCCCCAATTTCCTGGGGATCAAGGGGGATGCACCAGCAGAAGGTTTTTTTAATATGTTGTAAGCCGCCAGCATGGGAAAATATCCCAGATGGGCAGGATATTAAGAAAGGAAGGAAGGAAGGGTAGTTGTGCTGACCCAGTAGGTTTCTGCCCATTCTGAACCTCAGTGCAGCCAGCATGACTTTGCATTTGGGTTGCACTGAACAACTGTTGACTATAAATACTACATATTTATTTCAACAATTCTTGTTTCTCATCAGTGTGAATTTATATCATATATGTGAAAGGCTGGTTTCATATCACTAGATATTAAATGTGTGTGTTCAAGGAAATAGAGCTTTGACCTTCATATACCAGGTTTCAAACAGTAAAAAGAAACAAAACCAAAACTTGCATTTAATGAGTTGTGGGGTGTCTTCTAATTCCGCTGACAATTCTAATGTAGTGAGAGTTGTTCTAGGGCAGTGATGGTGAACCTTGGCACTCCAGGTGTTCTTGGACTGCAACTACCAGAAGCCCAAGTCAGCACGCCTGCTGATCGGAGCTTCTGGGAATTGAACCTAGTGATAATGTGAGTTTGGTACTTCTGCTTCTCAACATCATGGCTCACTGAAACATTTTTCATCCGAGTATCTTACACTGGCTGTCATCTATGTATGTATTATATGGTGGCAAAAAGGAAAAAAGATAGTTGCTTTTCAGATGGAAACAATTTGTTTCAAATCCATTCCAGTCCTTTAAAATCTCTTTGTCTGAAATCAGTCTTAGACAAATAAATTTGTTGGGTAATTTTTCTCCCAGCTGTTTTTTTTTGTCTCTCTACAAAAACAAACAAACCTCAAAACTTATCAGTACGTGGCATGTGACTGAAATTGTAAAACATTTGTTCACTATTCTTCAAAATATAAATGTGGGAGGGTCAGGTTCTTAAAAAATCTCCATCTTGATGGGTGAGGGGTAAATAGCAGCTGGAATCAGTCATAAAGGTGAGAGCATGCCAAGACAATTTCCAGTTGCAAAATAAAGCTATTTTATACAGTAGCAGCTGACAGATTTCAGTCAATGCAGGCATTATGCCACCTTCTGGTAAACAGTGATATTTGCAATACTTTATGGAAACAGCCTTTAAAAAAGAAGCTATAATTGTTAAATCATTTCAAACTGAGCCTTGTTACTCAATATTACCTCTCTTTGTAGCTGTAAGGATCTGCAGAGCGAAATTATGAAAAGACAATTTTAAAAAATAGACAGAAAAAGCTAAATTATGAATACACAAAGGAAAGTATCAAAAAGCTAGATAATCATTAAAGAAATGTTGAGAACTTACTGCCTTAAAAGGGAAGGTTGTACCATTCGGCGATGAGACAATAAACTTTTTACATTTTATTTTGAAAGGTTCATTACTTTAAAAATAGAGCTTCCAGTATAGAACTTTTCATTTTCATTGGGCTTTACTAATAAAATCTATTTACTGAATTTTTGTAATTTTCAATGTTCATCTCCAATCTTCTCAATACATTAATAATTACAATACAATATAAAACAACAATAATAAAGAGTTTTCCATAGGTTGGTGGTAAATTTCTGCAAACAATTAATAAACAATGTTGTAGAAATATGATTTAATGGTTTCTGTACAGCTCACATTTATGGTAGAAAAGTTAGACCATAAACAGATAGTTTCACATGTATCACATCTCTTTCTCTCTCTCTCTCTCTCTCTCTACCTGCGAACAGACTTACAGCGTAAAGTACACATAACTATTCAGATATATTTCCCATTAAGTGCAAGATGGATTACTTTCAGGAGCACTACAATTCAAAGAAGGATTTTTTTCACATTTATAGGAAAAGGGAAATGTCTTCACGATCATGGTTTATTAGCTTGGGAATCATGGGTATTAATCTTGTTTACATCCAAATATTCACCATAGTACGGATCCTAAATACAAACATCATATTTACATCAGTAGGTTGTGCTTTTGGACATGCAACATCATTAACCTTCCAAAACTTGAAAAATCGCACACACGCACTTACACGCGCATGCTCACGCATGCATGCACACACACACACATTTCAGGGATTTTCCATGCAATATTTTGAACCCATGGATAAATTAAACTGTGGTTATTGAACCCACAGATACAGAGGGTGCCTTGTTTTTGAGCTGTGTGATATTCTTCCTCTATCACAGTGGTTCCCAATTAGTTTTTTCTACGTACCACTTCAAGAAAGACCTCAAACTTGCGTACCCCTTATTGCAGGAACGTTAAATATTGCGTACCCCTTATTGCAGGAACGTTAAATAAAAAATGAAATCAGGTGTATTTTATATTTATTATCATCAAAAGACATTCTAATGACAGAGAACACATGTTTCATTAATGTGACAAATGTGCACGTTGACAATGACAAGCAAATAGGCGGGAACGGGAACAGCCGCAATCGGGTGACGCGAGACGCGGGAGGCGCGGGAAAAACCGCCGCAGTGGGAGAAAGCGCTTGATGTATCTGATTGACTTACCTACTGATCGTTTAATTAAATTGAATAATTTTTTGGCAATTGTTATTGCATTATTGTTTTTTAAGGATTTAATATTTTAGTTAAGAGATTGCTGTGCGTACCCCTTGATGCAATCTCGCGTACCCCACCACTAATTGGGAACCACTGCTCTATCACTTAGTGAAGTCATATCTCTTAACTAGAAAAGTACCACACAGTTATGGCATAAAAGGAGCAAAGTGCACCTTTGTTAAGTTATAATCATAATGTGATTACATGAGACTTTTATTATTGGAAAAAAGGAATTAAGTGCAAGCAGCTAGTTATTTGAAACTATTTGGTTCCAATCTCTTTTTATGGCATAGCTATTCAGTGTCAATATCTATTTAACAGATGAATAAAACAGGACTGAGGCATTCAATGGCTGACATCTAGTACTAAATCACAACTAGAATAGGCCAATTAAATTGGTTTGGATATGGTGAGCCAAGTCTTGTGTAGCTTACACAATGGTCTTACTCTAGTTGTAAGTTAGTACTAGATTTCAATTCTTTGGTTAGCTATGTCTCTCTTTTACAACAGAGAAAAGTAAGGGAACTATTAGAGACCATTTCTTTCAAATAATAAATGCCATCTTTTCTTTACTATGCTGTAAGATACTGCTGTTCAGTACCTCAAAAAAGTAGCTCAGACTTCTTTAGGATGAAGTCTTTACTGAGAAATTACTATAGTTTCTTTGGTTATGTTGTAGAGGAAGATCTTATGACTATCATCCATTCACAGTCTTCCTATGTTTTCCTGCTATTATTCCATATTAAATTCCATCTTTTTATTTTCTTCCTCCTGAAAATCCTGTTAGGTAAGGAATGAAAGCTAATGCAGTCTCCATAGTAAATACAGTGGTACCTCAAGTTACAAATTTAGCATGCTCCAAGGCATTTTTCATATTATGAAAAATTTGTAACTTAAATTTCCCATAGGAATTCATTGAAAACCAAAATTCATAACTTGAAACATGGTTTCCCATAGGAATGCATTGAAAACCAATTAATCTGTTCCAGAAAAAAAAGTAACTCAAGCCATTATTTTCAATTGATTTTCATTCATATTGTGAAAATTTTGTAACTCGAACCATTTGTAACTTGAGGTACCACTATACTCTTAATACTACTTTTCTGGGTTTCTTTAAAGCATCATTTTGTCCTATAAAGGAAGTGAAACTTTTTAATTAAACCTGTGTTTACCTTTCAATAACTAATTGTAAAATCAAGCTGCCAAATGCAGTAAACAAAGATCAAGTGAAATGTCAGGCCATGATAAATAGATGCCTTTCATCATTTGAGGATGCACATCTTCTAATAATATGCTAAATGTACTGTGTAGTTTAGTCCTAAATTCTATTATTTATTTATTTTTAGTCTGGTACCGGAATTACTTTAACACAATGTAAAACAGCTGAAAGTGGGTAAAATGAATATGTACTGAGCCAAAGCAGGTCAACATGCTCTATACATGACTATCCACATCACAACTATGCCCTTTAAAATGGAACAGTATCACCAAGCAAGTGACGTGAACAAAATGTTGAGAGAAGTACTGTATACAGAAATAATGTAGTATTGAAAGCCAATTGCAATTCTGCATGCAATTTAAAAAAGAAAAGCAATGATTTAAGAGTAATAAAAATACCTATCTGTATCGGAGTTTCAAAAATTGTAACTTTTTAATTATTTGGCAACTCTAATAATATACTTTTCCTCATATTGGTAATTACCTTGAATTTGCATTATGTTTCTTTGTGTTGTTGTTATTTTCATGTCAAATTTGCTGCAGGAATGATTTCAACCCCAATAGCCTACATTCTGAATAGACAAAATTATACTTGTGGCCTAGAAAAAAAATCTTTTATTATTATTATTATTATTTATTACACTTGATACCCCGCCCCAATCGGGAAAACCCGACTCTGAGCGGCTAATCTTCATTAGCTTATGAAGCCAACTCGCTGGGAACATCTCCTGTTTAAGATGGACCTTAAAAAAAATCTTAACCTTTGTAATAGGCAGAGTTTAAAAAGAAGCTATCTTATGCACACCCTCCTGCAATGGAATTGTTTACCCTCCATAACACTGAATGTCATTTCAGAGTGCTGTAACCAGAGTTTGGAAACAAATTTAAAACATCAAGAAGAACAACCTACTATTCCCAGAATCCTAAACCAGCATAGCCACATAGCCATACTGTTTCAGAGATCTGGGAACTCCAGTTGGAAAAAGTCTACTGCTCTACTTCATTGCGATGAGTCATGAACAAGAGCAATTTTCAACTATTCGTGTCTCTTCATCATTTCCATTATACCACTGGGGACATGATATAAGACCGAATCTGGAAGATTAGCCTGCACCAAATGATAGTTTGGCCATACAAGCCCCACTCTAGCATTCAGTTTGAACATATAACGTTGTGGATATATACATGGCTAGAGCAAGGCACATGCATGCTGGCTCCATCGCCTGCATTGCAATGCCTAGCAGCTATGCCTTCCAAATTTCAGATCCTGCCAAAAGGATGAACAAGGCTTGAATGGGAGTTCTACAGTTTTCTGAATGTTAGTAGAAGTCTCCAGCACAGTCAGGGGTTGTTCTTTCCAAGGTGCCCTACTTTTTCAGGTCCCCTGATGGCATGTTTTTTTTCTACTCATGTGCAGGAAAACCAGAGAGAAGTCTGCTTGATACTTTGCCACCCCACATCACAAGGTCACAATCTAAAGGGGAGAAGCTAGCAACACTAACAGGAACATATGAGGCTGGACTAGCATGTTTCCACGCTCATCAAAGGTAGATAGCTATAGCCTTCTGGATGTTTATTGCCTACACACCCCATAAGACCTTGCAAGCATAGTCAATGTTAAGGAAGGTTGGGTGTTGCAGTCCAAAAATATCTGGAGAGCCACAGTTGTCCACCCTTGCCCTACCTAAGGGCTCTTTCAAATACCACATGACCTAAAATAGGCCAATTTTTGACCCCCTCCTCCCTCAGTGACTTTCCGTGACCTTTGACGGACACCCCCCCCCCCCCAATCACGTGGTTTGAAGATAGATCTATGGCCAGCTGGATGCGAAAAGCAAATGATAATTTTGGAGTCACATGACTTCACACTGAACTCCTGTGACATTTGGTTGACCCCCTCCCCCCTAAAATGGTATTTGAATGACCCCTAACTTGAGTGCTCACATTTCACAGAACACCTGCACAGGGCTCCATTGATCAAAGTTTACCATTGCTTGTGCTGAAACTGTGTTTAGAATCAAATAGCCTGCAACATTAACCGAACAGAACTGAATAATAAGATTTTTAAAACTATACTGTATAGTTATGTTGGTTAACTAGGACAGTATTGCTGTAGACTGGTTTCTCAAAGTACACTTTTCCAAAACTTGTTTCTTTGTTTTTAATACTATCCTGCTTACTTGCAGCCTGAGACACTCAATGGTCTAAATTGTTTACTCCTACAGTCTCCCTAATTATTTTCAATTATTTTTTTCACATTATCTGCTCTGATCATTTATTTTTCATGCTTAGCTATTCTAATTAGGTTAAAAGCCTCTGGTTGCAAGCAGTATTTTAGTTCATAGTGTTTTAAAGTTATCTAATGTAGACAGTGTCACTTAGCATATTTATAAATTAATAGGATATATGTTTAAGACAACCAGCCAGTGGAAGATAAAAGAATAATATTAGACATTTGTTTTTATGTTTTAAAAAAATATATTCATGGGGAAAAACTATCCTTGTAAAATTTAGATAATTAACAGTGGACAAATAATTATAGCAGAATTGTAAGTGGAATACAGAAATTTATCTTAATTTGCTCTTCCAGACCTTGGCAGTAACTAGTGATAAACAGCTAGTACCTTAGTAAAGGCATGGCTGTGTTACATTCCAATTGTAAATTAAAAAGGGATAACATTGTGATGTAATTTTAATGCTAGCTGTTTTGATATTATGGGGTATGGCCTTACTAAACAGTGGAGGAAGACTATTACATGGTTCAAGTCCTGGCTTGTGGTTTCTCTTATGTCCCTGCTCTGTTTTAGATGCTGAGGTGATAGAGAGGAAGACAACTTTGTAAGGAGCCTTCTCCGTGTCTGCTCTGGCCCTATGGAACCTCCTGCCAAGTGAGCTGTGTCTCCAGATGGAGCTGATGCCCTTTAGGAAGGGGGTTAAGACCTGGCTGACGGGGCATGTGTGGGGTATGGGCCAGACGGTTGCTTCAGTTTGTTGGCTTATCTGACCCCTCCTTCTCTCTGTGTGTTTTTAAATCTCTTTTAATCTCTGTAATTTTTAATCTTGATTTTTATAATGTGTTTTTATTGTGTTTTAAGTGTTTTTAAAGTTTGTTAGCCGCCCTGGGTCCTGGTGAGGAGGGTGGCATAAAAGTTTCATTCAATAAATAAATAAATAAATAAATAAATGACATCCAGATATTTAAAGGTACTAAGGTACTAAGCAGAGGGCCGTGATGGCTCAGTGGTTAAAATGCTGAGCTTGATGGATGGCAGGTCAGGAGCTCAAGACCTGAGTGCTGCATTACGGAGTGAGTGTCTGCTATCTTTCCCAGCTCCTACCAACCTAGAAGTTTGGAAGCAAGAAATTGCAAGTAGATAAATAGGTACCACTTTGGTAATGGTAATGGAGCTCTGTGCACTCTGGTGTCTAGACACAACTACCACATGGACAAGACTGGCTTTTGAGCAAGGGAGACCTTTAACTTTACTAAGGCAGTAAGAGATACTATTAGATATTTTGTAGCTTTTGAGAAACTGTGACGACTAACACAATAGTAGAAAGTAGTATAGTAGTTTGGGATACTTTGGGATAATTTTGGGCTATAACTGTAATTAATTACTCCTTAAACTAATTACATGCACTGACCCAGAGAACTCCAAATTGACACATACATCCACAAAGGTGGCAAATTAGGCTGTTGAAAAGACTGTGGACCAGTTCTTCATCTCATGCTTCCTTCGTGTGGCCCCAAAATTGCAAGCGCGGACTGAAAGTCAAGTTTCATTTGGAACCTGCTGAGCAGTTCTAGAAAATGCTTCAGTGCATGGGAAAATGTGTCATGACATATCCTGAAGAAGTCTTTGAAAAACAGGTCGTATCATTTAGAAGACTGATTAAACATGTGAAAGCACCTAAAATTTACTCATGTAGACCTCAACTCAAGGACAAAAGATGAGCTCTATGAAACTGCTTTCATCCTGTGCTTTTTTAGCCCACAAAGTAAGCCTAGCTAAATTAAAACCCTAATTCTGTGGTACTCCAAACTTCGCAGTTAGCTTTCTGCTGGTGGACTTAAGCTTTTTCAAGTCTTGATTATTTCTTTCTTGTTTGTGTTTTTCTCCAAAACTAATTGCACATCTGAATTTTTAAATAATTCATAAATGTTACTCATCCAGGAGTGGCAAAAGAATGTAGGAGCCCAATGAAATGCAACATTTGTTTTGTTTTATAAGGAATAATATATTTTTTTGCTCTGCTTAATTGCATGACTCCTTTCTTTATTAGCTCTTCATTAGTCTGGCCAGCTTGTTTAGCCTCAAGATGGTTTTTTCCCTTTTTCCAAAAAGCTTTAGACCTGGTTTTGTGACAGAACCCATGGAAAAGATTTACCTTCCAAATAGTTAGAGAAAACACTTGTAAATTCTTTTAGTGCTAGAAAAAGGGAAGATATCACAAGCTTGTAACCTTGTATGAAGCTCCTGCTTTTATAATTGTGTTATCTTTCTCCCTCCCCTTTAACTGAATCTCCTTTCAGAACTACCAATTACACTGATTAGTTATGTGACATGTTTTAATGTAGAGGATGAAATGCCCAGAAGACTGTTAACTGCAAAAGCTTTCTTGAGTTTTGGAGTTGCTCCCGCCCAGACAATTAATTGAACTAATTTTTACAGTGCTTCCCTAAAGTTTATAGCTCCTGGAATTATTCCTGTGCTTACTGAAGCATTTTAAAGATTACATCCTCAAAACTTCAAAATCAATTATTTTACTGTAGAGGCAGATCTCTTATTTAAAAGTACTTTTCTTATGCTGATCTGTCATTTTCCCACCCTAATACTATATAAGGATTTTGTTTTGTTCTCTTTGCAGAAACTAATTAGTAATGTGCCCTGGAGAAACTTATGTTAGTTTGGCCTCTTCTTATTTGGAGGTGGGGAGAAAGAAGAAAGAGATTTTAAACTTCTTATAAGACCCATCAACCTATATATTCCAGAACAAATTAAATGAACTGAGTGGGATATCACTAAATTAAATGCCATCTGCATAGATGTGAAGGCAGTGTAGTATTGGAAGCAGAGATGTTTATGTTGAAATAATCCTTATGCTTGAGTTTTCAGCTTCTACAGTCTGTCCTTATCTTTTGGAAACCAAAGGATATGAGAGGAAAATAATTCACTAAAAGATATCACTTTAACAGTGAATAACATCCTTAAAGGGTTGAGAGAGTAGTGGATCTAGGAAGAATTGTCCCAAAGGCATGAAGCCAACATAATGTTACAATTTCTTTAATTGTACCAGTGTAGTGGATTTGTTCTTGTAACCCCTAGATATGTTAACTATTTGTGCAAGGGGATGTAGAATAACTTCACTCATGTGCTGCTGATGTGGTTGCTGACATGATGAGAATATAATGTATCAACTTCAGTGTGCAGATTTATCAGGAGAGTACTTAAAAGCAATTATTTTAGTTCCTTTTGAAAATGAGAATAATTGCTTTCCAAAAAATGTATCTGTGATAGTAATCAGTGATTTGGGTGCATTAGAATTATAATTCTTAGCTAGTTACTGTTCAAAAGTAATTATCCAGGTTTTGAACCAGAGGGTAGAGGGAATAAAGAGAGTTGGGTTGAAGAACAGCTTGCCCGTTCTGCTGCCATTAGTTCTCCCTACTGGTTTTATCTTGAGAAATGTGATCATTTTAATAACAGCCACATTATTGTTCTTGAAAAACACCATTCCATGGAGAAACATGGGGCAGATATATCTTTGTTCTAGAACTACTGAACTGCCATGCCGGTGAAGAATCTTGGTGCTAATAGCTGTGGATGTTGAGCATTTTGTTAGGGATCCCTAGATTAATTTCATGGAGATGCAGCTCACTGGCAATTAAACAAATTTTAGCTTATTTGAATTAAGAGACAATGACAAAAGATATGTTTCAGGAATGCTATAGGAGTCTTTTCTCATATAAGCATCCAAAAGTTAGTTTCTATATAAATCTGTATTGTGGCCATGCTTTTGGTTGGCCAAATTATCACAACTTTTTAAAAAAGACTGATGTGCCTACCTCTTCTTTTTGTGTAATCAAAACATAACTAATTCCAAATCTTAATTCCTATCACATGGTCATAAATTTTCTAGAGGTGTGATATCCTTACCAGGGATTGAACATAGGACCTTTTTTTTTATTATTCCAGGCATTGTTCCTACTACTCTGGACATAGGGTGAACTAACTGCAACATCTGCCTCACTGATCACCAGGGTTGATTCATTTCATCTAAGGGGCTGTGGTGGCTCAGTGGTTAAGAAGCTCGCCTTGTTAGCTGGAAGGCCAGCAAGTCAGCAGTTCGAGACCTGGGTACTGCATGACGGTTTGAGCACCCGTCTCCATGCCAGCTCCTGCCAACCTAGCAGTTTGGAAGCAGGAAAATGCAAGTAGATAAATAGGGACCACTTTGGTGGGAAAAGACCTTGCGGGACATGAAAGGAGCCTCATTTGGGCGTCCCCTGAGTAGAGTTTCTCCAGCAAAAATCCTTTCAACTCAGAATAATTTCTGACATTTCATCTGAATGGTTAAATAGGTGTCTCCTTTTTCCTTCACAGCTACTGTGTGAGTATGACGTACTATTAAGTTATAAAGCTCTACAAATTGTCATCCTTCTCAATTTTTTTGTCTGCATTTAAAATAAGAATGAATAATGGCTGTTATTTTGTTCTTCTAGGTGAGAACCTTTTTTTAAAAAAAGGTTTCTCACTGCTGAGCAGTTTTCGTGATCTTTTTTGCATTTCAAAATGTTCACAGGAATATTTATTCACAAGAACACTTTCTGCATCAAATGCATGCTTTTGCACAAAATACTGTGTAAAATGCAAGGATTGCAAAATTATCATTAAAAAACTCAGATTGCTTTCTTAAAAGTTACATAAATAAATAAATATTTCCTCCTAAATTGATGATTCTGACCTATGGTCACATAGGCTTCCTCTTCTGGGCTTCAACTCTCAAAACTCTGGTTCCAGAGCCAGATACCTAGCTTATTGAGCTATCCAGCCAGCATTAAGATAGCTAATAAACTGTCAGTCCCATAAGAAGAATTATGAGAATTGAAGTTCAACAATATATAAGGGCCACAGGATCCTGAATTCTAATACAATGGGCAATGTATGTCTACATAATTCTAATTGGTCTGTAAAATGAATGCAAGAGTTGTTTATTTTTACTTTGTTTGAGATGAAGACTTCTGACAAACAGAAGGCAGGAACCTAGGCATTTCTTGAGCAATATGTATACTAGGCAACAATTGGAGAAATGAGATCAGTTGCACTACAAGAAGCTCTTTCAAGTTTCGCCTTCATTTGTCAGAACCTGTACCAAAGGAATTTATCGGCTTAGTGTACCTAGTTCTGTTTAGGACTGGGACCCTACTCATATCAATTTACAGAAATTATGCTTAAAGAAAGACAAGGCAAATTGATATAGAGCTCTTCATGTAAAATAAATATAGCGTGGCCATATATCCTTTAGCTTTGGGCTGAAGCCAGCTTTGGTCCCAGTTAAAACAGATCCACTGAATGCACCAGATTTGCTCAATCAACACTTCTGGAAACACCATTACTTCATAACTAATTGGGACTAACTACTGGATTTCAGTACTTTAATTCACAATTCAGCTTTCTTTACCAGACCTAATGCCAAGGCGTTGGCAATTTTCTCGTGATTCCTTCAATGCAATTACCACCCATGTCCTAAGATAGCCATGTGCTACTGCCAGTAATCCCATAATCATTAATGTTCTTCAAACAAAACAAAAGCCCCACAAAAATCCATCTGCCTCCTTAAATGCTTTGTGTTCCCCTAAGTCTCCAATGGGAAGATGTTTGTCACTTAACTGTTTCTGCAAGTCACAGATGATAGTTTATAGGTTTAGGCAAACTGCAGGCTGCACTTTGTTAGCAAATGGAAGAGCACATTGATGGTTCATAATTATCCTATAGAGCTCAATTGGCCCTTAACAGCACCTGCACGTACAACATCAGGGAGTCTTGTTTCTGCACACAGGCTCCTTCTTGTTAATTAACCTGTGTGCACTTCTGACAAATGAAACCTATTTATTTCCACTTAATATATTTGCAGCTAGTTTAAATATTCATTTATTACTCAGCTTGTTAACTAGGAGAAGAAAGAAGAAATAGAACTGTTTCCATTACTGGATTTTTTTCCCCATCTAGCAAACTTACTCATATATCAGCTATGTGGCTTTGTGCCTTCTTCCTTGAATAATAACAAGAAACGGGAAGAACATTTTGCTGGCTTCTGAAATAAGCAATAAACTGGCATGAGTTAACCGACAATAAAATTATTCTAATAGAATGGAATCTGCTCAGATGCTTTGTAGGACTATAGACAACTAGGCAAGAATGGTCTACCATGTGGTGTAGTAGTGGAGGATTCTAGAGGCCTGGATTTGAATCTCCAGTTGATCATTTAACATATTGGGAAGAGGTAGGTTTGGTAAAGCCACTCTTTGAATATACTATCACTTACTTTGAAAGCCCTGTTGGAGTTGCTATATGTCGGCTTTGACTTGATAGCACATAAAATAAAACAAGGATGGTGTACCAGGGACTTTGCTGGTCCCAGGCACACCATCCTCCCTGTTGGGATTTGGGCCTGAAAGACTAAGTGTGGTTTCCATATAGAGGGTAAGTTGTAAACAAAGAGAATATGTTATATTGTACCCCATGTGACCCACCAAGGCAATTCTGAACCCCCAAGAGCCCCCAAATTTTATTTTAATATTTTAACAAAAAGTGGTAGACTTTTGTTAATTTCACCCCCTGGAAACTTCCCTGCTGCAACGTCCTACCCCATACCTCATAGCGGTGCAGTAGTGGTCCTGGCCATTTGACAGTGAAGTACAGCAGAGTGCATGCCCTGGCAGGCTCAACCAAGTTGTGAAGGTGTCAGACTACTGACTAGTGGGATAGCGGAAGAAATACTTTTCAAATCCAGAAACAATACTTTTCATATCAAGGTCATGGGGGTGGGATCCATGAAGACTGCTCCCCCTTCACAGAATCAGGACTATAAACAACTTTATCTCATGGTCAGTTGCAATAACAAATGACAATCAGCATCAAACACCTCACCACTATAAGCACAAGACAATTTGAATAGACTAGCTTGTGCTTCTACATCATTACTTCCATTTGCATATAATGAATATGCCAACCTGTCCCTTTTCTCTACCATTTTGCTTCAGTAGTTTGATTTCCTGTGAACATGGTAGCTGCCTAAACATTAAAAACAGGCAACAAAAGCAAAGCAATTAGACTTCTCTACCACCCCATAACACTTAGTGCACTCTCTGGGCGGTTCACAAGTTAATTAGCATTCTGCCCCAAACAGCTGGGTACTTATTTTACTGAGCTCAGCAGGATGGAAGGCTGTCAACCTTGAGTCCTGGTCAGGATCAAACTCACAACTTTTTGGTTGCAGGACAGCAGGTTAACCACCGCGCAACCAGGGCTCCGAAAAGGCAAAAAGATAAAATAATACATGACAGTGCCTTGCTTTGATGGAATATTATACTCTGCTTTAGTATTGGGCTTATGAGTCTCCTCCTTATTTCTCCTCTTCTAGTTCAGCCATGAACTTTTGGTTCCTTTTTCAAGCAACCGTAACTACATGTATGTCAGGGTTAACTCAGACAAGTTATAATTAGTCTTAATTATGGTGGAAGAAACAAGGCACTTTACACTGATTTTCTCTCATTTAGGAAAACTATCTCCACTTGTTTCCATGAACCATAGTTAAGATTAATCAGAGTTTGAGGTTTAGAAGTAACAGAAAACTGCAGAAGAGAGAGGGAAAGTGAGCCTATGGTGTGCACGGGGTTAGGCAATCATGTTACAGTTGATGTTGCACATGAACTATGTCATCCAGTATACAAGATTCCAAGGTATACACATTGTGGTGGAAGGAGGAACTCTACTTCACATGCTCTTTGATGAGATTTGTTGATCTGACTGAGAAGGGCCATAGCTTTTTGTGACTGCATCTGGAATTGCATCCTGAAGGTTGATTACTTACTCTGTGGTATTTCCAAGGAGAGATGGAAAGATTCATGTTGCGAATCCTGTAGAATTGCTGCCACTCAGGGCCAAAAATACTGGTCTTGATGGAACAATGATTTAAGTAAACTAGCCTAGGATACTATGCACTTTAACTCTTTGGGGCTGGAGAGTTAAAAAGCTATATGGGAAAGGAGACCATCAATTTCCTTCAGAAACTTTGTGCATATTCTTTTAGGTTATCCCAAATAAACAATGGCACAATTCAGCCTTAAATTTAAGCCTAGCCAATATCAACTGCTGAAACATCATTTTGTTGAATCCCATTTTCAAATATGGACAATTAGTCTATCTTTTTTTTTAAAACAGTTTCAGTACACTCTGGATATCCCACAATAAAATTCATGCATCATTTCAATTGCTTCTATTGGGCGAAAACATATAAGCTATGTCAGAACCTAGGTTACTGGTATGGTGATAAGATCCAGAGCATTTTCCAGTATTTCTGAAGCAACTGTTTAACTTCTACTGATTGCTGCGTATACCAGGGGTGCCCAAACTATGGCCTGTGGGCCGGATCCAGCCCATACCATCAATTAATCTGGCCCGGGCCACATGTACCACTCCTGGAAGCGGAGTTAAAACATGCATGCACATAATGCTGCTGCAAATGACCTGCAGCTGTCATAAATATGTTTGTGACAGCTGTGGGTCATTTACGGCAGCGTTATGCACATGCGTGTGTGTGTTTTGTGCTTGAGCATGCACATTTTACTTCCATTTCTTGTGGGAATAGCCATGTGACTGGCACACTCAACTATGTGACCAGCCCACAGCCCAAAAAGTTTGGGCACCCCTGGTCTATACTTTAGGCCCAAGGTCTTCATATATTTTTACTGTAAAATAGTTACTATGAAAATTCAGTGATTCCAACATTGCAAAACTCTGTCTTCAAAATTATGCTGAGTTAAATAGTATGTGCACATTCCATCACAAATTAGTTATTGCAGCTGTGTGTCACTTGCTGTTTAAAACACACTCAGCTATTGATGCAGGTAACAGTCCCACAGCACCTAATCAATGGCTTTGATTCTTTTGTTTTAAAATTGGTCCAATAATGCATTTTAGAATAGGTCAATACAGCCTGCTACATGGAACCGTATGTCTAATTTGTTTCAATTCATCATGATCATGTATTTTAGACAAGCATATTTAACATTTCAACCTGCCAGTGGGAATTAACAGTGCTCAGTAACCTTCAATTACACCCCCACCCCCGATAGCATACACTATATTTTCAAAGGCACATGAGGAAGTCACAATCCTGAAACACATCCTTGGGAATCAGCCACTTTTAACCCAAATGGAAGGTTATTTTGGCATGAACATAAATAGGACTGAGCTGCTAAATGCTTAGCTTATTTTGCTTTTCTGTTGCAACTGGGCATTGTATAACCTATATACATAGAATTCATCTGGGCTTTTTCATCATGGTTTGGGCAATCAGTGGGGAATATTTTGCCTTCTGCGTGTTTTTAGCCTGCTTCCATCAGCTCTGTCTAGCATGGCCAATGAAGAAGGACTGCTAAGTAAATATTCAGATAAAACAGACAGGTTTTCTCTCTTTTATAGAGAGAATTTTTATAAAGTAAATATTGAAAATGCAAGGTTGAAGAACATGTGAAATAGAGTTCTGTGATCTGGTGGAAAGGAAGGACTATGTTGACTTTGTATCCAAATCCCTTCTCAGCTAGGGTGCATGCTATAATTTCCCATAAGATCTAGATAGTGACCAAGTTGTCAGGGGGATTCTGGAAGTTGTAATCCAAAGTTTTCTCCAATTCTGGGAATGCCCTTGAAAACTGCATCTGATGACAATTTCACATGTATAAAAACAGAGTGCTACCACTGACAAGATCTAAAAGTACTCATTGCATGATGTATTGCCATTATCTGCTGCATTTCCAAAGACTGATCAAGATCTAGAAACTCAATGGTGGAAAGATGGTGAAAATTAATTCTACTGATTATAGTACATGCACTTGTCATGGAGATGCTGTTCCAGTCTCCTAAGTTAGCCACTGTGGTGATTCCATCAAAAAGTTTATTATTATTGTAGAGGGTTTGTTGTACAGAAGAAAGATCATAGGAGGTATCCTGGGGTGTTGTTGGAATGTGCACAGAGAAACACACTGCTTTCCTCTGCAGGAAATAGTATGAAGGGGAAGGGGAAGATTATACCATAATAAATGTTTTATTCTTCTAGGCATCTCATAACTCTGTTGGTTTTTGTTTCATAGAGGAACATGGGCAAAACTCTCTCCAACCCCAGAAATTCTACCAAATATATTAACGCTATTGGGTGCAAAGTAAATAGTCCCAAGTACTTAAGAATAACAGTTTTCCATGTCAAGTATATTTTATGTCAAGTATATTATATGACTGTCAACTCTCTTTTCTTTGAAGGGTTGACATACAATTCTGTCTGAAGAAAATCCCTCTTTGATGGATTATCCAACCCAAGTCCACCTGCATGGTAAGAAAGGAAAGGAGGGAACTTATGACTTTCCATCAACATTTGGAAGGGCATGACAGACCAAGCAAAGACCCCAGTCACAGTTTCCCCATTATGGTGAGATGTATTGCATTTCTGTTTAAATCAGTGTAATCTGTTCTATATTTAGTAAAGGCAAAGGTTTCCCTTGCTCGAAAGCCAGTCGTATCTGACTCTAGGGGTCAGTGCTCATCTCTGTTTCTAAGCCAAAGAGCCAGCACTGTCTGCTTCTGCAGACGTTTCCATGGTCATGTGGCAGGCATGACTAGACATCTGAGTGCATGGAACTCTGTTACCTTCCCACCTAAGTGGTCCCTATTTATCTACTTGCAATTTCTTGCTTTCGAACTGCTAGGTTGGCAGGAGCTGGACAAAGACGGGAGCTCATTCTGTCCTACTGTACTGTATATAGTGGCCTATAGTGGGCTATTTTGGTAATAATGGGGTGCATTTTATACTCCGAAAAGTCTTATATGCCAGCAAATACAGTACATAAGGGGAAGAGTAGTGATAGTGGCAATCAGCCAGTCCTCTCAATAGCTTTTTAAAATAAGACTGTCATTGTAAACTTCCTAAAATACAAAAGAAAGGTTGTTTGGTGAGCTTTTTAAGGCAAACAGTTCTGCTTTGTAGAAGCTACCACTGAGAAAGCTCTGCTTACATGATTGCCCAGATCTTTTTTTAAAAAAATTAAGGCTTAGTCTATGTATTATGAAGATGTAAAGAAGAAACCACACCAGAACAAAACCACAATTGGTTACATTTTGTCAACAGTGATCATTGGTATCATCTAGTGTTCCATGTAGCTAATACAAATTTAAAGGAGAACCAAGGCAACTTTCCCATTCTTTGGGCAAGATGGCTGGAGAAATTCAACCTTTTCCTCTCTTTTGGCTATCACGTGGTCAAATTAATGCCAGTAAGCATTAAGACACTTAGCTTGACAAGTGGAAAGTTGGCAGATCCCTAGGAAAGATGTGCTTCAGCATCTAGTCATGTCACCTGGCTCTTTGGCTGTAAACAGAGATGAACACAGCACCCTATATTTGGACACAATTGGCTTTTGAGCAAGGGAGTCTTTAAGCATTTTGTAATCTGGAGGTTCAGCTTCCTATATTTGTTAAGCGACTAATTACACGAGTTCACAAAAGGCCTGACATGGGGGAGATAGATGCTTCACTTTCGTCCATAGCCCCAAAAGGAACAAATATTATTTTTTAAAAACAGAGCACAAATTCTACCACAGCTATGGTAAGCTGCAAGAAACTGAGGGAAAATAGGGGGAAATGTATCATTCAGATGATTTAAAAAAAAATAACAAAACAACACAACAACAACCCTCTTCTAAATGAGCTCTTTTTATGTGTGTCAACTTGGCCCTTATGTAACTCTTCATGAATATCAAATCTGTTGTTAAGGTAATACTCTTAGACCAGACTAGATACTAACAAGCTAAATAAAGTGTTTCCTATTTATGTGATCTCTGCTGTGATGATTTCCATTTTCCCTTCCATGCCATGACAATATCAATAAAGATTCCTGGCACCGTCTGTGGCAGCTGCAGTACTTTCCAAATGAAAAGGCATTAAGCTATGTAGCAGGATCTATATAGCCAGAAAAGGAGGAGTTTTTTAAAGGACAAATGTAACCTCTCTGTTAACAAATTGACTGCCTCACCCCTTGTTTTCGAGCCTCTTGGAACTGTGTGGTATTATAAACTCCCAGCCCATCTTTGGACCTGGATGATGAAGAATGACCAGCAAACAGAACTTATATGTTTTGTGTCTGGCTTTGTTTTTTAATGAGATTGAATGAATCGAAGTGAAAAAGAAGAACCATCACCTCCCTTTTATTGCACTTGAATCAAAGCCACTGCTGCTATTCTCTCAAAATTATTGTTTGAATCATTAGGTAAGACATCTGCAAATATATATAATGGCCTTCCCAATGGGAAATTTCATCCCCTTCTAATATATTCATGAAAGATGAATTAACTCTGCTTTAGGTATGGTAAAGGGATTCGCAATGTAGACTGTTATCATGCCGATATTAAAAAGCAACTTCATGTTTTAGTAAAACAAATCTCTTCTTCTTCTCTCCCCCCCCCCCCCGGTGGCAAATGACAATAATTATCAATTGACAAAATATCTTCCTCCTGTTATTCTTTCATTTACAATCAATGTATTTTTATTGTTATTACTATTATTATGTTGCTGCTGTTGCTGAGCAGGGGAAGGAGGAGGATAGTGGTATGGTGGTGATATGTTAATACTAGGGTGGTTTTACATCACCACAGCAGTATCCTCAAACATGCCAGCTACAGATTCCATCCATACTCCACGCACATAGACCATAACATCTGCAGGATTCCTTCCACACTTTGCAAAAGCCCATATATAGGCCACACTTATAAATAATTTGTTTTTAAAAATTGTTACTCTAATTCATTAAATCTAGAATTCTTTATTTTAATAACTGAAATGCCAAACAATGCTGTTTTGATGTTAGCTTGTTACTCAGCAAGTCAAAGCAGTGTTTTAAGATTTGACAATTTAACAATTTAAGGAGTGAATGAATGAATAAATGAAAGTTCTTAACATGTAAGATTATCAAATCGATTTGGAATCATACCTATTCAGTAGTCTATATAGTAGACAGAATATAAGAGAAGAACTCAAAAGATTAGGGTTGAAATCCCTCCCATGGAAACTCACTGGGAAGTGGCAGTTCTAAACCAGTCCTTGGACATAAAGCTCACTGGTATAATGGTAGATTTTGAAGTGAAAGTGATTTCTGTGACCATTTCCTCAACCCATAAGAAAAATCCAAATGTGCAGGGTGCAGGATTGGTGCATATGAATAATTCAAGAATAATCCTTTCATGAAGGCTCTGAATTGGCCATTCAAGACCAAACCACCTTCAGACACTTATTGTAGCAGTAGGAAGGGCATATGACAACCTGCTGTTCCTTGGGAAAATCTATTCCTTTTTTAGGAGAGGTTTAATCTCCTTTCATCCTATAACAATCGCTGATTAGTAAGAAATACTAGAAGGAATTTTACACAATTGTATTGTTACCCTGAAATTGTAAAGATCTGAACAACCAGAAACACACATACATGTCAAATGCAAACACACATGGAAGGTCTATGGTATTGAACTACACATGTTAGCCTGTAACATTTCAAACCAAATACTATTCCAGGACCATCTCAGGAAATTTCACTGAGTTTTATAGCACAATGGGTTGAATTTTATGACTCAGTTGGACAATGGTAACGTAACTCCTATTGATTAAAAATCCCAGGTCAGCCTAAAACTGCTTTCAAAAGTTCATTTTAACTCATTGGAGGAAAGGGGCTTCTAGGAAATTTATTCTAAAGAGACAGAGTCACTATTAAGAACATTTCAATTTGAATGTGGCTTGTTGGTTTGTTGGTTTTTTGCAATTTAAACAGACCTTGTCTGAATGGAGAAGATTCTGAGCAGATAACCCACAGGGCTGGTGAGTCTGCTATCGAAAGTTTTGGACGGGCAACTCCAAGGTCCTCCTTCTCTCTCCTTCTGATTTTATTACCACCTCAGACATGGATAGCTCTTCAAAGAGAGAATAGGTAAGGTAAAGGTTTCCCTTGCTAGAAAGTTAGTCATATCCAACTCTAGGGTTCAGTGTTCATCTCTGTTTCAAAGCCGAAGAGCTAGTGCTGTCTGCTTCTGCAGACGTTTCTGTGGTCATGTGGAAGGCATGACTAAACACTGGAGTGCACGGAACGCTGTTACCTTCCCACCTAAGTGGTCCCTATTTATCTACTTGCAATTTCTTGCTTCCGAACTGCTAGGTTGGCAGGACCTGGGACAAAGATGGGAGCTCATTCCGTCCTGCAGTACTCTGGAATCGAACTGCTGACCTTCCGCCTCCCAGTCAGCGTCCTAGCCACTTGAGCCACTGCAGTCCTAAAGAGAGAATACCTTTGTTAAAAAGTTGGGAATGCTGTTTCTTGGTAGCTCTTCAAACAGGGAATTGCCTTCCCTAAGAAAGGACATGTGGCCACCTATGTGTGATACATGACAGATGTGTCAGGAAAACTCAGGTGCCTGTTTTGCGTGATAAGAAAAGGGCTTTTTTCTTTTGCATTTCCACCATTCGCTGGAACCTGACAAAGAGAAATATTATTAATATGTTGCACCAAACCACACATGCAATCAAGTTCTGGTGGAGCATCAGTAAATCTCAAAGATTAATAACCATTAAAGAGGTAACATATTTATTATTCTGTCAGCTTTTTTGGTTATATCTTGTTAAGTCCGGTGTGTGATAGGGAAGATGAATTGTTGGTGTTTTTGCCTGCAGAAGTGGGCTCTGCAACAAAATGCTGCAGCGTGGAATTCTTTGTCAGACTTGATCCGCAAAAGCTCACATTTAAATACAGGAGTTAGTCTTTAAGGTACCACAATTTTTTTTTATCTTTTGTTTTTGTTTTGATACTCTCTGATATGCTTCCACAGACTAACACGGCTACCACTTCAAAAATTTCATAGTAATCTACTTCAGTATATTGATCAAATTAAAGAGGGGTAGCAAAAAGGACAACATGTTGCAGCACCTGAAATATTAACAGATTCATTTCAGTGTGAGATTTGTGTGGATCAAAATCCACTTCCTCAGAGGTTTAAGCCCCTTCTCTCCATCAAGATGTAGTAATTTGGCACTCTTTTAAATTTTTTAGATTTTAAATGTTGATCTTTAATAGTCTTAAATTTGAAGGTTTTTAGGAATGTTTTATGTTTTACTGTGGTGCTTTTTTTGGACTGTAAACCGCCCTGAGTCACCTCGGTGAGGGGGTGGTGGATAAATATGAATAATAAATAAATAAATAAATATCGGAAACCAAACATTTCCTATTTAAGACCCACTATAGGCTTCAAACCCCAAATGGATTTGGAGAAAATATCCTGATACTGTTTGTACAATCACTTTTTTTGGAATGAAGAGTATAAGGAGTCACATTTTGTTTGGAGATTTTTTAAAGCCACTAAAACTGCCACTTTGCAAAGTAATATCGCTACTATTCAAAAAAAAAATGCAAAGTAAGAATCCCTCTCAAAAGGCAATTATTTTGTGACTTAAACAACCTCTAAATTCCAAATGTGGGATCTCTTGCCAAAGATGTATGTGTAGATTTGCCTGTAATAAGCAACAAGGCTAATTTTGTGAAGCAGCTAACATTTCTTTCCAGTACTTAATGAACATATATGCCTGAGTACTTCATTTTGAGACACCTTTGTGAGAGTTGCTATTGAAAAGAACAAAACAAAACACATTTATTTATGGAGAAAGGACTGTTGTCTACCAAACATATTGCACTTCCAAGTTTTTTCAAAGCAAATCACTTGCAAGTCAAAAGATGTTCCGAAGTCATATTGTGAGTTTTTGTGCCTGCCATATAATTGAGGCTGTGCAAGTTAGCCTCAGGTATGTAAAATTTCAACATAGTACAACATTTTGAAGTGGTAGCTATGTTAGTCTGTGCAAGCATATCAGAGAGTAAATAAAACAAAAAAGACAAACTGTCACACTGAGTTATAAACGTATTTGTTATACTAACCAACCATTGTGCGCCACTCTACCCTCACCTGATATGTATAAATTAATGCAATGAAGTCTCACTCTTATGTCTGATGAAGTAGCCTTAATCTACGAAGGCTAAAATTAACATACAATAGTTATTATGATTATTGTTATTTAGATTTGTATGCCGCTCTATTCGCCGAAGCGTAGTCTTTAAGGTGCTACCATGGTCTTTTTGGTCTCTTTTGTCTTGTTTTATTTATACTCTAAAATTTGAACAGTTTTCCTGGAGAGAAATGAGTAATGGAGCATGAAAGTGTGAATCCAAAAAATGGCTTTGCAACCAAATATGAATGTTTGTAGTGCTGTGGCTGTGACTGTTGAACATTTTCTGTCCAGACATTGTCAGTAACAAAATAAATGCTACAGGGGCTATGACCAGTCATATCGTTTTGAGTGTAATCCTTGTTCTATTTTGTTTGTTTGTTTGTTTCAACTTGTACTCCGCTCAATTGCCAACATGACCCAGGGTGGCTAACAAAGTATCACAAAATCACAAAGTATCACATATACATCAAAACACAATAAATCCCAGTACAACCCACCACAGAGAAAGTTTGAAAAAAGTTTGGAAAAAATGCCTAACAAGAACGTCCAAGGCCCGCTTGTTCACTCTTGTTTGTATCTTTTCTTGTAAAACAAGGTGGGGGGAGAGCACAAAGTGAAAGGGAACAGAGGCGCAAATAAAATATACATATAAAGAAAAGATGGATACAAAGAAGGAACACATGCTTTTATCACATTTTTCCATCCTATTTCATCCAAAGCAAGAATAGCCTGGCGGACACCTCAGCATAACTACATGGGTGAAGGGATGCTTGGGACAACATCCACTGCTTGTGGATACTCTATGTGGGTAATTCCCAATGTGAGGCCCAGGCCCTACAGGGGGACTTCAATTCCCAGAAGCCTCGTTCAGTACATTGGCTAATCAGTACTTTGGGAAATTAACTTAGGCTTCTGGGAATTGAAGTCCAAAAACCAAAGGTTGGGAAACGCTGGTCTATGTGAACCTTTGTCTATATGTATTAGTATTACCTTGCAATGTCTGAGAAGAGCAGCCTCTTAATTGCACATTGCCTTCATCAACTAACACTTTTAAAAAATGTTACCTTGGACCTCAGGTGACATGATATTTGGGCATTTATTCCCTATAAATGTGACTGAGATTTGTTTTTATTTAGTTATGAAAGGAGAAAAATTTCCAAAGAGAGATACATCTTTCATTTTAAAAAAAACACCCTAAATATTCTCAGTCACGCTTTACAGTACAGTGCTAATGTGTTTTTAAATGTCATTGTCTCGTCTATTCATTTTAAATTTTAAGCATAACACTATTGACTTCTCCCCCCCCCCTTTTTTTTTTTTTTAACTCTGAGGCACGCTGTTATTAAAGAATTGAAGCTTTCTGGTGAATGAAGCAGTCCAACTGCTTTTCATGACAAAGCTGGTAATTAGAAGACCAATTTAATGGTGAATCAGGCAGAAATATTCAAACCATGACAAATGACTTTAATAATGTAGCTTGCAAAGCTTGAACAGAAATAAATTTCACTCCCAAAACTTGTGGTATTTCCCCCCCCCCCTCCCTTTGCCTGCCTGGAAGATAAAACTGTCCAGGAGCTGTTTTGTTTCCTTTATGCAGTAGAGCCTATACCGGATTTTAAGCGGGCCAAATAGCCTGCAAATGCAGAAGCATCACTCAAGACCCTGTGATATTTTCTCTCTCTCCCCTGAAAGCACACTGTATGGAGAACCCTATCCAACTTAAAAAGATTTATTTGTCATCTACATTCTGCATTGCTACTGAGAACGTGTTTTATCATTATAAGCACAGCTCGCGATGCTAGGAAGATGCTTCGCCAGCCTGAGAACTGAGAGGTAATTTCAGCGTTTGTCATAAGTTTGTTAAAACCACATGCGTTCCATAGTTTTGAAAAAATTGGTTATTCCGTCCATGCCGGGGCTTTGTAATTGGATAGTAAGATTGTTCAAAGACTAATTTAGTGAATTGCATAATATTTTAAATGGAATTATGCAGGTTTATGAGTCCTTGGAGGACTGAGCTAGCAGCCTCCTGAGAATAGCTGTTTATCAGTAAATGATATTAGCAGTATTCACTCACCCTTTGTCTTCATTAAATGGCTGCTCTTCCAATCGAGGGTCACATCTGAGGCCGGCTTTGATAATTTGTCATTATTGTCTTGCTTATCAGAGCATAAAGTTGATACAGCAAAGGTTGCATAGTTTATACACTATGTGCAAAGAAGAGGGCTCTTTTTTATATTATTATTATCATCATTATTAACTATCCCAATTCTTCATTACATACTGATGGTCTATGAAACTAACATGGGTAATTTCCTGTACTTGTGCTAAAACGACTTATGCTCTCTGAGAATGTGCCATGGTATTTTAATGTCTGTGTTACAGGTGAGGATAATGCAAAGATAAGCATAATGAGCCTGTATCACAGAAGTAAAAATTGTCAGAATGGAAGAAGGCCTCGTCCACTGCAACTGGCTGCCACTCATTGACTTCTGGGTGGAAGAGAAGGCCGATGTGCGACACACCATGGAAGGGGAAGGTCAGTCACCATTCATCCTGTCTTAATAACTGTGGGGCAAGTTCACATATGCATGATTATTACTTAAGGACTGCAAGGTCAAGCAAGGACTCCCTTTTGCAACAATCATGGGACAGTTCAGAGCATGGGAAGTTAATGTTTTCTTGCAGTCCATTTCCGAGAAGCAGCTTGACTGAGGGGAAGGGGTTGGACTCTGGGAGGTGGAAGTTTAAAATTGTAACTACTCCAAGCTCTCCATTAAGACCAGATTATGGAGATGATTTTAATGGTACTGTAGTTTCAGATGGTGTTTTTTTTTTTTTTTTGATGACTTGTCATCCAGATGGAGTGCTATTCTTAATCTCGGGCACAAAATTATTACTAGGGGAAGGTAATGATAAATAGATATGATGAATAAATAGTAAATGAAGAAGTAAGATTTATGGCCACTTTTGTTTGAGGAATGGGGAAAGATACACATCATGTCCTTTGTCTCAGGCAGAAAAAATGTCTCAGGGTTGACTTGAGAGAAGAGGGATGTGGAAAAGAGTTCTCTGTCTGTCTGTTGTTGCTATTTTCCTTTCTGGGCCCTCTGGAGAGAACTAGGTAACATATTAGTACTGAAAAGTGGAACTGTTTTTATGACTGAACTGATGATAATGCTTGTGACAACTAGAATTGTACATAAGAGCCCCAGGCTCATTTTGAAGGCCAGTTTGACACTTTAGAATTGATTCCAGTTCAGGTGAAACATCCCGGACCCCATCTAATTCAGTCTGTGCTCTGATGGTACTTGGAATATGGAGACATTATAAACCTTAAAGAGGGAAGGAATCCTGCCACTAGCCTAGCCTTGTATACTAGACTCCTTTACAAGTTCTAGTTCTTAAAAGCATGTACACACAAATGCGTTCTCAATCTAGCCCATTCATGCTGTCTTTGTCTTTGCACTGTTCCCGTAATGTTGGCAGCTCAATATACCATCTACCACTGGTGATTTTTTTCTTCCCAGTGCTTTCAGAGTAGCTTTCACTTCACTTTCTAGAACTGCAGGTTCTTCGTAATAGTATTCCTCTTCAAAGGAATCCTACTATGGATTACATAAAAGACTAATGTGTAAGTAAGTACTAGTAAAGTGAGACTGACCCACTGTAAAAACAAAAATGATTAAACTGAGGCTATCATATGCAGTAGTGTAGCATTGATTTAAGCCGCCTGGGGCATAAGCCAAATTTGCTGCCCCCTGGTGGACACCGGTGCCCGCTCCCGCTAGACCTTCTGAGAATTGTAATCCAAGAATACCCATAGCCCAAAACGCGCCACCTAGGGCAGGCTGCCCCCCTCACTACACCACTGATCATATGAATACAAGACTTTCTGCTTGGAAACGTTGGAAGCAGCAGAAAACAGGAAAACCAAATATTAGATGGATTGTCTCAATCCAGAAGCATCTAATTTTGGGCATACAAGACCTGGCCACACTTAAATCAGTCTAGTGTGGTTGAAATAGTTAAACATGTTGTACTGCCCAGTTTTTCCTCTCTGTATCATCCCAATTTTAATAGATTTTCCAGACTGTACAGTACTTCATTTTTTCATTTAGAGTACTGTATTATAAAGAAACTACTTTTAAGATGGTAAAATGTGTGTAATGGCATGTTCTACAAAGCGGCAATTAGACCTCTTCAGTAAATAAGCATATTTGGGTATGACTACCCTACAATTTAGTCTACAGTTTCTGCTAGAGTTGGCACAGTTAAATTTGATGCATTTTCCATTAACTGCATGACAAACAACTAATTATGAGTAAACCTAGTCTTATTGTATGGACTTTTTTTTCTTTTTGTGATTTCTTAGTTGGGATTCTGCTCACATGATATCTTTTTCTGGCATGCACAATTGCTTATAACAGTTCAAAGGGACAGTAACAGGTTGTCTAAGGGTGACATTATATCAGATAAGAGCTACAGTTTGACAGGTTGTTATATCAATTCAGTGCTATGTGACTTGCCCATTTTTTAAAAGGCAGAGAAAAGGGCTAGTGACAAAGGAGGGTGTGTGACTTGTGATCCCAATGAGAATGGTTGTGGTTTGGGGTATAATATGGACTATCTCTCCAAAAATTGCTTGGGGAAATCAAACATTTGCTAAATTGCAGACATTAGATGTAGCAATCTCTATGTAAAGTTTAGTGAATGGTAATTGCAATTTAACTGCTGTAGGAAAATGCTAACCAGCCCAAATCAACCCAGAACACCCTCCTTTAGTAATGTTAAAAGACATTCTGTATGTAGTAATATTAGGAATTTGGTATTGAATGGAAATAGCTTAGATCTTTTTTGCACGTATAAATTAGATCTGTTTTGCTGATCTGTGATCACAATGATAAAGATTACAATGACAAATCATTATCTGTTCTTTGGTCATTAAAAACAGCCTAGGCTAGTCTGGTAGTAGCACAAGCTGGTAAATTGAGGTGAAAGAGAATGGGTGGGGTTTTAGTACGTTTATTTAACTGGCTTTCTCTGCAATAGTTCTAACCCCATTTCTGGGTGATTTGTATCCAAAGTACAACAACAAAACATTCCAATAAACTCACTTTAAAAGAATAATCAATCAATAAATTGCAGGAGACATAATGCAAGAAAGACCCATGGCCATCAACTAAGTGGAAGGAGAAGATAACTCTTCAAAAGTTTAAGATAAGAGACTAAAATGATTAGAGCCTCTACTGATTTTGTGCTTGATGTGGCAATGTGATAGCTATGAATAAAAATATTATATGGGCTGTAAGAAAAAAACAGACTGCATTTAGTATACTGCAAGGACAACTGTATCTGCTGTTGCAAGTCTCTTATCTGGGCAACCTTGCTTAGTAAAATTGGACAATTTATCACTCTGCTGCCTGGAGCCGTAATGCAAGTGATTAGTTTCCAGCTTTAATACATTCTGAGAAAGTAGTACTCTGAATGAGAGGAGGTCAGCCCTGAGCTTAAACTAACTTGGACAGACTGCAGGGCTTGAGGGATTAATAAGAGGGTTTGGTACCTTGTGTCTCTCTTGCTCAAAACAAGCTGTGGTTGGAAGAATGAGACAGCTATTACCATTAGTGACAGATGTTCACTGCTCTCCAGGAAGTTAGGGTAGTTCATGTCAATAAACTTTCCAGCTGACCTCCCTCCACTGATCGGCATCAATGCATTCAGAAGGTCACTAAACTTTACATAGAGACTGCTACATTTAATGCCAGCCGCTTAGTAAACTTTGAGGTTTCTTGATAGTGTTTCTAAACGTTTAATGGGAAATGTCCATAATTGCTGCAACTTTTCTAGTTTTACAGTATCCCTTCAGAGGTGCAAGAGCCAGAATTGTGTATTATTTGCCATCACAACAATATCATTGTCTATTCTTTTCTAATGATTATTGAACATGCAGTTTGCCTTGTTTGCAGCTACTACACACTATTCATTCAGAGACAGATTCTAAAGAGAGGCTATCATGCAGAAATACATCATGACATTTATCACACTCTCTGTAAGCCGTAACAAAGATAATGGTTTCCTGTGACATTATACATACTAACCTAATCATATGAACATTTGACACCATTGTAATGGAATTAAACACTTCCTGTTCCCCGCTAAAGAGCTATTTTTAAACTGATGGTAAGGAAAACGGTGGGCAGCTTAGAATTGGTAAGGTAAAAGTTTCCCTTGCTTGAAAGCAGTGGTGGGCAGTAACAGGTTTGTACCCCCCAGCAAGGGCGGGGGAAAGCAAAATTGGATGGTCTTTGGGCAGGAGGGAAGTAAAATTGGGTGGCCACACCCACCTCCCTGACCTGCTCAGACTAACACAGCTACCATTTTAAAAGTTTTATTCTGTGCAAGCATATCATAGACTAAACAAAACAAAAAGACAAAAACATTGTGGCACCTTAAAGACTAATTACTGTATTTAAATGTGAGCTTTTGTGGATCAAGTCCATTGGCTCTTTGGCTATAAACAGAGATGAGCAGTGAACTCTAGAGTTGGTTATGACTGGTTTTCGAGCAAGGGCAACCTTTACATAAGAACAGAAGATCCTTGATTGGTATTCAAATTTGATGTCAGGTTTTGTCCCTGTAAGTGGTTCAGGGTCTCCCTTGTTCAAAAGCCAGTCATATCTGACTCTAGGGTGCAGTGCTCATCTCCATTTATAGCCAAAGAGTCAGTGCTGCCTGTGTTTGCAGATGTATACATGGCCATATGGAAGACATGACTAGATCGCCCGTGATGCAGGCTCCGCCCATGACACAGGCTCCACCTATGATGTAGGCTCCGCCCACAACATAGGCTCCGCCCACAGTGTGGCAGCAAAAAATTTGCTGCACACCACTGTTTGAAAGCCAGTTGTATCCAACTCTAGGGTTCAGTGCTCATCTCTGTTTCAAAGCTGAAGAGCCAGCGCTGTCTGCTTCCGCAGACAAAGAAGTGCATGAAAGTTGTTAATGATCCAATCCCATGCAGACCCATCGTGTGCATAGAAAGTGCTGCAATGAAATCACAGATATTTTAACTTTAAGAAGACTAAATGGGTAGATTTTAAAGAGAAGATCCCCACACAACCAGATATCATGAATGTAGCCACCTTGTGTAAATAATATCAAAGAAAAATATTCCAAGAGGATACCACACCCAGAATATCCAGGCCCTGACAGACTGCATCAAATTCTGCTGGATAGGTATCAGGCACTCTACAACCAGGATCCTTTCTAGGAAAATCAGAAATCATGATGGTGCACATTAGTTGAGAACCTGGATATGAAGCAGAACATTAGACGAGTTTGGAAGCTTCTTTAAAATTTAGGTGGAGCTTTAACTCAGCCACAGGAAAACTATACTGGAGTAATAGCAGACCAAATTGCTAGTCAGTTGTTAAAGAATGGAAAAACGCAAGACAAAAAGGGGGGGAGCCATCCAATCAGAGGAACAAGAAGGGGGTTTACTTAATAGCCCCTTTGTGGCATCTGAATTGGAGGAATGTATAAAAGGCATGAAACAGAATAAAGCATCAGGCATTAATGACATAAGAACAGAGAAGGCAGTTTGATCCTCAAACTTTGGAATGGCTCCTGCAATTAATCTTTCTGTATTTATGTCAGATGCATCACCAGCTTATAATAACATACAAAGTTAAAATTAACACATCTAAAAGCAAAATAGAATTTAAAAGGGCTAGATGACATCTGCCCAATATCAGGCCACATCAACAGCATTTCCTCTTGCCAATATAAGGTCCTCCTCAGTACATGGTGAGGGGTATTTTATGCATTGCATCATATGGGAGATAGATTGTACTTCTCTGCATTCACACAGGGAAACCTCACTTTCTCAGATCAGCCCTAGATCTTCCTACCCCAACACACAGTCTATTTCAAGCTTTCCACGCAGTCCATGGTTGTTCTTGGCCAGATGGTAGAGAAGGGGGTTCCAAACCTAAGGCCTATGGGCCAGATCCGGCCTGTGGTGCCATTTAATGTGGCCTCACCACCCCTGAAAGGGCATTTGAGAAACAAAATGGCCACCCCTTTGTAGCTATTGGGACAAAATGGCCACCCCCATCATGCAGGCAGTGCTGCCTGTGTTTGCAGATGTATATATGGCCATATAGCAGGCATGACTAGATCGCCTACGACATAGGCTCCACTCATGACATAGGCTTCGCCCATGATGTAGGCTCTGCCCATGGTGTGATAGCGAAATTTTTTGGTGCCCATCACTGAAGCAATGCATATAGTGAGAGGATGCCTCAAACCTTCTCCAGTTGAGAAAATATACCCTCTTGTTGGTATCACTTCACCTAAGATAAATAGAGAAGTAGCAGCAGACACTGAGAGATCTAAACAAGAGAACAACGCTTGAGATCCTCTGAATGGATATGAACCTTAAGTCTGCCAGCTCAGATCCAGAAGAAGCTTTATGGCAATAGCAAACATTTTTGAGGGAATGCAAGAGCAAAACCAAATTAGAAGATGAAAGAAGGACAAGGAACAACATTAAAGGAGGATATAGCTGAGGAACCCGACCTCCCCTACATCTCTTGGAGGACTCTGAATAGGCTGAGAGTTTGAGTGCCTAAATATAAGAGCAACATGCTCAAGTGGGGCCTTCCAGGGCCATAGCCAGGATTCTAGATTTATTTATTTATTTATTTATTTATTTATTTATTTATTTATTTATTTATTTATTTATTTATTTATTTATTGGGGGGGGGTGAAAAATTTTTCAGGAGGGGCAATGTTTTTTACAGTGGGGCAATAAAGTCACACTCACATATATAACATTGGCATCACAGGGTGGGTTTGGGGGAACAGGTTGTTAGCTGAGGAGGGTTTTCTCTTCCTCCCCCCCCCCCCGGGCACCTTGGCTATGGCCCTGGGTCCTTCTAACAGACAACAACACGCTGTATGAATGTGGAGAGATACAGAATCCGGCCCATTTACTGGTCTGCCAGTTGCTGCCAAAAACATGGACCTATGAGGACTTTGGTTTGGTCAAAGACAAAGCCAAGAAAGTGGCTTCATTTTTGCAGTCCAGGGTTTGATCGGGACATGAAAGAAGACGATCTGAAGAAGTGTGCTTCGCTACATGAAAACTTCTGAAAACTAAATGCTAGTTACTCTTATATGTGATACATAACTATTCCTGGTTTCTCTTTGGCCAATTATTGCTAATTCTGCTTTCTGTTCCTTAACCAATGACTGAACCACTTGAAGGCCCCTCTTCATCTCATTGTCTGACAAAGAATCTGGGGACAGACTTTGTCAAATGCCTTATGAATCTCCAGAGTCTACCAGATAATGTCAATCCAAATGCTTCTTGTTCTTTTCAACGTTCTTGAGATAGTTTTGTTGAAGTCGGACTGATTCATCTTCAACAAGACATCTTTCATATCTTTGTTAGTCTTTGTCAATTTAGGCAGAACAAAAATTAAATTGACTGGCCTATATTTTCTTTGATCCCCACTGAAGGGATTGTTAAAAAAAACAAATAAACAAATGTGTGGCCTTGCAAACAAGCACTGTAAGATAAAACCGACAACATCACCACACTGAGAGGATTAAACCTTCAGGATGGCTCATACATGCATATAGTTTATTGCTTGATCATTCAGTACAACAACTGGAAAATGAACAGCTAGAATAAAATTACTCTAAAACATTCCATATTTTAGCATATCATGGGCAGTATGAAACTTCTATACTGTATGTAGATTGTGATGGTTCATTCACACATTTTCAACATCACTTGGACTTGGGCTTATTCAGTGAGGAAGGCATGTGTGAACCAATCTTTGCAACTCCTGTCATCTCGATACTTTATAATATATGTTTCTAATAATTCTGTATTTAGTTCGGTTAAGAAAAATACTCTCCACCTAATGTTTGTCTGTTTAAGAAAAAGATGCTCGCATCTTGAATATCAAATAAATTGCTAAACCAAAGCGATTTATGACCCACCATGTCTCTCTGCAAAGACAATTCTCCCTGTAGGTAGACTTACTTATGTCTAAACTCCAAAGTTATTAGAGGCAATTTTATGAAAGAAGTCATTAATTATAGCACATGAAAGTTTAATAGGCGGCTTCTTTCTGCAGGAATCAAGATCAAAGTAGTTGCCAGATGTGGACCGAACAAGTATTTTAATGGAGAGGTACCCTATCCTTGAAGACCTATATATATTTGCCAGCTAAATATGTTTTGAAAAGATCCTTCCCTTCTGCACGCACACATTTCACTTAATGACGGATACCAAAAAGTGCCCCAGTACCAAAAAGTTTGTTTGTTTATTAAGAAAGCAGCTGCTAGGCTTCTTTTTCATTGTTCATATCAGAAGCAATTCAGTGGCACTTCCATAGTTAAAGGGATCAGCCAACAGGATGTTGTATTTGTTAAGGGAGTACCTGAGCATGCTAACAGTCCTCACAACTACAAGGTTAATCAAGTAAGTCATTGGGTTTACTAGTTGCCCTACAATCCAGGAACTCTGGGTGATATGCATCCAGTTGCAAATATATTTAGAATGTCAAGCTTATCAAACACAATCAAATCAAACACACAAATAATGGTCAATAGAATAATAGACAAGAACGAGAACAGAGGATCTGCGGGTACATGAAACTGTGGATAACAGTGAACCCTATATTTAATACATATACCTGAATCATAGAAATGAAGGGTGTGTTTCAAATGCCTCCATTGTTCTATTTGGTGCTACCAAAGTGTCTACCTCTATTCCTTGTAAATATTACATTACAGATAGTGGCTTCTAGTGGCTAGCACTGGTAATGCACCATAGAATTATGTATATATTATGCTCCAGATGTAGGGAAGCCTTTGAGTCTGGTATGGAAGATTCATCGGAAGCAAAATGCAGCAGCCACACTGATTTCAGGTACCAGACATTTTGATCATATTGGTTAGCTTGCATTGGTTACTCATGCCAGGTTCAAGGTTCTGGAAATTATTTATAAAAACCCTTTAAGGTTTAGGATGATGCTATCTGCAGGAGTGCTCAGGCAGGCTGCCTGCTATAAGATCAGGCTGGCTGGGGGTGTCAGGGACCCCCAGCCAGACCGATCTTAAAGCAGCCTGCCTGGGCTGCCTGCCTCTTTTAAGATCAGGCTGGCTGGGGGTGTCAGGCACCTCCAGCCAGCCCGATCTTAAAGCCTCTTGCCCAAACAGGGAGGTGTCAGGCTGAGTACTGGAGGCGCGCATGCATCAATTGCTATTTTGGGCTGCAGAGTTGGGCTGCTGGTAAGGCGACCGAACTGGTCACATCAAATTTAAAAAAAAAAGGTAACCACCCTGGGTGGTCTCTCAGGGAGGTTACTACCCTCCCCCCGGGAGACCACCCGGGATTGTTACCACCGGTTCTATAGAACTGGGGCGAACCAGCCCATGCCCACCACTGCCTATTTCCCCAAATGTATGTTATCCATTCACAATACACTTGTGCTGCCTAGCATTAAGAGCTTTCTAAATGGGGAGCATGTGTGCTGAGGTATCGTGTTGCATTAAAATATATATATACAGGGAGTACCAGTATAGCTGTGCTTAAATTCTGTTGGGCACAAAATTAAAGTGCACTGGTGCACTGTTATTTCTCCCTATCTGCGGATGTGGTCACATGGGAGAATAGAACTCAATTTGGACTACTTGCAAAGCCATTTGATGTGATCTACTTTGTCGCATTGTGTGTGAGGCATGCACAACTTGAAGTCACAAGAGGAAGCTTTAGTCACTGGCAATCTGCTGCTGCCAATGACACCATTCCCCTTACTCAAATGAATCCCTCCCAACAGGAGTATGGCCACTGTCATATACTTTTAGCATTTATTATATTTTTCCCATACCCATCCATTTTTATTTATATATTTTTGTTGCAATGGAGGTGTTTCCAATCCATATTTCATGTCTGATCTGTTTCCTCCTCTTGGGTGAAGCAAGGGACTAGTACAATCTCACTTGCCTGTACCTTGTATTTTACAGAGCCGACAGGAGTTTTACTTTTGACATGAAGACTATGATGCTGCTCTCATTTAGTATGGGTTCTGAAAATGGAGCCCCCAGCATTTGATCAGCAGGTGCTGAGCTAGCTGTAACCATATCCTCCAGAGTATTGTTCATCTCCTTCCAAATGGAATAATTAGGACTCTTTGGACCGATACTATAAATTGGTTGTTATTAACAGTCTTCAAGATTTTGTACTGCTGTCCAGATGCCCCTTCTTTATGTCTCCCCCACCCTATCCCATCATCATCTCTGCTTATCTCTGCTTCCCTGTCCCCATTTCCTGCATGGCCTTCTCTTGAACTTTTGACCTTCGTTAGAGTTAGCCTAAAGTCATTCCTTTTGCTCTGCTCATCTCTTTATATGGATGCACATTCAACATTGCTTAATGAGGATTGCTTATAACCTAATGTACAGTATTTTGATTACTCTTTTTTTTTGCTAGCTAGTGAAGGGAAATCCCTATACTTTCTGTGGCTACAAAACTGGGATGAGGGAAGATTTCTTTTGGTCTGCATTTTTAAGCACACTGACCTGTTTTCCATTTTGCAGACTAGGTGCCTTGATGGCAAACCTTGGCACTCCAGGTGCTCTTGTACTTCAGTTGCCAGAAGCCCAAGTCAGCCCTCCTGCTGATCAGGGCTTCTGGGAATTAAAGTTCAAGAACAGCTGGAGTGCCAAAGTTCACCATCACTAGACTAGGGCAACCCATGGGAACACAGTTATTTTTAAGTTTTTCCACTTCTCTAAATTGTTCCTATAATTCACAGGTGAAAAATCATAAAAAGATGCACACAAAAATACTTATTCTATGTTATAACTGTAAAGGTTTTAAATAAATAAAAGTACAGTAAAACTTCACATAAAGAGTGCCTCATTTAGAGACTAACTTGCTTAAAGAGCAGAATTTTCTCTGAATGGTCGCCTCGCTTAACAACTAAAACCAACCAAAAACTCGCTTAACAACTAAATCAGGGTTTGCAATCCCCACCGCCAGAAGTCACAATTGGTCACTTACAATGGTGTTTCGCTTAAAAAGCAAACTCTCTTAAAGAGCAGTCCCATGGAACGCATTATGCTCTTTAAGCGAGGTACCACTGTATATTTTAAAATAAACAATTGCATGGAAAATGTGTGTAAATGCACATTTTGTTAAAAAATACTTTAAAATATGTAAATATATGCAGATATATCTAAATGGAGAAACAGAACAGAATGAACCTGGAAATGAACATGTGTAACACTGACACAGAACAGCAATGGACTTGTTCCATCTTCTTGACAGAATGCCATACTAAACATTTTTACACTATTTTATGTTTAACCATTCTGATAAAATAATTTACCATATTTTCCAGTATATAAGATGCATTGGAGTATAAGACGCACCAAGTTATTAACAAAATAGTCCATTATATACAGTACAAGACACACTCCAGTTTTCCAGTGCATGGGGGGGGGAGTGGGTCTTTTACACCAGAAAATATGGTACAGTAAAACACCGGATAACAATTGGATCGGATAACGCTAGAATCGCATAACATTAAGTAATCTGGGGAGGAGAATTGGATCGAATAACGTTAAGGTCCTATGGGATGGATCGGATAACAACCACTAAAGCCTGTGCAGTTATAATGTATCTCTATGGAGCTTTAACGTTATCCGATCCATCCCATAGGATTTTAACATGCATCGGATAACACTAAAAATCGGATAACTCCAAGACTTGTGGAACCAAGTTTTAGCATTATCCAATGTTTTACTGTAATTTGTTTTTAGTTGGTTTGTTTTTTAATTCTCTTTACAGGCAGAATGGTGGCACATAACTGCATCTAAAAATAAAATATAGGGTGGAAGGCAACTTCAGGAATAGGAGAGCAAATAGAAGTTTTAGTTCAATTTCTCATGGAGTCTTACCTTGTTTTCAAGTTTCAAGTTGTGTACATAAATCCATGGCTAGAGGGTAGAAAGAGAAAGTTTTCCTGCAGAGAAAAACATTGCCCATACCTAGCAGGCAACATAAAGATATACACATATACAAGAATTGGGCTTAGCAAACTACCCTTCCTTATGTGTTTTACTGTATACAAAGGCTACTGTCTTCCCACACAGGAACTACCTGAGGAGAGCTTAAGAAAATGAGTGTGATCCCAAGCCCACAGTGTAATCACTTTAGAGCAAGGTGATTCATTCTAGCACAAGCCTAGTGCCTGTGCATATTGAGCACTATGCCAGAGACCTTTCTTACTCTCCCCCACTGCCCTGTTCATCGGTATCAATGCCACAGTATCACACAAAAGATCTCCATCCTATATTCATATCCAGACCTTTCTCTTTCTAAACTGCAAGTTATTCAAGCTTTAGAGCTCAGCAGGATAACATCTGGGCAAGACATCTCTGGCAACAGACTGGGCATTAGAGAACACATGTTATCAAGGGAACAGTAACAGGATATATGGCCTTTCCATGTGCCTGTATTTCTGCCTCAGCATTGGCTCAGATTGAAATATGCCCTGTTCTGAAAGCCTTAGGGTAGCAGCATTTAGCATTTGTTTAATTTAACGTAAACCAGGGAAACAGGCAAACAGTGATGGAGAAAGTATTGCTCTGTGCTGATAATATTACAGCAGTTATTAAAAGGGATTTTTAAAGGAAAGAAAGTATAATTAGCACTGCACTTAAAAGTCCTCTTTCTTGGCTGTTCCACCTTGAGGACGTCTTATATCTAAGAAAAGTCCTTTGAGGGCCTTGCTTAATTCTGCTACGATTACAGCAGTTTCTTTTTCTGCTACCAAGACTGAAATTGCATTGGCTGCATGACTGGTTCATAAACTCCCTCCAAGCCATCAGCTTTCTTTGCTAAGAGGCCTAAATTCCTACAGGGCCCTCCATGGCAAAAGACGTATTCACTTCTGCAGGACAAGTGCCAATGGAGTGTTGAGTGGATCGGGCTATCCATCTGTAGTGCCTCGGGAAACATGGATACATAATTTAGGAGGAACATCTGTTGTTTCACAAAAGGATTTTAAACTGTAAATGGTGAAGGAAATAGTTTCCTGTTTTTTTCCAGAGGGTGATTATTATTCTCCCATTTCAAGAGGCTCATGTAAAATCACAAATAAAATTAGAGATGCAGTAAAAAAAATGGCATAGAAATTTTGCAAGCCACAGACGTGTGTTACAAATATCCCATCTATTTCTCTAGCCAGTCCTGCTTGTTTCACTTATTTATTTAGTGTCTCTTTCATCATCTTCTCAGCTCTGATCTATCCACAACTCTTTAATCCTAGGCCTCTCATCTCATGTCCTCAGTTAGCATATATAGAACAATTGTTGACAGGTGTATCCTCAACATCTCATACCCTTGGGGAATGTTTTGTCTCACAGGAGAACCACTAATACTGGACCTGAAACTGACACTGGACTGAATACATCAGGAGTTCTCAACTGTTTTAATCAGGTGGCCGGGTCATGCTCCCCCAAACAGCTTTGGGAGCTGGATGGACATTTTGCCCTTCCTCCACTACATGGCACTTCCTGGTGTGGTGGAATCAGTGTGTGTGTGTGGGGGGGGGGGACGGGACATAAAATGGTGCCACAGGATGAGAATCCCTGGTCTACATAGACAGCTGTGTCTCAAAGTCTTGATTTTGACACTACATTGGGCACTCTAGGACATTGTAGAATTAAAATGGAAGCTCGATTGAGTCATCCCTCAGGTATGGTGAAATAAACTTGAGGAGACAGAAGCCCTTAACATAAAAAAAACCCACAAAAGGAGTGATTCTTTTATGTGTCAACTGGGACCTCACATTGGCAGTAGCATTCTAGGCTTGGCACACTTAGCAAATGCTTGTGATGCCATTTTTCCTATGGACAGTCTTTAAACTACTGTACATAAAAGGTAGAACATGTCAACCATAGCTCACAATTTTGTCAGCATCAACCATATGCCACTCATACAATACCCTCACAGCACTATAGAACTTTGTAACACCCCAGTAGTTTCAATCTATGTTGGTCCATCACAATGAACATTTCTCTTTGGAAGGGTTAATTTCAGAGTGAATCAAATTATCAAGGCAATCTTTTCAAAGTACATTTGTGTATAAATGTTCATGTCATTGACTTGCTCCTGCCTAGTGCAATGAAAAGGTAGAATAATTAATCTATCTGGTCTCCTAACTGGCTTACCAAAAACGTAGCTTCCACACTTGCTTCATCTCTCTCCAGTGATGTGGTGTCTTCCTCCAAAGTATTCCTCCCCATACATTTCTGGTCCTCGTCAAGGGCCTCACCTTTTTGGGGTGTGGGTAGAATTGCTCTGTTTCGGTTTGTTTCCAAATGTGCAATCACTGGAAATTTGAATTTGCCATATCATGAAATGGTTTAAGAAGAGAGCTACTCCAAAGTACAGTATTGGAAAATTAAACACTTCCTCAGCTCCATGGAGAGAGCAGAGGAAGTGAGAAACAATTTTTAACATTACATTAGGGCTGTGCAGACATACTTCAGTATATATTTTTTTAAAAGACAAATTGAAACCTTCCTCCTGAAAGCAGGAAGAGATGGGAAGGCAATGAGGGGCATATTGTTTTGTTTTTCTTTTAATAGTCTGGCCAAGAACCTACCTAATTAGCTATTATATTACATTATGATAAATGGATAGGTAGTTCTGAATATTCTACTGTGCAGGGTTGTTATGAAGAATTAGTGGAATTAATTTGCATTGCTTTAGTTCCTTGGAGGAAAGGATGAGTTACAAATGTAATTAATACATTTGACAGAATAGCTAAAACAAACAGAATAGCTAAACAAACTCCATATAAGACACAACCAAATATGTAAAGGAAAGAATTTTAAAAAGAACTGGACCACTTTCTGGTTGGCTGACTCAGAAACAGTTTCCTTAAGTCTTGCAATTCAGCTAAAATGTCCCCCTTTTATTATATTTACAGCATATTTTAAGATTCTAAGAATAATGTGGCCAATACAGACTCTTTTTCAATATGGAATCCACTTACTAAACAGCATGCTTAGTGAGGGAACAAATCAAAGCAATTGGAAATAAAACAAAGCAAGTGATTGTTCTCAAGGGGGCCTGGAAATGTAAACCCCAGGCAGCATCAAAGGGGCTAAAACTACAAATACATTAATGAAATAAAAACAGCTCTAGAATATAAATGGAGATGAGTCTACAGACGTATCTTTGATATGATTAGTCGAGAGTAACACAGGAGAAGAGACAAAAGGTAAGTATACAGTATAGGGAGGGAGAGGTGTAAAATTCAGATAAAATTAGCATGAGCCCCTGAGATATTTATTAAGTCATCAGTGGGAAACAAGATGATGATGATGTCACACCTAAGTACAGGACAGAAGACTCATGTAGACTTGGAAGAGATCCAGTTGAGGCTGTAGATTTATGCAGTTAATTTTGTCCCTTGACTGCATTCAGATGAGCACTTCTTGACATACACCATGGAAAATTGCTGCATTATAGCTATGTTAATGGTAATCAGCATGCTAATGAGCACCAGAAGGTCATTACAGAAAAAAGGAGGTTTAAAGACAGATAACCTAGAGCAGAAAAGGGAAAGAGAAATCCTTCAGGGAACAAAAGTGTCTTGTTTGCAGGTCATAGATTATTTGTTTTGGTCATTGCAGAAGGGTGTGCATGTCTCAATTTAAGGACAAGGATGAAGCTGCTTGAATACTTGAAGCAATGTTAATTACCGGTAATTAAATAAAGGTACAGAAAAGGAAAGTGCCAGTTACAGAGCGCTTTTTATCCTACTATGGTTAGGATTTCCAATTTTTGGGGGGGCTTACATAATTTCCTTTGTTATACCTCTTGGTATTACTCTTGTCATATTCACTATAACAGGCATTCTGCCACATGAGTCACCCTTCTCTCTGAGATTAGGGGATGATTCTCTTTCAAATGCTCCTTAGCCCTTCGAAGTGTTAAGCTTTTTAATACACAGCAGTAGGCGGGGCAGATTATTAAATTGCTATAGCTTGAGTTTGCAAGTTCTCCAAGCCTTATATTTCCCCACTCTAATGTGGAAGAAATTGGAACTAAAACACCTGACAGACGTGCCTAATCTGGCCCAGGCTTTGATTGTTTCATTGTCGGGGCTGAATATATCCGTTTTAAACAATGTTAGTGCTAAATCAGGGTGGCCATCCATTTTTGCTCAGAGGCTCCTCATCTTTAACTCCATGTTGCTGTTATATGTACAACATGGCCAGTTTGCTGAGATTAGCTGTGCCCATTGAGATCAGCCTGTGCAAATCTCCCCCCAAATTCTGGTTCGGTTTTGTTTTTGAAGAAATTGCCTAAATTCACGAATTTATTTCCATTTGGAATGAAAAGCATTTAGTGGTTTGAAAACACTTCAGTCTAGGAGAAAGTGAAACTGACAGATACTTCCCATCCCTAAACTGAGGCCACAGATGCTGAGAGGCAACAGCAAGATGATGGAGGAAAGAACTATCTGGGTTGCACCTCAGCCCTATATGCAGTGGTGGGCAGCAATAATTTTTGCTACTACACTGTGGGTAGAGCCTATGTCATGGGCTGAGCCTACATCATGGGCGGAGCCTACATCATGGGCGGAGCCTACGTTGTGGCCTGCCATATGGCCATGTATACATCTGCAAACACAGGCAGCACTGGCTGTTTGGCTATAAATGGAGATGAGCACTGCACCCTAGAGTCAGATATGACTGGCTTTTGAGCAAGGGAGACCATGAACTACTTGCAGGAACAAAACCTGAATGGGCAGGGCAAGAAGGTGGGTGTGACCACCCAATTTTACCACCACCCACTGCCCGAAGGCCACCCAATTTTGCCACACACACCCTGTCCAGAGGCCACCCAATTTTTCTCCCCCTCCTCCTGAGGGGGTACAAATCTGTTGCTGCCCACCACTGCCTATATGACCCTGCTTCCCTCAGCTGTGGTGGAAGTTGCTCTTCCCGTTATCATTGCTGGAGAGAGAGATGTAACTGGCACCGATTTCAAAGTTCAGTTGGCTTGGGGAAATGATGGAATCCTGTTCTTCACATCAGGCAGCAAAATATTTTGGGTTGATTCATTTATTCTTCCATGGGAGGGGGTGGAATGGGGCAGGGAGAGAACAGAAGACAAGGAGCTATATATAACAGGAGGAGGCTGTTTGGAAGTGTCATCTAGCATGGGCAATGATGAGTGATTGTTAGAACAGAAGTCCCAAAGGGCCAAAAACTCCCTACTTTTAGTGTACATGTTTTCCCCATGGAAGGAACATATGCAAGAAAAATCTAACTTCCTCTGAAGGTTGTTTTCTGCAAGATAAAGCCAAACTCCATTGCCAATGGTTATAGGGATCTTGTGCTGCAGTATTACTTAGGCAGGGTCTTGTGCAAAGAAACCTCCAAGGCATTTACTTCCTTCTGCATGTGGCCCTCTCGAGGTCATGGCCTTGGAGTTTTATTTCTTTGATGTAACCCATCCTGGGCTTTCCAAAGGGTGCAGGGTGAGACTCACTTTCTCAGAGCATCATACCGCCAGCGTAACAGTACTTCACAGCAAGACATCCTATCTAAACTTCAAAGACCATCTGCATTTGTATCTTAGCAGACAAAGGAGAGCTGATCATTAACTAGGAAGGAAAATATTCTAGCAAACAACTTCCCTAGGGGAATGGAAAAAGAAAAAGAAATAAGTGTCCACCAAGAGGAGAAAAATATACTTCCTAAAATCCCCCAGTAAAACAATTTTCTATTTTTCATAAGCATAAACCTTTTCTACTCTTTGAGCACTGGACTGGCTGATAGTATAAATAGATACATCCGTAGAAACTGTAATTACCGCTTTACAGGTAGCTGTTCTGAAACTTTGGGTGATTTCCAAAGCAGTATGGGGAAATTTACAGGTCAAAACAGATGACACAGCCACAGAATATTTGCAGGTAAGCCTGCTGGAATAGTTGAATATAACAGATTTGGGGGGGAAAGGGCACTAGTCTTGTAAATAGCCAATTTGTAGACATGTACTAATGGGGCCTGCAGTGTCTTAGTGGTTAAGATGCTGTACTTGATGACTGGAAGGTTGGCAGATCAGCAGTTTGAGACCTGAGTGCTGCATGATGGAGTGAACTTCCATCTCTGTCCCAGTTCCTGCCAACCTAACAATTTGAAAGCAAGAAATTGCAAGTTAATAAATAGGTACCACTTCATTGGGAAGGTAAACAGAGTTCTGTGCATTCCAGTGTTTAGTCATGCCTGCCCTATGTCCACGGAAACATCTGCAGATGCACACAATGTTGGCTCTTTGGCTATAAATAGAGATGAGCACTGAACCCTATAGTCGGATAAGACTGGCTTTTCAAACAAGGCAACATGTTAGTAGCAGCAGCCCAGGGACAGAACAGGCAAGAAGATCAAGAATTTCCCTTCATAGATTAAAAGTGGATTTCATTTCATGCATATGGAACATAGAAGCAATTAGATAAATTATGCTTGTAGAATTAGGAAAGCTGACATTGTCTGGAATTAATTTTTCTACTTGGGGAAAAGTATAATGAATATAACAACAGTATCTGGAAAAAGATTTACCTTACCATGAGTAAAACAATAGCAAGAACATTTACACTTAAATACTGCCCCAAAGTGCTTAGTGTAGTCTGGACAGTTCACAAGGTAAATAGCATTTTGTCTTCAACATACTGAGAGCTCATTTTACCAACCTTGTAAGGATGGAATGGGTTATTTTCAGTCTCTGAAGAGAGATGGAGTATTTTAACAATGAAAATGCTTGCATCTTGACACCCTGATGACCATTTATATGTTTGACACGGTTATCTGATCTCACACTGAAATCAAGTTTTTCAGGAATAAATATCATCCATGATGGACCACAGAATCAAACTACTGAAGAGTGTCATAAACATTTGTCCTTGAAAAAGATTCCAGAAGTACAACTTGCAAGACAGGAAGCAAATACAATAATACAAGGTTACATCCAGAATAGTTGTGAATCTAGAGCAGAAAGATAAAAAAGAGAGAGGAGCAAATCAAATAACAGTGGCTCAAATAACTTCCACAGGAACTACCTGTGGAAGACAAAAGAAAACTGATTTTTTTACAACCCATGTTTGCATTATGGTTTTATTCCATAGCTGACACTGGGTTTGTATCTTGCATTCACTGTCAAGAAGTTAAGAGGGAAGAAGAAACTACAGCAATATGTTGCAGAGATGACAAAGTTCAACTACCTCAAATCAGTACCAAGGAGACATGACTCTGGGTCCCACATTCTATAGCAGGGGTGCCCAAACTATGGCCCGTGGTCCAGATCTGGACCCTGATGTCAATTCATCTGGCATGCACTGCCACTTTGCTCCCAAAAGTGGAAGTAAAACACACAGGCACATTTTACTTCTGCTTTCAGGAGTGACGAGGGTGGTCCAGGCTGAATGAATTGGCGTTGGGGGCTGGATCTGGCCCTGGGTCATAATTTGGGCACCCCTGCTCTAGAGCTTCAGTTACACCTGATAGTGACAATATATCAATCTTCTACAACTCCACAACATTTTGTTAATGTTTTTGTATATGACCCTATAGATATAAAAGTTGAGTGATCCATTTCATCAGAAAAGTGTAAACCCTTTAAGAGAATTCCTGTTGTTGGACCAACTTGCCAGGAAACTCAATGAATAAGGACCAGGTCAGCATATGTCTTGGGACTGATAGTTATGTAAACCAATGTCACTGCTATACAGCCTTACTTCCCATTAGTTTCTCTAATCAGTAGCAAATACATAACTAAGTGGCATTATGGTTTTAGTTGTGTAATTTTATATTTTTATTTCTTTAACACTCACAGTACATGTGACCTGATGAAATCACAATTTTCAGGTGTTGGCTTGTGTGGTGCTGTTGCTTCATGCGCTTCTCTGAATGGCTTTATTTACTGGACTTTGTTCATTCATTCATTGGGAGAAGAAGGGGGGAAAGATGTATCCCAAGACTGTGTGGAATTTCAGTCCCTGTGAATTTCCAGAGATGAAACTTTATGCTATGCCAAGTACAATAGGGTTTAAGTCAATCAAACATACATTGTCTGAGATGGAAATGTGGTGCCTCAAGCTGATTCTGCAAGTTTGTAAACAAGAAAACCTGCCCTCAACTTCTAGTGATGAAAATTTGGGGAGGTTTTTCCCCCTTGTTTCTTTTGCACTCATCCCTGCTCTGATGAAGACTCCATGAGGCCTGGGGAGCTAGTTCATGAGATGTTGGTTGTCTAATAAAGGTATTAGAGCTGTTTGGATATCTCAGTGGTTTAGATATCAATAGCCAAAACATCTCCCGTGATCACCTTGTAAAGGACTCTGAATCCAGTTACATCTCTAAGACTTCTGAAAGCTTGGGAAAATTCGGGGGAGGGGGGAGTGACAATATGAATCTGCCCTAAAATACATCAAGTTGTTTGCTAAAAGGTAATCTCTGCCCCAGAGCGTGGAGACCTTGGACCAACTGGCTGGGTTATTATGACCAGTGGCAGACCCCAAAGTACTTTTTCCAAGCCCTATTTTGCTCTGACCAGCAATGGACTTTCAAGCTGTCAGCGATCTTTTCTAGCCTTGCAAACTGAGACATCACTAGAACTTACATGCAAAGCTAGTGGCAAAGCATGGACTCTATTGGTGAGGTCGGTGGCCACCTCTCATATTGAACTATTGTGTAACATGACCAACAGTAGTTATATTGCAGAAACATCAACAAAGGAGGAAAACTATGCTTCATTTTGAACTTTAAAGAGGCTTTTGGGGGAGATCATACATTAGGCTGGAAAGTATAGAATGCTTCTGTTTATATTTGTTTAAATGCCCCCTTGGATAAAAAGAAGAAAGAACACATTTACATTAGACAATAAATAAAACAGTTTCTAAATGCCTGTGAAGAAGATCAAAATGTCCTAGTTTACTGAAAACCAAGGAGATGAAGTATAACCAGGAGCAATTTTCCACCTCCTTTTTCTTTCTTGATGGTGAAATGGAGTATGATGCCCTTAGGTTTCCTCCACTATGTATGCAGATGCAGGAAAGAAATGAGTTGTGAATTGCACAGGTTCAAGGACTGGTTAAATTAAAATAGTTATAGATAATTTGTTAATCTTTTGTGTGTATGTGAGCAAATATAGATATACATGCACTTACTAGAAGCACCATCCCAAATATGATATTTTAACATAATTTAAATCAATAAAATATTGTTTGATTGACAATAGGGGGATTCTATGAAAAGAAGTATATTGGATAAAACATCGCTCATGGTGCAGTTTTTAATTCTGAAATATCTTGCTAAGAGGGTTTATTTAAATAAGGTCTCTCAGAGATGAACATTTCGGGGGGGGATCTTACAGGATGATTTACAGAAAAATTATATGAAACGAATGAAGGACAGAATTTTTTTATTAGAAAAAGGTTCTCATTTCCACAAAATATAAATTATACCTTTTTAGAGAATATATTGTGTTTTATTAATATTCTGTAGAAAGCCTGCAGTGCTAATCTCCACCCATACCTGTAAGATTTTCATTATTATGTACAAAGTGTATTTACCCTTTAACCAAATAGTTTTAGACGACTTTGACTGCAGCTTAAGAATGCAACATATCCCTTATAATATTTCTACCCTTGTGCAATGCTGTACCAAAACTATTTTTGTTAATTGAGATGATATGTAATTAATGTCAATTTTGCAAAATATATCTGCACTACTTATGTACAGGTGACACTGCCATGATGGTTTCCCTCCACAGTGCCTTTTGCTGCCCTAGCAAAGGAGTAAGCAACACAGTGCTCTTAAGATATTTTGAACTACAACTCTCACAGGCCCCAGACACAGTGGTGGGATGTCAAAAATTTTACTACCCCACTGTGATGTCATCACAGTGTGGGCGGAGCTAACATCGTGACATCATGATGTCATGGGTGGGGCCAAATTAAAAAAAACTAATAAAATAAAATACAAATAAGCACACACACACACCTCAACCCACCCAACCACAACACAAACCCATAAAATAAATAAATAAATACATTAAAATATACCCACTCACCCAAACACCCACTCACCCACCCCAAACACAAATCAAACAGAGTGTTTAAGCCAGAGCTTAAAGCTTATTCTGGCTAATCTTTCTCACACTAGGTCAGATGGAAGGAACTACAGAATGAACTCACCACAAGATGGCTTCATTTTGGCACTTTTCAACAGTTAAAGAAGTTAGGTACTAAGTCTAACCAGTTCTCTAGGATAATATGCCTTAATGTAAATGTAAAACAGCTGTACCTCCTTAAGGGTTCTCTAATTGGAACAGCAATTGGAATAGCACAGGTGTAGCTTATTGATGAGGTAACTCCAAGACTTTGCTTAAAAACCCCAACCCTGTCCGCTAGGCCTGCCGGCTGCCAGGCATTTTTAGGAACTGTGATAGTACAAGTAATACCTCATATAACGTTAGTATCGAATAACACTAAAATCGCATAACATTAAGGAATCTGGGGGGAAGAATTGCATCAGATAACATTAAGATCCTATGGGATGCTTCAGATAACAACCGCTAAAGCCTGTGTGGTTACAATGTATCTCTATGGATCCCATAGAGGATCAGATAACACTAAAAATCATATAACACCAAGACTTGTGGAACCAGGTTTTAGTGTTATATGAGGTTTTACTTGTACGTCAATATAGGTAAAGGTATTAAATACACATTAAAATACACACAGACACACCACATCCAAAGGTGGGTCACTTACCCTGGGGAGCAGGCTATAGGGAGCTTCAGGCTAGCAGCTTCTCTTCCTCTTCCCCGCTTGGGAGGACAGCAAGGAGGCCATGCATACGCGCCAAGCACTGTAGGCGTGCATGCACACCAAGTGCTTGGCACACATGTGCATTGGGGGAACCAGTGAAAAGGTAAGCCCCGAAGGTGGTTCCCCCCCCCCAAAAAAAAAAAAAAAAAAAAAGCTGCTACCGGTTCTCCAGGACACTGGGGAAAGTTACTATCGGTTCTGGAGAACTGGTGAGAACCTGTTACATCCCATCACTGCCCAGACAGCATGGTGGCAAAACTGGAAAAACCAAAACTTCTGAAGGGTATCAAGTTGCTTTCTCCTGTTCTAGAGGTTCACCCAGCCACAAGATAACCAGATGTTCTGTGCCACAGGTAACAGTCCTCCGTTTGAAAGGCTGACACAGCGTAATCTTTTTAAAGCCACCCTCCCCCTTATCAGAATGGCCCAGCCCAAGCTGTAAAGATAAAGAACCATAGAATGGGCAATTAGGTGCCTTAAAGTAGCCCCTCCACAGAACCTGGCAGTAGGCAAAGCCAAACAGACAGGTCATCTGGCCACTGTGTTCCCCCCTTTATGGTCATAGAGTTCTACCCACCATGGAACCCAGGGAAAATGTTAGAATGTAGTCAGAGCCACCATTCCCTTTTTGGACATTTTGCAAGGTTTCTTGCTGGGAAAATAGAAAATATAGAGACTGCCAAATTTGGCATGCATCACTTTCTTTCTGACCTTGCTTTGGAGGTTTACTTGGTGTCTGGGCTGGACAAGGAGAAGTAAACTTCCAGTTCTCACAAGAGAGTATAATAATGAGAATCTTGCCCCATTGGATCAATTTAAACACCATGAAACAAGAAGTAGTGGCTCATGGGGCTCCCTCACCCTGGTCCACTTCCAAGTTGAAACACCACTTTCATGACAGAAGGCAAAAGAGATAGAGAGGAGTAGTAGTTCTGGCTTGTTCCACCACAGGCAATGGCCCTGCTTGTCACTAGTATGTGCTCATTCCAGTGAGAATCTTCCCTTCCACTGTGCTAAGCAAAGGCTCCTTGGCTTGCTTTCTTTTGCTTTTTCATCTTTTAGGCTGCCATTTTCTCTGCTTAAACCGGGGGTGCCCAAACTATGGCCTGCAGGCCAGATCCGGCCCCCTGTGCCAATTCATCTGGACCACTTCCAGGAGCGGTGAGGGCAGCATGGGCCGGATTAATTGGCATCAGGGGCCGGATCCAGCCCGCATGCCATAGTTTGGGCACCCCTGGTTTAAGCAGAGAAAATGGCAGCCTAAAATCTATCTCATCCTGTTGCAAAACATATCTGTTGCAAAACAGATTGCAAGGCACATTTTACTTCTGCTTCCATGAGAGCAACCATGTGACCGCCCCTTTGAACCATGTGACCAGCCCACGGTCCGAAAAGTTTAGGCACCCCTGCTTTATGAGATAGGAAGCCTGGCTTGGAGCACATCTCTCTCTGCCAGTTTCACTTTCTAGACTTCTGTTTCTAGATTTGACTAATCCTGGTAAATTTTGACCAGAAATGTTTAAAAAAAATAAAATTTGCACTTTTCTCTTATTGAGATGTGGGTGGAGCAAATAGCTTTACCCTGGATATGCTTTGTTAATACATTTTAGCAGTGTAAGTAGAGGCATTTGTTAATCTGTAGTTTATGAATGCCTGGAAACCATTCCTGTATGACATTACTTAGAAAACAATAATCATTGCTTAAACACATTGAACTGCTTCATTCCAAAACACAGCAGAGCTCTTTGCTGTACATTCATGTAATTTATTGGGAGAAACAGCATGAAAAATAGGCCTCTAGGGGCTGCTGCAATACAAATAATAATAGCAATAACCAAGACTGCATTCTTATTTTTGACCATATGCTCTACTGAATGCAGTTTAATTTAACTTTTGACTATATATTTATTGGATTGCACCAAAAACTTCATAAAATTTTTGCCTATGTTTATTAACTCTGCCACCAGGTTCTTTCTGTGCTGGACCACATTTCGAAATCTGTGTAAAACTAAAGTTCTTCATATGATGTAATTTCATATATATGTCATGTGTTTTAAAATGGTACTATCAAATTTTAGTATTATCTATTTCACATTTGACCATTACCGGTTCACTAATAATGAATCAGAGCCTATAGCGCATTTGGTGTCATGGAAGAGAAGCTAATGAAAGAAAGAAAGAAAAAGAACCAATGAAGCCCAAATCCAGTTAAATTCCCATGTTCTTTTTCTTTCATGTCCAGATTAAACTTTGGACTGTCAAAATGAAGGCACTTTCTTGGCTTTGTCATTGGCCAAAATTAAATCTTCATTGGTACATGTTTCTTGTAGCAATCAGCAGACCAGTAAATGAGCTGGATTCTGTATCTCTCCATATTCACACAGTGTATTGTTGGCTATTCAGGGTCCTCCAAGTGATGTAGGGGAGTTTGAGTTCCTCAGCTATATCCTGCTTTAATGTTATTTCTTGTACAGTGAGCTCCTTCCTCCATCTTCTAATTTGGTTTTGTCCTTGTGTGCCATCAAGAATGTCAGTTCTTGTCATAAAGCTCTTCTTGAATCTAAGCTGCCAGACTTGAGCCACACATCCCTTCAGATGATGTTGATGGTCATTCTCTTGTTTCATTCTCTCAGCATCCACTGCTGCTTCTCTCCTTATCTTAGGTGGATCCTTTTTCCTACTGGAAGCATGGGCATGATATTGTGCTTCATTATGTACTGTGGATAGATAAACACAATAACCAATAATCATAAGCCAGTTCTTTTAAAGACTTGAATTCACAGAACAGTCCAGCCAGCAAAGTCAATGTTAATAGCCATTCTGTTTGAGGTATTCATGGAGATGAATTCCTCAAAAGCAATTTCAGTCATTTCAGCTTGACAAAATTGCAGGTTGAGAAATGCACTACTCCAAAAACCAAAACCCTGCCTTAATTCTTGACTCATTTCCATCAAAAACTTGGTTGTAAGTTTTCACTGGATAATGTTTCCCAAACAATTTGGGACATCCCAAATATATTCAAAGCAGTGATATGTCCACCTTTTAATAAATCATTTATCCTCATCATCATCTCCTTAAAGATGCCAAAATTTGGGAGAGATTCAATTGATGCAATATTTATGGGCATCCAATTTATGCCTTACCATGTATACAAAAGAAAAGCTAGTAAATGATTGAGGAAATGCTATTGAAGCAGTCTGCTTGTGGCCAAAAATAGTTTAATTGTTTTAACTTTTTTAAATTTACCTTTATTTCATATGTGTCTATAATTTTAAATTGTTCAATGCTCTGATATGAAGCAATAAATATGCCAGAAGTCAGTTTTATCTCTTGTTTAAAACCCACTTCCCACCCCATGGTTAAGACTAGTCTTCTGCAGAAACATCACAAGTTTTTAGAATCTGAACACTTGTTTCCACTGAACTGGATGGCATTTTTGAATTGGTGTGATTTATTTCTCTGGTGGCCCTTCTTGCAAAGTATCGTTCATTGCCCCCCTCCCCAACTGTCTTCTATATTTTATTTCATGTGTCTATTGAGGCAATGAAAGATAAAGCTATCTGCTTTCTCTTGTAGTAAAGAACTGTATGGAATCAGTTCACCTGTCTGTCACTCCTCATTAAATTCTTACCCTCTTCATTCACATTCTGATCTTTGCAAATGAACATTTGCTTAATAAATGTTTCCAAGACTAACAGTGCAGAGTGAAGATCCCACACAGCAGTAAATTATTAACTCAGTCACAGGGGGAGCGCCATATATGACTTTTCAGAATGAGTTATTATGTGGATCATCATGTAATTATGAATTTTTCAAACCATGATAGAGGAAAATTGAATATTTAATATTTTATGGACATATTCTGCACTGAGGAGATCTTTCAAAATTTTATGATAATTTTGGAGTGAGTGAAAAGCTGAACAAAAGTTACAAAATAATTACAACATGAGAATATTTAATCATTGTGGGCAGTGATGGCCATTTCTCAAATTATGTAGGAGAATCAAGGTTGTGAACTTTTAATCATGATCTCTTCAAAGGTGCATTTGCCAGAGAGGGGGAGGAACCTGGAATGAAAATTAATCAGTCAATTTGTACTGATTGCTTAAGAACTTGGAGCTTATTTTTAGTGTACCAAAGTCACAATAATATAAACATGTACAACAAGATTCCCCATCTACCCCAAAAGGAAGCACGCAGCTGGACTGGAACTGATACAAAATATTGCAAGAGAAAACTAAGTCTTTCCTTTCTTTAAATTTAAATCTTATACTATATAACAGTACAATAAAATCAGATTAACTTTTTGTTTCACATATTTGTTGACTGGTCTTTGTTTTTTGTGAGCCGCCCAGAGTCTTTGGAGTTGGGCGGCGATACAAATCAAAATAAATAAATAAATAAAATGTCATCCAGATTGTGGGATGAAAACCATGTAATAGAGCTAACTGAAAATCTGAGCTGAACAACAAAAACTAATGAAGAAGAATTAGGGAAGATAATGTTGATATAAGAACAAAACTGTTGTTGACTATTGCTTGGGAAACAGTAAAGAATGCCCTGGGCACATTATACGTACAGACCTCAGCTCTGAGTTAGCAAAGAGGTGACTTGAACCAAATATAAAACCATTGTTGCTTTGATTATTCTGACTTGAGAAAGGATTAGACAAATTAATAGTGGGTAAGACAGCCAGAGATGACATGACAATCTTATCTTTGGGAGTTTTACCAATCAGCAGCTATGAGGGGGGAAATCTTAATTGGAAATCTAGCACTAGGAGTACTATCTGTAGAATTTGGACTCTTTTTCACTGATAAAATTTTGAAATAGTTTGAAACCTCTCTCTCTCATTCCTTCATTCCTTTATTCATTCCCTGATGATGATGATGTTTGCTGGTTTGAAGGGAAGGGAAGGGAACCAGGAAATGAGGCAGCAGACTAATAGATACTCTAGAGCACTTGAAGAGGGTAGCAAAGGTTGTGTCACACCAGGCCTGTGCGGGTGTAGGGACAGTATATTAAGAAAAGCAACCTAACTAATTCCAATTAAGTTAGACTTACTGAAAAAGACAATAATGTGAGGAGAAAAAGAATAATTAATACAAACTGGATTGGCTCAGTAAAGGAAGCCACAACTTATAGTCTGCAAGAGGTGAGCTGATAACGGCAATAAGGCACCATAAGTCAGAAGGGTCTTGATTGCACATTCAAAACAACAATCTGCATATGAGGAGAAAGAACATTTGGCTTTCCTGGATTAAAAAAATAACCTCCATTATCTTGCAGTATATCTGCTCTTGGCTTTGATTTAGGAAGTTCCATCTCACAAAACCCTGGGACCTCTAGTTTGGCAAGGTACTTGGAATTCTCCACATTATTGTTCAAGTGAGTATAACAGAACCCAGAACCCATCAGAATGGAATGAATGTAGAAGGTGAAGTGGCATTAAAATGCTGCAATTGTGTCGTGTAGATGCTCTGTTAGTCACTGGACTGTTTTTAAAGGAAGTGAAGTACTGTATCTACAAAAGGATAGCTTATACACTAAGCCACCGGGGCAGATTTCAGCCTGAAATTGTGGGCAAGCCATCCTCATTTTTGTCATGTGCTGCCTTGTGAGAGATGCCTTGGATGTCAAAATCTGAATCCCATTCATGCCCTTGTTTTGGGAAGAAAATTTTTTTTAAAAAGTTTCCAGGGCAATCCTAATGTAAGATGTTAGGAACACAATAACTGTGGGTGCCGCTTGGCCTCCCACATGATTTCCTAGCTCCTGCTCTCCACCACCAGTCACATAGCTATTGCACTCATTCATCAGCATACCACAACGTCCACATTGTGTAAACCAGCTTGGGCCCTGAGCATCTCTGCATCACAGTATGCTGCTCCAGTATGGAGCTCATCCACACATGAAAAAAGTTGACATTGCTATTAATGAAGCGATATGCATAGTGACAGGATGCTTAAAACCTACACCAGTTGAGAAAATATATCCTCTTGTTGGTATTGCTCCACCTAAGATAAGAAGAGAAGTAGCAGTGGACAGTGAGAGAACTAAACAAGAGGATGACCCATGACATCTTCTGAATGGATATGAGCCTTAAGTCTGCCAGTTCAGATCCAGAAAGAGCTTTATGGCAAGAACAAACATTCTTGAGGGTATGCAAGAACAAAACCAAATTAGAAGATGGAGGAAGGAGCTTACTGGACAGGAATAACATTAAAGGAAGATATAGCTGAGGAACTCAACCTCTCCTGCGTCACTTGGAGGACTCTGAATAGGCTGAAAGTTAGAGTCCCTAAATGCAAGACCAACATGCTCAAGTAGAGACTGTTGGCTGGCAACAACACGCTGTGTGGATGTGGGGAGATACAGAATCCAGCTCATTTACTGATCTGCCTATTACTACCAGAAACATGTCTTGATGAAGATTTAATTTTGGCCAATGACAAGCCAAGAAAATGGCTTCATTTTGGCAGTCTATAGTTTGATCTGGACACAAAAGAAGAAAAATCAGCATACGTGCAAAAAAAACCCTAACAACAGTCAGTACATTAAAAAAGAAACAAAATATAAAAATATAAATAACAATCATATTACAAAACTTTGGGTGCAAAAGTAAACAAAGATATAAAAGAAATAATTAACCAAGCAGGTAGATATCATTGTATGCTCTTCTGCAACATCCTGTTTATAAATGCTTTTAAAAGATGTCCAAAGAAGGAGCTTGATGCAGCTCAATGTCATTACCTGCAGCTGTTTAATTTGAGTGGATCAGGAGATTCGGGCAGTGGATTTTTTGAGAGATGCTCCAACTATTAACAAGGTACCAAATATTGGGGGCTTTGTATGTTAACCACAACACCTTGTACCTGATATGGTATTAAAGAGTTGGAGTGATATGATCGAATCCGCTCACTTCCAGAATCAGCCGAGCCACAGTATTCTGGACCTGTTGCATCCTCTGTACCAGGTCCGAGGGCATATTTTAAAGCTCAGTCATGCTTCTTGAAGCCTCTTGGCTTCCTACATGCCTTATCCCTAAATTGAAATCTGAGAGGATTGGAAATCTGTTGGGGCCCCCAAGACATGTTCCAGTAGAGGGTAAGGTTTAGTCCCTAAATCCACAAATGCTGTCCATTCCTGTCCCAGAAGAAGGAATTCTGCACACTGTGTGGCCAGTGTCATTTTGCTTTGCTTCTCCTGCCAGAGAAGTAAGCTACCCAAGTGTCATAGTTGGAATTAGTGAGAAGAATCCATTACATGCAAGCGTATCAGAGAGTAAACAAAACAAAAGATAAAAAAGTTGTGGCACCTTAAAGACTAACTCTGTATTTAAATGTGAGCTTTCGTTGATCAAGTCCACTTTGTTAGACATAAGAGTAAGACCTCATCACATCATTACATGCAAGTTTCCTTGTGGTTTTGGTGTAATTAGTGCATAAACGAATGCAATTCCTAAAATATTCCTTAGAAAGATTTTTTTCTAAGGGGTCAACAACAGCATACTGGACACCGTATGAAAGTGTATTTCTAAAGCAGGGGTCAGCAACCTTTTTAAGTCAGGGGCTGGGTCACGATCCCTCAGACAGTTGAGCGGGCCAGACTGGCAGTCCCCCTGCCGTAAACGCCATAAACACGTCCATGGCTGCTTCCGGCAGCAGCGGTGGTTGGGGTGAGGGTTGGGCCCTGATGATTTGGTGCCACAGGCCGGATTCAACCCATGGGTCATAGGTTGCTGACCCCTGTTCTAAAGTTTCTGATCAGTCAACAAAGCATTGTTCAAAAATTTACAACATGATCAAACTGGTTTCACTCAAAGGCCTATATATTCACCACTTAATTAACAATATCAATATTTTAAACATTTTTATAAAACCACAATATGAGGCTCTCTCATGTGACCTGGGCAAGATTAATTCACACTTCGCTGAATCATTGGCAATTGCTCTCACGTTACAACTGTGCAATTTGCAAGAATTAATATACTGTACTTCTTTTTGAACCCTGTCCTCTCTTGGTACTTAATTATGAAATGTCTTTCATGGACCCTGGACTTTACAAGGACAGTCTGATTTGCCATGGCCGGTGCCATCAAGTACTTCAGTGATAGCTAGTCACTGTAAGATTCTCCCTCTGTCCCTTCCTTAATCCTTTCTTTATTCAGGGATCCATTTTATTGTGATAGTGATATATGCCAGGATTTGCATATCTTGGGAATTATTGCCTTGCTCAAGTGGCTGAAGTGCAATAGCTTTTCAGCTTCATGTTCTGCAATGTTCTTTAAACCAAATACTAATTGCCCAGAAATGTATCATCTGGAATATAATTCTTGCCATGTGCTTGTTTCTGTTCAAACACTGGAAACTGCCAGAAAGAGAAATACTGCCATGTGTTTATATTCAGATTCCTCACAGGATGAGCAGTTACATTTCTGTCCATTGGGTACACACACCAAGTGGACTGGGTCCAGAAAAGTTGAACACATTGATTTACCAGCATTAATGATTCAGCATATATTATGCTCTGTAATGGATGCACTTTCAAACTTCTTGATAATTTAGAAGCACCAACTTCTTTGATTTGGAGATGCAGGGACTGATTCAGAAAGCAGGAAGTGGCTTTCCACATTACACCAGAAGTTCTAGATTCCATACCTCGATATAACTATAAACAAAAAAAGGTTAGGTGCTATACAGATTGCGTCTTAAAGCTTAAAAGGAATTAGTCTTGTAGTAATACAACAACTTTTGAGTTTCTCATGAACAAGGAACCAAAAAAGCCTTTTTCCTTAGTTGATCATAGACTAATGCTAGCTAACTTCTGTGTTAAAGCAGAAGATGGAAAAGTCTGAAGGGTCTTTCAGATTGCATTGTACTATCTCATTCTGTAAATATTTTTGTATCCTAAAATATAATAATTTCTTTCAGTGTCTGTAAATAGTCACATGAGTGGAGGACAGGGAGAAGGAAAAAATGAATTTGTTTGATTCACAGGCTTATAAGTCTTAAGGCATGATTTACCAACCACTGTCCAAACATCCTTTGGAGGATGCATTATGGAACAGATGAAATTATTGTTGTTTCCATCTTCTTTTGCTCAGTTACTGAGTTGTCTTGTAGCAAGCAAGAATGTGTCTGCTGCATTTTGGGTTGGAATAGCTTTGACTTCTATATGCTTATGAATTCAAAATATTTTCCTTTCTCCATATCTATCATCCCTTCTCTCAGGTACCTCCCCCCCCCATGATAATATACTTATATCTGTTGTTTTATATTTATAGTACCTGAGATAACTATGTATGTTCCATGTATAGAATTTAGACGCTGAATCCTTCTTCCTCTAATTAGGAAAAATGAATCATTCATTTCAATTCAGTGCCTGTTGTAACCTTCTAGATGTTAATGCATTATTACTTCAAGCATTCCTCACTATTTGCCATGTGGAACATGGCTGGTAGGAGATACAAGGGTTTTGTGTGTGTGTGTGTGTGTGTGTGTGTGTGTGTGTGTGTGTGTGTGTGTGTGTGTGTGTGTGTGTGTGTGTGTGTGTGTGTGTGTGTGTACAGTGGTACCTTGCTTAAAGAGCATAATGCGTTCCACAGGATTGCTCTTTAAGCGAGTTTGCTCTTTAAGCGAAACGCCATTGTAAATGATCAATTGGGGGGTACTGCAAACCCCAATTTATTTGTTAAGCGAGTTTTTGGTTGGTTTTATTTGTTAAGCGAAACAAACATTCAGAGAAAATTCTGCTCTTTAAGCGAGTTACTCTTTAAGCGAAACACTCTTTATGCGAGGTTTTTGCAAAATAATCATCAGCCACAGGACTATATGGGCACTGGTCTGCCACAGGTGTTTGGCCCAATTACAGTAAGTGTTCACGAAAACTGAACAAACATCCTCTTCTGAAATGTTTTAAAGAAACAGTAATAAATCTTTATCTCTTACATGTTGTCTAACAGAGCACGGGGAAGATCCCAAATGGCAAAACCTTTCAGCCCCAATAAGAGAATGAGAGGTGAAAGAAAGTAGGAGACAATCATGAGTTAAGCACCTAAACATAGGTAAGTGGTAAACATTTATTCATTCATTCAATATAAGTCATCATCTAAGTTGTAGCTTAAAAAGGGAGTTCAGGAAATTACAATTCCATTTAGCTAAACCTTCTTTCTCAGCACCAAATATACAGTTTGAAAAATGCTTGATTGTGGTGACTTCCCTGTAGTTATCCATTTCTATTTCATTAGGAATAAAGGTACTGAGTGAATGAGGTAAGAGGAAGCTACAGCATTCTGTAACAGAAATAATATTTCATGATACAACCGTGCACCAGGGGGAAATATGCTTAGACCAGCTGTTTTCAAACTGGCTTTCTACAGGTGAAATCAGTGTAACTGTCCAGACAAGAAACAATTTGCCAAAGTCTGGGGAGACAGAAGCACATGACACCAAGAGCAAAGACTCCCTTGACAAGGTGCTAATTGGTAATTTGACAAGGCACTAATTGGAATGTCCAACTTTTTTTAAAAAAAATATTTTTCCTAAGTGATCTAGCAATACAGTATTTCAGTTTTACTTTGAAAACTTTTTTAAAAAAAGAAACACACTATTTGGAGATATGGTATGTTCAGCTGAGAGAACTGACAGATCTTTGAGTGGCCCTTTGCCTTCAGATCAGGTGCTCACACACACAATACAAAGAAAGGTGGTGCTGACCAAGGAAAACAAATTGAATCTACCATTGCTAGTAAGTAAGTAAGTAAGTAAGTAAGTAAGTAAGTAAGTAAGTAAGTAAGTAAGTAAGTAAGTAAGTAAGTAAGTAAGTAAGTAAGTAAGTAAGTAAGTAACAGAAACCAAAAGAAAACAAAATTAAAGGTTCCTCACCTAAAAAAAAAAGATGATTCCACAACAGTCTGTGATAACCAGGTTTTAATTCAAATTTCACCTGTGCTTAATTTGACAAAATTTGCAAGTTAAACAGCCAAGATCATTTCCCCCTTCCATATCTCTCATATGGGATAATGTTAACCAGAAACACAATGAATAACTGAGGAGGATGCCATTAAGCACGTTTTTCTAACAGTGTCAGGCTGATCCTGATGGCGCTCATCCATTCCATTTTCTCCATATTACGATTAACAAAACATCACACATCTTTTCATTCTTCTATTAGAGATTTGGCCATAGTATTTGTTGTTTTTGGTACACATGTTAATTAAATCGAGGCATCCTGGAAACTAACATTTTCAGTTGCTTACTATCTTCTTCTCTCACATGTACTATTTCCTTGTTTCCTTCAGAGACCTCTTTGATTCAGCAAAGCTGCTTGTGCAATCCAGTTCCATACCTTAAGCTGAGGCCATACTTTCTCCCTGATGAATAATCAGAAACATATTGCAAAATAAAGCACAGGCAGTGCTCAAGTTATTGAAACTGCACAAACACTGAAAGAGGATGGAACCCAAGGCCTGAGTGCCTTTCTAGAAGTTACAGTGGTAGATTTTATGGGAATACATTTTGATTTCTCAGACTATCAGATTGGGTTTATTGGTGTGTGTTTTTTTAAGAGAAAGAATAATGGAGCAATTTTGTTCTTCAACTGGGTAGGACCGATCATGGCTAAATTGCCTTGTACTGTTGGAGCAAAACGATTGCTGGCGTAGATGGCTGTTATGTTACAAACATACATAGTATTACATCGGACACTTCTCCAGAACAAGAAAAGATGGGTAAATGGAGGGCCATAGCAGGGGACTAATGGGAGGTAAGTTATGCCTGCTTTCATAGCTCACTCCTGAATCCTGACCAGGGGGCTTGTTACAGAACGACAGTCAAGTTGGAAGGTGAAATGTATAAAGAAAAAATAAAGATCACCTTGCTCAAAAGCCATCAGTATCCAACTCTAGGGTGTGGTGCTCATCTCCATTTACAGCCAAAGAGCCAGCACTATTTGTGTGTGCAGACATTTCCATGGACATGTGGCAGGAATGACTAAACACCGGAGTACACGGGACACTGTTACCTTCCCCACTGAAGTGGTATCTATTTATCTGCTTGAAATTTCTTGCTTTCTAACTGCTAGGTTGACAGAGGAGACAGAGACGGGTGCTCACTGTGTCATGCAGCACCTGGATCTCAAACTGCTGACCTGCCGACCTTTCGGTCATCAAGGTCAGCATTTTAACCACGAAGCCACTGCAGTGCATTACAAATAACTTGTCACCCATAATTAATTTATGCATACTTTATATGTATAATATAATTAATATATTGGAAGCAGGGCCGGATTTACATGAAAAGAGGCCCTAGGCTATTCCACTTATGTGGCCCTTTCACCTCCCATTTTTAAATTTGTAAATTACATGAGAGATAATGAAATACATCATTACTGTGATATATATCAATATATAGGCCCCTCTTGATCTTGAGGCCCTAGGCTGAAGCCTAGTTAGCCTATAGGAAAATCCGGCCCTGATTGGAATGAAGGAAGGAAGGGATGGACAGATGGACAGACGGACAAAGACTATTTCCCCAAGAACAAAGGAATAGCTTTGTAAGATTCTGGCTGTCGTTTAATAATTTCATTCCTTTTATGGTATAGCAATCACTAAATGGTGGAAGAAGCCTCTCAGACAATTCAAATTCTTTCTGTCTCTTCTGGTGATGTCTCATATTCTATTGTGTGGGTTGAGGCACTGAAACAAACAAAAAAAGAATGTGTTGTAAGCAAGCAGTTTTAGCATTTGGGTGTTTTTAAGTGAACAAGAAGAAACTTAATGTCTTATGTTATTATGTTGTTATGTGTTATGTATTTTTTTTTAAAAAAAGCAGCAGTTGAGTTGATACTTCACCCCCATTTTTCAAACACAGGAAACAGGTCTCTGCTAATTGTTCTCCCCAAAAGGCTCTATTGAGGTCATAGGCACCTTCTCTGGCCAGGTTAAAGCAATGCAAATTCTCGTGACCTCCATCAGAGAATTGGAGGAGGGGGGAATTTGGTGTGCACATTAGGTCAGAAGTTCCCAAATTACAGCCCGTGGGCTGGATTCCCAATGCCAATTTATCCAGCCCGCACCACCCTCACCATTTCTTGAAGCAGAGGTAAAACATTGCCCGTGCATGTGCAGAACACTGCTGTAAATGACCTGCGGCTATTGCAAACAAATTTATGGATATTCGGAATTGGATATGGCACAAGAAGAAGAAAGTCTGGTGCTTGGGTGTCTCTTCCAAACAATTGTGAAAGGTGATCCCTTTTCTTCTTATATGTACATCACAGACAGCATCTGTGGAATAATGGAAGCACTTCCCCACCCTTGTAATGTAGAAGCTCAGTTCTATAATAAGTGTGACTGGCAAGTATTGTTGTTATCCACTCTTTTGCCTAGCTTACAAGCGTCATATTAATATTTTATTTTTCCAACTTCCCATCTTTGTGCCTTCATTGTCACATCCAGTCTTCATGCTTCTCACTTGCAGAATCTGTTTCACTTACAACTCTGCTGTCATCTCTTGTCACTGCATCTTAACCAAAAGGGATGGTGTGCTCAGTGGATTTTTGGCTTTGATTTGCAGAATCTGACATATTAGAATGCTTTGGCAGATACCATTACATTTTCTATATATATGCTTTGACATATGTGAGTTCAATTATAAAATCCATGCATCGGGTCATCCAACATGTCCTTTTACAACCAGAAATCAATCATAGATTACAAGACATTTATAAGAATATCCTCTAATATATGGAGTAGGGAAAAAATCATGCACAGATGCAGGAGTGTTTGGAATGCTGGATGTGACATCTGTAAGTAGACTAAATTTAAATCACGCCAAGTGTTTAAATTTCTACTTACGGTACAGAAACATCTTTTATCAAAGGTATTTAATTTTTTAAAATGCATATCTTAACTGCAGTGAGATAGAAGTGGTAACAGCCAGTAAAAAGCATAGAAAAAAGCCAGAAATTCTGAATTTAGCATCACTCTACTTTTATAGCTAAGATATTTCTAGCTTAAGACCACCATCATCCTGCTGCTTATAATATGGGACTTATGGTCAACTTACACATTTTACCAGGACCAGCCCAAAATATTTCACTTGACCATTGCCCAAGAAAATTGGGCATTGGTCAAGTCCTAAAATATTCAAGAGTCATGAAGTTATTTTGAGAATTGAGGTAAAATGTCCACCCATGCCTCTCCCTTCCCTTGGCAGTAACATTACAACACTAATAAAATGACTGATAATTAGCTGCCCTTTCATGACATCTTAATTAGTCACCTGAAGTGACTCTCTCATTCTGCCTATTGCTACAGTTGGCCTTCCACATACAAAACTCTTATGCATACAAGATTAGCATGTCTGTGAGAGAGTGTCTAGACTTCACACACAAAAATTTTCTTTGCATGCAGGACCAGCCCAACCACTAGGCAGAATCATCACCATCATCTTAGAACTTCAGAGTTGGAAAAAAATCCTCTGGATCATCGAGTTCATCCTCTGTCAAGGAGGCACAGTGGGGAATCAAACCCCCAAATACTTAAACCACTGAACTGTCTGGCAGTGAAACAGCTGGTTCAAACCGATGATTTTGGAGGTCATAAAAGAGCAGCAGTTGTTCATTATATAAGGTGGTGTAATTGTGTTTCTACTGTCAGGAACGATGAGAAGCATTTGGGGGATTTTTTTAACTCAGATGCTAAAATAACTCAACCAGCCTGGGTTACAAGGATTCTTGATTTATTCAGTAGGATGGACACCAATTCTTGCTTCCCTGGAGGCATCAAAATGTCATAGGCTGCTCTTGTTTGCGGGGAAATTAGAGCATGTAGCAGAAAAGCACTTTGATTATGTTAATCGCTATTTTACTTTATTTATAATTAGTTCCCCCTTTTTTTAAAAAAATGATGAAATCTGGTATTTACTTGAAATAATTAGTCTTTGAGAGAATTATCTCATACTGTAAATCAATGTGGAAGGAAAGTGATTTGATCCAGAAATTGGATTATCCCCCAGAACCAAGTCAATGGAAGTTGTTGTGGGACCATCACCCAGTCCATCAGCTTGGTCCTAGGTTTCTGGACTTCACAACAAGCTCTGTTCTTTCCTCAAACATCATCTAATAACACTTTTTTGTGACATAATTTTACCCTCTGGAATTGTGTGCCTTTCATTCCATGGAACTGCCTTTGCTATCTCCAGTCAAGACTGGACTTAAAGCAGGGCAATCCTGCTCCAGTTTGAAATCATAGATTGCTTCAAGTTTTATCTTTGTCCTGCCTGTGTTCCCCTTCCAAGCACCATGTGTGTGTATGTGGGGGGGGGGGGATCTTTCTGCTATTTCCAATCTCAGATCAGTGATAGCACTGGTCAACTGTGAAGAGCACCAGAAATCCCAGCGCTCTCATTGGTCTGAGTTCATTGACTAATGGAATTTTTTTCCCTACCTGGCTGTTGGTTCCATAAGGATTACAACTTGTAGGAAGTCTCCATAATTTCCTACAATTCTGAAAATACATCATGGTTCAAAGTGGGGTTTTCTTACATGCCTTAAAGCTTCCACTCTTAGGGATAATACCTATGGTTAGTATGTGATTCTGACGTTTGCTCCAAATATTCCTTCCACCCACCTTATGCATGAGTAATAGTTCTGAAGAAAGTGTATTGCGCAGGAAAGCATACATCTTTTAGATTACAAGTCCTAATTAAGCTGTCTCTGTTCTAGAGAAGGTCACCAACTTGTTAGTCAGAATGATGCTTAGTCTATTTTACCACTTAGTGACTCCAGAAAATGTCACAACAACTGGAAACAGGTATACAGACAGAGGAAACTAATATTCCATAAATATATCAAGGATGATCTATAATTTATTGAGCTTTATTAATTTTCTGAATGAGCTGAGATACTGTGGATTTCTGGTTCCTATTAAAATGTGTTATTTCCCCAACACATAATAGGATCTTAATTGTGTGTACATAGGGTGACTCAAGTGGTTAAGCCACTGAACTCGACAACTGGAAGGTCAGAGTTCGATTACTGGGTACTGCACAACAGAGTGAGCTCCCATCTCTGTCCTAGCTCCTGCCAACCTAGCAGTTCGAAAACAAGAAATTGCAAGTCAATAAACAGGGAACACTTCGGTGGGAAGGTAAACAGCATTCTGTGCACTCCAGTGTTGAGGCATGCCTGCCACATGTCCATGGAAATGTCTGCAGATGCAGATAGTACAGGCTCTTTGGCAATAAACAGAGATGAGCACTGAACCCTATAATTGGACACGACTGACTTTCGAGCAAGGGTGAACTTGACCTTTACCTAGGGCAGGGGTGCCCAAACTTTTTGAGCTGTGGGCCAATCATGTGGTTCAGGAACCCGGTCACTAAGGCCCGGGGGCCAGGTGCGGCCCCCGACGCCAATTCATCCAGCCCACGAAGCCCTCGTCACTCCTGGAAGCAGAAGTAAAACGCGCCCTGCCCCTGGGCCTTAGTTTGGGCACCACTGACCTAGGGCCCATTGGATATAGTTTCTTTACATTGTTTATTGTAACCAGACACAGTTCGAGATGCTAAGTAGTACAATTTTCAGAACATCCTTTTTAAAGAAAAAAAATCTCTAGGAAACTTAAAGCATTACTCATAGAAATAAATTTATCTCTTAAATGAAACTCAGATGATGCTAGATGAAGAGTGATAGATGTTTTATAAATAGTTAATGCCTTGGCCAAAGCTCTACTGCCACTTAAGAAATTGATGCAGAACTCTTGCGTGTAAAAAATTACTTTCTAGCCAATAATGATGCAATATGTAGATCACCTTAAATGACTTGTATTGCTATGCATAAACCATTTTCTGTCTTATGAGTGGTGACAACACCTATCAAGTCACGAAATATTTCACGTGAGTCTGAAAATTAGCTGTGATGGATAAGAAGTTTCAGTTCAGTAAATGGTCACGTTAGTTTAGTATGAGTGACACCAAAATCATTGCAAGGAATATTTGGAATCACATCTTTGTAGGCTATTGTTTTTCCTATCAGAGATATCTAGCAACTTGAAATACAGCTAAGGCAGTGATGGACAACCTTGGCACTCCAGGTGTTCTTGGACTTCAATCCCCAGAAGCCCTGATCAACAGGAGTGCCAACTTGGGCTTCTGGGAATTGAAGTCCAAGAAAGCTGGAGAGCCAAGGATGTCCATCACTGAACTAAGGTAACATGTATCTCACAATTTTTTAATCAATTTGTTGGCATGAGCCCAACAAGAGTTTTCTTAATTCAAGGCTACTAGTTCATGCAATACAACAGACAAAGTGGGATCTGTGAGTTGTGTTGAGATGCCAAGTTTTTATTTGCAGTCCCCAGTGTCCCCCAGTTCTCCCTAGGGAAAATATTGTAATGGTTTTCTACCAAAGCTTTGTAATACATTGTCAAATCTAAACAGGAACCTTAATGAGACAGTAAACAAGCCTTAAGAAAATAACCTTATTTAAGTTATGAGAGTCCCCTGGACAGAGAGGAGGACAAATAAGTTGATCCTAAAAGAAATCAACCCTGATTGCTCATTAGAAGGTCAAATAGTAAAGATGAAGCTAAAGTACTCTGGACATCAAATGAGAAGAGAGGATTCACTTGAGAAATCCTTGACGCTGGGAAAGGCGGAGGGCAAAAGAAGAAGGAGGCAGCCAAAAATGAGATGGCTAGATGGTATTGTAGATGCAATGGGCACAGAGCTGGGCGGGCTGAGGAGGATGGTGGAGGACAGAGGTTCCTGGTGGGCAATGGTCCATAGGGTCACAAAGGGTCGGAATCGACTGTGCGACTGAACAACAATAAAAAGTTATTACCATCTTCTTGGGTGATTCCCCAGCATTGCTTGTCCTTAAACCATATTCAATGTAGAGGATTACGCCTTTGCTATTTAAAAGATTTGGTGTTAAATTTTACTTAAACGTTTAGGCATGATGATCTGTTAACCTGCAGAGAAACACAAAACTCTGATTTATTGCAGTTGCTACTTGGCAAACAAATTCTATTTAAAGAACTAACCTGAAGGAATAAATTTGATTTTCACGAGTGAAATGAAAATAAAACAAAACAAAACAAAATAAAATAAAAAACACTGTAGCACTTTAAAGACTAATTGCTATATTTTATTGTTAGCTTTCATGGATCAAGTCCACTTCTTCAGACAAAAAGTGAAACACACAGGCATGGTTTTTATATATCAAATTCGGAGGGACAAAGGGAGAAGGGTGTGGTCAAGCAAGATGACAGACAAGAAAGCTTGGCCACACCTTTTTCCCTTTGTCCTCCTGAATTTGGTGTATGAAAACCATGCCTGTAAGTTTCACTCTTTGTCTGAAGAAGTGGACTTGATCCACGAAAGCTAACAATAAAAATATAGCAGTTAGTCTTTAAAGTGCTACAGTGTTTTTTATTTTGTTTTCTGATATGCCTGAACCACAGACTAACATGGCTACTATTCCAAAAAATGAAAATAAAAGTTGAGTTTAAAAAAAACCAGCAACAACCTTATGTCTGCCCATGTTTGGGGATGGACATTTATGTACACTGCAAATTTTGTTTCATACAAGGACTAATATTTTATGACAGGAGAAGTTTCTAAAATTACATATGACGTTTATTTCTTAGTTCTCAACATGGCTATAGAAAAAGTTGCACAAATTCTAGACAAAAGCCAATCAAGTATGGTCGGCTATAATGCCCACATGACAAAATTGACCAGCCTGCCTTTTTGGGGAGCCTGACCCTCCTTCAAAGCAGGTGGGACAATCCATCAGTGGACCTCTTTCTACCCCTTATATGGGGACAGGAAAGTGAACCAGTGGAATTGGAAACAACCTTTCCACCTCAGCCAACACACCAATCAGATTGCCCACCTTATGCCCATTCCTTCTTGCCTACCCCCATTGCAAGACACCATTACACCTGGGAGAGTTTCAGCCAGGCCTTCTGGATCCCTTATGCTGGGCAGCAGGGAGCAACTGGTGTGAAAAAAAATCAACCAGATTATGCAGATTAACCTCCTTAGAGGCAGGTAAGGCACAGTATCAGAGACCCTTGGAAATTGGGTCTTACGTGGCAAAAGATGACAAGAGAAGCAGGCCAGATGGCAGTGTCATGGGGAGGCAGCTGGATTAAGCACCAACATTCAATTTAATTGGAGTCATCTCTTTTGGGCCCATGAGGTCCACCTATCTGACATGGAGAAGGAGATATGGTTAAGGAATATCATTATGGCCATAGCTGATTGGTTACAGTCGCAGTTCTCTGGTGAGAGCTAAAGAGGAGACTCCTTGCTCATCCTTGTAGACTGGCCCATCTCAAGTGCTCTCTGCAGTCTCTGCCACAGATGTAGAAGGTCATTGTGTGATACATGCTTGTGTATTATCCAGAGGACTGCCACATCAGTGGCTGCTGAAATGGAGAGGGGTGAACATCGGGGCAGGAGGACATTAATTTACCTTCACCACTTTTTTCTTCCATGTCTAGGTAAGACGTGAAAGTGCCAAACTGAAACCACCTTTTGGTGAATTCATTCTGTAGCTCCTTTCACTTCACCTATTGTGAGAAATATAAGCTGGCAACACAAGATTGCCATTACCAGCGTATGCCTGATTGTGGTTCAAAAATAACACAATCTTTGAGGAGGCTCTTTCTGTGTACCCCACCTTCACCATTCACAACACCAGTCTGTTTATATGGGGAGAAGGGGACAGGGCCATGGTCTGGCCCAGCTTGGGGTCCCTCAAATGGCAAAGAGTAATGGAGCAATGTATTGCTTGCATGGACTTCAGAGGCCTGCCACTTCTGGTGGAATTTTCAGCATCTGCTGAAGTGGATGGTATGAAGCATCAGGGGACACTGATGTTTCTGCATGTGCTGGATCTAATTCTCCAGTGCTGGGCCAGGGACTGCTTGTAACCAATAAAGCTGTGACCTTTTACTCCAAAGAGTGGTATGTATAGTATTTTACATGCACGATTAGATGCCCCAGGGGCATGCTCAGCAATAGACCAACAATCACATAGCTGAGTGTCAGGCAGTAGTTAACTAATCTGACAACACTGAGGACTAATGGTTTGGGTGCCAAGTCCACAGTGAAGGGTGATGGTCTCCAAGTGGATTAAATCCCACTTGAATCCATCTTGATCGAGGGCAGTAGCTTCATCAATACTGGCCTGGGGACGATGAGGACTTTGCATGCCAAAAGGGCTGAGGACTAGAAAATTACATGCGGAGCTGGATCAGTGGTATGGATGTCATGCTGCGATGTGAAAGACAGATGAAAACCCACTGCATTATATTCTCAGGACAGTCTTAATGGCTGATCACCATGAAGATTGCCAATATTTGGCTTCAGATCTAGAAGAAGAGGAGGAGGAGGAGGATCTTCCCCAATACCAGAGGCTGTCACTAAATCTCTTTGCATCACCTGAAATAGCTGTGCCATTCTACCTAATTTTTCTTTTGTAAATACAGTATGTATTTGCCACATCTTTTTGGGGTGAACTTGGAAACAGTGGGTTGGATCTGAATTGAGTCAGACCCATTGAGAAAAATGGGGCTTAAGAAATAAAGTCATCATGCTTTCCAGAAAAGCTTAAATTTAATTTATTAGTTGATTTTTCATTTATTCCAGCTACGATAGTTAGAGTCTACTATAGACAGTGTATCTTGGGTATATTATCAATTTCATCTGAAGCAAAATTAGAGCTAAAAACAGTATTGATATCTGGAATCAAATTTAGTTGAGACACAAGCTCATGACAGCAGTTTTCCATACTTTGATTGGTCTACTATATTATACAGCAGCTTATGAGTTGCTTCCAACACGCAAGTCATTAACAAATACTAATTAGTTGTACAATATGAGCAGAAGGCATCAAATACAACCCCCCTTCTGAATCACCTATTTTTCTGTACGCAAATCAGACAGAAACAAATGTTTGGCCCCAGCTGGGTAACACGTCCCATTTAGAATTCTTTCCCTCTTCTTTGTTCTTTGATGTTCTGCAAATGAGCTTTAGAACTCTACTCTTCACACAATTCAATTTTACAAGCCCATTATCTGAGATATAATGTGGAGGTTAAATATATCAGGGCAGCCATTATGTGAAAATAATTAACAGTAATGAATAATGCACTAATTCCACTGATGAGAGATGGTTATATGTGTAATGAAGTGTTGGGGCAGCCCTGACAAATGAAATTAAAATATTTAAACACTGTTTTATGATATTACTTTGCTCATATAATTTCCTTTACCTACAATGGGCCCCTTCGATTATCGTCATTATCTTGACAGCTCGAAAGGATGAAATAGTGCAGGTTAATGCGACAGCGATTAGTCACTGAGAAAATCCATCACAGGAACCAGAACAAGAGTGAGAGAAAGGTCTCGATACTTTCTTGTTTCAAACATGAGAAGAATGATATCATCAACATCACTTCAATATTAAATGGGTGGAATTATCTTGTCACTCATTTACAGCCACTGAAGAACTACTTATTTGTACCTGTGAGGGAAAGGTCAGCCATTCTTAATCATCCATAAAAAACAAGTTGATGGATCTCTACTATTAATAATAATGACAGGACTAGCACCAGGGTACCAACTGGAACATTTCAAGATCTTAGGCCACAGTCTTCAATGCAATTAGGAGGACTGAGACTTCATTGGGATTGCTGGAACTGAAAACATACACATTAATATATGAAGTCAGCATCCTTGCAGAAGTATTTGCATTACATTCACACAAGTCCCACTGACTTTCTTGACACTTATGGAAGGACATCTCCTGTACCTCCTTTGCAGAAAAGGGTTCCCAGATCTGTTAGCTAGAGCTCCATTCTCTCCAAGAGATGAAATGGCCATATATAGTCCTAAATGCTTTGTTCTATGAAAGGATGAATCTGTCAGTTTTTCTTACTCCCGTTTCTCAAATTCTTTCTATTCTACTTTGATCTTGCTAAGTTCTTATCACAAACGAAGCAAACAAACTACTCATTGGCATGGACTAAATGCAAGAGTTGTAGCTAATTTCAATGTGGAAACCATTATATTATACCTGCTCCTTGTAATTGTTTTTAGAAAATAGACAGGTGGAAGCCCTGATTCAATGCCACAGCTAAGGGACTTACAAACTAACTTTTAAACTCTAAGCATCCCGTTCTGCTGCCTGGACCAACCAATCAGTTAGTCGCACTTTCTCCCACGTTTGGTGTTCTTTAAAAGAGAAAGAGAAATCTTAACTTCCTCCTCTCGCCTTCATAAAGCAGGTTGCAGACTTTGCAATGTTCCTAAGGAGAACCAAAGCAGATTTGTGTACCTCTGTGGAAGTGAGCTGAAACTTCATTAGTGGAAAAGACTCTCTTTCACAACCTCTTCTGGCCTTTGTTGTACAACATTTCTATCCCAATGTGCAATAGGGATCCACTTCAGTTATGTAAAATGTACTTTTTAAACCATGCTCTCAGTATTCCTGGAGTATTCCATTTTGGCAGTCCTCATTCCCCATTACAAGACTATGTAAAGTCACCGTTGCTTGAAAGCCAGTCATATCTGACTCTAGGGTTCAGTGCTCATCTCTGTTTATAGCCAAAAAGCCAGTGATGTCTACACTTGAATAAATTTCCATGGACATGTAGCAGGCATGCACCGCATGCCTCAACCCCTGAGTGCCTAGAATGCTATTTACCTTCCCACCAAAGTGATCCCTATTTATCTACTTGCAATTTCTTGCTTCCAAACTGCTAGGTTGGCAGGAGATGGGACAGAGACAGGAACTCATTCCATCATGAAGTACTCAGGAATTGAACTCCAACCTTCCAGTCATCAAATTCAGTGTCTTAACCACTTGAGATACCTCAGTCCCCATTTCTTGAACTACCATATGTAGTTCAAGATAATTTATTCTGTAGGAAGAGACAGTATCTAGAGATAAGTAATACTGTACTGTTATTCTCTCAATTCCCTACAGTTGGTTGATTTGTTAACTTTTGTTTTTTATTCTTTGTGTTCTTGGTTTTTAGTGTGCTTTAGACTGGGAAGAGAACAGTTGTACCAGAATCTGATAAAATGAGGGAATTAAGAAATGAATGTGTAAATTAAATCTTATTATTTATTTTTTCAGGCTCTAAGTGGAGGAGAAAGTAACATATGAAAAGTGTGGATCAGATATGAGCATAAGCTACATCTTTTACTTATTCAACCCACTGGAAGACTATGGTAGCAATTCAGGCATGACATATAAATTCCTTGCTCTTCATGGCATCCTGGAAGACCTTAAACAGAATGGGTTTTCATATCTTTCTCCCATAGAGTGAAAATCTGCTTGGATGGGCAATTTTAATTTAAAATTAATTGCCTACTGTTCAACTATCCACCCACATCCAGTGCTTCTTTCTATTTAGTTCTTTAAGAAAGAGGAAAAACCTGGGCAATTTGTAAAAAAAAGGCTCCTTCGACATCCAATTTATAGTATGTACTGTATTAGCTACTTGGATCATTTTTCTCGGTCAAATGGTATGACCAGCTCTGATGAATATCTACTTCTTTAAACTCCTGGGGTACTTGCCTCTTCTGCTGCATGTGACAGAAATCTCAATAGGGTACCAAAAATGGCTGAGTGAAACTGTGACTTCATTTATGGCCCTGACATAAACTGACTTTCCACACTGGGTTTTAAATGGGTTCCAAAAACCCATTTGCAGAAACATGTCAGCATATATAATAATTGCCCAGGAACATTGCTATCGGACAGTTAAACTAGATGAGACAACTATTCACATGTAGAAGCAGAGATTCCCATAGTTGTTAAAAGACATCTGCATGTATCAGCACAGATCTGGGGTACAGAGAAAGAACTTCCTTGAATATTGTGGCATTTTAAAACCACAATCGGGTGGCTGTCGGCTAATCTTTCTCACACTAAGTCAGGAGAAAGGAACTGCAGGATGAACTCACCCAAAGGTGCCTTTATTTTGGCAATTTCATGTCTGGCCTAGACATGGAAGAAGAAGCACAGATCTTTCTTTTTCCATATCTTTCAAATTAGCTTTATTGGTTTTCTAATTGGTAACTTGCAAGTAAACAAAAGTTTCTTTTCATAGAGTTTCATGCCTTCACTGTGGAAGCAGGAAGTGCTATGAAATAGAACAATGTGTTAAAGGTAAAGGTCACCCTTGCTCAAAAGCCAGTTGTATCCAACTCTAGGGTTCAGTGCTCATCACTGTTTCCTAACTGAAGAGCCAGCACTGTCTGCTTCTGCAGACGTTTCCATGGACATGTGGCAGGCATGACTAGACACTGAAGTGCATGGAATGCTGTTTACCTTCCCATCAAAGTGGTCCCTATTTATCTACTTGCAATTTCTTGCTTTCAAACTGCCAGGTTGGCAGGAGCTGGGACACAGACGGGAGCTCATTCCATCCTACAGTATTTGGGTATCGAACTGCTGACCTGCCGCCTTCCAGTCAGCGTCTTAGCCACTTGAGCCACTAGTTGAATAATTTCAGCTTCCTTTGTGGTTCTGGCACATAACAATTTACTGTCACTCCTACGAAAGGGTGTGTCATTCACACGATTGACCGACAGAAGATTTGTGACTTTTGCCAAATAATTTTTTCTATCTCTCACACTAAACAGGCTGTCTAACTCCATCCTTAAAGATGGGATGCTATTACTATATTTTAACAAGCAACTGAGTGTCTTGGAACTTGGTGGGGCTTATCTCTATGTATCTATATACAATTGCATTGTAAATGATTCAGGATGCATGATACTTCTGCAAGTTAAATGAATGACTCATTGGTTTGACTTTTTGGTATTTTAAAATTATTAGTGAAATGCATAAATACAATTTGCTTCACTTATCTTGTAATAAACAGAGTGACTTGTGATAGATCTAACATTTTAAAAAATCATTTCTGGCAAATTACTCCAATAGCAATGGGTATCGGACTCAGCCAATGAAAGAAATACAGTACATTACAAACAATTGATAAATAGGAGTGGATGCAACTGTCATTGTAAAAGCCTGTGAGAAAAAGAAATATAAACATTTAAATTAAAGAAGAAAAAGAAAGATCAAATATTGATGCTCCCAACTTAAATTTGTGAAAATTTCCTTAATTCGGGGTACAACCACGACACTTTGCTTAAACGTCAATGGAACTACACATACAGAATTCCCATTGTGTTTCTATAGTTTTGATCAGCATGCTGAATTTTCTGTTCTGTTCTAGTGCCTTATGCTTTTCTACTGTGCGAATATTCATAAGTAATGAACACTTGAAAAATATAAAAATATAAACAGAAGCCATTTGTTGAACAAGCCCTTTGGTTGGGGAAATTTGTTCTCAGTATGTAAAATCCACATTTAAAAAATACATTTCATTGTGTGATATTCTGGCCTGTTTTCTCTGAATGCTTTTGATTGCAATTATAATTAGCAATGCTTATGTTGCTAAGCTTGTACGACATCATTCTTGCCACTGCAAAATGGATCAAAGTTGTTGTGGGTGCTGCTGCTGCAATAGTTACAATTTTAACAATGCTAATTTGTTACTTTCATGTTATTTGGAAAGAACTAAATGGTTACTTTTTTAAAAAATCTGCTGCTTTAAGTACTACAGCCAAACTCTTTGTAACTATAAAAGTAAGTAAAAGTAAGTAAACTTACGACTATAAAAGTAACAAGGCCTGAAATAGCTGATTTTCTATTTGATACCAGTGTAGGAACAGAGTTTGGGAAGTTACTTTTGAAATGCAATTATTTAGTTCAAAGCTCCCATAAATCATTAACATTGTTACAATTTTTACAAAGTTAATTCATTACTTTCTTGTTATTTATTTATTGTTATTCCAAATGAACTAAATGTAAAATAACTAAATCCCAAGGACGTCTGCCCGTCCCACCAGAGCGGACCAGAGGGGCTCTCTGGTTGTGCCATCGGCCAGAGAGGTGCACCTCGCTGGCACGAGAAGGAGGGCCTTCTCTGTGTCCACCCCGGCCCTCTGGAACTTCCTCCCAATAGAACTACGACTGCAGATGGAGTTGCTGTCCTTTAGGAAAGGAGTGAAAACCTGGCTGGCAGGTTTTGTCTGGGGAGTGGATGGTTCAATTTCCCCAGCCAATTGGTTGGTTTGACCACAGTATGCCTAAATTACAATTCCTAGCTTTTAATATTAAGTTTTTAAGTTTTTAAAGTTTTTAATCTTTTAAATGGTTCTATAATTGTTGTAAATTGCCCTGGGTCCCTTCTGGGAGGAGGGCAATAAGCAAATATAAATAAATAAATAAATAAATAAATAAGTTACAGTTACACCAAAAAAAGAGATAATTTATCCCTTGTTACATTACAATTATAATGCAATGTAATTGTCTTGATTATTTAAAAACTGAATTAATTACAAGTACAGTAACTTCTAATTTATATAATGAGTTACTTTCAAGCTCTGGGTAACAAATAGGACTTTTGGGACAGAATCTCTACAGAAGAGGCTGAAAAAGGAGAATAGGTTGCCATGCAAAGTCTGGACAGGAGTTGTGTGTACTTTGGGTCAAACGAGACAATTTTGTTGTTGTTGTTGTTGTTCAGTCACACAGTCAATTCCGACCCTTTGCAACCCTATGGACCATTGCCCGCCAGGCACCTCTGTCCTCCACCATCTTCCTCAGCTTGCCCAGTTCTGTGCCCACTGCATTCACAATACCATCTAGCCATCTCATTTTTGGCCACCCCCTTCTTCTTTTGCCCTCCACTTTTCCCAGCATCAAATCCTTCAAAAGTGAATGGTCTCTTCTCATTTGACGTCCAAAGTACTTCAGCTTCATCTTTACTATTAGACCTTCTAAGGAGCAGTCAAAGTTGATTTCTTCTAAGATTGACCTATTTGTTCTCCTCGCTGTCCAGGAGACTCTCAAAACTCTTCTCCAATACCACATCTCAAAGGCATCTATTCTTCTGCGAGACAATACATTTAGCATACGTGGATGTGCTGTCAGAAGTGGAAAACAGGTTAATTGTAGAGAATGGCCATTCCTGTTAATGTCTAGTTTGGCCTTCAATCTGAAGAGCAAACAGCCCGTGCTTCTTCTAACTGTGGGATTTCTCTCCCTGGGCCTGTTGAATAGATTAAGCAAGAGCAGCCACAGTAACTTACATTATAACAACACTGTTGTAGCATTGTTAAAAATGGCAATTGAATTTGTCTTTATGTAATGGGATTATACGTTCGGCATATACTGTAGGCAAGATATCATGAAGAAATGATTATTATTGATTCCACACCCTGAGCTACACAAATGTTTTCCAATACATCCAATCCACATTACTGAACTGATTTCTCAGGAGTAATACTAAGTGTTTATTACTAAGAAGCGGAAGATGAGTTGTGCAAATATCAGAACAACTGCGACATCTGAAGGCAGGCACACTGGTTCCAGAGAAGTCATAAAGCAACTTTGTGGTTAAGTGGCACCCACATGGCAAGTCCTGTGAGCTAAGGACTCATCTCCAAGCACAAATGTTTATGACATCTTGGCTTTCCTTGTGCAAATCTCTCTATCTCTTTCTCTTCCAATAACTAAATGTGACTTTTCATTAGTGCAGCCATTTAGATGTGTTTTTCACCCCCAACTTGAAAAGGCAGGAAAAATAGCAAGCACCACAGAAAACCTGCTGCTCCCATTACCTTGATTAAGGCACAAAACGTTAAAAGCAAATTACTGTGAAAGTATGAAACAATTTGCCCTTAATGTTTCAAGTCATATCTGTAAAAAATATGACTTAAATATAGTTTTATTAATAATACATATTTTAATTAAACGGCTAGAGGTGCATCTAGCAGGAAAAAAATTGAATCTTCACCGGGTTTCACATACTGGTATGATTCATGGGCAGTAAATATGCAAAGCATTATGCCCATAAGGCAATCAAATTGAAGAGCTGATATGCATGTTTTAAGCTTTAAAAAGAATGAAGTTTAGAGGTGGGAGGGAGGATAAAAATAAAGACTACTTGATCAGGGAATGCACCAAAAGTTAACTATTTGGTTTTTGAAGATGCTATTTCCCCCTCCGATGGAAACGCTTCGTTCCTGCTAACATTTGCGAGCCATTGAACAAGCATTCATTATTGCTGCCATTACTCTTGTTGCGTAAGGCTCTCCTGCATCTGTACATATGTAAAAGAACAATTTCACTGAAATGAGCCATAAAACCATAGGATAAGAGTTATCATGTCACTAGAGCTTAGCATGAAATGCTTCGGCTGCACACTGGTTTGGAGTATGAAGCGCTCTGTGAATTGCTGATTTGCGAGCATAGTTTTCCTTGGTTACTTATAAGCTCTTTGCCAAAAAAGGAAAACAAGAGGAGGGGGAGAAAAGGGAAGATTAAAAGACAGAGGAAACTTTCTCAACATAGTTTTGTTTTTATTCCCTTCACATTTCTCAAACAGCTACCAAAATTAAAATCAGTAATATAAAAATGCATGGTCCATTGCAGCAAAAATTAATAGTCTTGTAATACCCTAAACCAGAGGTTTTCAGCCTACATCCTGTGGGCCAGATCTGGCCCATGGTGCCATTCCATGTGGCCCGCTGCCCTTGCTCCTGCCGCCACCACTGCCACCTCAAGCTGTGCCACTTTTGGTTCCTTTTTAATGTAAATAGCATTTCAAAGCTGTTTACATTAAAAAGGAACCACAACGGCACAGCTTCGGGCGGCAGCAGTGGGAGTAAGGGCGGTGTGCCACATGGAATGGCACCATGGGGGGAAGAACTTTGGGCTCCTGGTCTTATCTCACCCAACCTCCCCCCCTCCGGGATCCCAGCCCTAAGGATAACCTCCAGCCTCACAAGGAAGGACTAGCCTAGCTAAAAAGGTCCATTCACCCTTTCCCCAAGGAGGCAATTCATCTCATTAGTGTCAGGAGGGGAGGGGAGGCTTGAAGCCTCTGATGAAGGTTGGTGTATCCTTCCCTCCTTCTAGGGAGAAACAAAGTGGCCACCCCTTTGAAGCTGTTGGGACAAAATGGCCATCTCAAAATGGCTGCTCCCATCGTGCAGATAGGACAAAATGGCCATCCAGCCCCTCAGCTGCCTGAGGGAGCGTGACCCGCCTCCCAGCTTGAAAAGATTGAGAACCACTGCCCTAAGCACTAATGTATTTTGTGGACCTTCTTCAGATGGAAGGAAGATAGCTTCAGTAGGCATGTATGCATACGTAAAGTGAAGGGAGATGAGAAATGTGATAGAAATGCAGAAGGTGGTAGCACAGTGAGGAGCCTAACTTTTAACTACCTTTGAACAAAGGTATTGGCCAGTGTTCAGTTCTGTATTTGTCACATCCCAGTGATAGTTACCTTATTGGACTTTTCACATTTCTGATTTTGTTGTTTCAGTTGCTGTCAGACTTTCTATGGGACTTCTCAAATGAGGTTTTCCCCCCCCCCCTTCTGTTTTTGTAATGCTTTTGATATTGTGATACTGATATTTTTGATACTGTGATTTGTGATGATGATATGTTGAAATGTTTTCATATTATGATAATATGATACCTTGTAATTGTAAATGCATATTTTGGATCTTTGTTTTAGCCACCCAGTCGCTCTGCGAGTGGGGTGGCATACAAGTTGGATGATGATGACGATGACGATTATACAGAGGCTATGCTAAAGAGCATGGACCAGGAAAACCTGAGGGTGAATCCCTGTTTAAATCACGAATCACTTTCCCAACCTAATCAACTCACAATGTTGTTGTGAATATAAAAGGGACAATTCCCTCCATGCCTGCTACCCATAGAGGAAAGTTCATATATAAATGTGAAAGTAATCAGTGCTTCATAAGGACTCTGATGTCTCTCCCAGGGGCTTGGGGGGGCAGAGGGGCAGCCTGCCCCAGGCGGCACTTTTTGGGCTATGGGTGTTCCCAAAAGCCATAGCGGGAGCAGGTGCCAACATCCACCAGGGGGAGACAATTTTGGCTTATGCCCCCAGATGGCTGAAATAAATGCTACACTTTGGACATCAAATGAGAAGAGAGGATTCGCTTGAGAAAGCCTTGATGCTGGGAAAGGTGGAGGGCAAAAGAAGAATGGGGCGGCCAAAAATGAGATGGTTAGATGGTATTGTAGACACAATTGGCATAAAGCTGAGGGAGTTGAGGAGGAGGATGGAGGACAGAAGCGCCTGGTGGACAGTGGTCCATGGGGTCGCAAAGGGTCGGAATCGACTATGCAACTGAACAACAACAAAAACTGGTCTCTCCCAAAGAACAGTGACTGGAAACCTATTGGGATTTTATTCCAGAGTAAGTGGGATTGGAGACATCACTATGAGTCAAATTACAGCTGATTAACAAGTGTCACTTGCATACCTGGTTGTGCACCAGTCAAAATTTGCATAGAGTTCACTTACGCCAGAGTCAAGAGTTTACTAGGATTCTGATCAGTATTCGAACGTGCCCTTGGCCCCCTTACAGTCTGAGAGGCTTCTCTGTGGTTCTACCTTTATCCATTATATTCAGCATATGGACACAACCCATTCTTTGTCACCTGTTTCTCAAACAAAACGAGGTCAAACTAGACAATCCATAAACACTATTGGTGGGACATGAGGAAGGGCATATTCTGAGAGAGGTGTGCTGTAGCATAAAAGCTATGTGCGTACACTGGAGGAACCAAAAAAGAGGGTTCTTGACATGTCTCCACATGTTCTTCAAAAGACACTGGTTTCTTTTAATGTATGAAAAGAAAAAACATGGCAGACTAAAAGGTGGTTTGTACACATGGAGATCTCAGGTGCCTGCTCTTAGTTAATTCACAAAATTCCCATTATGTGAAAATTAGCCAATATGTGATGTGGCTAGTACTGCTAAATTTCACAAATGTAGTCCTTTTTCTTCCTGATTCCCCTGGTCATCGTTACTAATTTTTGTTCTTTTGCATTATGTTATTCTGTTTAGATGACTGAATTAAGTTGGGGCACATGGGTTGTTTTTGTTTGTTTGTTTATCTGTTTGTTCAAATTGACATTGTATGGCCACTCAAAGAATGTTGGCTGCTGAGTGGCATATAGGAATGAAAAGAGCTACGTGCCTTCATCTGAAGATGGTATTGTAGACACAATGGGCACAGAGCTGGGTGGGTTGAGGAGGATGGTGGAGGACAGGGATGCCTGGCGGGCAATGGTCCATGGGGTTGCAAAGGGTCGGAATCGACTGTGTGACTGAACAACAATAACAAAATTCTAATTCTGGAAGAAACATGGGTTGTTGGGGAGTGTGTTGTATCTTTTCCACACCTAATAATCCATTCTTACAAAGTCATGAAGTCAAGTTAAAGGAGCCAAAATAATTGTTCAAATGTAATTTTAAAATAAAGAAAGAAACAAAGCCAATTAAAAGCAAGGATTCATGGTCCAGTTCTCATGCTGAACAGCACACTCAGAAAACAGCTTGAGTCAAGACAATATGAGTCTAAGAAGCATCTAAGCCACAGCTGGCTCTGCTTAGATCTGCCAGATGTGGGTGTTGGGGACAACCATGGAAAAGCTTGCTTTCAGGGCTACCATCAGATTTCTGCATGGATGTGAGTGTTTACTCACTTCAGGGGATGGGTGCGTGTAAGGGCTTGAGAGAGAGAGAAAGAGAATGTTCCATTTATAGTATGTAATTGAAAAGCAAAGGCAAGGCGCACTGCAGTTCCCCATGGTATTGCCTTGTGGGTGTAGCTAGGATGGAAGAACTCATGATGAATGTCTACATTGTAGTCCCATTATCATACTGCTGTGTGCTTTCCAAAATAACATGTGCTCTGTCCCCATGATAAAATAGAGCAAAAACACTTATATACCACCCCATAGCAATTAGTGCACTCTCTGGGTGGCTCAGAAGTTAATTAGCATTTTGCCCCCAACATGTGGGGTACTCATTTTACTGACCATGGAAGGCTGAGTCAACCTTGAGCTCTGGTCAGGATCAAACTCACAACCTTTTGGTTGCAAGACAGCAGCATAACCACTGCACCACCAGGGCTCCAGGAGCATACATGGCAGGAGTTCTCAACATTTTAAAGCTGGGGGTTGGGTCACGCTCCCTCAGACAGTTTCGGGGGCAGGATGGCCATTTTGCCCTTCCTCCACCACATGGCACTTCCTGTTGTGGTGGAGGCGGAGAGGGCCACATGAAATGGTGCCATGGGATGCATCTGGCCCACAGACTGCAAGTTGAGAATCCCTGATATAGGACCATCAGTGACCTTACCATAACAGAGAGCAAACATAAGCCACAATTAAGTCCACAAGCCTGTCTTTCCAGGACACAGTCCATGGTGGATGGGGAAGACCTGTCCAGTTTGCTTTCTGCTGCATTAAAATGGTTTAATCCACAGGTTCTCCCTGTGCAGGATATAAAGTTCTGTCAGTTGTGCAAGGGACTTCAAAGAAGATCCCCCCCCCCCACACACACACACATTTATACTGGCCAAACTCCATTGGTACAATTCTTCCTGGCATGTGGAATTTGTCTGCCATGTACTACTGAAGGTAAGAAGCATCTCAGAAATGGTGGTAATTCAAGCTGAACACCGCAAAGGACAGGATGTTCATGTTCCAGGGCCACATTATTTTAAGAGTTAAGTCCTGAGTTTAACTGGTCAAATCTCCAACCTCTCCATTTCCTCCACCTCCTCATCAGGTAGGCTTTGAAAAACTGAATTTGAAAAATATATGCAAATTTAGATAAATTTAGATAAATTCTGATCAAAACTGAGCCATCACAAAGTTCTACTTATTTTTCTCAGCACCTCTCCTCTGCTTCCAGTTCTGCTGTGCTTTAGCAGGGGAAGGGGAAGGGGACTTGCCCTTTGGATGAGGGCCCCCCACAAAGCTGCAAATCAATAGCCCCTTTAGCAAAAGCCAGCTGAGTACTCCACCGCAATCATCAAATTTACAACAAGTTTACAGGCAGCTTATTAACTACCCAAATCAAGCGCATGCTTTAAATAATGCATAGCAATCTGATCAAGATGAGCAGGTTTGTGAATAGACACCATTTGTTTGCTTCATAGAAAAATTGGGTTCCATCAACTTAATGTCTTTTCCCCCATCTAAATTTAATATGTGTTTAATTTCAGAGTGAATGGTGATCAATGTGTCCAAATGACTTTTAAATGTTTAGATATGACTCTCTCTGTGTTCTGCTTCTTCTCTCCCCCAAACAAAAAACAAAAAAACCCTCATTGAAACTTCAATACAGCATTTTAAGAGTGAAAGCCACAGTTCAACCCTAAATACAGAATAATAAGAATTAATCAAAGAATTAAATATGCAGGTTCCAGAAAATAACGGCAGAGACAATTAATTCATGCTTTACTTACTTTCTCCAACCTCATCAGGCTTAAAAAAACCCCAGCACACTTAATTCCTGCATATCTTTTCTACTTTTCTATGAATTTCCCTTATTGAATGGGTTTGTGTATTAATAGATAGTTTAGATTTTTTTTTTTTAATATTGTTATGTGGAGAGATAAACACTTCAGTACATATTGGAGAGTAATAAATTGTGTTGAACATTGATAAACTAACGCAATTACCAGGAAGGTCACAGAGTCAGCTAATTTAGAAATATCAGTACTAAGGTTTTGAGTGGGCCTCAAGAGGACTGTGTCCACTTTATTAAAGCAGGAGGGTGAGGAGAAAACGGTACATTAGAATTGATCTTTTGATCTAATTGTGGAACTCGGCCATGCCTTGTTTGGCCAAAAGTGCTTTGTAAGCAAACAGGAGCTGAAACTCATCTAATTGAGGAACATCCCTTACAAGCCAAAGGGATTGTGGGAAATAAAAACAAATTGCAACTTGGACGGTTTTTATGGGGTTAGTTATCAATGAAAGGAGTAAATATATCACAATTAATCTTCCTTTTACTGCATGGAACACGCTTTAAGGGTTGACATTCTAAAAAAACAGTCTTTTCCCCTCTCTTAGAAATGAGATTTCCCCCCCCCCCAAAAAAAAAGCACCAACAGGCTGCAGGTTTTAGTCGATGTATTCTGAAGTTAATTTCATTGATCCTGAACTGTATTATGTATTTATTTATCTATTTATTGTAATTATTTCCCAACCTATTGGCCAACAGGACGGACGGATGCATTCATTCATGCACGCACACATGCACGCACACATGCACGTGCACACACGCACACACACAAATCCCCAGCCCACTCCCAAACTGCTGTGTCCTTTGCTGTAGCTTTGTAAAGAACCTGCATGGTCTCCGTTACCATATCATTCACACTTACAGCTACTAGACAAAGGAAAGGACAATCTAATGGACTGTTATGGTTGGGTCACTAATTAACCTTATGTTATTTACTAACTACTCCCAATTTTGGCAGTTTCACATCTGGCTTAGACACAGAAGAAGAAGTTGTATGGTGAATGGGTGTTCAAGTATTAAATACAGTAATACCTCAGATAACATTTGCATCAGATACGCTAAAACCGCATAACATTAAGCAATCTGGAAAAAAATTTGCATCGCTTAACGTTAAAATCCTATGGGATGCATCAGATAACGTTCACTAAAGCCTGTGCCGGTTACAATGTATCTCTATGGAGTTCTGACGTTATGCAATTCATCCATAGGATTTTAATATTATCCGATGCATGCATCGGATAACATTAAAAATCGGATAACACTAAGACTTGTGGAACCAAGTTTTAGCGTTATCCAGGGTTTTACTGTACTTGCATCATTTTATTTATTTATTTATTTATTTACATTTTTATACCACCCTTCTCGCCGGGGCGACCCAGGGTGGTTTACAACATCATAAAAGCATAATAAAACCCAACCCAAACCCATTGTTAAAAACTTCAAAATTACAATTATAAAATTTAAAAAGTTTTTAAAATTTATAAAAATCCACAGGTCCCAATAATGATTTAAAAACTTAAAAACTTAAAACAAAAGATTAAAAGATTAAAAGACCAGGGGGGAGAGGGAGTTCAAACAAGCCAGCGAGCTGGGGTCATGGTACCGCCAGGACCCCATATCTGTCCCGCTAGCCATGTTTTTAAGTTCTTCCTAAAAGACAGCAAGTCCATCTGAAGACATGCAAGTTGCAATAGTTAATTCTTACTGTTTCTTATGTAAGAAATAGATCTGATCCTCAGTTAGCAAAATGATATAATAACTGGAGGGCTTGACTTCAGAATACTGGCAATATAACATGCCCTTGTACAGACTGCAACAGAGTTAAACCCTTGTGATGTGTCTTCTCCAAAGATGCTTAATGTAGCCTTGCTTAATTTTCACACTGAAACTAATGAGATTTAAAAATAACCAACTTAGATCAGCAGTCTCCTACCAAGTAAGACTAAAAACACTAGGAGTCTCCCCCTGTGACCAAGCTTCTGTGAATAAACCCATATGAGGGGGAAATTCTGCCCCCATTGGTCATGGTTGGTGACTGATGAATTCAAAAATGGAGACACCATGGTTCTGGTTATTGTTGGGGGTGGGAGCCTGGATTTCTTTGGGCCCTGGCAAGAGAGAAGATGTATTTTCCCATGGAGAAGGACTGCAGTTCGTTCCCGTGAGAAGAAGCCTGGCTGTGATCAGTCCGGGCCAGGTTGGAAAGTACACATAGGGCTCAGCCCTCCTCCACACTTCCCAAGGGAGGGGGCATGAACACCAGAGGGGCTGGTATAACATTTAGGGGTGGTCCCATAATTTCTATACTGTGTTCCTGATTGACTCTAGCTCTTGATGGGTGGCCGGTCCAGCATCATGGGTGATGGAGTATCAGCAGAGGGGATAAATTACTGTGATATGTTTGTGGCTGTCTTGCTAGAGGTTAAAGTTCTGTTCCTTTTCTGTTCTGCACTCCTTTGCTCAGCTTGCCTGGGAAGCACTTTAATGTAGACTATTACTCTAGAAGGGGGAGCCCTTCGGGCCCCCCTCCTCTCCTGAAAGGGAGTTTGCATCTTTCCTTAAATACAATTTTAACCTTTCAAGAAGTGACTGGAGTGTTTCTTTTGTGACAAAAGTCCTGGGTTGTGGGAAGCAGAAGCCGCTCAGGCCAGGTAGAGGGGCTCCAGAGGGCCAAAACGCCAAGGGCCACCAGATGCTACTCTTTCAGGCCGGATCACGCTCCATTAGACAGTTGGTGGGCTGGACTGGTGGTCCAGCCGACAACGCCAGAATCAGCAGCAGACTCATTTACGGCTGTTGTAAACACATTTACAGCAGCCATAAATGAGTCTGTGGCTGTCGTCTGCAGCTGATTCTGGCTGGAGTGGAGGCATGTGCTGGTTGATTTGGCACTACAGGCCAGATACGGCCCATGAGCTATAGGTTGCCTATCCCTGCACTGGAGGGTACACTGGATGCTGCACCTTTCTTTCACTTCAGTTATCTCTGAACAAACTATTACCCATATGATATAATTTACACTATGCCCTTCAATGTGCACTGAGGAGAATGTTATGTTGGCAAGAGGAAATGCTGTTGATGTGGCCTGATATTGGGTGGATGTCATCTAGCCCTTTTAATTCCTTTTTGTTTTAGATATGTTAAGTTTAGCTTTTTATGTTATTATATGCTGGTGGTGCCTCTCTCACGGATAAAGAAAAATCTCTGAAAGAGCATAAGGCAAATAGGCATTGGGCCTGACTTCCACATGTCTTGTCCCTTGATAGCCATTATGAATACACACACAACCCAAATCTGTAGCTATTTCCTTTTTGCAAAGGAGAACAACAGCAAACCTCTGGAGAAGAACTTGGAAGGAAGGGAGCTGTTTGGGGATAATATTTTTAAGGATACGCCTTTCATATTTAAATTGAAGACCTAAACTGTGAAAAAAAAGTTCACTTTAATGCAATTTATTTTATTTCACTGATTGCCAGGAGAGCTTCTTAAACCTGAATAATTTATGTTTATGAAAGAAGGAAAAATAAAAGTTGTGTGTTTGTTTTGTGTTTCCCCTTTCATGAAATCAAATTGCTTGAACAATTTTTCATTTAATAGCATCATGAGTTCTATTAGATGCTAGTCACAATATGCAGGAGGGAAGAGTGGAAAATTTGAACCCGTAAAAGGGCCTATAACTCAGTGTGGAGTGCTTTTAGTTTCAGCCATTCCTTGTGGGATTACTTAGTGCCGAGTTCTTGGATTTCTGCCTGGCTGCTGTGCTTCCATCTTGGATCTCTTGCCTGGTTTTAAGTGGATTTTCTCAATTTCTTTGAATGATTTCTGCTGTTGCCAGAAACCTGCTTGTGCCAGCATGCTTTCTTGGGATTATTTTTTGGATTTGTTTTCCGCTGATTTTTTTTTATATTTCCCCCTTCATTTTTCAAATCTTTTTCTTTCTCTGATTTTTTTTCTTGCTGCCTTGCCTGCCTGCTGCTGCCTGCTATGTTTAAAGAAGAAAGAAAAAGGCATTAATGTGAGGGGAGAGAAATATCCCATCTATATATCCGCCAAAATATACAACTTTAATTTATATATATATATATTCCTTGGACAAAAATCTTGTGGTACCTTTACCTTATCAACATGAGCAACTTTGCTTGCTCTACATTAACTTTCACTCAGAAAATACCATTTGAAATACACAGAACAAAAACATTAAACCTTTTCCAGCTCAGATCTTCTCCATCAGGTTTAGCAAAGAAAAATAGTTCATTTGACCAGAAGGAGTGAAAGGTAATAAAGGACTGCTACAAAGGGGAGAAAGATAATGCTTCTAAGAGACCCCACAGTCAGACAAGAATAACATGTTTGATGAATTTAATGGTGTCCAAGTGCTCCAATGGATCCTGTTGCCCTCCATCTAAACACTGGGACACCACTTGCCACGGGATTTGCAGTTCTTAAATGAAAAGGCAATCCAACTTTAAATGGTACAATTCTTGAAGACAGAAAGGAAAAGACCAGAACCATTAAGCCGGTTTGATAGATCAAAGGAAGGAGATGGCACTATCATTATATGCGAGGGGACAACATTTCACTTCATGCACAAGGCAGCAGGAGAAGCTGATTGGTCATCCCCTAAACATACTGCTGAAACATAAGACAGCCCCACAGAGAATAAGCAAAGGAGTCTGGTAGGAATGGAGAAATCCTCAAAATATTAAATAATGTTCTTTAATTCCACAGATATTACAGGAGCAAAGGAAAAATAAAAGCAGCAATCTCATAATCTCCATTCATTAACTTCTGGTACTGGCTCAAAGTAGACCTCACAAGTAATGTATATTACCTTAAAAAAATTCACTATCCTTCTCACAATAGGATTTCCTCAGAGATAGGTATCTCAGCAATCAGACCTAACAAACCCAAGCTAAATTTGCCATAAACCAGAATCAGCTCGACAACACATAAATCATTAACTAGAAAGGATTATATTCCTCCTAAATAATCATTCCACAGTTTGAGGATGCTGTTCTTTTTGCTCCTACAGGTGGACATGACTCAAAGAAGCTTTGGTTAGTATGCCAGATGCAACCATTCCTTTAAAAAGAAGTGTCATCTTGGAACAAAGGAAGACAGCAGTGGATGTGTCAGGAATGAAACAAACTTCCAAATCCAGAGTGAGGTAATGGCCAGTGGTGAACTCCAAAAAAGTTTGCTACCACACTGTGGGAGTGGTATGGTGGGTGTGGCCAGGGGGAAAGCCCTGTATTACTTTATTTCAAATTAGGATTACTTTATTTCAAAACTTGGATGGGCGGGGCCAACCAGAATTTCTGCTACCGGTTCTGATGAACTGGTGCAAACCTGGTGATGCCCACCTCTGGTAATGCCGTTACTAGGCATTGTGAAGACACAAAATGTCCAAGGCCTCAGAATCACAAATCTGTTCTTTAAGTCTTCAGAAGAATAATATCTTTTCTTCTTCTTCTTCTTCTTCTTCTTCTTCTTCTTCTTCTTCTTCTTCTTCTTCTTCTTCTTCTTCTTCTTCTTCTTCTTCTTCTTCATCATCATCATCATCATCATCATCATCATCATCATCATCATCATCAGAAGAAGAAGAAGAAGAAGAAGAAGAAGAAGAAGAAGAAGAAGAAGAAGAAGAAGAAGGTGGTGTGGGGCTGAAGGGGGAAGGTGTTTGAGTTTATGTAGTCTGCATTACCTCTTCAGAAATTGTATTAAGTATGGAAGACTGTGGGGGGATTTTGTATATTATTATTATTATTATTATTATTATTATTATTATTATTATTATTATTATTATTATTATTATTATTATTATTATTATTATTATTATTATTAACCTCAGAGGGGCTGGATGAGAGCTTTGTGGATACCCTGGACTGCCAGAAAGACAAACAAATAAGTCCTAGAGCAAATCACTGTTTCTGGAGGCAAAAAATGGTTGAAATTGAGTCTGTCCTATTTTGGGGCTCATCATGAGAAGGCAAGACTCTCTGGAAAAGACAGTAATGCTGGCAAAAGCAGAAAACAACAGGAAAGGAGGAAGACGCAAAATAAGATGGATAAATTCCCTATGGGAAGCCAAAGACTATAATTTACAGGAGCATAGAGGGCTGCTAATGACAGGATATTCTGGAGATCTCTCATTAATCAGGTTGCCATAATTTGGAGATGACTTGATGGCACATAACAGCACGTCAGAGGACCAAACCTTTCCAGATTTGGAGCTCCCAGCAAGTCGGTCATTTAGCAGCAGCCAAAAAAGGGGTGTCTAAACTTAGTATAGTGTTATATGACTAAATAATAGACTGTAGAACAGGAGTTCTCAAGGTTTTTCTGCCATGGGCCAGACTACTCACCCTCAGACAGCTGAGCAGGCTAGACACAATGGTGGTGGGCATGTTTGTGCATGTGTGGGTGCATCCACTTCTGCTTCTGGAGTCGTAGCCAAAGGACAGATGGAACAGCAGCAGCGACCGGGGCTGGCCCATATGTTGCGAACCCCTGCTGTAGAATATTATCCCCCCTGGTGAGTAATGAGATCTGACCTCCATCAGGCCTAAACGATGTATGTTTTGTCCTTCCAAGTAATGCAGAGTGGATTCTCAGTCATCTCACACAGTTTTGCAATAGCTTGCAATTTGCCAGTGTAATTTGGTGCAACTAATCATTTGGTTGATGAAGGAAAACAGACTAGTACTAACTTCATTAAACAGTAAACAATGATGTGGGAGGGGAACCTACAATTTCATCTAGAATTAATTCTCATCATTACTTGCTTGGATAAAAATGGAGATCTTTAAAGTGTAAGAAATTGCTGCCTGGAGGGAGGTTGGGTTGGGTTAATCATTTAATATATATTTTTCCCTCTTGGGGGAATTCGAAATTACAATAATTTTAATCTATGTTTTTTCCTGTTTGGCTAGAATTGTAAATAATAATGTAATATTTCAAATTAGTTCCCAAGCAAACCAAGTGATGCAGAGATGAGACTTTCTGCCGTGTTTGTTTTGTATAGTGATGTGGCAAATGAGGTGTGAACAATTCACTCCTGTTTCTTGGGTCCTGTTTCATTTCATAGTGTACATTTATGAGGCTGCAAAGGACACAGTGTTAGTGATCATATCATTGATAAGGATGGTAGGAGAGCTGGACTCTCCCCCGTTCCCCCATTACTGAACCCTCATTCTTGGAAAAAACTACTTTTCAACTACAAATTAAAAGCAAATTTGTTAAGGATAGCAGCATTTATGTGAAATGTACTATCGTTTTTCAGAAGTCTAGCACATGATCAACTTTGCACCCTCTTAACAATTTACCTCCTCTTTGTCCCCCACCCCACCCAGTGTTTCCCGCACACACACCATAACTCACGGATTCTCAACCTACAGCCATGGGCCAGATGCGGATCATGGCACCACACCACCTCCACCATGCCCAGAAGTGCCATGTGCTGGAGGCAGAGGAAAATGGCCATCCAGTCCACAAAGCTGTCAGAGGGAGCATGACCCAGCCCCCCGCTTTAAAAGGTTGAGAACTCCTGCCATAGCTGGAAGAATTGCACCTAGCTTGAATGGATGTTTCAGAGCCAGGAAGCTGTTTTAAATAGCAAATGGACTTTTCCTTCTTATGATTTTACCTCTCTTAATTCATTTCTTGTTGGTAAGAAAAAGCAAAGAAGCAATGAAGGGGAAGTTTAGCAGGTTAGAAATGGGAAATGACACCATCCTGTTCCACAGCAAATCTCATGTTTGAAAGAGAATAAGGTACAGTCAAAATCATATTTTCTGGAGACACCCATTGTAATCTGTACCAGGTCATCTGTTCCAGGTTAATTTCCCCTTTTATCTGTTTTCCAGGTTGACTGTGAGATTTTTTTAAATGTTTAATTTATGCAAAGTTTGTCTCCTTCTGTTTGCTATGAATAAAAGGTCTAAAATAACAAGGAGGTTAAAAGGTAACAAAATTGAATTCTATTTGTTAGGTTGGTTTTGCTTCTATAAACTTAATATCGAAATAAGGTTCCCTTGAGACTCTGGTGAGAGGGATCTCTAAACTCTGCTTTGAAATCAATCTAAAAATATTTAGCATTGTACAAATCCCATAATACCAATATACATCTTTGTTAGTTTTTGCCAATATTAAAACGATTTACACAAAAGTCAAGAGCTCGGTAAACCGTATTTGTCACAAACATTGTCATCATTATTAAATTATTAACGGTTCGGAAAATTCATCAGACCACTAAGCAAAAGGTATAACACTGCATTAGCAAAGCAATCTTATTTTAACTGGATTTCCACAAGCCCGCTGTCATTTTAGCACTTCTTAGAAAAATAAAACCAAAGTGCTTCTTCCACTTCAAAAAGCCTCATTTCATATATTTCTGAAATGGTTGCTTTAACACATTTCCAATGTATTTTCATGAATATTTTATTCCAGAAAGCTGCAAATCTACTTCAAGTCACAAACAATAAAACTGTGCAGTTAGACTGCCAGCTCTTTTCAGTCACTACCAGCTTTGTGGGATTTTCCCTCAGTTCTACACCATGCCAACGTGGCTTTAACATGAGCCAATGTGTGGCGGCAGTGCCTTTTCAGACAAGTTTTCATGAAGACTCTTCTTACTTTTTCTTTTTAAAAAAAAATGTCAGAAGCAAAATGCTTTCTAGGTTGAAAGGATTTTTGCTAGAGAAACTCCGCTCAGGGGACACCTGAACAAGGCTCCTTTCATGTCCCCAAGATCTTTTCCCACCAAAGTGGTCCCTATTTATCTACTTGCAATTTCTTGTTTTCGAACTGCTAGGTTGTCAGGAACTGGGACAGAGACAGGTGCTCATTGTGCCATGCAGTACTTGGATCTTGAACTGCCGACTTGCCAATCTTCCAGCTAACAAGGTGAGCTTCTTAACCACTGAGCCACTGCAGTCCCCTACTGTCCCTACCGTTAGGCATGAGCTCCAGCCACAGATTTTGGGTATTCTGAGATGGCAACAAATGATTAGTTATTGTATTTGTTGTTATCATACTTTTACTGTCAAGAAAGAGGTAAGGATAAATTTGTAGAATTGTCTGCTGACAATTGTCAACCATTATTGACTGCTCATGATCAGAACAAGGGGAGTGTCCCATGCCAGAAAGCACCACAGGCCACTCCCCTTTTGACTAAGATATTGGACAGCGAGGAGAACAAATGGGTCAATCTTTACCCTGACTGCTCCTTAGAAGGTCAAATTGTAAAGATGAAGCTAAAGTACTTTGGACATCAAATGAGAAGAGAAGATTCACTTGAGAAAACCTTGATGCTGGGAAAGGTGGCGGGCAAAAGAAAAAGGGGGCGGCCAAAAATGAGATGGTTAGATGGTATTGTAGACACAATGGGAACAGATCTGAGTGAGTTGAGGAGGATGGTGGAGGACAGGGGTGCCTGGCGGACAGTGGTCCATGGGGTCGCAGAAGGTTGGAATTGACTGTGCGACTGAACAACAACAAATTGTTTACATTAGTTAAAGGTCACTCTTGCTCAAAAGCCAGTCATAGCCAACCCTACGGTACATTTACAGCCAAAGAGTATGTGCTGTCTGTGTCTGCAGATGTTTCCATGATCATGTGGCAAGCATGACTAGACAACGGAATTTACAGAATGCTGTTACCCTCCTGTTTATCTAGTTGCTTTTGAACTGCTAGGTTGGCAGGAGGTGGGATAGTTGTGCAGCACTCAAGTCTCGAACTGCTGACCTGCCGATCTTCCAGTCGTCAAGTTCAGCATCTTAACCACTAAGCCACTGCAGTCCCTTTGTTTACATTACATAGTCATAAAGGTCTGATGCCACCTTAATTGTCATGACTCCTTATGGAATCCTGGAGTTTTGTCATTTGGTGTGGTACTGCTCAGGAGCTGTAGTATATTGGACAAAACTGTGTACAGAAATGCTTTAATGAAGGCAAAACTGAGTCCCAAATGCATATAATATTTGGATACCTTTTGAAGAAATATATATGAAAATATGCATATATTTTAGCAGAGAAGAGGAGGTAACACCTGAAAATCCTATAAATAGATGAGATTAAATGAGAAGACTTCTGAAAAATTGGGAATATCAGTGAAAATGAGACTGACAGATTTTCATATCTGAAAGGATTAGTCTTAAATTAACTGCTACAAATAAGTTTTTATAGGAACATTCCTGGGAAGTTGTCATAACAGCCCTTGCTATCTCATTCTAGAAAACATCCACATACCCACTATTGTGTGATATTCTCATTGTTCATTCACTTTCTTCTAGATGACTCTCTTATCGTAGATTAGGCAGGGGGAAAAAATAAAATCAAACGCTATCTGCTGGAAGCTTTCATCTGCAATTCAAGATGTACTGAGACCGAAATAAGCTGCTACTTTAAATTTTAAAACACACAAATCACACCCTAAATGCGAACAATTCCTGTGAAGTACATTCTATGAATATGTTGCTTTTATAAACTTGCAGTGACATGTACAGCAACCTGTGAATAGATTCCCTAAGTCAACAATGGAATTTACTCCCACGTAAACCTGCATCGGCTTGTGCTCCTAAGAATCCATTTTCATGATGATCTAACTGTATAAAACCTACTGTTTCAGAAAATGACCTCTTTTTACATCTAGAGATGCATTTTGTTTTTGTAGATAATCTGTTTTCATAGAAACAGAGTCATACAAATTGAGGAAGGTGCTTTTTTGTGCGTTTAAATCAGGGATTTATGAATAAGAACAAGGAAGGCAAGAGTCAGTGGTAATGGAAGGACTAGATATGAATCTGGGAACCTCTGTTGCTAAGAAGGTGCCAAAAATATCCCTAAGGAGGACCTGGTTTACAACAGGAAAAGTTTTGGTTTTGCCCTGCTTACCACTTACCCCTGTGATGTGGTCTGGGAATGCTGTCTGGAAGTAAAATACAAATGGCTGGCGAAAGGGGCTGTTTTGAGATGGGGAGGTGGTGGTGGTGTTCAGTGACTGCTTCTTTCCAGGAAGTGGAACCACCGTCAACAGCAATGCTCTGTTCAACAACCACCACAACTCTTTCTCCTCTCTAACATGTAGTTCTCCCTGAAATTATATTAGGTAAAAGGTAAAGGTCACCCTTGCTTAAAAGCTGGTCATATCCAACTCTAGGGTTCAGTGCTCATCTCTGTTTGTAGCCAAAGAGCCAGTGCTGTCTGCGTCTGCAGTGTCTAGGCAGGCATGCCTAGACACTGGAGTGCATGGAATGCTGCTTACCTTCTCATCGGAGTAGTATCTTTTTATCTACTTGCAATTTCTTGCTTTCGAACTGCTAGGTTGGAAGGAGCTGGGACAGAGATGGGAGTTCACTCTATCATGCAGTACTCAGGTATCAAACTCTGACCTTCCAGTCTTCAAGTTCAGCTTCTTAACCACTTGAGCCACGACAGTCCCAAAATGATATTACCTGCGTGTTTTTGACATCAAACCAATGGGTCCTTCCCTTCAGGTACTATTATTTTCAGAAATGAAAATAAGGTTTAGTTGGTGATGGTTACTGTAACTGTGGGACAGCCTCCCTAAGACCACTCCTGCTCATGCTTTCAGGTGCCATGTTGCAACAGTGATTCAATTCTTCAAGCAGCCTCTGGCTTATGAATGTTGGATACTGTGCTTCTGTATCCACCATTCAAAAATGCCAGAAAATGGCTCACTATTGGTGCAAAATATTGTACTTCAATTGCCAGCAGGAAAAACGGATGCCGAGCTTCATATAGCAAAGGCCAACACCAATGGCAGCAGTCAGGATTCTTTTGTGCTTACTCCCATTAACACCTGTTGAAAAACAGTTGGGTGAGGAGTGGTTAACTGATGAAAAAAGGAGTAAGCTTCTGGGATTTTGCCTTGTTAGGTTTTTTGTTTATGAATGGTACTACGTGAACAGTACTATTTTCTACATAAAATGATTGTAGACCATAGATACAGAATTGGCTCAGCCCCAGCAGGCAGAGAGTGGACCACTGCACCCAGCGATGTGGGAGCTTGTTGTCCAAGTAAGTCCTTGTTGCTTGTCAGGAATCTGCACCCCCAGGATCAAAAGAGGCAACCTATGCAGAGTATTTTTTTTAAAGGCTGGTGGGAGGTTTTCCTAGTGCTGCATCTGTTCCATATTTTGAGCCAAAGCTGTGTTGCTATAAGCAATCCATGCTGTGGTCTTTTTACTCCACTTACAATAATCCAAAGCAGAACCTTGGAACTCCAGCTGTTCTTGAACTTATTTATTTATTTATTTATTCTTCAAATTTATACCCCGCCTTGCTCAGGCGAACCTGACTCTAGGCGGCTTCAATTCACAGAAGCCCTGATAGCAGGTGCACTGTCTTGGGCTTCTGGTACGAATGGGAATGCCAAGGTTCACCATCATGGTTTTAAAGGATCTATAATTTCTGTATCACTCTCTGCCTGTTTATAATTTTCTGCAATGAAGTTATTACTGCATATTGGTTTGTGCTATTGGTGGGCCTGGCCTGGGAGAAAGAACCTCAGAAAACTAGCTGTTTGCCCTCAAGTAACCTCTAACAGCAGGGCATTGATATTCAAATCTCCATCTTATGACAATATCTCACATTTCTAGAGTTATATTCAGATCAGCCTTTGTTTGTCTGGTTTCTCTGCTGGTAGTACTGCAGTGGCTTAGTGGTTAAGATGCTGAATTTGATGACTGGAAGGTCAGCAAGTCAGCAGTTTGAGACCTGAGTGCTGCATGATGGAGTGAGCTCCTATCTCTGTCTCAGCTCCTGCCACCCTAGCAGTTTGAAAGCAAGAAATTGCAGTTAGGTAAATAGGGACCACTTCAGAAGGAAAGGTAATGGCATTCTGTGCAAAAAGAGATGAGCAATGCCCCCTAGAGCTGGATACAACTGACTTTTGATGTTGCTTCCTTGATGTTGCAAGGGAGACCTATTCTCTATTGAATTCATGTTGAACATCATGTAACATCAGTTGTAATAGATACAAAAGAATGATGACTTTAACTTTGGTCCCCCAGATGTTCTTGGATTTCACTTCCCATGAGCCCCAATCAGCAGGTGTGCTGACTTTGGGCTTCTGAAAATTGAAGTCCAAAAACACCTGGAGGCCCAAGGATGGAAAATCCTGTTTTAGTCTTTCCTAGACTCGCCATCGTGCTTGTAAATTGTAAATTGCTTGTAAATTGTAAATTGTTGCATTTGCTTTTGAGTGTGTCATTCTAAATGTAATCAAAATGAGTGAGATGTAAGAAAATAATGAAAAAGGAAGTTTAGTTTCCCCTCTTTCCCCCAAGAGTGGACTTTCAACATGGATCCACCTGGGTGCTCTTAGAATCCAATTTCATATCTGAATTGATTGCAGGCGAAATTTTAAAAGAACCAATTGATTTCAATCTCTTTAACTGAATTAGTTGTTTTTATGAATATGTATGGTTTCAACAAGCAAAAATGCCAGTGCAACATAATGCTGTCAATGGTAACTTCATTTTTCATTTGTAATATAAGAGAAAAGGGGATTTTACTTAGCTTTTCTGCAAGATATTGGAGGACTACATCCAATCTTTCTTCTTCTTCTTCCTGATTACCAGACTCCAGTCAGAATGAAAAAAGCCAAAAGTAAATGTAGGCTTCCTTGAGAGGAAAATGTGGGGTAACATATCCACAGCTCTCTACAAATAAGTAGATGCCCCACACACACACTTAAAAAAATATATTTCAGGAGGCGGTTCTATGAGAAGCATCCCACTAGATTGAAGTATTTTCCTTCCTTACAAGCAGAACTTAAGGGGAAATTCTCAAATTTCTACTCTCAAGTTTCCCCCAGTCAACATGAAGTGACAGGAGTTATGTGGCACAGGTTCAATCCAATAACTGCCCCATTGGTTTGCTCCCACCTTAACAGATAAAGAGTTCTGAAGATCTCAAAAGCAGACACATATTAATAGCATTTTAGGTGGTCCTCATAAAGGCAGGACCATAGCCAGGATTCTAGATGGGGGGGGGGATTTTTCAGTAGGGGCAATAATGTCACACACACACATATATAACATTGGCATCCTGGGGTGGGGTGGGGGCAGGCTGTTAGCTCAGGAGGGTTTTTGCCCCACCCGCCCCCGTGGCTACAGCCCTGCATAAAGGTAATACCCTATAAATATATTGTTTATATAACAATGAAATCTCATCCCAGTATGGTATTTCCAGAGCCCGGATTGATGCTGTTTTGAACTGTAGTTACTTCTGATATATGGTGACCCTATGAATGAGACATCTCCAGAATGGCCTGTCTTCAACAGCCCTCAGCTCATATAAACTGAAGGGTGTGATTTCCTTTAGAAAGTCAAGCCCTCTCATATTTGGTCTTTCTCTTTTTTTGCTGCCTTATATTTCTCCTAGCAGTATTCCTGCTATCTCATATAGGGTTGCCACAATTCTCTCCCGCCAAACCAGGGCAGCCATGTGACATCATTGTATTCTTCAAACTATGCATGCATCGGATGGGGCTGTCAAGGAGACCATGGCTCTAAGACCCTGCAGAATCCCCATCCAGGGTGGACAGCCTTCGTCAATTTAAAATAAACTGTAGTCAAGAGGTTTTTTTCCCCCGTGTGATTCTTCTTGCAAAAAACTATTCTTGATGGTTCTATTTTTATTTTTATGAATAAAATTTCTTGGGCCACTCTTGAAACCACCTGTGGTCACCCCACCCTCCCCTTCACATACACACCACTAAAGTAGACTCACCCTCAAACCCCGCATGAGGATCCCTTGGAAGAAAGTTCTAAAGAGGGGCCTGAAATGACAATACAGTCCATGGCACCTACATTTCCCTCCGGAAGGAGAAAAGTAGGAGACAGGAAGGGACTTATTTTGGAGGAGGACCTTTGTGATGGATGACTCTTCACTTTCTGTCCACCCTGTTCCCTTCCTCTTTAGGAATACCAACCCTATGCAATTAACCCTTTGTGGTCACATGAAGAAGGAATCCTCTATCCCAGTGTATGGTGGAGGTTTGGCTTCTTAGATATGGGTATTTCTTGTTCCCTCCCAGCTTTCGAGGAAAGGATTGAGGATGACTCTTTGTACCCCAAACTTCAAAGTGAGCCAAGGGATTTTTTGCAAAGAGTTATTTCACTGCCTCCGTGCCTTTCTTTCAGTTATCTCACTTGCAAGTGTCACCCCTCCCCAGCGGGCTTCTCAGGGTGCTGTTTTGCTTTTGCTGCTTTCAAGCAGAATAATTGAAAGAAGCAGTGAATTAACTCTTTGGGGGGGGGGAATCCGTTGGCGAGGGCAGGGTGTGTGTGATCTTACATCCTTTGTTCAAATTTAAAAATCCAGGACTTTTATATGTTTTTTCTTGAACCAACCGGGACAGCTTGAATCTAGGAAAATCCTGGAAAACCAGGACATATGGTAACCCTAATCTCATAGTACAATAGTACAATAGTTTCAGTTTAGCCATAGTTTTGGATTCCATACTATAGATGCTGGCTGCTGTCCCACCACCACTACCACCACCAATTGCATTTTCAAATTCTGGGGAAATCCTTCACACTGGGGATAAAAGTCTTCTAGAGAAGAACCAGCAAATAAAAATAGGAACTGATTCTGTAACATTTCATTTCATTTCATTATTTTTTTCATTATTTAATTATTCAGTCATTCATATGCTGCCCATCTGGGTAATTTCCTACTCTGGGTGGTGTACACCAACAAACAAGTGTTTAGAAATCTGACGGTAAATCTCATCCCAATGCAGTGCTGAGACTGTGTTTATTCAGGGCTTGAAATGAAGAGAGACATTCAGAAATATTCCCTTTTGCTCTTTTCTTTCAATGACAACTATGTGATTAGGAGAGAGTGGGAAAAATATGATGCAGTGCCACTTCTGGGTGGCTTTCCTCTCTCTTTTTTCCTTTTCTTTTTTCTTTTGCAGAATCTGCAGATCTGTCACTTTGAAGAGAAGGGACACCACTCACTTCTGCACGTACCTTTCTCTTGCATTCAAGATTTAGGTCACATTTTTCCTGTTTTAAGTGGGAGGGGGTGTAATAATCACCAGGAATTATTATATTTTTGTTAATCATGCATTTCTGTAGAACTTTAGAATTCAAGAATACAAATTAAATATATTAGGGGAACAAAATTGGGAGGAGGCAGGGTTATTTTCCCCCTCTGTGACGTTTAATCCAAAGGGATTACAAACCGCTGAGATATTAAACCTTGAAAAGGGGGGATTTATAATAGAAAGGCTGACAGAACTTTAATTATAGCCAGTAGCAGTTCAGCATACTTTAATGCACTATGTTTCCATAAGGACATTCTCAAAAACCTGAATCAAGAGAAGGGGAGAGAGCAAGGTTACAGATGAAACCCTTCTGGAATGATCACTGAAGAAACCAGGTTCAAAGTGGAAGGCTAAAACAAACAACGGATGTGACTGCACTCGCTCTTTTGTTGAGGGCTGGTGTCTAATATGGATTGCTTGAGGCCGGAGGAAGGAGTAATATGCCATTTGGTATGATAAGGGACAGCAGAAGCTTAGTGGTTAAGGTGCTGGACTTGAAGACTGGAAGGTCGGCAGGTCAGTAGTTTGAGACCTGAGTACTGCACGACGGAGTGAGTGCCCATCTCTGTCTCAGCTCCTGCCAAACTAGCAATTCAAAAGCAAGAAATTGCAAGTCGATAAATAGATACCACTTCAGTGGGAAGGCAAACAGTGTTCCATGCACTCCAGTGTCTAGTCATGCCTGCCACATGTCCATAGAAATGTCTGCAAAAGCAGATAGCGTGGCTCTTTGCCTGTAAACAGAGATGAGCATTAAACCCTAGAGTTTATTTATTTATTTATTTATTTATTCTTCAAATTTATACCCCGCCTCGCTCAGGCAAGCCTGACTCTAGGCGGCATCCATACAAAAACAAAACAATATCCCACCAACCCCCCCCATTGAGTCCTCTATAGCCGCCCCAAGACCCCCAAGTTCTCTCCCTTCGAGGCCAAATGGCCGAGGGAGGCCCCTTTTATCTTCCTCCCGGCCGGTGACGGAGACCGGGAGGGTGCAGCGGCGGCGGCGGCGTCTGGTACGCGGCGGCGGCGGCGTTGCTTCGGGCCTCCCCTGGCCGAGGGAGGCCCCTTTTATCTTCCTCCCGGCTGGTGACGGAGGCCGGGAGGGTGCAGCGGCGGCGGCGGCGTCTGGTACGCGGCGGCGGCGGCGTTGCTTCGGGCCTCCCCTGGCCGAGGGAGGCCCCTTTTATCTTCCTCCTGGCCGGTGACGGAGGCCGGGAGGGTGCAGCGGCGGCGGCGGCGTTGCTTCGGGCCTCCCCTGGCCGAGGGAGGCCCCTTTTATCTTCCTCCCGGCCGGTGACGGGGGCCGGGAGGGTGCAGCGGCGGCGGCGGCGTTGCTTCGGGCCTCCCCTGGCCGAGGGAGGCCCCTTTTATCTTCCTCCCGGCCGGTGACGGAGGATACGACTGGCTTTCAAACAAGAGCAACCTTTACCTATACTTGTACCTGTACTTTACCTTTACCTTTATGACCCTCACATCCAAATGGCTTATCAACCTCAAGCAGCCCTATTTCCAGTATCATGTAGTGGCTTAATAAATGAGCCATTTCTGGATGTTTTCAAATTGAGCACTTCCCCTGCTTCTGTATGGAAGTGAAATATATATACCAGAAGCCTAAGTCAGTACTCATGCTAATCAGGGCATCTGGGAATTGAAGTTCAAGAACAGCTGGAGTGCCAAGGTTCATCATCACGGCGCTAGACCATCACCAATGTGCTGAATCACTTAGATTATTTTTTAAAATTGTATTGCTTTCTGTGTAGTACCAATCAAGAAACTGCCCATAGACACAGTTTTGATCACACAAAGGCAAAGAAAAGCATACTTTCATTTAATCTAAATCCATGGTTCCCAATGTGGGGCCCACAGGAGGGCAATTTGATTTTTTAAAGGGGTGCAATTTGAGAATCAGTTGTTAATAGTGATTTTTTTTGCATTTCTTATGGTTCTAGGGGCCTCATATACAGGATATAAATATATACTGTGACATACACATTTTAAAAATTAAAATCAGAATGTAGTTGGAGCATGGTCAAAAAAGGTTGGGAACCACTGATCTAAATGATTCAGTGCATTGGCAATTGTTTAGGACAGTGATGGCGAACCTTTTAGAGTCTGAGTGCCTAAAATGCAACCCTGAACCCACTTATTTATCACAAAATGCCAAAACAACAACAGGGAAGGGAAGAAATGCTCCCATTGGGCTGCTGAGCAGAGGGGCAGGGTGAACTCTGTGCGGGGGGAAGGAGGAAGCGCTCCCATTGGGCTGCTGGGCAGAAGAGCGGGACAAACTGTGCTGGAGTGACTGCACGGGTGCTCACAGAGAGGGCTCTGAGTGCCACCTGTAACACACATGCCATAGGTTCGCCACCTGTGGTCTAGGGCTTCGCAACCCCCAGCCTGTAGGCTTAATCAAGCCTGTGCATCTCATTACTCCAGCCTGCAGTGGGCACCCCAGGCATTGCCGGAAGCTCCTCCCACCACCTGACATCCCAATACATCACTTACCATAGCCTCAGCCATGGCAACACCAATCGTGCTTTTTATTCAGCTGTTTTCACAGCATCCCCCACTTCCCACAGCGGTGGGATGCTTTCTGGAGCATAACCACTCCATTTGGGGATTTTTTCCCTCCACTCCCCTGCTCTGTTTCAGCAGCTTAAGCATGGCACTTGGTCACTTCCAGTGCCGGGCAGAGCTTCCATCAGTGCCTGGGTACACACCATGGAACCACCCAGCATTGATGTAAGCTGTGCCCAGCCCTGGAAGTCCAAAACCACCAGGCTTAAGCTGCTGAAGCAGAGTGGAGAAGCAGAGAGAAAAAATCCCCAAATGGAGCAGTTATGCTCTGAAAAGCATCCCGCTGCTTTGGGAAGTGGCGGATGCTGTGCAAACAGCCAAATAAAGGATGGCACCACCAATGATGACAACTAAAATGTATGCAGTGAGTGCCAACACACCTCCACCCCCTGGGGCGGAGTGTCAGGCGGGTCCGGCCCCTGGCAGGAAAATGTTGTGAACACCTGAAAGTCTCAACAAAAATTCACTTCCCCTACCACACCACAAAGGGGCAGGGAAAGTGTTCAATTTGCTGCTATCCTGATGTGGTTTGCTTAATAAGCTGCTTCATGGAAGCAGAAATTGACCATTGAAGCAAGGCTTGATTCCCAGTAATTGTATGTGCTGGGAATGGACAACGGTAGAGCACACCTACCCACATCAAACAAAGCACAGAACCTCCTGATAGGGACTCCAAAAGGAGGAGGATGGTGGAGGACAGAGGTGCCTGGAGGACAATGGTCCATAGGGTCGCAAAGGGTTGGAATCGACTGTGCAACTGAACAACAACAAAAAAAAACTGTGGCTGGCATACAGGAGAGATTAAAAATCCCACCACCCCCACTGAACAGTCCATGTTGCAAAAAAGATTGGGGACCCATTTTGTAGAGGACAGCAAAAAGTTATCTCCCCCTCCCCCCACTCGGATTCCAATTTTTTGAGGCAGCAAACACAGTAACCAAAAAGGAAACAGGCAACACTCAGATGAGAGCCTGGGGTTTGAAGCAGTAAAAGGTGTTCTTAATTTCCATTGAATCACTTTGCGTATATCCGAGAACATTTTACGACATACTGTTGTGCTGATGTAGGTACGAGAAAGGCACTGAGCATAATGCATTGGCCATGCAGAGTGATTTATTGAACTGACGGGTTTGTATGGAGGAAAAAACCCACAAGCAAAGGGCTAATCTGATTTATGGTTCTAATTTTGCTTGGTCACAATGTGTTGCCTGCCTTTTTTTGTAGACTGGAAGAATTACCATGAACGATAAACTTCAAGGAATCATTACCTCTGGCATTTGTAAGTGTACTTAAGCTGCATACTTAATTGCAAAAAACAAAGATGTATTATTTTTACTCATTTTTATCCTTTCTCTGAAGAGCTTACAAGTGTGGGGTGTTTAAATATCAGTTATTAAAAGGGGTAATATATAGGACCATGGCATTTAGTCAATTAATCAGTTGGGTGTTAAGACTTACAGAGCTTTAACTACTTACCTGTGGGCAAGCCCCATTGAACTCAGTGACACATGCTGCTCAGTAGATGTACCTTCAATTACACTGTAGCATTCTGTGTGGATAGGTCAGCGGTTCCCAATGTGGGGCATGTGCCCCATAGGGGGGACTTTAATCCCCAGAAGCCTAAGTCAGTACATTGGCGGATGAGTGGTTTCGGGGATTGACTAAGGCTTCTGGGAATTGAAGACCAAAAACCAAAGGCTGAGAATATCTGGAATAGATACAGTAAAATTAATATTACCAGACCAGGGAAACTGGCAGAGAGGTTGAATCACCAGTTTAAAAGCAGACTTACTGCCATGATCACAGTTAAAGACAACGCTTTGGCAAATGCTTGCCAAAATATTAAATATGCTGCTCTCATGTCAATTCCAACTCATGGTGCCCATTTCCAAGGCTTTTCAGGTAGAGAATACACAGAAGTCGTTTACCATTCACTTCTTCTGGTGAGACTGTGCACCTCAAGGCCATGCAGGCTGGTTCTTCCTTACAGTGAGGAACCAAATTCTCAATCTCTAGCTCCACTGACAGACATCTAAACCACTGAATTTTAAATAAAGCCAGGTTTATATATATATATATATATATATATATATATATATATATATATATATATATATATATATATATATATACCATATATATACTTGTATATTAAACCACCAGCAGCATTATCATGTGAATTGTGTATAGGTTTACATAGAATCATGTAGCTGAGTTCATGGCCAGCATACTATTTCCCATACTAGTGTAAAATAGTCTACAGGAGTCAAAATGTATATTTCACATAGCATGTCACTAGAAGCTAGAGACCAAATTACCAACATACGTTGGATCATGGAGAAAGCAAAGGAATATCAGAAAGAAGTCTAGTTCTGTTTTGTTGACTACACCAAGGCCTTTGACTGTGTGGACCACAATAAAATGTGACAAGTAATTAAAGAAATGGGAATATCAAAACACCTTATATGTCTCATGAGAAATCTATACATGAGTCAAGAAGCAACAGTTAGGACATGATACGGAATGACGGAGTGGTTTGGAACAGGAAAAGGAGTAAGACAAGGCTGCATTTTGTCACCCTGCTTATTTAACTTATATACAGAGCACATAATGTGCAATGCAGGGCTGGATGAATAACAAATTATAATTAAAATCGCTGGGAGAAACATCAACAGTTTGAGATATGTAGATGATACTACCCTAATGGCAGAAAGTGAAGAAGACCTAAAGAAGCTCTTGCTTAGGTTGAAAGAAGAGAGTGCAAAAGCTGGCTTGAGACTCAACATCAAGAAAACCAAGATAAGGGCAACAGGCCCTTTCAGTCCCTGGAAAATAGATGGGGAAGAAGTAGAAGCAGTGACAGACTTTACTTTCTTAGGATCCAAGATCACAGCAGATTGTGATTGTAGCCTGGGGAATGTAGTTAAAAGTAGAGACATCAGCTTGCAAACAAAAGTCTGCATAGTCAAAGCAATGGTATTTCTGGTAGTAATGTATAGTAGTGAGAGCTGGACCATATGGAAAGTTGAGCGCAGAAGAATAGATGGCTTTGAAATGTGGTGTTGGACGAGAATTTTGAGAATACCCTGGACAGCAAGGAGAACAAGCAGGTCCATCTTAAAAGAAATCAACTCTGATTGCTCCCTGGAAGGTCAAATACTGAAGATGAAGTTAAAGAACTTTGGACATCAAAGGAGAAGAGAGGATTCACTGGAGAAAGCCTTGATGTTAGGAAAGGTCGAGGGCAAAAGAAGAAGAGGGCAGCAGAGAATGAGATGGCTAGATGGTATTGTTGACACAATGGGTACAGAGCTGAGCAGGCTGAGGAAGATGGTGGAGGACAAAGGTGCCTGGCATAAAATGGTCCATGGGGTCACAAAGGGTCAGACTTGACTATGTGACTGAACAACAACAGAAGCTAAAATCATACAAGTGTTCCAGAGAACATTTTCATAAATAAAAATAAAGTCTGTGTTTATCTCCCAGTGACCTATCACAAAGCAAAACATGCTCTTTGGCACCTATGGGTTTTGTGAAAAGCTAGTACTATTGCAGTTACATATTTTTCAGCATTTAAGGAACCCAGTCTCCTGATTCTCCTTGTCACATTATTACTTCTGTGATGGCGAACCTTGGCACGCCAGGTGTTCTTGGACTTCAATTACCAGAAGCCCAAGTCAGCACTCCTGCTGGTCAAGGCTTCTAGGAATTGAAGTTCAAGAACACCTGTAGTGACAAGGTTCACCATCACTGACTTACTTGGTTGCTTGGTTGATCCGTGTTTCACACATCAGGTTCACACATTATTATTAAACAAATATTAGGACATGAAATTTTAATATCAATATCTTGTTTTGTATTTTTGTGTGTGTGTGATGTGTGTATCTTCTTCTCTGGCAATAAGTGGCCACCCAGTGGTTAATGCATCATTTGGGGCTGCATGATTGATTTTTAAAACAGAGAATGAAAGATGCCTGTTGCTCTGGTTAGAACTGCACCATACAAAAAATGTGCGTGGCAAGCAACCATTTTGTTTCAGTAGCAGGCTATTTTAAAAAAAGTTTTACTCCTGAATGCAGCTGCTAAATAGTGTCTTCACATGGTCCTTCTTGGTAGAATCATGCTTAGACAGAGAAAGGATTGCTTCCCCTTTTCCGGTGTTCTTCATTTGCAAATGTTCGGGTCAAACTGGACATTAACAGCAATTTGCATTCATTCCTTTTCCCCACCCTAACAAATATTATGTCCTCAGAAATATGTACCTCAGAAATCAGACTTAAGCCCATGTTTTACCTTCAAGTCTAAAAACAAAGCATAATAAATGCAAAATAAGGGAGGTGAGAAAATGTCTCTGCTATGACAGATCACATTCACTGCTTGAGGCAACAGCTACATGTACACAAGCACACAGATATGGGAGTAATAATTACAATATCTAGTTTGACCTTCAATCATGCAACTTAAAGTGGCATGCTTATGGTCACATCTAGCCAGACCCTATGGTACTTAATCTGACAGTGCAAAGAATTAAGAAGAGCCTTTGGCTCTGAGCGGTCTTGACGCAGTCACCCTTCAACCTGAGGCAGCTGCTGGCAATCCAGTACCGTAACAAGGTCTCCAGTAATGCTAACACCACCACAGGCTTCCCACGCGGGGTGTAAGACTCTGAGAACAGACTGGTTGCAGTTGCCAAGAACACTGTACAGTACTGTACAGTATTGTAAAACTGACTAGGAATTTGAGGGCGTGGCAAGTATAAAAGAGGAAAGGCTGCACTGGGAGAATTGTTTTTAAAAGTTGGCTTGTTGCAATTATCATTCCAGTGCCTAAAACATGTTTAATTACCACTTTACAGGGCTTCCCAAAAGTTGCCACACATAGGGAAAATATGAAAGTGTCGCTAAATGTACTTTTATGTACAAAACATTTATCCCAAAGTTTTACAAAATATATATGGTGTTTTTTCAGACACCCTGTAGTTCCATTATAGTTCCAGTTTCACTTTTCCATTTTTCAAAATCAATTTAAAACAATACAGTACTTTTATTTGCAAAAGATGTGAACGCCACACACTGCTACTCTGCAGCATAAAGTGCACTTTTCTCCTGTTCATCATGCCATCATTTTGACATTGACAACAGAAGATGAGGCACAGCACAAGATAACACTTGAACCTTGTGGTATTTGTCCTCTCTACACTGCTTAGAACAGCCTTTGAAACGAAGCAGTTACAACTACATCTTCCAAAGGAGAGGTGTTCTCCACCATAGTTGCCACACACCTTAGTTAAATCTCTGGTATATGAATAAAGAACTAATTCAAGGAAAAGGTGTCCCTTGTTCGAAACCAGTCATATCTTACTCTAGGGTTCGGTGCTCATTTCCATTTACAGCCCAAGAGCCAGCACTTTCTGTGCCTGCAGACATTTCCGTGGTCATGTTGCAGGCATGACTAGATGCCAAAGTACATGAAACACTGTTATCTTTCCTGACAAAGTGGTACCTATTTATCCACTTGCAGTTTCTTGCTTTCACACTGCTAGGTTGGCAGGAGCTGGGACAGACAACAAGAGCTCATTCCGGTCTTGAACTGCTGACCTGCCGACCTTCTGGACATCGGGCTCAGCTTCTTTACCACTGAGCCACCGTGGCCCACAAGGAACTAATTACAGGTAACTAATTACTTGCCACTAGTACTTATGGATTGTGGAAGGGGACCCAGTTGGCTGAGAACTTCTTCCATCCTAGCCTATGGTCCAAATTAAATTGCTAGACTTAACGAGAATAGACCCATTAAATCATTTTTGGATTCATCATTTGTCATACTTGGTTCTTAAGGTCTTCAGAGGACACTCTCCTCTCAGTCCCATTGCCAGTGGAGGCACTCTTGATGGGAACACAAGATAAGATATTATCTGCAGCAGTTGCCCGATTATGAAGGTACTCTTCTAAGAGGTTACATCGGCCTCCTCCCTTTTATCCTTCTGCAGACAGCTAATGACCCATCTCTTCAGGGAGGCTTTTAATAATTATAACTGAGTCCCTGGATGTATTTTTAACCCAAATGTATTGTCTGTTTTAATGTTTTACTTGTTTTTAAAGCTTTTAGAGTTTTAATTCCCATTTTAATTATTTAACACATTTTAATTATTAGGCAAATTTCATTCTTTTTAATTGTATAAATATTGTGTTTTTAGCTTGTGGTTTTTTTAAATATTGTAAGCCACTTTGAATGCCCCCACAGGGAGAAAGGTGGCCTATAAAACAAAGAAACAAACTCCTACTGATTCAGTAAATTTGCTCTAGGTACAATTAGCAATTAGATTTAAGCATAGGTCCTTAATTTCTATTAGCTTCTACCAGAGTTCCCCCTACCCTGACAGAAAATATTTCTCGGTCCATCCAAGAACCAGAAGTTTTGAAATCAAACAAGGAAACAGGTACAATTCGAAGTCTTAAATTATTATTCATATTTCTTTTTCCTCATTGAAGAGCTGAGTCCCAAATAGGTGGATTTGAAATATATTATTGGTCAATCTTATTGGATGCATATAAGTAGACATATGGTCAAAATATATAACAAAAATATATTGCCATGTCAACACATATTTTTCACATCCATAAAGTTTGGTATATCTGTTAAAACTAGAGAGACAGAAAGCACTAGAAAGTTCAGGAAGTTAAACATTAAAAAAAAGATTATGACAAAGAAGAAAGCTAAATCTTTAGAGACAAATACAAATAATACAGGAGAAATGTAAAATACGATCCCATTTCATTTTTGCAGCAAACAGAGTTTTTGATCTTTCTGTTATTTTATTAATGTATTTACTGACATAGGACATAGTTTGCAATACAGATGGGATATTATATTTTATTTGATTGTCAGAAGTGATGGATTGACTGTAAGAAAGAAGAAATGGTTGTAAATTAATATCTTGGCCCACCACATCTCCATCAATGGTCTTTTGGTCTCAAAACTATTGTCGTGCAATTTATATAAGGTTCCTCTTATTTAGAAGCGAACCAACAGCTCTTTTACCTAAGCTCGAACAATGGGCTTCTCTAAACCTGAACAACAAAAACTGCAGCTTTCAATGTGTTGGAAAACTAACCCATTGTTTCAATCAGCCAGCTGGGAGTTGTAGTGTAACACAACTGGAGAGCACGGGAACCATTTGAAGCAGAACCATTTGAAGACAGCTGCTCCTTGCACTTTGAGTTGACAAAGCTTTCCTTTTACTTTGTGTTTTAATTCAGAGACAGTGAACATACCAATGGAGGAAAGATGCAAAACTTTATTAAGGAGACAATACGGAAGAAAATATGGAAAACAGCAGTGGACTTGGAAAGATCAATCTTAAACCTCTTCTGTTTTCTGGAAGCCCTGGCTTAGACAGAGAGTAGCAAATGGGCAGTCTCTGGACTCAGCAAATACAAATAGCCTTTTTTGAAATCCAGCTCTACAGTGAAGATCTACATTGAAAAGACACCTAGCCTATTTAAATACCTTTCCATACCATAACAATTAAATACATTTGCTTGTTAATCACATAGCAATAGCGATTACACTTAAATACCACCCCATAGCACTTAGTGCACTCTATGGGCAGTTTACAATGTCATTAGACTTTTGCCCCCAACATACTGGGTTCCTTTTACCAACCTTAGAAGGATGGAAGGCTGAGTCATCCTTGATCCCCACCAGGATCAAATTCACAACATTAGCATTTTTTGCTACAGTACAGCAGTTTAAACACTGCACCACCAGGGATCTTTCCTATCATAAATTTCAGTCTGTTCCTTGTAGGTAAATAAAGATCCTCTGTTGCACTTCTTCAGCACATGCATTTATGTACCATATCAGTGTCTGGGTGCATACACAAGAATTTCAGAAAGGGCTTTTTATCTACCCAAGAGCAGGCCAAAACCTATGAATTTGTTTATGCTCCCCAGTAGAATTTTGGCCATTAAGTGGTACAGTGATAGCACTGCAACTTACACTGGCAAAATAACAACAGAACTAAAGGTACAGGATAAGCAGAGCTGTCTGGTCTTGGTACTCTTGTCACTCAAAGACTAGCCTTTGAACATCTGCCTGGGACATCTGGGGTAAACAACTCAACTTTCCTTTGGGAAGAAAAGGCCATTCAAACCCATTTCTAGTACTGTAGTTGGCTCTTTCCCAAGGTGACCTCTAGTAACTTTTCTTGTCTACTAATAGTCTAAGCAAGGGCGCACAGAAGAAAATACTGACCCTAAACCTCCTCACTAAGCTAAACATCTTTCATATGGTCATTACACCTTGTCTTCAAATATATCTGTTGCAAATATAGATGGGCTATTGCAGTGTTTCCCAATGTGGGGCTCAGGCCACACAGGGGATCTTCAATTCCCAGAAGCCTAAGTCAGTACATTGGCTGATCAGTGCTTTGGGGAATTGACTTAAGCTTCTGGTCTGGGAACTGAAATCCAAAAATTAAATGAAATACTGGATTATTGAAAGTAAAGAAGCCATAAGAAGGAGAAATTTCTCCTGACCACTCTCCTGATTCCCTTTTTTTTTTCTCACTTTCATCCCAGACTGGTTCTGAGCTAACCAAGAAAAAGCGATCCAGAGACATGTGGGAAACTGGCAGGCAAATGAAATGCTTTGGTCTCTGAGCACGAGTCCTAAAATGCTTCTGATACATTTTCCTGTCATGATGAGCATTTTGGAGAGACATAAATGCCAAGGATAGTTTAGAAGAGTTGTTTAAGGTTTGCTAAGCTTAGAGCAGGCAATCCCATCATGCTTATTGTTTTGCACACTAACATAGGGATGGGAAAGACCAGCATTTAACAAACATAGCCATTGCCTGTTTTAAATCTAAACAACCAATCAAGTTAAATGTTTCTTCCCTCCTAAAGGAAATGCTTTCCACTCTGAGCTTTATGTTTGGGTGTGTAGTAGTCTGTCTGAGTTCTTAAGTTTTTCAGCCCCACTCTTTCTGATTCAAAATGTTTAAGACTCAGAAAGCTGCCCTCAGTACCCTCTTGCAGCAATCATTTCCTTGAGAAATTTTTATTCCTCTTTTTATTGCAACCCAAATGGAGTGAACTGCTTTATTATATATTTGTTATCATCCACCTGACAAATTTATTTGAACACAAGCCTTTTAAGTAAACATTATTTTCCCTTATGCTAAAGCTGTGCCTGAGCATTTGTACAATAGGAACTAAGAAGAAAAGGAGAGCTAATGGGACACACTTAATCCTTTGGGACACACTAGTTGCACCACTTTACAAAGATTAACAAGGCGGACAGGTTGAAACGTGCTGGTATCTCTTATTCAGTGCTTGAGGAGGTTTGTGGAGCCCACATGTGTTGAGGAGAGTGTATCACTCCTTGCTTTATCACTCTGAACATGGAAATGTGACAGTATGAAGAGAAAGAGATTGATATAAGATGAATGATTTTTTAAAGGGAACTAGAACTCCAAATGTAGGGCAAGGGGTTTGCTCCTTTGGAGGAGCTATCTGGGTTTAGCAGTCTAAACCTCCTTCAGGCAGTCACATTTCTATGTTCAGTCCAATGATGGCTAGTGCACTCTTCTCAAAATATGCAAACTCTGTACACTGGATGAGGATGAATAAACTGAAACTTAATCCAGACAAGACAGAGGTCTCCAGCTCAGCCAAAAGGCATATCTGGGAATAGGGATCCATCCTGTTTTGGGCAGGATTACTCTCTCTCTGAAAAAAAAACACAGGTGCACAGTTTGGATGTGCTCCTGGATTCATCTCTGAGTCTGTTTGCCTAGGTTTCAGCACTGGCCAAGAATGCGTTTACACATTTAAAACTAATGTGTCAGCTGTGCTTGTTCCTGGAGAGATCTCATCTGGCCACAGTGAAACGTGCCTTAGTTACAGCTCAACTGGATTAATATAACATGCTCTACATAAAACTTCCTTTGGAAAATGGTTGGGTTCAAAACAGTGCAGCCAAATTGGGCTGCTGGGCAGAGAGGGGAATGTGATGTAACCAGTCCCAGTGAACAGTTTGGCTGCAGTGTTTTGAACCCAACCACTTTCCAAAGAAAGTTTTCTATAGAGCATGTTATATTAATCTAGTTGCACAAAATTCAAATGGGAAGATTGATTAAAACCTTTATTGGACAGAAAGGTCTATCTTGGATAGACCAGTGATGGGATGTCCCCGGTTCCAGACGGTTCCCTGGAACCGGTAGGACCAATTCCGGAGGGTTCTCCGGGAGGGGAGTCCACTTTTGGGGCGTCCGGTTCCGGACGCCTCATCGAAAGAAATTTTTTTTTAAAATCGGAGCTAAAATGGCTCCAATTGACTACGCATGCGCAGAAACTCAATCTGACACATTGCGCATGCGTCAGATTGAGTTTCTGCACATGCGCAGTCAATTGGAGCCATTTTAGCTCCAATTTTTTTAAAAAAATGTTTAAAGCTTTCAGGACGACGGCGGCGGCGGCGGCGGCACCAGCCCTCTGAGAAGGGCACCTCCCCCGCGGCACGTTGAGGGCTGCCTGGGCCGTCCGCTGCTGACAAGCCCCATTCCCTGGGGACGCCCGGCGCGGCGCACCGCTGACGCCTCCTCCTCCGCCGGGCGCCGGCCTGTGGGCTGGGTGCCTGCAACCGCTGCCCGCCGCTGCCGGAGCTGCCGTTGGCTACATTCCTGTGGCCTCCTCCTTGGGCCGGTCCCTTTTTAGCCTGGCTGCAGTACCTGGCGGAGGAGGAATGCAGGCAGTGGTGGTGTGGCATGGGGACGGCCCAGGGAGGCTCGGCAGCCGCGGCTGGAGCCGCGGCTGGAGCCGCGGCTGCCCGCCGCCCCTGGCCATGGCCGGAGCTGGGCTAAAAAGGCCCGAGGAGGAGGCCACAGGGGTGCAGACAGCTCCGGCGGCGGCGGCGGCTGTGGACGCAGTCGGGGTGCCGGGTCCCAAGAAAGGTAAGCGAGGGGTAATTTATTTGTGTTTTGGGTGGGTGGTTGTTTTTATTTTATTTATTTATTTATTTATTTGTGTCTGGGTGGGTGGGCTGAGAGGGAGGGGTGTGTGTATGTATGTTTATTTTTATTTTTTATTTATTTTTATTTTTGGCTCCGCCCACAACGTCATGACGTCATGACGTCGGCTTCGGCCATGACGTCATGATGTCATTACATTGGCCACGCCCATGACGTCCGTGACGTCATGGCGTGGTAGTAGAATTTTTGTCATCCCATCACTGGGATAGACTATAGAGTAGAACCCCACATAACAAAAATAACTCCGTTCCATGGAGCTCTTCACTATGCAGTTTTTTTCGTTATGAGGTTCCCTGTGGGAGATGCCCTGCATAACGAAAACAAAATGTTTGTTAAGCGGGTATTCCCTAGTTACCAAAAACCCCACATAATGAAAAAAAATCGTTATGCAAGGTATCACCGTTGCATAACGAACGCTTCATTGTGCAAATTATTCACTATACGATGCGTTCATTATGCGAGGTACCACTGTATTGAATAGACAATATATCCTAAATTGGATAAAATTTATTGATGAAACCCTTTGAGAGCTTCAGCTCCCGCCAATGAATATTGTCTCTAGCTTCTGCCTCCCCAGCAACTCCTATACCATACTTCCCAAGAGATTTGCAAAGGTAGGAAGGAAACTTGGGTTCCAAACATTTCATTCTCTACATGGAACAAGCTAAAGCATCCTACTAAAAGAACAAAACACATATCAGTATGAAGTTATCAGTTGCTAATTATTTTAACTTATTTTTTTAAAGGAGCCTCTGCTGCCCAATGTTAGCTAGCAGCCTTGGCAGAACTCACCACAGGTTGACTCATAAAGGAAGATGAGTTTTTTAATATAGAAAAATAGCTTGGATCTGAGCCGTTTAGGGCTTTATAGGTTAAAACCAGCACTTTAAATTCTGCCCAGAAATTGAACAGCCAGTGGAGCTGCTGTAACTGGGGTGGCCTTTGATAATCAACGTAGTAAGCATGGTCAGCATTGAAGTACTCTTCATCAGCCTAAAATGGAATTATACTTGGGAGTGGGAGAAGCTATAAAACATCCAGAAGTCTGGCCACATTTAGCATCCTCCCTCCCCCAGCACAGAGTTCACTCCACCCCTCTGCCTAGCAGCCCAATGGGAGCACTTCCTCCCTCTCCTGGCACAGCATTTGCCCCACCCCTCTGTCCAGCAGCCCAATGGGAGCACTTCCTCCCTCTCCCCAATACAGCATTTGCCCTGCCCCTCTGTCCAGCAGCCCAATGAGAGCACTTCCTCCCTCTCCCCAATACAGCATTCACCCCACCCTTCTGCCCAGCAGCCCAATGGGAGTGCTTCCTCCCTCCCCCAGCACGGAGTTATCCCCACCCCTCTGCTTTTGCACTCACTCTCTAAAAGGTTCACCATCACTGATCTATCTCAACCTGTTCTGGAAAACATAACATGTTACTGTATATACTCGAATATAAGTCTAGTTTTTTAGCTTCTAAAATGAGATCCAAAAAAGGGACTCAACTGATACTCAGGTCAAACCAGTAGTAAATTATATCACTGTGCAAGAGCTTTTGGCACGCAAAGCCTTCTATGGCTGCAAACCAAGGCACCTACTTTTAAGTCTTCCAGGACTGCAAACCAGAGATCTCGTTCTACGCATATCTTCCCATGGCTACATGCCATTCAACCCCTTCTCATGGTTTAAATAATCTGTTATCTCCAGGCAGAGATCAGGGTGTAAGAATCATGAAGCCAGGCAGGGAAACTGTCAGAACAGGCCCCTTGGATCAGACCTTCCTCATTCATGCTATAAAGCTCCGTTGTCTGAGGGGAGCTGTCTTTTGTATCTAGCAGTAAATTAGTTCTCAGTCATTCCCAGCTCAGCCCATCTGCCTGGGAATGAAGTAACTTCCCAGTTGCATTTGCTGGACCTTGCTTATTTTTATTATATCTTTCGTAAGATGTGCTATCCTGTTCATGTGTGAGAAACTGTAATGCATCTTTCACATTTTAAAGTGCCCTCTGAAGCTTTCTGCTTTGCTACCTCTTGCCTGCTTTCACTGTGAACCACTAAATTTTTTATACCATCTTGAGCATCTCGGAAAGAATTGCAAATTCCAGATAGAGCATGATTTATTTAGCACTGTCGTCTCCTACAATGTAGCGTACAGCCGTCCATCCTTTTCCTCTGCAGCGCTACATCTGATCCCCCGCTCTTAGTGAAGAAGTAAATTAAGGCAAAAGGCTTGAGTTGCTGTTGTGTGCCACTCTTAAAATTAATTTTTACTGACAGTGCCACAGAGCTGGAGGCCTGGAATTGCATTACGGAGAGCAGAAACAGCAGGTTAAAATATGTGTATTTGGGTTAGTCGAGGAAAGGAAGGCTGTTGCTCTTTTTGCCTTACTTGGTTTCCCTAAGGATGTTGACACTTTCCTGTATTTAGGAAGGGGGGGGGGAGAGACAAATCAAAGCTTTCATAGGTTGTTCTGAAGAGCGATCACTCTCATCCTTTATGTAACCATGCCTCCACTTAATACTTATAATATCTTCCTTGACTGCCTCACCTCAACTTCTGTGAAGTTCTTTTTAAAACTCGTGTTTGGGATTAACACGTGCAAATTAACAGCATTACCTGGTGCATGTTGCTTCTTTGAGCAACAGTGACCAAAGATCTTACCTTTAAGCATTATAGTAGCAAGGCTGCCAGTGTTTTATTTTGTAAAGAATGAATGAGTGGTATTTGTACATTACGTTAAAATGTTATTAGGGAATGTTTGTTTTTTGAGTTTTATTTTTAATTCATGTTGTCTTTAAAAATCTTTTCAACCCCACTGAAAGATTTCCTTATTACCTCCTCCCCCTTTTCTTTAAAACCCACATATGATCAACTTCTATAACAAAAGTTACTCTCCAGGAAGCCTCACAGAAAGCATCAATAGTATTGCTAACAAAGTCCATGGGCTGTTGCCCTGTTTCATGTTTAAAATGCTGTCAGCTTTTACAAAACTGGAGTTTGGCATTTAGAGGGCAAGGAGAGTGAAAGGGGTGTGTGAGATCCACTTACCTTGTAGATAGTGCCATTGCTTTCAGGTGGTTTCCAGGAACTTGACTAATTTTTACATAAAGGTACCTGAGCAGGTGGAGTTTGGCTCTGAAGAAAGAAAACAAGAGCTGTTCACTTAGGACTCAGTGGCAGAAGTGGGGGCAGACCCTTTGGGCAGGATTTTTTAAAAAAGAAATGCAAATGTAAAAATAACACAACTGATACATTAAATTGTTTATCAGAGAGTAAACAAAACAAAAAGTTGTGGCACCTTAAGGACTAACTCCTGTATTTAAATGTGAGCTTTTGTGGATCAAGGCCACTTCATCAAAATTAAATTGTTTATTACTCATCAGCCATATCTCCTTCTTTTAGGGAAGACAGTTCTCCATCTGAAATGTTACCTACAGGACCATCCGCCTTTCCAAAGTGGATTTAGAACTGTAAGTCTCGTGTTCAAATGGGTTGCATTGTCATTCTGCTTACATTATAAACATAATTTCTAATTGTACATGTATACATCTAAATCATCATATGCAATTGTATTCAAATCAATTTCCGTTTATCCTCCTTATCCTCCTTATCTATCTATCTATCTATCTATCTATCTATCTATCTATCTATCTATCTGTCTGTCTGTCTGTCTGTCTGTCTATCTATCTATCTATCTATCTATCTATCTATCTATCTATCTATCTATCTATCTATCTATCTATCTATCTATCTATCTCTTCAATTTATATTCTGCCCAGCTAACATATAGGGTCACTCTGTAGCAAAGTATAAGGCTAATTGCATAAATAAGCATCTAAAACCAATAAAAGCAGATGAACCACATAAATTAACATAACAATGGTAGTGAAAAATAAATAGTTTCATTCAGAGTGAAAAAAGATCACTTTCATTCCAGTGGCAAGTTCTTCCCAACTGTCTCCTTAAACAGCTTAACCTTTACAACCTTGTGGTAAATTTCTAGAGAGGAGGACACTTGTGTGTGTGATGGTAAGGTATTCCATAAGTTCAGGACCATTGCAAAAAAGGCCAACTGTGCTAATTAGACTCATTTTGGATGTGAGAGTCAACAGACTGATGTTGCTTAGAGTGCAAGACTGACATCTCCCTGCCCATAAGACATGCAAAGTAGATGTGAGCAATGGCCATGTCAAGGCCCCAGGAGCAGTCTGGGGATTTTGGATGCCGATGCCATCTCTACATTTAGGTCTATATATGGGGTACCTATAGGCACCATTGTGGCTTAGTGATTAAGATGCTGAACTTGACTGGAAGGTCGGTAGGTCAGCAGTTCGAGACCTGAGTACTGCATGATGGAGTGAGCTCTCATTTCTGTCCCAGCTCCTGCCAACCTAACAGTTCAAAAGCAAGAAATTGCAAGCAGATAAATAGGTACCACTTTGGTGGAAAAGTAAAAAGTGTTCCATGCATTCCGGTGTCTAGTCATGCCTGCCACATGTCCACAGAAACGTCTGCAAACACAGACAGTGCTGGCTCTTTGGCTATAAAAACAGTCGGATATGACTGGCTTTTGAGCAACAATAACCTTCACCTTTACCTTACAGGGTACCCATGTGTGTTCATGTGTAAATTATGTGTCATTGAGTCAAAATAGACTCATAGGTCCCTAATAGAAATTTCAAAGTACGTAAATGAAACATGTAAAAATTGTTTTTGTCTTTCTAGCTTCACCAAGGAGTTTTCATGGCCAAGCGGGGACTCAACCAACCAGGATTCTATTTTGTCATTCTACCCACTGCAGCATACTCCATAGTAAGGTGGGAGCGTGTTCATTTTATTCATTCTTGGAAAGAAGGAGATGAAGCACCAAATAGGAGGGCAAAATACGATACTAACTTCCATAAGATCCTATTTGTTAATTTAGATGTATAATACATGAGCAAAAACAGAAATGATGTTTTAAAAATCTTAATAAGAATATAATGCTTCTCTTTTCAGTAAAGAAGACTAAATGTGTGATCCCATGGGGCAATTGATCGCATCTTGGACTGCCTCTGGAACAGTCCTGGGCAATCAGTTTCCTAGCAACCCCACAACATATGGGAAATTGTGACCCTGATCCATGCCTAAGCTGGAGCTTTCAGTCCACCTGTAGGTCTACTAGGTTTTAAAGCAGTGATGGGATGTAACAGGTTCTCACCAGTTCTCCAGAACCGGTAGTAACTTTTCTCAGTGTTTCAGAGAACCGGTACCAGCTTTTTTGGGGGAACCACCTTCGGGGCTTACCTTTTCACTGGTTCCCCCACTGTGCATGCGCACCAAGCACTTAGTGTGAATGTATGCCTACAGTGCTTGGCGCGTATGCACGGCCTATTTGCTGTCCTCCCAAGCAGGGAGGAGGAAGAGAAGCTGCTAGCCTGAGGCTCCCTATAGCCAGCTCCCCACGGTAAGTGACTCACCTTTGGATGTGGTGTGTCTGTGTGTATTTTAATGTGTATTTAATACATTTACCTATATTGACGTACTACCACAGTTCCTAAAAAGGCCTGACGTGGGGTTTTTAAGTAAAGTCTTGAGGTGTGTGTGTGCTTATTTTTTTATTATTATTTTATATTTTTTCCTTCGGCCCTGCCCACATCATGATGTCATGATGTTAGCTCCACCCACACTGTGATGACATCACAGTGGGGTAGTAAAATTTTTGACATCCCACCACTGTTTTAAAGGCTAGGCTGGGGTTATTCCCCTACAGAAGACAGGGACACATTAAGGGAGACTGCTCTCCCTGCAAAGCAGCCCTTTCTGGTGCAATTGAACATGTGCCTTTCCTGCTGCTTCATTACATTCTGAAAGCAGGAGTCTGTGTCTGGCAATTCTATTGCCCAGGTATTTGGCGAGAGATGGACAACATCAGCGTCTCTAACCTCCCTGTCTTCATAGTTCTTTCTATTTAGATCCCATTTGGAGTGGACAGCTTCAAGAGGAGGATTGTCCTTTGGCAGCCCTTCAAGGGGAGGATGACAGGGTTCCCTTACATGCAGATGGAGGGTAATAAGTAATTTGCCTGTTTCTTACATTTGATCCAGTTCTAGAGATGAAAGGCTCCCAATTCCCACAAGACATTGTAGAAATGACAGCAAAGAAAACACCTCACTGGGATGGGTGGGAGGAAGAAAACAACTTTTGAAGGTCCCCTCCAGACTGCTGTGTCGAACTGCAGTTGTAATTCCATCAGAGCTCAATCAAGACAATGAAAGGCAAAAACCAGAGAACTCTAAAGCTCCCTCACACGGCTGCACCATAAACAGATGAAATATACAAAGGGATGTACAATATAAACTTCTGCTGGGGTGCCAGCTTCATTTTTTAATGGCTTCCCACCACCCCCTGCCTGCAACCATCCAACGCTTGTAGTAAACAAGTATACGGGAGAAAATATGGCTCGTTTAGCAACTGAGTTCACATTTCTGCATATGTATTATGAAGGAAACACTATAAATGACAAATGTGCTGAATTGAATTAAGGCTGCTGTTTGCACATTTTCCCCTTGCTTGGTGAACATGATATTTCTTTGGGGATAAGATATCAGTTTTTCTTCTCTAGATTCCTCAAGTACTCACCACCCACCCACACACACACAGAGGTGTTAGTTAATTTTGCTCCTGGGATGGCAATATGTGAGAAGCAGAATTTCCAAACCTTTGCTTAGTGTCTGTGGAAGTGACGATATCGCCACAGTCCCAGTGCTAAGGGACTTGTAATACAGATTGTAAAACTCGTGGAGGTTTTGGATCACGTGACATCTGTGGTTTTTTTTTAAAGAATACTCTCATTAAATGACAATGATTGTATTAACATATAAAAAAATTTCTGCCATGGCCTAATCTGGACTAGTAACAATGAAGAGGGGGAAAAAACCCAACAAAACAAAGCCAACAAAATTGTTGATGTTAGGCCGAAGCTGTTCTCTTACTGACAATGCTACAAAAATATTCCAAGCTCTTTGATTATGTCAAACAAGAAGAGTAAGCCTTTATGCCCCTACCCCCAAAAACAAACAGTCTTGTGGTGCCTTAAAGACAATGAAATTTCATTTTTCATAAGCCTTCACCAATAGCATGCCACTTTTTCTCAGAGACAGTAAAATGAGTGCAGAAAAAAATTAGAAATGGCTACTTTTATACTGGGTACAGATAACTCATTGGAGTAGAAATGGAACTGTGTCAAGCAACTTTTTATCCATGAACTCTATGGTGAATACCACTGAAGTCATAGTAGTAATAGAACAGAATGTTAGAAGATTAGCACACAGAGGGATGTCAATTGTCAACTCTTTTTCCTCAGAAGAATGCCAGGCTATAAATAAAAAACAAGCCAACAAATAATTTTGTGTCTATGCATGCAAATTCACAAATGCATATTATAGGAAGCCCTGTGCCCTCTTTTGCCCTCTCTTTTGGGGTGAGGCCAAAAGCTTTGCCTTGCAACTTATTGGACGCAATCTTCTTGCCTCCTCAGACAGCGCTCTCATTTTTGCCATTCTAGACAGTCAGAAGCTAGTCAAGATGATGGCTTGCTTGGCAGATCTTGAAGGGGCACTGTCTACTTTTAAGCCGTCTTTCAACCGCGTTTCTGCCTTCTGAAGTGGAAGATGTTTACCTAAACATTCATTGGGAAATCTCAAGTATCCCTGGAAATACATCTTGATTAATGCATTTAGAACTTGATTTGTATCAGTTTTGGTTTATTCAAGAATCATCTATAATTCATGCAATAATAAATACGGTATGACAGGGAAACATTTTGCATGAGTGACTGTTCTTTTCAAACTTCTGGCAGCCTGAGGCAGTGGGAAGGAGTGGGGTGGGTAAAGAGGATGAAGGAATAAAAGCCCGCTTCCCCTTCAATAGGCTATGTTTGTTAAAAGTTCACAGTGAAAGGATCTAAATGACAAGATGGAAATGAAATGAAGAGTAACTAATATGAACAAAAGCAATTAAAATGCCTATACAGTTGTACCTCGCTTAAAGAGCATAATGTGTTCCACAGGATTGCTCTTTAAGTGAATTTGCTCTTTAAGCAAAACACCATTGTAAGTGACCAATTGTGACTTCAAGGGGGGGGGGGATTGTGAACCCCAAATTATTTGTTAAGCGAGTTTTTGGTTGGTTTTCTTTGTTAAGCGAAGCAAACATTCAGAGAAAATTCTTACTCTTTAAGCAAGGTGCTCTTTATGTGAGGTTTGACTGTATAAAGATCTAGAGAGCCAGTGTAGTGTGGGTGGATAGACCATCAGATTAGGAGAAGCCCTGGGTTCAAATCCCATTTTGCCATGGAAAACCCACATGGGTCTTTAAATATTTCACATAGCTTTTGAAACCCTAATAAGGTCACCATAACTCAAAACTGATATGATGGCACATAAGAGTTCTAAAAATACAATACACGCCTAGACTAATTTTGGTCTTAGATTTGGTTCACATATTAGGGCACCTGTAGTGTTTTGACTTAGTTGTAGCAGATAAGTACAGTATTAGCAGGCATCTTTCAGAGAGAGCAAGAGTTACAGTAATACCTTGGATAACGTTTACCTCAGATAACGCTAAAATCGCATAACGTTAAGTAATCTGGGGAGGAGAATTGGATTGAATAACGTTAAGGTCCTATGGGATGGATCGGATAACAACCGCTAAAGCCTGTGCGATTACAATGTATCTCTATGGAGCTTTAACGTTATCCGATCCATCCCATAGGATTTTAACATGCATCGGATAACACTAAAAATTGGATAACACCAGGACTTGTGGAACCAAGTCTTGGCGTTATCCGAGGTATTACTGTATAAATCTTTCCAGGGTTGGCCTGTGACATTTTGTTGTCTGGGGAAAAGAACAAGTTGACTCATTGGCAGAAACACCAGCTGACTTTTCAACACTGATCGTGGAACTACATCAGCTATCACACTAGAAGCAGCTTGGGGTTCAGAATAGGACATGTGTTAGACATAGCGTTGTCACCTAACAGAGGAGAACAGGTAGAAAGCTGTCTGTGGTGCCCCTCTTCTCTGCCTGAAGTGGTTGCTTCAGACAATGTTTGGTGACAGATGCAGGCTGTGGGATATTTCTTATAGTGTTTGACTAGTAACCAAGTCCCAAACTTCCAGAGACTCCTAAGATCTAGAACAGGAGTGCCCAAGTTTTTTTGGCTGTGGGCCGGTCATGTGGTTCAGTGGTCCGGTCACGTGGTTCCTGCCATCAGAACTGGAAATAAAACATGCCTTGCAATCTGTTTTGCCACAGGATGAGATAGATTTAAAGATGCCATTTTCTCTGGTTAAACCACAGGTGCCCAAACTATGGCCCATGGGCTGGATCCAACCCCTGACACCGATTCATCCGGTTACACCACCCTTGTCACTCCTGGAAGTGGAAGTAAAATGTACCCCTATGGGCGTGTTTTACTTCCACTTCCAAGAGTGACAAGGGTGGCATGGGCGGGATGAATTGGTGTTGGGGACTGGATCCGGCCCATGGGCCATAGTTTGGGCATCCCTGATCTAGAAAGCCAGCTCATACAGCTGCTTGTAGGAGGATTATAAGAGAAGGGTGAAGAGAAAGGATGGGGAAGAGGGCAGTGAGGAGGGTGGGAGGCTGTGATCCAAATGAGAATGTTAGCAGTGTTAGAGGTACCACATGAACTCCTGCAATGCATTTTCCTGGGTCAATTAAAAACTACTGTGTGAATGACAACCACGATTTCAGCCATGGAAACTTCCAGGGGCGTTGTGTAGAAAACTGAGAAATCAACCCAGGTCGACTCCTTTGTATAGTCAATATGAATACAAGTTACAGATTAACTATTTAGGGTGGGATTATGGCTTTTGTAATGTCCAATATGGGATAGTGGCTCTGGGATTTCCTGTAGCTCCCCCAGCTGTTTTTACATCTGTAAGGATAGCATAGCCCAGGAGTTCTCAACCTTTTAAAGCCAGGGGCCAGGTCATACTCTCTCAGACAGCTTTGGGAGCCAGATGGCCATTTTGCCCTTCCTCCAACACTTGGCACTTCCTGGTGTGGTGGATGCAGGGGGGACACATGAAATGGTGCCACAGGCCATATTTGGCACACAGGCTACAGGTTGAGAATCCCTGGTATAGCCCATTATCCATCTATCACAGGACCCATTCTACCTGACAGATACCTCCACTCGTTTAAGAAGGCAGCATAAGGCCTTTGCTGCTTAAGACGTAAGATTCTGCTCCAGGCTAGGGGCAACATCTATATATATATAGATTGGGAAAGCCAAATAATGAAATAAGGATTACATTTCTCTACTTGCTACTCACAACCCTTGGTAGTCATCCTCCAGTTTAAGCATGGTGTTTCTTGCCTCTATCCTAGGATTAACACTCCCATCTTCCATCCTTTGTCTCACCTTTTCTGTATCTTATCCAATAAGATGCCAACTTTTGGTGTCCATCCACACACACACCCCTTTCCCTCTCTCACATTCCCAGATTGTTTTGACTCTCTCAAGAGGACATGAATTAGTACCTCAGTGTGCTTCAAGGACAAATTCCACCACTCTGACTTCTCCAGAAATTAACCCCTCTGAGGAAGGAGAGTGAATGAACAGAATCCATTTTAAATCTCAAATTAAGGCTCCATTTCAGATTCCTTAGAACAGCCTCAACCCCTTGTTCAGATGTACCCTTCCCATAAAAAAGTGGGGGGGGGGTGACCTTTAGCCAAAAAAGAGAGGCAGGCTGCTGTTCTTGGCAGCCTTCAAAAGCAATAGCAATTAGATTTCTCTTCCACCCAATAGCGCTTAGTGCATTCTCTGGGTGGTTTACAAGTTAATTAGCATTTTGCCCCCAGCAGGCTGGATATGACCAACCTCTGAAGGATGAAAGGGTAGAGTGATTTGACCAACCTCTGAAGGATGAAAGGGTAGAGTGAACCTTGATCTCCATCAGGATGGAACTCACAATGTTTTGGTTGCAGTACAGCAGGCTAATCACTGCAACACCAGGGCTCTCACCAGTGGCTTCTCTTTTAAACAGGTCACAGGGTCCTCATATGTCTATTTTGTAAATCCAGAAATTGATTACAGGGCACCTCCATTAATGCCTCCTCCTATTATTTTCAAAATTTGAGTTGTCTGTGCAACTCCAGGGGATCTCAGAGGCAGAAATTCCCTCTCATCCTCTCTGCCAAAGTGGTCCATCTCTGGCTATTACTGCATTTGACTCAACAAATCTTGTACTGTAATTCCGATGCTAAAACAAGCAACAAAATAGCATATTTCCTGCTTTTGCAGAGTTCCCCCCCCCCTCCAGCACCGCAATCCCTTTTGTTATGCATATCTCATGGGTGAGACCTGCCAAAGAAGCTGGAATTTACAGTCCAATAAAAAAGTATTACTTCTTCCTTCAGTATATTTTTACAATCAGATGCCTTTTGCCACTTTGAGGGAGCATTGTTTGTTAGTATGTGATCAGCAAGTAATGCTCAAAGAGAAAAATCTAAGTAGCTATGGTCAACCTGCCTGCTTTAATTCATCCCAAACTTTGGATACAATAGGTGTATATTTTTAAAAAAAATAATGTGTGAAATTGCCAACAATGTCCTTTCCCACATCCTCAAAAGTTTTAACAGTACAGTATAGTATTCCCCGTTCTGTTTCTAAACACTTTGCTTCTTCTCTTTCATTGGAATGCATCATTTCTATCCTTGGAGTTAAGATCTATTTCTAAGAAAGAAAAGCTGAAATGTCAATGTATAGTGATGAAGCATGCTAGACTTTGCTCTCTACAATTAACGACCTGATGGATAAAAACACATTTTCCTGACAGGTGGTTTCCATAATCTTTCAGACTCATTAATCAAGTGAAATAAACTTAGTGTACCAAACAGGTGTTTAATTTAATAGTTTTTTCTGTCCATTCAATTTGTGTTAGAATTCTCCTCCTAATTAGTTCAAACTGACTCCCAGGTTGATTGCAATCAATTCACAAAATGTATTACACTTGTGTTAGTGAAAAGTACACAACTATCTTTACTGAAGTTTTGAAAACAGCAAGATATTACTCCTATGCTCCTCAGACTTTCAAGATGAGCCTTAATGGTTTCTATGTAATCCTTTTCTAATTTTATCAATAATGCAATTTTTTTTAAAAATGAATATGACTGATCCAACATCTAATATGAATTTTTTATTTATTTTAATTACTGTCTTTACTAGTATTGTTAGGAAGTTCTTTGATATGAGTTATGGAAATATTACTGACAGAACAATAAAAACAATACATTTGATCATGATCTGAAAGAATGTAAAAAAAGCATTAAGTAATGTTAAGTTGAAATTCTGAGTGAAGTTTGGCAATCTTTCAGTGAAAGGTGTCTAAAGACCAGTAGGAAACCTGCAGCAATTCAATCCAGCTAAGGACAGTTTTTTAGGAAGCTCAGACTATCCTATCCAAGATCCAGAGAAAACAATAAGCATCTTAACTGATTATGGTTTTGGGGGCCACTTACCCCTCAATAGAAGTGTTCTTGGGCAGCACATTTCGGAAGGCAGTAACCAATAGCTGCTTTCCCTTAGCTATTGTTGAAGAAAGCTTTGCTTCTCTGCTAATCTTGTTGGCTTTTGTGCATGGATGGGAATGTGGTTTTCCAGCTTAGGCAGCCAGTTGTCTTAGGACATGGGTGCCCAAACTATGGTCCATGGGCCAGATCCACACACACGCACGCACCCGATGCTAATTCATCCAGCCCATGCTGCCCTCATCGCTCCCAGAAGTGGAAGTAAAATGCACCTGTATGGGCGCGTTTTACTTCCGCTTCTGGGAGTGAAGAGGACAGCACGAGCCGGGTTAATTGGTGTCAGGGGCCTGATCTGGCCCATGGGCCATAGTTTGGGCACTCCTGGTTTAAGCAGAGAAAATAGCAGCTTAAAATCTATCTCATCCTGTTGCAAAACAGATTGCAAGGTGTGTTTTACTTCTGCTTCTGGTGGGTAGGAACCAGGTGACTGGGCTGCTGATCCACGAGACTAACCCACTGAACCACGTGACCGGCCCGCAGCCCAAAAAGTTTGGGCACCCATGTCTTAGGATAACCCTAATCTGAGAAAACGAGGGCCTTGGACAAAGTAGCTAGACTTGGGACTAGACCTAGGTCTATAGTTGCTGCTCACAGTCAGGTGACAGAAGGTGAATTTGAAGGTTCCTTCTAAAATATACAAAGAGTTTGAAAGGTGCTCCAAAGTGGTTCACAAGAAGTATATGAACACCTGTAACAAATACTGTCATGGATGGTCATTTTGTAATCTTTTTGCAAGATATGTGTAGATATCTGGGAAGACTTTAGGCTTGAAGAACCTACTTTGTGCATGCATGGACTCTTTTTAGAACCCTGAGGTCTACCAAGTGGAACAAGATTCAAAGTAGTGGCTCAATCTAGGGAGACAGAATGAATTTACAAAGAAGGAGCTTCTGAGCACATTCCCTTCTGGAAATTGTGCAATCATTAACAGAAGCAAGTTCTTCAGCAGTAGCAGCAGCACCTGTTGTCTAACAACAGACTCGCCTCCTTATGTTCAACATATCACAGAGATATACAGGTAGATCAATAAATTTCAAGCTAGGTTCTGACAAAACCCATTACAGACATTCACTGAAACCCTTACATGAGTTGACAAGGGTTCTGAGCCCTATATTTGACCATGCTGCACCACAAGAAAGACTTAAAATCACATGGTCTGATACCAGCATTCATGCTATGAACTATTTTTGAAAACTGTCTGTGGCACATCAGAAAAGAAACAGATGGTAAAAATGACTGAAACCATAGTTACATTTACTGTATCTGCAAACAAAAAAAAATGCAATTTTAAGTGCAGAACCTAAAATGACCTTTTTCTTCAGTTGCTGCTGGCTGGATAATTTCTCCAATTTAGGTATCTTTCAGAAGGACCAGAGGCTGGAAGTTCAATTTCCCACTGTGCCTCTTGGGAGAAGAACCAGCCTGTGTGACCTTGGATAAGCTGCACAGTCCGAGGGTAGCCCCAGAAGAAGGGAGTATTGCTTCTGTGTACTCTTTATCTAGGAAACACTGGACACAATCACCATAAATGTGGATTGAGCGGATGATATGCAATTATTTTTTTAGTTTTTAATAATAATAATTTCATGTCAGAAATTATTCTGGGTTGAAAGGATTTTTGCTGGAGGAAGTCCACTCAGGGGAGTTCCCCCTGAGTGAGGGGAGTTCCCCTGAGTGAGGCTCCTTTCATGTCCCCAAGATGTTTTTTCACTGAAGTGCTGCCTATTTATTTACTATGTATACTTGAGTATAAGTCTAGTTTTTAGCCCCCAAAATGAGGTCCAAAAATGGGACTCGACTTATACTCGGGTCAACATAAACATTTTAAAAAAATAACCACACAAATGTCTAAATTAATTAATTTTATCATATTTTCATGTATTTTAATTACTGAAACTCACTAGCAGCTACTGCATTTTCCACCCCAACTTATACTCGGATCAATCTATTTCCCTAGTTTTAGAGGTTCAAATTAGGTACCTCAGCTTATATTTGGGACGACTTATAGTTGAGTTTATATGGGTACTTGTAATTTCTTGCTTTTGAAATGTTAGGTTGGCAGGAGCTGGGACAGAGACAGGGGCTCAAACCATCATGAAGTACCCAGATCTCAAACTGCCAACTTGCCAGCCTTCCAGCTAATAAGGCAATTTTCTTAACCACTGAGACACTGCAGCCCCTAATAATAATTTCCTGTCAGAAATTATTCTGGGTTGAAAGGATTTTTGCTGGAGGGACTCCACTCAGGGGATGCCCGAATGAGGCTCCTTTTATGCCCCCAAGATCTTTTCCCACTGAAGTGGTCCCTACTTGCAATTTCTTGCTTTTGAACTGCTAGGTTGGCAAGAGCTGGGACAGTGACAGGTGCTCAAACTGTCAGGCAGTACCCGGGTCTCGAACTTGCCGACCTTCCAGCTAACAATGTGAGCTTCTTAATCACTGACTCTTGCGGTTTTTAACATGAGAAGAAGGCACTTGGAAGCCAAGAATCCATTCCTTGACACGTCAACAGAGAAATCTGGACACAAAAACATTTAGTGGACAACATGAAAGTGTTATACTGAAGACATGTTGCTGGGAGAAGGCGGAGAGTGAAAATGTTCGTCTTGGCTTCTAAAGTTGTTGACAAATGAGGAGTGCCCATTCCCCCTTGAGTTTGCAAGTTCTCCAAGTCTTATACTCCCTCTTTTAGTCCAGCAGTTAAACTCTCTGCACAAAATATAACAACGTAGTTTTCTTTTCTTACAGTTCGTTCAAAGATATAAACAGGTGCTTTTCTTTGTAAACATTCCTATACTATAAGTTTCCATGAGATAAACAAATGGTTGTCTTAAACATACAGTACAGTGGTACCTCGCTTAAAGAACATAATGCGTTCCACAGGATTGCTCTTTAAGCGAGTTTGGTCTTTAAGCGAAACACCATTGTAAGTGACCAATTGTGACTTCTGGTGTGTGTGTGGGGGGGGATTGCAAACCCTGGTTTATTTGTTAAGCGAGTTTTTGTTTGGTTTTCTTTGTTAAGCGAAGCAAACATTCAGAGAAAATTCTGCTCTTTAAGCGATTTACTCTTTAAGCGAAGTGCTCTTTATGCGAAGTTTGACTGTATATACTTTGCTTGTAAGGTAAACAGCAACAATAATAATGAAAGGAGAGAGAGAGAATAGCAGAAGTAGGGAGTATAAGAGACCAGAATAGCAAGCAATTTAACACCATGTCAGATGACCCTAGAGGCAGGAAAATACAAAGGTCTTCTTATTGGCTAGTTAGAGATACAATTTACATTAACAACCCATTGCATGGTGGGGTTGCTCTAATATACTCAACATTATTATTATTATTATTATTATTATTATTATTATTATTATTATTATTATTATTATTATTATTATTATTATTATTATTATTATTATTATTATTATTATTATTATTATTATTATTATTATTATTATTAAGACTTATATCCTGCCCCACTCGTATATAACGACTCTGGGCATTGTATCCCATGTATCATATCCATGCCTCCATCAACATTCTTTGAAACATCCTATGTGACATCTCAACATTTCTTCTTTATAAGCTATCTTCACGTTTCTTGAAACCATTCACCTTTGAAATGGCTCTGCTCCTGCTCCCTGAGTGAAATCACTAAGGGCCAAATATATATATCCAGTACTGCAATAAATACGAAAAGGGCTCTTGTGTAACTGTTACTCAGCAGCACTCCCATGGCACACCATTTGCAGCCTCTATTCAGATATCCTTCACTCCAGACAGCCAGGATTATCCTGACCAACCGTAGCAGGGACCCTCTCCAAGTGTTTTACATCAGGGGAGCAAAACATGCAGCTAACATTTGTGTTGGGTTCCAGCAAAATTCAGTATGTAGTTGTTTTTGCCTTAAGTTGGTTTTGCCCTTGGGATTGTGCAGCTTGCCTAAGCCCACACAGGCTGGCACTTCTCCCTGGGGGGGAATTGAATTCCCAATCTCTGTCTCTGCTACCAGATATCTAAACCACAAAACTGTACACATTTTTTTTCTTTATTAAGAAATTTCCATTCATTCAGTGGGCCTGCTGTACCTGAGGCTAACTAACATATCTTTAAAAGGCCAAATATATTTAAAGTGATTCTTACACCCCATACCTATGCATCAGTGGCGTCACGTAGAGGGGCCCAGGGGGGCACCAAGTCCCAGGCAGCGCTCTTTGGGCTATGGGTGTTCTTGGACTACAATTCCCAGAAGCCCTAGTGGGATTGGGCGCCGGCGTCCACCAGGGGGTGGCAAATTTGGCTTAAGCCCCGGGCAGCTGAAATCCATCGACATTACTGCTATGCATTTGTCATTGCAGGTCCTCATCACCATCTCTCAGGTACCAACCATACTGAATTTCAAAATTCAGACAACACTAGTAAAGTAGTGGAAACATAGTACCAAAATAGAACAGGAAGTATACCAACAGACAAAGAGGTATTGCAAGAATCCAGTTTGGGGGTTGTTTCGTAAATTTCATGTTCATTGAACAGACAACAGCAACTGGTGCAACTTGCTGAAAATATATTACTAAATGTAATGTATTTTTTCCACAGCTGATTCTAAATATTCAGTAGGAAGTATATTTGACCTTGCAAAATGTTTCTCAGATTTTTAAGGTGGGGAAATGGGGAAACATTCATTCAAACAGGAAAGCATATTTTCATATCCCCAACTGGGTCTCTGCACACCCCATGCTTTCAGTTTGGCTTTTATGTATAGTTTCTTTTGATCTGCAGTTGCTGACAAATCCCAAGAAATGATGATTTGGCTTTTTATATCAGATTCTCTGCTTTACGAATGACAGTCCCTAGTGTCAAAGCAAATGGAGCAGCCTCTGGCCATAGTAAAAAGTGCATGAACAGTGGAAATTGTGTATGGAGACCTACAGTGTTTTGGATCATGGCCATCATGTGGGCGCCTCACTATCTGCAAAGAATTGCAATTGCACATATATACTGCCCCATAGCACTTAATGCATTCTCTGAGTGGTTCACAAGTTAATTAGCTTTTTGTCCCCAACAGGCTAGGTACTCATTTTACTGTCCTCAGTAGATGGAAGGCTGAATCAACTTGAGTCCTGGTCAGGATTGAACCCACAGCATGAGGTTCTGCCACTGTGTCCTCTAGTCCAGGGGACCAACCTTCTGGGACCAATTCCTAAACAGGGCCTCATCTTAAATCAAAATGTAACAAAAGTATTAACCCACTCAGTGGCGTAGCATGGGTTTCAGCTGCCCAGGGTGTAGGCCAAATTTGCCATACTACGCCACTGTGAAGGACAGTGTGGGGGAGGAGAGGAGGAGGCCGAGGGGTCATCGGCCAAGAGCCAGCCCACTGCAGCTTTTCCTGCTGCCATGCCCTGTCTGGAGCTGCCTCAAAGATTGGCTGAAGGGAAGCTGAAGCCCAGGGACCCGCCCCACCCTGCCCTACACTGGATGGCGGCGGCAGCATCCCTTCCCCAGGAGAGCACCTGGCAGAGTTGCTGTGGTTGCCTATGGGTGCCGCCACCTCAAAGCACCCCTCACCAGGTCCGCCGCCCAATACAGTCCCTCCAGAAACAAGCACTGCTGCGCTTGTTTCCCAAGTGCTTGGATCCCAAGTGCTACAAGCGCTTGTGTCCCAAGTGCCGTCCCCTGGAAAGTGCCACCAGGGGCAGGCCACCACCACCCGTTCCCCCCACTCTACACCACTGCACTGGCTTAGATAAAAGTAAGCATTCAATGAAGCAATGCTAGCGTTATGAGTACCTGAGATTTGCTGCCTAACAAAGCACCCAGTATGGCCATAATGCTAGTATGGAGGATGAGACCAAGAGGAAGAAGACAGAAGGAAGTCTAGTGCTCAGAAGAAACAAGGTTGCTATTATGTTTTTTTGTAAGAAAGGGAAAGGAAAAACATCAGTAGATGATGTTACTTGAGACAGGAAGAAAATTATGGGTCTGAAAGAAGTACTCAGGAAAAGATGGCGAGGAAATCAAAGCATTGTTTGATAAAGAGCCTTGGGGGATGAGATAGGGAAGAATATATATATATATATTTAATTCACTTGTGGATTTCCCCCCATAGATTTATTTTTCAGAATACAGTACTTGGTATTTCAGTAGATGCGTCTATTGAATTCTTATTCACAATGCTGTAACAATCTCAATGGTTGTTTCATAATGCAAAATTTAATTGCCCACTAAGTAAATAGTTCATTAAATAAATCTTATCCTGATTGTTCAGCAACGTGGCAGGGGCGGACATGGCATTTCAAAATATAGGACTTAAATGGGATGGAGGGAGGAAGTGCTCTTCTTCAATTTGATTTGGTGCAATTAGGAATAAAGATGTTTGGTTTGGAGAGCATCGTTCCTGCAAGGCAAAAGTATATTACTTGGATTTCAATATCACCTGAATTATGCTCCTTCCATGAAATAATAGTTGGGGAAAGCGAAGTTAAATTTGGGAGGGAACCCAAGTGTTTTCAGCCACAACTGTGCACATGCACCACAACAGCTAGAATTTGATAGCACCACATCGGTGGATAATTGCTCCAGCAAAGATGTAAAACTGGGAACCTCAGCAGCGCCAACAACAACAACCCAAAATGTGCATTGTGAATATAAAACTATGGCTTTATTCACTAACAAGCTGCTTTTTAATTATACATGGCCTTCCACAAACAAGTTAGTTCAGAGAACGTTCAATTCACCAAGGCCTCTTTCTTTACATTTGGGGCTCCTGGTTCGAAGCAGTTTTGCCGCTATTGAAACAGCTGTGCAATTTCTGACTTGATCATAGATAGTTTTAATGGCTGCATAAAATGAAGAAAAGAAACGAGGGATTATTACCCTACCAGTTTCACAGGGGACAATAAGCCAAGCTCAGCATCTACAACGTACCAGACAGGGAATCCACATTGGGTGACTCCTGCCAATTACAGTTATGAGTTTTGCAGAGGAGCTTCATGCCTCAGCTCAGGCACAGAAAGCAACCAAATGTTAGTGTTAAACTGAGAGTGGGCACAATGAGGGGGACTGTTGCTCCCATCAGTTGGAACATTGGGAAGAATTTTATGACAGTAAAAGGTGTTCTCCTGCCATCCTAGCAGTTTGAAAGCCAGAAATTGGAAGTAGATAAATAGGGACCACCGGTGGGCAGCTAAACAGTGTTTCGTGCACTCTGGTGACTAGCCATGCCTGCCACATGTCCACGGAAACGTCTGCAGATGCAGTCAGCGCTGGCTCTTTTGCTCTAAACAGAGATTAGCACTGAACCCTAGAGTTGGATAAGACTGGCATTCGAGCAAGGGCAACCTAAAAGGTGTTTGACAGGAGAATGAACTGCTGTGGAAGATAGTCCACTCACCTGCATTTGGGGTTTTCAAACAGAGGCAAAGTGAACACTGTAAGAGATGCTGTTGCTGTGAATTTCTGTGCTAGGAAGTCTTTGCAGGTCCTTTTCTGACTTTTTATTGTTGCATTGTTCAGACACCTTACTGTTGTCTAGGTTCAATTAAGGTTCACAGGAATTGCAATCAAGCAACATAAAGAAGACCACATACTCCTCAACATTTTGATAAAGAAACCCCTCTGGGTTTCATTGTTATTCTTTATCCTTCAAGGCCCTGAACAGTTTAGGGCCTTGTTACCTGATGGTGCATCTTTCTCTGGGGTTGCCCACCCTGAGGGAGGCCGGTAAGTCTTCCACCAAAAACAGGGGCTTTTGGGTCGTGGTACCATCACTGAAGAACTTCCTCCCACCACATCTCTGTCAAACCCCCTCAGTTTTTGTATTTTTCAATGAGGCATGTGTTAACATTTTGCCCCCAAGCTGATATTTTTGCCATATCAATCAAGATGACTTATTCAAGGAGTAATTTTACCAAGTCCATTTCCCCGTAAGTTTTCATGGCAAAAAAGGGATTTGAACCCCAGATTTCCTGAGTTCTAGTCTGTCACTTTATTACCTGAGAATGATCAAATAAAAATGGAAGGAGGTATGTCGCTACTTAGGCTTCTTTCTTGTCTTCTGAGTGAGTGTAGCTGGGGATTAGGTAAGGATGCCATAACACTGGTGTAGCCAGCTTCCTCCATGTGAAAGTTTAAACATGCCATTTGTTGCCTGCTAGGCCAACTGAAAGGACTGCAGTGGCTAGTGGTTAAGATGCTGGTCTTGACGTCTGGAAGGTCAGCAGTTTGAGACCCGAGTGCTGCATGATGGAGTGAGTTCCCATCTCTGTCCCAGTTCCTGCTAACCTAGCAGTTTGAAAGCAAGATAATGCAAGTAGATAAACAGGGACCACTCCGGTGTCTAGTCATGTCTGCCACATGTCCTTGGAAACATCTTCAGACACAGACAGCTCTTCGTCTATAAACGGAGATGAGCACCAAACCCTAGAGTTGGATATGACTGGCTTCCACGCAAGGGCAATCTAGCCAACTGAAAGTGGCCTGAATGTCATACTGAATGGTAACAGCTATAGCAGGGGTACAACCTATAGCCAATCACAAAGCTGTTGGAGCTATTGGGGGTGCACATAGCAAAAGAGGAAAGAATGTTGGGTCTTGATCTCCCAGTCACGAACATAATGCTTCAACTGCCCAAGTCACTAAAACATCACCTACATACACAACCCCAATCTTACAATAAGAAATCACAACTGACTGCATGAGCAAAAAAACCTAGAAGAACAGGTTCAGCAGCAGCAGAGAGAGGAAAGACAGTGTGGAAGCAAAACACTGGAAGGATTGAAACCAGCCTTTGTATCAGAAGGCCAGCAGTTCAAAACCCGAGTACTGCATGACGGAATGAAGATCCATCTCTGTCCCAGCTCCTGCCAAACTAGCAGTTTGAAAGCAAGAAATTGCAAGTAGAACAATAGGTACCACTTCGGTGGGAAGGTAAACAGCGTTCTGTGCACTTCAGTGTCTAGGCATGCCTGCCACATGTCCATGGAAACGTCTGCAAAAATGCAGACAGCGTTGGCTCTTTGGCTATAAACAGAGATGAGCACTGAACCCTAGAGACGGATATGACTGGCTTTCGAGCAAGGGCGAATCCTGTAATTTTTAATGGAGCTCTGAAAAAAGAAACAGGAGGTGTAAAAAATTAAAGACATTCTCTGGCATCTCCCATTCTATTAAAAACCCCGAAGGAGGGAATACAATTGTCCTCACCTAGCAAATTTCCATCCTGAATCTGAATTCTCTTAACCTGAATCAGAACTGGTGCTACAATTTATCCGATAGCTAAATTTGCCAGATGACAAGAAGAAGAAGAAGGAGGAGGAGGAGGAGGAGGAAATTCTTTAGAAGGAAATTTTTTATTGATAAAATTCTTACTACAGAACCATCTGTCAAGGTGAACTACATAAACTTGTCATCACTTTCAAATACTTAGCTCAGTAAACATAGTTACATATATAGTGATTGTGGAAGGAAATATACAGTATATACAATACCAAAAGAACAATGATATTTACAATTATATTGTCATTTACATGCAACTTAACTTTTAAAATTCTAAGTTATTCCCAAATTTCTTTCTGTCAACCACTGCCACCATTTGTACCTGTCGGGTTCCTTCTGTCTCACCATCATTCTTTTAGCATATACTCTGAGCCTTACCACCAAACTGCCCACCGCTTGTTTGGGATCTGCCAGCTTTCCCGTCTTCCCTTCCTGTCCCCTTTGGAACATCAGAGCACTTAAGGCAAACAGATTGATTAATCGAAGCAAGGACCAGGGCACTTTCCAGTTTTCCAGCTTCCCTTTCTTTCTCGGCCCCTTCCACCCATTTCCTGGCTCTGTCCCTGATAGAATCGTCTCTGCTTTCTGTTCCTTTAAATAAGGCCAGTCCAATTTACTAGCCAGAGCTCCCCAAATATCTTGCGATGAAGGACATTCTTTTGCAAAATGCGAACAGGTTTCTCTCAGGGGTCTCTGGCCTGTTATCCCACCTCTAACATTCTGGCATCTTATCCTCTTGCACTGCTGTTCCTCTTCCTTTTTCCATGGGTAGGTCGCTCCTACATTAAGTACCTGATGATATGCCCTCCAACTCATTTCCCACAGACAGAGAGGTATATTCCCATCTTTACACACAGACAAGTCCTCCTCCCCTGGCTGCAGATATTCCGGCAGATTAGTTTTCGAAGCTCGCTTCTCTCTGAATGGCCTAGTGATTCTTTCCTCTACGGCCTCAGTGTAAATAACCCGCTTTGACTCCCTCACTGTATCGGCAATCTTAAGTGTGTTTGGCCTCACCTCCCAATGATTGACTCCCTCCGCCATCTCTCTAACGTACGGCCTCATTCCCGTTGTCGAAGCACTGGTCAATCTGGGAGAACAGAGTTCCTCCTCCCACCACCGTTTCCCCCATCCTCTGCTTTGCCATAGGTCGCCTTGCACACCGATCGGTCGGGATTCTCCCTCATTAGCCTTCTGTTTCAAGTTATTGGCCAAAAAGGCACCTAGGAAAAGAGGGCCGAGAGCTGGCAACCCTAACCCACCCTCTTTTACCGAGCGATACGCCACTGCCCTAGGGAGAGGGAAAACCTTCATTCCCCACAAGAAAACAAAAACCCTTCCCATCACCTTGTCCATAAGTCTCTGAGGAGGGGGATACACAGCCGCCACATGATTCGCCACCGGTACACAATAAGTTTTGAAGAACTGTACTTTCTTGTACAGACCCATCCTCCAGGGTTTCCACCTCTCCAGTCGGTTCTCCACCCCCTCTTCCCACCTTTTCCAATTCTCTTCCCATCTGTTAGGGTCAACAGTGAACAGGATGCCCAAGATCTTGACTGAACTTTGCCTGCTACCTTTATCGTCTCCTTCCCCATTCAAAGCTTCTTTTAGTGTCTTTCCCCTGAGTTCTCCAGTCTTTCCACCCAAAATGTACACTCTGCTTTTTGTGGCATTGATGAGTGCTCCGGAAGCTTTCCCATAACCCTCTAATAATTCCTTCACTGGATCCAACTCCTGCTCTCCCGATGTAAAAACATAAAAGTCATCAGCGTGGGCAACAAATTTGATTTTCCTATCTGCTTCCCTACCATCGAGGTCCCTCCTAAAAGGTAGGAATCCCCCGATTCAGCTGTCTTGTTCTATCAGTGTCAAAAGTGGACCCAATGCCAGCACGTACAGTGCTGCACTCAGCAGACAGCCCTGACGCAACCCAGAACGAATGGGGATCTCTGCCCCTTTCCATCCATTCACCTCCAGCTGCACCATGACCCGACTGGACAGATTTTTCAGCCATGCCACAAACTGCATCGGAACTCCCTTCAGCTCTAGCACCATCCATAGATACGTTTGGTCCACCTTATCAAAGACCTTGGACTGGTCCATCTGTAGGAGAGTTCTTTCTCCTCTGAAGTGTCCTGCTCCTTCAAAAAATTCCCGAATGATCCCCAGTGATTCTGTCATCTTTCTCCCAGGGACAGATGATGTTTGACCCTTCGCCACCAATTTTCCCATCACCTTAGTCAACCTTCTATTCAACACCTTTGCCAGCAACCTGTAATCTACGTTAGTTAAGGTTATAGGTCGCCAGTTAGCCAGATTTGTCAGATCTCCTTCTTTAGGCAACAGAACCAGAGTTCCTTTGTAAAAGGTATCTCCAAGTTCTCCCTTCTGTAGAGCGTGATTGAAACAAGCCACCAAGATTCCCGACACGGGCTCCTTGAAATTCTTTGTAATATGCATAAGACACCCCGTCAGGTAGAAGAAGAAGGGATACTGTCTCTTGTCAATGAAATAGAAGGATGCTTCAGTCTTTTCTCTTGCTTCTCTTGCACAGAACATGCCAAGATTTCTTCTCGGGTATATAAACATGGCTACATTACAGTGTTTTGATAACCACAGAAAGACGTTGTGAGTCCAAAATGATGCATCAGGCAAAAAAAAAAGCACAGACCTGGGGTGTATGGAGCACTCAGACGGAATGCTGAGGCATCAGCTTGGAAATTGCAAGGGAGCAGTACCGGTGGAAATAAACCAAGAGCATTTGCAAAAAGAGTCTGTAGCGACTCTTTTTTAATATCTTCCCTTGGCCTCTCTTCCTCTCCATAACCCTACTGAGCAAGCCAGGAAGTGCATTCCACATCCAAGCATGGCCATCACTAAAGTCTCCAGTGTGCACTGTTTCAGTAGCACTTGACAAGAGCTGCTTTTAAATGTTTATATTTTATTCAGAAAGCTTAATTGGGAGGTTTTTACAGCTTCTGATTATACAGTGTATAACAAAAAGAAAAGTTAAAAAACTGCTGGCAAATTGCTACTGGCAAAAAAAAAGTCTTTAGATCTAAAACAGCCAAGCCGGAACACAAAGAAAAATAACAAAACAACACACACACACACACACACACACACACACACACACACACACACACACACACACACACACACACACACACACACACACACACACACACACACACACGGGATAATGAAGTTTTAACATTCACTGTATTTTGGTTATATAAAGCTCCTGTCTTCTTTCCTGCTTTACTTCATTTATTTGAATATTTAAGGGGGGGGATGCTTCTTCTAATCTACAGGATGGTATTTAAGGTGACTCCTTGCATCTCTCTAGGAAAAAAAAATAAACTACTCTATACATTGTTTGTTTCAGGATAATGTTCTCAACAATTTGCTGTTACAGTATTGCTTACAACTTTTTAAATAGAGAAATGCTGGATTTGAAGTAGCAGTAAAGGGGTTGTTGTTTTTTTGGGGGGGTTGCAATCTACATCTGTATTTGTTTATATGAGAAAATTAAAATAATGGAGAAATGCTACTCAAATTAGGGCTGGGGAACGTGTTGACCTTCAGAGTTGTTGATGACCATCTCTAAAGATCATCACCATTGGCCATGCTGACAGGGTTGGTGAGAACTGATGTTTTCCAACATCAAAAAATAACACAGGTATGCAGTGGCTCAAGTCACTAAGACGCTGACTGGGAGGCAGAAGGTCAGCAGCTCGATTCCCGAGTACTGCAGGATGGAATGAGCTCCCGTCTCTGTCCCAGCTCCTGCCAACCTAGCAGTTCGAAAGCAAGAAATTGCAAGTAAATAAATAGGGACCACTTCGGTGGGAAGGTAACAGTGTTCCATGTGCTCCTGTGTCTAGTCATGCCTGCCACATGACCATGGAAATGTCTGCAGAAGCAGACAGCGCTGGCTCTTCGGCTTAGATCCTTATCCCATCACTGTTGGGATTTGAAAGAATGACAAACAGGAAATATGGCACTAGCGTGAATTTGTTCAAGGTGGATCCCAGCTTGCCATGAAATGACCCACACACTATGATCATGGTGTCATCTCCTGTGGCACATATAAAATGAGACATGCAGGATTTAACACTGGGACTACAATGGACTGCTGCAGCCTTGAGGATATTAACAAGATGTGCCATTACAGCCAGTCCATCTGCCATGGCCTCTTCTGCCTCCGTTACCGTTGGGAATCAGAATTGTGAAATGGTTCCTCCTCCGCTCATTTTGCTGTTATGTTCAATGTGATAGTTTCCAGTGGCATTTCCTCCACCAAGGAGGCCATCACTCCACCCAAAGGGGCTCATCCGCCCATAGCCGTTGGCCCCTTTAGGGAGTCAGGTTATTTACTTCTGCCCAACACTCAGCATCGAGTCACTGGTTGTACAATCTACTCCATTTTTTGTTGTTCAGTCGCACAATTGATTCCGACCCTTTCCAACATCATGGACCACCGTCCGCCAGGCACTCCTGTCCTCCACCATCCCCCTCAACTAACTCAGCTCTGTGCCCATTGTGTCCACAATACCATCCAGTGGAATATCCGGCCAGACAGACAAGTCTCTCTGAAGGTGGTATAATATAACATATAATATACAACATATATAGCAGCATATAACAACCTGTTAGTTGTGGTGTTTCATATTTGATATTGTCTGAGAAACCCTTGACTAAAACCTTTGAGATGGGTGTCCAGCATATGGATGTACTTTATTTCTGTTGTATCTCTCTGGATCCTTGTCCTGTAATGTCTCTGTTCCAGAATGGCAACTTTCAAGCCTTGGATAGTGTGTACAGGTAGATTGAAATGCTTTGAAATAGGTTTCTGTGTGTTGCCATTCCTGATGTCTAATTTATGTCCATTAACTCTTTTGCACAGAGATTATCCTGTTTGTCCTATGTAGGGTGTAGAAGAACACTTTTGGCAAAAGGTGGCGTAAATCACATTGGTAGAGGAACAAGCAAAACTGCCCTTAATGTTGTGTGTGGTGTTGTTGGGTCCAGTAATACGGTTTCCAGAGTGAATTTGGGGACACAGCTGACATCTGGATTTGCAGCAGGGTTGAGTTACCATCTGTTTCACTGTTGTGTAGTCTGTTGTGTGTCAATAGTTGTTTGAGATTGGGGAGTTGTCTATAAGCAAATAAAGGGCACTCACTAGGGGCTTTGGAGAGTGAAGCATTCTTGTTGAAGATGGGTTGGAGATCTTTCATTATGTGTGTGAGGGGTTTTAGTTGTGGGCTGAAAGTGACAACCAGCAGTGTTCAATTTCTTTCTTTTCTGGGCCTGTCTTGCAGTAGGTTGCTTCTGGGTATTCATCTTAATCGGTTGATTTGTTCTTTAATGATATTGGATGGGTATTGTAGTTCAAGAAATGCATTTTGTAGGTCCTTGAGCTTGGTGTTCCTGTCTTTTGGGTCTGAACAGACGCTGTTGCAACACCAAGTTTTATACTTCACAACTCAGCTTTTAAAAAACATGGCAGTCTCACAAAATATATCAAGAGATAATTAGGTCACTAATGAACTCTCACTCTTTTGCATAATGCTTCACTGCTCACTGTATCTTCAGAATGCTTTCTGAAGAGAAACACAGTGCAGGAACATGACCAAGCAGCCAACTTCCAGCTAGGCACAGAATGTATTTGCTTAAGTCCCAAGCTTTGTGGATGGGCTTTCAGCTCAGCCACAATGGCTGCCAGTGATGAATTGTGTGTTTTCTCTCCAATGTCAAAGACTGTGCATCTCTTTAAAGCTCTAGTTGGAGAGCTCAAGCAGGAAAGCGGTGCTGTATTATTTATTTATTTTATGTATTATACTTATACCCCACACGTTATACTGTATGTCAGTGGAATCTCACAGGCAACTTGTTGGCTATTGTGTGAATGTAGCACTAGACTGGGTAAGCTTTTGTTTAAAGATGATACCTCATATGTTCTTACTGTTTGTGTGAACCATAGTTCATTGATACATAAGGCTAATGCAACATCCATGACAGAGGTAGATGTCAGAAAAAGAGCATTGTCATAGAATTCACCAAAGAAATTTTTCTGCCTGAGGTAGAGGGTCAAGTACTTACCTGACTCACCCAAGTGAAGAGGCACAGAATCCAAAGCCAACCAACTAAGTGCTGCAAAAAGTCCCACTAGCTCCTTATTGAAAATGAAAATACACTGGTAACAAAGTGTATGATTAACCAGTGCCTGCCTTTCCATGGCATCCCAATTGGGTTGGGTCACACTGCTTATTGATAGATCCAGCCTTGACTGCCCATGGTGGATTAAACCAGAACTCAAATTAGCCTGCCTTCAGTGTTGGCACCTTAGCTGTTTATGCTGCCATAGTTACAGCTACTGATGCTTTCACCAGATGCCATCAATGCATCTCACCCCTTCAAATTCTCAAGGGCACCCCTTCAAATTATGACAGCCATAAATCAAAATACCATCCCCTGTCTTCTTGCTGTCTCAAAGCTCTCAAGACTTCCCATGGGGGAAGAAGCTCTCCTCCAGTACTTTGCTGAACATTCCATACATTTAGCAGCTCTATGTTTATAGAAATGAAGGCAACATCTCTTTAAGTGATTGCTAAGTAGTCTACAAAAGAATAATTCCCTAATTTTTTTTAGCAAAAAGTCAAGATAGTTAAAAGGAAAATGAACCTGTGAAAGGTTTGTAGTGTAATTTGAGCTTTTTTGCTGGCTCATGCATTATAAGAGGACTTAGAGGCCATAAAAACTCCCCATGGGTAGATCCTACCTATTTACCAAGTCACATGAGTCATCTTTTTAAACCAAAATAAGTCAGGTGTAGAAATATGAAAGCCTTATAAAAGTGCAAATTTGTGCAGCTGTAGCAACAGACAACTTTAAAACATACTTAGAAATTATATAGAAAACTGATTTGCAAACCCTTTTGAAAAGATTAGGGCTAGTCTATGAGCAGATCTAATATTAAACCAGAGTTAATGCCAACAGAATATGTATACTATTCATTACTCTAGGGCAGTGGTCAGCAAACTTGGCTCTCCAGCTGTTCTTGGACTTCAGTTCCCAGAAGCCTTGATCAGCAGGAGTGCTGACTTGGGCTTCTGGGAATTGAAGTCCAAGAACACCTGGAGAGCCAGGTTTGCAGACCCCTGCTCTAGGGTCTAGGGTAGGCAATGGAAACAGGTAGTTAGGGTCACCAAAGAATTTAAGTGGTTTCTAGATTCTTGCCAAAATTACTCATTTTGTACCACCAGGGATTCACTGAGAGACAAATTATGCACAGTTGCGAAGCTTTCTGTATATTGCAAATGCACAAAGTCACCCACCAAAAAATAATAATCAAATAGCTAAAAGCCACATACAACTGAAAAATATTAAAAAATATATTTTAGTCAATGGGTTGTATACAAAAGGAAAAGTACATAAATAAATGTAGGTACAGTATCATATAAAACATGTATGGAAAATGAATACTAATTCCCTTGCAAGAAACAAAAAACAAGATCTTTCAACCAGCTGTGACCAAATGATAGGGATGGAAATACTGTATGGGATTTGGAGAAATGCAACAAAAAGGAGAGTTTTCCGCATTCCTATGAGTGGCCCTCCAGTTGTTGGGCTGACCTTTCATCCCTCAGTTTTGACTATGCTGGCTAAGGTTAACATAAGTTGTAGTACAACACCTGGAGACTATATGTGCCTCATCCCAGACATACTAGTAACATCATAGTATCTGATTCTTCAGTTCAGGTGCAATCACACCAATAGCATTCATTTATTGGGGGTAAGGTATTAATAGATTACATAATTGTGATACATGGTGGAGATTATTATACAAAAGCCCCAATTCACACAGTGAATTCTAGTGAAAAATATAAAAATTAGTTGAGTGGAAACATTTTACATGGATATCAATTTTCGTAGTGATTTTCATCACTACCCCAGAAGTGAAATTCAGACAGGTAGTTGCTCCTGTCCCAACAACCTTGTCTGTCTGTCTGTCCATCTGTCTGTCTCTCTGTCTGACTGACTGATTCTCCACCTATCTAGGTACAAGGCTTACAAGATTCTACAAAATTTTAAAAACACAGATACTTAAATGTAAGAACCTACATTTGGGGTTTGGCGGCTGTATCATCAATCTCAAACATAGAAATTCAAATATATGGCAAATAAATCAAATACATTTAAGCCTGTTACTTTCCAGAGGAAGGATATCTTTACAAGCTTCGTTAAATAAATGTGTCTTCCAGAGTTTCTTGAAGGTCAAGATTGAAGAAGCCTGGCACAGCTCAGTTTGTAGATCATTCCAGATTGTAGGTACCACCACTGCGAAGGCCCTTCATCTTGTCACTACTTTGCTCACCATGTTCAGTGACAGTACCTGCAGCTACAAAATCTGCAATAATAGTGTGTTGCAGATGTTAGATTTGTAGGATATGTTATTAGAAAATGCTCAGTATGTAATCATTATGATCATTCTAGATCTAAGCATAACTATTTTGATGAGCAAGTCTAAAATGGTGAGGATAAAAACAAGAAAATGTGGAATTAAATATAATTAATGCATAGGTATAACCATCATGTGAACAAAGAGGTAAAATTCATCCAGATTAAAATGGCTATGGCCAACATAAATGTGAATGCAATCGATTTATAAGCAGATCTCTTTCTTTTTCAATAAAGAAAAAAGCCCAATAAACCTTATGTCTGGAGATTCTATTCGGATCAGGGCTGTGAGTCTGTGTTTGTGTGTCCGCAGCAGTAGTTTTTAAGCATTTCCCTGTATTATTATTCTGATCCAAATGAAACCTTATCTTCAAATCTTTGAGCTGATATTTAGCATGTGTGGAAAAACAGGGCATCTTGCCTTGTTGTTCTGCCAGTTGCTTCATGGATGGCAACTTACATCAGAAAAACAGTAGCCAGTGGAAAGAGTTAAAATTGCTCCCTTAATTAGAGCAACAGCTCAACTTAAAGTCCAGGGCTTGTACATTTTCATCCACCCTAAAAAAACAAAAACCAGAAATCCCCTAGAACTACATGGGATATTCTGGAATTTATAGAACCAAAAAGTTACTTTCAGGGCTCTGCAACTCAACCAGTGATCTCATGCCATATCATTTTGCTGTGCCTCAAAATTCCCATTATATTCAGTATGTCTGGAGTTTGCACACATGCCACAGTGAAATATGGATGGGCTTAAATTAATTATTAAACAAGAATTGAAACAGAATGTGCACCTACACTAAAAGTTTGGGATTGAATAAGAGAGCAACCTTTCCTCTATACTAAGCTGCTCCCATACATGCTGTCTGGAAGTAATTGTTTCTTCAGATGATAAAGTGAAGTATTTTTGGAGGCAGCTTAAAATAAAACTCTTTAATTAGTAACCATTATCTCTGAAATAAAAGATGCATTAGTACTAAGTCTTTAAGTCAAACTAAAGAATGCATTTGATCCCTACTGGGCTTCCAAATGTAAAGTTTAAAATGGAAATTAATGTAGTCTGTTCATTCATGAAAATCCACACTCCTGTTGCTAGTTTAGATTGTGTTCTGTGTTCTAATACAACAGTCTTATTTTTAGGTACTATCTATTTCTGATGCTCTTCTTCTGCTCAGTTTATAGCTAGCTATTTTTAATATGGTAGATCCACATGGTGTCTCTAGATTTAATTTCTATATGCTGAGGCCATGACATTTCCATGTGTGGATGCCTCCAGTTGGAAAATTGCCCAGATTACAGTGCCTTCGATTCTAACAAAAGTTCATAGAAGGAAGTTGCAAATCATAAAAATTGGGTGGTTTTTTTAACTTCAGAGGTTTAAATACAGTTAACTCTTTTAATATATTTTCTTTCATTTTGCTGCTGACAAGAATGTTGTTACATTCAGAACATAAGGTACTATCACTCTCTATACAAATTACCCAAGCTTAATCTTCCTTGAGAGAATCTTTTGCTGAAATTACATGAACAATGGAAGACAGTAGTAATTTTGAGTTGTGTGCTAGCCTACATTGACCAGGGCTTCTCAGATTTGAAGTGCAAAAGCATATGAGATCTTGATATGGAACATATCATTATATACAGTATTTGATGATCTTTTCTAATTCCTTCATTGCTACCCTTCTGAGTCTCAGTCTTCTACTGGTTTCTTGGCTTAAGTCTCCTTTTGGGTTGGTGACCGAACAAAATCTTTCACTATTTGTCAACATTAAAGCTGTATAGTTCTGTAATAATAATTGTTGTCTTCTTAATGTTCAACTGAAGTCCTGCTTTAGCACTTTCTTCTCTTTCAGTAAAAGTTGTTTCAAATAATGTATAAACATCTGGTGCGCTAAAGGGGCTAAGGAGCTATTGAACACTACTGATGATTGTTTACAAATAGTCAAAGGAAGTGAAATAAAATTTTAACATTTTCTTGATCATTGCTGAAATGATGCTGAGGGCATGATTTTGATCAGCAATACACACAGATACACAAACATGTTTTAATTTAATTGAAAAATTAAAGTCATTGATGTTTTAGAACAGGGGTCAGTAAACAATAAACATGGCTCTCCAGGTGTTCTTGGACTTCAGTTACCAGAAGTCCAAGTCAGTACACCTGCTGATCAGGGTTTCTGGGAAATGAAGTCCAAGAACATCTGGAGAGCCACGTTTGCTAACCCCTGGTCTATAGAAGATGTTAAAAAATTGTTTCAGTTCCCCTCACCATTTGCTGATAATCAGAGCAAGTTTTCACCTATGATTCAAAGGTTTGGTTCCCATTCCAAGAGGAGGAGCACGTCAAATATCCCACCACTTCTTCTTCTGAATGTCAACTGATGCTTTTCTGGACGATCCAAGCAGTCTTGACTGTTCCTCAGTCCACTTTCTGGTAGTCTGAAATGTTCTGATGAATGTTCCACAGAGTCTTCCAAACTTTTAGTGCTAGAAAAATATACTCGTACAAAAATATGCATATACTTTCCTTTCCTTGTTCCAAGAAGCACATTTTGCATCTGTGTTTTGACTAATTCAACCTGTCTTATCACTGCTACCACTGCTTGAAAAGCCCTGCAAAAATATTCCAAAGGGTCCCAGTTTCTTTTTTAAAATGCTGAGCCCCTGATAGTTGCCAGTTCCTTTTACATCCAACTATCCTTCCCAAAGGTTTGATTACCAAAATGCTGTAAAATGATAATTAGATAAAGAGTAATTTACATCACTATTATAAAGTTGCAAAGAACAATATCCCAAGTAATTGGCCTTGACCAATGTAACTAAGGCCCATTCTTTTTATTTACACTTGGTTCCCCCATAAAGTGCCTACCAGGTTGCAAGGAAGTAAGAGCCCAGCAAAAAACTGAATCCCCATCTATCAGTATTAATCTCACACTTTACTGAGGCGCTATCCATTTATCTTTCCGACACAAATTAGAAATTCAGGAGTTTTAACAAATGAGCCTGCAAATGTAAACTTATTAGGCCATATATTTTTACTACACACTGTGCAGTGCCCTCCACTAAGCTGTCCCTTCAGAGAGCGTTTTTCTATTTTGTGTTATTGATGGCAGCAAACTAATCACATTTTTAATGCTGTCTTTGGGGAGGGCTGTTTGAGTGCATGGGCAAACTAAACTACCCAGAATAAATCTACCTTATTAAATGGTTGGAATTATGTGTCTTTTACGATAAAGAAACTCTCGAGCATTGTTACATTTGCTAACCTGCTTCTTCTCCCCCCCAGAAATCAAAGAGACTTGGATTAATTAAAATAATACATCAAAACTGGGGATTGTACCGCCGAACATGTCTGGGTATAGGGGAAGAGACAAGAAAAATTGGTTAATTGGTCTTTTTATCCCTATTCACATGCCACCTCCATTGAAATAGGCTTGCTTTTAAAGAAACCATTAAAGCTAAACAAACAAAATACAACAAGGAGCCAGGACATTAGAAATTCTACCTCAACAATGGGTATATCATGCTTAGTAGGTACTATTGCTTTCACTAAGCCAGTAGAAACAACTCTTAGACCAAAAAAATTCCATCTGCAACTTCCCCTGGCTAGAGTATTCTATGAATAAAGATGAGGTATAAGGCATAATGTTTAATAACTCTCTGAAATGCTCTGTGCCTTAAATTTTCTTCAGCTTACTAAAAATGAATAAGAAAATAGAGGTTACTGTAGTACTGTTCATTTATCTAGCTAGGCAATAATTGGTTATTTCAGAAGAATTATCAGAGACTAACATCCCATCTGAAATTCGTACAGAAGTGCATGAAGTTCCTGTCATTCACCAGAGTTGCATCAGTTTGCAGGACTTGTGTCTTTTCTTATAAAAAGAACACCCCTGGAACATTTTACTTATCAAATAGGAGAAGGCTGATAGGATATGTTTACAAATCAAAACTTCCTCTGACTCTGCTTGGTGAGGAAAGTGTAGAGGAATGGAGGAGAAAGTTTGTTTATTTCTTCAAATTTATAACCCACCCTACTCAGGTGAACCCAACTCTAGGCGGCTTACAAATTTAAAAAATCATACATAATGAGTATAATATAAACAGGATAACCCAACTATACCCTTACAAATTCAGAGATTAAAAACTTTAAAACTATAAATTTCAAAGACTCAAATTTTTAAATTTTTTAAAAATAGGTTTAAAAAAAGAGAGAGGTGGCTGTCCAATCAAATCAACCACCCAATATGGGACCCCATATTACTGGAGCCCCGCACCTGCCCTGTTAACCAGGTTTTTAGGCCCTTCTGAAAGAGCAGTAGCTCTGTCTGTAAGCGTAACTCAGTTGGCAGGAGGTTCCAAAGGGCCGGGGTGGACACGGAGAAGGCCCTCCTTCTGGTGCTAGAGAGATGCACCTCTCTAGCTGATGGAATAATAAGAGAGCCTCTCCAATCCACCCTGGTGGAACGGACAGATGCTCTTGGGGTGACGCAGTCTCTTAAATATCCTGGCCTACTACCCTGTAGGGTTTTTAAGGTAATGACCAGCACCTTGAACTGCACCTGGAGAAACACTGGCTGTTTACACATCTCCAGAAAAGAGCGTATCACAGCCTCCAATAATTCTTAAGTGAAAATAGCAAATTTCCTCCTTGCCATTCCTCTAATCTCCATGACTGTCTTTGCTTGCCTCTGAAGGTATTCATTTCCATCGTGAGCTTGTTAGGACCCTGATCTAGGGTGAGGATTTCTATGACATGTCCTATTTTTTTTTTCTGGGACTTTTATTTGAATTTATAAATAAGTGAAAACATGTTTAAGAATAATCTAGTGGGAATTAGATGTTTTATATTTTTCCTGAAAAGTCGTATTTTATCTTTTTATTTATTAATTTTTCAAATTTCTATTGCCGCTCAACTTGACAATGACTCTGTGCGGCTAACAGCATTAAAACAACATTACGTTTTTTTAACTAAAACCCTTTAAAAACTCATTTAAAATACCCCCAAAGTTACCCACCCCATCCCATCAGTTAAAAAAGAGAGGGAGCAGTTTTGTAATATGAGCCAGCAGACAGGGGTCACCACTCCCCCAGTGCCCCGCACATGCTTTGCCAGCCAGGTTTTTAGCTCTTTCCTGAAGGGCAGCAGCTCTATTTGTAGCTGCAGTTCAGTCGGCAAGAGGTTCCATAGGGCCGGCATGGACACAGAGAAGGCCCTCCTTCTTAAGCTAGAGAGACAAGCCTCTCTAGCTAATTGCACGATTAGAGAGCCCCTCCAGTCTGTTCTAGTGGTGTTATATCATATTTATGCTTAATTTTGTTACAAATGTCAAATTTAGGTCATTGGCAACCCTCCTGGTAAGCCTTTTTCTTATTCTTTAGCTTATTCACTACCCAATTTAGGGAGGGATGTGTGTGTGTAAGCAGAGATTTTTTTAAATTGAATGCTAATTTCATAAAAATTATAAAGTCATATTTTTGCTTTAAAAGTCATATTTTTCCTTTAATTGGTGATATTTATTCAATTTAAAGGTCATAAATGCTTGCATGTTTTTAACATTTTAGGTCATAGAAATCCTTACCTTACGGTCTCCTATACTATTGTTTTGAAGATGTATCTCTTAAGGCAGGAGTTCTCAACCTTTTAAAGATGGGGGGCAGGTCACGCTCCCTCAGACACAGCTTCAGGGCCAGACAGCCATTTTACCCTTCCTCCACCATATGGCATTTCCTGGTGTGGTGGAGGTGATGGGGAGCCACATGAAATGATGCTATGGGATGCATCCAGCCCCCGGGCTACAGGTTGAGAATCCCCATTTTAAGGGATTAACATATTATCTCATCCAGTTGTGGAACTACCTATACAGCTATTTTCAGTGATGGGATGTAACAGGGTCGCACCAGTTCGCCAGAACCATTAGTAACTTTTCCCAGTGTCCCGGAGAACTGGTACCAGCTTTTTTTTTGGGGGGGGGAACCACCTTCGGGGCTTACCTTTTCACTGGTTCCCCCACTGTACACGTGCGCCAAGCACTTGGTGTGCATGCACGCCTACAGTGCTTGGCGCATATGCATGGCCTCCTTGCTGTCCTCCCAAGCGGGGAGGAGGAAGAGAAGCTGCTAGCCTGAAACTCCCTATACCCTGCTCCACAGGGTAAGTGACTCACCTTTGGATGTGGTGTGTCTGTGTGTATTTTAATGTGTATTTAATATATTTACCTATATTGACATACTACCACAGTTGCTAAAAAGGCCTGGTGGCCGGCAGGCCTGGCTTGGGGTTTTTAAGTAAAGTCTGGGAGTTACCTCATCAATAAGCTACACCTGTGTTGTTCCAATTGCTGTTCCAATTGGAGAACCCTTAAGGAGGTACAGATGTTTTACATTTACATTAAGGCATATTATCCTAGAGAACTGGTTAGGCAAAGACTTGGTACCTAACTTCTTTAACTGTTGAAAAGTTCCAAAATGAAACCATGTTGTGGCGAGTTCATTCTGTAGTTCCTTCCATCTGACCTAGTGTGAGAAAGATTAGCCAGAATAAGCTCCAAGCTCTGGTTTAAAAGCTCTGCTTGATTTGTGTTTGGGGTGGGTGGGTGTATTTAAATGTATTTTTATTTATTTATTTATTTATTTATTTATTTTATGGGTTTGTGTTGTGGGTGGGTGGGTGGTTTGAGGTGTGTGTGCTTATTTTAATTTATTTTTTTATTATTTTTTATTTTATTTTATTTTTCTTTGGCCCTGCCCACAATGTGATGATGTCACGGTGGGGTAGTAAATTTTTTGACATCCCACCACTGGCTATTTTGGTCCTAAGGTAACTGCACAAGGGATTTGTTAGCACTTGGGAAAGCTTCTGCTGTAGAACATATTCAGCTATGTTACCCTCTTTATGAATGGTTTTGGGGAAAGAGATGGAAGGAATGTGTGAGCACTTTGTTAGACGTGGGATTCTCGCCCATCCCTGCATCTCCTGAAGGCAAAACAGAAAACAACACAGACCATAATAATAAAAATAAAATAGGAACAGCCTCCCAGTCAATAGAGATTTTTGCCAGCTTTTCCTAAACTCCTGTTCTGTATAACGACCACACTATCCATGTTCACTATAGTAACTGGGGATGATATGCATTGCAGTCTGATGTATACCCTGACTGGGGTTGATGAGATTTGCACTCCAACAACTTCAAATGGGCCACACCTCACCCATGAAACATGCTTGGACTGATCACAGTTTGAATCTGATCTATTTGACAAGATGGTTGGGAGGATAAAATGAGAAGCAGAAAAGCCTTGTTCTTATTGGGGAAAGTAGAATGCAAATGAAAAATAAAAAGGTAGTAACTTCTCTGCTTCCCTATATCTCTTTCAAAACGTGATCCTTCCCCTCCTCTTTTTACATCATTTTTGGCTTATCTTCATTCCTTCCCCTATTTTTCTCTTCCTCCTCCAGCCCACCAGGAGGAAGAAAGCCTGGTTGCTCATGTTTTATTTTCTTCAACATCTCTGTAGGCACAGAATGAAATGGCAGGAACAACAATAAGGCCCTTCACACACACAAAAAGTTTATGATCCCCCCCCCCCTTTGGCAGTCTCTGTGCCCAATGGAAGCCCTTCATCACAGACACTCATTTACCTTCTCAATGTTTGTTCCATACAAATTATATACAATGATACAGAGAATAGGCAGGCAGTAATGTAAACATTTCCCTATATGATCTTGAGGAAAACTTTGGATGCCTAAACAGCCTGACCATCGACATCTATTTTGCATATGCCCATAATTCTTAATGGTGAACAAAATGATGTAATTACTCTAGCAGCTTTTATTACTTTGTGAAAGGGCTTGTTAAATCATTTTAACCAATGATCCGTAGAAATACTAATTGCCTTTTATCAGTCCCTTCACGGTTGCAAAAACATACATAGGCAAGATCTAGATTTCTGTCTTTAAACAGCCATAGCATCAAAAGTGTTTGAAAAGGCAGGTTGATCAAGAAAAATCAAGATTTAGCTGTAACTCAGGAAATAACTTTCTTGGACTACAGCTCCCAGAATCCCTTGGCCAGCATCCCTGGTGACTTGGGGAGAAAGTTTGAGCTCATAGGGCAAGGATTCTCAACCTGTGGACCATGGGCCAGATGCAGCCCATGGCACCAATTCATGTGGCCTTCCACCGCTTCCACCACACCCAGAAGTGCCATGTTGTGAAGAAAGGGCAAAATGGCCCTCCAGCCCCTGAAGGTGTCTGAGGGAGTGTGACCCAGCCCCTGACATTAAAAGGTTGAGAACTCATCATAGGGTTTTTCCAAGTGAAGATCTCTGGTGAGGATTCTGCCTGTGTGGTACTGAACCACTCTGCCATCAAAAGAGAAAAAGAAGAGTGATCAAAAGGCTGGAAGAAGTCTGCTGGCATTCCCCGTCTGCAGTAAATGCTTCCAGGCTCATTTTGCTAATTGGCCCGAGGATTTAGGAATTCTGTTCCATATACACTGCCTTTCCCTTTTAGTCTTAGTTGCACTTTGCCCACAGCTACACAGAAGCCATGTTTGAGAATTACATTTCATGAGATATAACAGAAGAATCATGATTCTAAAGGTCTCTTGTTATGGATTTATCTGTTACATTTATTATCCTACCTTTCTTCCAAAAATTTCAGGTTGATATAAAGGGCTTTTCTGCTTCCCAAGTTGTATCTTCATGACTGTCAGGATTTCCAGCTGCTCCTCTAAGTCCTGCAGGACTGGACTCTCACTCTGCTGTAGTTGCTAAGCCCCACCCAACAGCATTGGGGAAGTTTCCAGACCTTCATAAATTCCACCTGGGTGGGCAATAATGACAAGGGGGGGGAAGGTCCAGGCCTCCCCCAAAACCTGTCAGAGAGAAGACTTAATGTCCCGATATTCCAAAGAAAAACACCATATTGCTTTTCCATTATGCAAAAAATATATAAAAGGAAGTGTAGAATGTACAATTTAGCACACAGGACCCAATTTCATATATTGTCAATAAGAGTTTGGAGAAAATCAAACCATGTATGTGAAAGTCTGCTGAGTTTCAGAAAGGCAAACAGAGGAAGAGCAAGCTTTGGAGAAAGAGGCTCTTTCCGCACAAAGGCAGGGGAAAATGAGAAAAATCCTTGTGCAATACACAGAGGTGTTAATGGAGCCAGGAGAAAAGGCTGTTAATCAAATGTCAATAGACATCTAAGAGGCAGACAAGAGGAAGCTCTACATTTCAGACCTAAGGGAACTGCACAAAACAATTTCCCCACTAATATTTATTCAAAAATTAAATGGATCATTAAACTTTGTTCGTATCTTACGTCAGTTCTATACAAACATTCCATGAAGCAACTTTACAATCTAGTAAAGCTGGATCTAGAATTCTTATAAGCTCAATAAGAATTAAAATGATGCCATACAAGGTGAGAAGCAGACGCATAAGCTAACTAAACTATATCATCTGTCAGTCCTTGGAACAATATAGTATTGTGAATCAGGTAAGGAAGACTACCAGTAAATAGTGCAGTTGGCCCAAAGTTAGGGGAATCCAGTTAAATCTCTAGTTCCCCCAAAGCAGCCGAGTGGCCGCATTCTACACCTGCAGCTGTCTTCAAAGATGCAATAATTGATTCTCAAGATTACCAACACATGAACCAGGAATGGGGGGATCATCAAGGAATGGGGGGAACTGGCTCAAAAAGATATTAGCTTCTCCATTGAGAGAACCAGGTCCAGGTTAACACTCAGATCACAAATCTGGTCCTTCAGGGGAAGGAATACCTTATCCAGTCAAGGATGGGTATTATCCAACCTGACTAATAAACCACCTAACAGGATCTCCATCTTTTCAAGACCAACCCCTCAGCCTGTTAGCCCTGTCCAGTCCATTAAGCACAACCATGAAATGATTCAAGACTTTGACAGCATCCATTGCCAATGATGAAGAGGTAAGAGTTGCACTATCATCACCATATTGTTGATATCGCACTTCAAATCTCTAAATGTTCTCACCCAGTTGCTTCATATAAAAATTGAAAAGCATTTTGTCCAAATGGTGGAATTCAGTCTTTGTGTTTAGAAACAAATGACCTGATTTGAGCCTACAAGGATCAGAGCCTTCTTTGTTTCTTGCTGCTTTCCACCTTTCCTGGACTCTTTTTCAGTCTTATCATCTCATGATATGCCTGAAGTAGGACAACCTCAATTTGGTCATTTTTGCCTTGAGACAGTACAGGCTTGATTTACTCTAGGAACCACTTGTTTGACTTTTTGACAGTCCAGGATACCCACAAAACTCTCCTCCAGCACTAAATTTCAAACAATTTTACCCCGTCAGCTTCTTTTACTGTCCAGTTTTCTCATCAGTACATGGTGAGTGGAAATAAATTGTGTGGATGATGTTGGTCTTGTTTTTCTTAATGATCTTTTCTAATTCCTTGATTGCTGCCCATCTAAGACTCTTATTTTCTTCTGATTTCTTGGCTGCAATTCCCATTTGGATTGATAATATACACATCTTTCACTATCTCAACTTCTTCATTGTCAACATTGTTATGTAGTTCTTCTGTAGTTATAATTTTTTATCTTCCTCAGCTGCAGCCGTCTGGCACTTTCTTCTTTCATTTTAAAAGCCACTTCAAGTCATTTCTACTTTCAGCCAGTAAGATGGTGACATCTCCATGTCTTAAATCATTGATTTTCTTCCCGTTTTCATACTTCCTTCATCTAAATCTAGTCTGGTTTTCCATATGTTCCACATGCAGATTAAACAGATAAGGAGATAAAATGAACCCTTGTCAGACACTTTTGCCTATAACAAATCGATCTGTTTCTCCATATTCTTTTCTAATTGGAACTTCTTGTCCACAATATAGGTTTTGCATCAGGATAATCAAGCACCAAGGCACTTATTTCTTTCAGAACAAACCAGTTTCTCATGATCCACATAGTGAAATGCTTTATTATAGTCTATAAAGTATAAGCATACATTACTAAATGCAAGTATTTTGCTTTTTAAAATGTAATTAATGAAAGAATTGATTTTAGATGAACACATACAAAAGTGACATTAACTGAACAGCCTGAATCATGTTACAGTCCAATTAGAAATGCACAAACTTGAAATACTTTGATAATAATTTTGCAAGATCAAGTTCCATATAGCCAGTATATTTCACAGTGGAAGATAGGTCCGGTGAATTCCTTTTCCACAAAAGAAGATCAATACACTTCACCTTCAACAACCATAAGTGAATAAGAATTTTCCTACATTCTAGATGTGAGATTCCAGAGATGTCTTCTGACAATTACTTTCCCAACCTCTGTCTCTGCTGGACTGTTTGATGCATTCTGTTGTCTTTTCCTGTAGTCAATACTTGGCATCTTTGAACAAGCCATTAGGGGCCTCCCACCACAGAGAAAATTGTGTCTTGTTTTGCACACACTGTTTTCAATGGAATTTGTTCACATATTAATCTGCTGGTGTCAACAAATGAATCCAAGCTCTTTGTCAGCATTGCTGACAGACAGCAGTGAAATATTTACAAGAGATTTCAGTGTGACCTTCCAGGAAGCATTGTCTGAAAGTGAGCAGAATGACTCGCATCTTCTTTCCATCGTAGTCTAGAGAAAGGATGTCTACTTGACCCACAAAACATGATTCATTTGTCTACTTAAGCACACAGAAACAAGTTTTGATCCTGACATGAAAACTGCTCACAGGAGCCTCCAATGGTACAATAATGACAATTTTCAAGTAAAGCCACCCTCCTTCTCTCTGTTGTACTGTACTCAAAATAAAGGGTTTGGGGACTTTCTGGAGCAGCATTGAGTGGAAGTACAGGTACCAAAGCTAAAATTTGCTGCCCATACTGGCTCAAAGAGCTTATGGAAGAGCAACTCTTGATCTCAATGAATTATGTTTTTCACAGTAGTCTGTGAATCACTAGAGAGCTAGTGTGTGTAGTGAGTAGTGTTGAACTATGACTTGGGGGCTATTGTAAGGGATAAAAGAGGAAAGAAAGGCATGCATGTATACCACACCTTGAACTCATTGGAGGAAAGGCACTATTATAAGAGAAAAGCTGCGTACTTTTCTGGGTGACCCCGACATCGCTGCCTAGCTGCCTTCGGGCTCCTCCCTCTCAGGGTCAGGGAGAAAAGCCGCGGGTGGTATGGTGGGATTTTCACCACAGCCACCCCTGGACTAATTGGCTGGGGTAGAGAGGCTGTGGAATTAGCATTATTAAATTATTACTGTAATACAATATTTATTATTATTATTTTGTATCAAGGATTGTATTTGTTCTTTTGAATGTGATATAATTACTGTGTTATTTGTATTATTACTTGTGTTTATACTTTTGACTGTAAGCTGCCCTGATTCGGGTTCCCTGATTGGGTGGGGTAGAAATAAAAAAAATTAAATTAAATTAAGAAATAAAAATTTTAACATATGTAGGGCCCAGTACTTTGGACATCAAATGAGAAGAGAGGATTCACTTGAGAAAGCCTTGATGCTGGGAAGGGTGGAGGGCAAAAGAAGAAGGGGGTGGCCAAAAATGAGATGGCTAACTGGTATTGTAGACACAATGGGCACAGAGCTGAGCGAGTTGAGGAGGATGGTGGAGGACAGAAGTGCCTGGCGGACAGCGGTCCATGGGGTCCCAAAGGGTCGGAATCGACTGTGCAACTGAACAACAAGAGCCCAGTTGCATTTTTGAAAATCATTGTAATACATGTTGTTCACTCCCGTTTTTTAAAATGCAAAATCCCAAAGCAAATAAAGATGAAAGTCTCTTAAGAAGAGACATAACCCCACACTGACTAAAATCTTGTTTTTTAGTGTAATAAATCATGCTAGAGGCCTATTGATTCAGTGGAATTTGGTGCACCAACTACTCCATGTTCCATTGATTCAAATGGACCTTCTCTAGGAGTGACTTACTATGCTGAAGCAAGTCACAATTAGAGTACAGTAATACCTCATATAACATTAGTATCGAATAACACTAAAATCGCATAACATTAAGGAATCTGGGGGGAAGAATTGCATCAGATAACATTAAGATCCTATGGAATGCTTCAGATAACAACTGCTAAAGCCTGTGTGGTTACAATGTATCTCTATGGATCCCATAGGATTTTAACATGCATCAGATAACACTAAAAATCATATAACACCAAGACTTGTGGAACCAGGTTTTAGTGTTATATGAGGTTTTACTGTACAGTAAAACCTCATATAACACTAAAACCTGGTTCCACAAGTCTTGGTGTTATATGATTTTTAGTGTTATCTGATCCTCTATGGGATCCATAGAGATACATTGTAACCACACAGGCTTTAGCGGTTGTTATCTGAAGCATCCCATAGGATCTTAATGTTATCTGATGCAATTCTTCCCCCCAGATTCCTTAATGTTATGCGATTTTAGTGTTATTCGATACTAATGTTATATGAGGTATTACTGTATGTCCATTTGGATCACTTGAACTACAGAGGAGTTAACACACAAAATCAGGTCTATTCTAGTGTGATGTACTATGCTAAACAAGATTTCAGCCACTGTATTGCAACTGCAGCATAACTTACTTGTACTTTAATTAGGACCAAAAGGAAATTGCTTACACTTTGTTATCTAGATCAGGAATGGACAGTATCATTTCCCCCCACAAGCCTTAATGTTTTTCAAATACTAATCTGGAGTTGTAAACATCCAGCTCACTAGGGCTGATCAGACTCTGGCATAATTTAGTACCAAGAGAATGGATTGGATCTGGCCACTGACTTGTGGGAAAGAAATTCCCAAAAGATCCCCTTAAGTGCAAGACTGACATTAATTTACTCCTAGTTCAATTAGGTAGAAACCCATTTAAATGCATGACATTAAAGTCACCAATAAGACGAGAAACATAAACTTAGTAGAATTGAAGATAATTGTCTAAAATGTTTAACTTAAAAAAAGAGACCATTTATTTTGGGAAGAGAATACACAAAACTGTAAAAACAAGTGTGCCACACTTGTATATAGAGAAAATATCTGAAATTATTAATCTTGAGTATCAAGCCGCCATGTTAAAGTCTGAACAGAAATAATTTTAGCAATGGGGGGGGGGAGGAAAATCCTTTCTTCCACCATAATTTGAGAGCATACAAAATGAGAGGGCAGAAATGGCAAGCCCAGCCGATGAGTGGTTGGGGGTGGGGGTAGGGAATCAATTTAGGAGGAAGTAACTGCCGTTGTCTTACCAGGTTTTTAATTATGTGTTTGTTTGCCATGGCGGCCTAATTTAGTCAAGTAGATGAGGCAACATTAAAAGCTTGTAGGAGAGGTAAGTAATCCCCAGGGTGGGCAGCTTGTGCAGACATTTTAAAAGGCACCCGCCTCAGTAACATCCAGCCCCCGTGATTTTGAGAAGGGAGCCTTGGATGATCAACAGCAAAAAGGCAGCAAATCAAATTTTTCACAATTAGTTGAACAACAACTGTGACAGGTTCGGCGCTTAACGTTTTCATTTGTGTGCTCAAATTTGGTTATCTGTCCTCTTTTATGCAAATGTGATGTGACAGGAGAAGCTGAGAGCACTCAAGCAGGCCGATCACTCACAACGGGAGCCAGGGCCGCACAGCTGAGAGGACCGGAGTAAATGGACTGAAAGCTGACAGAGAAGTGACAAGGAGGAGGGCCGCAAAGCTCATGAACTGATTTAAAATTTCTCTGGGAGAATGAACAGAACCCGCAATTACAACCTCTAATATGTCAAAACAAAGAGGCAGAAAAGCAAACTAATACTAGTTCTTTGTATACTTCATTTAACCTGGTGTTTTTTTCTTGTTTGGGGTGGGGGGAGATGATAAGGATTGTAATAATTGGGTCACAGAGGTGAGTGTGCCTCACCTTATGTATGGGAGAAAGTGTGGAAAAAGAAGAGGGACCAAAAAAAACCCCTTAAAAACCTATCATGCCAGGAATTGCCGGACTATGTCCTATAAAACAATTCTCTTTGTACTTAATGTTTCCTTTGCATACGCCCAAATAGCTCATGTGACATGAAGAACAGGCCAGTAAATCTTACAGCACTCCAGAGCATACAATCATTAGGGTGTCCAATTAAGCTAGAAAAGATCCTGGCAGACTGACCCTAAACCTCTCTGTGTAGAAGTTAATTCATACCACCATGGAACAAAACAAAACAAAAAAGCATGTGAAGCTCCACTAATGGAAAGTGGATATGCATGTTGATTGCAGAATTATAATCTCAAATATTTTATTGATTTGTTGACAATAAACTCCACCTGGGAATATAAAACAAAGAGAATTATCTGAGAACTTCCATCTTGGTCAGGTGAAGAAATAATAAAACCAAGTCCCTCATTTGCCACTTGCAAAATCATGTAGTCTTACACAGAAAAAAGGGATATATTTATAGAATTTCAAATAGAGGAAATGTGATACCTTTATTTGACCAGTAAAATAATAATGATCAAACGATCATCAACGTTTGTAATCAAAGAATATTTTTTCTGGCTACATACTAACATCTTGTAGACAGGGTAGAAAAATTACAAATCAATGTCCCAAAACATTCAATATTTGTTAAGGTAAGTTCGAACAGAGTTTGGCTGTAATTTTCCATCCAGATCTCGAAAGAAAGAGCAACCAAAATTGCATTTACAGAGTGCACACACACATCTGCAAGGGATACATTCTAAGACAAATTGTGGATACCTGAAACTGTGGATAATAGTGAGCCCTATAATTTATATTGCAGACAATGGCCTCTAGTGATGAATTCTGGGAGTTCACCATAGAAATACATATATATTATGTATTTCAAGATTTTAGTAGAATATTTTTAGATCCATGGATAAATAAACCATGGATGCTGAAATCTTAGACGTGGGGACCTCTACCCTCCCACCCCATTGACTTTTTGTGAAATGCAAGGTTCCTATTTTGCTCTGGGGTCAGAGAAAAGGCAAACAAAAATAAAAATATGAATGTTGGCTTCAAGAATTTTTTCTAGTTGTAACAGGTCATACAAAAACAGACAACATTGTTCTGTTGGGAGGAGACAACCTAAGCCCAGAAAATATCTATCTAATTCGTATCCCTTTCAGGAGTATAAATCCTAAGCATACATTTGTTGTTGTTATGTGCCATCAAGCTAGAAACAACCTGCCAACTTTCAAGGCTTTCAAGGTAAGTGAGCTATATATCCACACCCTTAGTGTGAGCAGAAATTTCAGCCCAGGGCTCCATCACTCTGTCTACTACACATCACTGGGTCTCTCAAGCATATGTTTAATTATGAATACGTTTCATTGAGATCAGTAGTACTTATTCTCAAGTAATACATAATTACAGCCCTAGTGTGTAGCTTTGAAAGAATTATAAAATTATCTTAAATATAAAATTTCCTTCAATGATTATAAACTACAAGTATTTTCACAGCTACTGAAAAATTACATTGTTGATATAAAATTTATTCTTTGTTGATTCAGAATAGGTATTCTAGAGAAACTGAATTAATAATCATGGTTGACATTGGCATCTTCTGGAATCTGAATGTTATTGAAAACAATGAACTGAAATTGGAAGAACATTTCCCCATAGTTTCACAGAAAGGTTGGGAAAGGCTAAATAAGTAAAATAAAATAAAAAGAATCATGAGCAAATTCTGTTCCCCAAAAAGTTCCAGATACCACCTAAACATACTGCTTTTAAATAATATTTATTATAAATCAGTATAGAAAATCTGTAGTTTTTTGCATAAATGAAATTACACAAATAATTTCTGTGACAGAATGGAATCATATCAATAGTAGTTTGCATGATTAGCAACATCAAAATACTGAAAGCCCCTCTATTTTTCCTTTTGTAGAGACATAGAACTTCAAATTTGGAAGCAAAATCTTTCTATACTAGACACCAAAGGCAAGGAGTTTTCAGAATTAAATGTATTTACATCATCTCTTCTCCCCCCCCCCCCCCCCCAAGAAGCAGACATACCATTCTAGTGACTGGAGATAAATCAGAGTAAATCAGAGTAGGGCTATCCAGTTAGTGTGAATAGTTAAGAATCTAAACCCATGTCTAAACCTAGTACACCATCTTTTCAGCAGTTACCCTGTGTACCAAAAACACTCTCCTTTACTCTCTGCAACAAATCTGCTTTAAACAAAGAAGTCTTAATACTAGCAATGTAAATAAGAGAAAATTGCCTGTAGTAGTAAGGACTTGAGACAGAATGTCGTGGAAACCAGTATATGGCAGATAAAGGCTAAAATCCAATAGTAATTTGCAACTAAAGTAGGCCTATTGACCCAATGGGGATTTGATGAGTCAACCCTTCTATAAGTAGGTACCTTTGATTTATTAACTTATAGAAGTTAATGTCTAAAATATATGCCATTTGTAAATTGTACGAAGGGATTTCAGCCAACGCAATGCATGAAATACAACAAAACCTTTGAATATTTCTTCACTTAGATGTGTTAAGGAACTTTTTTTAAAAAAACCTGAAATATGAGTATTATTATTAAAATGGCTATTATATATTTTATATGGGAAAAGTAATACAATAGGCTCATTAAAAGCAATAGAAGGGAGGATTTAGAACCATGGCTATTTTGAGAATGTAAAATTAATTTGATCTGTTTATAAATAATGTGCACTGCTAGGTTAATTCAATTTGTTAATTTTTATAGACAGTATGATTTCATGCCACATGTTTGACTTCCTATAAAGAAAGGAAATTACAGTATATGGTGATACCTCGCTTAAAGAGCATGTGTTCCACAGGATTGTTCTTTAAACTAGTTTGCCCTTTAAGTAAAATGCCATTGTAAGTGACCAACTGTTGACTTCGGGTGGGGGGACTGTGAACCCTGATTTAGTTGTTAAGCGAGTTTTTGGTTGGTCATAGTTGTTAAGCGAGGCAACAATTCAGAGAAAATCCTGCTTTTTAAGCGAGTTAAGTCTCTAAGCGAGGTGCTCTTTATGCAAGGTTTTACTGCACTACTGTCAGGTTAAATGAGGAATTGGAAAGAAAGGGAAGATAAAGAGTGAGTGGCAAACCATTACATAGCTATGACAAAGCTGAACAAATAAACAAAATTGAGAGAAGGAAAAGCAATTGGAGAAGAAAAGAAGACTGGAGTTTGTTCCCTGTGATTACCCATCATGCTTATCTATGACTTTTTAAAATTAACCAGTTTGTGGTGTGTATTGCATTCAAGTTACTAGTCTAAGTAGGCCAATATCTTAGAACTATCAAATTAAGCTGTCAAAAGCAGTATTATCTCAAGTAGGGGAATGGGAGCTATTAAATTTTCCAATATCTTAGTAAATAAAAATATTTCTTTCTTTAATCTTGAATGGGAAAGCTTCATAGCACTAAAATAAAAATTGTTTAAACAAAGCTGCGTTATGAAAACTTAGATGAATGTATACTGCTGAATTTGAGGAAACATATACTTCTCTATGAGAACAAGGAGTGCTAATGTAGTATGATAAAGAACCTGACATGAATATTAGAGAACTTTTTAAATATTGAGGGGGACAGTTGCCTTAACCTGTCGGCAGCAAAAACAGAAAATTATTTTGCATTTCATTTATTTATTTGTCTCATTTATCTTGTAGCTCCTGAACAACCATGACTTTTTTGGGGGGTGTTGGGGGGTAGGCATGTATGCCATTTAATTTGCACCATTCTTTTCACGAATTGAACGTATGAACCAATTTCTCCTCATTTTATTTTTGCATTTGTAAATTGCATAGCCCCATGTTCCGCCCTAGTGGTGGCTGTTTTAGGTAACATATTAGAACCTGAGCTGATGACTTTCATTTTTGGATAAACTTAGTTTAGATCTCAAGAATGTATAAATATTTTAGTATGTTTTCAAAACAGAAGGAAAAACCATACAAGTGGGAACTGTTGGGTAGACTCCCATGTTGGGACTACCTGCAGATTGTGGAAAAAGAGGACAACTGGGGAACAAAATCGAAAATCATACAGATGTGGCACCTCGCTCAGTTAACAATTCCTCTTGTGTTGGAACTGAACCCCAAACTCCTTTCAGCAGCTATATGTATGAAGCACAATTGATATGGCATTTCCGACAACAGTAGAGCTTCCTGTTGGGAATTAAAAAGAGTTTCTCCACTCATGACACTCCACCTCAATCAACAACAGGTGACAAGATCAGGACATCCAGTTATCCAAATGAAAGCATCTACACAGGTTTTCTCAATGACTTTCAAAGCCAAGCAGAACTTTTAACTTTTCCACAAAGACTCCTTTTTACATAAGACCTTTGTAGAAAAGTATTCAAAAATTTTTTTCTATGGAGATACACAGTGATGGGATGATAAAAAATTTAGTACCCCACCCTGACGTCATCACAGTGGGGGCGGAGCTAACGTCATGACGTCATGGGTGGAGCCAATGTCATGACATCATGACGTTGTAGGCGGGGCCAAAAATAAAATAAATAAAATAAAAATAAAACACACACACACACCCCTCAAACCCCCCCCCACAAAACCGTTAATAAAATAAATAAATAAAATAATAATTAAATAAAAATACACCCAAACACCCACCCACCCCAAACACAAACCCCTCTTACAATGGGGACCGTTGGGGCTGGCCCCGAGCCTTGGTGCCCGGCGGCGCGCCTAGCCGGGCGGCCCAGCGCTCCCGGCCGCAACTCTCCATGGGCGGCCCCGAGCCTTGGTGCCCGGCGCCGCGCCTAGCCGGGCGGCCCAGCGCTCCCGGCCGCAACTCTCCATGGGCGGCCCCGAGCTCCCGGCTGCAACTCTCCACGGGCAGCCCCGAGCTCCCGGCCGCAACTCTCCATGGGCGGCCCCGAGCCTTGGCGCCCCGCGGCGCGCCTAGCCGGGCGGCCCAGCGCTCCCGGCCGCAACTCTCCACGGGCGGCCCCGAGCCTCGGCGCTCCGCGGCGCACCTAGCCGGGCGGCCCCGAGCTGCCCATGGAGAGTTGCGGCCGGGAGCGCTGGGCCGCCCGGCTAGGCACACCGCCGAGCGCCGAGGCTTGGGGCGCCCGTGGAGAGTTGCGGCTGGGAGCGCTGGGCCGCCCGGCTAGGCCCGCCGCCGAGCGCCGAGGCTTGGGGCGCCCGTGGAGAGTTGCGGCTGGGAGCGCTGGGCCGCCCAGCTAGGCACGGCTCCTCCTCCTAAGCCCTCCGCCAGTGCCAGAGCCACTTCAAAATGGTCCGGCTCCGGCAAAAACAAGTGCGCATGCGCAGAAACAGAATCTGACGCATGCGCAATTTAAAATTGCAGCACGCATGCGTCAGATTGACTTCTGCGCATGCGCACTGAATTGGAGCCATTTTGGCTCCAATTTAAAAAAAAATTTTTTTCTTTTTTTCAGGCGTCCGGAACCGGACGCCTTAAAAATAGACTACCCTCTCGGAGAACCCTCCGAAATTGTTCTTACCGGTTCCAGGGAACCGTCTGGAACCGGGGACATCCCATCACTGGAGATACATAAGCATCCATCCATCCATTCATTCATTAGATTAGAAAGGCCCAAGAGAGGATAAACTGACTGAAGAGTTGATAATAGGAACGGAAATTAGTTTGGCTTCACCTATGTAGGCAGAGTGCCCCCTAGCCCTCAACAGAAAAAGTGCCCATATATAGTATTGATCAATTGGAAAACATTTGTACTTAATTCTCAGATCTGACTGAAAGGCATAGCGTTTGCTGCAAGAGGATGGATCTGTAAAGGATGGACATTCCTGAATCAAAGATATTCTACCATCCATTTTTAAATACTCCCCCAAGGAAAGGGGAATTAGCACATTATTTTGATTAGAAAAAAGTACAATCCTTAAGGGCTGTTAATAGCTAAATACATATATGGAGCAAATATTGAGTTCACTATGGGTAGTATCATTCAAAAATATGACTACCACTTCCAGCTTTTACTCTTCTCCCTCATGATCATGCAGAGAAGATATTTTCAGAGATGTAGAAACTGTGTTTATCTATCAATGATTTTGAGCCACTTGCATTTTTATATATAAAAAGGGGGAAAGAAAGCAATGTCACAGTGATTCTGGCTAAACAGATTACTTCTCACTTCATGCATCATTACTACAGCTTTCAATGAAACCAGATTCCTGTACCATTAAACCAGCAGGAAGAGTGGGAATACAAAATAAGTTCTTTTTATTCAAACCATGGTTAAAATTTTTCTTACCAGATACATTTAAAGCTAATCATTCATAGCTGGAGAGCAGGCAACACAAAGGTTTCTTCCCAGACAGAGAAGTCTTGCAGGATGCCAGGGGAGAGGGACTTTCTAAATACCAATTGAGAAGCAGAACAAGGGAGCATAGTCACTCCATTCATTTCTTTGCAGCATGTGTAGATTTACATTAACAGGTAGTATGCACTTGTTAGATGTGCTAGGCCAGGGTGCCCAAACTTTTTGTGCCAGTCATGTGGTTCAGCAGGGCCAGTCACGTGGTTCCTCCCACCGGAAGAGCAGGTAAAGCACACCTTGCAATCTGTTTTGCAACAGGATGGGATAGATTTTAAGCTGCCATTTTCTCTGCTTAAATTGCCCTCATCGCTCCTGGAAGCAGAAGTAAAACGCGCCCATATGGGCACATTTTAATTCCGCTTCTGGGAGTGATGAGGGTGGTATGGGCTGGATGAATTGGCATTGGGGGCTGGATCTGGCCCACAGGCTGTACTTTGGGCACCCCTGCGCTAGGCTGCAGAGAGCTTATAGAAGCAATCTATTAATACCGTAGTTGCCTTGATATTACCTTTCTTTTGGATGCTTTTGTGGAAAGACACATGCCAACTTTCTCCGTTGTGACTGACTGGTAACCTGAACTTTTTAGTGTGAAACAGAACAGAACATTGTGATTGATTACTATTCCATCCATTTGACTAAATTGCCGATATACGTAGTTAAATAAGCACAACCAACGTACAAAGTATCATTCCACCCATAGAATCCTCAAAATGAAAACTTTTATATATAAAGACAACAGGAGCTGAAAGGTTAAAAACCCCTAGCAGAGATAAAACACCTATGAGGCAGGATATCAGCAAATGTCCCTCTCCCCTTTTCCAGCTTAGCCAGTTTATGGAATGTGCAGCAAGGAACAGAGCCTACAGGACATGCATTGCCAGGGAGCGCCATAATGATAGTGCCAATGAGAAGCCCTATTTCTAGTAGTATGTCTTCCTAGCCTGCTTTGGGGTGGACATGTGCAGTCTACCTGCTTATCTGAGCCTCATTCTTCTTGGAGAGAGAGAGAGATGTTATATCAGATAACAAAATCCTAAACTGATCAGGGCTTTATAGGTAAGAACCATAACCTTGATTCAGGTTTGGAGGCATTTGCAACTGTACCAGGGTGGGGGAGATCTGTTCCCAACATCTGATCCAAGCCATCAGCTGGGTGGCTGCGTTTTGAACCTGCTGCAGTTTCCAGGCCATCTTCAAAGGAAGCCCCATGCAGAGTACATTATACGACAGCGGAGGCCGGCGATCTGGACGGCGATGGGCGCGTTGCGCACGAAGTTGGAGCGAGAGACGCTGAAGAAGACCGGTGGGATTTCTTCTTCTCCTTCTTTCCCTCCTCCTCCTCCTCCTTCTCCTGCTCCTTCTTCTTTTTGAAAAGTTCAGCGGCTGAAAGCCGCGGAGAAGGAGCGGAGGTAGAAGCGGTGGTCGTCTCCCGAGAGCGGGAGGGTTGAGGTGCCAGGGCCGCCTCCATGAGGTAAACTTGGGAGGCGGTTTTGCCGGTTTTTCAGGGCAGCCTTGGAGAAGCCTTTGCAGACGGTGCAAGACTGCACCCCATGATGTTCCCCCAAACACCGCAGGCACCTCATGTGTCCGTCCGAACTGGGGAACTTGGCGTTGCAGGACGGACACTGTTTGAATGCCACTGAGGCCATCCACCGAAGCAGAAGACAGTTAAGAGAAAAATTGTCCTAGCCGGGAGGCCCCGACACGAGGTCTTGAGGTAAAATTACCTCACAAGTCCTTTTTTTTTTTTTTTTTTTTTTTGTGGCGGCCGAGGGAGATCCCCCAGCCGCGTGAGGACCAAGAGGTAGTGAGCCTCCTGGTCCGGTAAAAATTGTTTAAATGTCCAAAAAATTGAATATCTGAGGTAAACCTCACGCAAAACAACACAAGCTCTCTTTTAATGCTCCTGCTCCCGCAGCGGAAGAAAGAGAACTGAGAGAGAAGCGCGAAATGGCGCCAGAGGCGGTTGGGGATGGTGGGCGGTCCTAACTTCAAATCTTTGTCCAATCAGCTTTTCAGCTCCGCTCGGGCTAAGCGCTCGGGCTATTCGTGATTTATCTGATAGGTTGATCTATATGTAGCCTTATCTAGATAGAGTTCTTCTTCCATGTCTAGGCCAGACGTGAAGCTGCTAAAATGAAGGAACCTTTTGGTGAATTCATTCTGCAGCTCCTTTCACCCAACCTAGTGTGAGAAAGATTAGCCTGCAAAACAAGACTGAGGTTACCAGGGTTAGACCGATTGTGGTTTGAAAATACCACAATATTCAAGGAGGCTTTTTCTATAGAGTTACTCTTTCACTGAAAGACCAGGTTCAAGATCTGGTATTACATGGACACATTTATATTAAGTATCTTGCAATGTCATACAATCAAATATAATACAATCAATGGAGGAGCAAATATCTGCTGTTTAAGGATGGCCTTTTTCCATCTGAGACAGATATTATGGGGAGGTGACCTATAAATGAAACAATAAATAAAATTTGGAATATCCACCTCCCTCCCTCCCCCCTTCCCATATTTAGTTGGGGATTTTGAGGACTTACCTATTCTTTTTTTCTCCAGACAGACATTAAATTTTAGTTTATATATTGATAGTAATTGTGTACCATCAAATGGATTCTGACTTATGGTCAGGGTTTCTACTTTTCCATGTTTTCTACTTTGAGAGTACTATTTACTACAGGACACTCTGGGACTGTTTCAGCTTGCTCATGACTACACAGTCTGAATCCTGTCCTGGGAGGCACAATAGGGAATTGAACTCACAACTGATACTTAACTCACCGAGCTAACCACCTAGCTTGCTTTATACACTACTAGATTTCTTTTTAAATGATTGTTTTTTTAAACAATTTTAATTGGTTACGCTAATTATATTTGATTGTATGATATTGCAAGATGCTTAATATAAATGTGTAGAAAAATGAAAAATCATTAAAAAAGGGAATTGAGCAAAGAACATAATATGAATACATAGGTTGGAGTAAAAAATGGAATGGCACCAGAAATATGTAAGAAATAACAGTTCTAAAAGGCTGGGGAAAGCAAAACTAGTAACATTTCTGAAAGCAGGGAATGATTACATTTTTTATAGAGTTCCATATATTGCTTTTTAATTAAGTTCTTAAAAAACCAATAATCTACTTTGGTTAAATATTTGAACCGTGTATTGAGAAATATGCTATAAAGGGGCAAAAGAAAACTATCAGTGGATTTTTTAGAGAAACAGAAATAATTATTTCACTATACTGAAGAAGCACCCGAACAGGTTGAATGGCCTCAGTTTTACCATTATTCAAATGTTTCAACTGGCATGCATTTATTTATTTGTTGATGAAAAGCAAAGTACAGTAATACCTCATATAACATTAGTATCGAATAACACTAAAATCGCATAACATTAAGGAATCTGGGGGGAAGAATTGCATCAGATAACATTAAGATCCTATGGGATGCTTCAGATAACAACCGCTAAAGCCTGTGTGGTTACAATGTATCTCTATGGATCCCATAGGATTTTAACATGCATCAGATAACACTAAAAATCATATAACACCAAGACTTGTGGAACCAGGTTTTAGTGTTATATGAGGTTTTACTTGTATATGTAACCACATTGTTGGAGTTCTTTAAATAGATAACAAGACAGGAAACAGAATTTATACAGAGGTACTTGAGATGAATGTCTAATTTCTTTCATTATATTACAGCAGAGTTAACCAAGGTCAAGGCAAGGCTTCATTAGACCCGAGAACTCACAAAGGCCTACACAGCTGAATTTGCTTCTATCACCTAGTTTGGCCAGCAATAGGGGTAGCTTTTTATAAAGTATTAAGAGAGAGAAAACAGGTAGACTATGCACTTTGATGCAGGAACAAAGCAAAAGAAAAAATGACAACAAAGTAGGCTCTAATGAATTTTTGCCCTAGAGTAGAGCAGACCTATGTCATTGTTTTAGCAGTTGTGAAGGGAAGAGAACGCTTGCAGGGGACCACAGACATGGCCTTAGAAAGCAGCTGTAATGCAGCCTGTGCACTGCATACTATCTTTAAATAAAACCCTTATAACTGTAGCTGTTGGTTCTCATGCAAATATTAAAAGGATCAAAGAAGGATTCTTGTAAAGTGCTAGTCTGGGGAAAAAAGGCTGGATCCAGATAAATATGTCTATTGAATTCAATGAAATCTCTGTCATACCAAATAGGTTTATTGTAGGCATCCCACTGAGTCTTTATTTCCGGTTCAACTTTATATGTCAATTCTGCTTGCAGTGACTCTTTTGCAGATGTATGGTTCTGTAATAGGTAAGAGAATTTTGAAGAAATCAATGCAACTAGATTTTAAATGTACTTCCTCATTAAAAATCTGATACAGCTATAATGCTAATATTCCATTTAAAACATCAAAATTGGAAAACCTTGATATTGAAGTTCTGAAAAAATTAGAAATGCACATGCACTAGTTGTAGCAAATCATTTGATATTATTAGCAATGAAGCAAACTACAGTTTACCTGGAAAGGTCATATTTCACTTAAGAAAATAACACTGCTTTCTGGAAAAAGACTAAAGAGGAACTTCCTGAGAGACTAAATATCCCAGCTAGGCCCAGGTGTTTCTAAGAAGGCCACAATCAGGATGCAAACATTTATTCATGGTTTGCTCTCCAGAATTTGGCAGTCAGGAATCACACTGCTAATGAAAACTAGAGTTTGCTTATATCCATTATGACTATCAGTCACTGAGAGATTCATTCTCAATGAATCTCTCTAGTCCTGCTCCCCCCCTGCCCAATCTATGCTATTGACCATTAATGTATATGTAGCACATGTCATAAATTAAATCATGCACTTTGTGGAACACTTCCCTTGATTTTGGAACTTTTTACCAGTGTTGATGGATATTCTAAGCTTTTGCAGTACAAAGGAAGGGGAAATTATTTCAACATGACAAATGGTATTGTATTAAAAATGCCAGCAAGTTCAGGTTTTCATGAGGAATATACCTCCCAGTATCTTCCAGTTTTGTTTAAACCTTTTAACACTAACTCTCATCCACAATTTTTTATAAATACTCTCATTGAGTTCTGGAGTAATTTCTGATACAATGGGGACATCAATGGTGTTGGGGGTTAGAATTTTAATTAAATGTATACATCCTGTAGTTCGTGGATCCACTGAGAGTTCAAGTTTCTTATTCAGATGAAGAAATATTACTATATGGTAATACCTCGGATAACGTTAAGACTTGGTTCCACAAGTTTTAACGTTATCCGATTTTTAGCCTTATCCGATGCATGCACCAGATAACGTTACAATCCTATTCAGGTGGATCAGATAACGTTAACTCCATAGAGATAAGCAACAGAGGCTTCAACGGAAAGTCAAGGAAACATGCTGGAAAGTTAAAGAACTTTAAGAAATAATTGTCTAAAGGGTAAATACATTAAAAAACATGCCAGACCACCCTGACTTTAGGGGAACAAAGCCATATAGCATTTTTAAATTTTTGAAAATTTTATAAAGTGCTGTTTTAAAAGATCTGAACAGAAGCTAGGAAAATGTTTTCCTTTAGAAGCAGCCCACCTACCATTGCTGTAATAAAGGAAGTTCCCTCAGGGCTATGCAGGGTGTGAAAAGCTTAATTGCTTTGTAGGTGAAAAACATTGACAATGCATGAGGCTTGCAGAGCTAGAATCTTGGGTTCAGGCTGTTTAGAATTTAAAGGGGGAACTTCATAAAGGTAATTGGGTCAAATTGTCTCTTTGCAATTATTTTTCTGCAAAGTGTTCTGGGTTACAATGAGGAAAGGGTCCTAAGCCTTTGCTTTGCTAAACTAGTCAGATTGGGTTTTGCAAGCCTTTGTTATTCAAATGTGGCAAGCTTGAGAGCAGGCAGCCCCTCCCTTTCTCCCAAGAGAAACTCGTGAGTCACAGCCACACCTCAGGGAATTTGAGGCTCGGATAACGTTAACATAATGGTTAACATAATGTTATCCGAACCAAATGTTTGCCTCAAATTCCCCGTTATTTTACATTGAATTACCCCAAGACACCTTCCAAAAAATTAACTTAACTGACTAATCTTACATACCTGTTTAATTAAAATGTATGGGCTGCCTTCATATATTATTTTCCAAGAGCAAAGTATTACATGACATTCCATTTGTACTTGTCCAGCAGTTCCAGATGATGTGATCAGAGTATACATGTAGAAGGCAGTGATAAGAGACCTCTTCACTTTTCCATCATTGCACTACTGAGGCTCAAAAACACTGGAGAAATCTTTCAGTTGAAAGCACCGTTTTTGTTGTATTACCTGATAAAGTGAGACAGAAAGAGAGATTTAAAGTGGCTATTTTCAAAGGTCCAATGCTACTGTTCCACATGGTTTATGGTTGATGGCGACACAACTGTAACTTTTAAAAGCACCTACCTAGACATGGAAGAATTACATCTGGAAAACATGGGTTGAAATCAGATAATCCTATAATTGGAGATATCATGATGCAATATAATACAATATAGCAAGATGAATTATATTTGTTTCAAAACCTCCATATGTGATACTGTTCTAGGCATTATCAAAGCCGTCTCTTAGCAAACTTCTACTTTACAGCCTGGTGATAGGTTGAACAGAATTTAATAGACTGCCTGGTTCTTCCAACCTCAAATACTTAAATCACCAAGAACTTTTCATGTGATAATGAATGTACAATAAAGTAAGTTTAAAAACAAAACATGTTGTCAGTTATAGTTTTTAAATTTTTTGAATGGTTTTGATTAGCTACAGACTTGTGGTAAAATCATCCTTAATTCTTGGCAGAATAATACACAACAGGCTTTCCTAAATGCTAAGTGCACAGCATCTAATTTAGCACTTGCCAATCTGTCAATATTACATGACTCTTAAGAGTGTAATAATGGTGGACTGAAATTAGTAAGTAAATAAATTGTGAACTCTGTAAGAACTCCATTGTTCATAGGCCTTAGATGTTCTTGCATTGAAAATCCAACATGACATCATAATTTCAAATGGACATTAACCTAAACAGAAGTACAGTAATACCCTGGATAACGGTAGTACCGGATAGCGCTAAAACTGCATAACATTACAAGATTTTTGGAAAAATCTTGTATCGAATAACGCGATTTTTAGCATTATCCGATACAGTCGTTCTTAGCAGCAGGGTGGCTGGAAAGCTGAACGGGGTTCTCCGTTCAGCTTCCCAGCCACCCTGCAGCTACAGAGGCAGAGGTGGGGAGGCTGGAAAGCTGACGGGGGGCTCCCGTCGGCTTCCCCAGCCACCCCACAGCTGCGGAGGCAAGAGCGGGTGACTAGGGAAGCTGACAGGGAGTCCCCGTCAGCTTCCCCAGCCACCCTGCAGCTATAGATCGGGTCCTCTGATCTCTCTGGAGCAGGCAGGGAACACGATCCAAGCTGTTTCTGGGCTTCCCCGACGCCCTCAGCCAGTGCAGCAAGCCAAAACGTCAGGGTTCAAATCCCGACATTCTGGCTTGCTGCACTGGCTGAGGACGTTGGGGTAGCCCAGAAACAGCTTGGATCGGGTCTCCCCACCTCCCTGGACCCGGGGGGGGGGGGGGGTCCAGAGACCCCAAAATTGGTAAAAAAACCCAGACCTTTTTTTTTTTAACCAATTTTGGGGTCTCTGACCCCCCCCCCGCCGGGTCCAGGGAAATGTGGAGACCCGATCCAAGCTGTTTCTGGGCTTCCCCGACGTCCTCAGCCAGTGCAGCAAGCCAGAACGTCGGGATTTGAACCCTGACGTTTTGGTTTGTTGCAGCCACAAAGAGGGTGGGGGAACTTCAAAATTAACGCACATCAGGTCTCCCAACCTCCCTAGAGACAATACGCGCTATTTTTGATGTTCCCCCACCCTCTTTGAGGCTGCAACAAACCAAAACGTCAGGGTTCGAATCCCGACGTTTTGGCTTGCTGCACTGGCTGAGGACGTCGGGGAAGCCCAGAAACAGCTTGGATTGGGTCTCCCCACCTCCCTGGACCCGGCCGGGGGGGGGGTCAGAGACCCCAAAATTGGTAAAAAAAAATGGGACTTGTATTTTTTACCAATTTTGGGATCTCTGACCCCTTCCCCCCCCCCCGGGTCCAGGGAGGTGGGCAGACCCGATCCAAGCTGTTTCTGGGCTTCCCCGACGTCCTCAGCCAGTGCAGCAAGCCAAAACGTCAGGGTTCAAATCCCGACATTCTGGCTTGCTGCAGCCTCCAGGGAAACAGGGCTTTTTTTAACGTTGTGTGATCAATGCATCGCACGTTAAAAACCAGATAATGATGAGACTTGTGGAACCAAGTCTCAATGTTATCCAGGGTACTAGTGTACTAAAACTTTTATTTCTATTCACTCAAATACTTGTTGAAAACTTAGCTTCTGAGTTAATTTATTTTTACAAAATAAAATCTAGAAATTTAAAGCTTCATTTTGCAAAAAAACTTACACTAACACTGAAATATTGTACTATTTATCCAAATATTACTCAATTATATGTGATCCAAACATTCTTACATCCAATCATTCTTAAAAAGACATATACAGTAATACCTCAGATGACGCCAAGACTTGGTTCCACAAGTCTTGGTGTTATCCGATTTTGTGTTATCCAATGCATTTTAAAATCCTATGGGATGGATCGGATGTTAAAAGCTCCATAGAGATACATTGTAACCGCACAGGCTTTAGCGGTTCTTATCCGATCCATCCCATAGGATCTTAATGTTATTCGATTCAATTCTCCTCCCCAGATTACTTAACGTTATGCGATTTTAGCGTTATCTGAGGTAAACGTTATCCGAGGTATTACTGTATAAGGTTTCCTCGGAAGCCTCTCATTAAAGCACGTTTGCAGAACTTCAACGTGCTATATGTGGCTTTCAGACCACAGCCTTTGCTACATTTCCAGTGAAAATTCCTCAGCTAAGTTATATTACAAAAGTTAATGTTTTTCATCCCTTCTCACTGCTGAAACCACAATCACCTATGAGAAATTTCTCAAGTTAGGGTTTCCTATTGAACAATGTAGGAAAGGCATATTGGTTGGCAACAGGGAAGATGAGGAAGGAATGTAATTTATTTATCTAATTTCCTTAATGATCCACTTCTAGTACTGGGTGATTTTTCCATCATCCTCACATTCTCACACGTATAAGAACAGCCATCAATTCTATTTTTAACAGGTGCACATAATTTAAACAGGATGCAATTTGAAATGTGAATGTAAATAGAACAAATGGCATATTCTAAGAGGAAGTCTTGTGGAGAGATGAAGTAATATAGAACTTCTGCAGGCAGCCATTGTTTCTTTAAATACAGCATTTAAAATTCAGCAAAAATGGAAATATGGAAGAGTAAGATAGTCACTTTATAATCTGTTGTGAAATTGAATCTGCAAGATGGTTTGGGTGGGAGGGAGAGTGACTGATCCTTAGTGCATAATTTTCATGCTTTTGCTTCCTTTGTCACTCAAATCCTTTCTGTGAAACTACAGTCCACTAAGACAAAAATCTCTATTTTGATTGTTTGTACAGTTTTAACCACTAAATAAAGATTTAAAATTAATACCTACCAGTTTCTCAACTGATTTTGCTGTGGATCTTGAAACTTGCACATTTGCCCTACAAGGAAAAAGTACTTGCCAATATCCCAAATGTGAGGTCGTCCCATTATTGAATCAAGAACTCTAACTCAAAGTCTGACATCCGGAAGCCAGATTTGCAACTTGAAGTGTGCTTCAAAAGTATCTGACCATATGATGTATGTGTTTATGAAAATGAAAGAACATCAGTGATTCAGCTCTTTTTTTGAATATGGGGTGGGGTGGGGATCACCACTCGGAATGGTCTTTCTCTTTTCTCTTTTTTTTCTTTTTTCTCTTTTTTTGTCATGGGCAATAGGAGCTTCATTATTGCTTTTTTCTTTTTTTTCCCCCAAGACCATTCCGTTTCTTTATTTTTTTTAAACATCTTAAGGTGATAAGGAGATATATGCAAAGCAGTCATACATTGTATCATTAAAACTCATAGGTAAAATACGTACACAAATCCAACAAAAGGCTAGTACGTAGTAAAGCCTAAGCATACTACTATGCAACATTATGAATACATAACTTTAGAGAGGCTTTAGTATAGTACTGTTATCTATCATTTCTGAAAACATTCACAAAGATCTTTAATGCAAATCCATTCCATACTTGGAATAAAACAAAGAAAATTTATGTTGTAACAATGCTTGGTCATTTTGCTATATGACCAATTCTTTAAATTACAAAGAACCCAAAGAATTCCATAATGTTTCTTAGAAGTAATAAAAACATTGCATACGTTCCTAAAGTGATGTCTTTAGCAATCATTTACCCAAATGTAAATGCAACTTGAACATCAATCACTCAAAATACAAGATCAGCTGTTCATGTCTTATCTGAAACTCATCACTTTCATCCAAACTTCTTGTAGTACAAATATGCAAAAGTACATTAGGAAATGCTAATGCAACATAAGTACAGTTCTAGCAGTCAGTAATAAGCTGAATCATCTTCGCCAAGAACGCGATTCATTGTCGTCGTCATCTTCATCATCATCTTGAAGCAGTGAGTCATCTACCAAGGATTCTTCCTGAAACTACAAAAGAAATACAGTACGCACTAAGGTACAGCTTGAGAAACTGAACAAATGCACTCCACTAACAAAAAGTAAAGGTTGACAGAAGCACTAGTATAAATTACTGCTGTGGCCTGACAGGATGGGAAAGCCCAAGATCTATGAGATTTAAACTGTTAATATGTTCTGTCAAAAACATTTATTTAACTTTCTATAAAGTTAACAAAAGAAGAGACACCACAACAGAATAAAAGATATATGTCTCACGTTAACATTAAGTTATTTATGTCAAGTTTTCCCCTTATGCTGCAGCCGACTAAACAATAATCTGAAAAGCAATCTAATATAAATTCTTAACATCTTTCATTTATTTTATAAATGACAAAACCTTATTTTTTTTTCTATCAGAAAACAAGAGCTAACCTCTAAAATCGTTTTAAATAGATTTGACTGCTAGAAAGACACACGCGGCCATGTGTTAAAGCCTCAGCTTTCACTTTCTAAACCCCAAACCACCCTGGAAACAAAGAGAAACACTTCAGAATTTAGCTTTTTACAAATCCTGGTTCATCCTAACATACACACTAGAAATTGTGGTTTGTAAAACTGTTGTTCAGGAATTATTTTACAGCTGACTACAGTTTTAAAGCACAATTCCTGATTCTTGTGTAATGTCAAAAAACAAACAAAAAAACAGACTGAGAAAGTTGGTATTATGCTCAGCAAGGGTTTTTCCCATCACAATACAGTAAAGAGAGGAATGTTTGAGGTTAAGGCTTTGCCCAGCTTACAAAGGCTCATGAATGCAATGCTAACTTCCTGATTTACAACTAAGTGCAACCACATTCAGTAGCTGCCTTTAGCTGCACTAAACCACAACTGAGCAGTAGGTGAACGAGCTTTAAGCTTGCTTGTGTTCCCATTTCTTCAGGAGAGTTTGAAAGCTTCTTTATCAAGTTTTCAATGAACAGCAATTTGTGGCTATGTATGAACTTGGGAAATTGTCATAACTCTCTTAACTAGCCACTTGACTGTGGTTAATGATTGCATACACTATAGTTCACACTAACTACCACGTTCATATGTAGCAAACCAGTTACAGTAATACCCCAGATAACTATTGCATCGGAGAACGCTAGAATCGGATAATGATGCAAGTTTTTTGGAAAAAACTTGCATCGGATAACGATTCTGGATAATGATTCTTAGCGTTATCCGAGGCAATGATCTGCGGGTGTGGGGTAGTTTCCGTAGAACTACCCTAGAACTACCACGCGCCTTTCCCCGACCCTACTGCAGTCGCAGAGACCGCTGTGGGTGGTGGGTGGCTTTAAAGGCAGGGAGGAAAAGAAAGAGACCCGATCGGGTCTCTTTCTTTCCCTGCCTGCCTTTAAAGCAGTTTGTCCCTTAAGTTAGGGCTTTTTTTTAGCGTTGTTCGATGCATGCATCGGACAACGCTAAAAATCGGATAACGTCATGACTTGTGGAACCAAGTCATAATGTTATCCGGGGTATTACTGTATTTGAAAACAGAAACAAAAGTTCCAGACTTGTCTTTGCAGTGATACTTGCAAATAAGAAAAGACTTCTATTGAAAAATTCATGTGATTATGACCAGTTTATATGTGATTCCCCAATGTTTAAGTCCTCAATTTTGTAAACCTAAGCCTTGACAGTAGATAAGTCAGTACACGTGCAAACTTTTAATTTGGAACAAAGGAGTAATCAGGCCCTATCTATTGACCATCTGATATTTATTTATTTATTCCATTTACATGTTACCTTTCTTTCACTGCACTCAAGGTGATGTACATAGCTCTCCGCTCCTCCTTTATCTTCACAACAACTCTGTGAGGTAGTCAGATTGAGAAACTATGAGTGGCCCAAGATCACCCAGTGAGTTTCAGCCGAGGATTCAGAATCTAAATCCAGGTCTCTCTGACTCATAATCCAACACCCTATGCCCATGATGGCATACCTTGGCACTCCAGCTGTTCCTGGACTTCAATATCATCAGTATGCTGGTGATACTCAGCTATGGCCTGTGGTGATCCAAGCAATATAATCAGAGTCCTATCCAGGTGTCTGGAGGCTGTTGGGGTCTGGATGGAGGACAGCGGGCTACAACTGAATCCCTGCAAGACTATGGGTCAGAGGGCCCACATTATCTCTTTGGAAGTCGTGGCCAGAATGGCTTTTGCACAACTTCGTGTTATACGCCAGTTATGCCCACTCCTAGATCGGGACTCCTTGCTCATGGTCACGCACGCTCTGGTCACCTCCAGACTTGACTATTGCAATGTGCTCTACATGGGGCTGCCCTTGATGACCATTCAGAGGCTGCAACTCGTCCAGAATGCGGCTGTCCGGGTAGTGATGGGGTGCGGGCGGTATGCCCATGCCTCACCACTTCTTCGGGAGCTGTACTGGTAGCCAGGTATGCCTCCGGGTGCAATTCAAGGTGCTGGTTATTACCTTTAAAGCCCTACATGATAGTGAGCCAGGATATTTAAGAGACTGTATCACCTTGAAAACATCTGTCCATCCCAACAGAGCAGACTGGAGAGGCTCTCTCATTGGGCCATCTGCTAGCGAGCTCAACTCTCTAGCACCAGAAGGAGGGCCTTCTCTGTGTCTGCTCCGGCCTTTTGGAACTTCCTGCCAAATGAGCTGTGTCTCCAGACGGAATTGCTATCCTTCAGGAAAGGACTAAAAATCTGGCTGGCAAAGCAGGTGTGGGGCACCAGCGATGTGGTGACCCCTGCCTGCTGGCTGATTTAGTAAGAACACTCTCTCCCTCTTTTAATCTCTTTTAATCTGCAGGGGTCGGAATAATTTTTGGTGGCAGTTTTAATGGGGTTTTTATTGGTTGTTAAAATATGATTGGCTTTATTTTCTGTGAGCCGCTCAGAGTCTTCGGCAATATAAATCAGAAAAATAAATAAATAAATTCTCAAAGCCCAAGTCCCTGTCAATCCAAACGAATGGGTTTATTGCACGAATGCACAGTAAACCCATTCGTGTGGATTCACAGGGACTTGGGCTTCTGGCAACTGAAGTTCAAGAACAGCTGGAGCACCAAGGTTCGCCATCACTGCCCTACATGCTATATCACTCTGGCTCTCACTAACTGCATACAGTACTTCTAAGATTGATGCTGCCTAGTAATTTGTTTGTTTTGCAAAAATCTATACTTTTAAATCAGGGGTCCCCTACCTAAGGCCTGTGGGCCAGATCTGGCCTCCAGTGCCATTTCATGTAGCTCCCCACCCCAAAGGGCATTTTAGAAACAAAATGGCTACCCTTTGAAGCTGTTGGGGACAAAATGGCTGCTACCACCCCATCATGCAGGCAGGACAAAATGGTCTTCTGGCCCTCGAAGCTGACTGAGAGAGCATGACCAGACCCCTGGCTTGAAAAGGTTGGGAACCTGTTTTAAAACGTATACAAAGCTCTCTCTATTAGTACTAAGTTGCTACTACATTCCAAAGTTTTTTGATAGGATAGAACCCGAATAATTAAAACACGAAAACCTTGGGCTGTTCTACAATATCAATATATCCCTAATTACTAACAACAACAACTTTGGCAATGTATTTAGATAAATGTAACCTTTCTGCAATTAACATACTACCAGTTCAGAACTAGAGATAATCAATTCTGAATGAAAAGTTAGAAAAGTAATTTTCATAAATGAAATATGTATCTTTTTAGAAGGTGCTTACAAAAAGGTCAGAGCTGAGGAACATAAATAACAGAATAATGTCCTGACACTGGAACAGCAACTCTGATGAAATTTATAGTAAAAGCAATGTAAGTTCTCACTCATAATTTACTCTACAGCTGATATATCTAGGACTTAGTGATTATACATTCTACTTCAATACTTCTAAGGTGTCTGTGCTGAAAGCTGGAGTGAATTTTTATCTTAGAAAAAACTGACATTTAAGAGATGAAAAATGCTTGAGGGAACTTTGATTGAAAATCCATTATATATGGGAATTTGCTGAAGAAGAAAAAAGAGACTTGTTCAGCAATAGCAGAAAAGGACGCACAGTAGAACCCCGTATAACGAAAAAACTCCTTTCCACGGAGCTCTTCATGATATGGTTTTTTTCATTATACGGATCTCTATACGGATGCATCATATAACAGAAAAAAATGTTCGTTATACGGATCACTATTGGTGATACCCCATACAACGAAGATTTTTTTTTTCGTTATACGGTGCATCGCCCATAGGGAGCTGTATAACGAACTTTTTCCCCCATTATATGGTGCATCGCAAATAACTCACGAATGCTTCAGTATATGAATTTTTCATTATATGAAGTGTTCGTTATACGGAGTACCACTGTATATGTATATATAACCTAGATAAGTAAACTATAGAAAGGCCAACACATGTAGGAAAGGAAGCACATCTTAAATAACAAAGCAACTTTTAAGAATATGAGCTAGTGCAAGAAAAAAATGGAAAATATACTTTTATACGGTGTTAAAACAATGAGAAAATATTACCATAATACAGTCTGAGAAGTCAAGAGTACTCTTGGTAAATCGAGAGAAAGGTTATGCTTCCAACAGAGTGAAGATGAAGCTACTGCAAGGTAACAATTACTGCAAGGTAACTACTTGCTCTGACACTCAGACCGCTGCTTTCCTTTGTGGAAGAGTGGGACACTCTGAGTGTCCAATCGCTGGTTTCCTGCAAGGGGCCCTCCGGAGATCTCTGCCCCAAAGCATGCAGGGCTGGTCTCCAGCCCTCCGGGTTTGGGGGCAGAGATCAACGTTGGGGAATTTGAGGAAAACTCTTGCATCGCACAATGTTATCTTAACGTTGTGCGGTGCAAAAGTTTTCCTCAAATTCCCCAAAGTTATCCGGTTTTAACACTGTGCAATGCACACATGAACCGGGGTATTACTGTACCTCACATAACAAATTTTTTCATTATACAGGTTTTCATTAAGCAGGATACACCCTGCTTTACGAAAATTTCATATAATGAACATTTTATTTCCGTTATGTGGGGTATTGCCCATTTGATCTGCATAACAAAAAAAACCAAAAAAAAAACACATAGCAAAGAGCTCTGTGGAACGGAGCTTTTTCACTACGCGGGGTTCTACTGTACTGTAAAAGTAAGTAATGGGGACCACAGATTACATTAATATGGCAGGAAAAAAGATCACAGGACCAAAAATAATTTCCTTTTTAAAAAAAAAAGGTTTCTATATGTTCTTCTTCTTATAAAGAAAGATAAAATGATGCACACTCACTTCCTCTTCATCTGGTTCTGGCTCTTCTGTTTCTACTGCTGACAGGTTTGGGAGGGGCTTGTTCCACGCCAACTTCAGATCCTGCCCTTTGAACCGAGCTCCATGGATAGCAGCCTAAAGGGAATAATATTTTCCATGAAACCTCCTTCTGAAACAATGTCTACGGCCCAATGGAAAAAGATATGAGGTCTGTATCTCAGTTTAACTGAGAAAACGGTGTGTAATCAAGGCATGATCCAAAGAAATATCACGATTCATTTTGTGTGTCCAAAGTATCCTTTGGACTTGTCTCTTCAGGAACGTTGCCACTCCACATAACAAGCACTTTTGAAAATGATAATTGCATGCCATCAAGTCAATTCTGACATATGACAACCCTTTCCAGGATTTTCTAGGGAGAGAATAAACAGAAGTGGTTTACCATTCCCTGCTTCTGGGGGCACTTTGGAACTGTGCAGCTTGCCCAACTCTACACAGGCTGGCTCTTCAATCAGGAGGAAAACAAACTTCCAACCTCTGGCTCTGTAGCCAGATACCTAAACTACTGAGCTATTCCGTCAGCAGATTATGAAAATCAATTTGTGAAATAGCACTGGAATGTCCTGTTGAAAGAAGAAATACGTATGAAAAATACCATCAAAGATGCCTGCATCCTTGGGGAACACTTAACTTCCTTAATGCGTCTTGTGTCCAGTCCCAAAGACAGATGCAAGCAAGCTCTCTGCTATGACTACAAAAGGCAAGCTTAGTACTGCATCATCAGTCATTTATTTTAGAATTTATGCACACAAGCATTTCTGCTTCTGCTTCTTCTTTTAAGGTTATGCCTCCCAATACTGAGCATTCCAAGTAATCTCCTTGCTGGTATTTTGCTTTTGAAATACTGATAATTTTTTTATCTTCATATCTTAATACTACTGCTTAGACCTAAGTATATGGAAATAAAATGGGCTGATGGTAAAGCGGGAAAAAATTATTGAAAAGATTTTTTTTTCTATTGAAAAGGATTCTATTTTCTGCAAAGGCTTAGTAATTGAAATGTAAAAAAGTTAACCTATGGGATATTCATGCCTTTTTAAGTACCACATGCATTAAGTGGCTGCTTTGGAAATAGTATGCTCAAATTAAAGTAACATGAACTAGCATAAATCAGTGTTAGCAACATTCCGAAATAACTGCCACAGTCACAAAAGATTTATAGTACAATCTGAAACTACAGCATAATGTGAAATGTGGAAACAATTACATGTCCGATGACATCTGAACATGAATTGTGTGATATTAAAGTCCCCAGGTATAAATTTTAAATCTGTACATATAAATTTATGATAAATTTTAAAAGATTCCATGCCTATTAAAATGCAGCTCAAGAGAGTTTTTTTTGTCCTCGGTCCCCTCACAATGTCACAAATCGGCATTTTAAAGAATACATATATGTGACACTTGAGTTCAGAAACAACTTGTAATCTTTGAAAGAAATTACTTCAACATAAAAATATAACACTTTACAACTAGGGAATCGTCCTCTCCAAAGCTCAAATTTACATGGACCATAAAACTTAAAACTTTTTTTATATCAAGGCAGTAAAACATTAGCTTCTATTCTTTCAAACAAAGATTTTAGAAAGCTATAAGTGCCTGATATGTGAACACTGACAGTCAATTACTATTTAAAATATGATTTACTAGTAAACAGAAATGTAATTTTCAGGTATATATATAAATTTTCTTTTTTGCCGATTTCTAGTTTTTTCAGGGTGCTGTTTCTAGCTGAGAAATGGTCAATCACCTTTGAAAAGAAAATTACGCAACTTCAAAATTCTGCAGAAAATATACCAAAATGCACTTATCCAAGACATAAGCATATGTGTAATTTAAATCACTGTGCATAAGCATGATTCTTTTTCCGATACTTATACTTATTGAATTTCATCTTTGGTTTGTTACTCTTTGCAAGCAAAGCCATTTTTCATAAAATATTTTGGCATATGCTTTTGTTTCACCATTAACTGGCAAAATACTATAAACAGCACAACAACGTGTTAAGAAATCACAACATAGCTCTTTCTAGAATTTGTCACTGAAATGATGAATATTTCATTTCTGTTATTTATGTTCAATTAAAATCTGAGGTAGAAAAGTAAGCCAGTGTAACACATAACAAGAATAATAAAATAACAAAGGACATTGTTTCCTGCTGCTAAGGCTCCCATAAACAGCTAAAGAAAATTTAAAAATTATATTTCCATTCAACAGCAAAGATAATCATTACCTCTTCTACCACAATCTGAATTACTATATAAAATATATTTTAAAAGACTTCTCCCTTTCACTCTTATTTGCTTCTCAGAATTTAACAATCTAAGAATAAAACTGTATGTTACTACAAAACATATATATTACAGGTACAATTAAATGGAACACAAAAACTCTATAATACTTAAATATAAATAAATTCAGTGATGTCCTTTTATGCAAAAGTCTGTAAGAAAAAAGTTCGGTTCCACTTACTAATTCAGCTTCTGCTCTTGTTTTGAAAGTAATCACTGCATGGAGAGATGAGTCATCTATCTGGCAGTCTTCAATTTCACCATATTGCTTTTTAAGAGGAAAACATTGTCAACTAATTGAAACAATTCCTTTCCATGCAAATATTAGTCTTATAATATGTAAATAGGGTTCTGGACTACCAAGGTGACCTAATAATTCCAAACCTACTGTGGCAGTTTTGAACAAAATAAACCAGCAGTTTAATCATAGGTGAAAGACAAATTAGGGAGTGAAACATACACAAATTTAAATTCCTAGGAAAACACATGTTCAGTTTTTCAAATGTAAGAAACATGACTCCCATTATTAATTGTACAGCATTTCAAAGAGTATCTCAACAATTTTCACTATTAGTTGGCATGAAGGGACCTGGAACTGTGCTTTGTTCCAAACAAGAATGTTCAATTCTTAGTAATAATTATTTAGCAAAAGCTATATGGCAATAAACTGTAATAACAAAACCTAACTATCGGTCTGTTTTACACTGGTCAGAAAATGACTGACCATGCTGCTTTTCTAACTTATTCATGTGAACCAGATACACAGAAACAGGTAGATATACATGTGTTCTCTTTAATTTCCGTGCAGATTATTGTCATGTGCAAAATGTTTCTTAGTTGTGCCTCCTTGAATAATTATTGCTGCCTGTCTTTTCAGAAAACTGGAAGGGATTAAAGCAACCTTGTAATTATAGCTTTGAGAGCCAGAATCATTATCATTTAACTTTCTCATCACATTCCTATCTCTGCTGAATTCTCTTCTTGGATTGACTGTGCAAGATAACTGTACTGAAGTTTAATATATATATTTGGTTTTATAATACTTTCACCTAAAGAGTCTTCCACTCAGAAGACTTAGCAATGAGGGCCAAGGAACCCCAATTCCATTTCACTTGAAAAAAACCAACTCTGAATGGCTGAAAAACTGTCCAAAGCCAATTTTTTAGTTGCTTGTGGGCAAGGTGGGGAAATTTCATCAGCAAAACGATGGATTTCACTCAACAGCCAGTAAAATATATATATGAAAGAACAGGAGAGTTTGTCCATACCGCAAAGTGAGGAAGGAGATCTTCTCGATCATTTTCTGTAAAAGCAGAGATTTCAAGTGCCCTAGGCCGGTGATCCACAACAGCATGAACAGAAACTCCTCTTCCTCGACCCCTGCCTCGTACTCCCCTGCCTCGTCCACGAGATACACCACGACCTCGTGTATGAATTCCTCTCCCACGACTGGAGGAAAGAATACCTCGTTTTGCAGCCTAAAAATTAACAACAAGTATTCACTAACTCTACTATACAGGAGCTGAGAAGCAAAAGGCTGACTAAATCTACTTAATACATTCTTAGCAACGTGAGATTTGAAGAGATCCCCCAATTTAGAGTTCAGTTCTTTAACTACCACTTTTTTTAAAGAACACAAAATTAAATGGACTCACTCAGAGCAAATTTACACAACACTCCTACTGAATATAGAAACGAGTCCCTATCTTTAAAAGGTTTTACACTGTATCTGTTCATTGGTTGTCACTTTTGTAAGATTTATTGTTGATACCAATAAAGGTTATATTATTATTATTATTCATTGGTTTTCTCTTTTTCTAAATTGATGTCTTGTCTTGAGATTGGTTTGAAGAAATACTAGTCATAATCCTATTGGCTTAATGCAATCAAGATGAATACAGTAAAACCTCGCATAAACAGTGCCTTGCTTAGTGAGTAACTCGCTTAAAGAGCAGAATTTTTTCTGAATGGTCACCTCACTTAACAAATAAAACCAACCAAAAACTTGCTTAACAACTAAATTGGGAGTTCACAATCCCCCCCCCCACCAGAAGTCACTATGGGTCACTTACAATGGTGTTTCACTTAAAGATGAAACTCACTTAAAGAGCAATCTCGTAGAGAGCATTATGCTCTTTAAGCGAGGTACCATTTTTTCTGCAACAGACTGCTGCAAATTAAGAAGAGAGTGTAGGCATTTATTACTTGAACACAGAATTGTGCTGTTCACACTTTTAACAATGAATGTTTACACTTGCTTAATATGAAGTAATTTTACTGCTGAGATAAAAGCTGACTGTATTATGACTGCATAAAAACGTAACAAGATTTTGACCACTGTATTAATGGCCTATCTTTACTATATGTATGCTATACTGAATCAAACATACAAGAAAGGCCAAAAATACAGTCAAAATGTTCCTTGAGATGCTTGTCTACTTTTTATTTGTATATTTACAGGGGGAACAATGTATAAAGTCTGGATAAGGGAAGAAATGGAAATATAAAATAATATTAGTAACACTTGCTCCCTTGACATCCAAAGGGATAAGAGAGGAAGTACTGTACTACTTTTTACTATATTGATTGTTGTTGTTAGTTCTACGAACAGGATTTTTGTTTATATTTTGTAAATTTTGGGTTTTAGAATTAATGGGGAATTTTTTTTAAGGAAGAGATAGTAGTAACTTTGGCATGGTTTATCTGAATTATTAATACAGATCAATAATTCTACATAAGAAGCTGTCTTTAGAGAATTAGACCATTGTTTTAAATTTAATTCTATCTAAATGTATGTTTTATTCAGCTAGTGACAAGTTTTTATTGTATTTATTGTATAATTTTGTATTGTATGATTGGTAATGATAACTTGATGCATTATCAACTTTCCAGAGAGTGTTTGCACTAATGGGAAGTACAAAATGTTTTGTTTTAGGTGGTTTTGTTGCTGAATTTTATTTTTAATTTTGTGTGTGTGTGTTGTGTGTTCATTTTTGTTCTTGTTGCTCTTTATACATTATTCAATTTGTTTGATTTTTATGGTAAAGATTTTTTAATGTGTTGTAAGCTGCCCAGAGTGGGGAAATATCCCAGATGGGTGGGATATATAAAAAGAAATAAATATATACGTACATACAAAAGTCAAAATAAGATGTAAATAAATATTCTTGTGCAGTACTCCTGACAGCGAGAGACAGCAGCTCTAAGAAATTCAAGTTAGAGTCGACCTTGGCCTTGCTTGAAGATGTAAGAAATTTAACCTGAAAACTTCTATATGGAAAACATGAACTCTACCACCAAACCTATTATCACCATAGAGCCATTTGGGTTAATACATTTTGTTAATATATTAGGGTTCGCTATGCCTACACTTCTTTAAAGGCAGGAACTATTTGGAAGGAAGAGCTGTTTCAATAAATGACTTCTAGTTCTGAAGAACAACAGCACCATCTAAGGGTTCACATTAAAAAAGGCATACTCCTCACAAAGTTACATCAGATGAGCTCCTTTCACCTCCCAAAAGGTAAGTAAATGTTAAGAGAAGAGCATAGTAAGATCTTTACTCTTGTGACCCACAGCTTTGTTTTAAAATAAACAGACAAAATCTGAATGGTATGGTTTGTGTAACTTGCGGTGTCTAACTGTTTCACATAGTGAAAAGTAGAGACATCACATTGCAAACAAAAATTTGTATAGTCAAAGCAATGGTATTCCAGGTGGCAATGTATGGTTGTGAGAGCTGGACCATTAGGAAAGCTGAGCGCAGAAGAATACATGCCTTTGAGATGTGGTGCTGGAGGAGAGTTTTGAGAGTCCCCTGGACAGCGAGGAGAACAAATAGGTCAATCTTCGAAGAAATCAACCCTGACTGCTCCCTTCAAATTGTAAAGCTAAAGTACTTTGGACATCAAATGAGAAGAGAGGATTCACTTGAGAAAGCCTTGATGCTGGAAAAGGTGGAGAGCAAAAGAAAAAGGGGGTGGCCAAAAATGAGATGGCTAGATGGTATTGTAGAGACAATGGGCACAGAACTGAGCGAGTTGAGGATGGTGGAGGACAGAGGTGCCTGGCGGACAGTGGTCCATAGGGTCGCAAAGGGTCGGAATCGACTGTGCGACTGAACAACAACAACTGTAGCTACTTAACAAGAAGCATCCTGTTAGAAGACAGGACAGACAGAACAACAGATTACAACGTAGGACATATGGTTCAATATCCATTCCAGAGTGACAATGGCAAAACCACTCCTTAAACATTTAATATACAGTAATACCTCGGATAACGTTTACCTCGGATAACACTAAAATCGCATAACGTTAAGTAATCTGGGGAGGAGAATTGGATCGATTAACGTTAAGGTCCTATGGGATGTATCGGATAACAACCGCTAAAGCCTGTGCGGTTACAATGTATCTCTATGGAGCTTTAACTTTATCCGATACATCCCATAGGATTTTAACATGCATCGGATAACACTATGTCATACATACAACTGAGACGAGTCCTATACTTTGTCAGTTAGCAGCTATTAGAACTACAAATTATACAAACCTTATGCAAACAGAGATAGGAATACAGCCAATATCTAATTTTGACAAATAACTGAGATGAAGTAAAATGTGAAAAATTGTGTTCACCATCAAAATTGAACTACACTTACTTCAAGCTGCAGTTCTGTGTATTTTCTTCTTAGTTCAGTGACTTCTTCTCCGGCCTGCATCTTCTTATACAAGTCCAGTTCAGTATCCAGTAGCTCTTTCTGCATCTAAAGAATTAATGAATAAATTTAGTACATAGTTTCTAAACTTGTGTAGTAAGGAAATTTGCAGTAATTTGTTCACCCTAGTACTCCACAAAGTCCAAAGGAACAAGTCCTCAACATAGACAATAGCTGACCTATAAGTGAAGGAACACTGATATTGAAGTTGGACATGTTGTTTATAGGGTGGGAAATGAAAGATTCAAGAGCTGGGCTTGACAATAAATTAGGAAGATAAAGCAGTTTTTTTAATGAACACTCTATCCCAGTCTTATTTATTTATTATTATTTTATATACTACGCATCTGGGATACTCTCCAACTCAGGGTGGATTGCATCATTAGAAGCAACAATAACCAAACATTTCTGTCAAAAAAGGACAAAAAAAGAGAGTAGGTAATGAAAACCTCCTTAGAATGCAATATGACTCAGATTTATGTCATAATCCTGATGGAAGAGGAATGCTTTTCCCAGCCTACTTTTTGTGTTGGATTCTAGTTCTGTTTAGCCAGTAAGGTCACATGTTATAAAGACAGGAATGTAGGTGACTGCAAAGATCACTGGATGACTTTAGTTTTACTATCTATTTAGCTAAGCTACATCTTGGGACAGCTCATGGGGGGAAATTAGAATACAGTACAGTAAAACACCGGATAACGCTAAAACTTGGTTCCATGCGTCTTGGTGTTATCTGATTTTTAGTGTTATCCGATCCATGTTAAAATCCTATGGGATGGATCGGAAAACGTTAAAGCTCCATAGAGATACATTATAACCGCAAAGGCTTTAGCGGTTGTTAGCTGATCCATCCCATAGGACCTTAACGTTATTCGATACAATTCTCCTCCCCAGATTACTTAATGTTATGCGATTTTAGCGTTATCCGATCCAATTGTTATCCGGTGTTTTACTGTATTCCAATGTCAACTGTGCTAAGATCCAGGGAAGAAAAACCAAGATACAATTCTTCTAGGAAATCTGTCTACCACTGTTTAAACCTCACACACTGGAACAGAATAAGTCACCTGAAATAAAAGGAATCTGAAGGTTAATTATCTAAAAATACCTGTGTTTTTGTTTTCATGTTTTTCAATGGTGCACTTGCCGGGGAAGAGATTCCTTTCAATTCATCCTTTAACTTGGTGATACTGTTAGTCAATGTTTCCAGAGTTTTCATGATTTCAGCTTTGTCCTCTGCCTTCATAGTTTTATTCTTCTCCAGCTTTGAAATCAGCATCTATCAAAATTACACTGATTAATAATAGGCATCCTCTATTCTGAGTCATACTCGGTGAAAGCATACGAAACCAATTAATAAATCATAAGAAATGTCCTTTTGTGAAAATCCAAAAAAGGAGTACTGTGACAACTCAGAAAAACATTTGTAAGGCATAGTGGTGTTGATATGATATGAATTTGTACCACACATCTGTATTATCACACTCAGAGCAAACACATTCATATTCTGTACAGTAATACCCAGGTTAGTGTTTACACTGCACAACACTAAAACCGGGTAACGATAGGAAATCGGAGGAAAAATTTGCACCACACAATGTTAACATTGTGCGGTGGTCGGGAGGGGGGCCAGCAGGTCGTCTCCCTCTTTCCCAAGCAAGCCGGGACTCAAGGCTCTGATCCCTGGCTTCCTTCCCAAGCAAGACCGGGATTTGGAGACCCGAGCCCTGGGCTTGCTTGGGCAGGAGCGAGGCCAGCGAGTGGCCGCTTTCTTTTCCAAGCAAGCCCTGGCTTTGGAGCCTTGAGTCCCAGCTTGCTCAGGAAGGAGGGGGCCAGTGGGCCATCTCCCTCCTTCCCAGGCAAGCCAGGACTCAAGCCTCCGAACCCTGATTTCCTTCCCAGGCAAGATCTGGGTTCGGTGCACTGAGCTTGCTTGGATGGGAGCAAGGCCAGCAGGTGGTCTGCCTTCCTTTCCAAGCAAGCCCAGGGTTCGGAGCCTCAAGTCCTGGCTTGCTCGGGAAGGAGGGGGACCAGCAGGTCGAATGCCTGCTGCCCTTTCCAAAGAGGCAGGTGAGCGGTTGATCCTCCTGCCTCTTTGAAAAGAACAGTGGGGATTCCATGCGTCGGATGCCCGCTGCCTTTTTCAAAGAGGCAGGCAAGCAGTCGCCAGAGAGCCAAGCCCCAAAGTCAGCAGGGTTGGTCTTCAACTGGGAAGCAACTTCCCAGAAGTAGACCAGTCCTGCTGACTTTGGGGCTTGGCTCTCCGGAGATCTCTATCCCAAAGCCCACAGGCCTATTCTCTGCCTCAGAAGGTGCTTCCCAGGCAGAAACCAGCCTTGCTGGCTAGGGGGAAGAGATCTCTGGAGAAAATCTGGGGAAAACCACAATCTACCGCACAAAAAAGTTTCTCCAGCCTCTCTTCAGAACCCCACCCCAGCCCCCAACCTGGTTCACAAAGGGTGGGGGTCTGAAGAGAGGTTGAGAAAAGGGTCCCCAGCCTCTCTTTAGAAACAACTCCCCCCTCCCAAGATTGCAAGCCCCATAGCAATCCAGGCAGGAGTTTCTGAAGAGTTTCCTCCTTCAGAAAGGGAACCGGGCATTTTTTTTTAACGTCGTGGGATAAATGTATCGCACAACATTAAAAACCGCAAAACGTTAAGACTTGTGGAACCAAGTTTTAACGTTATCTGGGATATTACTGTACACTAGTACCCCGAATAACGTTATGACTTGGTTCCACAAGTCCCGTCGTTATTCGGTTTTTAACGTTGTGCGATACATTGAACACACAATGTTTAAAAAAGCCCTGTTTCCCTGGAGGCTGCAGGAAGCGAGAACATCGGGATTTGAATCCTGACATTTTGACTTGCTGCTGCCTCCAGGGAGGTGGGAGAACTTTGGAAACAGCTTGGAGCGGGTTTCCCCACCTCCCTGGACCCGGCGGGGGGGTCAGAGACCCCAAAATTGGTAAAAAAAAGGTCCGGTTTTTTTTTACCAATTTTGGGGTTTCTGACCCCCCCGCCGGGTCCAGGGAGGTGGGCAGACACGATCCAAGGTGTTTCTGGGCTTCCCCGACGTCCTGAGCCAGTGCAGCAAGCCAGAATGTCAGAGTTCGAATCCCGATGTTCTGGCTTCCTGCACTGGCTCAGGACGTCAGGGAAGCCCAGAAACACCTTGGATCGGGTCCCCACACCTCCCTGGACCCAGCGGGGGGGGGGGGGGTCAGAAACCCCAAAATTGGTAAAAAAAAACGGACGTTTTTTTTTACCAATTTTGGGGGCTCTGACCCCCCCGCCGGGTCCAGGGAGGTGTGGGGACCCGATCCAAGGTGTTTCTGGGCTTCCCCGACGTCCTGAGCCAGTGCAGCAAGCCAGAATGTCAGGATTCGAATCCCGACGTTCTCGCTTCCTGCAGCATAAAAGAGGGTGGGGGAAGTTCAAAATTAGCGCACATCAGCTCTAGGGAGGTCGGGAGACCCGATGCGCGCTAATTTTGAACTTCCCCCACCCTCTTTTATGCTGCAGGAAGCCAGGATGTCGGGATTCGAATCCTGACATTCTGGGTCGCTGCACTGGCTCAGGACATCGGGGAAGCCCAGAAAAAGCTTGGATCGTGTCTGCCCACCTCCCTGGACCCGGCGGGGGGGTCAGAGACCCCAAAATTGGTAAAAAAAAGTCCGTTTTTTTTACCAATTTTGGGGTTTCTAACCCCCCCGCTGGGTCCTGGGAGGTGTGGGGACCCGATCCAAGGTGTTTCTGGGCTTCCCCGACGTCCTGAGCCAGTGCAGCAACCCAGAACATCGGGATTCGAACTCTGACATCCTGGCTTGCTACACTGGCTCAGGACGTCGGGGAAGCTCAGAAAAAGCTTGGATCGTGTCTGCCCACCTCCCTGGACCCAGCAGGGGGGTCAGAAACCCCCAAATTGGTAAAAAAAACGTCCTTTTTTTTACCAATTTTGGGGGGTCTGACCCCCCCGCCGGGTCCAGGGAGGTGTGGGGACCCGATCCAAGGTGTTTCTGGGCTTCCCCGACGTCCTGAGCCAGTGCAGGAAGCCAGAACGTCGGGATTCGAACTCTGACATTCTGGCTTGCTGCACCGGCTCTGGACGTCGGGGAAGCCCAGAAACACCTCCAGAGAGATCAGAGGACCCGATCTACAGCTGCAGGGTGGCTGGGGAAGCTGACGGGGACTCCCTGTCGGCTTCCCTAGCCACCCGCCCATGCCTCCGCAGCTGTGGGGTGGCTGGGTAAGCCGATGGGGGAGCCCCCCGTCAGCTTTCCAGCCTCCCCACCCTTGCCTCCGTAGCTGCAGGGTGGCTGGGAAGCTGAACGGAGAACCCCGTTCAGCTTTCCACCCACCCTGCTGCTAAGAACAACTGTATCGTGTAACGTTAAAATCGCGTTACTCGATACAAGATGTTTCCGAAAATCTTGTAACGTTATGCGGTTTTAACGATATACGGTACTCGCGTTATACGGGGTATTACTGTACTCTTAAAAACAACTGTTAAATAAATAGTTAAACCCAGCCATAATGACATGACATACAGTATGAAGTCCTTCTAGTGAGAATTTGGAATCCTCTTTTCTGTGTGTTAAATGTGAATATTGTACTTCAGTTCACAAAATGAGCCCTCCTACTCACAGTTTAAATTTTAAATCTAGTAGAAGGTTTGGAAAAGAAAAGATTAATTTTGCAAATTTTTCTTTCTCTCTGTTCTTTTCCTGTATGATGTCCCATAGAAGCTGAAATCCAATAGCACAACTCAGATTATGCAAAGCTGATGATGTCATCAGACATAGCAATTTTTCAGAAATTTTATATTTCTGATCCTATCTATTACCGAGGCTTCCTGAGGATCCCTTTTATCTAGCAGGGGGTACTAATTTCTGACATATGACTGCAAGATTTATCTGGGTAAATGTAATTGATAACGCAAATACAGTAATACCCCGGATAACGATTGCATTGGATAACGCTAGAATCGGATAACGATTCTGGATAATGATTCTTAGCGTTATCCGAGGCAAGGGTCTGCGGGTGTGGGGTGGTTTGGGTAGAACTACCCAATCCACCCCCCACCCACAGTGGTCTCTGCGACTGCCGCAGAGTCGTGGAAAGGCACGCGCCTTTCCCCCGACCCTACTGCAGTCGCAGAGACTGCTTGTGTCTCTTTCCCTCCCTGTATTTAAACTACAGGGAGGGGGAAAAGAGAGACATGATTGGGAGGGAAAGAGACACAAGCAGTCTCTGCGACTGCAGTAGGGTCGGGGGAAAGGCACGTACCTTTCCCCGACCCTACTGCAGTCGCAGAGACCGCTGTGGGTGGGGGTGGCTTTAAAGGCAGGGAGGAAAAGAAAGAGACCCGATCGCGTCTCTTTCCCTTCCTGCCTTTAAAGCGGTTTGTCCCTGAAGTCAGGGCTTTTTTTTTAGCAGCGTTCGATGCATACATCGGACAACGCTAAAAATCGGATAACGTCATGACTTGTGGAACCAAGTCATAACGTTATCCGGGGTATTACTGTAAAACCAAACCAAACCAACCCTAGTTTTACAAACTACTGCTGGATCTCTAGTACTATTGCAAACATGAAGTATTATTCCACATTTCTTTTACAACACAGAATTTGGCTGTAACATAACAAACACTGTACAGTATCTTGAAAGGCAATGAAAGGCAACACAGTTCCTCAGTAATACTCCAATCACAGTAAGGGTCGCATTACCTTTTGTGTCTCAATGTGCTTTTCTAAGATTTCTTGCTTTTTCTTCCTCACATCTTGCTGTAGTCTTAATGCCTCCTGGAAGTGTAAAAATAATGAACAGCTTAATCCTGGAATTTTTTTAAAAAAAGAACATTTTTAGCAATACTTGATGAAAAAAATATGCTTCCTGAGTAATTACACAAGGGTTAAAAAAAAGTCTGACATATTCATCATGTATACTGCTCTGATTAGACATCCATCTTCACATACTTGAGAGGTGTGTGTGTGTGTGCAGAACAGACAACAATAATCTTCTGGACATTGTAAATATCTTCCTATTAGCTCATCCAGAAGGAAATATCCGTGCACTCACTGAAGTAAAATAGATAATGTACTAGTCCGGCAATTCATTTAAACCACAGGAAAATGTGAGAATTGTATTCATGAAAGGTTTGTGTAACTTGCTGTGGCTAACTGACAAGGTGTCAGGGCATATCCTAATCACATGCTTTACTCTATAGCTAAGATATGCCCTAGTAGCTTGTCAATTAGTTGCAATTAACCATGGGATTCCCCTTAAAGAGCTCCAAATAGATCAGTATGTCAGAATCAGGTATCTGAATAAATCTGAAATCTGTTTAGAATGAATGGCACATCAAAACTCTGGCAGGGGAAAGTAACCATCTAAAGCACAAAGTTTGATGTTTTAAAATAGGATTAGAGAGGGGCAATACAATTCTGTCATCATAATGACAGCAATTTCTGTATTTTTCACTTTTAAAAATAAGAATATTTTATATATTCTATACTTTAAGGTCTACATAAATGTTAAATTGCCAGTTTCAAGTGGTTAAAAATTAATCCCCAAAGCTAATGTGACTACACATATTTACATTCCTTTGACATTTTCAGTAAATAATTCTGAATTCTCTCTTCTGTTCATTTAATTCACCTCCATGAAGTACCTCTTTAAATGATAAACAGCAAACTGTTCTATTTATGTTAAAAATATAAATGTTTATTTCAACTATAACTGAATGGATGTATCCAGTTAACTACAACAGAAAATTAACAAGATTAATTACTATAAAAATCTTAAATTTCATAACTTGAAATGAACAATTATAAAAGAAAACACACACAGCTAAACAGGGTACATGTTACGAATCCAATAGGGAAAAATTCACCAGGATAAATTAGAGAAACAAATATTTCTGGAATGTTTACACATCTGCTTTAGCCAGCTATTTTCATAGTTATCTGTAGAGCTTTGGCTAGAACAGGGGTGCCCAAACTACGGCCCAGAGGCTGGCCCCGGCCCCATACGCCACTTCATCTGAGCCACGAAGCCCTCGTCGCTCCTGGAAGCGGAAGTAAAATGCACCCATATGGCGAGATGGGCTGAATGGGCACATTTTACTTCTGCTTCCAGGAGTTATGAGAGCTTCGTGGGCCAGATGAATTGGCACAGGGGGCCGGAGCTGGGCCCTGGCCCATAGTTTGGGCACCCTGAAACACATGACTGGTCTGCGACCCAAAAAGTTTGAGCACCCCTATTCTAGAACCTTATTTGACTAAAAAGATACAGGTTTTGTAAACTACCAAACCATATACACTATCTTGGCAAAATATACATCTCAAATTTATGTAGAGAAGGGGAAATTGACTCTAACTGTTACAACACTAGGCTTTTATATTATTTAAACTCACTTTTCTATAACTAAGCAACAATTTTATCTGAGAAATGGAGGTGGAACACATAATGTAAACTAAATAATTTCTTTTGTTTCTTTCAGTAACACTAACAATGAATAAACATGGCAAAATCTAAATGATGGACTGAAAATTAAAACAAAAACAGGGCCTAATGTAGATCACTGATCTCTAACTAAGAGATCTTGAAAGTTAACTGGTAAAATAAGTCTTACTCATGAGATAATCAAGTCACTGCCTCTGCCTACCGGGACAACTTCCTTTTCTAACAAGCAGCCAGACTGGAGTTCAGCCTATCCTACCTATAAAGACCTCCAGCTAAGTCTTTTTTCCAGATGAGCAGAATTTAAGTGTGGGTCTGACACACAGAACTCCTAGAATGAATAATTTTGCTATTTGGAGTTTAGAAACTAAATGGCAATTGTAAGAGTGTTTTATGGTAAAAAGGAAGAACACAAAATGAGCTCTAGAATCTGTGTTTATATAGATAAAATCAACAGATTGGAAATACCAAAAAAGGAAAATGAAATCAATATAACTATAGTAAGGATCATCCAAAATATACAAGCTCATATACTGGTTAAAATAGAACAATGTTAGATTTTTCCTTATTTTTGATTATCAGTTCTTGAGAAGCCATTCCGCTGAAACCTGCGAAAGAACTACAGAATGAATTCATCAAAAGGTGGCTTCATTGTGGCACTATAAGGTCTGACCTAGATACGGAAGAATATAAGATGGTGCTTGCTTTTTCCATGTACTGTATTTCTTAAAATCAAAGATGTTTAAATAGTCTGAGAAAGAATGTCCTTCTTATAGAATAGGGGTGCCCAAACTTTGGCCTGTGGGCTGGATCTGGCCCCAGACGCCAATTTATCCAGCCTGCGCCGCCTTTGTTACTCACAGAAGCAGAAGTGAAATGGATGGGGGCGTTCTGCTTCTGTAAGCAATGAGGGTGGCATAGGCCAGATGAATTGGCATCAGGGGCTGGATCCGGCCTATGGGTATCCCTGTTATAGAAGATAGATTTCTTTTGATCCAATGTAGTTTAGTGCAAAATGAATAATCTTACATGACACAAACATCTAAAGCACTTTTTTCTTTTCTTTCTTTCTTTTTGTTTGTTTCAGTGATTTTCTACAATGCCATAAAAACACTTATTTGAACTTAAAATCCTGTGATAGAACAGCATACATAAATAAAAACACAATGCTATTTGATTCTGGGTGTACGAATGGAAAATGATCAAGATCTTTGTGACTTTTATGTAGTGATGACAAGAATGATAAAATATTATGTCTAAGAATAAGGGACACAAAGTGAAGTTTCTAATAAAGTTTATCATTTGTATTTCTTACATGAAATTATGATCAACAGCTTAGAAATTAAAAATGAATCTTGGTTAAAAACAAAACAATATTATTCTAATAAAGAATAAATTACTTTCCTTTGCTTACGTTTTACTTGATGATAATCTAACATTCCTAAAAATGAACATATAAATTCCTAAAGGGAATGTATTAAATGTGAATATAGAATTATAGCAACTTGCTGAACCATATTTACTAAACATAGTTCTAAGAAATATTATGGAGAATGCTATGTTTACATAAGATCTGTTTGTAAAACTGCATAAACCTTAGAGAAAATGACTGCTTCCTTCTCATCCAAATTGAATGCAAATGAAAATAGTGATAGTTCAATGGATACTGTGAAAATTAAGAAATAAAAAACAACCACACATCATAAATATTTTTAGAAGTATAAGTGGATTCAATTTTAGAAGAATGAGGTGGTTTGAAAAGGAGGCAAGGTCTAATATGCAAAATGAGGAAGTGCACTGGTATAATTTTTTTTGAAAAAACCTGCACCATCAAGAAGTTAGACAGACAATCCAAAAATTATACAACAGCAACACTAAATATGTATTACTGTAACATATTACAAAATAAAGTTCTATCTTAACATAAAAGCACTAAAGCAGTTCAGCAATATTATAGTTTCAGGGTAGACAATTTGAAGTGGCAATATTGATTATGGTAACTGGAATAGATGTTTATCTCTTGATTTTAAAGTGTAAGGTCTTTATATTTTCTAACTCTACATGATATATTGCCTAAATCAGGGATTCTCAACCTGTGGCACAGATGTGGCCCACAGCATCATTTCATGTGGCCCACCAACACCTCCACAACACCAGGAAGTGCCATGTGGTGGAGGAAGGGGAAAATGACCATCCAGCCCCCGAAGCTGTCTGAGGGAGTGTGACCCAGCCCCGGCTTTAAAAGCTTGAGAACTCCTGGTCTAAACTGTCATCTCTTTTGACTGCTAACTATTTAAACAAAATATTCCAGGTTCAGCAGACCTGACAATCTGTAATGACATTTCTTCTGTGTAAATAGTTTCGGAAGTCAGGCACAAAAGTAAGCCCAAGCCTCTAATTATAATCAGTCACAAGAAAGGTAACATCTTATCTTTAATGTCTCCTCTCTTTTTGCACATAACTTTGTTTTATAGTTGATGGTGCAACATCAAGTTTGCAGTAGCATTTTCACTTTCACAGTTAACTTAAATATCAGTTTGAAAGCCATTCCTAACTCTGGTTGGAACCGTGATTTGGACACAAGTACAGTTAGCAAACGAATAATGTTACAACCCAGTTTTTAAGATGGGGGAAAAATGAAATAAGAGAAAAGATTTAGTGAAGAAGCTAGCACGTGCTCACAACTTCTCAAAGCAGTCAGAAGGTCAGAAGCATTATGTAGATTCCTGCATCCCACCAGCCATCTGTTATTACAGCTCTAAGTGAACTGTAGAAAAGCAGATAATCAAAGTGCTATCCAACAAAGATTCACCCTAGGTCACGTCAACACTAGAAGCCAGAAAAGCTATGAAAATTATATGAAGGATTCTCACTCTCTCCCTGCTCTACTACCACCTTCAACAACATTTCAGGCTTAAATTGTACTGCATCTGTGCATCAATAAAAGAAAACTTACATGGCTACTAGTGAAATGACTTTGAACACTAGACAGATTCTGAAAAATTTAAGATAACCTACTTTTTTGTAATCTGAGCAGCCATGTCACAAACAGAGTGGAATATTGCAGCTTTCTAAATCAACTGTTGCTGTTGTATATATAAAAAGGGATGGTTAAATTTACCTGTTTTTTCTTCTGTGCTTCACTAGAATCTAGCACGGAAGTGTTAACAACAGGCAACATTTTCTGAGCTGCCTTCAAAGCAGCTGGGTTATACACTGTTTTTGTCAAGCCAGTAGAAGTAGACAACACCTATAGAAGGAAACCATTTTATTTTGCTGACAAATGATAAATAACTTTGCAGTAATTGTTTCAAAGTATTACTTCACAAATAAATATTTGTTGCTGTGATTGTGAAGACCACAGGAATGTAAAAACATGAAGTAATCTTGATTCTGGATCATCAAGTTAAAAAGAAACTTATACTGACTCATGACTCTAAAACTAGTCTTCAAGGATATTTTACAGAAGCTTTAGAAAACAATGGTTACAGAATGGTTACAAGCCCTACATGGTAGTGGGCCAGGATACTTAAGAGACCGCGTCGCCCCAAGAACATCTGTCCGTCCCACCAGAGCGGACCGGAGAGGCTCTCTTGTGGCTCCATCTGCCAGAGCGGCATGCCTCACAAGCACAAGGAAGAGGGCCTTCTCAGTGTCCACTCCAGCCCTATGAAACCTCCTGCCAAATGAATTATGCCTCCAGACAGAGTTGCTGCCCTTTAGGAAAGGGTTGAAGACTTGGCTGGCAGGGCAGGTGTGGGACACCAGTAGTATAGGGTCCCCAGCCCGCTGGTTAATTTAGGAAATAGTCTCTCCCCCTTCTACTCTTTTCCCTTTTTAATCTTTTAACTTTTTAATCTTTTATTTCTTGATTTGTTATCTGTTAAACCTTAATATTGGTTAGTTTTTATAGGGTTTTATAATTATTATAATGTTTTAAAAAATTATTTCATTATTTGTATGTCTGTGATTGTCCAATTGTGATATGAGCCACTCTGAGTTGGGCTAAAAACCTGAGCAGGTGGCATAAAAATGCAAAAATTAAATTAAAGATGGAATCTGAGCACTATCAACATGTCTTAAAACAGCACAAAAGTTGCTGGTTTTTAGGCCAGTGATTTTGGCTGCACGACTCAATGTGATGTGTAAATTGAGAGACTTGGGCTTCTTATTCCCCCACTAAACTTACTAGTGCTGGTTTGCTGCATAATTTTATAAGGCATCCAGTTGTTTTGTTCAAGTGCATGCCACTAACGATTCTGATAATCAGCTGCCAGACAATGTCCAAGGTAACAGTTTGCCATTATCACATTTAGTATAGCCACACATGTAGAAAACAATTCAGAAAGAATGAATAAGTACAATTTGTATCAAAGTGAATAGGCTTGACTAAAGAAAAAAACTGGTTACTTACCTATATTATTGTTTTTCGAGTGGTCATCTGCGAATTCACACATATGGGTTTTTGTGCATGCACGAAGGCTCCCTTGCAATCTTCCAGAGCTGAAAGATGCTATTAGGGATTGGTCCACCCTACTGTGCATGACAGTATGCCTAACAGTTTCTCCCCTCAGTTACAGTAACTAGCAAAGAGTGGAAGTGTGGCAGAGGGGAGGTAGGGTGATTATGTGAATGGGTAATGACCACTTGAAGAACAGCAATTGCAGGTTAAGCAACCCAGTTTTATTCTACATGGTCTCTGTGAATTGCACATGGTCTCTGAATTGCACGTGTGAGTGACTAGCAAGCTCACTTGCTGGATGGAGGGCTGTCACGCAGAGTAGACTGATGTTGGAGCAGTAGCGAGGATCGAGCGACCAAATTTGGCTTCTGCTTTTGTCTGGTATCAAGTCGATAATATTGGATGAAGGTGGACGACTGTGACCAAGTAGCTACCTTAAAAATGTCCTGGAGAAGGACGTCTCTTAGGAAAGCTGTAGAAGTGGCAAGAGCTTCTGTGGAATGAGCTCAGATTGAGTCAGTTAATGGTCTGTTCGCTAGTTAAGACCTATTCTAGCTAGCAACCATTTGGATCATCGTTGAGAACTGACAGAATGTCACTTGCAAGCGCCCCCCCCCCCCCCAGCAGCATACAAAGAGATGAGGGGAAAGTCTAAAAGATTTTGTTATTGATGTATAGAAGAGTATTCTCCTGACATCTAAAGTATGTCGGAATTTTTCCCTATTTGTGGGACAGCAGTGGTGTCGTTGGTTGCAATCTGAACTCTAACTCTGAGAAGTGCCTTGAATGATTCCATATAGCTAAGAGTTTGAGCTTGTTATGTGGTACTTCTGTTCAATGGCTGACCAGTGGGCATGTACCTGGTGTGTGCCACAAAACGCTCCCCATCCTGATGGACTGGCGTATGTTATAATTAGGATTGATGTTTGTGGAGTGGAAAGGTCTGCTTAAGCTGAGGTTTGAAGGCCTAGCCCACCAGAGGAGTTGGGCGCAAAGCTCCAGTATAACTAGAAGCAGTTTGATTATTTGTCCCAAAGTGGTTTGAAGCATGAGAGGTACTATGATTGGAGAGACCTAAGTCTTGCATGCTGTACCACTATCGTGGTAGAAACAATATATCCGAGTAGTTTCTGAGCTGTGAGAGCCCTGATTGATTGGTGGATATGAAATACTTGAACTAAAGTTTGTATTTTGAGGATTCGATCATTTAACAAGCCCTGGCTGATAATGGACCTATATAAGCTGCTAACTGCTGAGGAACCAATTTGGTTTCTTGTAACTGATCCAAAGGCCAAGGTCCTCTAAAAGTTGAGGGCTAAAGGGACCCTTGCCCTTAGAATGAGATGCTATTAACCAGATGCCTATACTGTATATGGGAAGATTCTTATTCCACAGGTTCTCAGATAGCAATGACTGGGGCCATACATTTGGTGAAGACCCTTGGAGCTGTTAAAAGGCCAAAAGGTAAGGCTTTGTATTGAAAGATGACATTGGCCAGGGTAAATCTGTGGGAAACAGTGATGGTCTTCCTATATAGATATGGAAATATACATCCTTTAAGTCAATGAGTATAAACCAATCATTCTCCAAAAGAAGAGGAAGGATGGATTGTAGGGTCACCATTCTGAATTTCCTAGTCGAAATTAAATGATTGAGATGTCTGAGATAAAAAATGAGTCAAAAACCACTGTCCTTTTAGGTGAACATTAACTATTCGGAGTAAATTCCTGAGCCCATTTCTTGTTGGGGGATGTGTTGTTTTGCAATGTATGCAAGCCTAAGTCTGATGGGACTCTCACAAGCAAAAGAGACACCTGAAGTGTCCATCAAACAGTGGGATCTTTTTTCACACAGAAAATACAGGACTTGAGTAGGCCCATAGGGGCCATAAAATAAAACAGGGAGAGCGAAATAGCAGAACAGTAAAAAAATATTAGGGGGGAGGGAGAACAAGGTGAGGAAAACAAAGAAGAGAAGAAAGTGAAAAGGAGTAGACTCACAAGGCCAAGAGAAAAAACTGAGAAGTCAGTTGAGGATGCACGTTCACTAGCATAGAAAAACAAAAACTGAGGAAAGAAGCGGTCAGGTGCGCTATCATGCACAGTAGGGTGCCCAATCCTTAGTGGCTTCTTTTGGCTCTGGAAGAATCCGAGGGAGCCTTTGCACATGCACAAATTCCCATATGTGTGATTCACAGAGCCCATGAAGAAGAATACAGTGGTACCTCACTTAAAGACCATAATACGTTCCATGGGATTGCTCTTTAAGTGACTTTTCTCTTTAAGCGAAACACCATTGTAAGTGACCAATTGTGACTCCTGACCGGGTGTGTGTGTGTGATCCCCGATTTAGTTGTTAAGTGAGTTTTTGGTTGGTTTTAGTTGTTAAGTGAGGTGACCATTCAGAGAAAATTCTGTTCTTTAAGCAAGTTAAGTCTTTAAGCGAGTCACTCTTTATGCGAGGTTTTACTGTATATGCAATATAGAATATGAACTCTTAAAAGGCAACAGTAAAATTGATATTGGGTAAAGAGTCCAACACAGACAAACACACTTATTAGTTAAAGTAGACACACACAATCTTGCCACCACATCACTCTCAACTGGTCCTGGAAACCAGAAAGACACCCCCTTTTCTTTTCTTATAGCATGTTGCAATGCCTATTGGGGAAGACTGAATTGAACATGTGAGTGCATGCACAAGCAGGCATATATACAATTGCATGACCACCAGCCTCGTCCATTCCTGGAAGACCACAGCACTAAGACAGAGAGGTCTTCTTACATAAATATGTATGCAGAAATAGAGATGGAGATTACAAATTTAACAGATTAGTTTTCCTCTAAGGACGTTTCTTTAGAAGAAAATTTAACATACATTATGCCACTTTCACACAGCTTGAATGTCCTTCTCCATCACCATAACAGATGTTGCTGAAAATTGTCTAGTGGGATTTATAACTACCCCCTTCACATATATATTAATAATAAGTTGTAAAATGTCTTATGCTAAAGACCAGCACAACCTGTTAAGAGTCACATGCCCCTCCAATCCACCTCATATCAAAACTGTTTTAATTTTTCCCTTTTTCATTTCATTCATTAATTCTTATCTTTTCAGAGTCACTTTAATGCATATAGAATTAGCCATTCAGTTCTTTAAATTCAGGTCCTGCAGTTTGTATGTGGCAAAAGCTATGACACTATGATCAGCCAATATTATAATGAATTCAGAAGTTGAATTAGAAATTTCTTCCTGGCTTTCTAAGTCACTTATAATTTTGCTCTGTCCCAGGTTTAGCATGCATATACACCCATTTAACTGTGTGATAAACTGTGAACAGTATGGGAATATGGTTAAGATAATGCTTAAAAATGCTTTACTCTTCCACTCATAGGTGTTTGTTTATACACCTGTTTACATCAATATTACATTCTTAAGATAAAGAAAGAATAGATTTACAATTTCAAAAGGTGGGTTAAAGGTTAGGCAACTAAAATTAAATGACTTCTGAGACACTTTCTGACCTTATGAGATGTTTTTATATACAGCAGGATATGAAAATGCCCAAAATGCACAGGAGTATTTTTGGGTGCAGAAGGAAGACTACTCTAAACTAGTCTACTACCTAAAGCCAGAAAACACAGCTTCACAAGTGGAATAGATTCCTTTTTGGAAAAGTTTATTACTGCCTCTCAAAAATACTGCTACTGTTGTTTCCAATTCAAAACATTGCTCTGAACCTGCCAAGTCAGGAAACCAATACAAACATTTTACAAAAAGGCTGCTATTTATTTGCAAAATAAATACTTAGGGGTAAATATTTCCTCACAAGCAAGAGACATTGTGTCAGGCACTCCACAAAAAAACCTGAATATCATTCTGATGGTCCTTTCAAACACAGTTCTTACACACGATACATCATTCAGATTTTTCCCCATTTACTACTCTAGTGCACAAATAACAGGTAAGGGAGGAAGTATGTACATATTTTTGTGTGTGGAACTGTCAAAATTGTGAAATGGAGCTATAGAGTAACAGAGAAAACCTACAAACAGGACTTCACAGAAAGAATTGTCAAAGTTTGATGTTTTTTATATATAATTAAGAAATAAGGATACAGTAATACCTCGGATAACGCTAAGACTTGGTTCCACAAGTCTTGGTGTTATCCGATTTTTAGTGTTATCTGATGCATGTTAAAATCCTAGGGATGGATCGGATAACGTTAAAGCTCCATGGAGATACATTGTAACCGCACAGGCTTTAGCGGTTGTTATCCAATCCATCCCATAGGACCTTAACGTTATTCGATCCAATTCTCCTCCCCAGATTGCTGAACGTTATGCAATTTTTAGCGTTATCCGAGGTAAACGTTATCCGAGGTATTACTGTATAAGAATTGTAATCCTGGAAATGTGAAATGTGATTATAACAGACCAGGGTGCCCATAAATAAAATAAATAAATAATAAAATCTACAGCCTGCAGGCTGGATCTGGCCCACAGTGCCTAATAATCCGACCCACAACGCCCTTGATGTTTCCAGAAGTGGAAGTAATATGTGCCCATACATAACACTGACGTAAAAGTACCCACATCTGTTGTAAACATGTTACAACAACCATGGGTGCATTTATGGCAGCTTTTTGTGCATGCACATTTTATTTCCACTTCCGTTGAGAGGAACCATGTGACTCGCCCGCTTAACAATGTGACCAGCCCATGGCGCAAAAAGTTTGACCACCCTGACACAGACGTTTAGCAACAATGTACTACTTGGAAGAGGTTACTTCAAGACAAAGAGATATAACACTAAAAATGGGGAAAAAATGGGATAAAGTAACTGTTTAGGTAGCAATGTATTTAATGTCCACTGGACATCACTGCATAATAATTACAAACTTCCCACTCTTTCTTATCTAATCTCACAAATAGTAGAGTACAGTACAGTAAAACCTCGGAAAACACTAAAACTTGATTCCACAAATCTTAGTGTTATCCGATTTTTAATGTTATCCGATGCATGCATCGGCTAATGTTAAAATCCTATGGGATGCATCAGCTAACGTTAAAACTCCATAGAGATACATTGGAACCGGCACGGGCTTTAGCGAACGTTATCGGATGCATCCCATAGGATTTAATGTTATGCAATGCATTTTTTTTCCAGATTGCTTAACGTTATGCGGCTTTAGTGTTATCTGATGCAAACGTTATCTGAGGTATTACTGTACAGTAAAACCTCAGATAACGCTAAGACTTGGATCCACAAGTCTTGGCGTTATCCCATTTTTAGTGTTATCCAATCCATGTTAAAATCCTATGGGATGCATTAGATAACGTTAAAGCTCCATAGATACATTGTAACTGCACAGGCTTTAGCGGTTGTTATCCGATCCATTCCATAGGTCCTTAACATTATTTGATCCAATTCTCCTCCCCAGATTACTTAACGTTATGCGATTTTAGCGTTATCCGATCCAATCGTTATCCGATGGTTTACTGTATATGGAAACGTTCACTGGGTCTGCAACTTTAGCAACTCCCATAGAGAATACATTGTGTTTGCTATTGAAATAGACTCATGAGAAAATACATTGAATCTGATGACTTAGGAAAAGAAAAAGGTAAGAAAATGTCTCTTCTTCTCAAACTTCTTTCCATGTTTTGCATTAGCCTCTAGTACTGCATCTACTATGACAGGAGGAAAATATAAACAAATGATAAAAATATTTATACTACATGCTCACTAAAGGGCTGGTGTAATGTAAACAAGATGTCAGCCAAGAAGTTAGCTAGCTAGTTAGCTGCCTGCCCACCTGCCCGCCAACCAATTCTGAGTCAGCTAAGGCAGCTGAGCTACAGCAGAGCCATGCCATGCCAAACTAAGCAGTTGGTTAATATTACGACGGTATCGATAGTGCAACTATGAATTAAGAGGTGTGTTTTCGCGGTGTGTTATAATAGACAAGATTTTTTTCCAAATATCCCAAAACATCCACAAGAATGCATTCTGAGTTATTAAAACCTGCTGAGTGCTAACATTTAAGATCTCTGCTACTATTCTTTTTTTACATTTAATTTAAGATATTCATGATACTAAGACTTTATAGAGTTGTTTAAGTTAAATGACCCTGAAGCACTTTACATGCATTTGTTCACCAAGACAAAGAACCTAGCCACACAATCAATGGCCAGCAAAAGAAGAATTCTGTATTTATCATGTGGCACTCACTTCTTAGTCTTAATCATCACGTTTTGTCATGCAGTTGCAGATGGCACAAATAAAAAAGATTTAAAAAAAGACTGGGTTCTCAAATCCAAACTGGGGTGGAGGTGGACAAGCATTACAGGCAAACTCTTGCCAAAAACACTCATTTTCTGAAAAAGAGGCAATACACTTCTGTATTTCAAGCTAACACTCTAAAATTGACCAGAGGCAAAAAAAAAATCACAGGAAAGTAGAATAATCACCATTACCAACAGGCCACAGGTGGTACTGTTATTTTATTTAATATGTGGTTTTACAATGACCAGCCCTCCAACAAAGGCCCATTTAACAATTCTTAAAATCACAATGTTTTATGAATTCCTGTGCAAACAACAACCATTTAGGTTTTATGAACATGCCTACACAAACACAGCAAACTTTGTTCTATTTGTACTTCACCAGCAGAATGTTCATAATGTTAATTCATTTCCAGACTTTATCACAAATGTTAATATATGCAGGCATTTTTAATTTGTAACTTATGAAGTGCTCAACCAAAGCATGCTTAATATTGTAGTTATACAACAGTTTACTAAACACTATTATTTCCTTACCTTTTCAGTGGATGGATTATGTGGTTTAGGCACATACCCCAGCCTGTCCTTCACAGAGAGTTTTGTTACATTCTAGGAAAAAACAAGAGTTCATTGCTGGAATTAAATATCTTTGTACCCGGTATGGGTATATTTCACTTCGCTTCAAAAGATGTCATGAAAACATCAACATTTATGAAGCATTCAGATTTTTTAAACGTATGCACATCTTCAAGAATTCTTAAGAATTTAAATTATGTAGAGATCTCTAAATGTGGTATGCCCAATCCTTGTCCAATGTAAACATTTTCTATCCAATTAAGAGCCAATACTAATGTTGCAACCATCCCCTCCTGCTCTACAGTGGGAAATGGCTACAAGAAAAGGATTACAACACAAGCTTGACCCTATTGTTTATGGGCATGTAACTGCAGCAAACACCTCTTAAAAAGAACTTGTTGCATCGGAATCATGTAGACATTTCCCTTTTGCATCCAATTAAATCTATCTTTCTTAAAATTATAAATGCATGCTATTTATCCACACTCATTACACAAGGGATTCTAAATAACACCACAGCAGATCCATGAAACTGGTCTATAATGCAGCAAACTTTCTTCAAGATATTCCAGTTATTATTATAAGACAAGACTTCTTAATCTCCAAAGCAAAGACACTCAAAGACTTCCATTCCAGATATAAATGGGTGTAAGTGGCCCATACTCGCCAACAGCCAAAAAAAATTATAATAATCTAAATAGCAGTATCACAACTAATTCTCTTTATGGAAAATGGAGAAGGGAAATTCAGGTAAATGCAACCACTACTTTTGGTATTTCCTAACAACCACACATCCTTTGCAATAAAAGGTCAAGGAGCAAAGAAACAGCTGCTGGAACAGATTTCTTTAACATATAGGAGACGGTGTAATTCAGACAGACAATTGTCCTTGGGAGGGGGGAAGCGTAGTTTGCCCAAGATCACATAGGCGGGCTTTTGTCCCATGAGGCACAGTGGGGTATCAAACTCCCAACCTCAAACTCCCCAGACAGATACCTGAGACATCAAGCCAGCATGCCAATCAATATTGTTACTTAGTTAAATTTATAATCACCTATAACTTGGTTCCACAGGTTTAAAAAAACCTTTTCACTGTACAGTAATACCCCAGATAACGTTTGCATCGGATGCTAGAATCGGATAACTTTTGGAAAAAACTTGCATCGGATAACGATTCTGGATAATGATTCTTAGCGTTATCCGAGGCAATGGTCTGCGAGTGTGGGGTGGTTTGTGTAGAACTACCCAATCCACCCAACACCCGCAGCAGTCTCTGCGACTGCAGTAGGGTCAGGGAAAAGCACGCGCCTTTCCCCCGAACCTACTGCAATCGCAGAAACTGCTTGTGTCTCTTTCCCTCCCTGTATTTAAACTACAGGGAGGGGGGAAGAGAGAGATGTGATTGGTTCTCTAGAGACCCAATAGCGTCTCTCTCTTCCTCCCTCCATGTAGTTTAAATACAGGGAGGGAAAGAGACACAAGCAGTCTCTGCGACTGCAGTAGGGTCGGGGGAAAGTCACGCTGCGGGTGGGGGTTGGCTTTAAAGGCAGGGAGGAAAAGAAAGAGACCCAATTGGTCTCTTTCTTTCCCTGCCTGCCTTTAAAGCATTTTGTCCCTGAAGTCAGGGCTTTTTTTAAGCGTTGTTCGATGCATGCATCGGACAATGCTAAAAATCGGATGGCATGATTTGTGGAACCAAGTCATAACGTTATCTGGGGTATTACTGTATTTGTGTTTTAGATATCAATGTAATTTCCAAGTAGATTTTTAAATAAATGTACAGTTGTACCTCACTTAAAGAGCATAATGTGTTCCACAGGATTGCTCTTTAAGCGAAACACCATGGTAAATGACCAACTGTGGGGGGTACTGCAAACCCCGATTTATTTGGTAAGCGAGTTTTTGGTTGGTTTTATTTGTTAAGCGAAGTGAACATTCAGAGAAAATTCTGCTCTTTAAGCGAGTTACTCTTTAAGCGAAGCACTCTTTATGTGAGGTTTGACTGCAGGCCCCTTGAGGGAAACCGTCCTTCCTCCCCATACTTACGGTAAGAAAGCTGCTGCCTAGAAGAGATCAGAGTTATCTTTTCTGTTAAATGTTATGGGTACCTGAACAGGTTCTGTACTGGCACTCTGAGCTTCAGCTGGTTCTATATTACTTGCAGGTACTGGACCTAGCCGTTCCTTGACTGACTGCTTCATAACAGGTAGAATGGGTTGCTGCGGTAAAGGCTGTATTACCTTAAAAAGAAAGTAAAATCCTTACAAAAGTACATGAGACATTTAATCCAAGCACTTTCTAGAAATTTAATGCACAATATTTTCACTTACTTCCAAATTGAATATTTCCCTGATATCCCAAAAGATTAAACACTTCAGCACAGTACTGTATTTTCTAATCTACTCAGCTCTTGAACACTGAGAAAGTAGTTACGACAGATCATAGACACTACGTGTCACAGATATTATAAAGATCTCTCTCTAGATCCTTGTCCTATAATTTTCTTATTCCAAATTGCTAATTTTAAAATCCTATACAGAATGTCTAGGTAGATGGAAATGATTTGAAATAGGTTCAAATGTGTATTGTCATTCCTGATTATCTCCTGATATCTGACTTATGTCCATTAATTCTTTTGCAGATTGTTCCATTTATGCTATGTGGCACAAAGGGCTATTGTTGACAAACGATGGCATAGATCACATTGGGAGAGGAACAAATACAGATGTCACAGATGTTGTAACATTGTTGAGTCCTGTAATTGTGTTGCTAGAATAAATATGGGGGAAGATTTTGCACCTGGGTTTATAGCAGGGTATGGTCCCCGTCACTGTAGTAGTGTTGTCTATGTCACTATATGTCAATAGTTTCTTGGGATTGGGAAATTGTCTGTAAGCAAGTATGGGGCTGCCACAAAGGGCTTGGGAAAGTGTTCTTGTTAAAGACTGGTTGAAGATAATTTATTATTCACGCGTACATGAGAATAACCATAAACCAGATCTCAAGAACTGCAATACACAGAAATCTGTTTCAAATCATTTCAATATGGACATTGTTCAGAGGATTTGAAAGTTGTGACCGTATAGAAAAAACATTATAGAACAACGATCCAAAGGAAGACAGATAAAATGGATTATATACATATGCTGATATTCATCTAAAAAACTAAATATTTGTCAAGAGTTCTTAAGCCATCACAAAATCTAAAACACTACAGATTTTTGCTGTCTGCTATTATTTTTCTCAACCCAGGTTTCTTCCCTACTATCCATTTACTTATTTTCTGAACAAACTTCCAAAGAACAAAACTAGGGTTTTGAAATGTCATTAATGAAGTTGCTATTCTGGAACAGAAAATTAGAAGACAAGGATCCACAGAAAGACCGGTGAGATAAAAAAATATAGAGGGTGCCAAAAATGTATAAATTTTGAAGAGATTGTTATCTTACTTTTTAAAGTTGAATTGAAACACAGTAACAATGTGTAGTATGATGTTCGCTCAAAAGAATTAACGCTAGTGTCACCATGAGATAGGCCAGGCAGTCAAAGAAAATGGCAGGAGCATGGTTGTTTTTCGAGCAGCACAAGACCATTTCGAAAAGGTGTAGTTGATTTCTCCCCATGTGCTCCTAACTTACCATCTTTTGACTTCTACCTATGAGGAACCATAAAAGATGTCGTCTACCATAGAAAACCAGCTACATTGGTGGTACTTCAGGAAGGAATTGAAACGGCAAGTGCAGCAATACAAGTGGGCACTGGTCAATGTTAGTCAAGCAGTTCGCCATAATTAGAAGTGCCTGGACAGCGATAACCACTTTGAGCACCTCTTGTAATTGCAGAAGTCAAACATGACTTGTATTCATTCTTTTGTTATCAGTACATATTAAGTATTACAAGTTTTGTTTCTTGTCTGATATGCTTGCATAGGCTAACGCAGCTACCACTTCATAAGGAAGTTATTAGTACAGTTATGTACTTTTGCCTGCAGGTAAACTCCCTAAACTGTTTCCTGATATTATTTATAAAATAACCCCTTTTAGCTGCTTTTTATGCAGTATATATTATGGGGGAAATATCAAGGTTTACAGAACTGATCTTACTAACACTACAGAAAATCTTTCTTTTCAAACAGCAGGCTATATGAATACTGGAGTTAAAATGCATCATTTCCAAATTCAGTTTGAACAATGTTATTCATAGGTGTTAGAACAAATGTTCTCTGTATTTCAAAACAACTTGACCAAAGATATATGATTTGCCTACGTCACAGAGTTTAACAAAGATATTAAACTTCTCTCCTTGCAAAAAAAGTGGACCAGAGATCAGTGTTCCAGTCTGTAATTTGAACAGAAAAGGATTTTTTTTTCATTTTGCTTTGAGTATTTATTTGACAAACAGTATGTTACTAGTAATTCAAAGAGAAAATTTTCATTTAATTTCATTTATTCGATTTATATACCGCCCTACTCGGTAAAAGAATATTTGACATTATTAGCAGTATGCAGCAGTGTACCCTGTCAGATGCTGCAAAAAGACACACCACACACCATATACAGTATACCTGAAACCCATGTAAGTGCAACACATTGTTAACCACAGTACCTTCTGCACTGAAGTTGGTATTGGCGGAGCACTACCTTCTCTGTGCCAATAGACCTTAATAAATCGATTATTTAACACTGCTTCTGTGCTTGATATAGCTTTTTTCGCCTCATCATGGGTTGCAAACTGGATGAGGGCTCCTTCTGGATCCCCCTGGTAGGCAACCTATATATTTTTTTAAAAAGATAATCAAGCATGAGAATAGCGATTCTCCAGTAATCAGTGACACAGTACAAATAAGAGTACATGCAGTTGTTATCACCATTTAAAAGCATAAAAACAAGCTGCACTGCAAAATCCAAACTGTTCAACCAATATGCTAGGTATACAGAAATAACACTGACACTACCTGAAATGCTTTATATTCTACAACCTAAGCTATTCTTTGATTTTCAGGAAGTTGGGATGATGAGAAAAGATAAGAGTTTAAAAGAAACAGCGCTAGAATTGCTAATAACCAATTCCTTAGAACAGTGTTTCCCAAATGCTGGTTTTTGGACTTCAATTCCCAGAAGCCTAAGTCATTTCCCCAAAGCACTGATCAGCCAATGTACTGACTTAGGCTTCTGGGAATTGAAGTCCACTAGTGTGCTGTGTACCCCTTGTTGAGAACCACTGCCTTAGAAGATCACTTCCAAACACAAAACTATTTCAAAAGTCATTGCTTTGGAATGAGAAAGGAAAGCATTTTACCTACTGTATATACTTGAGTATAAGCTGATCTGAATACAAGATGAGGTACCTAATTTTATCTGAGAAACCAGGAAAACTGATTGACTCGAGTATAAGCTGAGGGTGGGAAATGCAGCAGCTACTAAAGCACAGAAGGGAGGGAAAGAGAGAAGCCAGAGAAACCCACCTTCGAGCCTGCCCTCCCTGTGCAGAAGAGAGGGAAAGAAAGAAGCCCTGCAATACCAGGTGGTGATGTGGGAAAGAATGAGTGAGGAAGGATACTCCAAAAGGAGTTATTTTGCCCACCCCATCACTGCTAGCTATCAGGAGGCGATGGGGGAAGGAACGGGGGTGCTGTGGGAAAGGGGGAGCCCATTGGGGGGTGGAAAGAGGGCTCCTTTGAAGCCCATCCCCCCCTTGATTCCACCACCGCCAGCTGCTAGGAGGTGATGGAGGAAGGAATGGGTGAGGAAGATCACTCCAAAAGGAATTTTCTCACCTGGCTCAAATATAAGCTGAGTCTGCTTTTTTCAGCACATTTTTGATGCTGAAAAAAAATGGGTTATACTCGAGTATATAATGTACTCATATTTTTACTATGTGCTGGTTGGATAGGTATCTCGATGTGGAGCCAGAGGGTGGGAGTTCAATTCCCCACTGTGACTCCTGGGAGAAGGGCCAACCAGTGTGGCCTTGAACTGGATAAACATTTTAGATTTTGCATGTTACATTAAGAAAAAAGTGACAAGAATACAAAAATGTCCACATATTCCTTTTTATAATCTGTCTTCATAATCTAAATTTTGAGAACCAGTTGCATCTTAATAGATATCACCTACCTGCAAATTTACTAAGTTTCCAAATTTACTGAAATGCTCATTTAGTTTACTGATATTATTAAGTTCTGGAGGAATTTTCCTCAGTTCAAGTTTAGTATTTTCATTTCCAAACTGAACCTTCTTCTGGAAAGCTGGACTGTTTGTTCTGCTAAAACTTGGTCTGAGGGGAAAAACACAAATGTCTGTGAATTGTTTTCGTTGGTTAAGGCCTAGAATTCCACCACAAACATCTAACTTCCAACTTAAGAAAAGTGAACAAATTAATAAAGCAAAGTTGAGGGGTGGGGGAGCACATAAGCAAACCAAACAGCTTCCTGAACCAATCTCAGGATTTAGAACACTCAACATTTATTCCCAAGCACATACCAGCATAAAACATGCATGTTAAAATATACATGTCAGAGGAACGTGTCTGCAACATCTACATATACCCCTAAATTCTTCCAATATTCTCCCATATATCCTAATTCAGCAGCTATCTACACCGAACATCAGAATGCTTTGAAGACATACAACGTGGAGTTAAAACACAATTTGACAACATATTTTTCAAAGTTAAACTACTACTAATGAAGCATTCTGAGAGCTGATCCTTTCTGGATCAAGTGGCTTGATCCAGACAACTATAAGGACCAGAGGTGGCTTAAAAAGTGTCAGAATTTCTTCAAGTTGTACTTATCCATAATTCCTGCTTCCATGATTAGCATTTTGATGTTACAGCATCTTGGTAAACTAATCTTATACACAAACTCCACCATTGCTTGTCCCAAGCCCAGATGAAACAGGAGGAGGGTCCCATAAAACCTTATTGTTGAAGCAATGAAGAATGTTGTTGCCCGCTATGCTATAGTGGCCACTGGCTTAAAAAGGTTGAAAACTCAGGCTCTCAGGTGTAAATTTAAGGTGCTGATGCTAACTTTTTAATGCTCCATATTCCTTCTATACGATAAATGCACTTATCATCTAGAAAAAATGGTTTTCTCCATAGCGGTACCTGGGCTGTGGCATGTTTTCTTATAGGAAGCAAGCTTATTACAACATTGCATCCATTTTATCCTAAGTTTTTTAAAATTTACAGTTTTACACTATAAACTGGTTACAACATACAGTATCTTATGTCTCCCAGATTTACGAGTTTATGATTAGATTTCATCATAGCAAATATTTAAAGGTTTCTGTCACCCTCAAATCCTCTTTGACATGCGAAGAACGTGCGGACTATTGACTTATCCCCAAAACAGGTAGTTCAAGATACTATACATGAAGTTGTCTGTGACAAAAATTAAACTAAAACAACTCTTAGTGCAGGCAGTACACTACATACAAAAATGTAAAATTCTCACTAGAAAACAATGGACTACTTGAAGCTCAAGCAGAGAAAAAGCAGACAGAAATGTTCTACAATTCCAGGTATTATTTCATGCCTGAAGGACTACTCACTTATCAAACCAATTCTTCTTTATTTGAACTCCGTCACCTGAACCAATAGTTCTTTTTCGTGATTCGGAATCGACTACTATCCTCATACTGCTTTTATTGGGAGGTTTTTCTGTGTAGAAAAGAGTATGCTAATTAATTTTTAAATAGAGTTTTCTGTACACTTTATGGGAAGAATTTCTCTCCTTTTAAGTCTAAAAATGGCTTACATTATTTTAGAATGTACCAAGTACTGTATTTCTTCAAACTCAAGGTCAATTAGTTCAACACTGTTCTCTAGTAGATACCAAATTCAGATACATCAAAAAGAAGTACAAGAGGCTACAGAATACATTGCCCAGAAACATTTCTTTTCAACTTTAGATTTTTAGCAGCTGGCTTATAACTTTAAGCCTGAAATACTTGTTTTTCTGACAATATTTTTGAAAAAAGAAAATGGATGGGGGTGTGATCATAGAGCAGTGGTGGAGAACCTATGGCACGTGTGCCAAAGGTGGCACTCAGAGCCCTCTCTGCGGGCACTTGTGCAGTCACACCAGCAGTTTACCCTGCCCCTCTGCAGCAGCCCAATGGGAGTGCTTCCTCCTTCCCCCCAGCACACAGTTTGCCCTGGTCCCCCTGCCCAGCAGCCCAATGGGAGAGTTTGCTCCCTCCCCTGTTGCTGTGTTGGCACTTTGTGATAAAAAGTGGGTTTGGGGTTGCAGTTTGGGCACTGAGTCTCTAAAAAGTTTACCATCACTGTCATATCACTGTCATAGAGGCACAGATTAAAGGTAATGAGTGGGAAATCAAGAGGATCTTGCAAGTTTGCACTTCCTCATCTCTACATATAGTTTCTTAACTCTTTCAAACTCAACCATGCTACAAAATTCTTTTGCTCCACTGGGTTTACACTTGAATTGTTTCTCTTCAAACTTGCATTAGCAAATTTCCATTAACCATTTTCTTTCTAATCATTGTAGCTACTAAGCAAGTTACATGGAATCCAGTACAGTCAACCCTCGTATAACGAAAATATTTTGTTCTACGAGGCTGCTCGCTGTGCGAGTTTTTCGCTATGTGAGTTTTTTTGTATAACGAAAATTCCTATGGGAAAACTCGCATAATGAAAATTTCTATGGGAAAAACTCACATAACGAAAAATTTTCGTTGTGCGAGTTTTTCCATAGAAATTTTCGTTATGTGAGTTTTTTCATAGGGAAAGACCATTTTGCATAGCGAAAATTTTCGTTATACAAGTTGGAAAGGTTTTTGAAATGCCCACTCAGTATGCGAGTTTTTTGCAATGCGAGGCATTCGTTATGTGAGGTTTGACTGTATAGAAAATTTGAATCAACTAAGGCAGGGATTCTCAACCTGTAGCCTGTGGGGCGGATGCAGTCCTGGCACCATTTCATGTGCCCCCCCCGCCTCCACCACACCAGGAAGTGCCATGTGGTGGAGGAAGGGAAAAATGGCCATCCCCAAAGCTGTCTGAGGGATCATGACCCAGTCCCCAGCTTTAAAAGGTTGAGAACTCCTGAACTAAGGGATACATCCAATCATACTCCTAGCTAGAGGAGATCCAGAGAAACCAATGGGACCTGAATAGAAGGTTTAAAGCAAGACACACACGGAGAGAACTATTCAGGGTAGGTACAAAAAAAGAAGCTGTTGGAACTACAAAAGGAGAAATTACATATACAGTAAAACCTCATATAACAATAAAACCTGGTTCCACAAGTCTTGGTGTTATATGATTTTTAGTGTTATCTGATGCATGTTAAAATCCTATGGGATCCATAGAGATACATTGTAACCACACAGGCTTTAGCGGTTGTTATCTGAAGCATCCCATAGGATCTTAATGTTATCTGATCCAATTCTTCCCCCCAGATTCCTTAATGTTATGCGATTTTAGTGTTATTCGATACTAATGTTATATGAGGTATTACTGTATACACTTAATGTTAAAAGAACAAGAAAGTCTATTACATGGAGCAGAGTTGCAAATTCTATCAGATAATCACACCCCAAAGTTATTATGCTTCAAGAGATGCATCACAGCAAAAAAGAAAACAAGCTATTGGAAATAGATAAAATGGCAACATTATGGCACCAGAAAATAGTAAATCAAAAGACAGAGCAATGTTTTCAACATTTCAAGAAGAGAAGACAGTTAGAGACCCCAAAGTGCACTGTATCTTTGTTAAAAGGCAATATGGGAATAACACTTTTATGTTTGTCTTTATTTATGGACCAAATAAGAAACAAATTAAGTTCCTAAGGGATACTTTAGAAAAACTGGGAATCAGCAAATAATCTGAACCACAGCCAAGTGGAGAAATACTGTACTTAGGTACAGGTTCTGAGGGTTTCAAATAGAAGAAAGCTTTTTTGACAGCTTAAATCTTATTGACTTTCTCAAAGGCACCCGCAGCTTCAACTGTGGCAACTAGAAGCCTAGGTTTTATTGGCGAGCACTGATTGTGGTCTTTTTCCTCTCCTACTCCCACCCTGCCATTTACACCCAGGATAGGAAACCTGAGACCCTTCATACATTGCTAGACCACAACTCTGAACCAGTTCTAGCTTACAAAGTCAATGGTGAGGAATACTTGGCAGTTGCAGACCAACAATATCTGGACGGCCACTTTCATTTCTTTAACAGTTTAAAGCAAGTGGGGACTTGGGCCTGGACTTGTCTAATTACAATAATGTATTAATATATTGTTATATAAGATTGAGATACAGTATTTCCATATCGCATATGTAGGACAGGTAGGATGGCACATTTTGAGTTCAGATTGGAATACTATCCTCCTTATCACAAGCCAACTCCGGCCAGCCTACCTGAAAGTTGGGAGTGCAATTTGGGAGGAGAGCATTTTGAGTGGCAGGCTCCCGGATAGAGCATGTCAGGACTTGGAACCACACATAGTCCCCCTCCCAATTTTCAGACAAGAAGAATCTTAAGATTACAATTAAAGAAATCTTTAATATTACCTCTTGGTGGCAGGTCCATATCGCCTGATGTAAGTCCTATCAAATTTGGTCTTTGTGCATGTACTCTATGTCTATACATGGGTCTAGAAGTGCTGGTTATACTGGGCGCTTCAGGATTATAACCATCCGTGTCATAGGTTTCTGTTAAAGAGAAGAAGAGCTGATCATACTCCAACATACTGTATGAGGGATAAAAACCAAATTCACATGAGGCAATCATGTATCAGAAGCCAGCCCCCCTGAATGCTACAAAGTTAACACTATCTACAATAGAAAAATTACAAAGGATATATAGCAGATTTCATAGAACTACGATTTTTAATCAGCTTCTTTGAATAACTGACCTAAACCAAATATTACTATTTTACTTTGGCAACTACTTTGAAATTCTAAAACATTTTGTTATAGGAAGATTGTTTGAGGGATAAAATACATTTAGTGATTCACTGAGCTCACAGAAATAATTTCATATTGCTTTTGACTGTGCCTTTTACAGCAAAACTGCTAACATAATATAGACTGCCAACCTATATTACGTTAGCTAGAATTTCTACTTCTTGTCAAGAACAAATTTTCCGTAGTATGACAATCTATGGGTAACAACCAATGGCTACATATAGGCAAGTAGAAAAACTATAGGCATAACAAAGGAAAACTCTCTTGCACTAACATGACACTGATTATAATACTGTAGAGGTTTAATGAACATCTTGCTTATCACAGGTTTAAAAAACTGCACTACTGTACCTGTAAAAAGAGATGGTGGAGCAGGGGGTGGCTGGTGGTGAATACCTGTTGTTACAACTGTAGGAACAGAACTGGTTGCAGGATTAGGGGGAACATCCATACCAGATGGCTGCAAAGGTGGAAGTGGAGGCGGTGGTCCTATCAAAACCAGAAACAAAGTATCAAAATGAAGGAACAGACAAAAACCCAAAGCCCCAATTCTCCATAGTACAAAATATGCTATTATAACTTGATCATTACTTTGTTCTTGACTTTTAGAAGCCAGTAATATAGTCTACCTTGGTGGCCAAATTCTGGTATTCTCTTTCCAATTGTCATGACAGTTTGGCTCCTACCTTAAGAGTTTATATATATATATATATATATTAGGCAACATTGTGGAAGTCTGTAATTATCAAGGAAGTATTCAGCAATACCATGTTATTTCACCCACAGACGACACTATCCTTTCTTCTTATCAGACTTGACTTCTACATTCATGAGGTTAAGGTTTCTAAGGGCTATGTTCTCTGATTGCTTACTGTATTGATCTGTAGTTACAGTCAAAGCAATTCACTATGGGGCAGAGAAGATCCTTGCCTGGAGGAATATGTTCTGAAATTCCACCGATTGAAGTAAAATTCAAACATGATTAATACTCTTCTGTTGCACCCAGAGTGAATAATGCTGTCAAACCAAAAGATTAAGAAATGTGGTTCACAACAAATTATATAATGTACAGTAAAACACCAGATAATGATTGGATCAGATAACGCTAAAATCACATAACGTTAAGTAATCTGGGGAGGAGAATTGGATCGAATAACGTTAAGGTCCTATGGGATGGATCGGATAACAACCGCTAAAGCCTGTGCGGTTACAATGTATCTCTATGGAGATTTAACGTTATCCGATACATCCCATAGGATTTTAACATGGATCGGATAACACTAAAAATCGGATAACACCAAGACTTGTGGAACCAAGTTTTAGCGTTATCCGGTGTTTTACTGTACACTAAGAAAAAGCATGCCAGAAAATTAATCATACACAACAAAGTTAGTTTGTAATTTATAAGAGGTACCTGTAACAGGTGGAAGGCTGGGTGGTAAAGGACCTGGAGGTGGAACAGGAGGTCTAAGGTTTACAGGAGGAGGAGTAAGAATAGGGGGAGGGGGAGGAAGTCCTGGTGGAGGTGGTCCTTCAACAACTGGTGGCTGGGCTGGAAAAGGCAGTATGCCTGGAAGGTTCACATCTTCTACCACTACAGGGTCACTTCCATGATCAAAAGGACACATGTCACCTCTCATACAGAAGCCCTTTTCTGAAAAGTTAAGTCAAGATATAAACAAACAAATCTGCAGTGTAGTGAGCAATCTAAATTCATAGCTTTCTACTGAATTCATTGAATGTTAAGATTATTTTCCATGCAAAAAAAGGAAAGAAAAAACCTAACTATCCTGCCTTCTTTTTATATTTAATATAACGCAACAAAAGAAAATACCAAATACCAAAGGCATTATACCATTTATGAAGAATATTTACTTATTTCTCCAAAAAAAGACCCAAGGTGGCTTATATTATTCAAAATAAACAGTACTAAACTCTGACTATCTAGGCCAGGGGTGCCCAAACTACGGTCCACACTGCCAATTCATCAGGCCTGCGCCATACCCACAAATGCAGCACACCCAGGAGCTGATGCGGATGCACGTGTGCAAATGCGCCCACTGCCAAGGGCATGGTCAGGCCCACTCAGCTGTTCTGGGGGCGTGGCCAGGCCCATAACACAAAAAGTTTGGGCACCCCTGATCTAGGCAGTGTTTCCCAACCCTTGGTTTTTTGATATCAATTCCCCAAAGCCTAAGTTAATTCCCCAAAGCAGTGATCAGCCAATGTACTGACTTAAGCTTCTGAGAATTGGAAGTCCCCCTGTGGGGCCTGAGCCAAACATGGAAATATACAAAATAAGCATTAAAATATTCAGGTTTAAGTTTCTAGGCTTACCATCATAGTCTCTGCAACGTTTCTTTGGCAGAGGTGGTCTCCCATAAGAGTTGTGATCCAGCTGTTCTTCATGAAATTCTGACCAACTTTCAGTAGTATTATTTCCATGGTGAGCAGGAGCAATAACTGTTATAGTGCTACTTAGTGTAGGGACGGGATAGTGGGCAGATGAAATGTTTGTTACAGAAGAAACAGGAGTATAGTTGTTTTCTAATGGCTCTGTTCTATCCAAGTCATATTTTGGCTTTGCAAGATCTCTCTCTGCAAGAAAAGGTTTGAAAAGGATGCAGTATGTCAAGATAATGTAATCAAGGTATCGGAAAATGTAAGACTAGCTGGCATCTACAATTTAAATCAACAACTATAAAGATTGGCTGAGTAGTTCAGTGGTTTAGGTATTTGTCTGTAAAGCCAGAGAGCGAGTCTATGTAGCCTTGGACAAGGTGAACAGTCCCAGGGCATCTCCAGAAGAAAGGAATGGTAAATCTCTTTTGAGTACAGTAGCCCCCTCTTGTCCAGGGGGGATAGATTCCAAGTCTTAGCAGCGGCATCAATAAAAACATCATGCCACCTCCACACACACATACACACACACACCTGAGGCAAGCGAGAGAAGGAGGCAGAGACTAAGAACCAGATTAAATCTGTTCCACAACCCACTGTATATGGTGAGAAATTATAATTTGAATCCCATGCCGGCTCAGTTGTCACCCAGCTTAACAAGGACCGCAATGGATGCTATGGTTCCTGGGCATCTATTGAAAAATGGACTACAGGATTCAACTCCTTCTGCTAGGCAACCAGACCATGGAGTTGATGAGGTACTGAAAGGCAGTAAAAACCCCAGAAGAATCTGGACAAGGGAAGACAGCCATTCAATTATGGAAGCCTATTATCAATCTCAGCCATCGAAACGTGGATTCCAAAAACGCATGTACCAAATTTGGAAAGAAATTCACTCAGGGTCACTGCTCATCTCTGTTTATAGCCAAAGAGCCAGGGCTGTCTGCGTCTGCAGATGTTTCTGCGGACATGTGGCAGGCATGCCTCAACACTAGAGTGCATGGAATGCTGTTTACCTTCCCACAGAAATGGTACCTATTTATCTACTTGCAATTTTCTTGCTTTTGAAATGTTAGGTTGGCAGGAGCTGGAACAGAAACAGGAGCTCACTCTGTCATGCAGTACTCGGGTCTCGAACTGCTGTCCTACTGCCCATGTCAAGTTCAGTGTCTTAACTACTAAGCCACCACAGACCCTATTCAAATCTACAAGAAGCCAATTTAGCAAAAATTCAACTCACAGCTTAGAACCTTTGTACATTTGTATACAGCAACTCTCACCTCTGCTCCTTGTTCTGCTTCTTGTCCTACTCCTGCTCCTATCTCTATCTCGATCCCGCAATCTCTCCTTGCTCCAGCTTCTACTGCGACTCCTGCTATAGCTCCGGCTTCGTCCCCTTCGTCTGTTATAACGGTCCCTGTAGGACTCTCTTCGTGGTGGATTCCGTTCATACTCTCTCTTACGAGAGCGTTCTTCCTTCTTTCTTTCATCTCGGCTTCTAAATATTTTGGATTACAGATAAATAAATTCTAGATTCTAAATAGAATTAGAAATTACAATTCATATAAATGATAAAGGTGTAACTATTTATTAGCAAGATCAAAAGAAATGCCAATAAATACTCACCATGAATATACATATTTTAAACGATTTTGCTGTTACTGAATAGTCACAACAATGCTGTTAGTATGCTGCTCTATTATTTCAAACAATAAATGCAAATAGAACAATTTTAATTAACATGGTTTTGGGATTCATTCAGTTGTTTAAATACACCTCTTTCAATCACTACCTTTTCTTCCTCTTTACCATAAACCTTCTACAAGAACAAGATCAAGCAAGACATACATGTCATTTGAGTACATTCACATTTTTCTCTCTTCAAAAACCCTATACAGTACTTTTGTTCTTTTCTTGTTATACTACCATTTGCAATAATGAAAACTGGTTAGTACCTGGTTTCTCGATATCGCGAACTGGACTGAGGAGGACTATGATTTAGCCTTCTAGAAAACTTTTTCTCTCGTTCTTCCTCTTTAATCACCTTGATAAAGGAAGATGAAAACCATGAGCTGACACTGGCTAAAATCCAGCAACACAGCTCTGTAAGAACAATAGAGATGACTGTAGAAGCAGCAGCAACAAATTGCCACTAATTAAAGGCAATTTTGGGGGTGCACATAGCATTTTATTTAATGTTGGTGAAACTGAATTGTAGAGATTCTAAATATTCCATATTATGTTGGAGATGTCAGGACTTAAGCATTTATTTTCATGTGTGATAGGAATGTGATAAGATTTTAGAACTTGTTTTTTAAAAGAAACAAATATATATCTTTGATAATGAGAATGGTCAAAAAAGAATTAATTACAAACTCATTAACATTAGTAAGATTAATGATAGTAAAAAGTTAGGGAAATTAAGTATAAATTTTAATTACAGTTGTACCTGGCTTAAAGAGCATAATGCGTTCCACAGGATTGCTCTTTAAGCAAGTTTGCTCTTTAAGGAAAACACCATTGTAAGTGACCAATTATGATTTCGGGGGGGGGGGGGATTGTGAACCCCAATTTATTTGTTAAGTGAGTTTATGGTTGGTTTTGTTTGTTAAGCGAAGCGAACATTCAGAGAAAATTCTGCTCTTTAAGCGAGGCGCTCTTTAGGCGAGGTTTGACTTGTATCTAAATTGTACAGTGAAGTTTGGATTTTTTTTATTATGGTAAGTTGACATGCAATATTAACATAAAAAGGGATTATCAAAAGAGAATAAGTTTAACAATATACGGTGAGGATTTTTTAAAGAATCTGTAGTAATAAAAGGAAAAAGTCACTTATCAGTGCAAGAAACATAGCATTCTTAGAAAGGATATAGGGCTCCCTAATATGGGGTGGGGGTGAGGAGATAATGTTCTCTCTCTAATGGTCCTGGTGGCAAGGAGCACTGTTTGTTGTTAATTATGATTAAGCTGCTAATACATATTAATTTATATTTTATGTTTATTAGGTTTAATAATGTAGTTTAAATTAAAAAAAAAAAGCTATTTGTGATCGATGCATGGATGATACAAAATGTGCAGCTTCAACTTAATGGAAAGTACCATTATTCTTCTTTAACTCTTATGTAGACTTTGTTTGGAAAGGCAATGTAGAAAATTTTTAAATACCAGTAAGTACATGTATCTGTGTTGTGCTTTTAATTTATCGGTTATGTCATTTTAAATCTGTCTGTACAGTGGAGACTGGTTTCTTTGTTGTTTATATTTGTAAAACTTTTAGCTGTTATACACCACCATTCAGTGGTGTACAAATGGATTGTGTGCGCATTCGCACATGCATGCACGTACACATAAAGTGTTGTTACTGCTTTGATCACCTTTTTCCTGTCAAAAGCTGGAGGCATAAATTAAATAAATGCTTTCTCCAAAAAAAAAAAAATACACAATGCAACAAAGGTACATGCACTGCAAATTTCCAAAGAAACCTTTAATCAGTATTGATTTGTCACTGCTGATGGTGTCATTACTACTGCACACAAGAAGCTGCATAACATGATTTCAACCATAGAAACATTTCTTCCAGCAACCAAATAGTTCTTGCCATAGAATATTAATATACATTGTGAACTCCTTGTATCTGCAGCCCTCACTGCCATATCACACAAACCCTCACACAGAATATGCTGTGCCTTAGATAGAACATTTCCCAAGAAATAATAACACAAAAACAGGTTATCTGAAATACTCCTGTACTACTCCGCTCTTACTATTCAATTTACTTCTCATCATCTCAGTGGCTCTTAAATTTACATCCATGATTGTTATTTCTAAGCTCTATTGTCCCCTATTAATATGTTCTTATGATTCAAAATAGTTATGTCTATCCTTAAAAAGCCACACATCAGGAATACCATGGCTTTATAAAAACTGGAATTTAGATACATTCAAGTACATCCAGCATATTAAAAAAAGGAACAAGATACAAAATCAGCAACAGACAGATATGACAATTACTACCTCTTCCTTTTTTGTTTCTTTTTCTTGATGCTGAAAGAAATCTGATTTCAAACTTCCTGATGATGGCTGCTCTGGTGGAGGTAGATAGCTCTTTGTATTCACAGCATCAAAAAGTTTTTCTACAAATATCTGTGTCTCTAAATGATGGTAAAAAGAAAATACCAAATTAATCACTACACAAATAATGATTATATCTTGCCTTTCATCCAGTGAGCTGAAGACAGCATACCGGTATGTGAACATCTTTTCAGTTTTTATGAACATGACAACCCTATTAGACTGAAGTATACTAAGTGGCCCAATGTTACCCAGTACTGTATACTAGAAAGCCAAACAGTTCTTGAATTCAAGTCTTCCTAGTCCTAGCTTAACACTTTAACTACAGTAATACCTCGGATAACGTTTACCTCGGATAACGCTAAAATCGCATAACGTTAAGTAATCTGGGGAGGAGAATTGGATTGAATAACGTTAAGGTCCTATGGGATGGATCGGATAACAACCGCTAAAGCCTGTACGGTTACAATGTATCTCTATGGAGCTTTAACGTTATCCGATACATCCCATAGGGTTTTAATATGCATTGGATAACACTAAAAATCGGATAACACCAAGACTTGTGGAACCAGGTCTTAGCGTTATCCGAGGTATTACTGTACTATGTCACCAAAGATCTCAATAGTAATAACTGGCAACAGCATTTATTATTGTTTCCTGCTACCCAACCCTTTCCATTATTTGGACAGCACTATATCAGATTCTATTACTCAGACATTTCAGGCCTGGTAAAGGCAGCAGCATCATAATAGCCCCATTACACATTATGAACAACTGTCTAAACTCTAAGAAAATATACATACATACAACTGTTGTACAATGAAATTTTCAGGCTCAACAATGTTTTGAAGTGCTGGATTAGCTTCTTTAGTGACCAAACACAAAAGACAAACACTTCAAGCAGATATAGCAAGAAAGGGGAGCATGAAAAATAGTTGCTTAACAGCAACTGGATACATGTTATTCACACAAGCTCAAAAACTGAAACTAATGATGTACTAATTTACTACAGCAGCCTTTGAAATTTATCTGTAACGATGTTTAGATGATTGTACTATACTGTAGGTCTATCTCTATGCTGCAATAGATGGTTTTTATAGCTTTTCTGGTAATTAATGCACAGCTACCCTGAAATATCATTTAAAAAGCAAATGCAATTAAACTAAATTGAGAGTTAACATTAAAAAATCATAGATGCTACATATTTTAGAGCTTACCCTTTTGAAGAAATACATCTAGCTGATCAACACATAATGCCTTTAGTTCTTTTTCACTTTTATCCTTCTTTACCAAAGCAAGAACATACTTAGCAAGGGCTGATGGATCTGCATCACATCTACAATTAGAAAAAAACAACAATATCCAAATCTGTCTGTGTTGAAGTTATTTTCAAAACTTAGTTCAACCTGTGTAGCATGTTCAGTGACGTGTATTCAATAACTTGACTCCTTCCTCTAGTGTTTCACATTTATCACATAAAGTGCTAATAAATACTGAAAAGGTCATCTTTCAAAGTTTCAAATGTCATATTACAACATACTTTGGACCACTACTGTACGTTTTCAGTAAATTTAAACTAAAGCTATTTTCCACTTTAGACAGTTACCAGTTATGTTTAGGGACACAACTGAGTACAAATAAGTATTTTATTTTACTGTACTAACTCAACAATTGCGATATCTGCAACATAACCTTTATCCCAACTGTTAAATGATATTTTAATAGATATTAAAAGAACTAAGGTTTTTATACTATATACTTTCTGTATGCTACTTAATTCTTCGAGCTTGAAAATGAAAATCAGAATTGGTACACATAAGTGCTGGTTCACCAAGAGAACAAACTCATACTCTGTTTCTTAAAGGAAAGATTAGTACTAGTTATTAAACTGGTAACTAGGCCCATTCTATCCAGGTGCAGTAACTATCAGCAATGCAAAGACCACTTGCATTAAAAAATACTGGCATTTCATAGCACAAAACAAAGAATGCTGGTGGATATTTAGGATTGGGTTCAGACAAATAAGCAGCTTTATATAGTGGGCCACAATTTTCTATGAATGACCAGTACTGCTGATGTACAGATAGATTTGTTTCAATGGAACTACAGTCAGCTGTATATACCATTATTTGGCCAGTTCAGTGAGCCAAAGGTTGGGAGTTCTATTTCCCACTTTGCATCCCAGAAAAGCCAGCCTATTTGGCTTTCGACAGTTCCAGGACACACGGAGAAGGAGGAAATGGTAAACCTTTTCTGAGTATTCTCTATATATAAACTCCTGAAAATGGTCCCTGTAAGTCAGAACTGACCTAATACTACACAATTATTATATTAAATAATTATTTTTGATATTTCAAGTTGGTGTTACAGCAAAGTAACACAAGTACTGTACCAGTAACTAGCAACAAGTGTTTTGCCACTCACAGAACCATTTTTATTATATTACAAATGATCATTCACAGGTTGGTCATAAATGAAACCATATGAACTTTACAAAGACATTCTAAAGAAGGTGATTTTTAAAAATATCAGTGGCTCAGCATTTAGAAAAACACAAAGGAAGCTTTTGGAATTGCATTAAGACCTTTGGTAGTAAGTTTGAACAGTGCCAAACCTATTAGAAAATAGAATATACCAAGAAGATTACAAAAAAAATCTTTTTTTCAAGGGCAGAACCAAAGTACTGTACTGTATTTAATTAGCATAGGGAACACTTACTATTTTAATGTACCTATGATTCATTCAGCAATGTCTGTGTACAGTCCACGACTCATAATGGTCAGTCACTATTTTCCATAACTTTTGATACAATAAATGAGTAAAAAAAATATAGTACAGCACTGTAAACTGAATGTCTTGAAACAGTATGTACACATCAAACCAAAACAACATGGTAAAATGAGACACAAATATAATTAAACCCCCCAGGGAAAACTACACCTGCAGCAATACTGGAAATGTTTGCCCAACCTGTAGGTATAGCATCTCGAGGAAAGCCGCCAACACAGAAGATTGAAATATTTTGTTCTGTTACTCTGAACAAACTATTTCTCAAGGAAATAAGATAATAGTTTGTTCAAAGTAACAGAACAAAAGTTTATCTCTACCTTGGTTGTTTTTTATTGATGCTACATTAAGAAAATTAATTTTATCTGCTACAAAATGAGTGGCAAAGTAAGCAAAGTTACTTCAAAGTTACTTTCCTTAAAAAAAACCCTCACATTAAAACATGTTTGGTAGTTAGAACTCACTACGCACTCAGATATCTGATATGTAGACCCCCATCTAGAATAATCACCTAAACTACATGTTTGATACTTATTTAAAAAGTACTCGGCCCTTTTAAATTTTTGACAATAAAGGCTAGGGGGCGAAATGCTCTGAAAGTGCTCACTGTCATATTGCACTTCATTAATCCCTTCAAACAAGTACAGTAGAACCTCGCTTAATGAAATTAATGCGTTCTACAGGACATTTCTTACAGTGAAGTACACTGAATGCAATTTTCCATAGGAATGCACTGACAACCAAAAATACATTAACCGAAATGCAGTTTTCCATAGGAATGCACTGAAAACCAATTACTCCATTCTGAAAAAAAATTCTGTAAACCAAGACACTATTTTCTATGGATTTCCTTTTGTTATGCAATTTTTATGTTAACCAAGCTGTTTGTTAACCGAGGTTCCACTCTACTGTGGTGACTGCTTAGTCTGATCCTCTTTGTATTAATCAAGATGCCACCACAAAGCAGCACTACGACTATAGTCACTACTCAGTAGTAACATTGTACCTACATCCCCTTCTTGATAATGTCAAAAGGAAAAAAGAGCACATACTGTATGTATTTTTTGTTACTGATAGCTGTGGGAAGCTGTATTGTTGTGCTTGCTTGTCTGTCATTTTGCTTGAACACACCCTGCTCCCTTTGACCCCTGAATTTGGTGTATAAAAACCATGTCTGTAAGTTTCACTCCTTTTCTGAACAAGTGGACTTGATCCACGAAAGCTAACAATAAAAATATAGCAGTTAGTCTTTAAAGTGCTACAGTGTTTTTTATTTTGTTTTGTTTGTTTTGTTTTCTGATATACTGTATGTATATATCATGAGTAATAATTGACACAAAACAGCACTGATCAGTCCTGAGCTACAATCAGCAATGGGACCCCAAGAAAGAAGAAATGGGCCTTTTGAGTAGAAGACATAGGTCTACCAACTTTGGAAGCGTAAATCTCAGAATTTTACTAAAAGATATATATCACACACAGAATCACCAGTTTCCCTTCTTCATTAGTATATCAATGAATGCTACCCAGACTATTGGCATCTTTTACATTTCAAAACACTGGCACTTCACTGGGCATTAACAAAAGCTTAAGAATGCCCCTTACTGCTCCAACACACAAAGTCAAATCTTTAGAATCCAGTTGTCTCCTCCTCAAGGGCTCAGCTTTACTTTCCTCAGGTAAACAACTTTTTTCAGACATCCATAGTAACAATTTTCATGATTTCAACATTATCTTCTACTCTTCATCCTCAAGTGACAAACATCCATTCAGAATGTTCACTAACCTCTTCTATGCTGATTCTCAACATGGAGACATAATCAACTTGAAATAAAAAGCAAGATATAGTAACTCTTGAAGGAGAAGAGTGGGTGACAAGTCTATCCAAAATATTTTTCTTAAAAGATCACCTTCAGTTTTTGCACAATAGTTAGAATATGCCACTTATCCTACCAATAAAGTTTTCACCATTTCAGCATCATGCTTTGGCAAATATCAAAACTCCTGCACTTGGCCTTGCAGATCCAAATGGTCAGTAAAATACAAGCAAATTCCCATTGTTAGTAGACCCGTTAACAGTCAGAGAGGGAAAACTTCAAATTAGAGAAAGGAAAAGGTCATCCTTGCTCGAAAGATAGTTGTATCCGACTCTATGGTTCAGTGCTCATCTCTGTTTCAAAGCCAAAGAGCCAGCACTGCCTGCTTCTGCAGATGTTTCCGTGGTCATGTGGCAAACATGACTAGCCACAGAACACTGTTTACCTTCTCACCGAAGTGGGACATATTTATCTACTTGCAATTTATTGCTTTTGAACTGCTAGTTTGTCAGGAGCTGGAACAAAGACGGGAGCTCATTCCATCCTGCAGTATTCAAGTATCAAACTGCTGACCTGCCACCTTCCAGTCAGCATCTTAGCCACTTGAGCCACTGCAGTCCATCTACTAAAAAAAAACTAGAGATCAAACCAAGAAATTTAATTACTTGTCTGTTTTAGTAGAGTGGTCCTCTGAGAGGAGAATCTTAAAATATAGAGTTCTGTACTGACAGTCTGAACATTATTTATAACTGAACTTTCAGTTCCCTAGCTGGTTTAGATTTTAAGTAAAACTGAAATAAAAGTTCTGAAACACACAACTTAGTAAGAGCAAACCAGCAGATTGTATGTAAATCATGAGCGCCAATATCTATTGCTAGTCCAAACTAAGAGCAGATTCATTCCATCAACTGTTGAATGACAATACTTAAGTAAATCCTATTGAGACAATAGGATTACTCTTACTGGGACTAGCAACCAGTTACTGGATGGGGAGACTAACACTTAATTGTACTATCATGCAAATCCAACGATCTGATAGCAGTAAAGTTAGTGAACAAACTAAACTGAAAACATAGAGTTCTAATCTAAATGTGTGGAAAAATTGAATATTCAAAAGTCAAGCAAATCATAATCAAGGTTGCACATCCTCTTGTACAATGTTGCTCTACAGCCTCACCACCTCAAGACAAAACTACCACAACCTAGTTGTCCCCAAATGTACATGTTCTACGACTCTCTGCCATAATATTTTGAGAAGTACAACACATAGGGTGGCACATGTTTGGGAAATACTGCTTTAATTATACAAACCTTTTCCATCAACGAGGCATTAAGCTCGTACCTGAGCCATATCACTACAGACCTCAGGTGACTAAATGCTCTTAATGCCACAAACACACCACATAGGATCACAGAACAACTGAGTTGGAAGGGCCTCTTAGGCCACTGACTTCCAACCCACTGGTTAATGAAAGAATCCAGATCCAAGTAGTATATCTGACAGGTTGCTGTCCAATTCTCTTGAATGCTTCCAGTGTTGGAGTGCTCACGACCTCTTCAGGCAGTTGGTTTCAGTCATACTGCTCTAACCATTAAGAAGTTTTCCCTAATAGACTATATCTGCCTTCCTGTAGTTTCAGACTATTATTACACATCCTGTACTCTGGATGACTGAAAATAGATCCTTCTCTTCCTCTTTATGATTACCTTTCAAGTATTTGAAGAGTGTGCTCCGGTGTCTAGTCATGCCTGACACATGACCATGGAAACTTCTGAAGAAGCAGACAGAACTGGCTCTTCAGCTATGAAACAGAGATGAGCACTGAACCCTAGATTCGGATACAACTGGCTTTCAAGCAAGGGTGGCCTTTATCTTTTACCTATTATATCCTTGTTGCCCTTCTCTGTACCTACTGCAATTTGTTTGCATCTTAAGTGTGGTGCTTAAAAATGGTCACAGTACTCTAGGTGTGGTCTAATTAGTGCTGAATAGAGGGGGACTAATACCTCACAGGTTGGGGGGGGGGGACTATGCTTTTATTAATGCAGCCTAAAAGAGTGTTGACCTTTTGTGAAGCCACTTCGCACTGTTAACTCATATTTAGCTTGTGATCTACAACAATTCCAAGATTCTTCTCACTTGTAATATTAGAGCCAAGTATCCTCCATGTTGTAACTGTGTATCTCTGTCCCCCCCCCCCCAGGTGTAAAACTTTGCACTTATCTCTGTTAAATTTCATTCTGTTGGTTTCAGCCCAGTGTTCTAGCCTATCAAGATCTTTTTTAATTCTGCTCCTGTCTTACAAAGTAGTAGCTATTCCACCCTGTTTTGTGTCATCTGCAAATTTGATAAGTATTCTCTGCACTCCCTCGTCCAAGTCATTTATAAAAATTTTGAAAAGCACATGACTGAGCCTTGGGGTACTCCACTTGTTACCTCATTCCATCTTGAGAAGGAGCCATTAATAAGAACCCTCCGAGTATGCTTCTGTAACAAATTGTATATCCACCTGACACTTGGGTTATCCAGGCCCCACCCTGTTATTTTACTACTCAGAATATCATGGGGCACTTAATCAAAAGCTTTTGCTGAAGTCAAGATATATCGCATCAACGGCATTCCCACTGTCCACCATTGAAGTAACCTGACTGAAAAAACAAAATCAAATTAGTCTGGCAGGACCAAACATGCCCAGTTCCGCCTAAACTGGTTGTCAAAAAGGGAAAAAGTTATGATTATCAGAGGACCCACCCTCTTCGTTATACAGAACATTTTATTTATAACAGCAGCTGAAGAAATCATGGTTTCGATGGGAATCTGCATTTCAAGCATGTCAGAGAGAAAGATTGTGAGTTCGATCCTGAGAAAGATTGTGAGTTCGATCCTGAGAAAGATTGTGAGTTCGATCCTGACTAGGCATCAAGGTGGACTCATCCTTTTGAGGTTGGTAAAATGAGTACCCAGTATGTTGAGGGCAAAATGTTAATTAATTTGTGAACCACCCAGAGAGTGCGCTCAACGTTATGGGGTGGTATATAAAGGTGATCACAAGTTAGTCTTTAAGGTGCACATTCTTCTTTCTTTCTCCCCCCCCCCTCCTGTTTTGTTTACTCTCTGATATGCTTTATATTCAGTCAAGGAAGCATTCGCAGTTATATAGGCTCCCCATTTAATTAATGCGGATTCACGCCTACAACATGAGGGATAATGACCGTATTTCACACCTCCCACCCATAACGAATAATCCTTATTATGGGGTATTAATATGCCTCACCCCCCCCCATCGTGACTCACATGGGCTCCAAGGTCTTGCTGAGCCAGGATTTCAGCGCCTCGAAGTTTTCTATGATCATTTTCACCACCATCCAGAGTAGCCCCACCAGACCCGCCTCCCCGTAGTAGTTCGCAACCCAGCAAAGGCGGCCGCGAGGGGCCCCGACGGCGGGGCCCCAGCCAAGGAAGGGGGCGGGACCGGCGGCGGCAGTTGACACGACACCCGTCGGCGGGCGCACAAGGCCGGCTGTATGCGCGCGCGGCTCCCCCCCCCCGCCCCGAGGAACAAAAGGAGACCCTCTTCCTTTGGCGACCCTTCTTGGCCTCCTCTAGACTAGAGCCAGCCGGCGCCCGTTGGCAAATGGCCCGCGAGACCGCGGCCCCCACCACCACCCTCACGCCGCGCCAGAACAACTAACAAGATGGCGGCGCGGAGATACCGCGAGACTTGGGGGAAGGGAGGGAAAGCTCGCGCGCGAGCGAGAAAGAAAGGCGAGGGAAGGGAGGGCCCCAGGGAAGGAGGAAGCCGTTGGGATCGCTTTTTCCTCAGAGGAGTGTGGGGTGGGGGTACGTGCGTGTTTTTCTGTGTTTCAAGCATGTCTGAGAGAAACGAAATAAAAACTTATGTGACAAATTAAAGACTAACTCTTATATTTTATTTGAGAGTAAACAAAAGGAAACAGCAAAAAAAAAGACAAAAAAAAGGTTATGGCAAATTAAAGACTTAACTCCCATAATAAAGACTAACTCTTGTATTTTATTTGAGAGTAAACAAAAGAAAACAGCAAAAAAAAAAAAAAAGACAAAAAAAGGTTATGGCAAATTAAAGACTTAACTCCCATAATAAAGACTAACTCTTGTATTTTATTTGAGAGTAAACAAAAGAAAACAACAAAAAAAAGGTTATGGCAAATTAAAGACTTAACTCCCATAATAAAGACTAACTCTTGTATTTTATTTGAGAGTAAACAAAAGAAAACAGCAAAAAAAAAAAGACAAAAAAAAGGTTATGGCAAATTAAAGACTTAACTCCCATAACAAAGACTAACTCTTGTATTTTATTTGAGAGTAAACAAAAGAAAACAGCAAAAAAAAAAGACAAAAAAAAGGTTATGGCAAATTAAAGACTTAACTCCCATAATAAAGCTCCTTGCAAGATGATGGAATCAAATTATTGCATTCTATATGCCAACAGATTTGGAAAACACAACAATGGCCACAGGATTGGAAAAGATCTTTATACGTTCCACTCCCCAAAGAGGGTAATGCCAAAGAATGTTCAAATTATCGAACAATTGCGCTCATCCCTCACGCTAGCAAGGTGATGCTCAAGATAATACAGGATAGACTGCAACAGTATGTGGAGAGAGAATTACCAGAAGTGCAGGCGGGTTTCAGAAGAGGCAGGGGGACTAGAGACCACATCGCCAACATAAGATGGATCATGGAAAAAACAAAGGAATATCAGAAACAAGTCTACTTCTGTTTCATTGATTACACTAAGGCCTTTGACTGTGTCGACCACAACAAAATGTGGCAAGTAATTAAAGAGATGGGAATCCCAGAACACCTTTTATAGGCCTCATGAGAAATCTGTACATGAATCAAGAGGCAACAGTTAGGACAGAAAATGGAATGACGGAGTGGTTTGGAATAGGAAAAGGAGTAAGACAAGGCTGCATTTTGTCACCCTGCTTATTCAACTTATACACAGAACACATAATGCGTAATGCAGGGATGGAGGAATCACAATTTGGGATCAAAATTGCTGGAAGAAACATCAACAATTTGAGATATGCAGATGATACCACCCTAATGGCAGAAAGTGAGGAAGACCTAAAGAAGCTCCTGATTAGGTTGAAAGAAGAAAGTGAAAAAGCTGGCTTGAGACTCAATATCAAGAAAACCAAGATCATGGCAACAGGCCCTCTCAGTCCCTGGAAAATAGATGGGGAAGAAGTAGAAGCAGTGACAGATTTTACTTTCCTAGGATCTAAGCTCACTGTAGATGGTGATTGCAGCCATGAAATAAAAAGGCGACTGATTCTTGGGAGGCAAGCAATGAGAAAACTTGGGAACACAGTGAAAAGTAGAGACATCACATTGAAAACAAAAATTCGCATAGTCAAAGCAATGGTATTCCCTGTGGCAATGTATGGTTGTGAGAGCTGGACCATTAGGAAAGCTGAGCGCAGAAGAATAGACGCCTTTGAGATGTGGTGCTGGAGGAGAGTTTTGAGAGTCCCCTGGACAGCGAGGAGAACAAATAGGTCAATCTTAGAAGAAATCACCCCTGACTGCTCCTTAGAAGGTCAAATAATAAAGATGAAGCTAAAGTACTTTGGACATCAAATGAGAAGAGAGGATTCACTTGAGAGAGCCTTGATGCTTGGAAGGGTCGAGGGCAAAAGAAGAAGGGGACGGAGGAAAATGAGATGGCTAGATGGTATTGTGGAGACAGTGGGTGCAGGGCTGAGCAAGTTGAGGGGGATGGTGGAGGACAGGAGTGCCTGGGGGACAGTGGTCCATGGGGTCGCAGAGGGTCGGAATCGACTGTGCGACTGAACAACAACAAGTCAGATGTGTAAGGTCAGAATGTTTATTTTGCAAAAGCAGAACCTAACTCCTCAAAACTGACTCTCCACCAGAGATTCACAGCCAGATTGGTTGCATGTTATTGCTGGTTGTAAATCACTCATTGGGTGATTTACAACCTGAGAGGGGAGGTAGTAAAATTGGGTAGCCTCTGGGCAGGGGAGTGGCGAAATTGGGTGGCCTTCGGGGAAGGAGGATAGCAAATTTGGGATGTATGTATGAGTGATGAAGGCAGCTTCTGTCAGAAGTCACTATTCATGGGGCTTTACAATCCTTAGTGAATCTTGCGATTCCAGCAAGATTCCGACTGGAGGACCAGCAAGAGAACCAAATGCAGGTATATAGGGGTTGTTCATGCTGCTATGAGGCTTTCATCCCAAAATTTGGCCTGGACAGTTCCCATGGAATGATGGGGAAGAAACCCATTAATACACACACCATCCTTGGTAACTAAGCTTCTGTTTCTTTCAGCCAAGATACACCCAGAGTGGTCATTTTTTATAACATTTTCAAGGCAACAATAAAATTGGGCACTTCTCTCCGTGCTTTTCTCTGCATTAAAAATTGTAGACCTAGACATGGTAATTATGCTACAAAGAATGTGTGATCTTTTCATGTTCCACACTGCCATTCTTTCGGAATTTGTCTCAAGTCTTCATCACATGGGGTAGTTCTTCTGTCGTGGCAGTCAGTAAGGCAATGGAATTCAAAAGGCAATGGAAATTGCTTATAAAATGCACTAGATATGGCTACTATAACTGCCACCTTACTACACAAATGTATGCATATTCGTTTAAAAAATAAGTGAGCTTACTCTTAGGTATGTGTATGTGTAGGATTACAATCTTACAATGTAAGCATTTCTGCTTAGAAGGAAAACCCTGTTCAGTCCAATGGGAAAGTTGGTACAGGAATTCTTACAACTCTTTCATACTTACTTACCGTGGAGCAAGCCCCACGGAACACAGCGAGGTCTACTTTTGATTAAACCTACAGAACATACAGATCAAAATCCACAGACTCCAACTACAATTCTCTAAGCCGGGGTGCCCAAACTTTTCGGGCCGCAGGCTGGTCATGTGGTTCATGGTGCTGGTCGCATTTTACTTCCGCTTATGGGAGCGACGAGGGCTTCGTGGGCTGGATGAATTGGCTTCGGAGGCTGGATCTGGCTCACGGACCGTAGTTTGGGCACCCCACTCTGTGAGGATATATCTGCCACTGAGTATAATTATATGTGGAGAGTTAAAAGCATGTATTTCTCCCTCCACTAGTAGGAGCCATTCTATAAGGCAACAGCAGATTCAGAGGAAGGATAACAAGGCCACAGTTCTGTACTTTCCTAAGAGAAAAAGAGCATTTTTTCTCCACAGTCTCCTAGCAGCAGTTGCACTATCAGCATGCAGCATCGGAAGAGAAATTAAACAAGCCTGTTTCTTTGGTTCTTCTGAGACAAAATTATACTGCCTGCCTTTGGCTTCTCTTCTCCCATGACTCTTGGTGGCAGCTTTAAATGTTTAAATGCTTTTCCCTTGACCCCTTGGTGGCAGCTTTTAATTGTTTGTAACTTTAAGAACCGCAGTGGCTCAAGTCACTAAGATGCTGACTGGGAGGCGGAAGGTCAGCAGTTTGATTCCCGAGTACTGCAGGACAGAATGAGCTCCCGTCTTTGTCCCAGCTCCTGCCAACCTAGCAGTTTGAAAGCAAGAAATTGCAAGTAGATAAATAGGGACCACTTCAGTGGGAAGGGAACAGCGTTCCGTGCACTCCGGTGTCTAGTCATGCCTGCTACATGACCATGGAAACGTCTGCAAAAGCAGACAGCACTGGCTTCTTCGGCTTTGAAACAGAGATGAGCACTGAGCCCTAGAGTCGGATACGATTGGCTTTCAAGCAAGGAAAACCTTTACCTTTACCAAACTTTAAGAAATAGATCCTGAATTTCCTTTTCCCCATCTTATTTCCTCACAAAACAATTCTTCCCCTTGTATCCTGTCTTTAGATTGTAGACTGTTATTAATTGTTCTGCAAGGTACTGTGAGACAATACACCACTTAAAAGTGGGATAAACTGGATTAAATAATTTGTTTTATTTATAATAATGATTGTGTTAATATGTAATGCTACACTGTGTTAGTCATTGAGTTACAGGAAAAGATAAGTTCCTAATGTAACTTGACCGAGGAAATTCGGGGGGAAGGCGGGGGGAAACAATAGTTTATATTCTGAATACTTTCTAACAGCAATTCTCAACCTGTGGCCCGTGGGCAGAATGCAGCCTGCAGCACCATTTCATGTGCCCCCTCCCATTGCCTCCACCACAACAGGAAGTGCCTTGTGGTGGAGGAAGGACAAAATGGCCGTCCAAGCCCCTGAAACTGTCTGAGGGAGCATGACCCGACTCCCAGCTTAAAAAGGTTGAGAAATCCTGTTTTACATGAAAACAACCTAGGAGGATTGCTGCAAGTCAGAATTGACTTGGTAGATGATAATGATGGGGAAGAATCATGTTCCCCGTCTTTTTCTGGAGCCAGATTCAGAATCGGGAGACTAGGTTGAGCCACAGTTGGGGGCCCAGATAGATTCAATTCCACCCCAAGGGAAGACCTGTTCCTCATCTTTTTCTGGAGCCAGATTCAGAATCGGGGGTCCAGGGGGATTCTCTTGCAGCCAAGAAAATGACCTGTTCAAAGTATTTTTCTGGAGCCAGAGCCCAAATTCAGGGCCTCGGTTGAGCCTCAGTTGGGGGCCCAGGTGAATTCCATTCCACCACAAAGTATGGTCTGTTCCCCATCTTTTTCTGCGGCCAGATTTAGAATCGGGGACCAAGGGGATTCTGTTACAAGTAGTAGCTTTGAAGAAGGAAACGTAAGGATTTATCTCGACAGCTCAGGAACTAGTTTTGCCAACAAATTTCATGAAGACAAAAATACAGCATGTATCCAACAATAGCAAATGCCAGCTTTGTAATGAGAAGGATGAAACAGATCATCTGATCAGTGGATGCACCAAAATTTCACAGACTGATTATTTGCACACTATAACAGGGTTGCAAAAATTATCAATTGGAAACTTTATCAGAAGTTTGGATATGAATGCAGTAAAAATCATAGGGAACATCAAGTAGAGAAAGTTTTAGAAAATGAAAGAATCAAGATACTGTGGGACTTTAAAATTCAAACAGATAGACATCTGCCTCACAACACACCTGATATAACTGTTGTGAAGAAGAAGAAAGTCTGGTTTATTGACATTGCTATACCAGGAGATGCACAAATTGAAGACAAACAACGGGGTGGGGGATCACAAAATATCGTGATTTGGTTATGAGGGTGTTTTGTGGCTATCACCATCAGATACAAAGCCATTAATAATACATAATGTACATCCTCAAAGAATCACAGGCAAATCCCCTACATACAATACCAAGAAAGGACTTAGATTAGGTATCTAGGGCTGAAATTCTCCATGCTCCTGGAATGCATCAATATCCTTAGCAACACATAGCTGTTAAACAATTGTTTGTAGAATGCAATTACAGTGCATGGAACTTGGTGACATCAAGATGAGGCTGCAGAGCACATGGAGTGGCTGGTCTCTGAGGAAGATGATCTGACACTGTGAGCCAGATTTTTATGGTTCATGTAGTATGGAAACAGATACAAGAGGAATGTCACCATCTGGCAGAAATTGCAGTCAAAATGAATTGCAGGTAATGATCCTCCTTCTAGTGCAGTGTTTCACAACCTAGGCCCCCAGGTGTTTTTGGACTTCAATTCTCAGAAGCCCAAGTCAGTTCCCCCAGCTCATCAGGGTTTCTAGGAAGTGAAACCCAAAGTTGGAAAACCCTGTTTGCGTGAATAGTAGTTATATACTGTATATGCAAACTGTACCTGAGTGATGAAATGTTTCAGTTTGTATCTAGGATTCAGTAGTTTGGAAGGTGGTTACAGAGATTTAGGATGTTTAAAAAGTATACAGATAATGTATTGGATGAGGAGGGTTCATTACTTAAACAGTTCAAACAGATCCTGTAAGATTTCTATTGGAACACACAGTATCATAGGATTTTCTCCAGAGAACTAAGTCAGTTGTCTGCTGCTTTTAGTCTGAAGATCAGCACTGATAAATGGCAAGAGTTGGAAAAGATCATATTTCTTTGTAATGAGCACTAGTTGCTAAGGGACCTCCTAAATAGTTGTTAGACAAATCCAAATCATCACCAGCAGGGTATCAGAGGAGAACAGCTGAGTTACACCAGCAAGAGGCATGAAAGTACTGTAGCACTGTTGTATTTGTTACACTTTAGATAAAGATAAAGAAGGGAGTTATTCTTTTAGTGCAGAGATAACATTATTTTCTAATAAAAATAAGTTTACTGTTAATGTTTGTAGCTGACGTCTTCATGTTTAAGATTCAAAACTGATTTTGTTTAATTCTGAAACTATGTTAAAGTATAAGGTTAAGATTTTAATTTAGACATTTGAATTTTAGTCTTTGTTAGAATTGCTGTTACTACCTCATATTGCCATGAATAACAAGTTTTCATAATGTTTGGATTTTTATAATTTTGAAACATATTTTTAATTTGAAGCCTTCTGTTTCCATTTTTAATTGACAACAATACTTTATCCTTTATGAATATGTATATGCTAAATTCTTCATTGTTAACAAGACTGTTAGCAATGTTCCTTCTATTGTTCTACTCCTAGCATAAGAGGGCTACTTAGTAGAAAATAGTCTTAGTAGAAAATTGCGCCTCCAGGCAGAGCTGCTGCCCTTTCGGAAGGGTGTAAAAACAGTGCGTGCGTGCGCGCGCGCGCGCACACACACACAAACACACACACACACACACACACACACACACACACACACACACACACACACACACACTGTATTTCACAAATACTTACACTAAGATAAATGTCTTCATCTTAAAAATGGCAAAATGTATCTTTATTCTTTTTCTCTCGACTGCAAAACTGTGTTTCCTTGACAAATTCACCTAGCAACAGCTGATGCTTCAGCCAGTTCTGGGATGGTGATAGCACTTCTCAACTAGATAGCACTTCTCAACCAAGTACAAATTCCCCTTGCAGATCTGTACAACATATATATATATGACAATCAACTGCACCCACCTGTATATATATTATACTCTTTCTCTCTCTTTTTGAGATCTGGAGTACAGTGGTACCTCGCTTAAAGAGCATAATGCATTCCACAGAATTGCTCTTTAAGAGAGTTTGCTCTTTAAGCGAAACACCATTGTAAGTTACCAATTGTGGGGGGGATTGCGAACCCCAATTTATTTGTTAAGCGAGTTTTTGGTTGGTTTTATTTGTTAAGCGAAGCAAACATACAGATAAAATTCTGCTCTTTAAGCGAGTTACTCTTTAAGTGAGGCACTCTTTAAGCAAGGTTTGACTACAGTAAAACCCCTACTTATGAAAAAAAGTCAGTTCTATAGGCTTTTGTTTAAATCGGTTTTTTATGTAACTCGAAGCAAACCCATAGGAAAAATATTTTTACGCAACTTGAAGCAAACCCATAGGAAAAATGAAAATTTTATGTAAATTGAAGCAAACCCATAGGGAAATGAATTTTTACATAACTCAAAGCAAACCCATAGGAAAATAATCTTTATGCAACTCGAAGCAAACCCATAGGAAATTGTGTAAATCGGGACATGGTTTTAGCACAAAATCATTATGTAAGTCGAATTTTATGTAACTTGAGGCATATGTAAGCCAGAGTTTTACTGTAGGTATAAATGCCATTTATGAGAGATTCCCTAGAAATTGAGTTTGCTTCTCAATTGCTTCTGCAATCCCACCAGAGGGAGCTAAAGCATTGTTTCTTGCTTTGTTCAGTATACAGTTAAGCCTACTTGGTATATTGTATTTTGTTTTCAATATTCTAAACTTTTTTTCATAATAGCATATGGTTGTGAGGTGTTGGATTGAAAAGGGAAAGGCAAAATTCTTCATACTGCTTCCAGGTGGGTGCTGTCGATTGCCCAAGTGTCTTGATCACAAGGGACAAGAAAAATACGGTTCCTGGAGTAGGATTATTCAGTTGTTGTTTTTTAAATGCCTGTCTTTTCAGAAGAGTGTAATTGAAGTTGGACTTAAGAAAGAGGGAGAAGAGGAGTGAAAATCTGATTTCTGTCCCCAAACCTTCCATATTTGTAATTTTCAGTTAGTTTATAATGCTGACAAACTTACTAATATTTCATTGAAGAAATGAATACGCTCATCTAAAAAAGTAGGGGACTGCGGTGGCTCAGTGGTTAAGAAGCTCACCTTGTTAGCTGGAAGGCTGGGAAATCTGCAGTTCGAGGCCGGGGTACTGCATGACAGATTGAGTGCCCATCTCTGTCCCAGCTCTTGAGGACATGAAAGGAGACTCATTTGGGTGTTCTCTGATCTGAGTTTCATCCACCAAAATCCTTTCAACCCAGAATAATTTCTGACAAGAAATTATTATTTTAAAAGTTGCACAAGGCATTGTTAAGGTTTTATTTTTATCAGCAGAATGTGCTCTATAGAGTTGTGAAGACCCAGCAAAAATCAGACACACACACACACACAAAGTTTTTTCTGCATTTTCCCCTGAAGTCTTTTTTTGTTTCTGTTTTTCGGTGTGGGGGTGGGGTGGGGTGGAAAACAGAAAGATAATTTATTATGGGATATTTTATTTTAGCATGATTAATTAAAATACTTAAGATGATGTATTCATATATTCTACAAATGATTTCTAAAGACTATGTGCAGTATCAGATTATTCTAATTTCTGTCCACTGAAGACAAACAACTCCTAGGTTACAAACTGAACTTTCCAATGCAACAGCAAGATGTATTTCTTGATTTAGGGGGGAATGCTATTGTCACAAGAGAAGAAAAAGGTTTCAGTGACGTTTTTGTTTGTGGGTGGTTCTGTTTGGTTCTTTTCGGTCCTCCACCCATGACATAGGCTCTGCCCACAGTGTGGTAGTGAAAATTTTTGCTGCCCACCACTGACCGGTTAATGTAAGAGTTCTTTTTGTCTTTAGACGATGGATAGCCACTAAAAAGTTGCATTCAGAATTCGGACTCTTTTCCCGTCACTATTTACTTTAACTTCTTGCCTGTCCTGAGCTATTTAAAGTACAGTATTTCTTCCATCAACCATCTACATTTTCTCTCTTGACTACAGGAAAAGTCTTTTTGCATTCCCCCTTAATAGTAGTTCTTGTTCCGATCCAAAGTTCTTATGTTTCATGTTTGATTGAGTTTAATAATGCAGATATGTTCCTTATGTGTATTTTAAATTCATCAGAAATCTTATTTAAATTATATTTAGGCACTATGATTTTTTTTAATGTTGCTTTTCAGCTTTCACCTAATTTATATCATGGCAAGTACCACAGTCTCTCCTGGTCTTTATCTGTCTCCTGTTTCCAGTTATGCATTTTATATGATTTTATAAACAATGAAGGCTGTTTGTACAGTGGTCTGTTTGTTGCATGAAACAAACATCGATGGCTTCACAGAAGTCTACAAGTCATTATCCTGTTTCGTTTCTGACCCCTAAGTCAAATTCATTAATAATTGGCTCTGTTTTGTTCCTTCCTTTTGTGCTCCAATCTCCTGTGATTATTAACAAGTCTTCTGATGTGTGATCAGTAACATCATGTGGATTTCAGCTGCCCAGAGCTTAAGCCAAATTTGCTGCCCACTGGTGGATGCCAGCATCCACTCCTGATAGCGCTTCTGGGAATTGTAGTCCAAGAACACCCATAACCCAAAAAGCGCCGCCCAGGGTGTGGCGCCCTCTGCCCCCCCTACACAATGCCACTGTGTGTGATCAATTTCCTCCTGGATACTTTCATAAAATCTTTTGATTTCTTCTTCTTAAGCATCTGCAGGTAGAGAATATATTTGATGGTGGCCGTATTGCTAGGTTTTCCAAGAAATATGGTTGACATTATTTGAGCAGACCATTCATTATAGCCTCTAACTGTGCTACATTGCGCATCATCACTAGGGCCACCCCATTTCTTCCAAGCTTGACATTTTCAGAATAAAACAATTTATAATTGTCTGACTGAAAATATTCCATTCCATTCCACATAAGTTCCCTTGCATCTAGTACCAGAATGCTTAAACATCCCATTCCCTGCTTTACGGTTTGCGGTTTGCCTTCATTCATGCCTCTCATGTTTCATGTTCCAACTGTATGTGTAATGCAGCATCAGACTTTTCCTTCATCTCCCTGCACATTGGCCACTAGATGTCTTTTCAGCTTTAATCTAGATGATTTTTAACAACGGCAGTAGCCATATTTGTCCTTTCCTCTTCTCCAGTAGCCGATTGATTGCTTTTTGATATAGGAATCTCATATTCTAGCACAATTTCTATTTCATTTTGGATTGTCTCATCATAGGAGTTTCATAGAAAATTTTGCAGTGGTTTGCTATTGCTACTTTCTGCACAGTACAAGTTATGTTGAGTGTCATTATCATTGCCTGTGAAAGATCCTCCACTAGTATCACCTTTAGCCACCACTACTATCTAATAGCTGCTCTTCAAGAGTTTCTCCACTCCTCTCTCCAGTGAAACTATTTATTCTTTTTTACTGCTGAGACTGTTACTCCTGACGAGGGTAGATGCCTCTTAGTCTGATGTCTCAGCTGTGACTGTTCTATCCTGTTAGGAGTCCAGGATCTTGATGGAGCCCAGCCTCCTGATGGCATTGCTCTTGGCTTCTCTGACACCCTCTTATCCAGCGGTTGCCAAGCTTTTAAAGTTGGGGGCCTGGTTGTGCTCCTTCATGGTGGTCTTCGCCATTTACAGCTGTCATAAATGAGTCCGCGGGCAATTCTGGTGGTGGTGGCAGCTGAAGCGAGGGCAGGGGTGAATTATTTGATACCATGGTCCAGATCTAGTCCATGAGCCGTAGGTTGCTTGCCCCTGCTCTAATCCCTTCACCAAACTTAAGTGGGTGAGTAAGAGGGAGGCTATAAATATGGATTTGGTATAATAGAGTCTAAACTTTGCTATAGAAATCCTATAACAATTGGATCTATAAGAATCTGCTGCAATGTGGAAAATATTTTTTTTGGGTTCTAGCTTCTTTATTCAACTCCATTTCGCCATCAGTTTCCCTCACCACACATCTTCCCCATCAGTGCTGCATGCCTCCTAAGCATCCTTAGATCTCGCTTACCTGTTCTGAAGTCCCTTAGGCCTACCATCTGGAATATTTTTAGAGGGCAAGAAGAAATATGTTTGCCCAACTTCAGCAAATCTTATATTTCCAGCTTGAATTTTCAGAGCATGTCTCAATTCCATTATGTCTTCTCAGTGTAGACAGGAAGCAGGCAATCCAGAAAATGTGATGGAACTTTCTGCTCTTGATACTTATAATCTGTTCCTGTCCTCTTTTTCCAGCCACAAAGATCCATTTTGCTTTGTTTTGCTATTCTATGGGGTGTCCCAAAAAGTCACCATACATAAGAAAAACAGATATCTTGGAATGTGGTGGTCATTAGTCATGAGTAGGGGATAATTCTCTCTCTCTCTCTCTCTCTGTGTGTGTGTGTGTAGAGAGAAAGGTGGCCAACATGTAGAGAATATTTGGGAAATATTTTGTAAAATTTTCTAATGAATATTTTGTCAATAAAGATACGTTTAGTTACAATTTCCATTTTCTCTATGTATGGTGACTCTTGGGAAACCTATCAGAAAACAAAACAAAATAAAATGAACAAAATTTATTTTATTTTGTTTTCTGATATGCCTGAACCACAGACTAACACGACTACTATTCCCTCAAAAAAATTGGGAAACCTATATTTCTTTATTCTTTCTACTTAGGTGCTAGTCTTCTTCCTCCGAAAGTATCAACATTCTATAAAATTCTTGATAAAAATTAGATTGTTATAATAATTTTAGAACTGCAGAACTAGAATGGACTCTGGATCATCAAATCTGGCCGCAGTCAAGGAGACATACTGGGGAACTGAACTCTTGACCTCTGGCTCTAGAGCCAAATATCTAAAGCTTATGGATATAGGATTCCATTTCCTGCTTAGATCTCCTTTTCTGTAAAATAGTTTGAGTATCTACAAACCTGAAGCTAACCCTAGATCTGGATGTTCCTCTAATATGTCTGGTACAGCTTTGGCTGCATAGGCACAACCATGAAGAATTCTGACTTGACAGATTTATCAGGCCACAATGAACAGTCTCTGGAATAAAATGCTGCATCACAACTTTTGAAGTAGAGCACACTAAATATATAGTTGAGCTAAAAATAAAATTGCAATCTGACTGGAGGTTTTTGTGAGATGACATTACCTATAAATATCCTGAGGTGGGTACAGATTAGACTAAGCTTGCAGCGGAACTATACAGTCAAAGACTACTGTGAAAATTATCAGGCAATCAGATTTCTCAAATGTCACGAAAATGTAACTAGGGTTATCAAATGGCTATTTTTAAAATATTGATTCAGTTTGAGATATATTATGTTCTTGGCAGCTGTCTTAAAGTGTGCAACTCAAACTTCCAGATGAGTCTGCAAAATCCTTAAATTTGCAATATGTTGTACTAGATTGTAGGTAGCCTGATACAGTATCTCTTTTTAGGCACATCTTTGCATGGTTTCTGGCTATTTTAAGCCCTCAGCTTTGCACAAAAACAGCTGGAAATTATGCAACGGGTCAAGTGATTAAATATCACTGAACTAAATGGACCTTGCTTCTGAGCATGCATTCACAGATTTACAATTGCTTGGACAGCTCTAAAATCTATTGAACTGGTGTCACCATCAGGGTTCCCCACAGTGAATGCAGAGCATATGGACATCCTAATGCAGGGATGCTCAAACTTTTTGGACCATGGGCCAGAGATGTGGTTCAGTGCGCCAGTCACATGGTTCTTCCCACTGGAAGCGGAAGTAAAATGCGCCTTATGATTTGTTTTGCAACAGGTGTTTTGCAACAGGATGAGATAGATTTTAGGCTGCCATTTTCTCTGCTTAAACCAGGGTTGCCCAAACTATGGCCTATGGGCTGGATCTGGCCCATGGGCTGCAGTTTGGACACCTCTGTCCTAATGTGTCTGTATGCTCATTTTTCAACATACACATCCATCTGGATATCTTAGCTGCCTCAGATTTCTACAACAGGGATGCTTTTAAGATGATACACTAGAAACATTTGTTTCTAGCCCAGAGTCATGTACAAGGTGTCTCCAGATTAATGAGATTAGGGAGGGATAATTAGTGTTCAAAAGACAGAACCTGAATTAAGCTGTGCCTGAAAGTCTAATTCATTATCTATGTGTCTTTTTTGAAAACATGTTGTATGAAAGGTGTGTTATGGGTAAAATAAAGTCAACTCAGCATACTACTATTTCACAATGAGTGGATTAGAAAGGCTCAAGGGTTTACCAGAAAGTATCACTAGGTGGCTGCCAAAGACACAATTTGTTGAGGTCAGCACTTTTGCTACCAGAACTACAAATGAAAGCTGTTTCCTTCATTGCATGAGTTTATGTTGCTCAAGAGCTAGTTGTCTGAAAACTGATGTTGTGTTGCTTTAGTCAAGTTTCTTTTTTAGTAGAAAATAAGATTAGATTGTATACACTTCTCTAAATCCTAATTTGGTGTTGTTTTGAATCAGTGGGTATATTGAATTGCTTTGAGAAATACAAGTGGAAGACTTTAATGCTAAATTGAGGAGAATGTGTTTCTAAAATTTATATACAGTACTGACTGGACTCTATGGCATTGTTACATCCGTGAGAAATACAATACCTGCAACTGACTGTATCAAATTGTGTTTGCTTACCACTGAGATTTATGTCAACTGAGTTATGTCAGTGAGTAGAATTAATGTGATTTTGGCCATCTATTTATAATCCACTTTTCTAGTTTGTTCACAGCAGCTTTCAATAACAAATCAAGCACAAAATGCACAGGAAGCCTTCAAAACAACTTCATTATATGGATTTGGAGCACCTGGCTGCCTCCCAGGAAAGAAGCTGCTCAAGTTTTATCTGAAATGTGTGGCTGATAAGGATACATGTCTGGTACTTGTTGGGTCATGAGAAACTGCATGGTTCCAAAGTTCTGCCAAATGAGGCATGATAATGTACACCTAGAAAACCTTCAGAGGATTGCCAGAATGTACAAACTGGCATGTAATTAATGACTCTAATAGACTCAAATGGATCCCATAAGATAGAGCAGAACTATCTTGTACATGCCTCCTAAAATCAAAGTCCTGTTGGGTTCAGTTGGGTTTACTCTGTCATAAGCATGTCCTTTTACAGAACTGCAGAAAAGTATAGACTGAATCACAGCCTTTTGCTCCATCAAAGATACTTTATCTGTACTATATCTTTCTCTAGCTAACATCCTACTCGTACTAAAAATTACTCTTCCCCGAGCAGAAATGTTCCTGCAAGACATTAGACATTTTTGTTTCCCTCCTCTTATCACCAAAGATTCCCTCAATGACTACTAAACTACACACCAATTGACAGAGTATTAGTTTCTTTTCATAATTCTCCTACCAACAGTCATACAAAAAAAGGAAGACAGGACTACTGTACTTAGATTAAGCCACTGTGACGGCAATACTAGGTTCTGCTTCCTTTTCCTGTCAACATTGTTCTAGAAAACAGCTGACTGCTGACTCATAGTGTCTGGTTTTTAAAGCTGGTGTAGCAAATGTGAATAAATGGTAACTTCATATAAACCATCCTTTTAGGAGGGTTTTGCTCAGTTTTCTAAAAAAGGATAAAATGGGTTGGAAGGAGCAGGGACTGTTCCACAGTATTGATTAGTCTTGGGCTAATCAATCTTGCATGTAGAAGTCATTTCTCTGACTTCCTGTGGAAAACTCTGCTTTAAATTCTAGAACACTGGGATCAATTGTATGTTTAAAATAGACTGCTGTTCACAAAAACCTGACAAGGAAGCTTGAAACAGAATAAATAACAATTAAAACAACACATTAAAGCAAAAGTTAGAATGAAATCAAATATAAAAATGACATATATAAAATACCAAAATATTCTATGTGAGATGTTGCAGGTGGGATTTTGATTTTTTTTTTTTATGGTTACTGTATACATATAGTATAACCAATGTAGAACAGCTAATAAAATGTCAGATTAGAGTTCAGGAGATATAGGTTCAGATCCCTGCTCAGCCATGAAAACTCACCCAGGAGAGTAGGAGGTGGTGATGGTAAGCCATTCCTGGAGCATCTCACATACCTTAGAAAGCCTAGTAGGATCTCTATAAATTGTAAGGGATTTAGTGGCATATAAAAATGACTGTCTACATGCAGAGGTGGCCAACCTTAGTGCTCCAGGTGTTCTTGAGGGCTTCTGGGAATTGAAGTCCAGGAACACCTGGGGTACCAAGGTTGGCCAACCCTGGGTCATGGGATAAACATGTCTATAGGATAGATATCTATTACATCTATTATCTATTGAGAAGTGCAGCAATAATCAAGGAGAAGGTTGACATTAGAGTGAGGTTCCTGGCACTGTTTTCACATCTTTAATCCTTTTTTTCTGTGTTATTTTGAAACATTAGAATGACTCAGGAGCATACACGCTTCTTCTTTACTTCCTCTTTTATCCCTTTGGGTGGCGAGAGAGATACTGTACAAGGTTCTTGCTCTGGCACTTCTAACAGCCTCTACTGGTGTTATTTAATCTTGTAATATGTCTCTGATGTTATCTTTCCACCTTCCTCTGGGTCTGCCTCATGGTCATTGTCCTTCCACATATGCCTTGTAAGAAATGAAATTCCAAGGCCTTCTCACCAAATGGGCAAACCACCTTATTTGTTTTCTCTGTATGTAGTTTAAGATTGGTTCTAGTCCAATTCTTTCCCTTATAACCTCATTCCTGATTTCATCTCTTCTAGTCACTCCAGCAGCCTTCCTCAGGCATCTCATTTCCATGGTGACCAACTTTCTTTTATGTTTGTTGTAAGTGTCCATGTTTGGCCCTGGTAACATAAGGTGGGAATAAACATGTTTTATATGAGGACAAACTAAGGGGTGGCTAGGATTGAGCAAAGTATGGCATGGCCTTGTGCCATGGAAACATTACAGCAGCCATGAATACCATCCTGGGTCACCCTGAAATGATCTGGCAAAATGGGCTCAGCTACCATAAACCACTTCTAGTCCTCTTCCACTTCTGGTAGTCCTCTTCCACTTCTGGTAGTGTTGAGGGTGGTGGTGGGCAATATGAAATGGTGCCATGGGCCAGAAGTTGGTCTCCCCTGTATTACAATATGGGCACAATCCTAAGTAGCTAGGCTGACTTTAGGCGAGCTGAGGCTATGTTGTGTCCAAACCCTTCTTAGAGGAGGGGAAGGACTTCAACTGGCCTAAGAAGATAACAGCAGAAGGAAAATAGCACAACCTCAGCACAATTGCCATGGAAACTAACTTGACAGCTACTAGTCAACAACTAGAAGGGGTTAGGCCAGCCTGAGGATACTTGTGCTGGACAAGGGGCCTATGTTCCTTCCAAACCCATCTCAGTTCTTAACTTGGTTAGAATTGTGTACGTGTTTCTCACAGACGTGCAGACTAAAATCCTGTGTCTTTGCATAGTAAGTCACAACAAGGATAGGCTTATTGAATCAGTGGAATTTCCAGATGAATTGACTCACCAAATCCCCACTGATTCAGTGGACCTACCCCAGTGGGAACAGGGCTTCAGGCACAATATTAAAGGAGAAGCACGCAACACTGTATTTTCCTGACACATTTCCAAAGCTTGGAACCATTAATATTAATGCATGCATGTTACTGTTCTTTTGAAAATTGTCTTGTTAACATCAGGCATTTTGCAAAGTATTTATAAAATTATCGTCTTACGTTAGATGTCATAAGTAAATGACATCTCACTTGTAAATTTTAAAAATCCATACGATTAAACTTTCCCCCATTCCCTAAGTAAGTAATGAATTAAAGTAATCCAAAATGTTGATTGTTTCTCAGCCTATCCATCTTTGTTGATGTTAAAACAAGACAAATAATTACCATACTTTCAAAATAATTGTTAATGAATTGGAGGTAACAAACTTTTAAAAAATTAATTCCAGAACCTTTCACCTTCCTGATCTTCTATCCACAGTTGGGACTACGTATATGTTTAGTTCAGAACTCAAGAAAATCAGAGTTAAACACACACACACACACACACCACCACCACCACCACCACCACCCATCACATATAATTATTTCTATTCAAAAGGTGAACTATTCACATGGAGAAAGCCTAAAAGGCCATTAAAACCAAACTACGGCCTGTGGGCCAGATCTAGCCCCGATGCCAATTCATCCATCCCACAAAACCCTCATCGCTCCCAGAAGCAGAAGTAAAGCATGCCGATATGGGCACATTTTACTTCCACTTCCTGGAGTGATGAGGGCCTTTTGGGCTGGATGAATTGGCATTGGGGTCCGGATCTGGCCCCTGGGCTGTAGTGACCAGCCTTCTGAACCACATGACCGGCCCACAGCCCAAAAGGTTTGGGCATCCCTGTTTTAAATCATAGAGATGGCTTATTCTACAGGTGGAGGTCAATAGAGACATGATGAAGATAGAGCAGAACAAGTACTGTATGCGGAAGTGAAACACATCCTGAAAAACGGAAGAGAATCATGATGTTTCAAACTTAGCTGACTCCAGTCATCCTGGTAAATGTGATGGTGTGTATATGTGTACAGTAAAACCTCATATAACGCTAAAACCTGGTTCCACAAGTCTTCGTGTTATATGATTTTTCGTGTTATCTGATCCTCTATGGGATCCATAGAGATACATTGTAACCACACAGGCTTTCGCGGTTGTTATCTGAAGCATCCCATAGGATCTTAATGTTATCTGATGCAATTCTTCCCCCCAGATTCCTTGATGTTATGCGATTTTCGTGTTATTCGATACTAATGTTATATGAGGTATTACTGTATAAGAACCCATGAATTTTTACATTGAAAAGAAGTACGCTGGCTACTGAACTGTGTAGCCTTCTGTTAGACTATTTTCCTTGACTACTAAGCCTTATATGGGAAGTGAATCTACCAGTAGGTTGTCTCACTCCAAAAACAAGAATAGTGCTACTAGACTGAAGTGGTCAATTTCAGTAGTTTTTGTATCCCCCAGTACCTGTCACAGATTTTTATGGGCCTTCATGTCACTCCTACCACAGCTGAAATTGTGTGACAAATTGCACTTCCCAAATTCAGTGGTGGGGAAAATATTTAAAGCAAGCACTTGTTTTCAATGAGGTTTTCTCTATCTGGTTTCAAATTTTTGGTGGATGGTCAAAAGAAGCCATTTAAAGCAAGCAGTACCTGATTGTCATAGCTACTTGGCCTTTGGTAGAGACATCTTTTCTGCTCTTGCATTAGACCAGCAAAGGCAAATAATAAAAAAGATGCTGATAGCTGACTATTTTTTAATATAAAGCAACAAAATATTTTGACACTGGCTGCTTATCTACTCTCATTCATATGCATTCAACATTTAATATCATTTTCTGACTTATTTACCAGGTAATGCGTCTTTTCTTAGTATTAACTTTAATAATAATAGTCGTAGTCGTAGTAGTATCAACAGCAGTTACAATGTATGGTGGCAATGACAACAGTTCCAACTTATGGCAACTCCTCCCAAGGTTTTCTACATAAAAAGTACTGAGAAGTGATTTTCCATTCCATGCTTCTGGAGATGTGGGTCTGTACAGCTTGAACAAGGGTGCACAGGCTGGTTCTTCTCACACGACACACAGTGGCCAATTAAACTCCCAACTTCAAGAGATATCTGATTCACTGAGCTATCCAGCCAGAGGTAGTCTCAGCTCTAGTAACCCATGAAAGAGGTACTGTACAGTATATCGATTTAAGGACAACGCTTGTTAGTATAGCAAATAGTGTTTACTCTTAAAATCCCTTTGGCTATGGTTGTTTTCTCATTCTTTCTTCCTCTGCTGCAATTTTAATCTTTATGATGCCCATACTGCCAGCAACTCAATGCCGAGCATCAGGTGGTGGTTAACTAACCTGACAAACCTGAGGATTAGTGGCCTTGGTGAAGTCCACAGGAAAGGGTGATGGTGCCCAAGTGGATTAAATCCCACTTGAATACATTTTGATGGAAGGCAGCAGCTTCATCACTACTGGCCTGGGGCTGTGGAGGACTTTGCATGCCAAAAGGGAGCAGGACCAGAAAGTGACTCACAGAGCTGGATCAGTGGTACTGGTGTCATGCTGCGATGCAGAAGGAAAATGGAAGACCACTGCATTATATTTGCAGGACAGTCTTCATGGCTGATCACCATGATGATTGTCAATATTCAGAATCAGATATGGTACAAGACGAAGATGCTTTCAAAAGAAAGATTTCTTTTTTTCTGTTTTACATTGCAATAGGCTATTAAAAGGCCATGTTGCTGGTTGGTTGGTTGGTTGTAGGGTAGAAGAATTCCAGAACTTAACCAAAATGGTAACAATGCCAAGTTCTGTTTTTGTTCAGCTTGGAATGTCACCACTTGTATTGAATCATGATGTTTCAAGCTTATCTGTCTTCATTCTTCCTGGTAAACATGGTGGTGTCTATAAGAAACATCCAGTTAGGCCTTCGCATATTTGATATGATTTGTTTCAAAACCAAAACAAAGTCTTCCTCCAGTCATCACAACAGAAAGAACTGTGTATATATTGTAAATAGGTCACTGTGTCCAAAAAGATATGAAACATTCTGCATTGGACCAACATGGGTACGTGTTTGAGGAAACAAAACATGAAAAACCGCAAAGGAACTACACTGTAGTGTAGATAGTCTTCATGTAAACAATAATCAGTTGGTCCTTTTCTGTTTATATGAAAACAGCCTGTGTGGGCTTCAAGGACAGATTTGTCTGGTAATCAGATGCCTTCCCAGCTGTCTCCTGTCAACCAAAGAGCTCTGCTAGATCCGAGGGTGTTCCGTTTGCCCTTTCATGTAATCCTAGTGTGGGCATGTTTAGGAATGAATATTCTATCCTTAAGTAACAGATTTACTCAGGGGCTGTACCAGATGTTGTGGTGTGAAAGTTTTTAAAATTCTGTTATGTTTTTTAAAAATAGAAAACTTTTTCAACGATAACACGAGCATGTGAACGTACCAAGAAAGTTCAGTTGCATTCTGTCTGTGTCCAGTTTAGACCATGGTAGTAGAATTTTCCATTTACTATAACTCAAAGAGCATCCTATAGTTTGTTCACATTTGTAATAGATCTGCTGTTAGCAAGAAAGTAATTATTTCTTGTTATTAATGCAAGGGCAGACAATCTGTGGTCCTTCAAATATTCTCTTACTACACATTCCGTGCACTTCGGTGTCTAGTCATGCCTGCCACATGTCCACAGAAATGTCTGCAAATGCAGACAGAGCTGGCTCTTTGGCTATAAACAGATGAGCACTACAGAACCCTAGAGTCAGATGCAACTGGCTTTCAAGCAAGGGTGACCTTTACCTAATAATCTAATATTATAAAGCTAATACTGTAATCTCTTATGGTTATTTTGGCTAGGGCTGATGAGAGTTGCAGTCTAGCAGCATTTTTCTAAGGAAAAAGATGGAGTTGAAATTAAATGTATAAAGAAACAGGAAGGTCACAAGTTGCCTACCCGTGTATTTTTGAAAGAACGTCATGTTCTGTAGTTTCTTGAGCATACATTGTGTTAAATTTAGTGGGGCTTGCTTTTGAGTAAATAGGCAGGATTCAAATAACTAGTTTGTTGATGGTGAATTCAGCAGTTACTGAAATCAATTTAAATATACACATGAGCAAAAATAAAGTGCCTTTTCTCCTTTTTGCTTTTGCTGTGCATTTTATGGTAGGCATCATTTTTAATTTTTCGCAGCAAAATGGTTTGGGCTGGGCTTACCTATTTCTCTAAGCTCCAGGGCACAGCTGGGACTGACCCGTTTCCTTTGAACAGGAAACTCAGGATGCGTCCAGGCTAACATTCAAGACAATATACGCAGTGGCGTAGCGTGGGGGGGCGGGGGGGGGGGCGGATGCCCCGGGCAGCGCCTTTCAGGGGGCGGCAAAATGTCCCCTCCCCACCCTTTTGCTGGCGAGCGCCCCACGTGCGCTTCGCCGCTTGCCACACACCTCCGTCCGCTCACACCTCCGTCCGCTCGCCCGCCCGGCTGGCCGTCGGGGGGCTCTCCGCCGCCTGTTGCCCCTGGCAGCGGCTTTCAGGGGGAGGCAAAATGTCCCCTCCCCACCCTTTTGCTGGCGAGGAGGAGAAAAAGGGTTTTTTTTTAGGCGGACAATTCAAGGAGGCTCCTTGAATTGTCCGCCTAAAAAAAACCCCTTTTTCTCCTCCTCGCCAGCAAAAGGGTGGGGAGGGAAGGAGGGGCACGCCCGGTCGCCCGCCCAGCTGGCCGTCTGGGGCTCTCCTGGCGGGCGGCCCGCGTGCGCGCGGACGCTGCTCACCTCCGCCCGCCCAGCCACCCACCCAACTTGCCGTGAGACAGGGCGCTCGTCGGGGGTGGGTGGCGCCGTGGCGGGGAGCCCCTGGGGGCTGGCTGGGCAGGAGGAGGTGGGCAGCGTGCGCGCGCACGCGGGCCACCCGCCAGGAGAGCCCCGACCGACAGCCAGCCCGGCGGACGGGCCCCTCCTTGAATTGTCCGCCTAAAAAAAAAAACACTTTTTCTCCTCCTCGCCAGCAAAAGGGTGGGGAGGGGACATTTTGCCGCCCCCTGAAAGCCGCTGCCAGGGGCAACAGGCGGCGGAGAGCCCCCGACGTCCAGCCGGGCGGGCGACCGGACGTGTGAGCGGACGGAGGTGTGTGGCGCGCGCCGCTAGTGAACAGGGGGCCGGCTTCTACCTGGGTCGGGGGGAGGGGGCGGCGGCAGCGGCGAGCTGGGGGGGGGGCGGCGAGTTTGTTCTTCGCCCCAGGCGGCTGAAGACTGCGCGACGCCACTGAATATACGGTATGTGATGGTCCCCAAGTGGATTAAATCCCACTTGAATCCATCTTGATGAAGGGCAGCAGCTTCATCAATACTGGCCTGGGGATGATGACGACTTTGCGTGCCAAAAGGGCTCAGGACCAGAAAGTAACTCATGGAACTGGATCAGTGGTACGGGTGTCATGCTGCAATGTGGAAGGCAGATGAAAGGCCACTGCATTATATTCACAGGACAGTCTTCATGGCTGATCACCATGAGGATCTCTAATATTTGGATTCAGATATGAAGTAGGAGGAGGAGGAGAAGGAAAAGAAGAAGACATACATATAAAGACATACGTACACTGTATATACCTTTCTTTTCATGTGTTGTTTTTGTGTTTTTCTTTTCCCATCTTTTCTTTCTCCACTTTTCTTTTCTGCCAATTACCCCAGTATGTCCATCTAAAATATCTTATTCTCTGTGCCACAAATGTATTTATGTCTGGTGGCTGATTTGGTATGCATCCTTTCCATTCTTCATGCAATTTTGTGAATGGAATTGGATGCCTTTGTGATAGCTGTGCTCAATTTATCTACAAAGAAATCAGCTTTAAAGCTCTTCTGTTGCCTCATTTTTCCTCTGCACATTTTTCTCAGATGTTACTTGGTAACATAAAAGGCATACACTCAGTTCCTACCCCAAAACATTCCATTCTGAACCATTATAAACCCAGAATTGACTTTCGTATTAGGGGTATTATGAATTGTAAAGATGATGCTAGCCACTTAACCATGCAGGAAAAAATATTGACCAGCATTATAAAATAAGACCCAAATGAACATGCTTAGTGGTCTTATGAAAAGCAAAAATGTATAGGACAGCAGTGTGGATTGTAACCTAACTCCGTTAGTAACCTAACTCCATTTTCCACCACCTCCTACTTTAGAACATCATTTGCAAGTGCTTAGGAAAAGGTTTATGAAATTGTTAAATTTTGGTAGTGAAAATCATAACGGAGACAATGCTCTTATTGGGTCCTAACCTGATTAGTCTTAAAGCTGGTTAGTTGCTTGTGGCAGAACACCAACAAATATTTTTTTAAAATGCTAGGGAATTGCCAAAAGCTTGGGAAACAAAATAATATGATCCTGCTCTTCCTTTAAGAAACTGAGTCATAAGCAATTCTCTATATTTTTATCTTAAAAACAACTTTGTGATCTAGCTGACAACAAATAATTTAATATCTGGCTGACCACAAAATAACGGGGAAGCTAAACACCTCCAAATTTTGCAATTTCTGAACTATAACTCTTTCAACTTTTCACCATTAGACTGGTGAGCTCATCTCAAGTTTCATGCTGCTGCTGCTATTACTCTTCTTCTTCAGTGTCTAGGCCAGACGCGAAACTGCCAAAATGAAGGCACCTTTGGGTGAATTCATTCTGCAGTTCCTTTCAGCTCACCTAGTGTGAGAAAGATTAGCTGGCAACACAAGGTTGGCATTACCAGGGTATGCCTGATGGGGTTCAAAAATACCAGTCTTCAAGGAAGCTCTTTCTGTGTACCCCTTCATAACTGCTGTCAAAGATGATGGCAGTTACATCTTTGTTCTAGCTTATTAAAAAAAAACAGATAAAAAGGTAGAGTAACATTCTTTTGTTGTTCTAGGTTTTGAGATTAGCAAGGAGACCATTGACATGGAGAAGAATTAACAGCCAGCAGTCAAAGATTAGGTGGGCAAAATGTAGCCCTCCAGATGTTGTTGAACTGCAACTTCCAGGAACCCTCATGGTGAGCAATACCAGAATTAGATTGCAACTGTATCTAAATGCCATCTTTTGGCTAGCCTTGGATTTGAGTTTCAGGCTGAAACTTGGAGGATTCAAATCACTATTCAGCCACAAATATAACCCAACTAATCATTAAGTCTCATCTTGACTGATCTTTAGGATGTTGTGGAGATAAAGCAATGAAGATAGCCATCTAGACCATCTTAGGGTCATTAGTCAGAAAGCCAGGATAGAGAAGGAGAGAGAGAGAGAGAGAAGGGGGGGGGGGGGCAAGCTTCTATCCGCTTGGAGTTTTAATTGGTGCTATAGTAAAGGTAAAGGTTTTCCTTGTTCAAAGCCAGTCGTATCCGACTCTAGGGGTCCGTACTCATCTGTTTCAAAGCTGAAGAGCCAGCGCTGTCTGCTTCTGCAGACGTTTCCATGGTCATGTAGCAGGCATGACTAGACACCGGAGTGCACGGAACGCTGTTCCCTTCCCAGCGAAGTGGTCCCTATTTATATACTTGCAATTTCTTGCTTTCGAATTACTAGGTTGGCACCTTAGAATTTGATACCTCTTCTGATTACTGTGTAGCTCAGGTCACATTGATAAATAGCAGGAAAGTAAGATAATGTCATAGGCGAAGGAACATCTGGATCCCCTCTTTTTCTGCTGCCATATACATTTTCTAGCCCTTTTACATTTTCTAGTAAATGTTGGCTTCTCCTTATGTACCCAGCCTGACAGCCTCAGTTTAGTCCTTTTTTCTAGTAGGGAAAAGTCCTGGATTGACTTGTTCTGCATGTATTTTGTGCCATCAAATGTTTTGTGGCATCAAAAGGCGACCCTGAGAGGATTTTTCAAGGCAAGTGAGATATTTTAAGGAGATTTTTTGCCACTGCCGGTGCCCTCCCAAGCTACAAGTTTCAACAGCTAAGCAGGCTTTCAAACCCATGGATCCTGGGGAGGGGAACCCCGGTGGCTTAGTTGTTCAGATGCTGAATTTGACTGGAAGGTCGGCAGGCCAGCAGTTCAAGACCCGGGTACTGCACTACGGAATGAGCTCCTGGCTGTGTCCCAGCCTAGCAGTTCCAAATTGCAAGTACTGTACTGTAGATAAATATGCACCGCTTTGGCGGAAAAAAGGTAAACAGCCTGCCCGTGCGCTCCTGTGTTTAGTCATGCCTGCCACATCGCGGACAGCGCAGGCTCTTTGGCGATAAACGGAGAGGAGCACTGAACCCTAGAGTCGGACACGGCCGGCTTTCGAGGAAGGGCGACCTTGGCTTTTAGCTTTCCGCCCGCCCTCACGTCCGCCTGCCTGGCGGGGCCGGGCCGACGGAGCGAGCGAGTCCCGGGGCGGGCTCGACGAAGGCGGCGGCGGCGGAGGCCAAGACTGAGGGGCGGAGCCGGCGAGGCTTCCTGGGCGAGCGGGCGCTGAGGGAAAAGGGAAGGCCGCGGCGTCGCGACGGAGGACGGAGAACCAACGGCCGCGGGGGGCTCTTCTTCAAAGGCCAAAGCACCGCGGAGAGGAGGGCAGCCCCCGGGATGGAGCACCTCCACCAGCAGCCTGCGAGTCGGTACCAAGTGGTGAGGGAGCTTCTCAGCTCGGAGGGGGCAAGAAGAGGCGCGGGCCTGGTGGTTTGTGTGGGCGAGGAGAGGCCCCCCGCTCGCCCTCGGCGCATCCCCTGGTCCCGGGCGGCGGCGGCGGCTGCTTTCTCCCCCTTGAGGCCTGTGGCGCAACCTGGACCAGGGCCGGTGGCGAGGCTTTACGTAATGGCGAAGCGCAGGACACTGGGGTGGGGGTGGAGGGAAAGTTTATACCAGGGGGTGCCCGAACTTTTCAGGCCATGTGGTTCAGGGGGTCGGTCACTATGGTCTGGGGCCATGCCAATTCATCCGGCCCATGAAGCCCTCATCGCTCCCAGAAGCGGAAGTAACACACACATTTTACTTCCGCTTCCAGGAGCGACGAGGGCTTCGTAGGCCAGATGAATTGGCATCTCAGGGGCCTCATCTGGCCTCCATGCCCGTAGTTGAGCACCCCTGGTTTATACTGTTTTTCTCCCCTCCCTTCCAAATCCATCTGCCTCCTCAGTTATAGCCGTGAGGAGCCTTCTAATGCAGTGGTGCCCAAACTTAAGGCCCGGGGGCAGCCCCCGACACCAATTCATCCGGCCCGTGAGACCCTCATCGCTCCTGGAAGTGGAAGTAAAACACGCCCATAGGGGCACGTTTTACTTCCGCTTCCATGAGTGACGAGGGCTTCACGGGCTAGATGAATTGGCGTCGGGGGCCGCACCTGGCCCCCGGGCCTTAGTGACTGGCTCCCTGAACCACATTATCGGCCCACGGCCCAAAAAGTTTGGGCACCACTGTTCTAATGGGATGGTGGGAAGGGTAACTGTCACCACGTAGTGATGGCCAACCTTGGCACTCCAGGTGTTCTTGGACTTCAGTTCCCAGAAGCCCAAGTCAGCACTCCTGCTGATCAGGGCTTCTGGGAATTGAAGCTCAAGAACACCTGGAGTGCCAAGGTTGGCCATGCCTCTCTTTGTCGCCAGCTGTTTCTACTTCCTCTCTCCCCCCCCCCCCATCAACCCCATGCCCTTGGCTTTCAAGGAGGAGGGAGCAATGGAGAAAGGAAGGGCTGCAGTCTATAGACACGCAGTCGCTCCGAACTCCCCAGGCATTTTGCCCGAGTCACTGTTGCAAAGGGCTTGTGAGGACGTGTCGGGAGGGAGTCACACGGAAGGCAGCCGATGCTGAGCTGTCCCGGTTGGTATAGCGATGCCAGTAGATTAAGTAATGATTAACTGGGTGATCTTTAAAAACAAAACAAAACTACTGATGTTTGTGTAGTTCAGCGGCTAAAGCAAATCCCATGGTTGAAAGAAGTTCGGCATGGGTGACTTTCATTTGTGTATCAGTAAACAACAACAACAAAAAGGACAAAAAACATTGTGGCACTTTAAAGATGAACTGTATTTAAATGTGAGATTTTGTGGGTCAAGTCCATTTGGTTAGACATAAGAGTGAGACCTCATGGCATCAATTTATACACATCTAGTATGGTATCAGTTTATATACAGTACATTCCATATTTGTGTGTGTGTGTGTGTGTGAGAGAGAGAGAGAGAGACGGGTCCAGGCTGTTTGACGGAAGGTCAGAAGGTCAGCAGTTTGAGACCTGAGTGCTGCACAATGGAGTGAGTGTCCGTTGTATGCCTCGGCTCCTGCCAACCTAGCAGTTTGAAAGCAAATATTTGCAAGTAGATAAATAGGTACCGCTTCAGTGGGAAAGGTAGCAGCATTCCATGAGCTCCGGTGTGTAGTCATGGCTGCCACATGACTATGGAAATGTCTACAGATGCAGACAGCACTAGCTCTTTGGCTGTAACCGAAGATGAGCAGCTCCCCCTAGAGTCGGATATGAATTTTTTTCGAGCACGGGAGACCTTGACCTTTGTGACCCCAAATGTGCCTTCTGAGCTCTTAAGATCTTTTAGGGAGGTCCTTCTCTCAGTTCACCAACCTTTCCAAGCTTGTTTGGTGAAGACACCAGGGAGGGCCTTCTCAGTGGTTGCTTCTAGAATAGGGGTGCCCAAATTTTTCTGGTGTGGGCCGGTCACGTGGTTCAGGGAGCTGGTCACTATGACCTGTGGGCTGGACGCGGCCCCTAATGCCAATTCATCTGGCCCACAAAGCCCTTGTTGCTCCTGGAAGCGGAAGTGAAACGCCTTCTATTGATTATTTTACAAAAGAGTTAACCTACTTTATATTAGTGAGTAATAAATATCAGTTGTCAGGAACTTTATTTTCATGGCTTGTCACTGTGCATCAAAGGCTTGCATTGCATGGTAACACTGGAAATGCTACAGTTTTATTGCCTTTGCTTTCTCTCTTTTTTTAAATTGGCAAATGTAATAATGCTGCTTGAAAACACATCTTTAATGGATTGGAAAGAAGTGTGTGTGTGTGTGTTTCTGCTGTGATGTAGGCATTTTTTTTTAGAGAAAGATGAAGAGGACATTTCCTTTAATTGTTTTTTTCTTGATACAGATTTGGGTGCTTTTGACAGATACATTCCTATCTTGCTGTTCACTCTTAACAATTGTTGGGAATTCTATGTGTTCATCATTCTGCCCTCTGCCTGGATAGTAATATGTTATATTTCCTGTTCTGTTTAAAGATGCATCACTAGGATGATAGAGCCGTTCAACTGTTCTGAGTAATATTTCTTTTCTTACAGGCCCAACATGTTTTTCTCTGCTGGGGCATAAAATATTGTTTGCCTTAAAAGGGACCATACTTGTAGGCAACAGAAGAACATATTGTATGTTTTAGAAGAATAAGGAATATATTCAAGAATTGTGTTTTCAACGTTTTTATGGTGCCTGTCTGTTACAGGCTATTTTGAGATATTTTTGAAACATTCTGGGCCAGTCAGCACCTACTTTAATATTATAACCCGACTCGCCTAGGGTCGGGTTCTCCTGACTGGGGTGGGATAATAAATATAAATAAATAAATAAATAAATAAATAAATAAATAAATAAAGTAGGGTTTATATTCAAAACAAGCCTTTTTTGAGCACTTCAGGTATGTCACGAAACCAGCCAGAGCCCTCTGCTCTGGCCCTCCTACCTAAACCAAATCTCCCAGAGGGCGAGCTGGCCGGCAATGCAGCTAAGCTGCTTCTCTTCTGCAAGGAGGATTAAGAGGTAGCGTATTCAGAGGCTTGTGTGTGAATGCATTGCCTCTCTTACTCTTTTAGTCCAATGAAGAGACGTTGGTGAAGCAAACGTAGTTTTATTGATCAGGTTCTTAAAGGATAATCCAGAAAAAACGTAAATAAATTCAGTAACAATAGTCAGTCCAAAAACAGTCCAATCGCTAGGTGATCATTTTGAAGAAGCAAAAAGGCATAGTCCCCAGGCAAAGATGTTAACCCATAGACATCCAAAAGCGAACTTCCTTCTGCTCTCCTAAGATGGAGATTCTGCAGTCAGGTGGGCTAGCTCCTAACCAATCAGGGTACGCTCTTATTGAAGTTTCTCAAAACATGGAAACATGTGGAGACAGTGTCTCTGTGGTAGCCACAATAAGGCTAACTACAGATAAGAAATAGGAACACTGAACTGAAAACAAGCTGTCTCGTGACATGCAGAGATAGAGAGGAAAGGATTTTTGAGGCCTAGTTTAAACCAGGTCCTCTCCAAGCTTTGAGAACGTTAGAAAAGATGTCGTTTCATGACAAGGTATCATTGTTTTGCTGCATTTTTCTTTCCTTTGAATATATGCATGATACCTGGAAACAAGACTGCAGTTCAAAAAGGACATTCCCCTGGTCCCCATCCACGAGTTTAATATCCACAGTTTCAGTTATTCATAGGTCTAAAAGAATTCAATTAAAAATCCTGGGAGAAAATATAGCACATCATCAGAGCTGTCCATAGAGGCTTATGTAGAGAGACTCAGATCCACAAGAGAGGAGGGATAGGAATTTTTAAATTAAATTAAGGATACAAGATGTCACATGCATTAAATCATTCTTGAAGGAGTTTCTGTGTTTATTTAGATTTAGAATTTTTAGTATCACTCACTTCCTTCACCCATTTTATAAACATAAAAAGTACATCCCAGTGTTTGTTGCACTGCTTCTTTGTATCCTCCAATCAACTATCTTTTTGAGTGCATAATTAATTTTGTCCCTGCAGAAAAACTGTAGGCTGTGATTTCCCTATTCAACTGGGGCAGTTACATCACAGGTGGCTCTGTGGATTGGCTGCTTACAAAGTTTAAGGAAACAACAGTTGTAATTTAGTTTGTTCCTTGTATGAGCCATCAAATTACAGTACTTCACATTGGTTTTAAATAACACTTAAAGTAAATGCCTTCATCTTTATTGCTTTTGCTTGCTTGCTTGTTTTTTGGTTTATGATAAGTAGAAAGGATTGTAATGGGCAACATATTGATGTTTTCTAAAACACTTTTACTAGATTTTTAATGACATTGGGGCTGATCTATCTGGCTGGTAATTGAAAATTTGATGGACACTGGACAAAGGGTATGAGACTTTACTATGGCTTTTATTTGAGGTTTCCGGTTTCCGTTTGGTTTCTATTCTTCTGTGTCTAGGTCAAACGTGAAACTGCCAAAATGACAGCACCTTTTCGTGAGTTCATTCTGCAGTTTCTTTTGCCTGACCCAGTGTGAGAAAGATTAGCCAGCAACAAAAGCTTGCTGTAACAAGGGTACGCCTGATTGTGGTTCAGAAATACCACAATATTTGAGGAGGCTCTTTCTGTGTACCCCACCCTGGTTTCTATGAATGGACACATATGTCTTCAGTTTGAAGTATATGTTGTTGGGAGAGAGGTAATAAATAAGTTCATGCTGTCGTTGCTTTAGACCAGGGATCTGCAAACTTGGCTCTCCAGATGTTCTTGGACTTCAATTCCCAGAAGTCCTGATCAGCAGGCATACTGACTTGGGCTTCTGGTAATTGAAGTCCAAGAACACCTGGAGAGCCAAGTTTGCAGATCCCTGCTTTAGACTTTTGATGATGCAAAGATAGATGACTATTTCCTTCTTCTGGGAGTGTTCTGGGATTGTGTGGCTTGCTCAATGCTATACAGGAAGCTAAGTGGGAAATTGAATTTCCAAGCTGTGGCTCCACAGGCATGAAACTAACTACAGTAATACCTCGGATAACGTTTACATTGGATAACGCTAAAATCACATAACGTTAAGTAATCTGGGGTGGATAATTGGATTGAATAATGTTAAGGTCCTATGGGATGTATCGGATAACAACCGCTAAAGCCTGTGCGGTTACAATGTATCTCTATGGAGCTTTAACGTTATCCAATCCATCCCATAGGATTTTAACATGCATCGGATAACACTAAAAATCAGATAACACCAAGACTTGTGGAACCAAGTCTTAGCGTTATCAGAGGTATTACTGTACAGTAAAACCTCGCATAAAGAATACCTCGCTTAGAGACTACCTCACTTAAAGAGCAGAATTTTCTCCAAATGGTCGCCAAGCTTAACTACTAAAACCAACCAAAAACTCGCTTAAAACTAAATCAGGGTTCGCACCCCCCCCCCCCCGAGTCACAATTGGTCACTTACAATGGTATTTCACTTAAAGAGCAAGCTCGCTTAAAGAGCAATCCCATGGAATGCATTATGCTCTTAATTGAGGTATCACTATATGAGGCTTTGTTAATGGAAGTGCATGCAGTAATTCTATCTGTTCCATCTTGTGTTGGATAAAAGGTATATATTTGTTTTTATGTCCCATGTGGAATTACTCAATTAATAGTGTTGCCATGAAGCTTGGGCTTGCTGCTTTTATGAGGATAGTTCTACTACCCTTGCTCCCCCAGAATCTGCATTTTGTTTGAAAAAAGGGAAGCAAGCAAATGTCAGGCTGCCAAGGCAAGCAATGCAGAATCACAGTGTTCTTTCGCTGTTCTTTATAAACATAGATAGCAAGATTGAATTTTGTTGCAACAGACCTTTGAAATAGACAACTCTCTGACACTCTGTAAACTTCTATTGTAAACCAGTGTCCCACATATGCCATTTTACTGTCTCACCATGGTGAGGGAATAATGGGTGGAAGTTCAGGGAAACCCATTGGTAAGCTTATAATATAAACTGAATTGCTCATTAGCAGACATTAGTGTCCATCCAGGTACGGAAAGAAGACCTGCAATAGGCAAACTACCCTTCTTTTATACTTTTCCATTTCAAATGACATAATAATAGTACCTTTCCCAGTAATTTTCTTATATTGTAGTTTTCAGAATTATATTAGAGAAATGAAGGAAGTGATATTGTGTAGCAAGATGCACTGACCTTAGTAAGTGAGCTAATCAACAGGAAGCAAATCTATAATGTAGTGTCCTATTCCACCCCCAATCCCCTAGCTTCAAGAGGAAGAGGAAAAGCCAAAACTAAGGAAGGGAGAGGATACTACAGTGTAAGATGCCATATAATAGACGTGTCTTGTCATGTCTGTTCCAACTTACGGCAAGCTGTCTAAGGCGTTCTCAAGTTGTAAAGTGGCTTACCAGACCATTCTTGAGGTGGTGGTGGTTGCCTGAAAATGTGAGCAATGAATAAATGCATTCCTTATACCAACCAGTGTTTTCAAAGGTTGTTACAGTAAAACCTCGGTTAACATAATGCATTCCCTGGGACGTTTCTTAAAGTGAAAATTACTTAAACAGAATTCATAGAAATGCATTGCATGCGATTTTCCATAGGAATGCATTGAAAACCAAAATATGTTAACTGAAATGCATTTTCCGATAGGAATGCATTGAAAACCAATCAATCCGTTCTGGGAAAGAATCCTTAAACCGAGCTACTATTTTCTATGGATTTCCTTTTGTTATGCAATTTTTATGTTCACCGAGCTGTTTGTTAACTGAGGTTCCACTGTACTTGTGTTGACAAATTGTTGTGACTTTGAAATGTCATTTTTGTGCCCTCTTTCTATCTTTACAAGGTTCCAAGCCCCAGATTTTGGAAACTTATACATGATCAAATACTTTTAGAAGCCTAGGTTCTTTTGTTGTTTATACTCATCCCATGCTATGCCTTGAGAGGTTGGAGGGTTGAGTTCCCATAAGTCCTGGAACTATATTATGCTTGGTCCCAGTGTTGGACCACACATTATTTTAATGTCTGCCCTATAAAAATCATGTTACAAGGCTTGTGATAGTCTGCAAGAGGGACAGTTGCTTCAACAGGCAGATACTAGTGCCAGTCTCTTAGTGTCAAGCTCTTCATTAGGGCCCATCTACACTGGACAACTTGGTGTTAGTGTTTAACAGGACGAAGGGCTGTAGGCACGATCAAAATGCTGTTTGTCCAGATCCTCATGTCTCAACAGAATTTTGTTCTTTCAACCAAACTTGTTGCAAGCTCATGGCAAATTAAACACTTCCCCTGGTTGTCTGGGGATGGTCAGGGGAAATGTTATTTTTTTCCCTTAAAATTCATTAGATGACCATTGTTGCACTACAACAATCTTCCAGTGAACCTAAGAAAAATATCTTTCCTTGACTCATCCCTAGGCAATTAAGTGATTAATTTGTAGTAGCCACACAGTATCCTATTCATAGAGTCTATATATGCTGGGAACGGGATAAAATAGTGGTGCAAAATAGTACCCCCTTGATTGAAAAGTGGAGCTTTGCAGTGAGTTGCTCCATTCTGAGGCTTAACACATGTGGATACTGGAAGAAAAAGCGGATCAGTCTGCCACAAAAATGCTCCAAAAAGAGTGAGATAAATGCTCTTGTACAAAACGCTTCACCTGTTTCTGCTTAGTACTCCAGTTTTAAAAAAGAAGACATTGAGGCTAGAAAAAGAAAGTCATTTTTTCAACCCTTTCAACCCTTGTTCTTGCTTTGTTGGGATGTTAATATGATAGATCTGATTGAAAAAGTCTACACCAGTTATGACGAACCTGTTAGAGACCGAGTGCCCGAGGAGGAGGAGGCATGTGGGCAGGGACCATGTGTGCCCACACACCCATGTGATGTCACTGGCGTTCCTCCAGCAACATCATGTGGGCGTGTGCGCACAACTCCCCCAGCATGCATGCACACACACATATGTGCACTGCCACCACCTCCTCCTCACCTCCTAGGAGGGGTGGGTGGAGGTTGTCTGTTCGCCTCAGCTCTTCCCCACCACTGCCTCACGGGTGGGATTTCAGCCTCCCCTCTCATCTCCCCATTGTCAGAAGGAGAGGGGTGGGTGGGTAAGCAGCGCTGTCGTTGGCGGTGCGGAGCTAGGCTTGCCCACAATGGCTCACATGCCCACAGAAAGGGCTCTGTGTGCCACTTCTGGCATGCATGCCATAGGTTTGCCTTCACTGGTCTAGACAGACTCTTACTGATATTAACCACAATAAAATTGCAGGTTAGCATTGTTAGACCCCTGTCTGTTTACATTGTTATGTATCTATTCTAGATAATTTTACCGCTTCATAAAATTCTTTCCCCCAATTGATGCTTTAAGAACCTTTTGCACTTCTATTCACTCTTAACCATATAAGTAATTTATCTTGTAGATTTCCACTTGCCTGGCCATAAGAGTTTAATGAGGCAAGCGTTAAAATGTCCTGTGTTTGATTTCATTGGGGTGACCATGAGTCTTCTTTGACTGTAATGGGAGAGCACTGTTAGTACTTGGGTGGGATAACAGTTTGGGAAGGAGTGATACTAAAAATAATTTGGGGATGATCTCTTTCTCAGGGCCAGAGCATCCCACCCATTCCTTCTGTGTTCCTTTAAACAGATGTGCCTGTTAATTGACATCAAGAATAGTTGTCCATTAATTATCCCTTACAAGATTCTGCCTGGACACTGTAACTTGATCAAGTTTTGTTTGTCATAAGAACAGGCAGCTGTAATCCTGTGGACACATCCTTGTATGAGCAAACTTAATTGATCTTGAGGCAGTGATGGGATGACAAAAATTATACTACCACGCCATGATGTCACGGACGTCATGGGCGTGGCCAATGTCATGACATCGTGACATCATGGGCGGAGCCAACGTCATGACATCATGACGTTGTGGGCGGGGCCAAAAATAAAATAAAATTAAAATAAACACACACACCTCAACTCACCCACCCAACCAGACAGCTACAACACAAACCCGTAAACAACTTAAATAAATAAAATAAAGAAATAAAAAATAAAATAAAAATACAACCATGCACCCAAAACACAAATAAATCACCCACCCACCCCAAATACAAAACCCTCACTTACTTACCTTCCGTGGGGACGATGAGCCCCCATGGCCCAGGGCCATCCGGCAAGGCGCGCCGCCCCGGACTGTGGCCTCCTCCTCCGAAGGCTGCAGCCACAGGAGCCACCGCCTGCAGCTGCCAGCCACAGCTGCCACCGCCTGCAGCCCTTGGCTGCGACCATAGCTGCTGCCAGAGCCGCCACTGCCTGCAGCTCCTGGTCACAACTGTGGGTGGAGCCGCCACCAGAGCCACCATTGCCCGCATTCCCTGGCCACCCCTGGCCATGGCTGCAGCCGGAGCCGGGCCAAAAAGGCACCGGCCCGAGGAGGAGGAGGAGTCCATAGGCGTCCGGCAGAGGAGGAGGCTGCAGGCGGCAGCGGTGCACCTCGCTGGGTGTCCCCAGGGCATGGTGGCTTGTCCGCCCCAAGTCTCTGGGAGGGCTCAGCGGTGGCGGACGGCCCGGGCAGGCCTCAATGTGCCCCAGGGGAGTTGCCCTCTTCTGAGGGCTGGTGCTGCCGCCACCGGCGGAGACGCTCTGAAAAGGTGCGGCTCCGGCTCTGAAAGAATTTTTTTTAATTGGAGCAAAAATGGCTCAAATTTAGTGCGCATGCGCAGAAGCTCAATCTGACGCATGCACAATGCGTCAGATTGAGTTTCTGCCCATTCACACTAAATTGGACCCATTTTGGCGCCAATTTTATTTTATTTTATTTTATTTTGGTGAGGCGTCCGGAACCGGACACCTTAAAAATGGGCTACCCTCTCAGAGAACCCTCCGAGATTGTTCCTGCCAGTTCCGGGGAACCGGATGGAACCGGGGTCATCCCATCACTGGCTTGAGGGGACTTCTTTTCAAGTGAGCAAAGAATTAAACTGTAAGTTAGGAAAATAACACAATTGGATGAATGTACAGAACATTCTTCTTAACATTTCTGATTTAACTCTACACAAGATGAAGATACTCCTGCAGATCTGAAGGTCAAATTGGGGAAGAGGGATCTATCCTGTACACGATGGAGTTACGTTTCCCCTGAAAACTAAAGTTTGCAGCTTAGGCTTCCTTCTGGAGTCATTCTAGGCATGAATACCTCAGTCTTGTAGCAGCCAGGAGTACACTTGCCCAGTTAAAACTAGTGTCTCTGTTCCAACTCCTGCCAGCCTACTAGTTCGAAACCAAGAAATTGCAAGTAGATAAATAGGGACCACTTTGGTCGGAAAATATCTTGGGGACATGAAAGGAGTCTCATTTGGGCATCCCCTAAATGGAGTTCCTCCAGCAAAAATCATTTCAACCCAGAAAACACCTTTGTGTGTTTCTGACACTATTAAGAAAATAAAAGCTACACTGTACATGGTCCTTGAAATGTCCGGTTTGCACATGGGGAAACCTGCCTTAGTTGAATTACTGTTTACATTACTGTAATATGGAGCAGTTTTGGGGAGAAAAATCTTGAAACTTTAGCAGGTCTGGGGCATTGCACCTAGTTACAGGAAGAATAGAAATTCCTTGTTGGAAGAGCTTCACTGGCTCCTACAATCCCATTATCTGAAGGATAGTCAAGGTAAAGTTCATCTCATAAAAGCCTCCTGTTTTTAAGGACTTTCGTTTTAAAGATTGCTTCTTCATGCCAGTTACCCTCACAAGCATATTTGGTAAGGATATATTATAGGATCTTTTAGGTGGTTTTTCTCACTTTGTGAGTGTCCATTCCATGAGACACCCGGTGCCCTTCCCTGTTGTCATTCTTTTTGCATAGTCCCCCCTCCACCCCCCACCCCCAAAATAAGTAACTGCTTGCTAAGGAACATCAAATGAGGGAGTTGTCTGTATCTTTTATCATTTAGAAGGTACATATACATTATTTTAAATTATTTTTATTCCATAGTTTTAATTTGTAATATGCTTATTTTTCCCCATACTAAAACTTACTGTGTTTTAAGCCACTTTAATTTTTAAAAAATGTAATCCTACATAAGCTGCCTAGGGTCTACTACAAGGGTTCACAACCTAGGGCCCATGCGCTGGACCCAGCCCACAGCACCATTTCATGTGGCCTATGTCGCTGCTGCCACTGGAAGCGGAAATGGATGCATTTACATAATTTGCGTAATTTGCAGAATTACTGTAATAACGGCTGCTTAAATGCATTCACAACAGCTGTGCATGTGTTTTATGGCGGGGGAACCACCAGTCTGGCCAACTCAGCTGTCTGAGGGGGAGTGGTCCGGCCCACGACATGAAAAGGTTGAGAATCCCTGGTCTACTAGAAGGGAAATGTTGGTTGGGGTGGGTGGGTAGGTAGGTAGGTAGGTAGGTAGGTAGATAGATAGATAGATAGATAGATATTGTAGTTTTGGAACACCCTAATATTGAAGATATTGTGGGCCATTATTATTGCCACAGGAGGCTTCAGCAGGCACTTGCAGTATTTCTTAGGGAATCTGTGACTGTAGTGTGACCTTAAATTTAAAAGAGCAGATAATGTAATTTTGTTGAAAGGAATAAGAAAATAGCATGAAAGGAAACAGTAGAGAACTAACTCCTTGCCGGTTTTGTCCCTTATCGTGGTCATTTTTACTTTAAACGTTCCCTTGATTTCCTCAGTTTTTTTGAAAAGATCTCTAGTCCTGCCTCTTGTGTTGTTTTCCTCTATTTCTTTGCATTGTTCATTTAGGTAGATTTCCTTATCTTTCCTTGCTTTTCTTTGAAATTCTGTATTCAATTGATTGAATGTTTTCCTTTCTTTTTTGCCTTTTGCATTCCTTCTTTCTCTGCTATTTTAAAAGCCTCATCAGACAACCACTTTGCTTTCTTGCACTTATTTTCTTTTGGTATGGTTTTCCATGTTGCCTCCTGTATGATGTTCCGCACCTTTGTCCATAATTCTTTTGGCACTCTATCAAGCATTACAACATTGCAAAGTTTACACGTGGAATGAGCACCCTTAATGGCACAGTGAAACTGCTGTATTGCAGCGAGAACTGTTGTGAGTTTGAGCCTGATGGGGATCAAGATTGACTCAGCCGTCTGAGGTCGGTAAAATGTGTACCCAGCACGTTGGGGGCAAAAATGCTAATTTCTTGGGAACCACCCAGAGAATGCGCTAAGTGCTGTGAGGTAGTGTATTACTGTAATTGCTGTTGCTAATTGCCTAGTGTATGAGTGGAGTTGTAAGGCTCTGCCCTGAGATTGATGGCCTAGTTGTGCTGTATAAAGTTAGGGGCTGTGGCCAGATGGATTTTAGTTACAAAGGACACTAATATGTATTTTATTTCTGCTGAGTTGCTATAATAACATTTAAGAAGACATGATGAACTGGGCATGGGCCCTTCAGTGTAATGCTTATTGTGTGTTGGCATATCCATACCTGTATAATTGTTGAGTTCTTTTTCATATGGAAGTCTAATTATAAAATCAGAACATACGTTCTAACATCAGCTATTGTGGGATTATGCCTGAGTCATAGTGCTGTGCAGCATGAGTGATAAGTAGTTCAGTGCTAATAAACTGGCTTTAGTAGGTTGTATGAGCTAAATAAAGATTAAGTGAGTTGCAAGAGAAAACTTTTAAAACATATATAGACTTTTCTATATAGATATAATGGATGGGACTGGATTCCCTCTGAAAGAACAGGCTTGCAGTCTGCAGGAGTTCTTGGATCAGTGTGGCTTCCAAAGGAGACATGGCTGCTATGGTCAGGAGCACCTTTGCCCAATCTTGGCTGCTGTGCCAACGGTTCCCCTTCCTGCAGAAAGATTGGGCTACATTGATCCATGCCTTAATTATGTGTTGAATACTTGATAAAGTGACATCTAGGAATCAGGAGACCATGGTTTGAATCCCCACATAGCCATGGAAACTCATGAGAAGGTATAAAACGGGTAAAAATTCTTAAATATTCGCCTTACCTTGAAAGTCCTATTATGTTGCTATAAGTCTGTTTAGACTTGATGTCACATAGTAGTTAGGTCATGGGTACTTACTCCATGAAAACACCCTTTTGAAAAGAGTTCAGAAGCAATAATTAGTGCAAAATATTGTGGCCAGACTATTTGCTGTGTCCTTTGTAGACCGAATATCACCTGTCTTGATCTAACTACATCAGTTTCCAGTTTACTTCAGAGCTCAATTCAAGGAGCTAGTTTTTATTTGCATCTTGGATGAGATTACCTGGACACCAGCAAGATACTGTACAGTACTTGCCTTTCATAAGAGTGTTCTCAGAAACTGAGATCTGTGGCAGACTTCCTCTTGTGTGGACCATGGTTCTGAGAGGTTACCTTGTGGATGATATGAGACAGAGCTTTCTTTCCACCTGAATTCTTGAACTCCTTCTTTTGGCGCTACTGTATCTCTTTTGAGGTTCTGACAAGTAATTACAATTAAATTATTTTGTAGGCCCTTTTCCCTTCAAAATTGATTGTATTTTACATTTTAATAGTTTAATAGCTTTTACATTTCAATAATGCACAAGCTGGCTTGAGACTCAATATAAAGAAAACCAAGATCATGGCAACAGGCCCTATCAGTCCCTGGAAAATAGATGGGGAAGAAGTAGAAGAAGTGACAGATTTTACTTTCTTAGGATCAAAGCTCACTGCAGATGGTCATTGCAGCCATGAAATAAAAAGGCGACTGATTCTTGGGAGGCAAGTGATGAGAAACCTGGGGAACATAGTGAAAAGTAGAGACATCACATTGCAAACACAAATTCGTATAGTCATAGCAATGGTATACCCGGTAGCAATGTATGGTTGTGGGAGCTGGGCGATTTATTTGTTAAGTGAGTTTTTGGTTGGTTTTATTTGTTAAGCGAAGCGAACATTCAGAGAAAATTCTGCTCGTTAAGCGAGTTACTCTTTAAGCGAGTCACTCTTTATGCGAGGTTTGACTGTATATATAGAATAACTATAAGACTATAATACAGTAGTTTCATAATACAGTTGTACCCCGCTTAAAGAGCATAATGCATTCCACAGGATTGCTCTTTACGCGAGTTTGCTCTTTAAGCGAAACACCATTGTAAATTACCAATTGTCAGGGGGATTGCAAACCCCAATTTATTTGTTAAGTGAGTTTTTGGTTGGTTTTATTTGTTAAGCAAAGCGAATATTCAGAGAAAATTCTGCTCTTTAAGCGAGTTACTCTATAAGCGAAACGCTCTTTATGCGAGGTTTGACTGTAGTAGTTACATTTTAAAAATTAATTATAGTGGTATTATAGTGAACACAAATATAGGTTTGTGTTTTCAAAATCCTTTAAGTGGAGATGGAATAAAAATATTTTTATTGAGCTGGTTTCAAAAACACCAACACTGGACAGACTGAAACTAATGGGTATAATCTGTTTAATTTAGTGGACAATGGCTTTGTAAAGCTAATCTACTCTTATTTTAAAACTTTCTTGAATTGATCTGTAGAAAATTCATCCTTATTGTTTGAGGAGAAGGAACTAAGCAAATAGCAAGCATCCTTTATGGTTCAGTTTTTTGTGTGTGCTTATTCCTATCTTCTGCATAACTTATAAAATGCAGAGCTTCTCAATAATGGATGTGTGACATTATCTGTTGTACACTGAGTCATGAAAGCCAATACACAATGGATAAAGTCTATGGCTTTTTTAAACTCAAGGCAGTGTATTTCCACATCTTACATTTTAATGATCCAGAATACATCAGAACTGCAGTGAGTTTTACAGCAATACCTCGGTTAATGTGTGCACCGCACAACATTAAAACTGGATAATGTCGGGAAATTTGAGGGAAACTTTTTCACCACACAACGTAATGTGCGATGCAAAAGTTTTCCTCAAATTTCCCGATGCTGATCTCTGGATCGCTAACAGGATTAGTGATCCAGGCCGGGGGGGGGGTCTGAAGAATGGCTGGGGACCCTTTTCCAAGCCTCTCTTCAGACCCCCCCCCCCGATCACTAAGCCCCTTAGCAATCTAGGCAGGGGTTTCTGAAGAGAGGCTGAGAAAAAGTTCCCCCAACTTCTTTTCAGAAACACCCCCCCCCAATTGCTAAGGGGCTTAGCGATCCGGGGGGGGGGTCTGAAGAGAGGCTTGGAAAAGGGTCCCCAGCCATTCTTCATAATGCCCCCCCCCGGCCTGGATCACTAAGCCCGTTCTTTCCCCCAACCTCAGCGCCGATGCCAGCTTCGGATAAGCCCTGGGGTTGGGGGAAAGAACCGCTGTGCATGTGTGTTCTTTTCCCCAATCCCAGTACTGATGTCAGCTTGGGATCAACCCTGGGGTTGGTGAAAGTGCACGTGTTCTTTCCCCAAACCCCAGCGCTGATGCCAGCAAAGGGCAATCCCACGCTGGGACCACCATTTTGCTTGGGGAGGGAATATGCATTCCCTCCCCAAGCAAACCGGATCTCCCCCCCCCCCTTGTTCCCTTTCCTCTTCATAAAGGGAACAGGGCTTTTTTAAAACATTGTGCGATGAATGCATCACACAACATTAAAAACAGGATAGCGTTATGACTTGTGGAACCAAGTCATAACGTTATCTGAGGTACTAGTGTACTTTGTTCCAGATTTTCAAATGTGTATCAAAGAGACTGTGCTTGGCACTTGATGGGTTAAACCAGTGGTTCCTAATGTGGGGCCCACACTCCACAGGGGGCTTCAATTCCCAGAAGCCTATGTCAGTGCATTGGCTGATCAGTACTTTGGGAATTGACTTACGCTTCTGGAAATTGACGTCCAAAAACCAAAGGTTAGGAAACACTGGGTTAAACCAAAGCTATTTAACATTCCTAAGTGGTACATAGTATTCAAAAACAGTTTGGTAAATAACACTTCCACAGTTGCTTGCTTGCTTAATAGTCTTTTGGAATTCTGTGCTGGCTGTAGAGGAGAGGCATCTCCTTTGGCATGGAAGTACAGGTATGACATCCACAAGATCCTCTCGGTTGGGTTTCACCTTTCAGTAGTACTCAGAGACTTCTGTTCATGGATCTACTCCTACTGCTACTCAAAACAGGCATCCAATGCACTCCTTTATTGTCTAAACATTTTGGACTCCTTGGCCCCTTCGGCTTCCCAACTCACTCTGCAGAGGGATTTTACTTTAGCCTTTTGTTATGACTCTAACTCGTAGATAGTGCTGCCGTCACCAGTTCTCAACTAGAAGTCTTTTTAAAAGTGTTACTTTTCCTTCCAGTGGCTATGGACGGAGCAGCCCCTTTAGGTGGGGTGATGGTCCCCCTCAGTGGAGGAAATACCACTGGAAGCCATCATAATGGGCCTGACAGCAAAATGAGCAGAGGAGGAACTCTGGTAGACTCCCAGATGCACTGGCTATGGAGGTGCGCCTTGGTAATATCCTCAAGGCTGCGACAGTCAATTGCAGTCCTGATGTTAAATCCTTCCTGTCTCATTTCATGTGTGCTGCAGGACATGGCTCCATGATCATAGTGTGTGGGTCACTTCGTGGCAAACTGGGATCCACCTTAAACAAATTCACGTCAATTACATTTTTCTTGCTTCAGGGGGAAAAATGCATTCTCAGATACAAGTTGCAGTCAATGGCTATGATGTTTTCTCCTCTCTCACTTAGACCAGAGAAAGCAACCAATGGTAATAAAGGGCTGTGTAAGTGTATTGTCTGTCAGGCCAGGTTATCCTGCTATGTTAATAGAGTAGACCATTCTGCCAGCAACTAAGTGCCAAGTGTCAGGCAGCAGTTAACTGGTTAATCTGACAACCCTAGGACTAATGGCTTGGGTGCTGAAGTCCACAGCGAAGGGTGATGGTCCCCAAGTGGATTAAATCCCACTTGAATCCATCTTGATGGAGGGCAGCAGCTTAATCAATACTGGCCTGGGGATGATGATGACTTTGCATGCCAAAAGGGTTGAGGACCAGAAAGTGACTCGCGGAACTGGATCAGTGGTACAGGCGTCATGCTGCAATGCAGAAGGCAGATGAAAGACCACTGCATTATATTCTTAGGATAGTCTTCGTGGCTGATCACAGTGAGGATCGCCAATATTCTGATTTGAATGTGGCAGGAGGAGGAGGAGAAGAAGAAGATGATATAGTGGCCTGCCCAACTCCCTCCCTTTTTAAAATAAGGATGAAATGGAACAGTTGATGACACCTCAGTTGCAGTGGAGTGCAGAACTTTAATAACAATCAGGTGTTCTAAACACCATGTAACTCTTCCAGTTTCATTAACTATTTACGGTATGTAGTTTTGAGTTCCAGTCACTGCAACCTATTCAGCTGAGCCTTAATACCAACTTCAGAACCATGTTATGTATCAATATCAGTGAGGCACAGGTATTCTCCTGCTATTTTCTAATAATAAACATATAAAATGCAAAATAAATATGAAAATACATACAATAGTAAACAACACTAAGCTTAATAATAAAACAATTAAAACACTAATACAAGGGCTCCCACCACCACTGCGACATTTTCCTAGTCATATAATCCAAACACATTTCCCTTATTCAAATCCCCTATTTCCAAAAAGTTAAGTATTTTTGTCCTGGTTTTATCCCTTTAGTTTTAACAAATACTGTACAAAACAACTTCATCCCAGATGTATTTATTTAATATTTCTTTTATTTATTATATTTCTATACTGCCTATTTGGGAAATTCCCCACTCTGGGTGGTGATGTTTATAAAATCATTTTTCTTTATCAAAAGTTTCTTTAGTTTTAATTCACATGTCAATTTATCATTTATAGCAGTATTCCATAATTCTTAATACCAATCATCTATTACAAATCCCAAATACATTTTCTAATTTTTTAAGGTAAAGATTTCCCTTGCTTGAAAGCCAGTCGTATCTGACTCTAGGGTTCAGTGTTCATCTCTGTTTCAAAGCCGAAGAGCCAGCGCTGTCTGCTATGCAGACGTTTCTGTGGTCATGTGGCAGGCATGACTTGATACCATAGCCCACCGAAGTGGTCCCTATTTATCTGCTTGCAATTTCTTGCTTTTGAACTGCTAGGTTGGCAGTAGCTGGGACAAAAACAGGAACTCACTCCGTCCTGCAGTACTTGGGAATTGAACTGTTGACCTCCTGTCTTTCAGTCAGCATCTTAGCCACTTGAGCCACTGCAGTCCAGTTTTTAAGCCATTAATAATCTCATAGCTGTAACCATAATAATGATATCTTTTTAATATTTATCTACTTTTATATTTCCAAAATCCTTAATAAAGCTATTCTAGGACTCATTTCTAAATTTAATGACATTTTATTTATTTCTTCACTTTTACCCATATTTTATTTACAACCTTGCAATCCCATGATAGATGAAAATATGTCCCAATGTGTTTCTTACATCACCATTCCTTTTTATAATTATGATCACAGTAACTTAATTAGACTGGTGTCATATACTCGACTAGGCAAAGGTTGTCCTTGCCCGAAAGCCAGTCATATCCGACTCTTTATAGCCAAAAAGCCAGTGCTGTCTGTGTCTGCAGAGGTTTCCTTGGACATGTTTAAACATATGGCTAAACACCAGAGTGCACGGAAAGCTGTTTACCTTCCCACCGAAGTGGTACCTATTTATCTATTTGCAATTTGTTTGCTTTCGAACTGCTAGGTTGTCAGGAGCTGGGACAGAGATGGGAGCTCACTCTATCATGTGGCACTCGGGTCTCAAACTGCTGTCCTGCCAACCATCAAGTTGAGCATCTTAACCACTAAGTCAATGTAGTTCCTATTGTCAAATACTACCGCCATACTATTTTATAGCTGTGCTTCTTAATTCTCACTGGCATATAGAAATTGAAATAATAATAATAATAATAATAATAATAATAATAATAATAATAATAATAATAATAATAATAATAATAATAATAATAATAATATTTCTCGTAATCGCCCGCTCTTTTCTGTTATTTGTGAATTCCCTATTTGTTGCCTTCTGTTACCCCTTTAGTGTTTCATACCTTCTCTCTCTTTTACCTCACTAAGATGGTTTCCTTGCCACCTTCTCCCAGGCTTGTGTCTCCATCTCAGTTAAGATCACTTTCCTTCATGCCCAAGCCCCTGTGCAGGGGCCTTCTTTAAATATGCAGAGGGTGCCAACGATGTATAGAATTTACGTTTTAAGAGATGTTATCTATGTCTCTTACTTTTCCAAGTTGAATTGAATTATGGTAGCAATGTGTAGTATGAAGCTCACAGAAAAAAATTAATGCTAGTGTCACCATGTAACAGACAGGACACTCAAAGAAACATGAGAACTTACCTCGACATTGGATAGGGTGAAGAAGTGAGGTTGAGTTTCCCCCACATTCACCTGACTTAACACCCCTTGACTTCTACCTATGGAGGACTGTAAGGGAAGTGGGGTACTGTAGAAAACTGGCTATGCTGATGGTACTTCAGGGAGGAATTGAAACAGCATGTGCAGTGATACAAGTGGATACTTCGGTCAGCATTGCTCAAGCAGTAGCTTGCCATAATCAGAAGTGTCTGGACGCTGATGATAACTACTGTACTTCAGTCACAGCAAGAAATAAATTGGTAAATAAACTGGAATAGAATAGGCAACAATTTATCAACATGTGTTTCTTTCTTAAAAGCTTCATAATGAAGATGATCCTGCAGAATCATCAGTGGTTGAACAGCCATCCACCTCTACAGAAACTCTGCCCGCTTCTCAAACGGAGACACCTTTACCTGAAACAGAAACTTCACCTCCACCTTACTGCAGCATTGCTACAGAAACTGCTACACCATCAGGTATTTCTTTTTGATTCTATAACCTCATCAGATATTTTTAGCTGTTCTTCAGCAGTATTTTCATTCTGTCCATGCTGTTGCACTATGGTGGAATCCTTAGCTCATGCCTTCTGTTGTTGTATGATTTAGAAATGATTTCTTCATTTCTTTAATACAGAAGTCCAAATGAGTTTGTACTGAGAGCACCAAATGTCTCTAGGTAAAGTTGATGGGCTTTATGAATACTGTTCCTTCCCACCCTGCCTCTTTATTTGTGTATGATAAAACAACACCTGCCCAATTAAGGAAATTTTACATTTAACTGGTTAAATGTGCACCAGAAGACAACCCTATATTTCATTGGTTTAATATGATCAGAATATGTAGGCAACCCCTTTAAAAGAGACATTGCCTTCCCATGCAAGGAAAGAAGGGAAACTTCAGCATCCAAGATCTAGCAAAGGAGGTTTGTTAGGAGGCCAGGGACATTAGCAGAGACTGTATGTTGGCCACAAGGTTATTCTGTTAATTATATTCTTACGTGCTGAGTTCTGTATTCTCATTCTCATAATTATTTTTAAAGAGGTGATGTCAAAAGGTGCAAGAGGATTTATTTACAAGTTGAGCATCAGATATCTCACTGTGTTCTAACAATTATATTCTTCCCTGTGGGAAGCTGAAAAGTATTGCACTAAATGAAGTTACAATTGTATCATTCATGTAGAAGTTAAAATATAGAATGCTGAAATCCTTTAAAAAGTTGTAAGGGGGGGGGACCTTTTAGAGAGTTGAGAAAACCCAGGTTGTAATAATTTATTTTGTATATACAGTAAAACCTGGGATAATGCTAAAACTTGGTTCCACAAGTCTTAGTGTTATCCAATTTTTAATGTTATGTTAAAATTGTTAAAATTCTATGGGATGCATCAGATAATGTTAAAACTCCATAGAGATACATTGTAACCAGCACAAGCTTTAGCGAATGTTATCTGATGCATCCCATAGGACCTTAATATTCTTCAATGCAATTTTCCCCCACCAGATTGCTTAACGTTATGCAGTTTTAGCTTTATCTGATGCAAATGTTATCTGAGGTTTTACTATAATTGCTTTTAAAATAATTTAATAATATTTTTTTTTTGAGAAAATAATGAGTACTTTTTCTTTATATTGTTATGTAGTTATGATCTGGCTACTTCTCAGCCTCTGAATTATGAGTTTACACTGTTTTCTTTTACAGAAGTGGAATCGCCTAATGAATTTTACCCATTGCCACCACCATACAGTGTAGCTACCTCTCTTCCTACTTATGATGAAGTTGAGAAGGCCAAAGCTGCAGCCATGGCAGCTGCTGCTGCAGAAGCAGCAGCCCAAAGAGTAAGTGAGCAATTTGTGCACCACACACTATTTAATCATGTAAGTAAGATTGGCTGAAGCATATATAGGCAAATGATTTCTTAAATAAGCATTCAGCTCTTTAAAAATAAATACCACCAAACTTTATGGATGTGGGATGTTGTGTTTCTGTGTCCATGATTCAAAACACCAGGGAATGGCCTGATATTATTGCACAATATCATGTTTGCATTGATAGCAGGAAGAAGGATGCCAAGCTTTACATAGCAAACACAACACCAATTGCTGCAGTCAAGATGACCTGCAGGATCCCTTCTTCTGCTCACTATCATTAAAAAATAAAATAAAATAAAGATACCAAGCAAAAGAGAATCCAAGAAGTGAACTCCCTTTTTCATGAGTTACCTATGCCTCACTCATATACAAAGCAATTGACATGCTTGGTGTTTTATTTTTGTTGGTGTTTTTTTTTTTTGACAAATGTAAGCAATAGTGAGAACAAGAGAGTATCCTGTAGAGCAGGGGTTTCTAACCTTCTTATGTTGCGGGCCTGACAACTGAGTGGGCCTAACCACACACCCAGCAGAGGAAATGGGCATGTTTACAACAACCGTAAATGCACTCACTTCCATATTTATGACAGGTGTGGGCACATTTACGCATGCATGGGTGCGTTTTATGACTTAACGTAAATGCATCCACTTCCACTTCGGGGGTGGGGGCGGCCGCTACAGGCCACATGAAATGGTGCTACAGGCTGGGTCCAACCCGTGGGCCATAGTTTGGGAACCCCTGCTGTAGAGTATTGTGCAGAGAAAATTGAACATCTTGACTAATTCCATTGGTGTTGCTATGTAAAGCTCTTATATAAACCTTGGTATACTTTTTCTGACTGGGAACGTAAGCACAAAATTGTGCAGCAATTTCACACCATTCCCTGGCATTTTGAATCATGGATACAGAAGCACAATATCTCACATTCATTAATCAGAGGTTTTTTTAAAAAAAGAATTGAATTTACTGGCTTTTTAAAAGGTAAATGTAAATATACATAACACCACATACAAATTCCAACAGAAACTTCCTGCATCTAGAGCAACCTAGTGCTTGAGAATCCCAAAAGATGAGCATATGATCTGTATTGTGGTTTTTGGGAGAGGACAGAAGCAAGGATAGCTGGGATGTGGTTGTAGCCTCTCTACCAAAATATTTTGACTGATTGTTTTGGACATAATGAAATGGCAAACCAAAGGTGTGAGTAAATACAATACATTCCATGAGGAAACAGACAGACCCTTAAAACTCTCAGGTAATCTAATATTGCCGTGGCCACTCTGCATAATGCAGACTGGAAAGCTATGCTCCAGTTTCCAAACCTTACCTTTGGTCAAGCAACCTGAGGAAGAAAAGCTATATCAGACCAAAAGCTCTACAGACATGTTTGTGTATTTTCTAAAAGCTATCCCATTCCCTTTTGAAATAAAAAAAGGGCTCAGAATTAGCAGACATTGTCACTGGAAACCAAGGTCAAAATCATCTATGCTGTGTAAAAGAAAGAAAGGGAAACATCAACTCATTTGAAATGTCGAATCAAGCCTAAGCTCTTACTAGAGCAGGGTGCCCAAACTTTTTGGGCTGTGGGCTGATCATGTGGTTCAGGGAGCCGGTCACTAAGGCCTGGGGCCCGGGTGCAGCCCTTGATGCCAATTCATCCGGCCCACGAAGCCCTCGGCGCTCCTGGAAGTGGAAGTAAAACGCACTTGTACAGGCGTGTTTTACTTCCACTTCCAGGAGTGACGAGAACTTCGCGGGCCAGATGAATTGGTGTTGGGGGCTGCACTCAGCCCCCAGCCCTTAGTTTGGGCACCATTGTACTGGAGCAGAAATTAGTAACATGGATCTATTCTTCAATGAAGAATAAAACCTCTGATAATGCTAAAACTTGGTTCCACAAGTCTAAGTGTTATCCGATTTTTAATGTTCTCTGATGCATGCATCAGTTAATTTTAAAACCCTATGGGATGCATCGGATAACGTTAAAACTCCATAGAAATACATTGTAACCGGCACAGGCTTTAGCGGACGTTATCCGATGCATCCCATACGATTTTAACGTTATGTGATGCAATTTCCCCCCCAGATTGCTTAACGTTATGCAGTTTTAGTGTTATCTGATGCAAATGTTATCTGAGGTATTACTGTAATGTAAATACAGAGCTAACCAGAAAAGACAATCTTGCTGGGAAAAGGAGTGTTGTACTATTTGCTGTCATATTGTGTAAAAAGACGAGAGAACTCAAGTTATCGCTTGGCTTCATTAATTCAGCTTAACCACTTAGATAGCAAGTGTTTTGGATACCATGCTTGCTCTACAATTTGGTTGGGCACATTTACCTTACTCTGGATGGTAAACCTTGTTTTCTGACAGTTGCCCATCACATTACAAGAAAGAACTTTCCTAAAACTTCCTTCACTTTACAGTAGCTGTTAAATCTACCCCTTTATGTTTATTTTTAAAAGAAATATGTTAGTCCAAAAGAGAGACATTTCAGGAGTTTTTGTTGTGATTTTACTTTTATGTTTACTAACTCCATAGCATGTTTCCTACATGCACAAAAGAATAAGAGCATAGAATTATCTGACTACATTTGTTAACAGACAGTGGTTAAACTCAAATGAATCTCTACAGTTTAGGACCACTTACTATGATTGGCAACAGTTCTCAGATTGGGAAAGTTTGTGCAACCCTACCTGGAAATGTCAGGGATTGGGTTATGGATTCTCTTCATCTGAAGACTGTGCCCTTTCTGTGAACTGTGGCTATTCATTCAAAGGAGCTCAGTATTGCTAGTGAAAATCTCTGTTCACGAAGTAGCTGACCAGTGCCCCCTTACCGTCTATAAAAGAGCTGTTTATTTATTTATTTATTTGTCAAATTTATTCATCGTCCTTCTCACTGAAGTGACCCAGGGCAATTTCACAATAGTAAAAACATCAATGACAGATAAAACCCATTAAAAAAATTATTAATCAAGAGTTTAAAACTAAAACAAATTAAAAATTAAAAGATTATACTAAATTGTGTGCAATTAAAAGTTTATATTGCATTGTGTGCAGTAAACTTCTAAATTTATATGGACTTTGTAGTCTTTCGTTGTTGTATAATGCCCTGATAATCCCTAGCAGTGAAAGGCACTTTAGGAAGTATTTTATTAATTAAGATTCAAACTGTTCTGAGGCCAGTAAATATTTGAGCTCTTCAGTATTGAAAATTGCATTGCACACAATCAGTAGACAACTTTGTCATGTAAATCATATAATGGATCCATTGGGCAAAATATAGTGAAGTAGACAGGTCACATGAATTGCTCCAGATCTTGATTTGACAATTTAGAACACAGTCTGCATAGTTTTGGACTCAATTGGCATCTGTTGGCTTTGTCTTGAGTCCTGTTAATTAGAATGCAAAAATATAGAAATGGACATAACTTTTTATCTTTTTCAGAACTGAATAAAATTTATAGATGATGTAACCTCTTAGAAGGGAAAAATGGGGGGGGGGGGACTTATGGTCCTTGTGGGAAATTCAAAAGCAAGGGTTGGTGGTAGCTCTGTGAGACCATTAACATCGCAAAAACTGAACAATTTATTAGTCCTGGCAGGACTCTTCACTACATTGGGCATTGCAGACCTGGGGGTGGAGTGAAACAAAAGTCTGAGTCATCTGAGAAAAAGTTACAGGCAATGTTGTAATTTAATGTGGAAATCCATAATGTAAGCTGCAAGCTTATTGAATCAATATTATTCATGTTTTTCCCTCAGGTTTTGGTGGTGACCAACCACCTTTATTTTTGCCCTTAGAAGGTGATAATACCTTACAAAATGCATGCATATACTTGACAGAATACTCACAAACATGTACAGAAATTTTTGTTTTCCTATACAGTTATACCTCGCATAACGAATTTAATTCGTTCTGCGAGGCTGCTCGCTATGCGAGTTTTTCGCTATGCGAGTCAGACTCGCATGGCGAAAATCCCTATGGGAAAACTCGCATATCGAGCTTTTTTAGGGGAAAAACTTGCATAGTGATTTTTTTCGTTATGCAAGTTTTCCCCATAGAAATGCTCATTATGTGAGTTTTCTATGGGGAAAGTCCGACTCACATAGCGAATATTTTCGCTATGCAAGTCAGACTTGCATAGTGAAATTTTTTTCGTTATACGAGTTTCCCCCCTAAAAACGCTCGCTATGTGAGTGTTTCCATAGGAGAAGTCTGACTCGCATAGCGAAAATTTTCACTATGCAAGACGGACTCGCATAGCAAAAATGTCCGTTATGCGAGTCAGCTTGCTTTTTGAAAAAACCGCTCGTTAAGCGAGTTTTTCGCTAAGCGAGTTGCTTGCTAAGCTTGGTGCTATGCAGCTTTAAAGTTAGATGGCTTTAGGAAAAGAGCTGCCAATAATTTTTTTATTTCTAAGCAGAATTGAAGGGTAGCTGTAGTTATGCTACTGCATCTGAGATAATTATGGCTGCCAAATTTAGCATAAGTAGGTGCAGGCATTTTTCTGAAAGCTCTAACTTTCCAGGAAGACAGCATTTAAAAAGTTTATTACCCAAGGTTTGTGGGGATATTTTTTTAGAAAATCACCAAGGCTAAACCAAGTTCTGTAATGAAAGTTACAATCGTTTAATAAAAAAAGGAATTTTTACATCTTGAGTAAGATGAAGAATCTTCAATCCTTCTCACTTTTTGAACAATCTGTAAGAAAATAAAATGTATTGGATTAAATGAAATGTGTACAAATAGAATGCACCAGGTATCTCTAGGCAAGCCGGTAGCAGTTGCAGAAGACTTGTGCCTGGAAAACAGTGTAAGGCCTTTTAATTAGTGAAGCATGATGATGGTGATGGTGCTGATGGGAAAATGGCCATCGTTGTGGTCAAGTCCTTGCCTCCATTTGTGCTTGCTATAACAGTCATACTCTGTTTACTTGCACATTGTGTGACTAGGGCAGAATTAATAGTAAATAGGACTTACCTGGGTACTACCTCTGCAACATAGAGGAAGAAAGGAACAATTGTTTTTAGCAAAGTCATAATCTCCAAAGTGAAGAGATTAGAAATACTCTGGTAAAGGACCCTCTTAAATTACACTGTAGCCATGCTTCCACCACCTCCTAGCACATTTTCAAGAAAACTAAACTTAAATATGTAAATCTCACATGTCTTAGTTGGGCTTTTCATAGCTTTGGAGGTAAATCTGTTTCTTTTAGGGATGGACCAGCAGCATAGTTTTGTTTTAGGCTTTTATCAAAATCCCATGTACAGCTATAGCACCATGCATTTTTGAATGCAATATTTCCCTCTGCTTCTTCCATTTCTAAGTCATGCAGATGCATTATTTCAATACTTGGTTACCAGTACTTGAATGATTAAGTTTCTCTGTTTTCAGCTGTATTTCTTCAATGCATTTTCAGTCACATTGAATTTAAATTTAATTTAGTAGAAATTGTGCTTGAATGTTTGTCTTTTACTGAATGGCTTAACACTCCTTTAGTTCTTCTGTCTTATTTTCTTTACATGCTTAGCACGGCCAATTTAGGGAATCTAGGAGTCTGTTTGATGAAATATTCCTGAGTCCACCAGAGGTATGGTACAGTTCTATGAAGTTTAGATTTTGTAGTGAGTTTTGTTTCTTGGAAAGGAAGAACATATGCTATTTCCTGGTTCTTTCTCTTCTTGCTGAATTTGCCACTGTGTAAACATCAATAACATTTTGTACAATTCGTACTGATTTCCTAAAAGGTGTGGATTTACAGTGTAATCCTACCCATATCTATTGAGAAGTAAGTTACTGGTATGTTGAACTCAAATTTAATTTTTTTAAGTTTTAATTTCCAATTTGTATAGCTGCCCAACTCAAAATGACTCAGGGCAGCTCACAGCATTACAAACAGTACAACAATACAAAAAACATTAAAATCACACTCATAAAAACTCAATTTAAAGTAGTACAAAAAATTAAAAGACCAATGATTAAAGAAAGAGGATGAGATTTACTCCCACATAAGTAAATGAAATATCACAGTCTCAGGCTGTAATTTATTCATAATTGTGCTGGAGTAAATCCCATAGAATAAGATGGTCCTTACTTCATACTTGTGCACAAGATAATGCTGCCCATTAGCCCATGTAGTTGTGGATAATGTTATTACTGGAAATACCAAGAATGGACAAACTGGTAAGGTGGGCCATGCTTACTCTGGAATAGGGTGGGTATCTTGTGGTCCTCAGAATATATTAGCAGATTGATACTAATCATTCAGGTACTGCTGCTGGGTGGTTGTGTCCTAAAAACAATTAGAAAACTACAAGTTGCCCATTCCTGCTCTAGAGAAAGGACAAACCCTTTACTGTACATGCGCATGGAAAATAGTTTAAGGCCTTTTAATTGGTGAAGCTATTTATATGCATCTACGGTATCTTATTTATATGCATATCATTCTTCACTTGTGCAGAGAAATGCCAGTTGATAGCTTTCAGGTTTCAGAAGTGTTCTTCTAGTCTTGACGAAGAAGATTTCTATTTTTGGATTAGAAATTGATTCCATTTCTGGAGCAGGAGAAACTGCATCTCTTGAAATAGAAATCTGGTAGAAAAGACTTTAAAAAAGATATATGTTGGATGCACACTTGTTGTCAATTTGTTAATTTTTTATTAGACTATCTCTTCAAGATGGAGCTGTATTCTGATCTGGCAAACAATTTTGTATTTATATTTGTCATTATTTTATCAGTTATCTACCAAAGCATATAGGACTAAGCTTTGGGACAGGGTTCTGAATACATCATTTAGCAAGATTAGCTCATTTAAATGTTGGCAGTTGTCATCAGGTTTAATTACTCTTACAAATCATGATTGTTTCTATCAGATAAAAACATTTTGGCTAATTTACATTGTGCATTTGTTCATGCTGGGACCATCAAGTACCACTCAACAAAATGCTCAACTAAAATTGATAATATAATTAAATTATGTGTTTATAAAATGGTTAAGATTTGAATGTATTTCACTATTGTAAAAAAACACACCTGATAAATTTAAATTTCATTAATGTAGAATTTACCAAGTTGGATCAGAGTTAATCATGCCTTGGGAAGAGAACACACTGAAACCAGTGATCTTCTGAAAAGACTTAGTTTGTACATCTTCTGCAAATAAGTTTGTGGGTCTTCTGTAAATAAGACTTAGTTTGCATCTACGTACAGTATTAAGTATACAGTAATACCTCGGATAACGCTAAGACTTGGTTCCACAAGTCTTGGTGTTATCTGATTTTTAGTGTTATCTGATGCATGTTAAAATCCTATGCGATGGATCGGATAACGTTAAAGCTCCATAGAGATACATTGTAACCGCACAGGCTTTAGTGGTTGTTATCCGATACATCCCATAGGACCTTAACGTTATTCGATCCAATTCTCCTCCCCAGATTACTTAATGTTATGCGATTTTAGCGTTATCCGAGGTAAACATTATCCGAGGTATTACTGTACTGATTGTTTAATGGTATCAGTCATGCATTAATCAAATCAGGAGGCTAAGCATATTCATTGGTTAAAATTCTGTTGCTTAGTAGAGTATGTCACTCAAGAGTGGGCCCATTAAATCACTGTGGAGTTTGGTGAGTCAACTTGACCATAAGTTGCCTTGATTCAAATGAGCCTACTCTAGTCTTTGCTCTACTCTAATTGTGACTTACATTAGCATAGTAAGTGATAATTGGAGTGTGCCGATTTAAATCAATGGAACTTACAGCAGAATTGACTCACCAAACCCCTACTGAATCAAGGGGCCTATTTTAGTGAAACTTCCTATTCTAAACAATAGGATTTCACCGGATGTGAATAATTCTTAATTGCAAGTATAAGAGGGCTGTCTCATTGTACCAAACAAAAGCAGGGAGACTTCTGGTGTGGAGCTGAATGTGTGGCCTCCTACTGAAAGTGTGTAGGGTGTAATTGTGATAGTGACAAGTGAAAATATGCTCAGCTGCAATCCTCTGTGTGTTCTTGCTTCGTTCCGCAGAGTTACATTCATCTGAGTCTGATGTGATAAGGGCCCCTGGGACAGGTTCAGTGAACATACATGGTCTGCCTCCCTTCCCAGTTGATGGAGGGATGTGATGGGACTAACTGGTGCATCCTCGACTCTGACAAGCCTTTCGGCTTGACATCTAAACAGAGCTCATACTGCTCTCACTCTGCTTGCCCGATTCATTTGAATTATGCATAAGATAAAGAGTGATCATGAGGAATGACATTGTAAGACTGTAGGTTTGCCACTGTTTTGTGGGAGTGTAAAAGTACCAAATATGAGTACTAACAACCACAAAAATGGCATATTTCCAGACTGCAAAGATAGGCTTGAAAAATTGTGATCAATCCAAATTGGAAACACAGAAATCAAAGGTAAGGTGATGTAAGATTTTCAGTACAATCAAACCTTGCATAAAGAGCGCCTCTCTTAGATAGTAACTCGCTTAAAGAGCAGAAGTTTCTCTGAATGGTCGCTTTGCTTAACAAATAAAACCAACCAAAAACTTGGTTACCAGTCACAATTGGTCATTTACAATAGTGTTTCGCTTAAAGAGCAGTCCTATGGAACGCATTATGCTCTTTAAGCGAGTTACAACTCTAGTTGGAAATCTTGCCTTATTTATTTGCTTGGATCACTTCCTCTGTTATGGCCCCTGAAACCAGAACTGTGTAGAAGTTCAAAACAGGCAAATCATTACATTTTCATAAATTACCATAGATCACAAAAGAATTAATATTTCTTGATGTAGGATTTGGTTTGCTCAGGCACTGAATTCTATCTAGTTTTTGAAACAGCCCTTCTTATGTACTGCTGAATATTCACAATCCTTAGGTGAGTCTAGAATGGTCCTACATTATTGAACATTTAATTCCATTCAAAAAAGGGGAGTTTATGACTCTCCTTAAAATGAATGTAGACTACAGAAAACAGGAAATGTAACACATACACCTGTTTACCAGGTGGGCCCACACTTTTCTAGATTTGTTTTCTGAGTTTTACAGAACTCTTCTCTTTTAGAACTGTATTCTTGTGCACTCCTGTATTTTTAAACAGACAAAAAAACAAGCCTTAGAAAAATTGTTTGGGTGGCATGTTGCACATTTTAGTCCTTTGAAGTTATTTATGGCATGTATAATGCTATGAGTAAAAATGATAGAGCATCCTCCCCTCTAACGTTTGTTAGCATTTTCTGGGCATTAGCACCCTCTAGTGCCTGAAGTCAGGAAAATGTTTTTCATCAAAACGTTTGATTATTAATTGAAACATTGATTTTTAATTGAATTTGATAAATTTAAATTATACAATTGGAAGGGAAAGGATACAATTGACATAGCAGTGTCAAAGCATAACCTATGCATCTTTGAAATATAGCTGAAAGGGGTGAACCACAGTCCACAGAAGCTCACTTTTAGTAAATACAGTGGTACCTTGTATAATGAAAATAATTCCTTCTGCAAGGTTTTTTGCTATGCAATTTTTTCATTATACAAAGCATGCTCTCAATAACAAAATTAATTGTGGGATGCTTTGTATAATGAAAATCTCCATAGGGATGCATTGAAAACCACCCTGGGGGGTACGTTGCTTTGTATAACTAAATTTTCACTATATGAGACAACATTTTCCTTCAAATTCCTTTCATTATAAGAGCCCTTCATTATAAGAGCTCTTCGTTACACAGGGTTTTACTGTATGTCTTTAAGATATAGTAAAACCCTGGGTTACGATGGAGTTCCGGTCCAACAGCCTCCGTCGTAACTTTAAAAAATTGTAAACTGAAGCACATTTTCCCATAGGAATGCATTGAAAATAAAAAGTCCCATCCGAACCAAAATAATCAAAAGAAATGCTAAAACCCACCAAAACATCCAAAAAATGTCAGACACGATGGTCCCCCACCCCACCCCCCACAAAAGTGACAAATTAATCTCCCTACCATTTCCATGCTGCTGCTGCTTCCTGAGTGGTTTGTCCAGCCACCAGTGGAGCCCATTTTCTGCCCCTATTGGCACCGGGAGAGTCTGGGGACCTTATCCACTCAGTTCCGACTTTCCCCTGAGCTTCCTGAGCAGCGCTACAGCCAAAAATGTGCAACGCCCCCAGGTGCGCACCAGTGAGGCACACGTTCCTGGCTGTAGCACTGCTGGTAGAGGTGGTGGACAGTCCGGAAACAGCAGCAAAAATGACAACAACGCTGCCACCAGCATCTCCGCAGTGGTAAGTGATGAATTGTGACTTCCAGTGGAGAGGTGTGCACCATTTTAAACTCTAAAATGGCACCACCACTATTTTAGAGTTTAAAATAGCACTATTTTTGGTCGTAATCCAGGGAATTAATTTAAATTAATTCGCCATTGTAAACCACGGGAAACGTAACCCAGGGCAATTGCAATCTGGGGTTTTGCTGTACATATCAAAGATGCATAGATTTTCCCCTAACATGGTGGGGACTCATTTTACTGACCTCGGAAGGATGGAAGGCTGAGTCAACCTTGAGCACTGGCTAGGATCGAACTCACAACCTTTTGATTGCAGTACAGCAGTTTAATCACTACACTACCAGGGCTCCTAAAGTGGCTACTTTTCCTTCCAATTGTATACAGTGGTACCTTGCTTAAAGAGCATAATGCATTCTATGGGATTGCTCTTTGAGCGAGTTTTCTCTTTAAATGAAACACCATTGTAAGTGACCAATTGTGGCTTCTGGCGGGTGTGTGTGTGTGAACCCCAATTTAATTGTTAAGCAGGTTTTTGGTTGGTTTTAGTTGTTAAGTGAGGCGACCATTCGGAGAAAATTCTTCTCTTTAAGCGAGTTAGTCTCTAAGCAAGGCACTCTTTATGCGAGATTTTACTGCAATTTAAATTTATGAAATTCAATTAAAAATCAGAAGTGAAGTTTAAAAGGCATTAGCCTTCGTATTTGTATCATTACGCTTCCACCCTACCCCAGCAAACAGATGGGAGCAGATTAAACATTTATCCCTGATTGTAATTTCTAGCCATGTTGTTAACTTTCTTCAGTGTAAATAGTGTATTTAGTCTCAGATCCTATTCACTGCCATCATCTAGGAATGAACTACTCTGCTTGAAAAGCCATATACAGTAAAACCTCATATAACACTAAAACCTGGTTCCACAAGTCTTGGTGTTATATGATTTTTAGTGTTATCTGATGCATGTTAAAATCCTGTGGGATCCATAGAGATACATTGTAACCACACAGGCTTTAGCAGTTGTTATCTGAAGCATCCCATAGGATCTTAATGTTATCTGATGCAATTCTTCCTCCCAGATTCCTTAATGTTATGCGATTTTAGTGTTATTCGATACTAATGTTATATGAGGTATTACTTGTACTGTACTTTACTGCTAACTGTCAGCTTTCCCTTCAGACTGATTACCTGAACTAAAGCTGAAATAAAATGTTTTATAATAATAACAAAAGTTGTTATACAAGAGGTATACCTGAACTTTTTACTTTATTAGGAGACATATAAGCATCCTGTTTTCTGTATCAGGCAAAGCATGCAAGCTTACTAGACTGAAATTTATCTGGCGGTGGGTGGGAGGAAATTGCTATCTACAAAATACGCAACCAGAATCCCTCAATGAGGCTAGGTTTCATTGAGACCATAAGTATGTATGAGCATCCAAGGTATAGACTAAAGTTACTAGATAATAGCAGTATGGTTGAAGTGGTGTGAAACTGTGGATGGGGTCTTTGTGTGTGTTAGCTTTCATAAATTGCCCTGAACTCTCCAAAAGAAGAATGTGATATGTTTATAATAAATAGAGAAAAATACAGTTACAGTAAAACCTCATATAACACTAAAACCTGGTTCCACAAGTCTTGGTGTTATATGATTTTTAGTGTTATCTGATGCATGTTAAAATCCTATGGGATCCATAGAGATACATTGTAACCACACAGGCTTTAGCGGTTGTTATCTGAAGCATCCCATAGGATCTTAATGTTATCTGATGCAGTTCTTCCCCCCAGATTCCTTAATGTTATGCGATTTTAGTGTTTTTCGATACTAATGTTATATGAGGTATTACTTGTATTTTCTCCTGTGTGAGGTAGATTTGACAAAACATCATCATCAGTGTTAGTTTAGTATCACTTTCACTTCTTGCCACTTTGTAGATTTATTCTGAAGTTTGCCAATGTTCTTCAAAGGCAGCTCTTGTAAGTGATATTAAGCCACCGCTGTCTAGGTAGACTGAAATTGCACAACTGCCTGAGTTTGTGAAAGGATCTCAGTGCCTTGGAGGGCAGTTTGATAAAGATGAATCACCACCACCACCACCCCACACACACACCAAAAGCCCCAAACAAACTCCAATGTACTTGATCATTTTGGAGCACTGCAACAAAACCTAAGTGGTGAACACAAGTTCTATCTCTTTACAAGTTTGGTTTTAGTCAAATGATTTTCTAAAAGGACTGTTTATGGATTTTATTTTAATGAATGGTACAGCAGGTGTTCTCAATGTTTTCCTGCCAGGGGCCAGACCCACCCCTGATGCTTCCTGCCAAGGGCCAGAGGCGTGTCAGGTCCCTGGACTTACGTGTCCATTGTCACTGGCAGTGGGGCAGCGGTACTTTCTTCCTGCTACTTTGGGACAGAGAAGGCTTTGCAGAGCTCAGTCACAATGGTTTGAAATTTTCCTGCTGCTTCTAGGCTTTGAATTCTGCGCCAAAAGGAGAGCTCCCTTGCCACATGGCAATGACTACATCTCCCAGACTCTCTCAGTGCCACACACCAAGGCTGATGTCATCGTCATGTGGCAAGGGAGCTCACCTTTTGGTGTGGATTTCAAAGCCGAGAAGCAGTGGACAAATTTCAAACCACTGTGACCAATCTCTGCAAAGACTTCTCCCCTGAGGACCAGCAAAGACTGTCCCAAAGCAACAGGAAGAAAACTCCACTGCTGCTGCCATAAGTGACATACTGCGGTGGGGCGGGTGGGAGCGGTCCTACAAGTGCCTGGGTTCTCACCACGGGCCATATTAAGGATATGCATGGGCCAGTTTGGCCAGGGGCCGGAGGTTGAGAACGCATGTTATATACAGTATATCAGTGTTTCTTTATGTGCTCCTTCTTACATTTATATTTTCATACTCTTAATGTTTTAGTGTTACATGAGAAATATCACTTTAATGTGTAATTATCATAACCTTAAAGGAAGAAGAATATCCCCCAAGGGATGACTTCAGTGATGCTGACCAGCTTCGTGTTGGCAATGACGGCATCTTCATGTTGGCCTTTTTCAGTAAGTAGACCCTTCCATAGGTTTTGCTGCTTCTTCTTCCTTGTCCAGGCCAGATGTGAAACTGCCAAAATGAAGGCACCCTTTGGCGAGTTCATTCTGCAGTTCCTTCCACCTGACCTAGTCTGATGAAGAAATAAGTAGCCCATTCCAAAGGTCTTTCTGTACTTTTACGTTGTGTTGGTTTTGGATAACTAATGGTGAGGAATGTTGTTGGATTGTAACTTTCATCAGCCTTGGCCTAAGGATCACCAGGGTTGCAGTTGAGCAGTCTCTAGAGGCCACTCATATCCCCTTCTTGATTTAAGGTAAATGGTAAATACAGAACAATGGTTGATGCAACTAATTTCATTTTCCTCCCAGTCACACAAGAAATAACACTTGAAAGAGAGGAAGTGTTTACTTCTATTTCAGATTTTGCTGTCTTCTCAGAGCTGCTTATATGTTATTCAGAAATATAGTTTGACCTGGAATAATATGTGCTCCAGAGACATAGTCAATGATTACTCTCTGGCACAGTGAGATCTAGCATGTGTACTTTGGAGCACTTATTTGGCAGTTCTGTCATCTAGGATTTTAGATATGCATCTGAACTCATAATGTATGAAGCAACTCTGAAAAAAGGTCACTGCTCACATTAAATCAGTCACTGACATCGGGTACAAGCAGATTAGGGACTGCAGTGGCTCAAGTGGTTAAGATGCTGAAGTCAGCGACTGGAAGGTCGGAGTTTAATTCCTGAGTACTGCATGACTGGTGTGAGTTCCTGTCTCTGTCTCAGCTCCTATCAACCTAGCAGTTTGAAAGCAAGAAATTGCAAGTAGATAAATAGGGACCAGTTTGGTGGGAAGGTAAACAGCATTTTGTACACTCCATTGTCTATTCATGCCTGCCACATGACCACGGAAATGTCTGTAGAAGCAGACAGTGCTGGCTCTTTGGCTTTGAACCAGAGATGAGCACTGAACCCTAGAGTCAGATATGACTGGCTTTCAAGCAAGGGCAACATTTACCTTTACCTTACAAGCAGATTTGGCTAACAAGTTTATATTTACTGTCCAGTAACTAGCAGGTTGCTGTATGATGGAGGACAGTATCCCATTTTCCATTTGCAAGTTTAAAGCATTGCAATATTAGGTTCACCAGTTTGTTTATGTGTTGTGTTTGAGTAAACATTGACGGGGGACTTTGAAACTTTTATGTTCAAGTTTCATTTGTTTCAGTACTTGGGAGTGCAGTGTTTCCGTTGTGAGGGGGTGATTGTAATCCTTGTGTGATGTACGTCTGCCCTCTTGTGACGAACATCTACATTGCAATTTATGCATGCAAGGTAGTAGCAATGACCTCTTCCAGCCACCTGTGCTTGTACTGTATTTGAAATGATCTAAAATAAATTTGTCCATTGATTTAAAGAAATGCTATGATTGTATATATTTTCTCAAATTTTCATCCTAAATGGTCACCTAATTTCTGAGGGTTCAAAAACATAGTATTTGGAAGAACTTTAAAATGCTATCCAGGAAGTCAAAAGTCCAAGTTAACTGATATAGTCAGAATTAATAAGAGTGAAAATAATTCATCTAAATCAGAGTGAATTTTGACAATATATGTTTCCCTTTAGTGGCATTCATTTTCAACTGGATTGGATTTTGCTTATCCTTCTGTATAACCAACACCATAGCCGGAAGGTATGGAGCCATCTGTGGATTTGGACTGTCTTTGATCAAATGGATACTTATTGTTCGAGTGAGTGTTCTTTATTGATTTTATCTGCATAGATGTCTCAACTCTTAATAAATATTCTTGAAAGTACAGTACTGATTTTTATTTCACTGTGGCCGAGATTAATTCTTTAGGAATGGAAGTTTTATTGTGCCTTAATGCAACATGTGTGTTTTGATGTAGTTCTCTTTCATGTGGTGCTGCTGGAGCCTTGCCTTGACATGTGATTTATTTTCATAAATAATTTCCTTCATAACCTGGAGGTGCTTCTTATTAAAACCTGATGTACCATTTAACACTTCCACAGATGATTTTGTTTTGAAGAGTAGGAGTAATATTCTGAGACCTTCGGTCTGACATTCTGACAACATTCTAGTTTACATTTAATTAAATAGTCAACATGGTACAGTAATACAGAATAGAGAGGTCTGCAGAATTCTCTCAGTCAGATGTCTGGGGATTTTAGACACACACCCTACTAAAATAACACACCAAACCAAACAGTAATAGCAGCAGTAGCAGTAGCAACAACAAAATTCAGTACAGTGTCTGTAATCACTTTCAGCTGAGGACCTGCAAGGCATTATGGGGCCGGTAGCCACCCTGCTTCATGCATAGGGCACCTCAGGAAACTACCAGGTCCACAATGGCTTGGGAATTTTCAGAGAACTTACCCCACATAGCCCCTTTTTTCATTTTTATTATGTGCGAGAGAAGCCATTATTTCTCAGCTGAAAGTGATTATAGACACCTGAAAAGACTGGTTGCTGTTGTTGTTTTGGCTTCAGCCACCAGAGATCTAGTTGGGTAAATTTTGGCAGAGATCTGGAGGCTGAATTCCCCAAAAGCATTGGGGCAAATCAAGATGGCAGCTGGGTGCTACTCATGACCAGGGAATCCTAAAAGTAAGTTTGTATGTTTATTTTTTTTAAAAAAACGAGGCTTAGGACAGTATGTCCCTTCCACATTTTTGGGTCCCAACAACGATATCTGTTTATGTCAAAGTGGGGGGGGGGTAATAAAGCAATAATGTCAAAACGTACAGCTATAACAAAAATGACTTTGGACAATGACAGAAGGAGCATGTTTTAGTGACAGAGGGTAATTAGTTACTATTGACCTTGAAACTTTGATAGAAATTGGCTAGTAGGATAAGTTGTGTTTTTCCTTTGTTGTTGGATTTCCCCCACCCCCTGCAAAAGTTTCCTGTCTGTTGGGGCATCTTCTAACACAGGGGTTTCCAACCTTTTCAAGCTGGGGGCTGGGTCATGTTCTCTCAGTTAGCTTCGACTGCGGGATGGCCATTTTGCCCTGCCTGCATGATGGGGTGGCCATTTTGTCCCAACAGCTTCAAAGGCTTGGCCATTTTGTTTCTCAAATGCCCTTGGAGTGGTGGTGGGGCCACATGAAATGCCACTGCGGGCTGGATTCAGCCCACTGGCCTTAGGTTGGGAACCCCTGGTCTAACCCTTTATTCTTATCCAAAGCATGGAGACTGAATCTTCTCATGTCAATGACTCTCCAGATAGAGCTTTATGGCAAGAACAAACATTCTTGAGAGTACACAAGAGCAAAACCAAACTAGAAGATGGGGGAAGGAACTCATTGAACAAGCAATAGCATTAAAGATATGGCTGAGGAACTCCATCTCCTCTACGTCACATGGAGAACTCTGAACAGGCTGAGGGTTGGAGTGCCTAAATGTAAGACCAACAGGCTCATGTGGGGGCTGCTGGCAGATAACAACATGCTGTGTGAATGTGGAGAGATAAAGAATCCAACTCATTTACTGGTCTAAGGGCTGTGGTGGCTCATTGGTTAACAAGTTTGGATTGTTACCTGGAAGGCTGGCATGTTGGCACTTTGAGACCCGGGCACTGCATGACGGATTGATTTCCTGTCTCTGTCCAGCTCTTGGGGACATGAAAGGAGCCTCATTTGGGTGTTCCTTGAGTGGAGTTTCTTCCACGAAAATCCTTTCAACCCATAATAATTTCTGACACTAACTTATTATTATTTTCTGGTCTGCCGATTGCTATTAGAAACGTACTGATGAAGACTTAATTGTGGTCAATGAGAAAGCCAAGAAATTGACTTCATTTTCGCAGTTCAAAGTTTGATCAATGACTCCTTGCAGACTTGAGTCCTTGCTCACGTAGCCACAACATGTTCTGATTCTGAGAAGCCAGAGTCTCTCGGCATAAACAAATAGGACTGTATATGGGACAACACAAAGAGAAAGAAGGATACTTTCATTTTTTTTAACAAATGCTATAAACCAGTAGTTCTCAGCCCTTGGCTCTCCAGATAGCTTGGGCTTGAACTTCCAGAAGCTCCAGGCTACCAGGCTAGTATTCACTAATTTTTAGGGTTGACATACATAATACCTAGAAGGCTGAAGGCTGAGAAGTAGTATGACAATTTGGGGGATGGGGGGGGGGGAACAAACATCGGCATAATGGAAACACCCATGAAGTATTTTAAATTGTTGCACTTAGCAAAAAAAAAAGCAACCCTACCTTCCTGCTGATTAATTTTGTGAGAAATGAGCATTTAGACCAAGTTGTTTTAAAATTTCATTTAGTATACAGTTTTATGCCAGATGACCAATTATTCGGTGATATGAAAGAACTGATAAGAGACTAACAACTTGAGTCAACTGTGTTGATGACAGAGGAGGAAATGAGGAAGCTGCTTTGGCTTAGCAAATGCATTTTTCATTCATAAGTTCCAGCAAAGACTCTGTGCTGTTGGGAGTCTGTGCCTATAACTCTGGCGAATTCTTGGAGACATTTGATTCAACTCTTTTATAAATGAAGCATGTCGTCTGGAGTCTGTTCTAGTCCAGATACCTGTCTCCAAAACTATAACTCCCTACCCTCCAGCTGCCTGTTCACATTCCCACATCACAGAGAGGACAAAACTGTCTACCGTGCTCACTAACAGAAACGATTGAATCAGCTCTTCAAGCTTCATTTAGCCGCGTTCAGCTCACTGCTGGGAACTGAATGCAGGAGCATCTAGTTTGAAAATGAAAAGAGTTTAATGAATCGGGGCTTTTTATGGGCCAGTATTCTTGGCAGTGATTATCAGTAGGGGGTGTACAGAAGGTCAAAACCTCTCCTTTTATGGGGTCAGCCAAACATCCCCATCTGATAAGATTAAACTAATGTGACTTTTGGTGTTAATATCAAAAGCAGCGGGCTGCTGTAAGAAGAAAGAGCCAAGTGACCTCTTTTATAATAGTGAATGTTTGATGCTAATAGGTAATGTTTAATATATGTTTTCACAGGTTGGTTGAGATTTTGCAGCACACATAAAAATAAGTCACACCTTCCCCTTCTGTTCTAATGCTGCATTGTACTTGACTTCTCAAATGTATCAGTTGTGGTTTCCTTCTGTTTTGTCTATATATGCGAAGTAATACTCTCATTTTATTAGGAACATCATGTCCTAAGCACTATTGAAGTCACAGCTTATATATTTGTTTCTCCCCACAGTTCTCAGATTACTTTACGGGTTATTTCAATGGACAATACTGGCTTTGGTGGATATTTCTTGTACTTGGTAAGTCCAAAATTTTGAATGTGATGAATTTGTGTATAAATGAAGGAAAATCCAAACTTGGTGTAAGAAGTAATTTGCAGATGTATGAATCTGCATGCACATGATATACTTTATGTATGTAGAAATATGCACAAGTATGAGAACTGTCACATACCACATAATGTATAAGACAAAATCTTCATATTTATTTATTTATTTTATTTATTTATTAGTTCAAATTTATATTATATATTATTTATATGGTTGTATCTAAGAAAACTTTTCAAAACTATTAGTTCATGTGTTAAGATAAAAGGCATTAGTGAAGCTCATGAAACCAGTCTTTAGGGCACAAACAATAGATGGTGTTTAAATAAATATGTTACTTTCTAAAGAGTATTCAAAATTATTTAAAAACATCTCTAGTTTATAATTTTTCTCGTCTTATCTCTTTGATTTAAAATCTAGAAAAGTAAAGATTTCTGTTATGGACAATGTTAAGAATAGGTTGGATAAAAGTTTTTTAGCTTTATTAAATCCCTACTGTTACTGTTTTTGAACCATTTTTATTTGTGTCTAAAACAAAACTTTATGCCTTTGTTAAATTGTCTAAGTTTTTTGTATAAGATGCCTGTTTTTCATAGGTAAGTTTGTACTAATATGGTGGTACAGTACTTCATACAACGCTTTTAATCCATTCCACAGGGCTCGTTGTTGTACTAAAAAAATTGCTATACGATGCATGCGCCGTATAGCGATTTTCCCAGTGGGATGCATCGTACAACTAATTTTTTTCACTAAGTGTTTTTTCCCATTGAAAAATTGTTGCATAGGAAAAATCGTTATGCAGGACGCCATTTCCCTCCCAAAACCTAATTGTTATGTGATTTCATTGCTATACAGAGCGATTGTTGTATGAGGTTCCACTGTACTATGCAAAAAATCCCCAACAACATTCGACTGTATGCATTATTTTGAATGTTGAAGTGTCTGTTACTTTGCATTCAATTCATAGAGGCATCCTTTTTTGCCATAGAAATTGCACTGTGCATTAATCATTATTCACTCAGGCACGGGAAGGGCTTTATGTCCTCTGAACACAGTGCTTCTGTTCCCTCAGTTTTCTTTTGAAAAGCTGTCTGCCAGACTTCAGGCTTTGGACTGTGGGGGAGAGAAAACTTTCTGAGTCTATTTGAGTGCGCATGGTGTCTCCATAGCTTGGCTCACACTGTCAGGGTTGGCTGGTGATCTGGTATTAACCAGTCTGGTGCACTTAACACTGCTGCTCCTGCTAATCCAGAAGTACTTACAGATCACCAAGTGTTTACTTTGAAAATTCTGTACTATCTCCCCAGAATAAAGATGCCTAAAATTGTTGAAATAGTAAAATTTTAAAAAATCAAATGTAAACGTTAGGCAGTCATAGGAAAAAATAGCCATTGTTCTCTCAAAAACACAGAGGCATCTCAGCGCCTGCATATTCCGCAGCATAAAGCAAAGCTCGGACATAGTTCTGTGCTCAAATACAGGCAATTGTAAGGCTGCTGACTGTTTCAGTAGGTTTGGTTGATTAAGCCACTGTAAAGCAAAATGCCAGGAGGACAGAAGCAAGGAACAAGAGGCGTATTCATTTCCGCCCCCTTATTTTTTATTTTTCTCTTCCCTATGCTGCCTTCCTTCCCATTCCTTGCAGTAGAAGGAAGTAATTGAGAACAATCTCAGAATTGTCCTCTTCTTTCTCCCCTCTCTATATTGGGATTGTGATGGAGGGCTTGAAGAGCCTGGGTTACTTCTCAGACACCATTCACCCTTTTGGTGTCCTTTCTGATAGTGGAGGCATGGAGACATCATCTTTGGGGTTGGAGCTCTGTCTCCTTCCTAGGAATTAGATTCTTGATCTATCTTTTGCCCTCGGGACATTTCCAGGGAGAATCGAGTTATCGAGTTAATATATTTACAATGCCAGGCCTGAAGAGGAGAAGGTTTTGCTCATCTGTAAACTATTCATACAGATAAGAACCATGGAAAATCTGGATATTTCCTCTTGTGGAGAGCCTACATTCAGAGAAAATTCTGCTCTTTAAGCAAGTTACTCTTTAAGCCTAACGCTCTTTATGCGAGGTTTGACTGTAATATTTTGAATGAAGAAGCAAGTTTTTCCCATTGTTTAATAATAAACTTCCTTTCTCCTTCCCATTACTTGATGTTTATATGAGTTATAAATGATCCATTTACATACCTCTCCTTTAATATAACTGATTATTTAGTGTGGGACACAGCCCAGATGAAACTGTCACTTCAGTCACAGAAAGAGTCTCCTGGAAGATTGTGGTATTCTTGAACAACAATCAGGCATACCCTGGTAACGGCAACCTTGTGTTGCCAGCTAATGTTTCTCATACTAGGTCAGGCGAAAGGAACTGCAAAATGAACTCACCAAAAGATGCCTTCATTTTGGCAGTTACACATCTGGCCTATACATGGAAGAATTAGAAGAAGTAGTCTATGGTAAAGGCTATCACAGTATTGCCATACAATAACCTTTCTTTTGAGGAAAATTGAAAAGTAGAATAACAGCAAAGTCGCTCAGCTGAAAAGAAGTGATATGTTAATGTGCTTCTCCCCCCCTCCCCAAGTTGTAGCAGAGTTGTGATGGGATAGATAGCAAATAAAGATTACACATGCCTTTTGAGGAATTCACCCCCACTTTTCTTGGTATAAATGATGTTTGTGTCACCATAGAAGTATAATTTCTGGTTGGAAAAAGACATTTGTGATCAATGTGCGTGCGGCAGTGGGAATGGCATAGAGGTAATTTTGCCAAGACATATTTTTTCCTTTAGTAGCCTACACTTAGTAGAACCTATAGAAGTACTGTAGATCATTAAGTGGTGTTCTGAAAAGGAAGAGGGAACTGTTTCTTATTTTCTTGAAATTCCCCATCTGGTTGCCTGGTGGCTGTTATTAATCAGTGATAAACTGAAATCGTAGCTATTTTATTGCCAAAGGAAATGTGGGCTGTTCAGGCTGAGTATACTAACGACTTCTAACAAGTAGTAATTTTACTATGATTTGCACCCATAACCACTGTGCCGATTTCTTTCTTTGCTTGAGGGAAAGTGTGGGTTGCAATTTCACTGTGAAACTTTGGCTCCCCACCCACCCGCTCCTGAAGCACTGTTCCTTTGATGAAAACTTTGCACTCCTGAATAGGTGTTATTCATTATGAAACAGGAGCCCCAGAGAAATTCAGTATAGCTAGAGTTTGCCATTTATCATAAAAATTATTGTTGGTAGAGTACAGTATTTCAAAGCTCATAGAAGTGTTTTGTGATGCACAGGAGATTTAAACATTCATTTAAATTGTCACACTTTTGAATCCATTGTCTCTCCTTTCTTGTTTTTCACTTGGAAAAATGTTATTTCTCTTCATTTTCTAAGATATATTGATGTAGATAGGATTGCATATCAGTTTTTCTGCACATGTCTGAAATAACAAATTATTGCTTTAGTACTTTTAAAAATGAACCCCATCTCTATTTTAATCTTGGTGTGGAAATAATCCATTTCCTATTTTGTCTCTGGTTTCAGGCCTCCTCCTGTTTTTCCGAGGTTTTGTTAATTACCTTAAAGTCAGAAATATGTCTGAAAGTAGGGCAGCAGCTCATAGAACAAGATTTTTCTTCTAGTTCTAGAGGTAAGCAGAATAGAAATCTTAAAGGTAAGCATTTAAAATGTGTCTGAAGTAAAACACTAATCAGCAACAAATTTAACTTGACATCTTGGCTTTATTTTATTTCTTTATTTGTTTAATCAAATTTCTATTGCCGCCAGGATTTAAAAAATGTAGTCATGAAAGTTGTATAGGTTGAATGTGCTTGTTTGCCAAAAGCTATGGTGTGGAGCTGCTGGCCCTCCAGATGCTTCTAAACTTCAGTTCCCATCAGCTACACCAACCTGAAATGTGAGGTGTGGCACAAATTATAATTAGACAACATATTGACAGCTCATTTTCTGAAGCCTGTTTTTGCATTATGGAAGTCAAAGTGTTTTTTTAACAATCTGTATAGCACTACAAGTTAGATGTTCCTGTGGCATTAGACTGTGGTTCCTTATTATTTTTAAAAAGTATCATTAGTTAGAATAAATCAGCCATCTAACACTCCAATTTCCCCTTATTTACATTTTGCTAGCAGTCTCAGGATGGTCTTGCATGGTGTATGCATGCATTGATAAGCTTAGAAATCAGTGCCTTGATTCACTATGTGTGGATCTGTTTTGATGTTCCTTAGGTTCTTATGAAAAATGAGCTTGTAATATGTATATTTTGTGGTGATTCCTTTGGGTTGCACACAAAAGCAGGTTGTAATTCTCTTTCTGAGACTTCATTGGATGCTATAGTACTCTATAAAAATGTCTGTCACCCTTTCATAGAAAGAATAAACTAAACTCTTGAGCACCTTTTTACCATTTGCCAGGCTTAACCAGTGTGCATCCATCAATCACAAGCACTTAAAATGAAACCCAAATCCCTTCTCAAACAAAGATAACGGGCCTTGATAGATAATAACACTGCTAAAAATCAACTATAGCAATAACAGGAGTATTTATGTAGTCTTTCAGTTTTCAGATGAATTGACATACAAGGCCATTGGAAGGATTACTGGAGTATGACAATGTTATTACCTCTCATATTTCACATTTGTCATTTGAAGTTGAGAAAAATAGCAATACACTCAAAAGTAGCTACTACATGCACAGTTGAAATGAGATATTGCCCATAATATTCTCATCTTAGTGCTTGAACTCATCCAGCCATTCTTGATTCACTAGCACTTACATTAATATATAAAATATTGGCTATTTTTAACTCTTTGTTTTCCTTACATACTGGAATGTCTGCTGGTATTTATATTGTGCCATCAGTGTTTATGATATCTTACAAAATTACATGAGTATTATAGAGGACTTTGATTCCTAAGTGGCTTAGAGAGTAAAACGGAGAGTAGGAAACAGAAATGGCAGTTGCAGATTGAGTGCAAATGCTGCTGAATGTCCTTTAAGCTAAATTGTAATGTGGATTAACAGGATAAACCAAAGGTTGTGTGGAAAAGGTGGATTTTACAAAGAGATTTGAAGGAAATAACTAAGATAATATACAGTATGTTCACACATTCTAGCATGATGGGTCAAGACTGAAAGGGCAAGAACAGGGCAAGGAGAACTTTGGTTGTAGAGGATTGTAGAGTTGGAAGAGATCATAAAAATGATATGAAGGCCCAAAAACAGTATTACACGGTTAGAGTTAAGATGATCTTCAAACTTAACTAATATGTTGTTGTTGTTCTCGTCTGTGTCATTTAATTACTTCTGACTTGTGGCAGCCCTGTTAATGAGAGACCTCTAATAAGTCCTGATCTCAACTGCCTTTGCTGAGCTCTTGTAAACTCAAGCCCTGTGGCTTCCAGTAACTAGAAATTTAAACCGGTGTTGAAAACACATCTAATTTCTATATGAGTTGTAGATATCATTGGAAGGTGGAGCTGAGAAGACCGTAGTGCTGTGGTTGCGAACCTATGGCACGTGTGCCAGAGGTGGCACTCAGAGCCATCTCTGTGGGCACCCATGCAGTCACCCCATCACAGAGTTTGCTCTACCCAGCAGCCCAATGGGAGCACTTCCTCCTTCTCCCCAGCACAGAGTTCACCCCACCCCATGCCCAACAGCCCAATGCGAGCATTTCCTTCCTGTCTTGTTGCTGTATTGTCACTTTACGATAAATAAGTGGCAGTTTGGACACTTGGTCTCTGAAAGGTTCGCCATCACTGCTGTAGTCTAATCTATTTAATACAGCTTCATCTTAATAAAGCGAAATAAATATTTTATAATTTTATTATAGAAATTTAAAATTTACTTCTTAGTAGAGCCCCGAATGACTCCTAGCATAGATGGAAACAGTAGTGCAGTATCAAAACATTGCAAAATTTTAAAACATCAGTATCTTTCTCAGTAGCAACACCTCAACAAGATTATCTTTCCAAACGGGGAGAAAAGAGAAAGCTGTATGTTAATAATGCATTTTGAAAAGGTGGGCTAAAACTGGAAGAAGTTTTTTTTAATGGCCTTTTAAAAGTTTCTCTCAAATAGATGCTGTGTATTTCTGGCATGAGGAAGTTCTGCAGCCATATGTTTGCTACTGAAAGCTGACTAGTGATCTCTCATACTTCTAATTTTAGTAGTGACACTTACAAAAGGACCTCATTTTCTGCTTTTAACACTTGGGGAGAAGATATTCACTCCAATCTTGTAGAGGGACACCATTTCCACCTTCAGACTGTAAAATACCTTCAGTTTAGCCTAGAAATTAACTAGTACTGTATATGATGGAATCAGTCCCTGTGAAATATCCTTCATGACTTGAAATTGCCAGAATGGCTTTAAGAGACTGTATTCACTTATACGAGAGCGTTATGCTGTTAGATGTTGCTTGATGATTTAATTAACTTTGTAAATATAGTTCTATTTGACTAAAATACAGCCTTTCTTTATTCCCAGGCTGCATCGG